>CM073124.1:55672964-57061170 GCA_037039145.1 Fundulus diaphanus | reverse complement strand
AAAAAGCTAAGAAAAAAAGATCAAAATTCAAAGCTGACTGGCCAAGGCTGTCACATTTTTTTACTTCTTTCTAAAATCTGGCTTTATTAAATTGCCCATAAAAAAATTAAAAACCAAGGAAAAATTACAAAATGTAATTTTTTTGATAAGAACAGCTGTTGACTGGAAGATCTGTGCAAGAAAATCTTGAAAACATTTCTTATATGATAACATTTCTGGAGCACCTGTTTTGAGGGGACATTTATGTCCTTAAGGTGAGGGTATTATTGACATTAGAAAATTAAATTCATAACATACATAAATTTCCCTCGACAGACACAAATATCCAAAAGTTACTATATTACAGTTATTATCCATTATGCACTTACCAAATATGACTTCAAACAGATTTAAAGTCCTGAATTCCTACTTTCCATTCCAGCCCACAAAGTTGTACTGCCTTGACAGGCCATAGTCCATGATGAAGAACATCATACGTCTTGTGGCCTCATCCACAGTCCTCCCACCAATGTCTGACACTGCTGTGACCTAAGGGGGAACAAAAACAGTTCAAAGCTAATTAATTTTTATATCTTACAGGAGTAAACACGATGCAAAGACAAACTCTGGGTCTAGATTATTTCCATTGTTGATTAATCTATTGATTATTTTAACAATTAATTGATTGGTTGCTATAATAATAAAATGTTACAAAATTTTGAAAAATGTCAGTGTTTCCCAAATCTCTTGTTCTGTCAACAAAACATGGAGATACTCAGTTTATTGCTTAAGACTTTTTATGACTCTGTGGTGGCCTCAGCCCTTCTCTACGCTGTCGTCTGCTGGGCTCCAGGCAGCGCAGAACGGGACCGAATGAGTCTGAATAAGCTGGTGAGGAAGGCCACTTCTGTCCTGGGCTGCACTCTGGACTCAGCGGAGGAAGTAGCTGAGAGGAGGGTGTTGTCCAAGTTCACATCCATCATGGACAACACCTTCCACCCCCTGCGCCAGACTGTAGAGCAGCTGAGCAGCTCCTTTAGTGGCAGACTTAGACACCCTGTCTGTAAAAAGGAGCGCTACCGCAAGTCATTCATTCCTGCTGCTATCAGAATATACAGTGCTGCACTGTAACTGTAACCAATGTGCAATAATCTAATTCACTGTGCGATAACCCGTGCAATAATCCTGAAAGAAGTGACTTCTGCTGCTATCAGTAACTGTAACCACAACTGTTATAACTTTGGGCAATAACTAATGTGCAATAATCTATTTAATACACTGTGCTATAACCTGTCCAATGATCCAAAGAACTTCTGCTGCTATCACCAGGTATATATGTCAGTACATGTGTATGTAGGCATATGTATGTGTCACAGGACAGGTTGCCCTGTGACTGGCAACCTGTCCAGGATGGACGAGCCCCCACCCCCCACGACCCCGTGTGACGCCGAGCTGCGTTTCCCCATCAGATACGGCTTGACGTCACACCTGTAGGGAAAAGCCGGTATAAATCGATGAAGGATGGGATGTTAATTTTTTAAAAAGTTTAATAAAATTGCTCAAAGTTTATCAGAAAAAAACATAACTTGCTTTTAAATATGGACATTTTTAATAAGCAAAATGTTAATGTATTTCGTAAAGTTATTGTTGAAGTTAATCTTGGCTGCAGTACTCTGTTTGGCAGATGTTTTGGGGTTGGAGTAAAATGAGTCCATAGATCCACAGACAGGAGGCTTGTTCAGTGGTTTCTAGTACGACTTGCTTCTGCAGTGTCGCTCAACTGCGTGTAAAAATAAAAAAAATTACTTCATAAAAGCTCTCTGAGAATAACCTCTGGCCTCACCCAGTTAGAACCCGCTCTCCAGTCCATGTTGTAGCTGCAGTTTTTTTTTTTACGTCGTTTCCTTAATAATCTGTACAAATCAAAATCCTTGTCATTTTATTAAGAGTGTCGTGGTGCGCAGCGGCTCATCAGGTGGAGCTGCTGCATATTGACTGATAGCCGCTCTGACTGCAGCTCTGCCTTCTTTTGTTCAGAAAAGCGCAGGTGAAATTATTTAATTTATTATTTAACTTTTTCCAAATCGGACCCTGTCAAATGCGGGACAAATGCGCGTCATGGTAAATTAGCCTTTACTCTTCGAATTTTAAATAAAGCGTTACAGCGAATATTGAGGAGGTCCCTGATTGGTTTATCAGCTAAGTTGCTGGAAGCCAGTGAATACACGCTGAAAGGTGACATGGCCACAGGTGGAAATAATTCATTAATTAACTGGAGCAGCGACAGTGTGTCTGTAGGCAGCTTACCGGGGGAAGTTGTTGTCAGATGGTCAATCCGCTCCACTTCCTGACTTGCTGGTTCGCATAAACCCAAAGAAAACCTTTGACCACCACTGCTTTCATTCATGCATCTGTGGCCAGTTTGAGATGTTCTTCCAAAAGTTATGATTGAACACCGATCATAACTTTTGGTCTACGTATACATCTCTGTGCTGGTAGCAAACGCAGAGCCATAGAGAGAAAGGCTCTGAGCCAGCGGAACCCGGATGTAAACAAGAGCCTTGCTCGTTAGCCTTAAGGCGCTAGCATTAGCGCTAATATTAGCGCCTTAAGGCACTAGAATTAGCCGCAGAACTGAGACTGCTCATCCCACCTCAAGTTGTGGTGGGGGATATTACACTACATGCATATATAATCCAAAAAGCCTTACCTGTTTGTCTGTTTCCCCTCCTAAATTCTCCAATGTGTGGTGCTAATGTTGTTAGCTGTGACATCACGGACTTCTTCCTCAGGCAAACGGACACGTTTCAGATTGTTGGAGTGCGCCCCCTGCTGTTGGGAAGTCTTCTTCTTCTCTTGATCTTTATGAACTTTCTCACAGTGTGTCATATACGTTCAACTGTCTGTTGTTCCTCACAATATTTACATATGCCAGTGTTATGCTTCCCTATTTTGAATAATGTACCATCTAATCCTGTGTGGGCAAATCTAAGTCTTGATATGAGATAAGATAAGATAGTCTTTATTGATCTCACATTGGAGAAATTCACTTGTCGGCTCAATAGTGTGTGTGTGTATATATATATATATATATATATATATATATATATATATATATATATATATATATATATATATACACATGCCTACATACACATGTACTGACATATATTCACTTGGTGAAAGCAGAAGAAGTTCTTCTGGATCCTTGCACAGGTTATAGCACAGTGTATTAAATAGATTATTGCACATTAGTTATTGCCCAAAGTCATAACAGTTGTGGTTATATAGAACAGATTACTGGATCACTGTGTGCTTCTGTGCTTTTTTTGTCTGTCTTGTTGTGTCTCTGCTCTGTCTTCTGTAACCCCCAGTCGGTCGAGGCAGATGACCGTTCATACTGAGCCCGGTTCTGCTGGAGGTTTGTCCTTCATGTTAATGAAGGAGGTTTTTTTCCCCTGTTGCTTCATGCTTGCTCAGTATGAGGGATTGTTGCAAAGCCATGGACAATGCAGACAACTCTCCCTGTGACTCTACGCTTCTTCAGGAGGAAATGCTGCTTGTCAAGACTTTTATGCAATCAACTGGTTCCCTTATATAGGATTAAAGAATCAAAGCTTCTTTCTTTTAAAGGCCAGCTAAAGATATTTTAAAGCTGCTTCCACTTTTGGACGAATGTGTATGAATGGTTTGGTAAAATATGTACCGTGACTTACAGATGACGCCCAAACATTTGGGTTTGCTGCCATCTAGTGTTGGAAATAATAAATGTTTTTTCCTTCAAAACACAATTCATGTTATAAATAATTGTCAAAAAAATATGGTTGGACGTAGCAAAAATGTTTTTGATAACTTTTGATCCTCTATGTGTGAGGAATTTTTTGGAGTAACTTTGAATGCCATAAGTGTAACGGTTTAGGAGTAGTTTATTCAAATGTAACACCCAAAAATATGGGAAAATGACATCTTTGATGAGAAATGAATGATTTCCTGTAGGAGGTAGCCCATTGCTTCAAGAGGCTTTTTTGTAGGGCCTATGAAGTTACATGCACTTACTGAGTTTCATAATTCTCAGACAAAGCATGGCTTGGGGCTTACTGATTTAATGCGTTTTTAATGGTTTTCCACAAACCTGATTTTTGCAATGCGACAGCTCAGGCAAATATGCATATTTCATAAAACCTTTGATAACTTTTAAAAGTCAATGTCTTAACTGCATGCTGAAAAAAATTGAAAGTAATAGGTTAAAATGCCTAGGACTAGTTCGTTAAAGTTTGAGGCAAAAACGGCCAATATTTTACCCTTTGACCCAAAATAGCAGACTTCCTGTGGGTTTTAGAGCATACACCCAAGAGACTTTTTTTCATAATTTTAAAAAACCTACCTAGGTAAAAAATTTCAGCTTTCTACGTGTTACGGTTTGGCCCAACTCACTCTAGTTGGCGCTGTTGAGCAGGTTTGCCACGCCCGTTTTCAATTACACTAAAATCATGCGATTTCTCACGGGGGACAATTTTGGGCAAAGTTTGGTGAGTTTTCATGCATGTTTAGGCCTCCAAAAAGCCGTTTCAAAAGTCACAAGAATAAATAATAATAATAATTAAAGCCGCAAGCGGCATCGAGCGGCCCTCGCAGCAAAGCGCCGCTCCGGCCTTGGCCACCGCTGGGATTTGCGCACCGCGGGCCGCCCGCCACCGCAGATGCTGTCACGCATTTTGCCCGCCCGTCCACTGGGCGATTTACACGAACGTGTTCGGCAGGGCTCCCCCACGACTCACAAAAAATCTGGTGCAGATTCACCACAACGGACCGGTATAGCGCCCGCTTCACAGCAGACGCCGCATCAATCCGCCTGTCGATCTCCCACCCCATCTTCCCCTCATTCGTGAACAAGACCCCAAGATACTTGAACTTCTCCACTAGAAGCTGGCTCTTGGGACTTTCCTTTTTTAAAAAGCTTATAGTTAGAGTGGCTCATGTTACCCTGAGCTACCTCTATAGTTATGCTGCTATAGGTTTAGGCTACTGCAGGACATCAGGGTCTATTGTTCTTCAATTTTGAATGACTGTTGTCATTTCAGCTTTTAACTTTTTGATTTTTCTTTTTTCTTCATAGTAGGCACACCTGGTCTGGCGTTCTGTTAGCTGTGGCATCATCCAGGGAAGACAGATCACCCGCTACTACCATCTAATGTAGAACTTCTGTGCTTTTTTGTCTGTCTTGTTGTGTCTCTGCTCTGTCTTCTGTAACCCCCAGTCTGTCGAGGCAGATGACCGTTCATACTGAGCCCGTTTCTGCTGGAGGTTTTTCCTTCCCGTTAATGGGGAGTTTTCTTTCCTGCTGTCGCTTCATGCTTGCTCAGTAGGTAGGATTGCTGCAAAGCTATGGACAATGCAGACGACTCTCCCTGTGGCTCTACGCTTCTTCAAGAGAGAATGCTATTTGTCAAGACTTTGATGCAATGAACTGGTTCCCTTATATAGGAATTTTTTTGACCAATGTGTATAATCTGACCCAATCTGTATAATCTGATTGATTTTGACGTTGTAAAGTGCCTTGAGATGACATATTTCATGAATTGGCGCTATATAAATAACATTGAATTGCATCATCTCTTCAGACCAAGTAAACTATCACATTTTTTGAGACAGTTATCTCATTTTAAAGGTATAATCATCTAACGTTATTACTATTAGCTAGTTAAAGCTCCATAATAATATTAGACCAGGTTTTAGTTCCACTCTTTTATTATGCACATCTAGGCTACCTATAAATATAAAGTATGGCATGCCAAAAAACATTTTCAACAAAAGGCAATTTTAGTAATGGCCTTGCGATTTTATATCTAAGCATTAAAAATGATAATATTTCACAAATTTTCACAGCAAGATGGAAATAACGACTATCCAACATTTTAAGATTTTGTAAAAACTTTTTTCCTTTTTTACCTACCTTTTGAAATTAATACTTGTTTCTACTTCTCCAAAATTATACTTCAAGAAAACTATTGTGCTGTCCTGGGGCCATATGCAGCTAGACAGCTAGGACAAAAGTTCCCCACACAAAGCTTCCTTTTCTTGCGTTGTCTGAATAACCTTTGTTCCCAAATCTGGCTTTAAACATTCTTTTTGTAAAAAGACGAATATTTTTCCAAGGCAGAAGCGTGTAGAACAAATTCAACTTCAACGTTAGCAGTTTCCCTAGCTTCATAGCTGAAAAGCAGCTTTTAACGGGAGCAAAATACGTCAAAGATCTTTTTTTAAGGTGAGAGCACTCACTATCTCACGTAATTCACATAGAGATCTAACAAAGTTGTGATGTCTCACTCTGATTAAATATGAACCCAAAACTTTTCTAACTATTTTTGCCTTGGATTTCCTCTGACAAAGAATTAATATCTTATTTATGTAATGTATTCACGACATGAATTCCTTGCTGTCTTAACAAAAGGCAGAACAACTATAATGTTACTTTCTATAATTATTACAGGCTCTGCTGAGATGTCAAATTCTGGAGAATGCTTAGACACCCTGACACACAAATATGGATTAACTTCATTTCATGTGCACTCGTGAACTTGTTTTAGTTGATTTAGTTTTCTTGATGTACTGTAGAGCGTGATGAGGTCTGTTGTGGTATTGTGTGCACTGGATTGAGGGGACAGTTGGTGTTGTCTGTCAAACCCAATCTTCTTAAGCTGCAAATTCAGTAAAGTTACCATATATATATATATATTTATATATATATATATATATATATATATATATATATATATAAACGGTTGCAGTTACAGCTCAAACGTCGTAACAACACTTCTAAATCTGAGTCTGACGCACAATTTCAAATACAAACACGATGCAGTTTGACTTTTGTCCGATGACGAGCGAGCGAGCGAGAGAGAGAGAACTGGTAAAGCAGCACATAGTAACAATAAGTCTAGCGCGCCATAAAGATGTTATTAATCAGGGAAATCTTTCTGATTGTTTCACAGCGGTTACCTGCAGCGGGTAAACACGCCCACGACAACACACTTAGGCTCCACGCAGCCCGTTTCTATCGGAATATGCGCCAAAACTGCCTCTTTAAAATGAACTGCACGGTGCAGTCTGCGCCTGTCTGAATTGCAATGTGAAGTTTTACACATCTATGCGTGAGCATAATCAAAAATTCCCCCCAGGAGCAGCGTTTTTTTTTTCCCCAGGACCCGCGGTAACGACAGCAGTGTTCTTACGATGGAGTATTAGGGCCACACATGAAGAGAAAAAATAATTTTGCCATGACGAGATTAAACTGGTGCAGATCAGTTGATGCAGCGATGCATTTGGCCACCGGAGGCAGTGGCGACCCACCAGCTTAAAATCTATGTATTGATGTCTATGTATGTATTTTAATCATCTTAAAAATGGTCTTATAGCTTAAAAGATCATCCTGTTTTGGTTGGTTTTGTAGCCGAATAGAAGAGATGTTCTCAAAGCATTAAATAAGCCTTTTGACTTTTAAAAATGTTGTGCTTTTAAGGTAATTTTAAGTTACTTTTTATTAAATTTATCAATATCCTATGGAAGTCTGGACATATGGCAGTGGCGTTTCAGGTGACTTTGCCACGCCACCACGCCGCCCTGCTCCATCGAATCCAGTTGATCTTGTAGCCGAATAGAAGAGATGTTCTCAAAGCATTAAATAAGCCTTTTGACTTTTAAAAATGTTGTCCTTTTAAGGTAATTTTAAGTTACTTTTTATTAAATTTGTCAATATCCTATGGAAGTCTGGACATATGGCAGCGGCGTTTCAGGTGACTTCGCCACGCCACCATGCCACACTGCTACATGAAATCCAGTTGGGCCTGGAATCCACAACACAGCAACATGTCTTCTGTCTGTGGACACAGTTTCATGTTGATTAGCTCAGAGGGGTAACATAGCGACTGCTAACAATAAAACATGACACTTCCTGTTGTCAGGGGGCGTGGACTAAGTGATGTCATCATTTGACCATTGGATATTGTAGAAGACCCGATGATGATCAATCACAGAAAGTTTGGTGCCTCTGTGTGTTTCTGTGTAGGAGATATAGCGGTTTTTCCTGTTGTCAGGGGGCGTGGCCTAAGTGATGTCATCATTTGACCATTGGATATTGTAGAAGACCCGATGATGATCAATCACAGAAAGTTTGGTGCTTCTGTGTGTTTTTGTGTAGGAGATATAACAGTTTTTCCTGTTGTCAGGGGCGTGGCCTAAGTGATGTCATCATTTGACCATTGGATATTGTAGAAGACCCGATGATGATCAATCACAGAAAGTTTGGTGCTTCTGTGTGTTTTTGTGTAGGAGATATAACAGTTTTTCCTGTTGTCAGGGGGCGTGGCCTAAGTGATGTCATCATTTGACCATTGGATATTGTAGAAGACCCGATGATGATCAATCACAGAAAGTTTGGTGCCTCTGTGTGTTTCTGTGTAGGAGATATAACAGTTTTTCCTGTTGTCAGGGGGCGTGGCCTAAGTGATGTCATCATTTGACCATTGGATATTGTAGAAGACCTAGTGGTGATCAACTACTGAAAGTTTGGTGGCTCTGTGAGTTTTTGTATATGAAATATAACAGTTTTGTGTTTCATGGCGAGTAGGTGAACTTTGACCCCCGCTCACGCCCCTTCAGCATGCTCAAAAACTCACCGTTTTGATAACCTTTAATTGGCCATGCCTTATGATCAGACTGCCCGAGTTTCAAGCCGCTCGCTCAAAATCTCTAGGAGGAGTTCCATCAAATACCAATGCTGTAAACGTCAAAAATGGGGTCAAAATCAGACCTTCAATCTAAAATGGCCGACTTCCTGTGATATTTACACTATGACATTAATTGTAAATTCTGAGCGTCTTGGTGAGCTCTACCACTGTACCAAATCTCATGTCTCTACGATGAAGTAAGTGAATAGCAAAGGGTCCTTTGAAAATTGCTAGGTGGCGCCGTTGAGGCATTAGGTCACGCCCACCAAAGTTTGTTATGGATTCCTGTTGGGGGGTGGATAAGGATGCATCCAAGTGAGTTTTAAGCAGCTCGGCCCAAAAATATGGAATTCAGAGCCAAACGTATGGCAGCGGCGTTTGAGGTGACTTCACCACGCCGCCACGCTCTCCTGCTCCATCGAATCCACTTGGGGCTGGAATCCACAATACATCAACATGTCTTCTGTCTCTGGACACAGTTTCATGTTGATTAGCTCAGAGGGGTAACATAGCGACCGTTTACAGCAAAAAATTACACTTCCTGTTGTCAGGGGGCGTGGCCTAAGTGATGTCATAATTTGACCATTGGATATTAAAGAAGACCCAATGATGATCAATCACAGAAAGTTTGGTGCCTCTATGTGTTTCTGTGTAGGAGATATAACAGTTTTATTTTTTGTGGCGAGTAGGTGAACTTTGACCCCTGCTAACACCCCTTCAACATGCTCAAAAACTCACCGTTTTGATAACTTTTAATTGGCCATGCCTTATGATCAGACTGACCGAGTTTCAAGTCGCTCGCTCAAAATCTCTAGGAGGAGTTCGATCAAATACCAATGCTGTAAACGTCAAAAATCGGGTCAAAATCAGACCTTCAATCTAAAATGGCCGACTTCCTGTGATATTTGCACTATGACATTAATTGTAAATTCTGAGCGTCTTGGTGAGCTCTACCACTGTACCAAATCTCATGTCTCTACGATGAAGTAAGTGAATAGCAAAGGGTCCTTTGAAAATTGCTAGGTGGCGCCATTGAGGCATTTTTCTTTAGATTTTTATGAGGACCTTAAAATACAAAATTTTTAAACAGTCTTCATGCGTCCGCCAAGTTTGGTGAGTTTTTGAATATGATAAAGCCCCGAAAAAGGCCCCTCTTTAGGGGGGCAGAATAAAAATAATAATAATAATAATAAGAAACAACACAGAAACAATAGGCCTTCGCAGCGCTTCGCTGCTCGGGCCTAATAATAAAATCTGCAGTTACAATAGGCCTTCGCAGCGCTTAGCTGCTCGGGCCTAATTAAAGCCGCAAGCGGCGATGAGCGGCCCTCGCAGCCAAGCACCGCTGGGGTACGCGCACCTCCTGCCGCCAGCCACCGCAGAAGCTGTCACGCATTTTCCCCGCCCGTCCACTGGGCGATTCACACGAACCCTTTCGGCAGCGCTCCCCCACGACTCACAAAAAATCTGGTGCAGATTGGTGGATGCAGCGAGGAGATACAGCCGTTGAATAATGATAATGCATTTGGCCACCGGGCCGGACCGCTGGGGTTGTAAAGAGATGACATGTTGGAACTATATAAATAAAATTGGATTGAATTAATTTGTCTTTATATAAAACACATGAGTTGCCTCTTGGCATGGCATGCACTAATATATATATATATATATATATATATATATATATATATATATATATATATATATATATATATATATATATATATACATATACATACACACATTTGACCTAATAAAATACATTATTCATGTTTTTATTAGGTCAAATGCAATAATTCAATTCAATTTTATTTATATAGCGCCAAATCATGAAACATGTCATCTCAAGGCACTTTACAAAGTTATGTTCAATCATATTATACATATTGGGTCAGATTATACAGATTGGTCAAAAATGTTCCTATATAAGGAAACCAGTTGATACATATTGGGTCAGATTATACAGATTGGTCAAAAATGTTCCTATATAAGGAAACCGGTTGATTGCATCAAAGTCTCGACAAGCAGCATTCACTCCTGGAGAAGCGTAGAGCCACAGGGAGAGTCGTCTGCATTGTACATGGCTTTGCTGCAATCCCTCATACTGAGCAAGCATGAAGCGACAGTGGGAAGAAAAACTCCCCATTAACGGGAAGGAAAACCTCCAGCAGAACCGGGCTCAGTATGAACGGTCATCTGCCTCGACCGACTGGGGGTTACAGAAGACAGAGCAGAGACACAACAAGAGAGACAAAAAAAGCACAGAAGCACACATTGATCCAGTAATCTGTTCTACATTAGATGGTAATAGCGGGTAAGCCGTCTTCTTTGGATGATGTCACAGTTAACAGAACGCCAGACCAGGTGTACCTACTATGAAGATAAAAGAGAGAAACAGAAAATTAAAGCAGAAATGACAACACGTAATGCATAATTGAAGAACAGTAGAACTCTATAGAGTGAGAAAATTAGATCCTGACGTCCTCCAGTAGCCTAAGCCTATAGCAGTAAAACTATAAAAGGTAGCTCAGAGTAACATGAGCCACTCTAGTTATAAGCTTTGTCAAAAAGGAAGGTTTTAAGATTAGTCTTAAAAGTAGACAGGGTGTCTGCTTCACGGACCAAAACTGGGAATTGGTTCCACAGGAGAGGAGCCTGATAGCTAAAGGATCTGCCTCCCATTCTACTTTTAGAGACTCTAGGAACCACCAGCAGACCTGCAGTCTGAGAGCAAAGTGCTCTGTTAGGAACATACGGGGTAATCAGAGCTCTGATATATGATGGAGCTTGATTATTAAGGGCTTTATACGTTAGAAGAAGAATTTTAAATTCTATTTTTGATTTCACAGGAAGCCAATGAAGGGAAGCTAAAATTGGAGAAATATGATCCCGCTTGTTGATTTTCATCAGAACTCTTGCTGCAGCATTTTGGATCAGCTGAAGGCTTTGAACTGCAGTTTGTGGACTTCCTGATAGTAACGAATTGCAATAGTCCAGCCTTGAAGTAACAAATGCATGGACTAGTTTTTCAGCATCACTCCTGGACAGAATGTTTCTAATTTTGGCGATATTCCGGAGGTGAAAAAAGGAAACTCTGGAAACCTGTTTAATATGGGATTTAAATGACATGTCTTGGTCAAAAATAACACCAAGGTTTTTTACTTTATTACCAGAGGCCAAGTTAATGCCATCCAGATTAAGTGATTGGTTAAGAAGTTTATTTTTTGAGGACTCTGGCCCAAAGATTACAACTTCGGTCTTGTCAGAATTTAGATGCAGGAAATTTAAAGTCATCCAGCTTTTGATGTCATCAAGACATGACTGCAGTTGAAGTAATTGATTGGATTCATCAGGATTTATGGATAAATATAGCTGAGTGTCATCAGCATAACAGTGGAAATTAATCCCATGCTGTCTGATAATTTTGCCGATCGGAAGCATATATTTAGTAAAGAGAATTGGTCCAAGGACTGAACCCTGTGGTACTCCACAGGTGACCCTAGAGTTTAAGGAAGATTTATTATTAACATGAACAAACTGGAATCTGTCCGACAGATAAGATTTAAACCAGCCTAATGCTTTTCCCTTAATCCCTACAGTATGCTCAAGTCTTTGCAGGAGAATATTTTGATCAACTGTATCAAATGCAGTACTGAGATCTAACAGGACAAGTACAGACACAAGTCCATTATCTGAGGCCATGAGAATATCATTAGTGACCTTCACCAGAGCTGTTTCAGTGCTATGATGAGCTCTGAAGCCTGACTGAAACTCCTCAAGTAGGTCATTGCTTTGTAAATGTTCACAAAGTTGATTAGCAACTACTTTCTCAAGAATTTTAGATAAGAAAAGAAGATTAGATATAGGTCTGTAGTTTACTAGCTCATCTTGATCAAGAGAAGGTTTCTTAAGTAAAGGTTTAATAACAGCTACTTTAAAAACCTGTGGTACATATCCATTTACTAAGGATAGATTAATCATGTCTAAAATAGGACCACTGATCAAAGGGAATACCTCCTTAAACAACTTAGTTGGGATTGGGTCTAACACACAGGTAGAAGTTTTAGATGAAGCTAAGATTTTAGATAGCTCAGAAAGCTCTACTGCTTCTAAACAGTTCAAACACTGTGCAGGTTCTAAAGATTCCTCCAATGCTGCCTTACTTATAATAGATAATAGATATAATAGATTGTATTTTACGTATCAGGTACATAATACACACACACACACATACGATATTATACGTAATATAATAACCATTATAACAATTTAAGAAACTAGTTATAATGGTTATATATCAAAAAAGAACATGGAACACAAAAAACATGGTCCATCATATGGGAAGGAGGGACCTGTTGGACCTTTCTATTGCATCCCCTGTCCCTTGATCCGATCAGCCATTTCGACACTGCCCTCTCCAAATCCTTCCTGGTGATCTGTCTGGTTAATGTGTTGTTCTTTAAAGCTCCTGCGGGAAACATATCTTATGGTCACTTTATATGTACCAACACAACTCTCAACTACAATTGTAAAGTCAACTATGTTAAGGTGAAATTTACCAACAAATGATCAGTTTTATATCAATTACCCAAGATTTAAATTGTAATTTTGGGTGAAGTATCCCTTTACATAATTGACTTTACAAACCTGCAAACGTCAGAATGAACTGGGAAAAAGCTAAGAAAAAAAGATCAAAATTCAAAGCTGACTGGCCAAGGCTGTCACATTTTTTTACTTCTTTCTAAAATCTGGCTTTATTAAATTGCCCATAAAAAAATTAAAAACCAAGGAAAAATTACAAAATGTAATTTTTTTGATAAGAACAGCTGTTGACTGGAAGATCTGTGCAAGAAAATCTTGAAAACATTTCTTATATGATAACATTTCTGGAGCACCTGTTTTGAGGGGACATTTATGTCCTTAAGGTGAGGGTATTATTGACATTAGAAAATTAAATTCATAACATACATAAATTTCCCTCGACAGACACAAATATCCTAAAGTTACTATATTACAGTTATTATCCATTATGCACTTACCAAATATGACTTCAAACAGATTTAAAGTCCTGAATTCCTACTTTCCATTCCAGCCCACAAAGTTGTACTGCCTTGACAGGCCATAGTCCATGATGAAGAACATCATACGTCTTGTGGCCTCATCCACAGTCCTCCCACCAATGTCTGACACTGCTGTGACCTAAGGGGGAACAAAAACAGTTCAAAGCTAATTAATTTTTATATCTTACAGGAGTAAACACGATGCAAAGACAAACTCTGGGTCTAGATTATTTCCATTGTTGATTAATCTATTGATTATTTTAACAATTAATTGATTGGTTGCTATAATAATAAAATGTTACAAAATTTTGAAAAATGTCAGTGTTTCCCAAATCTCTTGTTCTGTCAACAAAACATGGAGATACTCAGTTTATTGCTTAAGACTTTTTATGACTCTGTGGTGGCCTCAGCCCTTCTCTACGCTGTCGTCTGCTGGGCTCCAGGCAGCGCAGAACGGGACCGAATGAGTCTGAATAAGCTGGTGAGGAAGGCCACTTCTGTCCTGGGCTGCACTCTGGACTCAGCGGAGGAAGTAGCTGAGAGGAGGGTGTTGTCCAAGTTCACATCCATCATGGACAACACCTTCCACCCCCTGCGCCAGACTGTAGAGCAGCTGAGCAGCTCCTTTAGTGGCAGACTTAGACACCCTGTCTGTAAAAAGGAGCGCTACCGCAAGTCATTCATTCCTGCTGCTATCAGAATATACAGTGCTGCACTGTAACTGTAACCAATGTGCAATAATCTAATTCACTGTGCGATAACCCGTGCAATAATCCTGAAAGAAGTGACTTCTGCTGCTATCAGTAACTGTAACCACAACTGTTATAACTTTGGGCAATAACTAATGTGCAATAATCTATTTAATACACTGTGCTATAACCTGTCCAATGATCCAAAGAACTTCTGCTGCTATCACCAGGTATATATGTCAGTACATGTGTATGTAGGCATATGTATGTGTCACAGGACAGGTTGCCCTGTGACTGGCAACCTGTCCAGGATGGACGAGCCCCCACCCCCCACGACCCCGTGTGACGCCGAGCTGCGTTTCCCCATCAGATACGGCTTGACGTCACACCTGTAGGGAAAAGCCGGTATAAATCGATGAAGGATGGGATGTTAATTTTTTAAAAAGTTTAATAAAATTGCTCAAAGTTTATCAGAAAAAAACATAACTTGCTTTTAAATATGGACATTTTTAATAAGCAAAATGTTAATGTATTTCGTAAAGTTATTGTTGAAGTTAATCTTGGCTGCAGTACTCTGTTTGGCAGATGTTTTGGGGTTGGAGTAAAATGAGTCCATAGATCCACAGACAGGAGGCTTGTTCAGTGGTTTCTAGTACGACTTGCTTCTGCAGTGTCGCTCAACTGCGTGTAAAAATAAAAAAAATTACTTCATAAAAGCTCTCTGAGAATAACCTCTGGCCTCACCCAGTTAGAACCCGCTCTCCAGTCCATGTTGTAGCTGCAGTTTTTTTTTTTACGTCGTTTCCTTAATAATCTGTACAAATCAAAATCCTTGTCATTTTATTAAGAGTGTCGTGGTGCGCAGCGGCTCATCAGGTGGAGCTGCTGCATATTGACTGATAGCCGCTCTGACTGCAGCTCTGCCTTCTTTTGTTCAGAAAAGCGCAGGTGAAATTATTTAATTTATTATTTAACTTTTTCCAAATCGGACCCTGTCAAATGCGGGACAAATGCGCGTCATGGTAAATTAGCCTTTACTCTTCGAATTTTAAATAAAGCGTTACAGCGAATATTGAGGAGGTCCCTGATTGGTTTATCAGCTAAGTTGCTGGAAGCCAGTGAATACACGCTGAAAGGTGACATGGCCACAGGTGGAAATAATTCATTAATTAACTGGAGCAGCGACAGTGTGTCTGTCGACAGAAACGCTTACCGAGGGAAGTTGTTGTCAGATGGTCAATCCGCTCCACTTCCTGACTTGCTGGTTCGCATAAACCCAAAGAAAACCTTTGACCACCACTGCTTTCATTCATGCATCTGTGGCCAGTTTGAGATGTTCTTCCAAAAGTTATGATTGAACACCGATCATAACTTTTGGTCTACGTATACATCTCTGTGCTGGTAGCAAACGCAGAGCCATAGAGAGAAAGGCTCTGAGCCAGCGGAACCCGGATGTAAACAAGAGCCTTGCTCGTTAGCCTTAAGGCGCTAGCATTAGCGCTAATATTAGCGCCTTAAGGCACTAGAATTAGCCGCAGAACTGAGACTGCTCATCCCACCTCAAGTTGTGGTGGGGGATATTACACTACATGCATATATAATCCAAAAAGCCTTACCTGTTTGTCTGTTTCCCCTCCTAAATTCTCCAATGTGTGGTGCTAATGTTGTTAGCTGTGACATCACGGACTTCTTCCTCAGGCAAACGGACACGTTTCAGATTGTTGGAGTGCGCCCCCTGCTGTTGGGAAGTCTTCTTCTTCTCTTGATCTTTATGAACTTTCTCACAGTGTGTCATATACGTTCAACTGTCTGTTGTTCCTCACAATATTTACATATGCCAGTGTTATGCTTCCCTATTTTGAATAATGTACCATCTAATCCTGTGTGGGCAAATCTAAGTCTTGATATGAGATAAGATAAGATAGTCTTTATTGATCTCACATTGGAGAAATTCACTTGTCGGCTCAATAGTGTGTGTGTATATATATATATATATATATATATATATATATATATATATATATATATATATATATACACATGCCTACATACACATGTACTGACATATATTCACTTGGTGAAAGCAGAAGAAGTTCTTCTGGATCCTTGCACAGGTTATAGCACAGTGTATTAAATAGATTATTGCACATTAGTTATTGCCCAAAGTCATAACAGTTGTGGTTATATAGAACAGATTACTGGATCACTGTGTGCTTCTGTGCTTTTTTTGTCTGTCTTGTTGTGTCTCTGCTCTGTCTTCTGTAACCCCCAGTCGGTCGAGGCAGATGACCGTTCATACTGAGCCCGGTTCTGCTGGAGGTTTGTCCTTCATGTTAATGAAGGAGGTTTTTTTCCCCTGTTGCTTCATGCTTGCTCAGTATGAGGGATTGTTGCAAAGCCATGGACAATGCAGACAACTCTCCCTGTGACTCTACGCTTCTTCAGGAGGAAATGCTGCTTGTCAAGACTTTTATGCAATCAACTGGTTCCCTTATATAGGATTAAAGATTCAAAGCTTCTTTCTTTTAAAGGCCAGCTAAAGATATTTTAAAGCTGCTTCCACTTTTGGACGAATGTGTATGAATGGTTTGGTAAAATATGTACCGTGACTTACAGATGACGCCCAAACATTTGGGTTTGCTGCCATCTAGTGTTGGAAATAATAAATGTTTTTTCCTTCAAAACACAATTCATGTTATAAATAATTGTCAAAAAAATATGGTTGGACGTAGCAAAAATGTTTTTGATAACTTTTGATCCTCTATGTGTGAGGAATTTTTTGGAGTAACTTTGAATGCCATAAGTGTAACGGTTTAGGAGTAGTTTATTCAAATGTAACACCCAAAAATAGGGGAAAATGACATCTTTGATGAGAAATGAATGATTTCCTGTAGGAGGTAGCCCATTGCTTCAAGAGGCTTTTTTGTAGGGCCTATGAAGTTACATGCACTTACTGAGTTTCATAATTCTCAGACAAAGCATGGCTTGGGGCTTACTGTTTTAATGCGTTTTTAATGGTTTTCCACAAACCTGATTTTTGCAATGCGACAGCTCAGGCAAATATGCATATTTCATAAAACCTTTGATAACTTTTAAAAGTCAATGTCTTAACTGCATGCTGAAAAAAATTGAAAGTAATAGGTTAAAATGCCTAGGACTAGTTCGTTAAAGTTTGAGGCAAAAACGGCCAATATTTTACCCTTTGACCCAAAATAGCAGACTTCCTGTGGGTTTTAGAGCATACACCCAAGAGACTTTTTTTCATAATTTTAAAAAACCTACCTAGGTAAAAAATTTCAGCTTTCTACGTGTTACGGTTTGGCCCAACTCACTCTAGTTGGCGCTGTTGAGCAGGTTTGCCACGCCCTTTTTCAATTACACTAAAATCATGCGATTTCTCACGGGGGACAATTTTGGGCAAAGTTTGGTGAGTTTTCATGCATGTTTAGGCCTCCAAAAAGCCGTTTCAAAAGTCACAAGAATAAATAATAATAATAATAATAATAATAATAATAATAAAATCTGCAGTTACAATAGGCCTTCGCAGCGCTTAGCTGCTCGGGCCTAATAATAATAATAATAAAATCTGCAGTTACAATAGGCCTTCGCAGCGCTTAGCTGCTCGGGCCTAATAAAATCTGCAGTTACAATAGGCCTTCGCAGCGCTTAGCTGCTCGGGCCTAATAATAATAATTAAAGCCGCAAGCGGCGATGAGCGGCCCTCGCAGCCAAGCACCGCTGGGGTACGCGCACCGCCTGCCGCCAGCCACCGCAGAAGCTGTCACGCATTTTCCCCGCCCGTCCACCGGGCGATTCACACGAACCCTTTCGGCAGCGCTCCCCCACGACTCACAAAAAATCTGGTGCAGATTGGTCGATGCAGCGAGGAGATACAGCCATTGAATAATGATAATGCATTTGGCCACCGGGCCGGACCGCTGGGGTTGTAAAGAGATGACATGTTGGAACTATATAAATAAAATTGGATTGAATTCATTTGTCTTTATATAAAACACATGAGTTGCCTCTTGGCATGACATGCACTATATATATATATATATATATATATATATATATATATATATATATATATATATATATATATATATATACACACATTTGACCTAATAAAATACATTATTCATGTTTTTATTAGGTCAAATGCAATAATTCAATTCAATTCAATTTTATTTATATAGCGCCAATTCATGAAACATGTCATCTCAAGGCACTTTAAAAAGTTACGTTCAATCATATTATACAGATTGGTCAAAAATGTTCCTATATAAGGAAACCGGTTGATACATATTGGGTCAGATTATACAGATTGGTCAAAAATGTTCCAATATAAGGAAACCGGTTGATTGCATCAAAGTCTCGACAAGCAGCATTCACTCGTGGAGAAGCGTAGAGCCACAGGGAGAGTCGTCTGCATTGTACATGGCTTTGCTGCAATCCCTCATACTGAGCAAGCATGAAGCGACAGTGGGAAGAAAAACTCCCCATTAACGGGAAGGAAAACCTCCAGCAGAACCGGGCTCAGTATGAACGGTCATCTGCCTCAAGCGACTGGGGGTTACAGAAGACAGAGCAGAGACACAACAAGACAGACAAAAAAAGCACAGAAGCACACAGTGATCCAGTAATCTGTTCTATATAACCACAACTGTTCTAACTTTGGGCAATAACTAATGTGCAATAATCTATTTAATACACTGTGCTATAACCTGTGCAAGGATCCAGAAGAACTTCTTCTGCTTTCACCAAGTGAATATATGTTACAGAAGACAGAGCAGAGACACAACAAGAGAGACAAAAAAAGCACAGAAGCACACATTGATCCAGTAATCTGTTCTACATTAGATGGTAATAGCGGGTGAGCCGTCTTCTTTGGATGATGTCACAGTTAACAGAACGCCAGACCAGGTGTACCTACTATGAAGATAAAAGAGAGAGAACAGAAAGTTAAAGCAGAAATGACAACACGTAATGCATAATTGAAGAACAGTAGAACTCTATAGAGTGAGAAAATTAGATCCTGACGTCCTCCAGTAGCCTAAGCCTATAGCAGTAAAACTATAAAGGTAGCTCAGAGTAACATGAGCCACTCTAGTTATAAGCTTTGTCAAAAAGGAAAGTGTTAAGATTAGTCTTAAAAGTAGACAGGGTGTCTGCTTCACGGACCAAAACTGGGAGTTGGTTCCACAGAAGAGGAGCCTGATAGCTAAAGGATCTGCCTCCCATTCTACTTTTAGAGACTCTAGGAACCACCAGCAGACCTGCAGTCTGAGAGTGAAGTGCTCTGTTAGGAACATACGGGGTAATCCGAGCTCTGATATATGATGGAGCTTGATTATTAAGGGCTTTATACGTTAGAAGAATTTTAAATTCTATTCTGGATTTAACAGGAAGCCAATTAAGGGAAGCTAAAATTGGAGAAATATCATCCCTCCTGTTGATTTTCATCAGAACTCTTGCTGCAGCATTTTGGATCAGCTGAAGACTTTGAAAAGATCATGAAAGAGGAGGTGAAGATAACATTAAAATTCAAAAAGAAAGATGAAAATATTGCTCTGAGCCAAAAAATTGTTTCTAAGGAAACAAAAAAGAAAATAGGGGAAGTTGAAATGGCTAAAACGCTGAGAGATGGAAGCTTGTTAAATGTTTGTAAATTGGAAGAACAAAAAAGGAAAGCAATGAGTGTTGAGAGTATTGGAAATAAAAGAGTGGAAAGTAAAAGAGCGTTGGGAGAAAAGAAAGGATCCCGAGGAGTTATTTATGGAATTCCAGTTAATGAAGATCTAGAGAAATTAAAACATAAAATCATGTTAAAGTCAAGGATATAGAGAGAATGCAGAAAACAGTTAATAATGAGCGAGTTGACAGCTTATCTGTGCTTCTGGAATTTTCTACTCCAGAAGTTCCAGATAGAGTCAAAGTGGGTTTCTTGTGTTATTCAGTTAGGCCTTATGTTCCACCTCCACTTCGGTGTTTCAAGTGTCAGAGGTATGGTCACATTTGCTGCAGTGTGCAGGGGCAAACAGAGCTGTTTAAAATGTGGAGGGGACCACAATATACAAGAATATGGTAAAAATGTTCAGGATAAATGCTGTAATTGTGGTGGGGAACATAGGGCAACATATGGAGGGTGTGAAAGATTATGTAACTGGTAATTTAGTAGAGCAGATTGGGAGAAATATAAGGAAATAAGTGAAGATAAAATTAAGGAAATTGACATGAATCTTGGTATTGATTCATTAAACAAAATCTTTTGTAGTTCAATCATAGAAGCTGTTCAACAGTCAGTTCCAAAGAAAGGAGGGATACATAAAAAGAAGATAATTCCATGGTGGACAATAGAATGTGACCAGGCTATTAAATCCCGAAATAAAGCTTTTAAAATTCTATAAGGAAATCAGAATTTTCAAAATTTAATTGAATACAAGAAGATGCAAGCTATAGTAAAAAGAGTTATAAGAAATACAAAAAGAGAATATTGGAGAAATTATTGTAATTCATTAGGAAGAGAAACAGATATAGGGAAAGTATGGAAAATGATTAAACGAATGAATGGTATTAAAAGGGATTATAGTTATCCAGTTTTAGTTAGTGATAGAACAACGGCAGGTATTAATGAAGAAAAAGCAACAATGTTGTCACAAACATTTGTACAAATACATAGTTCCAATAATATTAGTGAAGAGTAGAAAACGGATAGAGCTATAACTTTATTGGAATTGGAATCTATTGTGGTTCCAATTCCAAAAACAGGTAAAGATAGCTCAAAACCAGAAAATTATAGACCTATTGCTTCAACATCATGTTTAAGTAAAATTATGGAGAAAATGGTAATTGAAAGATTAATTTATTTTGTTGAATCAAAAGGGTACTTATCAAATTATCAAAGCGGTTTCAGAAGAGGAAGGAATACTATGGATCCAATTGTGTGTTTACAACATGAGGTACTAACAGCAAAAGTTAATAAAGAAAGTGTTTTGGCAGTGTTCTTAGATATAGAAAAGGCTTATGATATGATGTGGAAAGAGGGATTATTGATCAAGTTGAGGAAAATGTGAATTTGTGGAAGAATTTATCATTGGGTAGAGAACTTTTTAACAATTCAATTCAATTCAATTTTATTTATATAACGCCAATTCATAAACATGTCATCTCGAGGCACTTTACAAAGTCAAAATCAATCATATTATACAGATTGGTCAAAAATTTCCTATATAAGGAAACCAGTTGATTGCATCAAAGTCCCAACAAGCAGCATTCACTCCTGGAGAAGCGCAGTGCTACAGGGAGAGTCGTCTGCATTGTCCATGGCTTTGCAGCAATCCCTCATACTGAGCAAGCATGAAGCGTCAGTGGAAAGAAAAACCACCCATTAGCAGGAAGGAAAAACCTCCAGCAGAACCGGGCTCAGTATGAACAGTCATCTGCCTCGACCGACTGGGGGTTACAGAAGACAGAGCAGAGACACAACAAGACAGACAAAAAAGCACAGAAGCACACATTGATCCAGTGATCTGTTATACATTAGATGGTAATAGTGGTGATCTGTCTTCCCTGGATGATGTCACAGTTAACAGAACGTCAGACTAGGTGTACCTACTATGAAGAAAAAAGAGAGAGAGCAAAAAGTTACAAGCTGAAATGACAACAGTCATTTCAATGTAATGCAATGCAAAACTGGAGAGCAGTAGACTGGAGAACAGTAGAAATCAGTAGAGTGAGAGAAATAGGCCCTGATGTCCTCCAGCAGCCTAAGCCTATAGCAGCATAACTACAGATGTAGCTCAGGGTAACATGAGCCACTCTAACTATAAACTTAAATTCTATTCTTGATTTAACAGGAAGCCAATGAAGGGAAGCTAAAATTGGAGAAATATGATCCCTCTTGTTGATTTTCATCAGAACTCTTGCTGCAGCATTTTGGATCAGCTGAAGACTTCGAACTGCATTTTGTGGACTTCCTGATAGTAAAGAATTACAATAGTCCAGCCTTGAAGTAACAAATGCATGGACTAGTTTTTCAGCATCACCCCTGGACAGAATGTTTCTAATTTTGGCGATATTCCTGAGGTGAAAAAAAGGAAACTCTGGAAACCTGTTTAATATTGGCTTTAAATGACATGTCTTGGTCGAAGACAACACCAAGATTTTTAACTTTATTTCCAGAGGCCAGAATGGATAATACAGGTAAGAGTTGGTAAGAGTCTTTCAGGGAGAAATTAAAAAGAACCACACAAGGCAGTATTATCAGTCCTTTATTATTTTCAGTTATGATAAATGATGCACTTAAAGAAATAGAAAATTAATTGGGTTGTTCATTGTTTGCTGATGACGGAGCTATTTGGAAACGTAGAAGGAATGTTAAATTTATTGTAGGGAAAGTCCAAAAAGCAATTCATAAGATTGAACAATGGTCTTACAAATGGAGTTTTAAATTTTCGGTAGATAAAACAAAAGTATTGCTTTTTACTCAGAAAAGAAATCAAGAAGTACAACTGAAGTTATATAATCAAGATTGTACTGTTCTCTCTATGTGTTTTACTCTTGCGTGAACACAGATAAACAGCCAGCCAAACTCCTTATTCAAGAGCCAGGAAGTGAGCGGCTTGCTCCTTTATTATCTTCTTACACATTTAGTCAGCATTTCTGACTGCTTTGAATCCAGTGTAAAACTAGAAAAGAAAGATACAAAAAAATGGCTTAATAAACAGCCATGTAAATATCAGTATTAACGTATCAAAGTATCAGCTGCTTAATATTAACTCAACAGGTATTTTCACAGCCGGCTAGAAAAGCGGCAAATTAGCAAGTAAACACACACACTCTGCTGTCACACGGACCACGACATTTTACCGTTGCTTTTATACACAAAATAACCATAAAAGATATTAACATATCTTATCGAATCTGTAAACAAGAGCAACACTTACAACCATTGCTTTCGGAGAGATTAACTGCATTGTTGCTGCCCTGGGACGATGCACACACGCTGTCTTCCTCTTGTTTGCGTCTTTACTTCCTACTTCCGGTTCGGAAGATTTTCAACATAAAAGCACCGCAAATTCATTTAAAACAGAGAACGGTATATTAACATTTCAAAGTAGTTTTTAAATGTCTTTTAAACATATTAAACATATTCAGGGCAGAACAAAGATCTAGAGAGAGTAAAGCAATTTAAATTCTTAGAGTATGGTTTGATGAAAAACTATCCTGGAAAGTGCACATAGATAAGGTTATTGAAAAATGTAAAAGGATACTTAATATATTGAGATGTTTAGTTGGGTATGAATGTTACATTCCTGCAGTGAAAAATAAAAGGGTTCATAATAAGGTTGGATATATATATATATATATATATATATATGTATATATATATATATATATATATATATATATATATATATATATATATATATATATATATAAAGGCAAGGCAAAGGCAAAGGCAAATTTATTTGTATAGCACAATTCAGTACAGAGACAATGCAAAGTGCTTTATTCAAATACAGGAAAAGAAAACAGAAAATGTAGACATCAATAAACAGCTGGACTAAAAAAGTTGAACTAATGCTGTTTCAGTAGAACAGTTTAACTAGAACAGTCAAAAACAGTCCTAAACAAATGTGTTTTTAATCTTGATTAAAAAGAACTCAGGTTTTCCGCACTTTTACAGTTTTCTGGAAGTTTGTTCCAGATAAGTGGAGCGTAGGAACTAAATGCTGCTTCTCCTTGTTTAGTTCTGGCTGTAGGTACGCAGAGAAGGCTGGAGCCAGAAGACCTTAGTGCTCTGGATGGTTGATACACTGATAACAAGTCTGTGATGTATTTAGATGCGTTCAGCAGCGTTCTGGATCAGCTGCAGCTGTCTAATCCACTTTTTAGGCAGACCTGTGAAAACACCGTTGCAGTAATCGATTCTACTAAAGATAAACGCATGGATTAGTTTTTCCAGATCCTGCTGAGACATCAGCCCTTTAATCCTGGAAATGTTCTCCAGGTGATAGAAAGCCGATCTTGTAATTGTCTTTAGACACAAAATATATATATATATATATATATATATATATATATATATATATATATATATATATATATATACATACACATGTACTGACATATATTCACTTGGTGATAGCAGCAGAAGTTCTTCCGGATCATTGCACAGGTTATAGCACAGTGTATTAAATAGATTATTGCACATTATTTATTGCCCAAAGTTATAACAGTTGTGGTTATATAGAACAGATTGCTGGATCAATGTGTGCTTCTGTGCTTTTTTGTCTGTCTTGTTGTGTCTCTGCTCTGTCTTCTGTAACCCCCAGTCGGTCGAGGCAGATGACCGTTCATACTGAGCCCGGTTCTGCTGGAGGTTTTTCTTTCCTGTTAATGGGGAGTTTTTTTTTCCCTGTTGCTTCATGCTTGTTCAGTATGAGGGATTGTTGCAAAGCCATGGACAATGCAGACGACTCTCCCTGTGGCTCTACGCTTTTTCAGGAGGAAATGCTGCTTGTCAAAACCTTTATGCAATCAACTGGTTCCCTCGGCTAAAATGTTTATCCATTTTAGCCGCGCAATCCTCCATAATTAAAGTCCGACAGTCCACAGATGGCAACAGTTTGTTGATTCAAAATTAATTGTTCATCCACTTCAGCAACCGATGCATTGGAATCAGTGTTGGGCAAGTTACTTTGAAAAAGTAATTAGTTATAGTTACTAGTTACTTCTCCCAAAAAGTAACTGAGTTACTAACTGAGTTACTCCACTATAAAAGTAACTAGTTACTAGTAAAAGTAACTATTGCGTTACTTTTTCGTTTCTGGCTTTTTTATTTATTTTTTTACAAATTTTTTGCTGACATGTCCATTCAATGCACCCCCCCCACACACACACACACACACACACACACACACATACTCCCCCTTTTGTGTTGAACAGTGAAGTGTGGTGAAAGCAGCTTTAATTCTCCATCACATAACTTTCATATCGCGCATGCATTGACTTTTTCAACAATTTTCTCTTGCGGTTTTCAGCAGCAACGGCATTGTTTCTTATGGTTTAATATTGTCCATATGCCTTCTTTAAATATTTCTAATTCTACTCGCAGGACATGCGCAATTCCAAACTTTTTTCCTGTCATTGCCATGGTGAATCACGTTATTTGCGTTCCAGTGATCGGGATTTTTTTCATGCTCACGTTATCCATAAGGGCCAGTGGGCCAGTGCCCAGGGGCACCAACCATGGGGGGGCACCACATGACACATGCTTTAAAAATATATTTTTCATAAATAGTTATATTATTTAGCTACTTGAAATTGTTGAAAGACCATGCATTATTCGTTTTGTGAACACTGATGTCAC
Organism: Fundulus diaphanus; assembly: GCA_037039145.1. Lineage (NCBI taxonomy): Eukaryota > Metazoa > Chordata > Actinopteri > Cyprinodontiformes > Fundulidae > Fundulus > Fundulus diaphanus. The sequence goes on along the minus strand of CM073124.1, from coordinate 57,035,339 downwards.
AATAATAATAAATGATAAATAAATCAAGATTTTTTTGATTTCAACATTTTAAAATGAGATATTTGAATATTGCTCACTGCTCATATGCCTACATGTAGTTGTGTAAGTTAGTAAATAGTAAAGAAATCCCCTTGATTATGTCTGATGTTTTTGACCGGAGGACAGCACGGGTAAGGGGGGGGGGCTTTGAGGTATAGTGCCCAGGGGCACCACATTGTCTTAATACGGGCCTGGCTGAGAATGACAAAGGGAGGAAGAGCTGCTCAGAGTTGCAGCTTTCTACTCAGTGTAGATCAGCCGTTTTTTCTGAAACGACTGTGCAGCATAGCTTTGCTGTGCGCGCTGAATCCAGATGCAGTGCGCGAATGCACACGCGCGCAGTTCAGAAGAAACATAAACAGTTTGGCGCGTCAGTCAGTTCGAAACAGTTCCTGTATCGGTCACGTAGCACATAAGCGCGTCGACACAGGTTTTTCTGTACGAGCTCGACTCATGCGCCGACGCATCCGTGTTGCCGGACCCATGTTCTTGTCCTTTTCGCTGTTTAACTCAAAATAACGTGCTTACCTCCAAGAATCAAACGCTGTCTTCTTGCCCATCTTGCCGCGGTACAAACACAAATAGCTTACACACACAGGTGCGCGCGCGCACACACACACACACACACACACAGAGGCAAGGAGGAGCAGGGTACAGACGCAAGCAGCCGCATCTGACTAAATGCAGAAAAGCAGGGACTTCACTTTCCTTATCGAGGGAAATTCTTAAAGTAACGGAGTAACGAGTGCTTATTTTGGAAAATAACGGAGTTACTGATTACTGAATTCGCAAAACTAACGCGTTAGATTACTCGTTACTGAAAAAACCTAATAAGAGTACTCTAACGCGTTACTTATAACGTGTTACCCCCAACACTGATTGGAATTACGCCCTTATGTGTGCACACTATATTTAGATGGCCATCATATCGGTGGTAGCGCTACACATACCTAATCCAGACGAATGATTGTTCAAATCCAGCGCCGAGCTGATCAACTGCGTCCTCACCGATGTCTATCCTGTCCGACGTCACCTCAGGTGAGCTGAGTTCGATCAGCTGATGCTCCACTCCAAACACGTAACCTCCAGCCCAGTCTTATCTTGCGCAATCACCACCATCAACCATGCAGAAACACGTATCTTTACTTATGCACAGTTCGTGAAGATGCACAAACAGTTTTTGACTGGTTTTGTAGCGGCCAAGCCAATACTTTAAGCCACTGAGGTGCTGCATCGGGGTAATAGAGTTGACGCGCTTATTGTTACCTTTTTGGGATGAATTAGAGTCCGAGTCGTCAGGGCATGTTGAACGCTTCGTCCATTTATTTTCCTCTTTGCATATCAAATGTCCATCATACATGAACACATCTCCAGACAACACATAAAGCAGACTTGCTTGCTTGTATTTATCTTTTTGCGGTCAAAAACTGTTTTCCCCTTCCGGGTGGAAAACCTACCTATCAAAGAAAAGTTCCCCCCTTAAAAAGACATGAACGCTAATTACCCAATCAATGCATTTGCGCTCCTACATATAGGATTAAAGATTAAAATCGTATTTCTTTTAAAGGCCAGCTAAAGATATTTTAAAGCTGCTTCCACTTTTGGACGAATGTGTATAAATGGTTTGGTAAAATATGTACCGTGACTTACAGATGACGCCCAAACATTTGGGTGTGCTGCCATCTAGTGTTGGAAATAATAAATGTTTTTTCCTTCAAAACACAATTCATGTTATAAATAATTGTCAAAAAAATATGGTTGGACGTAGCAAAAATGTTTTTGATAACTTTTGATCCTCTATGTGTGAGGAATTTTTTGGAGTAACTTTGAATGCCATAAGTGTAACGGTTTAGGAGTAGTTTATTCAAATGTAACCCCCAAAAATATGGGAAAATGACATCTTTGATGAGAAATGAATGATTTCCTGTAGGAGGTAGCCCATTGCTTCAAGAGGCTTTTTTGTAGGGCCTATGAAGTTACATGCACTTACCGAGTTTCATAATTCTCAGACAAAGCATGGCTTGGGGCTTACTGATTTAATGCGTTTTTAATGGTTTTCCACAAACCTGATTTTTGCAATGCGACAGCTCAGGCAAATATGCATATTTCATAAAACCTTTGATAACTTTTAAACGTCAATGTCTTAACTGCATGCTGAAAAAATTTGAAAGTAATAGGTTAAAATGCCTAGGACTAGTTCGTTAAAGTTTGAGGCAAAAACGGCCAATATTTTACCCTTTGACCCAAAATAGCAGACTTCCTGTGGGTTTTAGAGCATACCCCCAAGAGACTTTTTTTCATAATTTTAGAAAACCTACCAAGGTAAAAAATTTCAGCTTTCTACGTGTTACGGTTTGGCCCAACTCACTCTAGTTGGCGCTGTTGAGCAGGTTTGCCACGCCCGTTTTCAATTACACTAAAATCATGCGATTTCTCACGGGGGACAATTTTGGGCAAAGTTTGGTGAGTTTTCATGCATGTTTAGGCCTCCAAAAAGCCGTTTCAAAAGTCCCAAGAATAAATAATAATAATAATTAAAGCCGCAAGCGGCGATGAGCGGCCCTCGCAGCCAAGCACCGCTGGGGTACGCGCACCGCCTGCCGCCAGCCACCGCAGAAGCTGTCACGCATCTTCCCCGCCCGTCCACCAGGCAATACACACATATGCGTTCGGCCGAACTCCCCCACGATTCATAAAAAAAATCTGGTGCAGATCGGTCGATGCAGCGAGGAGATACAGCCGTTGAATAATGATAATGCATTTGCCCCCCTGGTTTAATCATTAGTTTACTGGTTGAAATGCAGTTCAAAGTCTTCAGCTGATCCAAAATGCTGCAGCAGGAGTTATGGAGATAGTTTCCTGCCAAAAGGTTTCACATAAAAAAATTGTTTTACAAACTGTCCGCCAACTTTGCACTCAAAATATCATTTATAAGTTTTCCTCCAGTACAAAATGGTCTCTGCTCACACAAAACAGCCTCTGCTCGCATGAAACAGCCTTCATTGTTTGCTGATGACGGAGATAATTGGAAACGTGGAAGGAATGTTAAATTTATTGTAGGGAAAGTCCAAAAATCAATTCATAAGATTGAAAAATGGTCTTACAAATGGAGTTTTACATTTTCAGTAGATAAAACAAAGAAATCAAGAAGTACAACTGAAGTTATATAAATCAACATTGTACTGTTCTCTCTATGTGTTTTGGTCTAGCGTGAACACAGATAAACAGCCAGCCAAACTCCTTATTAAAGAGCCAGGAAATGATCGGCTTGCTCCTTTATTATCGTCTTACACATTTAGTCAGCATTTCTGACTGCTTTGAATTCGGTGTAAAACTAGAAAAGAAAGATACAAAAAATGGCTTAATAAACAGCCATGTAAATATCAGTATTAACGTAACAGCTGCATAATATTAACTCAACAGGCATTTTCACAGCCGGCTAGAAAAGCGGCAAATTAGCAAGTAAACACACACACTGCTGTCACACAGACCACAACATTTTACCGTTCCTTCATACACAAAATACCCATAAAAGATATTAACATATTCAATTTCAATTCAATTAAATTTTATTTATATAGCGCCAAATCATGAAACATGTCATCTCAAGGCACTTTACAAAGTCAAATTCAATCATATTATACAGATTGGGTCAGATTATACAGATTGGTCAAAAATGTTCCTATATAAGGAAACCAGTTGATTGCATCAAAGTCCCGACAAGCAGCATTCACTCCTGGAGAAGCGTAGAGCCACAGGGAGAGTCGTCTGCATTGTACATGGCTTTGCTGCTATCCCTCATACTAAGCAAGCATGAAGCGACAGTGGGAAGAAAAACTGCCCACTGAAAAAGAAGTGAGCAAGGGGTGTGGCTGTGTTTATTAATAAGAGGTGGTGCAGCTTTGGTCATATTACAATTAAAGACACGTTTTGCACTAAGGATATTGAACTGCTAGCTGTCAGGCTCAGGACTTTCATGGTCCCGAGAGAGTTTATTCCCGTTATCACGATAGCAAGCTATGTGCCCGGTCTGCTAACCCTGGAGCAGTATGTGACGTTATCTACACCGTTCTGAACAGAATGCAAACAAAACACCCCCAGGCTATTTTTCTGATCTAAGGCAACTTTAACAAAGTATCCCTGTCCTCCACCCTCCCCACCTTTAAACAATATGTTACCCGCAGCACGAGAGACAAAAAACACTAGACTTACACTAGACTTACTTACTAGACTTAATAGTTCAATTCAATTAAATTTTATTTATATAGTGCCAATTCATGAAACATGTCATCTCAAGGCACTTTCCAAAGTCAAATTCAATCAGATTAAACAGATTGGGTCAGATTATACAGATTGGTCAAAACATTTCCTATCTAAGGGACCCTAGTTGATTGCATCAAAGTCTTGACAAGCAGCATTCACTCCTCCTGAAGAAGCGTAGAGCAGCAGGGAGAGTCGTCTGCATTGTCCATGGCTTTGCAGCAATCCCTTATACCGAGCAAGCATGAAGCGACAGTGGAAAGAAAAACTCCCCTTTAACGGCAAGGAAAACCTCCGGCAGAACCGGGCTCAGTATGAACGGTCATCTGCCTCGACCGACTGGGGTTTACAGAAGACAGAGCAGAGACACAACAACAGAGACAAAAAAGCACAGAAGCACACATTGATCCAGTAATCTGTTCTACATTAGATGGTACTAGTGGGTGATCTGGCTTCTCTGGATGATGTCACAGTTAACAGAATGCCAGACCAGGTGTACCTACTATGAAGATAAAAGAGAGAGAACAGAAAGTTAAAGCAGAAATAACAACACGTAATGCATAATTGAAGAACAGTAGAACTCTATAGAGTGAGAAAATTAGATCCTGATGTCCTCCAGTAGCCTAAGCCTATAGCAGTACAACTATAAAGGTAGCTCAGAGTAACATGAGCCACTCTAGTTATAAGCTTTGTCAAAAAGGAAGGTTTTAAGATTAGTCTTAAAAGTAGACAGGGTGTCTGCCTCACGGACCAAAACTGGGAGATGGTTCCACAGGAGAGGAGCCTGATAGCTAAAGGATCTGCCTCCCATTCTACTTTTAGAGACTCTAGGAACCACCAGCAGACCTGCAGTCTGAGAGCGAAGTGCTCTGTTAGGAACATACGGGGTAATCAGAGCTCTGATATATGATGGAGCTTGACATATATCTTATCGAATCTGTAAACAATGAGCAACACTTACAACCATTGCTTTCTGAGAGAATAACTGCATTGTTGCAGCCCTGTGACGATAGCCGTTTCTCAATTCACGAGAACGCGAGTCCGTACTCTCGGTAAGAACACAGGAAGATCGGACTTGACCGCGAGTACGCAGCACGTAGGGGAGAGTGAGGTAAAGTGAGACACTGGGTAATGTGAGACAACCCCTGTATCTAGGCAACAGAACACATTTGTGCCCATGTGACCATTTTGTTTCCAAGCTCCTCCCATTTCCCCTTTGCCATAAAGGAGAGAAGCTCATTTTGCTCAGGTAAGCATGTTTTTTCCAACAAAATGTGTTTTTTGCATGTAAAAGTAAATTTTCTTGCTGTCAACTTAATCAACTGTTGTGCCAAAGCAAATTGATTCTAGTAGAAAAACTTATATCATACCTGTTGATGAACTACCAACATATAAAACCATGTGATGGTGCTAGCTGAAGGTTAGCCTGAATTGCTAAGAAAGGTCATTTTTAAAAAAAATGGTGGAGGTGGGGTAAATTGAGACAAATGCTGTGGGGTAAAGTGATACAGTGTCTTACTTTACCCCCACCATGAGGCACAGGTTAAGTTTGGTTGTAAACATATTTTAATGTAATATTACACTGCATATGTAATGTAATATTACTATTAATTACATATTAATTAATATGTAATGTTACATTTTTATTTCAAATGTCATAAACATTGTAGAAAAGCCATCATGCCAAGGAAATACACCAGGAAGACAACCTGGGGCAAAACACCCCTCGAGGAGATGGAGAGTGCAGCCGCTAAAGTCAAGGAAGGAAAGAATCTCTAAGAGCAGCTGCTAGGGATAGAAATATTGACAAGTCAAGCCTTTTAAGATTCATAAAGAAAAAAGAGAAAGGGGAAGTAAAATCGGTAGCCTGGGGTGCAGTAGCTGAGGCAAAGAGAATTATTACAAATGAGATGGAGGAGGAGCGTGCCAAACACTTGAAACAACTAGTTTCATTGGCCTTCCTCCAGTTAAGTCCCATCAACTGGCCTTTGAATATGCAGAAAGAAACAATATCCCTGTCCCTGACAATTGGACAAAGACACAATGTGCAGGTAGGCTAGGGTGTGCAAGAGATCACATGATTCTGTAGGTTAATTAAGGCCAACTGATCTTGGCACACAGCTGAATCTTATAATAATGAATTGTCTACTCTAGGTGAAGATTGGTTTTGCAGCTTCCTAGCACGTCGCCATCTCTCTATCCGAACTCCAGAGGCAACATCCCTGGGAAGAGCTACAGCCTTCAATAAAACTACAGTCAGGGAGTTATTTGACAATCTGGCTGTAGTTATGGACAGGTGACAGAATTAATTATTTAGTCGCAAATGCTTTACGGAGGCATTACCTGTAAGATTTGGCTTTGATTCTGATAAGGTTCTTACTTTGCCTCTCATCTTTAACAGGCATGCCTTCCCTCCACACATGATTTACAATGTGGATGAAACAGTTGTCTTTACAGTACAAAAGCCACAGCAGATACACTAGAGGGCATATTACCAGTAGTAGAATACTGCTTGCACATGCCATTGATTCTAAACTTTCTATTTGATCAGGTTATGACGGAGACAGGAAAAAAGCAAGTTGGTTCTGTCACATCGGCTGAAAGAGGAGAACTGGTGACTGTGGTGTGTGCAGTGAATGCTGCTGGGAATGCCATACCTCCCATGTTTGTCTTCCCCAGAGTCAAGTTTAAGGATTGCTTCATGACAGGAGCACGTCCAGGAGCCAAAGGTACCGCCACCAGAACGGGATGGATGAATGAAGACATCTGGCCTGAGTTCCTTGATCACCTGATACAGCACACTAACTGCACCCCTGATCGTCCCATGCTGCTAATCCTGGATAATCTAAAAGCTCACATCTCACTCAAGGCAATAGATTAATTGAAATACAACAAACGCTTTATAGAATAAATATGATGGGGTTAGTAGTAAATTTTGTTTGGGTTCCGGCACATAATGAGATTAAAGGAAATGAAATGGCAGACAGAATGGCTAAGGAGAGTACAAATAAGGTAAGGGTAGATATTAATGTTAGTTTTGGTATAACAGAAATAAAGGGTATAATTAAACAAAAAGCCAAAGAGAGGTGGCAAAAGTTATGGGATGAAGAAAAGAAAGGAAGATGGCTTTATAAAATACAAAAGAGAATTGGACAAATGAGAATAACAGAAAGGAACAGGAGAGAAGAGATAATTATTTCACGGCTTAGAATGGGACACACTGGATTGAATAGATAATTATTTTTGATAGGTAAACATCAGACAGGGAAATGTGACTGTGGGGAAGATGAGACTGTGGAACATGTCATTTTGAATTGTAATAAATATTGGATTCAGAGAAATAGGTTGACAAGGAAACTTAGTAACATGAAAATTAAGCTTGATATTGTTGATTTATTGCGAAAGGAATCAGGAAGCAGAGGATACCAGGTCATATTTGAGTTTTTGAAACAGAGTAGGTTGTATAATAGGATATAGTTTTTTTTTTTTTTTTTTTTTTTTTTTTTTTTTTGTCATGCAGTCCACACTCCATACCAGTTGGTGGCGGTAATGCTCACCTAAACGTTTTTTGCCAACCGCCAATAAAAAAATCAAGAAGAAGAAGAAGAAGAACAAGTACTGAGCGCGGTGGTTTTGAGTTGTGTTGGAGTTGCGGTCGGAGCTGGGAGTTGTGAACGCAAAAGGTGTTCGGCGCTACGTGAAACCAGGAGACGCCGCAGAGCTACGGGCAGGGAGGAGGACAGCTCATCGGCGGTTGGCATAAGCTGGTTTGTGAATGGGTCAGAATGGCTACTCAGGAAGTAGAGGAAGATGGGGAAATGGGTTATGGCGACTGGACTCCAGTGGCTAATAGGAGAGGAGGAATTGGGCTGAGTAGAGCAGAAGGAGGGTGGATGACCAGTCAAGGAAGTAAAAGGAGTTTGGAAGAGAGCAGTTCTGATGAAGCTAGTGGGTTTGTTCGGAAAAAGGCTGGGAAAAAGGAAGTTAAAATCATCCTGAAATTTAGGAAAGAAGATGAGCATATCAGTTTAAGTCCTATAGCAGTATCCAGGGAGTTAAAAAAGAAGCTTGGAGATGTGGAAATGGCGAGGATTTTGAGAGATGGAAGCCTGTTTATAGTGTGCAAAACGGAGGAACAGAAAAATAAAGCGTGGGAAGTTGAAAGTGTGTGTAAGAAAATAATTAGTGAGAGAAAGATTGTGGGTGAAAGTAAAGTCACAAGGGGCGTGATAACAGGGATACCAGTGGAGGAAGACTTGGACAAACTTAAACGCAGTATAAATGGAGGTGAGGTGAGCAGAATTAAAAGACTTATGAGAACAGTAAATGATGAAAGAGTTGAGAGCTTGTCGCTTCTTCTGGAGTTTCAGGAGTCAGTGTTGCCAGAAAAAGTGAAAATAGGATGCATGATTTTTCCAGTTAGGCCATACATCCCCCCACCACTACGATGCTACAAATGCCAGAGATATGGACATATAGCAGTGGCTTGCAAAGGAAAACAGAGATGTCCTAAATGTGGAGATGAGCATAGGGTGGAGGATTGTAAGGAAAAGGTGCAGGATAAGTGTTGCAATTGTGGTGGCCAACACAGGGTAACGTATGGAGGATGTGAAGTTAGGAAAAGGGCTGTGAAAATACAACAGGTTAAAACAGTTAACAACATAAGTTATGCAGAAGCAGTGAAGACAGTACAAGGACAAAAAGGAAGAGTGGAAACTGACAATGTTATCCAGATGTCGAGAAAAGAACCAGGTCAAACAGAGAAAGCAAATCCAGGACTGTCAGTGGATAAGATTATTTTGTTTATGGCATACGTGATAAACTGTACGGATCAAGTTAAACATAAAACTGAGAAAATTAAAATAATAGTTAAGGGAGCTGAGAAGTTTTTGGGCATAAAAGATATATCTTGGGAGCAAATTAAAACAAGACTTGAATCAGATGGGAAAGCAGGAGGAGCAAGTGATAAGGCAAACTGATTATTTTACAATGGAATTCAAGAAGCTTAATAGCAAATGGGCAGGAGTTTAAAGGATTTATTAGAGATTTAAAAAATAAACCAGATATCATATGTGTTCAAGAAACTTGGCTTAAATCAGAATTAGAATTTGTTATTAAAGGGTACGATAGTATTCGTAGAGATAGGGGGGAGGGTAGTGGAGGAGGATGTATAATATTTATTAAACAAGGAATGCAATATAGAGTTATAGGAAAAGGGAAAGAACTAGAATATTTAATAACTGAAGTATGGACTAAAGAAGGAAATATTAAAGTTGTTAACTTTTATAATCCATGTAAAAAATTGTCTTTAGAGTTGCTAGAGGAACTGGTGGTACAGTTAGTAGGGAAGGTGATTTGGTGTGGGGATTTTAATGCACATAGCTCATTATGGGGTAACATTAATGATGCTAATGGGATGGTGATTGAGGAGGTGATGGATATGACAAATTTAGTGTGTTTAAATGATGGAAGAGGAACAAGATTAAATATCAGAACGGGTACAGAAACAGCACTAGATCTCACATTAGTTTCAGATTCATTAGCAGGCATTTGTACATGGGAAGTAGTCAGAGGAACAACAGTAGGAAGTGACCATTATCCAATCATAACAGTAGTAGGATTGAATGTAGAAGAATATGAAACAGTAGGATTGCAGAAATGGTCATTTAGTAGTGCTGACTGGGATAAATTTAGAAATATTAGTGAACAAGAAATTGAAAAAATTGATAGAAATGAAGATGTTGAAAATTTAAATATTTTAATTTGTAAAGTTATTCTACAGGCTGCAGAAAAGTCAATAAAAAAGAAGGAAGGAAAGCGTAAAAATAAGATTGTTCCATGGTGGACAAAGGAATGTGAAAAAGCGATAAAATCTCGAAATAAAGCTTTTAAAGTGGTAAAAAGAAATCATTGTTTTGAGAATTTTATTAATTATAAAAAATCTCAAGCAAATGTAAGGAGAATTATAAAAAGTGCAAAGAAAGAATACTGGAGGAAGTTTTGTTGTTCAGTAGGAAGAGAGACAGAGATTGGTAAAGTTTGGGGTATGATAAAAAGAATGAATGGTATAAAACGAGAGTATGGATACCCAGTTTTAAAAGATGGACAAATAATAGCAGTGAGAGATGAGGAAAAGGCAGAGATGCTGGCTAAAACTTTTGTAAAAATTCACAGCTCAGATAATATTAGTGAAGAAGGAAAAAGAGGGAGAGAAAAAACTGTAAGGGAGAATGAAGAGTTACAACAAGAAGAAAATTATAATGATTTATTAAACAAACCTTTTACAATGACAGAACTAAAACGTGCTATCCAGAAATCTAAGACGTCAGCACCAGGAAAGGATCAGATTTGTTATGTAATGATAAATCAACTCAATGAAAAATCAAAGGAAGTATTACTAGAATTATATAATAAAGTATGGGAGGATGGGAAACTGCCACAGAGCTGGAAGGAGGCTGTGGTGGTGCCAATACGCAAACCAGGAAAAGATTGTTCTAATCCAGGAAATTATAGACCAATTGCTTTAACATCTAACATATGTAAGATAATGGAGAAAATGATAAATGAAAGGCTAACATATTATATGGAAAAGAAAGGATATATAGCTAAATACCAAAGTGGTTTTAGGAAAGGGAGAAATACAATGGATCCAGCTGTATGTTTAGAACATGAAATTAGAAAAGCACAGGTTAACAAAGAAAGTGTGGTGGCTGTCTTCTTTGACATAGAGAAGGCGTATGATATGATGTGGAGAGAAGGATTGTTAATTAGACTGTGTCAATTAGGAATTAAAGGACGAATATTTAGATGGATTAAGGATTTTTTACAAGGGAGATTAATACAAGTTAGAATAGGGAAGAATTATTCGAGGAAATATAGGGTAGAGAACGGAACACCTCAAGGGAGCATAGTGAGTCCTTTATTATTCTCTATATTAATTAATGATGTTTTCAAGGAAATAGGGAATGGGATGGGGTTTTCTCTTTTTGCGGATGATGGGGCAATTTGGAAGAGGGGGAAAAATTTGAAATTTATTGTTAAAAAGCTACAGGATGCAATAACAGAAATAGAACAGTGGTCATATAAATGGGGTTTCAAATTCTCAGTAGATAAGACAAAGACAATGTTTTTTACAAAGAAAAGAATTAGTACAGAGATAAAACTAAAAATGTATAATCAAGAATTAGAAAGAGTAAAACACTTTAAGTTTTTGGGGTTATGGTTTGACGAGGGGATAACATGGAGTGTACATATACAGAAAATACAGGACAAATGTAGGAAGGTGTTAAATGTTATGAGATGTTTGGTGGGAAGTGATTGGGGGGCTGATAGAAAAGCATTGAAGGCCATTTACTGTGGATTAATTAGGTCAGTATTGGATTATGGTTGTGTGGTGTATGGATCTGCATCGAGTTCATCTTTAAAAAAGTTAGACAACATCCAGTTTCAGGCTTTGAGATTATGTACAGGGGCATTTAAAACAACTCCAACAGCAGCACTCCAGGTGGAAATGGGAGAAATGCCATTAGAGCTGAGAAGAACTCAGTTGTCTTTAAATTATTGGGCTAATTTAAAAGGTCATAGTGATAATCATCCAGCACAAAGCACTTTAAAGTCTTGTTGGGAAATGGAGAAAAGGGAGAGAAATAGCTTTGGATGGACAGTTAAACAAAAAGCAACAGAGTTAGAATTAGTTGATTTAATTTTCAGTCCGACAGTACCAATGCCAGCAGTTCCACCTTGGATAGTACCTGAAGCAAAAGTAGATTTGAAATTATTAAAAAAGAAAAACAAAGATAGGGAGTTTATTTTGAATTCAGATACAATACAGAAATATATTAACAGTTATTATAGTTTCATTCAGATATACACAGATGCATCTAAAAGTTTAGTTAATAAGATAGGAGTATCAGTTATTGTTCCAGAGTTTAAAATTACAATAGGAAAGAGGATCAGTGATAACTTATCAGTATACACAGGAGAAATGGTAGCAATTCTGTTGGCAGTACAATGGGTAGAGGAAATAAGACCACTGAGAGTAATAATTTGTTCAGATTCATCTTCATCATTAATCAGTTTACAGAGAAGTCATTCAGATAGTAGACCAGATATTTTAATAGAAATCCAGCAAACATTATTCAGAATTCAAATGATGGGAATTACAGTTATATTTTTGTGGGTACCAGCACATATGGGAATAAAAGGAAATGAAAAGGCAGATAAGGTTGCAAAGGAGGCTACAATTAGAGAAAACATTGATATCTCAATTAAAGTTAGTAAGATGGAAGTAAAGAGCATTATTAAACAGAAGATGAAGGAAAGGTGGCAAAAGCAATGGGAGGAAGAGAGGAAAGGACGGTGGCTGTACATGATTCAGAGGAGAGTGGGAGAAATGAGTTGTGCAGGGAGGAGCAGAAGGGAAGAAACAATCATATCAAGACTTAGATTTGGGCACACTGGATTAAATGGAACATTATTCAAAATAGGGAAGCATAACACTGGAAGATGTGAGTATTGTGGGGAACAAGAAACAGTTGAGCATATTATGATATACTGTAAGAAATATGAAGAAGAAAGAAGGGAAATGGTTAAAAATTTGAAAAGGAAAAGAATAAAATTTGATTTAATAGAAATGCTTAGAAGTAATTCAAGAGATGAGTGTTATGGGATTATGTTTCATTATCTTAGACTTAGTAATTTAATTGATAGGATTTAATTTTTTTTTTTTTTTTTTTTTTTTTTTTTTGGGTGTTTGTTTTATTTTGGTAGGTTGGTTTAATTTATTTTAGGTAGTATAAGTCATTCTGATCCACACTCCAAACCAGTTGGTGGCGGTAATGCACCGTTTCGTTGCGTGCCAACCGCCAGAAAAAACCATAAAGAAGAAGAAGAAGAAGAACAAAAGAAGAAGAAGAAGAGCAGAGGTCCGACGTTGTGGCGGGTAAGGACGTTTTCTATCACAAATAAGGGAGCCTAGTTTAGCTGCTATACCTGCTTTGTTTTGGAAGAAGTTCCATAAGATTCTTACAAAGCCGCGCAGCAGTAACGCGGGGCTGACAAGCGCGAGCTGTCTGCCTACAGGGCGATAATTCAATAACAATATCTATCGATCGATAGACGTGTGGCGCGATAGGAAAAAATAGGGTCGATAAAAACTTCGATAGACAGTTTTACTTCCTTGCTACAGTCGGCACGCCGTCACTAAGCGCCGCCCTCTCAAACCACAACACACAACACGTGAATATGTCGCAGCAAGTAGCGGCGGAGGAAATTGTCCCAAAACGGGGTTTTACTAGTTCGCCAGCCTGATAGAAATAAACCACAGTGATTTGTAAAACTTGCAAGGAACCGGTAAAAGCAGTCTGGTAACGCAACCCACCAGTATTCATCACGTAAGCCGCTCACACCCGCAGCAGCGCGGCCCCGCGAGCTGAGCTGTGCGGCCCCGCGAGCTTTAGCAGCGCGGCCCCGCGAGCTTAAGCTGCGCGGCCCCGCGTCGTCGTCGTCTGGAACTTCTTCCAAAACAAAGCAGGTACAGCAGCTAAACTGGGCTCCCTTCTTTGTGATAAAATGACAAATCGTCCAAGCGGCATAAGGACATAACGCATGCAGTAACGTGCTTCATAGTGATGGATATGTCTGCTGTTCTCTGCAGCTGAAAAACCTGCCACTCTTTATTTAACCAACCAAAGTTGGTTAAACAAAGATTTAATTGGAATTCTGTGTTTGTGTTCTTTATTTAAATCAAATCATTTAGCAATATCATAAAATGTCCAGGCAGAGCTGCACATAAAATATGGTTTTAAATATTTTCAATAATTATCGATATCGATCAATATGCATTTTTTTTATCGATAAACTTTTTTTCTATATCGCCCAGCCCATATATATATATATATATATATATATATATATATATATATCCTCAGTCAGATCTTTTAGAAATCAGGGTGTTTAATGTACTTTTCTCCGCTTCCATCCCTGCTACCCATTAGCACATAATGTGTTTATGCCGGAAAAAACTGTAACTGTAAAGTATGAGGATTAACTATCGTAAAATCTTACTTGTGGAAGGTAATACCCCGGGATCTGGTTTGTAATACCCTTTTATTTCCACACCCATAAGCCGAGCAAAAGTCGGGCATCCTGGGACGTAGCTCTGGAAGTTTGCTGACTGTCAATACAAAATCGAAATTATGTATTAAGTTAGACTATCAATCTTTTAATTCAATCAATTGGTCTCATGTAGCCCCTAAAGGGGTGACGTCTTCAGTCAGCTAATTTATCTGGAAATCGGTTGAGAATTCACCGGATTCAGAGTGTCTGAAAACATAAAGCACCACTTACCTGAACTGACTTGTATTCTGTCTGACTGCAGCTCTGTCTGACCTAAGATGGCCGCTCTGTCGGCACGCCTCTCAACCGAGAACGTGGCGTCTACGTATTCATGTCTGTGCTTGCGCCTCCCGGTGAAGTCACCTTATGGCAAAGCCACTCAAACAAACTACATTGAGCCCACGGTCTGCATTTGTAACTAATCAATCTTATTTAGTTAATTTAGCGGTTTCTTTTTTCTCAAAAGCTTCAGGCTTAAAGATGAACATAGAAAAAAATGTGAAATCTTAGCAATTCAAAATAATCAACTCACTTTAATTGATAAAAATTAGGTAAAATATTTAGGTTTAATGATTAACAATGACCACACTGAAAAAAATAGAACAAATTATCATGCCATTTTACAAAAAAAATCAACAAATATTTGACAGTTGGCTCAATTTTTGGAAGAATATTGTTAACAAAAACGGGAGGGATAGCCAGATTAATTTATCCAGCATATATCTTAAATATACCAAATACTACAATAAAAAATAATCAAATTCATCACAATCTCATCTGGAATAATAAAAAGCATGTGATCAGATAGAACGACATAGTAATATCAGTAGAAAAAGGAGGAATAAACGTTATTGATTTTAAAGTGATTAATGCCGTGATTATATTAAAATGGCTGTGGACTTTTAATAAAAATTAAGAGTTTATGGTTTATCTTCCCTTCACAACTTTAAAAAAAATTGGAGGAAGGAAATTTCTCTTAAGATGTAACTTTGATCTGGCAAAATTACCGATTAAACTGTCAGACTACCACAGAAGCATTCGAAAAAATATGTTAAAAGTTTTCATGCCTCGATTAAGTTACTGGAAAATAACCGTAAATTAACAAAATAAATTTGATTTGTAACAAATGGAGACCGCGGGCATAATGCAGTTTGTTTTGGATGGATTTGCCATATGATGACGTCATCTGGAAGCGCCCGAGCCAATCTGACCACCCGAGTCGATCTGGTACCTACACCGTTTCCTCTCCGCCTCTACTTGCTGCGACATTCACATGCTCTGTGTTGTGGTTTGAGAGGGCGGCGCTTTGTGACGGCGTGTCTGGGTCCGCGATTACGATAGGTTAAGAGGAAGTAGTGACTGCAGCATCAACTAATATGATATGCTGAAAGGAAGAAAGGAAAACTTTCTATCGAAGTTTTATCTACCCTATTTTTTCCTATTGCGCCACACGTCTATCGTTCGATATATATTGCAATTGAATTATCGTCCAGCCCTAGCTCTAACCACTAGGCCACCACTCCCCTTGTGTTTTCATCTTAGTGGTGATTTGTTTTTTCTTTAAGAGGAGTATTATCCTTTACATAACCATAACACATATCTGTTTTGCAGCATCCACTGATGAGGTGAAAGCCATCAAAGTTCTGGGTTGGATGGAAGGCTCCTACATGAACTATCACCATGGAAAATAGCCCTGGTGGTCAAACAGATCATCAACCTGCTTTGAGACACGCCGACTTCCATCACAAGACTAACAAGACTTGAACAATTCATGATTTGATGGAATCTTTAAACACACGACAGAGGATTTGGGCTTGTTTAAAAATAACTTAACATGTAACCGTTTTAGTTCCCAGTATTGACTACTTTGATCAGTAACTGTTGCAGCATGTCCTTCATAGCTCTTAGCGGAGCCGTTTAGGCTGAAAAAAAAGGTTAGAAAAAAAAAAAACAGGTTTGACATTGTTCTAAATTTTCTGACAGTCTTAAATTCAGAAATTGTTTTTCATAGTTCTGTTTTTGGCTTCATCCATTTCATGAGCCAGTTTTTTTTAATACAGCCCGTTTTATTGGTAATGCATGGATTGTTTACTGGGAAAAACCTGGAGAATTAATGGAGTTCTTTCAGTCTTAATTTCAACAATAAAACAATCCTTGTGGAAAGGTGTATTCACTTTGATTAATATTGGTAAGAATTGGAAATAAAGACTTTATCAAAGGGTATGTTTATTATGCAATGTGGAAAATAAAGGACTGTTTAATTTACCCACAATGTTTGCAACCTCAGGTTTATTAACAGCCCCATGTGCCCTTTTTTCAATAACCTCAGCATTTTTAAAAGGTTGATACAGTACCATACACCTTACCATCATAATGCCAGCAGTTCTACATTTTTATTTAGTGAATACACAAACTTATTTACATTTCACTGGCTTGATTTTACTACCTAAAAACCTTTTGCAGCAATGGTAACCACAATAAGATTAAACTTCTAAAGTGTTGGTCATACTGGACAATAGCAACATATATATATCTGAGCCATGTGATTCAAAATGTCCCAGTGCATCCATGGCTGCCCTCAGTGCTACCAGTTGTTTGGGTATCAACACATTGCCAGTTTCAGGAAAAATGACCCCACAGTGTGGGTCATCAAGCAGTCCGCTGTCGTCCCAGTCAAAATGAGGCAGGCAAGACCCTGCACAAAAGATGGAGACATATAGAGAAAAAAAGAGGTCATGATTTTGTTGCTACAACTTACTGAATATAATTTAATTCATGGAGCTAAGGATTGGGAAAAAAATGACTCAAAAATCCGTCAGTTATTTGGAAGGACCATTATAAACAGATTACAAGGAAACCAGTTTCAGTGCCACCTCTCTGATGTACTCAATGTTTTGTTGTATTGGAGTGATCAGATAAATGATCAGATAATTTCATTTCTGGTTTGAAATATAGGCATTAAGGTGCGAAACTGTATGATTGCAAGCACAAAAAATAATCCTTCTTAATTGTGTGATTTCTGGTTCTACGACAGCATGCTGGATGCTTCTCATCTCCCATAACTAACTGAGTGTTAGATTCCCATTCAGTTCTGAGTGAATGGTCATCCCAGCCACTGCTGATGGTGTGAAAACTTACATGTAGTCTTGGGACAAATAAACAGTGACAACATGTTTGACAGGTCAAGCAAACTGTTGTCCTCTCGTGAGTGAGGACAAATTAAAAACTTCATATTTTTAAAGGCCAGCTAAAGATATTTTAAAGCTGCTTCCACTTTTGGGTGAATGTGTATGAATGGTTTGGTAAAATATGCACCGTGAATTACAATATTTCAGACATATATCGATCAACAAACATTTGGATTTGCTGCCATCTAGCGTTCAAAATTATAACTGTTTTTATCCTTCAAAACACAATTGACATAAAAATAATTGTCAAAATAATATGGTTGGACGTAGCAAAAATGTTTTTGATAACTTTTGATCCTCTATGTGTGAGGAATTTTTTGGAGCAACTTTGAATGCCATAATAGTAACGGTTTAGGAGTAGTTTATCCAAATGCAACACCCAGAAATATGATAAAATGACATCTTTGATGAGAAATTAATGGTTTCCTGTAGGAGGTAGCCCATTGCTTCAAGAGGCTTTTTTGTAGGGCCTGTGAAGTTACATGCACGTAAGGAGTTTCATAATTCTCAGACAAAGCATGACTTGGGGCTTACTGATTTAATGCGTTTTTAATGGTTTTCCACAAACCTGATTTTTGCAATGCGACAGCTCAGGCAAATATGCATATTTCATAAAACCTTTGATAACTTTTAAACGTCAATGTCTTAACTGCATGCTGAAAAAATTTGAAAGTAATAGGTTAAAATGCCTAGGACTAGTTCGTTAAAGTTTGAGGCAAAAACGGCCAATATTTTACCCTTTGACCCAAAATAGCAGACTTCCTGTGGGTTTTAGAGCATACACCCAAGAGACTTTTTTTCATAATTTTAAAAAACCTACCTAGGTAAAAAATTTCAGCTTTCTACGTGTTACGGTTTGGCCCAACTCACTCTAGTTGGCGCTGTTGAGCAGGTTTGCCACGCCCGTTTTCAATTACACTAAAATCATGCGATTTCTCACGGGGGACAATTTTGGGCAAAGTTTGGTGAGTTTTCATGCATGTTTAGGCCTCCAAAAAGCCGTTTCAAAAGTCACAAGAATAAATAATAATAATAATAATAATAATAATAAAATCTGCAGTTACAATAGGCCTTCGCAGCGCTTAGCTGCTCGGGCCTAATTAAAGCCGCAAGCGGCGATGAGCGGCCCTCGCAGCCAAGCACCGCTGGGGTACGCGCACCTCCTGCCGCCAGCCACCGCAGAAGCTGTCACGCATTTTCCCCGCCCGTCCACTGGGCGATTCACACGAACCCTTTCGGCAGCGCTCCCCCACGACTCACAAAAAATCTGGTGCAGATTGGTGGATGCAGCGAGGAGATACAGCCGTTGAATAATGATAATGCATTTGGCCACCGGGCCGGACCGCTGGGGTTGTAAAGAGATGACATGTTGGAACTATATAAATAAAATTGGATTGAATTAATTTGTCTTTATATAAAACACATGAGTTGCCTCTTGGCATGGCATGCACTAATATATATATATATATATATATATATATATATATATATATATATATATATATATACATATACATACACACATTTGACCTAATAAAATACATTATTCATGTTTTTATTAGGTCAAATGCAATAATTCAATTCAATTTTATTTATATAGCGCCAAATCATGAAACATGTCATCTCAAGGCACTTTACAAAGTTACGTTCAATCATATTATACATATTGGGTCAGATTATACAGATTGGTCAAAAATGTTCCTATATAAGGAAACCAGTTGATACATATTGGGTCAGATTATACAGATTGGTCAAAAATGTTCCTATATAAGGAAACCGGTTGATTGCATCAAAGTCTCGACAAGCAGCATTCACTCCTGGAGAAGCGTAGAGCCACAGGGAGAGTCGTCTGCATTGTACATGGCTTTGCTGCAATCCCTCATACTGAGCAAGCATGAAGCGACAGTGGGAAGAAAAACTCCCCATTAACGGGAAGGAAAACCTCCAGCAGAACCGGGCTCAGTATGAACGGTCATCTGCCTCGACCGACTGGGGGTTACAGAAGACAGAGCAGAGACACAACAAGAGAGACAAAAAAAGCACAGAAGCACACATTGATCCAGTAATCTGTTCTACATTAGATGGTAATAGCGGGTAAGCCGTCTTCTTTGGATGATGTCACAGTTAACAGAACGCCAGACCAGGTGTACCTACTATGAAGATAAAAGAGAGAAACAGAAAATTAAAGCAGAAATGACAACACGTAATGCATAATTGAAGAACAGTAGAACTCTATAGAGTGAGAAAATTAGATCCTGACGTCCTCCAGTAGCCTAAGCCTATAGCAGTAAAACTATAAAAGGTAGCTCAGAGTAACATGAGCCACTCTAGTTATAAGCTTTGTCAAAAAGGAAGGTTTTAAGATTAGTCTTAAAAGTAGACAGGGTGTCTGCTTCACGGACCAAAACTGGGAATTGGTTCCACAGGAGAGGAGCCTGATAGCTAAAGGATCTGCCTCCCATTCTACTTTTAGAGACTCTAGGAACCACCAGCAGACCTGCAGTCTGAGAGCAAAGTGCTCTGTTAGGAACATACGGGGTAATCAGAGCTCTGATATATGATGGAGCTTGATTATTAAGGGCTTTATACGTTAGAAGAAGAATTTTAAATTCTATTTTTGATTTCACAGGAAGCCAATGAAGGGAAGCTAAAATTGGAGAAATATGATCCCGCTTGTTGATTTTCATCAGAACTCTTGCTGCAGCATTTTGGATCAGCTGAAGGCTTTGAACTGCAGTTTGTGGACTTCCTGATAGTAACGAATTGCAATAGTCCAGCCTTGAAGTAACAAATGCATGGACTAGTTTTTCAGCATCACTCCTGGACAGAATGTTTCTAATTTTGGCGATATTCCGGAGGTGAAAAAAGGAAACTCTGGAAACCTGTTTAATATGGGATTTAAATGACATGTCTTGGTCAAAAATAACACCAAGGTTTTTTACTTTATTACCAGAGGCCAAGTTAATGCCATCCAGATTAAGTGATTGGTTAAGAAGTTTATTTTTTGAGGACTCTGGCCCAAAGATTACAACTTCGGTCTTGTCAGAATTTAGATGCAGGAAATTTAAAGTCATCCAGCTTTTGATGTCATCAAGACATGACTGCAGTTGAAGTAATTGATTGGATTCATCAGGATTTATGGATAAATATAGCTGAGTGTCATCAGCATAACAGTGGAAATTAATCCCATGCTGTCTGATAATTTTGCCGATCGGAAGCATATATTTAGTAAAGAGAATTGGTCCAAGGACTGAACCCTGTGGTACTTCACAGGTGACCCTAGAGTTTAAGGAAGATTTATTATTAACATGAACAAACTGGAATCTGTCCGACAGATAAGATTTAAACCAGCCTAATGCTTTTCCCTTAATCCCTACAGTATGCTCAAGTCTTTGCAGGAGAATATTTTGATCAACTGTATCAAATGCAGTACTGAGATCTAACAGGACAAGTACAGACACAAGTCCATTATCTGAGGCCATGAGAATATCATTAGTGACCTTCACCAGAGCTGTTTCAGTGCTATGATGAGCTCTGAAGCCTGACTGAAACTCCTCAAGTAGGTCATTGCTTTGTAAATGTTCACAAAGTTGATTAGCAACTACTTTCTCAAGAATTTTAGATAAGAAAAGAAGATTAGATATAGGTCTGTAGTTTACTAGCTCATCTTGATCAAGAGAAGGTTTCTTAAGTAAAGGTTTAATAACAGCTACTTTAAAAACCTGTGGTACATATCCATTTACTAAGGATAGATTAATCATGTCTAAAATAGGACCACTGATCAAAGGGAATACCTCCTTAAACAACTTAGTTGGGATTGGGTCTAACACACAGGTAGAAGTTTTAGATGAAGCTAAGATTTTAGATAGCTCAGAAAGCTCTACTGCTTCTAAACAGTTCAAACACTGTGCAGGTTCTAAAGATTCCTCCAATGCTGCCTTACTTATAATAGATAATAGATATAATAGATTGTATTTTACGTATCAGGTACATAATACACACACACACACATACGATATTATACGTAATATAATAACCATTATAACAATTTAAGAAACTAGTTATAATGGTTATATATCAAAAAAGAACATGGAACACAAAAAACATGGTCCATCATATGGGAAGGAGGGACCTGTTGGACCTTTCTATTGCATCCCCTGTCCCTTGATCCGATCAGCCATTTCGACACTGCCCTCTCCAAATCCTTCCTGGTGATCTGTCTGGTTAATGTGTTGTTCTTTAAAGCTCCTGCGGGAAACATATCTTATGGTCACTTTATATGTACCAACACAACTCTCAACTACAATTGTAAAGTCAACTATGTTAAGGTGAAATTTACCAACAAATGATCAGTTTTATATCAATTACCCAAGATTTAAATTGTAATTTTGGGTGAAGTATCCCTTTACATAATTGACTTTACAAACCTGCAAACGTCAGAATGAACTGGGAAAAAGCTAAGAAAAAAAGATCAAAATTCAAAGCTGACTGGCCAAGGCTGTCACATTTTTTTACTTCTTTCTAAAATCTGGCTTTATTAAATTGCCCATAAAAAAATTAAAAACCAAGGAAAAATTACAAAATGTAATTTTTTTGATAAGAACAGCTGTTGACTGGAAGATCTGTGCAAGAAAATCTTGAAAACATTTCTTATATGATAACATTTCTGGAGCACCTGTTTTGAGGGGACATTTATGTCCTTAAGGTGAGGGTATTATTGACATTAGAAAATTAAATTCATAACATACATAAATTTCCCTCGACAGACACAAATATCCTAAAGTTACTATATTACAGTTATTATCCATTATGCACTTACCAAATATGACTTCAAACAGATTTAAAGTCCTGAATTCCTACTTTCCATTCCAGCCCACAAAGTTGTACTGCCTTGACAGGCCATAGTCCATGATGAAGAACATCATACGTCTTGTGGCCTCATCCACAGTCCTCCCACCAATGTCTGACACTGCTGTGACCTAAGGGGGAACAAAAACAGTTCAAAGCTAATTAATTTTTATATCTTACAGGAGTAAACACGATGCAAAGACAAACTCTGGGTCTAGATTATTTCCATTGTTGATTAATCTATTGATTATTTTAACAATTAATTGATTGGTTGCTATAATAATAAAATGTTACAAAATTTTGAAAAATGTCAGTGTTTCCCAAATCTCTTGTTCTGTCAACAAAACATGGAGATACTCAGTTTATTGCTTAAGACTTTTTATGACTCTGTGGTGGCCTCAGCCCTTCTCTACGCTGTCGTCTGCTGGGCTCCAGGCAGCGCAGAACGGGACCGAATGAGTCTGAATAAGCTGGTGAGGAAGGCCACTTCTGTCCTGGGCTGCACTCTGGACTCAGCGGAGGAAGTAGCTGAGAGGAGGGTGTTGTCCAAGTTCACATCCATCATGGACAACACCTTCCACCCCCTGCGCCAGACTGTAGAGCAGCTGAGCAGCTCCTTTAGTGGCAGACTTAGACACCCTGTCTGTAAAAAGGAGCGCTACCGCAAGTCATTCATTCCTGCTGCTATCAGAATATACAGTGCTGCACTGTAACTGTAACCAATGTGCAATAATCTAATTCACTGTGCGATAACCCGTGCAATAATCCTGAAAGAAGTGACTTCTGCTGCTATCAGTAACTGTAACCACAACTGTTATAACTTTGGGCAATAACTAATGTGCAATAATCTATTTAATACACTGTGCTATAACCTGTCCAATGATCCAAAGAACTTCTGCTGCTATCACCAGGTATATATGTCAGTACATGTGTATGTAGGCATATGTATGTGTCACAGGACAGGTTGCCCTGTGACTGGCAACCTGTCCAGGATGGACGAGCCCCCACCCCCCACGACCCCGTGTGACGCCGAGCTGCGTTTCCCCATCAGATACGGCTTGACGTCACACCTGTAGGGAAAAGCCGGTATAAATCGATGAAGGATGGGATGTTAATTTTTTAAAAAGTTTAATAAAATTGCTCAAAGTTTATCAGAAAAAAACATAACTTGCTTTTAAATATGGACATTTTTAATAAGCAAAATGTTAATGTATTTCGTAAAGTTATTGTTGAAGTTAATCTTGGCTGCAGTACTCTGTTTGGCAGATGTTTTGGGGTTGGAGTAAAATGAGTCCATAGATCCACAGACAGGAGGCTTGTTCAGTGGTTTCTAGTACGACTTGCTTCTGCAGTGTCGCTCAACTGCGTGTAAAAATAAAAAAAATTACTTCATAAAAGCTCTCTGAGAATAACCTCTGGCCTCACCCAGTTAGAACCCGCTCTCCAGTCCATGTTGTAGCTGCAGTTTTTTTTTTTACGTCGTTTCCTTAATAATCTGTACAAATCAAAATCCTTGTCATTTTATTAAGAGTGTCGTGGTGCGCAGCGGCTCATCAGGTGGAGCTGCTGCATATTGACTGATAGCCGCTCTGACTGCAGCTCTGCCTTCTTTTGTTCAGAAAAGCGCAGGTGAAATTATTTAATTTATTATTTAACTTTTTCCAAATCGGACCCTGTCAAATGCGGGACAAATGCGCGTCATGGTAAATTAGCCTTTACTCTTCGAATTTTAAATAAAGCGTTACAGCGAATATTGAGGAGGTCCCTGATTGGTTTATCAGCTAAGTTGCTGGAAGCCAGTGAATACACGCTGAAAGGTGACATGGCCACAGGTGGAAATAATTCATTAATTAACTGGAGCAGCGACAGTGTGTCTGTCGACAGAAACGCTTACCGAGGGAAGTTGTTGTCAGATGGTCAATCCGCTCCACTTCCTGACTTGCTGGTTCGCATAAACCCAAAGAAAACCTTTGACCACCACTGCTTTCATTCATGCATCTGTGGCCAGTTTGAGATGTTCTTCCAAAAGTTATGATTGAACACCGATCATAACTTTTGGTCTACGTATACATCTCTGTGCTGGTAGCAAACGCAGAGCCATAGAGAGAAAGGCTCTGAGCCAGCGGAACCCGGATGTAAACAAGAGCCTTGCTCGTTAGCCTTAAGGCGCTAGCATTAGCGCTAATATTAGCGCCTTAAGGCACTAGAATTAGCCGCAGAACTGAGACTGCTCATCCCACCTCAAGTTGTGGTGGGGGATATTACACTACATGCATATATAATCCAAAAAGCCTTACCTGTTTGTCTGTTTCCCCTCCTAAATTCTCCAATGTGTGGTGCTAATGTTGTTAGCTGTGACATCACGGACTTCTTCCTCAGGCAAACGGACACGTTTCAGATTGTTGGAGTGCGCCCCCTGCTGTTGGGAAGTCTTCTTCTTCTCTTGATCTTTATGAACTTTCTCACAGTGTGTCATATACGTTCAACTGTCTGTTGTTCCTCACAATATTTACATATGCCAGTGTTATGCTTCCCTATTTTGAATAATGTACCATCTAATCCTGTGTGGGCAAATCTAAGTCTTGATATGAGATAAGATAAGATAGTCTTTATTGATCTCACATTGGAGAAATTCACTTGTCGGCTCAATAGTGTGTGTGTATATATATATATATATATATATATATATATATATATATATATATATATATATATATATATATATATATATATACACATGCCTACATACACATGTACTGACATATATTCACTTGGTGAAAGCAGAAGACGTTCTTCTGGATCCTTGCACAGGTTATAGCACAGTGTATTAAATAGATTATTGCACATTAGTTATTGCCCAAAGTCATAACAGTTGTGGTTATATAGAACAGATTACTGGATCACTGTGTGCTTCTGTGCTTTTTTTGTCTGTCTTGTTGTGTCTCTGCTCTGTCTTCTGTAACCCCCAGTCGGTCGAGGCAGATGACCGTTCATACTGAGCCCGGTTCTGCTGGAGGTTTGTCCTTCATGTTAATGAAGGAGGTTTTTTTCCCCTGTTGCTTCATGCTTGCTCAGTATGAGGGATTGTTGCAAAGCCATGGACAATGCAGACAACTCTCCCTGTGACTCTACGCTTCTTCAGGAGGAAATGCTGCTTGTCAAGACTTTTATGCAATCAACTGGTTCCCTTATATAGGATTAAAGATTCAAAGCTTCTTTCTTTTAAAGGCCAGCTAAAGATATTTTAAAGCTGCTTCCACTTTTGGACGAATGTGTATGAATGGTTTGGTAAAATATGTACCGTGACTTACAGATGACGCCCAAACATTTGGGTTTGCTGCCATCTAGTGTTGGAAATAATAAATGTTTTTTCCTTCAAAACACAATTCATGTTATAAATAATTGTCAAAAAAATATGGTTGGACGTAGCAAAAATGTTTTTGATAACTTTTGATCCTCTATGTGTGAGGAATTTTTTGGAGTAACTTTGAATGCCATAAGTGTAACGGTTTAGGAGTAGTTTATTCAAATGTAACACCCAAAAATATGGGAAAATGACATCTTTGATGAGAAATGAATGATTTCCTGTAGGAGGTAGCCCATTGCTTCAAGAGGCTTTTTTGTAGGGCCTATGAAGTTACATGCACTTACTGAGTTTCATAATTCTCAGACAAAGCATGGCTTGGGGCTTACTGATTTAATGCGTTTTTAATGGTTTTCCACAAACCTGATTTTTGCAATGCGACAGCTCAGGCAAATATGCATATTTCATAAAACCTTTGATAACTTTTAAAAGTCAATGTCTTAACTGCATGCTGAAAAAAATTGAAAGTAATAGGTTAAAATGCCTAGGACTAGTTCGTTAAAGTTTGAGGCAAAAACGGCCAATATTTTTCCCTTTGACCCAAAATAGCAGACTTCCTGTGGGTTTTAGAGCATACACCCAAGAGACTTTTTTTCATAATTTTAAAAAACCTACCTAGGTAAAAAATTTCAGCTTTCTACGTGTTACGGTTTGGCCCAACTCACTCTAGTTGGCGCTGTTGAGCAGGTTTGCCACGCCCGTTTTCAATTACACTAAAATCATGCGATTTCTCACGGGGGACAATTTTGGGCAAAGTTTGGTGAGTTTTCATGCATGTTTAGGCCTCCAAAAAGCCGTTTCAAAAGTCCCAAGAATAAATAATAATAATAATTAAAGCCGCAAGCGGCGATGAGCGGCCCTCGCAGCCAAGCACCGCTGGGGTACGCGCACCTCCTGCCGCCAGCCACCGCAGAAGCTGTCACGCATTTTCCCCGCCCGTCCACTGGGCGATTCACACGAACCCTTTCGGCAGCGCTCCCCCACGACTCACAAAAAATCTGGTGCAGCGAGGAGATACAGCCGTTGAATAATGATAATGCATTTGGCCACCGGGCCGGACCGCTGGGGTTGTAAAGAGATGACATGTTGGAACTATATAAATAAAATTGGATTGAATTAATTTGTCTTTATATAAAACACATGAGTTGCCTCTTGGCATGGCATGCACTAATATATATATATATATATATATATATATATATATATATATATATATATATATATATATATATATATACATATACATACACACATTTGACCTAATAAAATACATTATTCATGTTTTTATTAGGTCAAATGCAATAATTCAATTCAATTTTATTTATATAGCGCCAAATCATGAAACATGTCATCTCAAGGCACTTTACAAAGTTACGTTCAATCATATTATACATATTGGGTCAGATTATACAGATTGGTCAAAAATGTTCCTATATAAGGAAACCAGTTGATACATATTGGGTCAGATTATACAGATTGGTCAAAAATGTTCCTATATAAGGAAACCGGTTGATTGCATCAAAGTCTCGACAAGCAGCATTCACTCCTGGAGAAGCGTAGAGCCACAGGGAGAGTCGTCTGCATTGTACATGGCTTTGCTGCAATCCCTCATACTGAGCAAGCATGAAGCGACAGTGGGAAGAAAAACTCCCCATTAACGGGAAGGAAAACCTCCAGCAGAACCGGGCTCAGTATGAACGGTCATCTGCCTCGACCGACTGGGGGTTACAGAAGACAGAGCAGAGACACAACAAGAGAGACAAAAAAAGCACAGAAGCACACATTGATCCAGTAATCTGTTCTACATTAGATGGTAATAGCGGGTAAGCCGTCTTCTTTGGATGATGTCACAGTTAACAGAACGCCAGACCAGGTGTACCTACTATGAAGATAAAAGAGAGAAACAGAAAATTAAAGCAGAAATGACAACACGTAATGCATAATTGAAGAACAGTAGAACTCTATAGAGTGAGAAAATTAGATCCTGACGTCCTCCAGTAGCCTAAGCCTATAGCAGTAAAACTATAAAAGGTAGCTCAGAGTAACATGAGCCACTCTAGTTATAAGCTTTGTCAAAAAGGAAGGTTTTAAGATTAGTCTTAAAAGTAGACAGGGTGTCTGCTTCACGGACCAAAACTGGGAATTGGTTCCACAGGAGAGGAGCCTGATAGCTAAAGGATCTGCCTCCCATTCTACTTTTAGAGACTCTAGGAACCACCAGCAGACCTGCAGTCTGAGAGCAAAGTGCTCTGTTAGGAACATACGGGGTAATCAGAGCTCTGATATATGATGGAGCTTGATTATTAAGGGCTTTATACGTTAGAAGAAGAATTTTAAATTCTATTTTTGATTTCACAGGAAGCCAATGAAGGGAAGCTAAAATTGGAGAAATATGATCCCGCTTGTTGATTTTCATCAGAACTCTTGCTGCAGCATTTTGGATCAGCTGAAGGCTTTGAACTGCAGTTTGTGGACTTCCTGATAGTAACGAATTGCAATAGTCCAGCCTTGAAGTAACAAATGCATGGACTAGTTTTTCAGCATCACTCCTGGACAGAATGTTTCTAATTTTGGCGATATTCCGGAGGTGAAAAAAGGAAACTCTGGAAACCTGTTTAATATGGGATTTAAATGACATGTCTTGGTCAAAAATAACACCAAGGTTTTTTACTTTATTACCAGAGGCCAAGTTAATGCCATCCAGATTAAGTGATTGGTTAAGAAGTTTATTTTTTGAGGACTCTGGCCCAAAGATTACAACTTCGGTCTTGTCAGAATTTAGATGCAGGAAATTTAAAGTCATCCAGCTTTTGATGTCATCAAGACATGACTGCAGTTGAAGTAATTGATTGGATTCATCAGGATTTATGGATAAATATAGCTGAGTGTCATCAGCATAACAGTGGAAATTAATCCCATGCTGTCTGATAATTTTGCCGATCGGAAGCATATATTTAGTAAAGAGAATTGGTCCAAGGACTGAACCCTGTGGTACTCCACAGGTGACCCTAGAGTTTAAGGAAGATTTATTATTAACATGAACAAACTGGAATCTGTCCGACAGATAAGATTTAAACCAGCCTAATGCTTTTCCCTTAATCCCTACAGTATGCTCAAGTCTTTGCAGGAGAATATTTTGATCAACTGTATCAAATGCAGTACTGAGATCTAACAGGACAAGTACAGACACAAGTCCATTATCTGAGGCCATGAGAATATCATTAGTGACCTTCACCAGAGCTGTTTCAGTGCTATGATGAGCTCTGAAGCCTGACTGAAACTCCTCAAGTAGGTCATTGCTTTGTAAATGTTCACAAAGTTGATTAGCAACTACTTTCTCAAGAATTTTAGATAAGAAAAGAAGATTAGATATAGGTCTGTAGTTTACTAGCTCATCTTGATCAAGAGAAGGTTTCTTAAGTAAAGGTTTAATAACAGCTACTTTAAAAACCTGTGGTACATATCCATTTACTAAGGATAGATTAATCATGTCTAAAATAGGACCACTGATCAAAGGGAATACCTCCTTAAACAACTTAGTTGGGATTGGGTCTAACACACAGGTAGAAGTTTTAGATGAAGCTAAGATTTTAGATAGCTCAGAAAGCTCTACTGCTTCTAAACAGTTCAAACACTGTGCAGGTTCTAAAGATTCCTCCAATGCTGCCTTACTTATAATAGATAATAGATATAATAGATTGTATTTTACGTATCAGGTACATAATACACACACACACACATACGATATTATACGTAATATAATTACCATTATAACAATTTAAGAGACTAGTTATATATCAAAAAAGAACATGGAACAGAAAAAAACATGGTCCATCATGTGGGAAGGAGGGACCTGTTGGACCTTTCTATTGCATCCCCTGTCCCTTGATCCGATCAGCCATTTCGACACTGCCCTCTCCAAATCCTTCCTGGTGATCTGTCTGGTTAATGTGTTGTTCTTTAAAGCTCCTGCGGGAAACATATCTTATGGTCACTTCATATGTACCAACACAACTCTCAACTACAATTGTAAAGTCAACTATGTTAAGGTGAAATTTACCAACAAATGATCAGTTTTATATCAATTACCCAAGATTTAAATTGTAATTTTGGGTGAAGTATCCCTTTACATAATTGACTTTACAAACCTGCAAACGTCAGAATGAACTGGGAAAAAGCTAAGAAAAAAAGATCAAAATTCAAAGCTGACTGGCCAAGGCTGTCACATTTTTTTACTTCTTTCTAAAATCTGGCTTTATTAAATTGCCCATAAAAAAATTAAAAACCAAGGAAAAATTACAAAATGTAATTTTTTTGATAAGAACAGCTGTTGACTGGAAGATCTGTGCAAGAAAATCTTGAAAACATTTCTTATATGATAACATTTCTGGAGCACCTGTTTTGAGGGGACATTTATGTCCTTAAGGTGAGGGTATTATTGACATTAGAAAATTAAATTCATAACATACATAAATTTCCCTCGACAGACACAAATATCCTAAAGTTACTATATTACAGTTATTATCCATTATGCACTTACCAAATATGACTTCAAACAGATTTAAAGTCCTGAATTCCTACTTTCCATTCCAGCCCACAAAGTTGTACTGCCTTGACAGGCCATAGTCCATGATGAAGAACATCATACGTCTTGTGGCCTCATCCACAGTCCTCCCACCAATGTCTGACACTGCTGTGACCTAAGGGGGAACAAAAACAGTTCAAAGCTAATTAATTTTTATATCTTACAGGAGTAAACACGATGCAAAGACAAACTCTGGGTCTAGATTATTTCCATTGTTGATTAATCTATTGATTATTTTAACAATTAATTGATTGGTTGCTATAATAATAAAATGTTACAAAATTTTGAAAAATCACAGTGTTTCCCAAATCTCTTGTTCTGTCAACAAAACATGGAGATACTCAGTTTATTGCTTAAGACTTTTTATGACTCTGTGGTGGCCTCAGCCCTTCTCTACGCTGTCGTCTGCTGGGCTCCAGGCAGCGCAGAACGGGACCGAATGAGTCTGAATAAGCTGGTGAGGAAGGCCACTTCTGTCCTGGGCTGCACTCTGGACTCAGCGGAGGAAGTAGCTGAGAGGAGGGTGTTGTCCAAGTTCACATCCATCATGGACAACACCTTCCCCCCCCTGCGCCAGACTGTAGAGCAGCTGAGCAGCTCCTTTAGTGGCAGACTTAGACACCCTGTCTGTAAAAAGGAGCGCTACCGCAAGTCATTCATTCCTGCTGCTATCAGAATATACAGTGCTGCACTGTAACTGTAACCAATGTGCAATAATCTAATTCACTGTGCGATAACCCGTGCAATAATCCTGAAAGAAGTGACTTCTGCTGCTATCAGTAACTGTAACCACAACTGTTATAACTTTGGGCAATAACTAATGTGCAATAATCTATTTAATACACTGTGCTATAACCTGTCCAATGATCCAAAGAACTTCTGCTGCTATCACCAGGTATATATGTCAGTACATGTGTATGTAGGCATATGTATGTGTCACAGGACAGGTTGCCCTGTGACTGGCAACCTGTCCAGGATGGACGAGCCCCCACCCCCCACGACCCCGTGTGACGCCGAGCTGCGTTTCCCCATCAGATACGGCTTGACGTCACACCTGTAGGGAAAAGCCGGTATAAATCGATGAAGGATGGGATGTTAATTTTTTAAAAAGTTTAATAAAATTGCTCAAAGTTTATCAGAAAAAAACATAACTTGCTTTTAAATATGGACATTTTTAATAAGCAAAATGTTAATGTATTTCGTAAAGTTATTGTTGAAGTTAATCTTGGCTGCAGTACTCTGTTTGGCAGATGTTTTGGGGTTGGAGTAAAATGAGTCCCTAGATCCACAGACAGGAGGCTTGTTCAGTGGTTTCTAGTACGACTTGCTTCTGCAGTGTCGCTCAACTGCGTGTAAAAATAAAAAAAATTACTTCATAAAAGCTCTCTGAGAATAACCTCTGGCCTCACCCAGTTAGAACCCGCTCTCCAGTCCATGTTGTAGCTGCAGTTTTTTTTTTTACGTCGTTTCCTTAATAATCTGTACAAATCAAAATCCTTGTCATTTTATTAAGAGTGTCGTGGTGCGCAGCGGCTCATCAGGTGGAGCTGCTGCATATTGACTGATAGCCGCTCTGACTGCAGCTCTGCCTTCTTTTGTTCAGAAAAGCGCAGGTGAAATTATTTAATTTATTATTTAACTTTTTCCAAATCGGACCCTGTCAAATGCGGGACAAATGCGCGTCATGGTAAATTAGCCTTTACTCTTCGAATTTTAAATAAAGCGTTACAGCGAATATTGAGGAGGTCCCTGATTGGTTTATCAGCTAAGTTGCTGGAAGCCAGTGAATACACGCTGAAAGGTGACATGGCCACAGGTGGAAATAATTCATTAATTAACTGGAGCAGCGACAGTGTGTCTGTCGACAGAAACGCTTACCGAGGGAAGTTGTTGTCAGATGGTCAATCCGCTCCACTTCCTGACTTGCTGGTTCGCATAAACCCAAAGAAAACCTTTGACCACCACTGCTTTCATTCATGCATCTGTGGCCAGTTTGAGATGTTCTTCCAAAAGTTATGATTGAACACCGATCATAACTTTTGGTCTACGTATACATCTCTGTGCTGGTAGCAAACGCAGAGCCATAGAGAGAAAGGCTCTGAGCCAGCGGAACCCGGATGTAAACAAGAGCCTTGCTCGTTAGCCTTAAGGCGCTAGCATTAGCGCTAATATTAGCGCCTTAAGGCACTAGAATTAGCCGCAGAACTGAGACTGCTCATCCCACCTCAAGTTGTGGTGGGGGATATTACACTACATGCATATATAATCCAAAAAGCCTTACCTGTTTGTCTGTTTCCCCTCCTAAATTCTCCAATGTGTGGTGCTAATGTTGTTAGCTGTGACATCACGGACTTCTTCCTCAGGCAAACGGACACGTTTCAGATTGTTGGAGTGCGCCCCCTGCTGTTGGGAAGTCTTCTTCTTCTCTTGATCTTTATGAACTTTCTCACAGTGTGTCATATACGTTCAACTGTCTGTTGTTCCTCACAATATTTACATATGCCAGTGTTATGCTTCCCTATTTTGAATAATGTACCATCTAATCCTGTGTGGGCAAATCTAAGTCTTGATATGAGATAAGATAAGATAGTCTTTATTGATCTCACATTGGAGAAATTCACTTGTCGGCTCAATAGTGTGTGTGTATATATATATATATATATATATATATATATATATATATATATACACATGCCTACATACACATGTACTGACATATATTCACTTGGTGAAAGCAGAAGAAGTTCTTCTGGATCCTTGCACAGGTTATAGCACAGTGTATTAAATAGATTATTGCACATTAGTTATTGCCCAAAGTCATAACAGTTGTGGTTATATAGAACAGATTACTGGATCACTGTGTGCTTCTGTGCTTTTTTTGTCTGTCTTGTTGTGTCTCTGCTCTGTCTTCTGTAACCCCCAGTCGGTCGAGGCAGATGACCGTTCATACTGAGCCCGGTTCTGCTGGAGGTTTGTCCTTCATGTTAATGAAGGAGGTTTTTTTCCCCTGTTGCTTCATGCTTGCTCAGTATGAGGGATTGTTGCAAAGCCATGGACAATGCAGACAACTCTCCCTGTGACTCTACGCTTCTTCAGGAGGAAATGCTGCTTGTCAAGACTTTTATGCAATCAACTGGTTCCCTTATATAGGATTAAAGATTCAAAGCTTCTTTCTTTTAAAGGCCAGCTAAAGATATTTTAAAGCTGCTTCCACTTTTGGACGAATGTGTATGAATGGTTTGGTAAAATATGTACCGTGACTTACAGATGACGCCCAAACATTTGGGTTTGCTGCCATCTAGTGTTGGAAATAATAAATGTTTTTTCCTTCAAAACACAATTCATGTTATAAATAATTGTCAAAAAAATATGGTTGGACGTAGCAAAAATGTTTTTGATAACTTTTGATCCTCTATGTGTGAGGAATTTTTTGGAGTAACTTTGAATGCCATAAGTGTAACGGTTTAGGAGTAGTTTATTCAAATGTAACACCCAAAAATATGGGAAAATGACATCTTTGATGAGAAATGAATGATTTCCTGTAGGAGGTAGCCCATTGCTTCAAGAGGCTTTTTTGTAGGGCCTATGAAGTTACATGCACTTACTGAGTTTCATAATTCTCAGACAAAGCATGGCTTGGGGCTTACTGATTTAATGCGTTTTTAATGGTTTTCCACAAACCTGATTTTTGCAATGCGACAGCTCAGGCAAATATGCATATTTCATAAAACCTTTGATAACTTTTAAAAGTCAATGTCTTAACTGCATGCTGAAAAAAATTGAAAGTAATAGGTTAAAATGCCTAGGACTAGTTCGTTAAAGTTTGAGGCAAAAACGGCCAATATTTTACCCTTTGACCCAAAATAGCAGACTTCCTGTGGGTTTTAGAGCATACACCCAAGAGACTTTTTTTCATAATTTTAAAAAACCTACCTAGGTAAAAAATTTCAGCTTTCTACGTGTTACGGTTTGGCCCAACTCACTCTAGTTGGCGCTGTTGAGCAGGTTTGCCACGCCCGTTTTCAATTACACTAAAATCATGCGATTTCTCACGGGGGACAATTTTGGGCAAAGTTTGGTGAGTTTTCATGCATGTTTAGGCCTCCAAAAAGCCGTTTCAAAAGTCCCAAGAATAAATAATAATAATAATTAAAGCCGCAAGCGGCGATGAGCGGCCCTCGCAGCCAAGCACCGCTGGGGTACGCGCACCGCCTGCCGCCAGCCACCGCAGAAGCTGTCACGCAATTTCCCTGCCCGTCCACCGGGCAATTCACACGAACCCGTTTGGCAGCGCTCCCCCACAACTCACAAAAAATCAGGTGCAGATCGGTCGATGCAGCGAGGAGATAGAGCCGTTGAATAATGATAATGCATTTGGCCACCGGGCCGGACTAAATCGTTCAGCGAGCCTACCGTTTGACACCCCTGGTTCAAACATTAGTTTACTGGTTGAAATGCAGTTCAAAGTCTTCAGCTGAAAAGTTGTACACAAAAAAGGTGTTGCACACAAATAAAACTTGTTTTGCACACAAAAATATATGTTTCACACAAAAAAAATTTGTTTTGCAAACTGCCAACCTTGCGCTCAAAATATCATTTATAAGTTTTCCTCCAGTACAAAATGGTCTCTGCTCGACTACAAAACAATCCCACCCACGCTGCAGTAAATTTATGCCAAAAGTCACGTGATGCATTAAGAGTTGTTGTTGTTCAGACTTCCCGACAGGAGAGGTTAAACCATGTTGATGGAGATGAGCAGACAGGACGCTCTCGGGTAGGAGACTGAGTGACAGGCTGGTTGGAAACAGGTGCGTGCGTTGCTTCGTCAGAGAAATCTATCTGAAGGAAGAAGGAAAAGGTTGGCGGTAGGCATAAGCAAGTTTGTGACTGGATCAGGATGGCGGCTCAGGTTGTAGAGGATGAGGAAGAACTACATAGTGATATGGATACGGATAGTTGAACGCCAGTTGCTAGTTACCGGGGAAGTGGAAAATTCAAAAGTAGTGAAGCAGGCAGAGGTTCTGGGAATTCAGGAGACAAAGGAAATCTTGAAGACGACAGTACAGATGATGGAAGCAAGGGTGTGCATAAAAAGATTCAATTCAATTCAATTTTATTTACGTCAGACCAGGTGTACCTACTATGAAGAAAAAAGAGAGAGAGCAAAAAGTTAAAAGCTGAAATGTCAACAGTCATTTCAATGTAATGGAATGAAAAACTGGAGAACAGTAGACTGTAGAACCGTAGAAATCAGTAGAGTGATAAAAATATACCCTGATGTCCTCCAGTAGCCTAAGCCTATAGCAGCACAACTATAGATGTAGCTCAGGGTAACATGAGCCACTCTAACTATCAGCTTTGTCAAAAAGGAAAGTTTTAAGATTAGTCTTAAAAGTAGACAAGGTGTCTGCCTCACGGACCAAAACTGGGAGTTGGTTCCACAGGAGAGGAACCTGATAGCTAAAGGATCTGCCTCCCATTCTACTTTTAGAGACTCTAGGAACCACCAGCAGACCTGCAGTCTGAGAGCAAAGTGCTCTGTTAGGAACATACGGGGTAATCAGAGAATGGGAAATGACCTAGAAGTTGGAAAGAGGCTATTGTGTTTCCAATTCCAAAAACGGGTAAAGATAGCTCAAAACCAGAAAATTATAGACCTATTGCTTTAACATCATGTTTAAGTAAAATTATGGAGAAAATGGTAATTGAAAGATTAATTTATTTTGTTGAATCAAAAGGGTACTTATCAAATTATCAAAGCGGTTTCAGAAGAGGAAGGAATACTATGGATCCAATTGTGTGTTTACAACATGAGGTACTAACAGCAAAAGTTAATAAAGAAAGTGTTTTGGCAGTGTTCTTAGATATAGAAAATGCTTATGATATGATGTGGAAAGAGGGATTATTGATCAAATTGAGGAAAATGTGAATTTGTGGAAGAATTTATCATTGGGTAGAGAACTTTTTAACAATTCAATTCAATTCAATTTTATTTATATAACGCCAATTCATAAACATGTCATCTCGAGGCACTTTACAAAGTCAAAATCAATCATATTATACAGATTGGTCAAAAATTTCCTATATAAGGAAACCAGTTGATTGCATCAAAGTCCCAACAAGCAGCATTCACTCCTGGAGAAGCGCAGTGCTACAGGGGGAGTCGTCTGCATTGTCCATGGCTTTGCAACAATCCCTCATACTGAGCAAGCATGAAGCGTCAGTGGAAAGAAAAACCACCCATTAGCAGGAAGGAAAAACCTCCAGCAGAACCAGGCTCAGTATGAACGGTCATCTGCCTCGACCGACTGGGGGTTACAGAAGACAGAGCAGAGACACAACAACACAGACAAAAAAGCACAGAAGCACACATTGATCCAGTGATCTGTTATACATTAGATGGTAATAGTGGTGATCTGTCTTCCCTGGATGATGTCACAGTTAACAGAACGTCAGACTAGGTGTACCTACTATGAAGAAAAAAAGAGAGAGAACCAAAAGTTACAAGCTGAAATGACAACATTTCAATGTAATGCAATGCAAAACTGGAGAACAGTAGAAATCAGTAGAGTGAGAGAAATAGGCCCTGATGTCCTCCAGCAGCCTAAGCCTATAGCAGCATAACTACAGATGTAGCTCAGGGTAACATGAGCCACTCTAACTATAAGCTTAAATTCTATTCTTGATTTAACAGGAAGCCAATGAAGGGAAGCTAAAATAGGAGAAATATGATCCCTCTTGTTGATTTTCATCAGAACTCTTGCTGCAGCATTTTGGATCAGCTGAAGACTTCGAACTGCATTTTGTGGACTTCCTGATAGTAAAGAATTACAATAGTCCAGCCTTGAAGTAACAAATGCATGGACTAGTTTTTCAGCATCACCCCTGGACAGAATGTTTCTAATTTTGGCGATATTCCTGAGGTGAAAAAAAGGAAACTCTGGAAACCTGTTTAATATGGGATTTAAATGACATGTCTTGGTCGAAGACAACACCAAGATTTTTAACTTTATTTCCAGAGGCCAGAATGGATAATACAGGTAAGAGTTGGTAAGAGTCTTTCAGGGAGAAATTAAAAAGAACCACACAAGGCAGTATTATCAGTCCTTTATTATTTTCAGTTATGATAAATGATGCACTTAAAGAAATAGAAAATGAATTGGGTTGTTCATTGTTTGCTGATGACGGAGCTATTTGGAAACGTAGAAGGAATGTTAAATATATTGTAGGCTCTTCCTGGCTCTTATTCAAGAGCCAGGAAGTGAGCGGCTTGCTCCTTTATTATCTTCTTACACATTTAGTCAGCATTTCTGACTGCTTTGAATCCAGTGTAAAACTAGAAAAGAAAGATACAAAAAAATGGCTTAATAAACAGCCATGTAAAGTATTAACGTATCAAAGTATCAGCTGCTTAATATTTTTTTTTTTTTTTCTTTCTTTTTTTTTTTTTTCTCTTTTTTTTCTTTTTTTTTCTTTTTTTTCTTCTTTTTTTTTTTTTTTTCTCTTTTTTTTTCTCTTTTTTTTTTCTTTTTTTTTTTTTTTTCTTCTTTTTTTTTTTTTTTTTTTCAGCTGCTTAATATTAACTCAACAGGTATTTTCACAGCCGGCTAGAAAAGTGGCAAATTAGCAAGTAAACACACACACTCTGCTGTCACACAGACCACGACATTTTACCGTTGCTTTTATACACAAAATAACCATAAAAGATATTAACATATCTTATCGAATCTGTAAACAATGAGCAACACTTACAACCATTGCTTTCGGAGATTAACTGCATTGTTGCTGCCCTGAGACGATGCACACATGCTCTCTTCCTCTTGTTTGCGTCTTTACTTCCTACTTCCGGTTTGGAAGATTTTCAACATAAAAGCACCGCAAATTCATTTAAAACAGATAACGGTATATTAACAATTCAAAGTAGTTTTTAAATGTCTTTTAAACATATTAAACATATTCAGGGCAGAACAAAGATCTAGAGAGAGTAAAGCAATTTAAATTCTTAGGAGTATGGTTTGATAAAAAAAACTATCCTGGAAAGTGCACATAGATGAGGTTATTGAAAAATGTAAAAGGATACTTAATATATTGAGATGTTTAGTTGGGTATGAATGTTACATTCCTGCAGTGAAAAAGAAAGGGTTCATAATGAAGTTGGACAATTATTCAGAAAGCTACAGAATTAGGATTAAATCATTTAAATATTAGTCCAACAGTACCATTATCAATAACACCACCATGGATTTTACCTGAAACAATAGTAGATTTAACAATATTGGAAAAGAAAAATAAAGATAAAATGTATATGTGTAATTCTATAATAGTGGAGGAATATATAGAACAGTTTTATAATAATGTAAAAATGTATACGGATGTATCAAAAAAGCAATTACGACAAACTGGAGTAGGTGTAATAATTCCAGAGTTTAAACTGCATATAGGGAAGAAATTAAATGAAGGAATATCTGTTTATACGGCAGACATTATTGCATTATTAGTTGCTGTAAAATGGATTGAGGAAGTGAGACCATTAAGAGCTGTCATATGTTCAGATTCAAGTTCATCATTGATCATTTTAAAAAGAAATCATTCAGAAAGCCGTCCAGATATCTTATTAGTAATTCAACAAATATTATATCATATTCAGATGATGGGGTTATCAGCTGTGTTTCTTTGGGTTCCTGCACATATAGGAGTAAAAGGTAATTAAATGGCTGATAAGAAAGCTAAAGAGTCGATAAATAAAAGTAAGAGTGATTAAGAATAGACATGGGTAAATCAGAGGTTCAAAGTATTATGCTGCCATCTTGTGGTCAAAAATAATACCCGTTTTTATGACAAAATGACATCTTTGATGAAAATTAATTGACTTTCTTTAGGGTTTACACAATTGGTCCAAGAGACTTTTTTGTAGGGACTGAGAAGTTACATCTGCTTACCGAGTTTCATAATTCTCAGACAAAGCATGGCTTGGGGCTTACTGATTTAATGCGTTTTTAATGGTTTTCCACAAACCTGATTTTTGCAATGCGACAGCTCAGGCAAATATGCATATTTCATAAAACCTTTGATAACTTTTAACCCTCAAGGTCTCATCTCCACGCTGAAAAAATTTGAAAGTGATAGCTTAAAATGCCTAGGACTAGTTCGTTAAAGTTCGAGGCAAAAACCGTCAATATTTTACCCTTTGACCCAAAATGGCAGGCTTCCTGTGGGTTTTAGAGCATACCCACAATAGACTTTTTTTCATAATTTTAAAAAAGCTACCTAGGTAAAAAATTTCAGCTTTCTACGTTTTACGGTTTGGCCCAACTCACTCTAGTTGGCGCTGTTGAGCGGGTTTGCCACGCCCGCTTTCAATTACACTAAAATCATGCGATTTCTCACGGGGGACAATTTTGGGCAAAGTTTGGTGAGTTTTCATGCATGTTTAGGCCTCCAAAAAGCCGTTTCAAAAGTCCCAAGAATAAATAATAATAATAATAATAATAATAATAAAATCTGCAGTTACAATAGGCCTTCGCAGCGCTTAGCTGCTCGGGCCTAATAATAATAATAATAATAATAATAATAAAATCTGCAGTTACAATAGGCCTTCGCAGCGCTTAGCTGCTCGGGCCTAATTAAAGCCGCAAGCGGCGATGAGCGGCCCTCGCAGCCAAGCACCGCTGGGGTACGCGCACCGCCTGCCGCCAGCCACCGCAGAAGCTGTCACGCATTTTGCCCGCCCGTCCACCGGGCGATTCACACGAACCCTTTCGGCAGCGCTCCCCCACGACTCACAAAAAATCTGGTGCAGATTTGTCGATGCAGCGAGGAGATACAGCCATTGAATAATGATAATGCATTTGGCCACCGGGCCGGACCGCTGGGGTTGTAAAGAGATGACATGTTGGAACTATATAAATAAAATTGGATTGAATTCATTTGTCTTTATATAAAACACATGAGTTGCCTCTTGGCATGACATGCACTATATATATATATATATATATATATATATATATATATATATATATATATATATATACACACATTTGACCTAATAAAATACATTATTCATGTTTTTATTAGGTCAAATGCAATAACTCAATTCAATTTTATTTATATAGCGCCAATTCATGAAACATGTCATCTCAAGGCACTTTAAAAAGTTACGTTCAATCATATTATACAGATTGGTCAAAAATGTTCCTATATAAGGAAACCGGTTGATACATATTGGGTCAGATTATACAGATTGGTCAAAAATGTTCCAATATAAGGAAACCGGTTGATTGCATCAAAGTCTCGACAAGCAGCATTCACTCGTGGAGAAGCGTAGAGCCACAGGGAGAGTCGTCTGCATTGTACATGGCTTTGCTGCAATCCCTCATACTGAGCAAGCATGAAGCGACAGTGGGAAGAAAAACTCCCCATTAACGGGAAGGAAAACCTCCAGCAGAACCGGGCTCAGTATGAACGGTCATCTGCCTCAAGCGACTGGGGGTTACAGAAGACAGAGCAGAGACACAACAAGACAGACAAAAAAAGCACAGAAGCACACAGTGATCCAGTAATCTGTTCTATATAACCACAACTGTTCTAACTTTGGGCAATAACTAATGTGCAATAATCTATTTAATACACTGTGCTATAACCTGTGCAAGGATCCAGAAGAACTTCTTCTGCTTTCACCAAGTGAATATATGTTACAGAAGACAGAGCAGAGACACAACAAGAGAGACAAAAAAAGCACAGAAGCACACATTGATCCAGTAATCTGTTCTACATTAGATGGTAATAGCGGGTGAGCCGTCTTCTTTGGATGATGTCACAGTTAACAGAACGCCAGACCAGGTGTACCTACTATGAAGATAAAAGAGAGAGAACAGAAAGTTAAAGCAGAAATGACAACACGTAATGCATAATTGAAGAACAGTAGAACTCTATAGAGTGAGAAAATTAGATCCTGACGTCCTCCAGTAGCCTAAGCCTATAGCAGTAAAACTATAAAGGTAGCTCAGAGTAACATGAGCAACTCTAGTTATAAGCTTTGTCAAAAAGGAAAGTGTTAAGATTAGTCTTAAAAGTAGACAGGGTGTCTGCTTCACGGACCAAAACTGGGAGTTGGTTCCACAGGAGAGGAGCCTGATAGCTAAAGGATCTGCCTCCCATTCTACTTTTAGAGACTCTAGGAACCACCAGCAGACCTGCAGTCTGAGAGTGAAGTGCTCTGTTAGGAACATACGGGGTAATCCGAGCTCTGATATATGATGGAGCTTGATTATTAAGGGCTTTATACGTTAGAAGAATTTTAAATTCTATTCTTGATTTAACAGGAAGCCAATTAAGGGAAGCTAAAATTGGAGAAATATCATCCCTCCTGTTGATTTTCATCAGAACTCTTGCTGCAGCATTTTGGATCAGCTGAAGACTTTGAAAAGATCATGAAAGAGGAGGTGAAGATAACATTAAAATTCAAAAAGAAAGATGAAAATATTGCTCTGAGCCAAAAAATTGTTTCTAAGGAAACAAAAAAGAAAATAGGGGAAGTTGAAATGGCTAAAACGCTGAGAGATGGAAGCTTGTTAAATGTTTGTAAATTGGAAGAACAAAAAAGGAAAGCAATGAGTGTTGAGAGTATTGGAAATAAAAGAGTGGAAAGTAAAAGAGTGTTGGGAGAAAAGAAAGGATCCCGAGGAGTTATTTATGGAATTCCAGTTAATGAAGATCTAGAGAAATTAAAACATAAAATCATGTTAAAGTCAAGGATATAGAGAGAATGCAGAAAACAGTTAATAATGAGCGAGTTGACAGCTTATCTGTGCTTCTGGAATTTTCTACTCCAGAAGTTCCAGATAGAGTCAAAGTGGGTTTCTTGTGTTATTCAGTTAGGCCTTATGTTCCACCTCCACTTCGGTGTTTCAAGTGTCAGAGGTATGGTCACATTTGCTGCAGTGTGCAGGGGCAAACAGAGCTGTTTAAAATGTGGAGGGGACCACAATATACAAGAATATGGTAAAAATGTTCAGGATAAATGCTGTAATTGTGGTGGGGAACATAGGGCAACATATGGAGGGTGTGAAAGATTATGTAACTGGTAATTTAGTAGAGCAGATTGGGAGAAATATAAGGAAATAAGTGAAGATAAAATTAAGGAAATTGACATGAATCTTGGTATTGATTCATTAAACAAAATCTTTTGTAGTTCAATCATAGAAGCTGTTCAACAGTCAGTTCCAAAGAAAGGAGGGATACATAAAAAGAAGATAATTCCATGGTGGACAATAGAATGTGACCAGGCTATTAAATCCCGAAATAAAGCTTTTAAAATTCTATAAGGAAATCAGAATTTTCAAAATTTAATTGAATACAAGAAGATGCAAGCTATAGTAAAAAGAGTTATAAGAAATACAAAAAGAGAATATTGGAGAAATTATTGTAATTCATTAGGAAGAGAAACAGATATAGGGAAAGTATGGAAAATGATTAAACGAATGAATGGTATTAAAAGGGATTATAGTTATCCAGTTTTAGTTAGTGATAGAACAACGGCAGGTATTAATGAAGAAAAAGCAACAATGTTGTCACAAACATTTGTACAAATACATAGTTCCAATAATATTAGTGAAGAGTAGAAAACGGATAGAGCTATAACTTTATTGGAATTGGAATCTATTGTGGTTCCAATTCCAAAAACAGGTAAAGATAGCTCAAAACCAGAAAATTATAGACCTATTGCTTCAACATCATGTTTAAGTAAAATTATGGAGAAAATGGTAATTGAAAGATTAATTTATTTTGTTGAATCAAAAGGGTACTTATCAAATTATCAAAGCGGTTTCAGAAGAGGAAGGAATACTATGGATCCAATTGTGTGTTTACAACATGAGGTACTAACAGCAAAAGTTAATAAAGAAAGTGTTTTGGCAGTGTTCTTAGATATAGAAAAGGCTTATGATATGATGTGGAAAGAGGGATTATTGATCAAGTTGAGGAAAATGTGAATTTGTGGAAGAATTTATCATTGGGTAGAGAACTTTTTAACAATTCAATTCAATTCAATTTTATTTATATAACGCCAATTCATAAACATGTCATCTCGAGGCACTTTACAAAGTCAAAATCAATCATATTATACAGATTGGTCAAAAATTTCCTATATAAGGAAACCAGTTGATTGCATCAAAGTCCCAACAAGCAGCATTCACTCCTGGAGAAGCGCAGTGCTACAGGGAGAGTCGTCTGCATTGTCCATGGCTTTGCAGCAATCCCTCATACTGAGCAAGCATGAAGCGTCAGTGGAAAGAAAAACCACCCATTAGCAGGAAGGAAAAACCTCCAGCAGAACCGGGCTCAGTATGAACAGTCATCTGCCTCGACCGACTGGGGGTTACAGAAGACAGAGCAGAGACACAACAAGACAGACAAAAAAGCACAGAAGCACACATTGATCCAGTGATCTGTTATACATTAGATGGTAATAGTGGTGATCTGTCTTCCCTGGATGATGTCACAGTTAACAGAACGTCAGACTAGGTGTACCTACTATGAAGAAAAAAGAGAGAGAGCAAAAAGTTACAAGCTGAAATGACAACAGTCATTTCAATGTAATGCAATGCAAAACTGGAGAGCAGTAGACTGGAGAACAGTAGAAATCAGTAGAGTGAGAGAAATAGGCCCTGATGTCCTCCAGCAGCCTAAGCCTATAGCAGCATAACTACAGATGTAGCTCAGGGTAACATGAGCCACTCTAACTATAAACTTAAATTCTATTCTTGATTTAACAGGAAGCCAATGAAGGGAAGCTAAAATTATAGAAATATGATCCCTCTTGTTGATTTTCATCAGAACTCTTGC
Organism: Fundulus diaphanus; assembly: GCA_037039145.1. Lineage (NCBI taxonomy): Eukaryota > Metazoa > Chordata > Actinopteri > Cyprinodontiformes > Fundulidae > Fundulus > Fundulus diaphanus. The sequence goes on along the minus strand of CM073124.1, from coordinate 56,991,097 downwards.
TGCAGCATTTTGGATCAGCTGAAGACTTCGAACTGCATTTTGTGGACTTCCTGATAGTAAAGAATTACAATAGTCCAGCCTTGAAGTAACAAATGCATGGACTAGTTTTTCAGCATCACCCCTGGACAGAATGTTTCTAATTTTGGCGATATTCCTGAGGTGAAAAAAAGGAAACTCTGGAAACCTGTTTAATATTGGATTTAAATGACATGTCTTGGTCGAAGACAACACCAAGATTTTTAACTTTATTTCCAGAGGCCAGAATGGATAATACAGGTAAGAGTTGGTAAGAGTCTTTCAGGGAGAAATTAAAAAGAACCACACAAGGCAGTATTATCAGTCCTTTATTATTTTCAGTTATGATAAATGATGCACTTAAAGAAATAGAAAATTAATTGGGTTGTTCATTGTTTGCTGATGACGGAGCTATTTGGAAACGTAGAAGGAATGTTAAATTTATTGTAGGGAAAGTCCAAAAAGCAATTCATAAGATTGAACAATGGTCTTACAAATGGAGTTTTAAATTTTCGGTAGATAAAACAAAAGTATTGCTTTTTACTCAGAAAAGAAATCAAGAAGTACAACTGAAGTTATATAATCAAGATTGTACTGTTCTCTCTATGTGTTTTACTCTTGCGTGAACACAGATAAACAGCCAGCCAAACTCCTTATTCAAGAGCCAGGAAGTGAGCGGCTTGCTCCTTTATTATCTTCTTACACATTTAGTCAGCATTTCTGACTGCTTTGAATCCAGTGTAAAACTAGAAAAGAAAGATACAAAAAAAATGGCTTAATAAACAGCCATGTAAATATCAGTATTAACGTATCAAAGTATCAGCTGCTTAATATTAACTCAACAGGTATTTTCACAGCCGGCTAGAAAAGCGGCAAATTAGCAAGTAAACACACACACTCTGCTGTCACACGGACCACGACATTTTACCGTTGCTTTTATACACAAAATAACCATAAAAGATATTAACATATCTTATCGAATCTGTAAACAAGAGCAACACTTACAACCATTGCTTTCGGAGAGATTAACTGCATTGTTGCTGCCCTGGGACGATGCACACACGCTGTCTTCCTCTTGTTTGCGTCTTTACTTCCTACTTCCGGTTCGGAAGATTTTCAACATAAAAGCACCGCAAATTCATTTAAAACAGAGAACGGTATATTAACATTTCAAAGTAGTTTTTAAATGTCTTTTAAACATATTAAACATATTCAGGGCAGAACAAAGATCTAGAGAGAGTAAAGCAATTTAAATTCTTAGAGTATGGTTTGATGAAAAACTATCCTGGAAAGTGCACATAGATAAGGTTATTGAAAAATGTAAAAGGATACTTAATATATTGAGATGTTTAGTTGGGTATGAATGTTACATTCCTGCAGTGAAAAATAAAAGGGTTCATAATAAGGTTGGACATATATATATATAAAATATATATATATATATATATATATATATATATATATATATATATATATATATATATATATATATATATAAATAAAGGCAAGGCAAAGGCAAAGGCAAATTTATTTGTATAGCACAATTCAGTACAGAGACAATGCAAAGTGCTTTATTCAAATACAGGAAAAGAAAACAGAAAATGTAGACATCAATAAACAGCTGGACTAAAAAAGTTGAACTAATGCTGTTTCAGTAGAACAGTTTAACTAGAACAGTCAAAAACAGTCCTAAACAAATGTGTTTTTAATCTTGATTAAAAAGAACTCAGGTTTTCCGCACTTTTACAGTTTTCTGGAAGTTTGTTCCAGATAAGTGGAGCGTAGGAACTAAATGCTGCTTCTCCTTGTTTAGTTCTGGCTGTAGGTACGCAGAGAAGGCTGGAGCCAGAAGACCTTAGTGCTCTGGATGGTTGATACACTGATAACAAGTCTGTGATGTATTTAGATGCGTTCAGCAGCGTTCTGGATCAGCTGCAGCTGTCTGATCCACTTTTTAGGCAGACCTGTGAAAACACCGTTGCAGTAATCGATTCTACTAAAGATAAACGCATGGATTAGTTTTTCCAGATCCTGCTGAGACATCAGCCCTTTAATCCTGGAAATGTTCTCCAGGTGATAGAAAGCCGATCTTGTAATTGTCTTTAGACACAAAATATATATATATATATATATATATATATATATATATATATATATATATATATATATATATATATATTTACATACACATGTACTGACATATATTCACTTGGTGATAGCAGCAGAAGTTCTTCCGGATCATTGCACAGGTTATAGCACAGTGTATTAAATAGATTATTGCACATTATTTATTGCCCAAAGTTATAACAGTTGTGGTTATATAGAACAGATTGCTGGATCAATGTGTGCTTCTGTGCTTTTTTGTCTCTCTTGTTGTGTCTCTGCTCTGTCTTCTGTAACCCCCAGTCGGTCGAGGCAGATATTTTCCTCTTTGCATATCAAATGTCCATCATACATGAACACATCTCCAGACAACATATAAAGCAGACTTGCTTGCTTGTATTTATCTTTTTGCGGTCAAAAACTGTTTTCCCCTTCCGGGTGGAAAACCTACCTATCAAAGAAAAGTTCCCCCCTTAAAAAGACATGAACGCTAATTACCCAATCAATGCATTTGCGCTCCTACATATAGGATTAAAGATTAAAATCTTATTTCTTTTAAAGGCCAGCTAAAGATATTTTAAAGCTGCTTCCACTTTTGGACGAATGTGTATAAATGGTTTGGTAAAATATGTACCGTGACTTACAGATGACGCCCAAACATTTGGGTGTGCTGCCATCTAGTGTTGGAAATAATAAATGTTTTTTCCTTCAAAACACAATTCATGTTATAAATAATTGTCAAAAAAATATGGTTGGACGTAGCAAAAATGTTTTTGATAACTTTTGATCCTCTATGTGTGAGGAATTTTTTGGAGTAACTTTGAATGCCATAAGTGTAACGGTTTAGGAGTAGTTTATTCAAATGTAACCCCCAAAAATATGGGAAAATGACATCTTTGATGAGAAATGAATGATTTCCTGTAGGAGGTAGCCCATTGCTTCAAGAGGCTTTTTTGTAGGGCCTATGAAGTTACATGCACTTACCGAGTTTCATAATTCTCAGACAAAGCATGGCTTGGGGCTTACTGATTTAATGCGTTTTTAATGGTTTTCCACAAACCTGATTTTTGCAATGCGACAGCTCAGGCAAATATGCATATTTCATAAAACCTTTGATAACTTTTAAACGTCAATGTCTTAACTGCATGCTGAAAAAATTTGAAAGTAATAGGTTAAAATGCCTAGGACTAGTTCGTTAAAGTTTGAGGCAAAAACGGCCAATATTTTACCCTTTGACCCAAAATAGCAGACTTCCTGTGGGTTTTAGAGCATACACCCAAGAGACTTTTTTTCATAATTTTAAAAAACCTACCTAGGTAAAAAATTTCAGCTTTCTACGTGTTACGGTTTGGCCCAACTCACTCTAGTTGGCGCTGTTGAGCAGGTTTGCCACGCCCGTTTTCAATTACACTAAAATCATGCGATTTCTCACGGGGGACAATTTTGGGCAAAGTTTGGTGAGTTTTCATGCATGTTTAGGCCTCCAAAAAGCCGTTTCAAAAGTCCCAAGAATAAATAATAATAATAATTAAAGCCGCAAGCGGCGATGAGCGGCCCTCGCAGCCAAGCACTGCTGGGGTACGCGCACCGCCTGCCGCCAGCCACCGCAGAAGCTGTCACGCAATTTCCCTGCCCGTCCACCGGGCAATTCACACGAACCCGTTTGGCAGCGCTCCCCCACAACTCACAAAAAATCAGGTGCAGATCGGTCGATGCAGCGAGGAGATACAGCCGTTGAATAATGATAATGCATTTGGCCACCGGGCCGGACTAAATCGTTCAGCGAGCCTACCGTTTGACACCCCTGGTTCAAACATTAGTTTACTGGTTGAAATGCAGTTCAAAGTCTTCAGCTGAAAAGTTGTACACAAAAAAGGTGTTGCACACAAATAAAACTTGTTTTGCACACAAAAATATATGTTTCACACAAAAAAAAATTGTTTTGCAAACTGCCAACCTTGCGCTCAAAATATCATTTATAAGTTTTCCTCCAGTACAAAATGGTCTCTGCTCGACTACAAAACAATCCCACCCACGCTGCAGTAAATTTATGCCAAAAGTCACGTGATGCATTAAGAGTTGTTGTTGTTCAGACTTCCCGACAGGAGACGTTAAACCATGTTGATGGAGATGAGCAGACAGGACGCTCTCGGGTAGGAGACTGAGTGACAGGCTGGTTGGAAACAGGTGCGTGCGTTGCTTCGTCAGAGAAATCTATCTGAAGGAAGAAGGAAAAGGTTGGCGGTAGGCATAAGCAAGTTTGTGACTGGATCAGGATGGCGGCTCAGGTTGTAGAGGATGAGGAAGAACTACATAGTGATATGGATACGGATAGTTGAACGCCAGTTGCTAGTTACCGGGGAAGTGGAAAATTCAAAAGTAGTGAAGCAGGCAGAGGTTCTGGGAATTCAGGAGACAAAGGAAATCTTGAAGACGACAGTACAGATGATGGAAGCAAGGGTGTGCATAAAAAGATTCAATTCAATTCAATTTTATTTACGTCAGACCAGGTGTACCTACTATGAAGAAAAAAGAGAGAGAGCAAAAAGTTAAAAGCTGAAATGTCAACAGTCATTTCAATGTAATGGAATGAAAAACTGGAGAACAGTAGACTGTAGAACCGTAGAAATCAGTAGAGTGATAAAAATATACCCTGATGTCCTCCAGTAGCCTAAGCCTATAGCAGCACAACTATAGATGTAGCTCAGGGTAACATGAGCCACTCTAACTATCAGCTTTGTCAAAAAGGAAAGTTTTAAGATTAGTCTTAAAAGTAGATGGGGTGTCTGCCTCACGGACCAAAACTGGGAGTTGGTTCCACAGGAGAGGAGCCTGATAGCTAAAGGATCTGCCTCCCATTCTACTTTTAGAGACTCTAGGAACCACCAGCAGACCTGCAGTCTGAGAGCAAAGTGCTCTGTTAGGAACATACGGGGTAATCAGAGAATGGGAAATGACCTAGAAGTTGGAAAGAGGCTATTGTGGTTCCAATTCCAAAAACGGGTAAAGATAGCTCAAAACCAGAAAATTATAGACCTATTGCTTTAACATCATGTTTAAGTAAAATTATGGAGAAAATGGTAATTGAAAGATTAATTTATTTTGTTGAATCAAAAGGGTACTTATCAAATTATCAAAGCGGTTTCAGAAGAGGAAGGAATACTATGGATCCAATTGTGTGTTTACAACATGAGGTACTAACAGCAAAAGTTAATAAAGAAAATGTTTTGGCAGTGTTCTTAGATATAGAAAAGGCTTATGATATGATGTGGAAAGAGGGATTATTGATCAAATTGAGGAAAATGTGAATTTGTGGAAGAATTTATCATTGGGTAGAGAACTTTTTAACAATTCAATTCAATTCAATTTTATTTATATAACGCCAATTCATAAACATGTCATCTCGAGGCACTTTACAAAGTCAAAATCAATCATATTATACAGATTGGTCAAAAATTTCCTATATAAGGAAACCAGTTGATTGCATCAAAGTCCCAACAAGCAGCATTCACTCCTGGAGAAGCGTAGAGCCACAGGGAGAGTCGTCTGCATTGTACATGGCTTTGCAGCAATCCCTCATACTGAGCAAGCATGAAGCGTCAGTGGAAAGAAAAACCACCCATTAGCAGGAAGGAAAAACCTCCAGCAGAACCAGAACCAGGCTCAGTATGAACGGTCATCTGCCTCGACCGACTGGGGGTTACAGAGGACAGAGCAGAGACACAACAAGACAGACAAAAAAGCACAGAAGCACACATTGATCCAGTGATCTGTTATACATTAGATGGTAATAGTGGTGATCTGTCTTCCCTGGATGATGTCACAGTTAACAGAACGTCAGACTAGGTGTACCTACTATGAAGAAAAAAGAGAGAGAACAAAAAGTTACAAGCTGAAATGACAACAGTCATTTCAATGTAATGCAATGCAAAACTGGAGAACAGTAGACTGGAGAACAGTAGAAATCAGTAGATTGAGAGAAATAGGCCCCGATGTCCTCCAGCAGCCTAAGCCTATAGCAGCATAACTACAGATGTAGCTCAGGGTAACATGAGCCACTCTAACTATAAGCTTAAATTCTATTCTTGATATAACAGGAAGCCAATGAAGGGAAGCTAAAATTGGAGAAATATGATCCCGCTTGTTGATTTTCATCAGAACTCTTGCTGCAGCATTTTGGATCAGCTGAAGGCTTTGAACTGCAGTTTGTGGACTTCCTGATAGTAACGAATTGCAATAGTCCAGCCTTGAAGTAACAAATGCATGGACTAGTTTTTCAGCATCACTCCTGGACAGAATGTTTCTAATTTTGGCGATATTCCGGAGGTGAAAAAAGGAAACTCTGGAAACCTGTTTAATATGGGATTTAAATGACATGTCTTGGTCAAAAATAACACCAAGGTTTTTTACTTTATTACCAGAGGCCAAATTAATGCCATCCAGATTAAGTGATTGGTTAAGAAGTTTATTTTTTGAGGACTCTGGCCCAAAGATTACAACTTCGGTCTTGTCAGAATTTAGATGCAGGAAATTTAAAGTCATCCAGCTTTTGATGTCATCAAGACATGACTGCAGTTGAAGTAATTGATTGGATTCATCAGGATTTATGGATAAATATAGCTGAGTGTCATCAGCATAACAGTGGAAATTAATCCCATGCTGTCTGATAATTTTGCCGATCGGAAGCATATATTTAGTAAAGAGAATTGGTCCAAGGACTGAACCCTGTGGTACTCCACAGGTGACCCTAGAGTTTAAGGAAGATTTATTATTAACATGAACAAACTGGAATCTGTCCGACAGATAAGATTTAAACCAGCCTAATGCTTTTCCCTTAATCCCTACAGTATGCTCAAGTCTTTGCAGGAGAATATTTTGATCAACTGTATCAAATGCAGTACTGAGATCTAACAGGACAAGTACAGACACAAGTCCATTATCTGAGGCCATGAGAATATCATTAGTGACCTTCACCAGAGCTGTTTCAGTGCTATGATGAGCTCTGAAGCCTGACTGAAACTCCTCAAGTAGGTCATTGCTTTGTAAATGTTCACAAAGTTGATTAGCAACTACTTTCTCAAGAATTTTAGATAAGAAAAGAAGATTAGATATAGGTCTGTAGTTTACTAGCTCATCTTGATCAAGAGAAGGTTTCTTAAGTAAAGGTTTAATAACAGCTACTTTAAAAACCTGTGGTACATATCCATTTACTAAGGATAGATTAATCATGTCTAAAATAGGACCACTGATCAAAGGGAATACCTCCTTAAACAACTTAGTTGGGATTGGGTCTAACACACAGGTAGAAGTTTTAGATGAAGCTAAGATTTTAGATAGCTCAGAAAGCTCTACTGCTTCTAAACAGTTCAAACACTGTGCAGGTTCTAAAGATTCCTCCAATGCTGCCTTACTTATAATAGATAATAGATATAATAGATTGTATTTTACGTATCAGGTACATAATACACACACACACACATACGATATTATACGTAATATAATAACCATTATAACAATTTAAGAAACTAGTTATAATGGTTATATATCAAAAAAGAACATGGAACACAAAAAACATGGTCCATCATATGGGAAGGAGGGACCTGTTGGACCTTTCTATTGCATCCCCTGTCCCTTGATCCGATCAGCCATTTCGACACTGCCCTCTCCAAATCCTTCCTGGTGATCTGTCTGGTTAATGTGTTGTTCTTTAAAGCTCCTGCGGGAAACATATCTTATGGTCACTTTATATGTACCAACACAACTCTCAACTACAATTGTAAAGTCAACTATGTTAAGGTGAAATTTACCAACAAATGATCAGTTTTATATCAATTACCCAAGATTTAAATTGTAATTTTGGGTGAAGTATCCCTTTACATAATTGACTTTACAAACCTGCAAACGTCAGAATGAACTGGGAAAAAGCTAAGAAAAAAAGATCAAAATTCAAAGCTGACTGGCCAAGGCTGTCACATTTTTTTACTTCTTTCTAAAATCTGGCTTTATTAAATTGCCCATAAAAAAATTAAAAACCAAGGAAAAATTACAAAATGTAATTTTTTTGATAAGAACAGCTGTTGACTGGAAGATCTGTGCAAGAAAATCTTGAAAACATTTCTTATATGATAACATTTCTGGAGCACCTGTTTTGAGGGGACATTTATGTCCTTAAGGTGAGGGTATTATTGACATTAGAAAATTAAATTCATAACATACATAAATTTCCCTCGACAGACACAAATATCCTAAAGTTACTATATTACAGTTATTATCCATTATGCACTTACCAAATATGACTTCAAACAGATTTAAAGTCCTGAATTCCTACTTTCCATTCCAGCCCACAAAGTTGTACTGCCTTGACAGGCCATAGTCCATGATGAAGAACATCATACGTCTTGTGGCCTCATCCACAGTCCTCCCACCAATGTCTGACACTGCTGTGACCTAAGGGGGAACAAAAACAGTTCAAAGCTAATTAATTTTTATATCTTACAGGAGTAAACACGATGCAAAGACAAACTCTGGGTCTAGATTATTTCCATTGTTGATTAATCTATTGATTATTTTAACAATTAATTGATTGGTTGCTATAATAATAAAATGTTACAAAATTTTGAAAAATGTCAGTGTTTCCCAAATCTCTTGTTCTGTCAACAAAACATGGAGATACTCAGTTTATTGCTTAAGACTTTTTATGACTCTGTGGTGGCCTCAGCCCTTCTCTACGATGTCGTCTGCTGGGCTCCAGGCAGCGCAGAACGGGACCGAATGAGTCTGAATAAGCTGGTGAGGAAGGCCACTTCTGTCCTGGGCTGCACTCTGGACTCAGCGGAGGAAGTAGCTGAGAGGAGGGTGTTGTCCAAGTTCACATCCATCATGGACAACACCTTCCACCCCCTGCGCCAGACTGTAGAGCAGCTGAGCAGCTCCTTTAGTGGCAGACTTAGACACCCTGTCTGTAAAAAGGAGCGCTACCGCAAGTCATTCATTCCTGCTGCTATCAGAATATACAGTGCTGCACTGTAACTGTAACCAATGTGCAATAATCTAATTCACTGTGCGATAACCCGTGCAATAATCCTGAAAGAAGTGACTTCTGCTGCTATCAGTAACTGTAACCACAACTGTTATAACTTTGGGCAATAACTAATGTGCAATAATCTATTTAATACACTGTGCTATAACCTGTCCAATGATCCAAAGAACTTCTGCTGCTATCACCAGGTATATATGTCAGTACATGTGTATGTAGGCATATGTATGTGTCACAGGACAGGTTGCCCTGTGACTGGCAACCTGTCCAGGATGGACGAGCCCCCACCCCCCACGACCCCGTGTGACGCCGAGCTGCGTTTCCCCATCAGATACGGCTTGACGTCACACCTGTAGGGAAAAGCCGGTATAAATCGATGAAGGATGGGATGTTAATTTTTTAAAAAGTTTAATAAAATTGCTCAAAGTTTATCAGAAAAAAACATAACTTGCTTTTAAATATGGACATTTTTAATAAGCAAAATGTTAATGTATTTCGTAAAGTTATTGTTGAAGTTAATCTTGGCTGCAGTACTCTGTTTGGCAGATGTTTTGGGGTTGGAGTAAAATGAGTCCATAGATCCACAGACAGGAGGCTTGTTCAGTGGTTTCTAGTACGACTTGCTTCTGCAGTGTCGCTCAACTGCGTGTAAAAATAAAAAAAATTACTTCATAAAAGCTCTCTGAGAATAACCTCTGGCCTCACCCAGTTAGAACCCGCTCTCCAGTCCATGTTGTAGCTGCAGTTTTTTTTTTACGTCGTTTCCTTAATAATCTGTACAAATCAAAATCCTTGTCATTTTATTAAGAGTGTCGTGGTGCGCAGCGGCTCATCAGGTGGAGCTGCTGCATATTGACTGATAGCCGCTCTGACTGCAGCTCTGCCTTCTTTTGTTCAGAAAAGCGCAGGTGAAATTATTTAATTTATTATTTAACTTTTTCCAAATCGGACCCTGTCAAATGCGGGACAAATGCGCGTCATGGTAAATTAGCCTTTACTCTTCGAATTTTAAATAAAGCGTTACAGCGAATATTGAGGAGGTCCCTGATTGGTTTATCAGCTAAGTTGCTGGAAGCCAGTGAATACACGCTGAAAGGTGACATGGCCACAGGTGGAAATAATTCATTAATTAACTGGAGCAGCGACAGTGTGTCTGTCGACAGAAACGCTTACCGAGGGAAGTTGTTGTCAGATGGTCAATCCGCTCCACTTCCTGACTTGCTGGTTCGCATAAACCCAAAGAAAACCTTTGACCACCACTGCTTTCATTCATGCATCTGTGGCCAGTTTGAGATGTTCTTCCAAAAGTTATGATTGAACACCGATCATAACTTTTGGTCTACGTATACATCTCTGTGCTGGTAGCAAACGCAGAGCCATAGAGAGAAAGGCTCTGAGCCAGCGGAACCCGGATGTAAACAAGAGCCTTGCTCGTTAGCCTTAAGGCGCTAGCATTAGCGCTAATATTAGCGCCTTAAGGCACTAGAATTAGCCGCAGAACTGAGACTGCTCATCCCACCTCAAGTTGTGGTGGGGGATATTACACTACATGCATATATAATCCAAAAAGCCTTACCTGTTTGTCTGTTTCCCCTCCTAAATTCTCCAATGTGTGGTGCTAATGTTGTTAGCTGTGACATCACGGACTTCTTCCTCAGGCAAACGGACACGTTTCAGATTGTTGGAGTGCGCCCCCTGCTGTTGGGAAGTCTTCTTCTTCTCTTGATCTTTATGAACTTTCTCACAGTGTGTCATATACGTTCAACTGTCTGTTGTTCCTCACAATATTTACATATGCCAGTGTTATGCTTCCCTATTTTGAATAATGTACCATCTAATCCTGTGTGGGCAAATCTAAGTCTTGATATGAGATAAGATAAGATAGTCTTTATTGATCTCACATTGGAGAAATTCACTTGTCGGCTCAATAGTGTGTGTGTATATATATATATATATATATATATATATATATATATATATATATATATATACACATGCCTACATACACATGTACTGACATATATTCACTTGGTGAAAGCAGAAGAAGTTCTTCTGGATCCTTGCACAGGTTATAGCACAGTGTATTAAATAGATTATTGCACATTAGTTATTGCCCAAAGTCATAACAGTTGTGGTTATATAGAACAGATTACTGGATCACTGTGTGCTTCTGTGCTTTTTTTGTCTGTCTTGTTGTGTCTCTGCTCTGTCTTCTGTAACCCCCAGTCGGTCGAGGCAGATGACCGTTCATACTGAGCCCGGTTCTGCTGGAGGTTTGTCCTTCATGTTAATGAAGGAGGTTTTTTTCCCCTGTTGCTTCATGCTTGCTCAGTATGAGGGATTGTTGCAAAGCCATGGACAATGCAGACAACTCTCCCTGTGACTCTACGCTTCTTCAGGAGGAAATGCTGCTTGTCAAGACTTTTATGCAATCAACTGGTTCCCTTATATAGGATTAAAGATTCAAAGCTTCTTTCTTTTAAAGGCCAGCTAAAGATATTTTAAAGCTGCTTCCACTTTTGGACGAATGTGTATGAATGGTTTGGTAAAATATGTACCGTGACTTACAGATGACGCCCAAACATTTGGGTTTGCTGCCATCTAGTGTTGGAAATAATAAATGTTTTTTCCTTCAAAACACAATTCATGTTATAAATAATTGTCAAAAAAATATGGTTGGACGTAGCAAAAATGTTTTTGATAACTTTTGATCCTCTATGTGTGAGGAATTTTTTGGAGTAACTTTGAATGCCATAAGTGTAACGGTTTAGGAGTAGTTTATTCAAATGTAACACCCAAAAATATGGGAAAATGACATCTTTGATGAGAAATGAATGATTTCCTGTAGGAGGTAGCCCATTGCTTCAAGAGGCTTTTTTGTAGGGCCTATGAAGTTACATGCACTTACTGAGTTTCATAATTCTCAGACAAAGCATGGCTTGGGGCTTACTGATTTAATGCGTTTTTAATGGTTTTCCACAAACCTGATTTTTGCAATGCGACAGCTCAGGCAAATATGCATATTTCATAAAACCTTTGATAACTTTTAAAAGTCAATGTCTTAACTGCATGCTGAAAAAAATTGAAAGTAATAGGTTAAAATGCCTAGGACTAGTTCGTTAAAGTTTGAGGCAAAAACGGCCAATATTTTACCCTTTGACCCAAAATAGCAGACTTCCTGTGGGTTTTAGAGCATACACCCAAGAGACTTTTTTTCATAATTTTAAAAAACCTACCTAGGTAAAAAATTTCAGCTTTCTACGTGTTACGGTTTGGCCCAACTCACTCTAGTTGGCGCTGTTGAGCAGGTTTGCCACGCCCGTTTTCAATTACACTAAAATCATGCGATTTCTCACGGGGGACAATTTTGGGCAAAGTTTGGTGAGTTTTCATGCATGTTTAGGCCTCCAAAAAGCCGTTTCAAAAGTCCCAAGAATAAATAATAATAATAATAATAATTAAAGCCGCAAGCGGCGATGAGCGGCCCTCGCAGCCAAGCACCGCTGGGGTACGCGCACCTCCTGCCGCCAGCCACCGCAGAAGCTGTCACGCATTTTCCCCGCCCGTCCACTGGGCGATTCACACGAACCCTTTCGGCAGCGCTCCCCCACGACTCACAAAAAATCTGGTGCAGATTGGTGGATGCAGCGAGGAGATACAGCCGTTGAATAATGATAATGCATTTGGCCACCGGGCCGGACCGCTGGGGTTGTAAAGAGATGACATGTTGGAACTATATAAATAAAATTGGATTGAATTAATTTGTCTTTATATAAAACACATGAGTTGCCTCTTGGCATGGCATGCACTAATATATATATATATATATATATATATATATATATATATATATATATATATATATATATATATATATATATATATATATACATATACATACACACATTTGACCTAATAAAATACATTATTCATGTTTTTATTAGGTCAAATGCAATAATTCAATTCAATTTCATTTATATAGCGCCAAATCATGAAACATGTCATCTCAAGGCACTTTACAAAGTTACGTTCAATCATATTATACATATTGGGTCAGATTATACAGATTGGTCAAAAATGTTCCTATATAAGGAAACCAGTTGATACATATTGGGTCAGATTATACAGATTGGTCAAAAATGTTCCTATATAAGGAAACCGGTTGATTGCATCAAAGTCTCGACAAGCAGCATTCACTCCTGGAGAAGCGTAGAGCCACAGGGAGAGTCGTCTGCATTGTACATGGCTTTGCTGCAATCCCTCATACTGAGCAAGCATGAAGCGACAGTGGGAAGAAAAACTCCCCATTAACGGGAAGGAAAACCTCCAGCAGAACCGGGCTCAGTATGAACGGTCATCTGCCTCGACCGACTGGGGGTTACAGAAGACAGAGCAGAGACACAACAAGAGAGACAAAAAAAGCACAGAAGCACACATTGATCCAGTAATCTGTTCTACATTAGATGGTAATAGCGGGTAAGCCGTCTTCTTTGGATGATGTCACAGTTAACAGAACGCCAGACCAGGTGTACCTACTATGAAGATAAAAGAGAGAAACAGAAAATTAAAGCAGAAATGACAACACGTAATGCATAATTGAAGAACAGTAGAACTCTATAGAGTGAGAAAATTAGATCCTGACGTCCTCCAGTAGCCTAAGCCTATAGCAGTAAAACTATAAAAGGTAGCTCAGAGTAACATGAGCCACTCTAGTTATAAGCTTTGTCAAAAAGGAAGGTTTTAAGATTAGTCTTAAAAGTAGACAGGGTGTCTGCTTCACGGACCAAAACTGGGAATTGGTTCCACAGGAGAGGAGCCTGATAGCTAAAGGATCTGCCTCCCATTCTACTTTTAGAGACTCTAGGAACCACCAGCAGACCTGCAGTCTGAGAGCAAAGTGCTCTGTTAGGAACATACGGGGTAATCAGAGCTCTGATATATGATGGAGCTTGATTATTAAGGGCTTTATACGTTAGAAGAAGAATTTTAAATTCTATTTTTGATTTCACAGGAAGCCAATGAAGGGAAGCTAAAATTGGAGAAACATGATCCCGCTTGTTGATTTTCATCAGAACTCTTGCTGCAGCATTTTGGATCAGCTGAAGGCTTTGAACTGCAGTTTGTGGACTTCCTGATAGTAACGAATTGCAATAGTCCAGCCTTGAAGTAACAAATGCATGGACTAGTTTTTCAGCATCACTCCTGGACAGAATGTTTCTAATTTTGGCGATATTCCGGAGGTGAAAAAAGGAAACTCTGGAAACCTGTTTAATATGGGATTTAAATGACATGTCTTGGTCAAAAATAACACCAAGGTTTTTTACTTTATTACCAGAGGCCAAGTTAATGCCATCCAGATTAAGTGATTGGTTAAGAAGTTTATTTTTTGAGGACTCTGGCCCAAAGATTACAACTTCGGTCTTGTCAGAATTTAGATGCAGGAAATTTAAAGTCATCCAGCTTTTGATGTCATCAAGACATGACTGCAGTTGAAGTAATTGATTGGATTCATCAGGATTTATGGATAAATATAGCTGAGTGTCATCAGCATAACAGTGGAAATTAATCCCATGCTGTCTGATAATTTTGCCGATCGGAAGCATATATTTAGTAAAGAGAATTGGTCCAAGGACTGAACCCTGTGGTACTCCACAGGTGACCCTAGAGTTTAAGGAAGATTTATTATTAACATGAACAAACTGGAATCTGTCCGACAGATAAGATTTAAACCAGCCTAATGCTTTTCCCTTAATCCCTACAGTATGCTCAAGTCTTTGCAGGAGAATATTTTGATCAACTGTATCAAATGCAGTACTGAGATCTAACAGGACAAGTACAGACACAAGTCCATTATCTGAGGCCATGAGAATATCATTAGTGACCTTCACCAGAGCTGTTTCAGTGCTATGATGAGCTCTGAAGCCTGACTGAAACTCCTCAAGTAGGTCATTGCTTTGTAAATGTTCACAAAGTTGATTAGCAACTACTTTCTCAAGAATTTTAGATAAGAAAAGAAGATTAGATATAGGTCTGTAGTTTACTAGCTCATCTTGATCAAGAGAAGGTTTCTTAAGTAAAGGTTTAATAACAGCTACTTTAAAAACCTGTGGTACATATCCATTTACTAAGGATAGATTAATCATGTCTAAAATAGGACCACTGATCAAAGGGAATACCTCCTTAAACAACTTAGTTGGGATTGGGTCTAACACACAGGTAGAAGTTTTAGATGAAGCTAAGATTTTAGATAGCTCAGAAAGCTCTACTGCTTCTAAACAGTTCAAACACTGTGCAGGTTCTAAAGATTCCTCCAATGCTGCCTTACTTATAATAGATAATAGATATAATAGATTGTATTTTACGTATCAGGTACATAATACACACACACACACATACGATATTATACGTAATATAATAACCATTATAACAATTTAAGAAACTAGTTATAATGGTTATATATCAAAAAAGAACATGGAACACAAAAAACATGGTCCATCATATGGGAAGGAGGGACCTGTTGGACCTTTCTATTGCATCCCCTGTCCCTTGATCCGATCAGCCATTTCGACACTGCCCTCTCCAAATCCTTCCTGGTGATCTGTCTGGTTAATGTGTTGTTCTTTAAAGCTCCTGCGGGAAACATATCTTATGGTCACTTTATATGTACCAACACAACTCTCAACTACAATTGTAAAGTCAACTATGTTAAGGTGAAATTTACCAACAAATGATCAGTTTTATATCAATTACCCAAGATTTAAATTGTAATTTTGGGTGAAGTATCCCTTTACATAATTGACTTTACAAACCTGCAAACGTCAGAATGAACTGGGAAAAAGCTAAGAAAAAAAGATCAAAATTCAAAGCTGACTGGCCAAGGCTGTCACATTTTTTTACTTCTTTCTAAAATCTGGCTTTATTAAATTGCCCATAAAAAAATTAAAAACCAAGGAAAAATTACAAAATGTAATTTTTTTGATAAGAACAGCTGTTGACTGGAAGATCTGTGCAAGAAAATCTTGAAAACATTTCTTATATGATAACATTTCTGGAGCACCTGTTTTGAGGGGACATTTATGTCCTTAAGGTGAGGGTATTATTGACATTAGAAAATTAAATTCATAACATACATAAATTTCCCTCGACAGACACAAATATCCTAAAGTTACTATATTACAGTTATTATCCATTATGCACTTACCAAATATGACTTCAAACAGATTTAAAGTCCTGAATTCCTACTTTCCATTCCAGCCCACAAAGTTGTACTGCCTTGACAGGCCATAGTCCATGATGAAGAACATCATACGTCTTGTGGCCTCATCCACAGTCCTCCCACCAATGTCTGACACTGCTGTGACCTAAGGGGGAACAAAAACAGTTCAAAGCTAATTAATTTTTATATCTTACAGGAGTAAACACGATGCAAAGACAAACTCTGGGTCTAGATTATTTCCATTGTTGATTAATCTATTGATTATTTTAACAATTAATTGATTGGTTGCTATAATAATAAAATGTTACAAAATTTTGAAAAATGTCAGTGTTTCCCAAATCTCTTGTTCTGTCAACAAAACATGGAGATACTCAGTTTATTGCTTAAGACTTTTTATGACTCTGTGGTGGCCTCAGCCCTTCTCTACGCTGTCGTCTGCTGGGCTCCAGGCAGCGCAGAACGGGACCGAATGAGTCTGAATAAGCTGGTGAGGAAGGCCACTTCTGTCCTGGGCTGCACTCTGGACTCAGCGGAGGAAGTAGCTGAGAGGAGGGTGTTGTCCAAGTTCACATCCATCATGGACAACACCTTCCACCCCCTGCGCCAGACTGTAGAGCAGCTGAGCAGCTCCTTTAGTGGCAGACTTAGACACCCTGTCTGTAAAAAGGAGCGCTACCGCAAGTCATTCATTCCTGCTGCTATCAGAATATACAGTGCTGCACTGTAACTGTAACCAATGTGCAATAATCTAATTCACTGTGCGATAACCCGTGCAATAATCCTGAAAGAAGTGACTTCTGCTGCTATCAGTAACTGTAACCACAACTGTTATAACTTTGGGCAATAACTAATGTGCAATAATCTATTTAATACACTGTGCTATAACCTGTCCAATGATCCAAAGAACTTCTGCTGCTATCACCAGGTATATATGTCAGTACATGTGTATGTAGGCATATGTATGTGTCACAGGACAGGTTGCCCTGTGACTGGCAACCTGTCCAGGATGGACGAGCCCCCACCCCCCACGACCCCGTGTGACGCCGAGCTGCGTTTCCCCATCAGATACGGCTTGACGTCACAGCTGTAGGGAAAAGCCGGTATAAATCGATGAAGGATGGGATGTTAATTTTTTAAAAAGTTTAATAAAATTGCTCAAAGTTTATCAGAAAAAAACATAACTTGCTTTTAAATATGGACATTTTTAATAAGCAAAATGTTAATGTATTTCGTAAAGTTATTGTTGAAGTTAATCTTGGCTGCAGTACTCTGTTTGGCAGATGTTTTGGGGTTGGAGTAAAATGAGTCCATAGATCCACAGACAGGAGGCTTGTTCAGTGGTTTCTAGTACGACTTGCTTCTGCAGTGTCGCTCAACTGCGTGTAAAAATAAAAAAAATTACTTCATAAAAGCTCTCTGAGAATAACCTCTGGCCTCACCCAGTTAGAACCCGCTCTCCAGTCCATGTTGTAGCTGCAGTTTTTTTTTTTACGTCGTTTCCTTAATAATCTGTACAAATCAAAATCCTTGTCATTTTATTAAGAGTGTCGTGGTGCGCAGCGGCTCATCAGGTGGAGCTGCTGCATATTGACTGATAGCCGCTCTGACTGCAGCTCTGCCTTCTTTTGTTCAGAAAAGCGCAGGTGAAATTATTTAATTTATTATTTAACTTTTTCCAAATCGGACCCTGTCAAATGCGGGACAAATGCGCGTCATGGTAAATTAGCCTTTACTCTTCGAATTTTAAATAAAGCGTTACAGCGAATATTGAGGAGGTCCCTGATTGGTTTATCAGCTAAGTTGCTGGAAGCCAGTGAATACACGCTGAAAGGTGACATGGCCACAGGTGGAAATAATTCATTAATTAACTGGAGCAGCGACAGTGTGTCTGTCGACAGAAACGCTTACCGAGGGAAGTTGTTGTCAGATGGTCAATCCGCTCCACTTCCTGACTTGCTGGTTCGCATAAACCCAAAGAAAACCTTTGACCACCACTGCTTTCATTCATGCATCTGTGGCCAGTTTGAGATGTTCTTCCAAAAGTTATGATTGAACACCGATCATAACTTTTGGTCTACGTATACATCTCTGTGCTGGTAGCAAACGCAGAGCCATAGAGAGAAAGGCTCTGAGCCAGCGGAACCCGGATGTAAACAAGAGCCTTGCTCGTTAGCCTTAAGGCGCTAGCATTAGCGCTAATATTAGCGCCTTAAGGCACTAGAATTAGCCGCAGAACTGAGACTGCTCATCCCACCTCAAGTTGTGGTGGGGGATATTACACTACATGCATATATAATCCAAAAAGCCTTACCTGTTTGTCTGTTTCCCCTCCTAAATTCTCCAATGTGTGGTGCTAATGTTGTTAGCTGTGACATCACGGACTTCTTCCTCAGGCAAACGGACACGTTTCAGATTGTTGGAGTGCGCCCCCTGCTGTTGGGAAGTCTTCTTCTTCTCTTGATCTTTATGAACTTTCTCACAGTGTGTCATATACGTTCAACTGTCTGTTGTTCCTCACAATATTTACATATGCCAGTGTTATGCTTCCCTATTTTGAATAATGTACCATCTAATCCTGTGTGGGCAAATCTAAGTCTTGATATGAGATAAGATAAGATAGTCTTTATTGATCTCACATTGGAGAAATTCACTTGTCGGCTCAATAGTGTGTGTGTATATATATATATATATATATATATATATATATATATATATATATATATATATATATATATATATATATATACACATGCCTACATACACATGTACTGACATATATTCACTTGGTGAAAGCAGAAGAAGTTCTTCTGGATCCTTGCACAGGTTATAGCACAGTGTATTAAATAGATTATTGCACATTAGTTATTGCCCAAAGTCATAACAGTTGTGGTTATATAGAACAGATTACTGGATCACTGTGTGCTTCTGTGCTTTTTTTGTCTGTCTTGTTGTGTCTCTGCTCTGTCTTCTGTAACCCCCAGTCGGTCGAGGCAGATGACCGTTCATACTGAGCCCGGTTCTGCTGGAGGTTTGTCCTTCATGTTAATGAAGGAGGTTTTTTTCCCCTGTTGCTTCATGCTTGCTCAGTATGAGGGATTGTTGCAAAGCCATGGACAATGCAGACAACTCTCCCTGTGACTCTACGCTTCTTCAGGAGGAAATGCTGCTTGTCAAGACTTTTATGCAATCAACTGGTTCCCTTATATAGGATTAAAGATTCAAAGCTTCTTTCTTTTAAAGGCCAGCTAAAGATATTTTAAAGCTGCTTCCACTTTTGGACGAATGTGTATGAATGGTTTGGTAAAATATGTACCGTGACTTACAGATGACGCCCAAACATTTGGGTTTGCTGCCATCTAGTGTTGGAAATAATAAATGTTTTTTCCTTCAAAACACAATTCATGTTATAAATAATTGTCAAAAAAATATGGTTGGACGTAGCAAAAATGTTTTTGATAACTTTTGATCCTCTATGTGTGAGGAATTTTTTGGAGTAACTTTGAATGCCATAAGTGTAACGGTTTAGGAGTAGTTTATTCAAATGTAACACCCAAAAATATGGGAAAATGACATCTTTGATGAGAAATGAATGATTTCCTGTAGGAGGTAGCCCATTGCTTCAAGAGGCTTTTTTGTAGGGCCTATGAAGTTACATGCACTTACTGAGTTTCATAATTCTCAGACAAAGCATGGCTTGGGGCTTACTGATTTAATGCGTTTTTAATGGTTTTCCACAAACCTGATTTTTGCAATGCGACAGCTCAGGCAAATATGCATATTTCATAAAACCTTTGATAACTTTTAAAAGTCAATGTCTTAACTGCATGCTGAAAAAAATTGAAAGTAATAGGTTAAAATGCCTAGGACTAGTTCGTTAAAGTTTGAGGCAAAAACGGCCAATATTTTACCCTTTGACCCAAAATAGCAGACTTCCTGTGGGTTTTAGAGCATACACCCAAGAGACTTTTTTTCATAATTTTAAAAAACCTACCTAGGTAAAAAATTTCAGCTTTCTACGTGTTACGGTTTGGCCCAACTCACTCTAGTTGGCGCTGTTGAGCAGGTTTGCCACGCCCGTTTTCAATTACACTAAAATCATGCGATTTCTCACGGGGGACAATTTTGGGCAAAGTTTGGTGAGTTTTCATGCATGTTTAGGCCTCCAAAAAGCCGTTTCAAAAGTCACAAGAATAAATAATAATAATAATTAAAGCCGCAAGCGGCGATGAGCGGCCCTCGCAGCCAAGCACCGCTGGGGTACGCGCACCTCCTGTCGCCAGCCACCGCAGAAGCTGTCACGCATTTTCCCCGCCCGTCCACTGGGCGATTCACACGAACCCTTTCGGCAGCGCTCCCCCACGACTCACAAAAAATCTGGTGCAGATTGGTGGATGCAGCGAGGAGATACAGCCGTTGAATAATGATAATGCATTTGGCCACCGGGCCGGACCGCTGGGGTTGTAAAGAGATGACATGTTGGAACTATATAAATAAAATTGGATTGAATTAATTTGTCTTTATATAAAACACATGAGTTGCCTCTTGGCATGGCATGCACTAATATATATATATATATATATATATATATATATATATATATATATATATATATATATATATATATATATATATATATATATATACATACACACATTTGACCTAATAAAATACATTATTCATGTTTTTATTAGGTCAAATGCAATAATTCAATTCAATTTTATTTATATAGCGCCAAATCATGAAACATGTCATCTCAAGGCACTTTACAAAGTTACGTTCAATCATATTATACATATTGGGTCAGATTATACAGATTGGTCAAAAATGTTCCTATATAAGGAAACCAGTTGATACATATTGGGTCAGATTATACAGATTGGTCAAAAATGTTCCTATATAAGGAAACCGGTTGATTGCATCAAAGTCTCGACAAGCAGCATTCACTCCTGGAGAAGCGTAGAGCCACAGGGAGAGTCGTCTGCATTGTACATGGCTTTGCTGCAATCCCTCATACTGAGCAAGCATGAAGCGACAGTGGGAAGAAAAACTCCCCATTAACGGGAAGGAAAACCTCCAGCAGAACCGGGCTCAGTATGAACGGTCATCTGCCTCGACCGACTGGGGGTTACAGAAGACAGAGCAGAGACACAACAAGAGAGACAAAAAAAGCACAGAAGCACACATTGATCCAGTAATCTGTTCTACATTAGATGGTAGTAACGGGTGAGCCGTCTTCTTTGGATGATGTCACAGTTAACAGAACGCCAGACCAGGTGTACCTACTATGAAGATAAAAGAGAGAAACAGAAAATTAAAGCAGAAATGACAACACGTAATGCATAATTGAAGAACAGTAGAACTCTATAGAGTGAGAAAATTAGATCCTGACGTCCTCCAGTAGCCTAAGCCTATAGCAGTAAAACTATAAAAGGTAGCTCAGAGTAACATGAGCCACTCTAGTTATAAGCTTTGTCAAAAAGGAAGGTTTTAAGATTAGTCTTAAAAGTAGACAGGGTGTCTGCTTCACGGACCAAAACTGGGAATTGGTTCCACAGGAGAGGAGCCTGATAGCTAAAGGATCTGCCTCCCATTCTACTTTTAGAGACTCTAGGAACCACCAGCAGACCTGCAGTCTGAGAGTGAAGTGCTCTGTTAGGAACATACGGGGTAATCCGAGCTCTGATATATGATGGAGCTTGATTATTAAGGGCTTTATACGTTAGCAGAAGAATTTTAAATTCTATTTTTGATTTCACAGGAAGCCAATGAAGGGAAGCTAAAATTGGAGAAATATGATCCCGCTTGTTGATTTTCATCAGAACTCTTGCTGCAGCATTTTGGATCAGCTGAAGGCTTTGAACTGCAGTTTGTGGACTTCCTGATAGTAACGAATTGCAATAGTCCAGCCTTGAAGTAACAAATGCATGGACTAGTTTTTCAGCATCACTCCTGGACAGAATGTTTCTAATTTTGGCGATATTCCGGAGGTGAAAAAAGGAAACTCTGGAAACCTGTTTAATATGGGATTTAAATGACATGTCTTGGTCAAAAATAACACCAAGGTTTTTTACTTTATTACCAGAGGCCAAGTTAATGCCATCCAGATTAAGTGATTGGTTAAGAAGTTTATTTTTTGAGGACTCTGGCCCAAAGATTACAACTTCGGTCTTGTCAGAATTTAGATGCAGGAAATTTAAAGTCATCCAGCTTTTGATGTCATCAAGACATGACTGCAGTTGAAGTAATTGATTGGATTCATCAGGATTTATGGATAAATATAGCTGAGTGTCATCAGCATAACAGTGGAAATTAATCCCATGCTGTCTGATAATTTTGCCGATCGAAAGCATATATTTAGTAAAGAGAATTGGTCCAAGGACTGAACCCTGTGGTACTCCACAGGTGACCCTAGAGTTTAAGGAAGATTTATTATTAACATGAACAAACTGGAATCTGTCCGACAGATAAGATTTAAACCAGCCTAATGCTTTTCCCTTAATCCCTACAGTATGCTCAAGTCTTTGCAGGAGAATATTTTGATCAACTGTATCAAATGCAGTACTGAGATCTAACAGGACAAGTACAGACACAAGTCCATTATCTGAGGCCATGAGAATATCATTAGTGACCTTCACCAGAGCTGTTTCAGTGCTATGATGAGTTCTGAAGCCTGACTGAAACTCCTCAAGTAGGTCATTGCTTTGTAAATGTTCACAAAGTTGATTAGCAACTACTTTCTCAAGAATTTTAGATAAGAAAAGAAGATTAGATATAGGTCTGTAGTTTACTAGCTCATCTTGATCAAGAGAAGGTTTCTTAAGTAAAGGTTTAATAACAGCTACTTTAAAAACCTGTGGTACATATCCATTTACTAAGGATAGATTAATCATGTCTAAAATAGGACCACTGATCAAAGGGAATACCTCCTTAAACAACTTAGTTGGGATTGGGTCTAACACACAGGTAGAAGTTTTAGATGAAGCTAAGATTTTAGATAGCTCAGAAAGCTCTACTGCTTCTAAACAGTTCAAACACTGTGCAGGTTCTAAAGATTCCTCCAATGCTGCCTTACTTATAATAGATAATAGATATAATAGATTGTATTTTACGTATCAGGTACATAATACACACACACACACATACGATATTATACGTAATATAATAACCATTATAACAATTTAAGAAACTAGTTATAATGGTTATATATCAAAAAAGAACATGGAACACAAAAAACATGGTCCATCATATGGGAAGGAGGGACCTGTTGGACCTTTCTATTGCATCCCCTGTCCCTTGATCCGATCAGCCATTTCGACACTGCCCTCTCCAAATCCTTCCTGGTGATCTGTCTGGTTAATGTGTTGTTCTTTAAAGCTCCTGCGGGAAACATATCTTATGGTCACTTTATATGTACCAACACAACTCTCAACTACAATTGTAAAGTCAACTATGTTAAGGTGAAATTTACCAACAAATGATCAGTTTTATATCAATTACCCAAGATTTAAATTGTAATTTTGGGTGAAGTATCCCTTTACATAATTGACTTTACAAACCTGCAAACGTCAGAATGAACTGGGAAAAAGCTAAGAAAAAAAGATCAAAATTCAAAGCTGACTGGCCAAGGCTGTCACATTTTTTTACTTCTTTCTAAAATCTGGCTTTATTAAATTGCCCATAAAAAAATTAAAAACCAAGGAAAAATTACAAAATGTAATTTTTTTGATAAGAACAGCTGTTGACTGGAAGATCTGTGCAAGAAAATCTTGAAAACATTTCTTATATGATAACATTTCTGGAGCACCTGTTTTGAGGGGACATTTATGTCCTTAAGGTGAGGGTATTATTGACATTAGAAAATTAAATTCATAACATACATAAATTTCCCTCGACAGACACAAATATCCTAAAGTTACTATATTACAGTTATTATCCATTATGCACTTACCAAATATGACTTCAAACAGATTTAAAGTCCTGAATTCCTACTTTCCATTCCAGCCCACAAAGTTGTACTGCCTTGACAGGCCATAGTCCATGATGAAGAACATCATACGTCTTGTGGCCTCATCCACAGTCCTCCCACCAATGTCTGACACTGCTGTGACCTAAGGGGGAACAAAAACAGTTCAAAGCTAATTAATTTTTATATCTTACAGGAGTAAACACGATGCAAAGACAAACTCTGGGTCTAGATTATTTCCATTGTTGATTAATCTATTGATTATTTTAACAATTAATTGATTGGTTGCTATAATAATAAAATGTTACAAAATTTTGAAAAATGTCAGTGTTTCCCAAATCTCTTGTTCTGTCAACAAAACATGGAGATACTCAGTTTATTGCTTAAGACTTTTTATGACTCTGTGGTGGCCTCAGCCCTTCTCTACGCTGTCGTCTGCTGGGCTCCAGGCAGCGCAGAACGGGACCGAATGAGTCTGAATAAGCTGGTGAGGAAGGCCACTTCTGTCCTGGGCTGCACTCTGGACTCAGCGGAGGAAGTAGCTGAGAGGAGGGTGTTGTCCAAGTTCACATCCATCATGGACAACACCTTCCACCCCCTGCGCCAGACTGTAGAGCAGCTGAGCAGCTCCTTTAGTGGCAGACTTAGACACCCTGTCTGTAAAAAGGAGCGCTACCGCAAGTCATTCATTCCTGCTGCTATCAGAATATACAGTGCTGCACTGTAACTGTAACCAATGTGCAATAATCTAATTCACTGTGCGATAACCCGTGCAATAATCCTGAAAGAAGTGACTTCTGCTGCTATCAGTAACTGTAACCACAACTGTTATAACTTTGGGCAATAACTAATGTGCAATAATCTATTTAATACACTGTGCTATAACCTGTCCAATGATCCAAAGAACTTCTGCTGCTATCACCAGGTATATATGTCAGTACATGTGTATGTAGGCATATGTATGTGTCACAGGACAGGTTGCCCTGTGACTGGCAACCTGTCCAGGATGGACGAGCCCCCACCCCCCACGACCCCGTGTGACGCCGAGCTGCGTTTCCCCATCAGATACGGCTTGACGTCACACCTGTAGGGAAAAGCCGGTATAAATCGATGAAGGATGGGATGTTAATTTTTTAAAAAGTTTAATAAAATTGCTCAAAGTTTATCAGAAAAAAACATAACTTGCTTTTAAATATGGACATTTTTAATAAGCAAATTGTTAATGTATTTCGTAAAGTTATTGTTGAAGTTAATCTTGGCTGCAGTACTCTGTTTGGCAGATGTTTTGGGGTTGGAGTAAAATGAGTCCATAGATCCACAGACAGGAGGCTTGTTCAGTGGTTTCTAGTACGACTTGCTTCTGCAGTGTCGCTCAACTGCGTGTAAAAATAAAAAAAATTACTTCATAAAAGCTCTCTGAGAATAACCTCTGGCCTCACCCAGTTAGAACCCGCTCTCCAGTCCATGTTGTAGCTGCAGTTTTTTTTTTTACGTCGTTTCCTTAATAATCTGTACAAATCAAAATCCTTGTCATTTTATTAAGAGTGTCGTGGTGCGCAGCGGCTCATCAGGTGGAGCTGCTGCATATTGACTGATAGCCGCTCTGACTGCAGCTCTGCCTTCTTTTGTTCAGAAAAGCGCAGGTGAAATTATTTAATTTATTATTTAACTTTTTCCAAATCGGACCCTGTCAAATGCGGGACAAATGCGCGTCATGGTAAATTAGCCTTTACTCTTCGAATTTTAAATAAAGCGTTACAGCGAATATTGAGGAGGTCCCTGATTGGTTTATCAGCTAAGTTGCTGGAAGCCAGTGAATACACGCTGAAAGGTGACATGGCCACAGGTGGAAATAATTCATTAATTAACTGGAGCAGCGACAGTGTGTCTGTAGGCAGCTTACCGGGGGAAGTTGTTGTCAGATGGTCAATCCGCTCCACTTCCTGACTTGCTGGTTCGCATAAACCCAAAGAAAACCTTTGACCACCACTGCTTTCATTCATGCATCTGTGGCCAGTTTGAGATGTTCTTCCAAAAGTTATGATTGAACACCGATCATAACTTTTGGTCTACGTATACATCTCTGTGCTGGTAGCAAACGCAGAGCCATAGAGAGAAAGGCTCTGAGCCAGCGGAACCCGGATGTAAACAAGAGCCTTGCTCGTTAGCCTTAAGGCGCTAGCATTAGCGCTAATATTAGCGCCTTAAGGCACTAGAATTAGCCGCAGAACTGAGACTGCTCATCCCACCTCAAGTTGTGGTGGGGGATATTACACTACATGCATATATAATCCAAAAAGCCTTACCTGTTTGTCTGTTTCCCCTCCTAAATTCTCCAATGTGTGGTGCTAATGTTGTTAGCTGTGACATCACGGACTTCTTCCTCAGGCAAACGGACACGTTTCAGATTGTTGGAGTGCGCCCCCTGCTGTTGGGAAGTCTTCTTCTTCTCTTGATCTTTATGAACTTTCTCACAGTGTGTCATATACGTTCAACTGTCTGTTGTTCCTCACAATATTTACATATGCCAGTGTTATGCTTCCCTATTTTGAATAATGTACCATCTAATCCTGTGTGGGCAAATCTAAGTCTTGATATGAGATAAGATAAGATAGTCTTTATTGATCTCACATTGGAGAAATTCACTTGTCGGCTCAATAGTGTGTGTGTGTATATATATATATATATATATATATATATATATATATATATATATATATATATATATATATATATATATATATATATATATACACATGCCTACATACACATGTACTGACATATATTCACTTGGTGAAAGCAGAAGAAGTTCTTCTGGATCCTTGCACAGGTTATAGCACAGTGTATTAAATAGATTATTGCACATTAGTTATTGCCCAAAGTCATAACAGTTGTGGTTATATAGAACAGATTACTGGATCACTGTGTGCTTCTGTGCTTTTTTTGTCTGTCTTGTTGTGTCTCTGCTCTGTCTTCTGTAACCCCCAGTCGGTCGAGGCAGATGACCGTTCATACTGAGCCCGGTTCTGCTGGAGGTTTGTCCTTCATGTTAATGAAGGAGGTTTTTTTCCCCTGTTGCTTCATGCTTGCTCAGTATGAGGGATTGTTGCAAAGCCATGGACAATGCAGACAACTCTCCCTGTGACTCTACGCTTCTTCAGGAGGAAATGCTGCTTGTCAAGACTTTTATGCAATCAACTGGTTCCCTTATATAGGATTAAAGAATCAAAGCTTCTTTCTTTTAAAGGCCAGCTAAAGATATTTTAAAGCTGCTTCCACTTTTGGACGAATGTGTATGAATGGTTTGGTAAAATATGTACCGTGACTTACAGATGACGCCCAAACATTTGGGTTTGCTGCCATCTAGTGTTGGAAATAATAAATGTTTTTTCCTTCAAAACACAATTCATGTTATAAATAATTGTCAAAAAAATATGGTTGGACGTAGCAAAAATGTTTTTGATAACTTTTGATCCTCTATGTGTGAGGAATTTTTTGGAGTAACTTTGAATGCCATAAGTGTAACGGTTTAGGAGTAGTTTATTCAAATGTAACACCCAAAAATATGGGAAAATGACATCTTTGATGAGAAATGAATGATTTCCTGTAGGAGGTAGCCCATTGCTTCAAGAGGCTTTTTTGTAGGGCCTATGAAGTTACATGCACTTACTGAGTTTCATAATTCTCAGACAAAGCATGGCTTGGGGCTTACTGATTTAATGCGTTTTTAATGGTTTTCCACAAACCTGATTTTTGCAATGCGACAGCTCAGGCAAATATGCATATTTCATAAAACCTTTGATAACTTTTAAAAGTCAATGTCTTAACTGCATGCTGAAAAAAATTGAAAGTAATAGGTTAAAATGCCTAGGACTAGTTCGTTAAAGTTTGAGGCAAAAACGGCCAATATTTTACCCTTTGACCCAAAATAGCAGACTTCCTGTGGGTTTTAGAGCATACACCCAAGAGACTTTTTTTCATAATTTTAAAAAACCTACCTAGGTAAAAAATTTCAGCTTTCTACGTGTTACGGTTTGGCCCAACTCACTCTAGTTGGCGCTGTTGAGCAGGTTTGCCACGCCCGTTTTCAATTACACTAAAATCATGCGATTTCTCACGGGGGACAATTTTGGGCAAAGTTTGGTGAGTTTTCATGCATGTTTAGGCCTCCAAAAAGCCGTTTCAAAAGTCACAAGAATAAATAATAATAATAATAATTAAAGCCGCAAGCGGCGATGAGCGGCCCTCGCAGCCAAGCACCGCTGGGGTACGCGCACCTCCTCCCTCCAGCCACCGCAGAAGCTGTCACGCATTTTCCCTGCCCGTCCACCGGGCGATTCACACGAACCCGTACGGCAGCGCTCCACCCCCCCCCCCCACCCGACTCACAAAAAATCAGGTGCAGATCGGTCGATGCAGCGAGGAGATACAATCGTTCGGCGGGCCGTACGTTTGACACCCCTGGTTTAAACATTATTTTACTGGTTGAAATGCAGTTAAAAGTCTTCAGCTGAAAGGTTGTTGCACACAAATAAAACTTGTTTTGCACACAAAAAGATATGTTTCACACAAAAAAATTGTTTTGCAAACTGTCCGCCTACCTTGCGCTCAAAATATCATTTATAAGTTTTCCTCGAGTACAAAATGGTCTCTGCTCGCACAAAACAGCCTCTGCTCGACTACGATACAATCCCACCCACGCTGCGGTAAATTTGTGCCAAAAGTCACGTGATGCATTAAGAGTTGTTGTTGTTCAGACTTCCCGACATTGAGAAGAATTCAGTTATCTCTAAACTATTGGGCTAATTTACAGGGTCATAGTGAAGATCATCCAGCACAGACCACTTTAACATCTTGTTGGGAAATGGAGAACAGGGAGAGAAGAAGCTTTGGGTAGACAGTTAGACAAAAAGCAATGGAATTAGAATGAACTGATTTAATGTTCAGTTCAACAGTACCACTGACAGCAGTACAACCTTGGATACTACCTGAAGCTAAAGTAGATCTAACACTATTACGAAAGGGAAATAAGGTCAGGGTTTTTTTTTTAAATTCAAATACAATACAGGAATATATTAATATTTACTAGTTTCATTCAGATCTACACAGATGCATCAAAAAAGTTTAGATAACAAGATAGGAGTATCTTTTATTGTTCCAGAGTTTCATATTACAGTAGGAAAGAGGACAAGTAATAATATATCAGTATACACAAGAGAAATGTTAGCAATTTTGTTTGCAATGCAATGGGTAGAAGAAATAAGACCTCTGAGAGTGATTATTTGTTCAGATTCATCTTCATCACTAATCAGTTTACCGATAAAACACTCAGACAGTAGACCAGATATTTTGATAGAAATCCAGCAAACATTATACAGAATTCAAATGATGGACATTACAGTCATATTTTTGTGGGTACCAGCACACATGGGAGTTAAAGGAAATGAAATGGCAGATAAGGCTGCAAAGGAGGCTACAACAAGAAAAGACATTGATGTGTCAGTTAAAATTAGTAAGATGGAAATAAAGAGCATAATTAAACAGAAGATGAAGGAAAGGTGGCAAAAGCAATGGGAGGAAGAGAGGAACAGAAGATGGTTTTACATGATCCAGAGGAGAGTGGGAAAAATGAGATGGGCAGGGAAGAACATAGGAGAAGAAACAATTATATCAGGACTTAGATTTGGGCACACAGGATTAAATAATACATTATTCTAAATAGGTAAACATAACAATGGCAGATGTGAATATTGTGAGCAACAAGAGACAGTTGAACACGTTATGGTATACTGTAGGAAGTACGAAAGAGAAAGGAGAGAAATGGTCCAAAATCTAAAAAGGAAAAGAATACAATTTGATTTAATAGAAATACTTAGAAAAACTCCAGAGATAATTGTTATGTGATTATTTTTCATTATCTTAGATTAATAAATGTAATTGAGAGAATTTGAAATCTTTTTTTGGTTTTGTTTATATTGTTTTGTTAATTTGATTGTGACTTGTTTTGTTTAGTATAAATAATTCTGATCCACACTCCATACCAGTTGGTGGCGGTAATGCACCATTTGGTTGCGTGCCAACCGGCAAAAAAAATCCATAAAGAAAAAGAAGAAGCAGAAGACTTCCCGACAGCAGGGGGCGCACCTGAAAAAAACTGAAAGGCGCCGGTTTGGCTGAGGAAGAAAGACGTGATATCACAGCTAACAGCAGGGACGTGCAGAGGGGGGCGGGGGGCTTGGTCACCTGCCCCTTTGCCCCTTGATGCCCAAAGTGCCCTTTTGTCAGTGTTTTTTTATGTGTGTGTGTGTGCATGTCCAAAATAAAAATAATTTAGATCTAAATTGCCACAGTTACCGTGGCACGGTTACATGATCCACATAACGTGCCTCACTTTTCCCTTCTGTGCTCTGGGCATTTTTTTAAACTTAACTCTCATTGGTTGTACTGCCTTAAATCCCGCCTTTCCTCTTTCTGATTTCTAGCGCGTGTGTGCGTGCTTATTTGCTTGGAGCGCAAGATTTAAATTTCAATTCATACAGGTATACTGCCGTTACCTCAATTAATACTTGACAACAAACTAGTCCCAGTTAAAGGTATACTATGCAACCGGGGTTGATTTTCCAGCGAGGCTCCCCCCAGAGGGCGAAAGTAAAAGTGCATTGTCGTAAAGATGCTCAGCTGTTCTCCTGGTTTCTCCATCAAGCCAGGTGCGGTTGTTTGTAGGTGGGGTTGTATTTCCCCTAACCCTAACATACATAAATTTCCCTCGACAGACACAAATATCCTAAAGTTAGTATATTACAGTTATTATCCATTATGCACTTACCAAATATGACTTCAAACAGATTTAAAGTCCTGAATTCCTACTTTCCATTCCAGCCCACAAAGTTGTACTGCCTTGACAGGCCATAGTCCATGATGAAGAACATCATACGTCTCGTGGCCTCATCCACAGTCCTCCCACCAATGTCTGACACTGCTGTGACCTAAGGGGGAACAAAAACAGTTCAAAGCTAATTCATTTTTATAGCTCACAGGAGTAAACACGATGCAAAGACAAACTCTGGGTCTAGATTATTTTCATTGTTGATTAATCTATTGATTATTTTAAACAATTAATTGATTGGTTGCTATAATAATAAAATGTTACAAATTTTTGAAAAATATCAGTGTTTCCCAAATCTCTTGTTCTGTCAACAAAACATGGAGATACTCAGTTTATTGCCATAAATGAGCAAAGAAAACAGAAATATTCACATTTATGAAGCTGAAATCAGAGACGTAGGACTCTTTTGTTGGGTGTTCACGTCAGTAATAAGCTGGACTGGACTCATAACACCGACGCTCTGCATAAGAAGGGCCAGAGCCGCCTCCACCTCCTGAGGAGGCTGAGTTCCTTTGGAGTGAGCAGGCCCCTGCTTAAGACTTTTTATGACTCTGTGGTGGCCTCAGCCCCTCTCTACGCTGTCGTCTGCTGGGCTCCAGACAGCGCAGAACGGGACAGAATGAGGCTGAATAAGCTGGTGAGGAAGGCCACTTCTGTCCTGGGCTGCACTCTGGACTCAGTGGAGAAAGTAGCTGAGAGGAGGGTGTTGTCCAAGTTCACATCCATCATGGACAACACCTTCCACCCCCTGCACCAGACTGTAGAGGAGCTGAGCAGCTCCTTTAGTGCCAGACTTAGACACCCTGTCTGTAAAAAGGGGCGCTACCGCAAGTCATTCATTCCTGCTGCAATCAGATTATACAGTGCTGCACTGTAACTGTAACCAATGTGCAATAATCTATCTAATTCACTGTGCGATAACCTGTGCAATGATCCGAAGAACTTCTGCTGCTATCACCAGGTGAATATATGTCAGTACATGTGCATATATGTATGTATGTATTTATATATGTATGTATATATATATATATATATATATATATATATATATATATATATATATATATATATATATATATATATATATATATATATATACAGGGGTTGGACAATGAAACTGAAACACCTCTCATTTTAGTGTGGGAGGTTTCATGGCTAAATTGGACC
The DNA here is from genome assembly GCA_037039145.1 of Fundulus diaphanus. Lineage (NCBI taxonomy): Eukaryota > Metazoa > Chordata > Actinopteri > Cyprinodontiformes > Fundulidae > Fundulus > Fundulus diaphanus. The sequence goes on along the minus strand of CM073124.1, from coordinate 56,958,711 downwards.
AGCCTGGTGGCCAATCTTCATTAATTGCACATTGAACCAATAAGAGAAGAGTGTGAAGGTCCAATTAGCAGGGTAAGAGCACAGTTTTGCTCAAAATATTGCAATGCACACAACATTATGGGTGACATACCAGAGTTCAAAAGAGGACAAATTGTTGGTGCACGTCTTGCTGGCGCATCTGTGACCAAGACAGCAAGTCTTTGTGATGTATCAAGAGCCACGGTGTCCAGGGTAATGTCAGCATACCACCAAGAAGGATGAACCACATCCAACAGGATTAACTGTGGACGCAAGAGGAAGCTGTCTGAAAGGGATGTTAGAGTGCTTACCCGGATTGTATCCAAAAAACATGAAACCACGGCTCCCCAAATCACGGCAGAACTAAACGTGCACCTCAACTCTCCTGTTTCTACCAAAACTGTCCGTCGGGAGCTCCACAGGGTTAATATCCACGGCTGGATTCAGAGTGTCTGAAAACATAAAGTACATTTTGCTGCATTGACGTGTATTCTCTCTGAGCGCAGCTTGGTCTGACCTAAGATGGCCGCTCTGTCGGCACGCCTCTCACCCGACGACGGGGCGTCTACGTCATGGGTTAAAGCTAAAATAATCAGTTTGACTGAAAAAAATTCCTAGTCAGCCCATATATTCCCGGGACCGTGGAAATAATGCCACATTAGTTACCTCACTTGCTTATTGTGCAGAGTCAACTTTAACCAAATCTGGTAGTTTTACAATATCCACTGACCATTCATGTCTCTGTCCCACCTTTCAGCTTCAGAGCCTTGGTGTCTTCCTGGACAGCCTCCCATCCTCTCCTCCACTGTCCACATCCATAACATAACCTGGTTAACTTTCATATCGGGAACATCAAGTTCTTCCTTAACACTTTAACCAAACTGGTCCACAGTCCACTTTACACTGTCAGCTCCCTTCCCTCCCTGTCCTCCAGAAAACCTCCATAAATTACAACTAGTACAAAAGACAGCAATTTACATCTTTACATCATCTACTTCACATCTGAACATTACCTCCACTGGCTCCCTGTCACCTTCAGTATAAATTAATCATATGAACAAACAAGGCCAACCACAACCTGGACAATGCAGGACATATAACCAACACTATGATGTCATACATTTTAGTTTAACACTGATCGCACATTACAAGGTCCCTGATTGGTTTATCAGCTAAGTTGCTGGAAGCCAGTGAATACACGCTGAAAGGTGACATGGCCACAGGTGGAAATAATTCATTAATTAACTGGAGCAGCGACAGTGTGTCTATCGACAGACACGCTTACCGAGGGCAGTTGTTGTCAGATGGTCAATCCGCTCCACTTCCTGACTTGCTGGTTCGCATAAACCCAAAGAAAACCTTTGACCACCACTGCTTTCATTCATGCATCTGTGGCCAGTTTGAGATGTTCTTCCAAAAGTTATGATTGAACACCGATCATAACTTTTGGTCTACGTATACATGTCTGTGCTGGTAGCCAGCGCAGAGCCATAGAGAGAAAGGCTCTGAGCCAGCGGAACCCGGATGTAAACAAGAGCCTTGCTCGCTAGCCTTAGGGCGCTAGCATTAGCGCTATAAGTAGCACCTTAAGACGCTAGAATTAGCCGCAGAACTGAGACTGCTCATCCCACCTCAAGTTGTGGTGGGGGATATTACACTACATGCATATATAATCCAAAAAGCCTTACCTGTTTGTCTGTTTCCCCTCCTAAATTCTCCAATGTGTGGTGCTAATGTTGTTAGCTGTGACATCACGGACTTCTTCCTCAGGCAAACGGACACGTTTCAGATTGTTGGAGTGCGCCCCCTGCTGTTGGGAGTCTTCTTCTTCTCTTGTTCTTTATGAATTTTTCTCACAGTGTGTCATATATGTTCAACTGTGTCTTGTTCCTCACAATATTCACATCTGCCAGTGTTATGCTTCCCTATTTTGAATAATGTACCATTTAATCCTGTGTGGGCAAATCTAAGTCTTGATATAAGATAAGATAGTCTTTATTGATCTCACATTGGAGAAATTCACTTGTCACATCGGCTCAATAGTCAGTCAATAGTCAGCAGTAGGAAAGGGTGCATCAGTTATATACAGTGTATCTTCCTATATACAGTGGATCAAAAAGAAAATGAGAAAAAAAGTAAGAATTAAAAAAATACAAAAGAAATTGGAGTAGGCAGGTGATGTCATGTGTACTTCCCGGTTATATACATACATACATACATACACACACATTATATATATATATATATATATATATATATATATGGGCTGCACAGTGGCGCAGTGGGTAGCGCTGTTGCCTTGCAGCAAGAAGGTCCTGGGTTCAAGTACACCCCTGGGTCTTTCTGCATGGAGTTTGCATGTTCTCCCTGTGCATGCGTGGGTTCTCTCCGGGTACTCCGGCTTCCTCCCACAGTCCAAAAACATGACTGTTAGGTTAATTGGCTTCTCCAAAATTGTCCTTAGGTGTGAGTGTGTGAGTGTGTGCGTGAATGGTTGTTTGTCCTGTTTGTCTCTGTGTTGCCCTGCGACAGACTGGCACTGTACCCCGCCTCTCGCCCAGTGAACGCTGGAGATAGGCACCAGCAACCCCCGCGACCCCATGAGGGATAAAGCGGTTTGGAAAATGGATGGATGGATGGATGGATGGATATATATATATATATATATAAATAAATAAATAAAGGCAAGGCAAGGCACAATTCAGTACAGAGACAATGCAAAGTGCTTTACATGATTAAAATACAGGAAAAGAAAACAGAAAATGTAGACATTAATAAACAGCTGGACTAAAAAAGTTGAACTAATGCTGTTTCAGTAGAACAGTTTAACTAGAACAGTCAAAAACAGTCCTAAACAGATGTGTTTTTAATCTTGATTAAAAAGAACTCAGGTTTTCCGCACTTTTACAGTTTTCTGGAAGTTTGTTCCAGATAAGTGGAGCGTAGGAACTAAATGCTGCTTCTCCTTGTTTAGTTCTGGCTGTAGGTACGCAGAGAAGGCTGGAGCCAGAAGACCTTAGTGCTCTGGATGGTTGATACACTGATAACAAGTCTGTGATGTATTTAGATGCGTTCAGCAGCGTTCTGGATCAGCTGCAGCTGTCTGATCCACTTTTTAGGCAGACCTGTGAAAACACCGTTGCAGTAATCGATTCTACTAAAGATAAACGCATGGATTAGTTTTTCCAGATCCTGCTGAGACATCAGTCCTTTAATCCTGGAAATGTTCTTCAGGTGATAGAAAGCCGATCTTGTAATTGTCTTTAGACTAATATATATATATATATATATATATATATATATATATATATATATATATATATATATATATATATATATATATATGCCTACATACACATGTACTGACATATATTCACTTGGTGATAGCAGCAGAAGTTCTTCCGGATCATTGCACAGGTTATAGCACAGTGTATTAAATAGATTATTGCACATTATTTATTGCCCAAAGTTATAACAGTTGTGGTTATATAGAACAGATTGCTGGATCAATGTGTGCTTCTGTGCTTTTTTGTCTGTCTTGTTGTGTCTCTGCTCTGTCTTCTGTAACCCCCAGTCGGTCGAGGCAGATGACCGTTCATACTGAGCCCGGTTCTGCTGGAGGTTTTTCTTTCCTGTTAATGGGGAGGTTTTTTTTCCCTGTTGCTTCATGCTTGTTCAGTATGAGGGATTGTTGCAAAGCCATGGACAATGCAGACTACTCTCCCTGTGGCTCGACGCTTTTTCAGGAGGAAATGCTGCTTGTCAAGACCTTTATGCAATCAACTGGTTCCCTCGGCTAAAATGTTTATCCATTTTAGCCGCGCAATCCTCCATAATTAAAGTCCGACAGTCCACAGATCGCAACAGTTTGTTGATACAAAATTAATTGTTCATCCACTTCAGCAACCAATGCATTGGAATTACGCCCTTATGTGTGCACACTATATTTAGATGGCCATCATATCGGTGGTAGCGCTACACATACCTAATCCAGACGAATGATTGTTCAAATCCAGCGCCGAGCTGATCAACTGCGTCCTCACCGATGTCTATCCTGTCCGACGTCACCTCAGGTGAGCTGAGTTCGATCAGCTGATGCTCCACTCCAAACACGTAACCTCCAGCCCAGTCTTATCTTGCGCAATCACCACCATCAACCATGCAGAAACACGTATCTTTACTTATGCACAGTTCGTGAAGATACACAAACAGTTTTTGACTGGTTTTGTAGCGGCCAAGCCAATACTTTAAGCCACTGAGGTGCTGCATCGGGGTAATAGAGTTGACGTGCTTATTGTTACCTTTTTGGGATGAATTAGAGTCCGAGTCGTCAGGGCATGTTGAACGCTTCGTCCATTTATTTTCCTCTTTGCATATCAAATGTCCATCATACATGAACACATCTCCAGACAACATATAAAGCAGACTTGCTTGCTTGTATTTATCTTTTTGCGGTCAAAAACTGTTTTCCCCTTCCGGGTGGAAAACCTACCTATCAAAGAAAAGTTCCCCCCTTAAAAAGACATGAACGCTAATTACCCAATCAATGCATTTGCGCTCCTACATATAGGATTAAAGATTAAAATCTTATTTCTTTTAAAGGCCAGCTAAAGATATTTTAAAGCTGCTTCCACTTTTGGACGAATGTGTATAAATGGTTTGGTAAAATATGTACCGTGACTTACAGATGACGCCCAAACATTTGGGTGTGCTGCCATCTAGTGTTGGAAATAATAAATGTTTTTTCCTTCAAAACACAATTCATGTTATAAATAATTGTCAAAAAAATATGGTTGGACGTAGCAAAAATGTTTTTGATAACTTTTGATCCTCTATGTGTGAGGAATTTTTTGGAGTAACTTTGAATGCCATAAGGGTAACGGTTTAGGAGTAGTTTATTCAAATGTAACCCCCAAAAATATGGGAAAATGACATCTTTGATGAGAAATGAATGATTTCCTGTAGGAGGTAGCCCATTGCTTCAAGAGGCTTTTTTGTAGGGCCTATGAAGTTACATGCACTTACCGAGTTTCATAATTCTCAGACAAAGCATGGCTTGGGGCTTACTGATTTAATGCGTTTTTAATGGTTTTCCACAAACCTGATTTTTGCAATGCGACAGCTCAGGCAAATATGCATATTTCATAAAACCTTTGATAACTTTTAAACGTCAATGTCTTAACTGCATGCTGAAAAAATTTGAAAGTAATAGGTTAAAATGCCTAGGACTAGTTCGTTAAAGTTTGAGGCAAAAACGGCCAATATTTTACCCTTTGACCCAAAATAGCAGACTTCCTGTGGGTTTTAGAGCATACACCCAAGAGACTTTTTTTCATAATTTTAAAAAACCTACCTAGGTAAAAAATTTCAGCTTTCTACGTGTTACGGTTTGGCCCAACTCACTCTAGTTGGCGCTGTTGAGCAGGTTTGCCACGCCCGTTTTCAATTACACTAAAATCATGCGATTTCTCACGGGGGACAATTTTGGGCAAAGTTTGGTGAGTTTTCATGCATGTTTAGGCCTCCAAAAAGCCGTTTCAAAAGTCCCAAGAATAAATAATAATAATAATAATAATAATTAAAGCCGCAAGCGGCGATGAGCGGCCCTCGCAGCCAAGCACCGCTGGGGTACGCGCACCTCCTGCCGCCAGCCACCGCAGAAGCTGTCACGCATTTTCCCCGCCCGTCCACTGGGCGATTCACACGAACCCTTTCGGCAGCGCTCCCCCACGACTCACAAAAAATCTGGTGCAGATTGGTGGATGCAGCGAGGAGATACAGCCGTTGAATAATGATAATGCATTTGGCCACCGGGCCGGACCGCTGGGGTTGTAAAGAGATGACATGTTGGAACTATATAAATAAAATTGGATTGAATTAATTTGTCTTTATATAAAACACATGAGTTGCCTCTTGGCATGGCATGCACTAATATATATATATATATATATATATATATATATATATATATATATATATATATATATATATATATATATATACATATACATACACACATTTGACCTAATAAAATACATTATTCATGTTTTTATTAGGTCAAATGCAATAATTCAATTCAATTTTATTTATATAGCGCCAAATCATGAAACATGTCATCTCAAGGCACTTTACAAAGTTATGTTCAATCATATTATACATATTGGGTCAGATTATACAGATTAGTCAAAAATGTTCCTATATAAGGAAACCAGTTGATACATATTGGGTCAGATTATACAAATTGGTCAAAAATGTTCCTATATAAGGAAACCGGTTGATTGCATCAAAGTCTCGACAAGCAGCATTCACTCCTGGAGAAGCGTAGAGCCACAGGGAGAGTCGTCTGCATTGTACATGGCTTTGCTGCAATCCCTCATACTGAGCAAGCATGAAGCGACAGTGGGAAGAAAAACTCCCCATTAACGGGAAGGAAAACCTCCAGCAGAACCGGGCTCAGTATGAACGGTCATCTGCCTCGACCGACTGGGGGTTACAGAAGACAGAGCAGAGACACAACAAGAGAGACAAAAAAAGCACAGAAGCACACATTGATCCAGTAATCTGTTCTACATTAGATGGTAATAGCGGGTAAGCCGTCTTCTTTGGATGATGTCACAGTTAACAGAACGCCAGACCAGGTGTACCTACTATGAAGATAAAAGAGAGAAACAGAAAATCAAAGCAGAAATGACAACACGTAATGCATAATTGAAGAACAGTAGAACTCTATAGAGTGAGAAAATTAGATCCTGATGTCCTCCAGTAGCCTAAGCCTATAGCAGTAAAACTATAAAAGGTAGCTCAGAGTAACATGAGCCACTCTAGTTATAAGCTTTGTCAAAAAGGAAGGTTTTAAGATTAGTCTTAAAAGTAGACAGGGTGTCTGCTTCACGGACCAAAACTGGGAATTGGTTCCACAGGAGAGGAGCCTGATAGCTAAAGGATCTGCCTCCCATTCTACTTTTAGAGACTCTAGGAACCACCAGCAGACCTGCAGTCTGAGAGCAAAGTGCTCTGTTAGGAACATACGGGGTAATCAGAGCTCTGATATATGATGGAGCTTGATTATTAAGGGCTTTATACGTTAGAAGAAGAATTTTAAATTCTATTTTTGATTTCACAGGAAGCCAATGAAGGGAAGCTAAAATTGGAGAAATATGATCCCTGTTGTTGATTTTCATCAGGACTCTTGCCGCAGCATTTTGGATCAGCTGAAGACTTTGAATTGCATTTTGTGGACTTCCTGATAGTAAAGAATTACAATAGTCCAGCCTTGAAGTAACAAATGCATGGACTAGTTTTTCAGCATCACTCCTGGACAGAATGTTTCTAATTTTGGCGATATTCCGGAGGTGAAAAAAGGAAACTCTGGAAACCTGTTTAATATGGGATTTAAATGACATGTCTTGGTCAAAAATAACACCAAGGTTTTTTACTTTATTACCAGAGGCCAAGTTAATGCCATCCAGATTAAGTGATTGGTTAAGAAGTTTATTTTTTGAGGACTCTGGCCCAAAGATTACAACTTCGGTCTTGTCAGAATTTAGATGCAGGAAATTTAAAGTCATCCAGCTTTTGATGTCATCAAGACATGACTGCAGTTGAAGTAATTGATTGGATTCATCAGGATTTATGGATAAATATAGCTGAGTGTCATCAGCATAACAGTGGAAATTAATCCCATGCTGTCTGATAATTTTGCCGATCGGAAGCATATATTTAGTAAAGAGAATTGGTCCAAGGACTGAACCCTGTGGTACTCCACAGGTGACCCTAGAGTTTAAGGAAGATTTATTATTAACATGAACAAACTGGAATCTGTCCGACAGATAAGATTTAAACCAGCCTAATGCTTTTCCCTTAATCCCTACAGTATGCTCAAGTCTTTGCAGGAGAATATTTTGATCAACTGTATCAAATGCAGTACTGAGATCTAACAGGACAAGTACAGACACAAGTCCATTATCTGAGGCCATGAGAATATCATTAGTGACCTTCACCAGAGCTGTTTCAGTGCTATGATGAGCTCTGAAGCCTGACTGAAACTCCTCAAGTAGGTCATTGCTTTGTAAATGTTCACAAAGTTGATTAGCAACTACTTTCTCAAGAATTTTAGATAAGAAAAGAAGATTAGATATAGGTCTGTAGTTTACTAGCTCATCTTGATCAAGAGAAGGTTTCTTAAGTAAAGGTTTAATAACAGCTACTTTAAAAACCTGTGGTACATATCCATTTACTAAGGATAGATTAATCATGTCTAAAATAGGACCACTGATCAAAGGGAATACCTCCTTAAACAACTTAGTTGGGATTGGGTCTAACACACAGGTAGAAGTTTTAGATGAAGCTAAGATTTTAGATAGCTCAGAAAGCTCTACTGCTTCTAAACAGTTCAAACACTGTGCAGGTTCTAAAGATTCCTCCAATGCTGCCTTACTTATAATAGATAATAGATATAATAGATTGTATTTTACGTATCAGGTACATAATACACACACACACACATACGATATTATACGTAATATAATAACCATTATAACAATTTAAGAAACTAGTTATAATGGTTATATATCAAAAAAGAACATGGAACACAAAAAACATGGTCCATCATATGGGAAGGAGGGACCTGTTGGACCTTTCTATTGCATCCCCTGTCCCTTGATCCGATCAGCCATTTCGACACTGCCCTCTCCAAATCCTTCCTGGTGATCTGTCTGGTTAATGTGTTGTTCTTTAAAGCTCCTGCGGGAAACATATCTTATGGTCACTTTATATGTACCAACACAACTCTCAACTACAATTGTAAAGTCAACTATGTTAAGGTGAAATTTACCAACAAATGATCAGTTTTATATCAATTACCCAAGATTTAAATTGTAATTTTGGGTGAAGTATCCCTTTACATAATTGACTTTACAAACCTGCAAACGTCAGAATGAACTGGGAAAAAGCTAAGAAAAAAAGATCAAAATTCAAAGCTGACTGGCCAAGGCTGTCACATTTTTTTACTTCTTTCTAAAATCTGGCTTTATTAAATTGCCCATAAAAAAATTAAAAACCAAGGAAAAATTACAAAATGTAATTTTTTTGATAAGAACAGCTGTTGACTGGAAGATCTGTGCAAGAAAATCTTGAAAACATTTCTTATATGATAACATTTCTGGAGCACCTGTTTTGAGGGGACATTTATGTCCTTAAGGTGAGGGTATTATTGACATTAGAAAATTAAATTCATAACATACATAAATTTCCCTCGACAGACACAAATATCCTAAAGTTACTATATTACAGTTATTATCCATTATGCACTTACCAAATATGACTTCAAACAGATTTAAAGTCCTGAATTCCTACTTTCCATTCCAGCCCACAAAGTTGTACTGCCTTGACAGGCCATAGTCCATGATGAAGAACATCATACGTCTTGTGGCCTCATCCACAGTCCTCCCACCAATGTCTGACACTGCTGTGACCTAAGGGGGAACAAAAACAGTTCAAAGCTAATTAATTTTTATATCTTACAGGAGTAAACACGATGCAAAGACAAACTCTGGGTCTAGATTATTTCCATTGTTGATTAATCTATTGATTATTTTAACAATTAATTGATTGGTTGCTATAATAATAAAATGTTACAAAATTTTGAAAAATGTCAGTGTTTCCCAAATCTCTTGTTCTGTCAACAAAACATGGAGATACTCAGTTTATTGCTTAAGACTTTTTATGACTCTGTGGTGGCCTCAGCCCTTCTCTACGCTGTCGTCTGCTGGGCTCCAGGCAGCGCAGAACGGGACCGAATGAGTCTGAATAAGCTGGTGAGGAAGGCCACTTCTGTCCTGGGCTGCACTCTGGACTCAGCGGAGGAAGTAGCTGAGAGGAGGGTGTTGTCCAAGTTCACATCCATCATGGACAACACCTTCCACCCCCTGCGCCAGACTGTAGAGCAGCTGAGCAGCTCCTTTAGTGGCAGACTTAGACACCCTGTCTGTAAAAAGGAGCGCTACCGCAAGTCATTCATTCCTGCTGCTATCAGAATATACAATGCTGCACTGTAACTGTAACCAATGTGCAATAATCTAATTCACTGTGCGATAACCCGTGCAATAATCCTGAAAGAAGTGACTTCTGCTGCTATCAGTAACTGTAACCACAACTGTTATAACTTTGGGCAATAACTAATGTGCAATAATCTATTTAATACACTGTGCTATAACCTGTCCAATGATCCAAAGAACTTCTGCTGCTATCACCAGGTATATATGTCAGTACATGTGTATGTAGGCATATGTATGTGTCACAGGACAGGTTGCCCTGTGACTGGCAACCTGTCCAGGATGGACGAGCCCCCACCCCCCACGACCCCGTGTGACGCCGAGCTGCGTTTCCCCATCAGATACGGCTTGACGTCACACCTGTAGGGAAAAGCCGGTATAAATCGATGAAGGATGGGATGTTAATTTTTTAAAAAGTTTAATAAAATTGCTCAAAGTTTATCAGAAAAAAACATAACTTGCTTTTAAATATGGACATTTTTAATAAGCAAAATGTTAATGTATTTCGTAAAGTTATTGTTGAAGTTAATCTTGGCTGCAGTACTCTGTTTGGCAGATGTTTTGGGGTTGGAGTAAAATGAGTCCATAGATCCACAGACAGGAGGCTTGTTCAGTGGTTTCTAGTACGACTTGCTTCTGCAGTGTCGCTCAACTGCGTGTAAAAATAAAAAAAATTACTTCATAAAAGCTCTCTGAGAATAACCTCTGGCCTCACCCAGTTAGAACCCGCTCTCCAGTCCATGTTGTAGCTGCAGTTTTTTTTTTTACGTCGTTTCCTTAATAATCTGTACAAATCAAAATCCTTGTCATTTTATTAAGAGTGTCGTGGTGCGCAGCGGCTCATCAGGTGGAGCTGCTGCATATTGACTGATAGCCGCTCTGACTGCAGCTCTGCCTTCTTTTGTTCAGAAAAGCGCAGGTGAAATTATTTAATTTATTATTTAACTTTTTCCAAATCGGACCCTGTCAAATGCGGGACAAATGCGCGTCATGGTAAATTAGCCTTTACTCTTCGAATTTTAAATAAAGCGTTACAGCGAATATTGAGGAGGTCCCTGATTGGTTTATCAGCTAAGTTGCTGGAAGCCAGTGAATACACGCTGAAAGGTGACATGGCCACAGGTGGAAATAATTCATTAATTAACTGGAGCAGCGACAGTGTGTCTGTCGACAGAAACGCTTACCGAGGGAAGTTGTTGTCAGATGGTCAATCCGCTCCACTTCCTGACTTGCTGGTTCGCATAAACCCAAAGAAAACCTTTGACCACCACTGCTTTCATTCATGCATCTGTGGCCAGTTTGAGATGTTCTTCCAAAAGTTATGATTGAACACCGATCATAACTTTTGGTCTACGTATACATCTCTGTGCTGGTAGCAAACGCAGAGCCATAGAGAGAAAGGCTCTGAGCCAGCGGAACCCGGATGTAAACAAGAGCCTTGCTCGTTAGCCTTAAGGCGCTAGCATTAGCGCTAATATTAGCGCCTTAAGGCACTAGAATTAGCCGCAGAACTGAGACTGCTCATCCCACCTCAAGTTGTGGTGGGGGATATTACACTACATGCATATATAATCCAAAAAGCCTTACCTGTTTGTCTGTTTCCCCTCCTAAATTCTCCAATGTGTGGTGCTAATGTTGTTAGCTGTGACATCACGGACTTCTTCCTCAGGCAAACGGACACGTTTCAGATTGTTGGAGTGCGCCCCCTGCTGTTGGGAAGTCTTCTTCTTCTCTTGATCTTTATGAACTTTCTCACAGTGTGTCATATACGTTCAACTGTCTGTTGTTCCTCACAATATTTACATATGCCAGTGTTATGCTTCCCTATTTTGAATAATGTACCATCTAATCCTGTGTGGGCAAATCTAAGTCTTGATATGAGATAAGATAAGATAGTCTTTATTGATCTCACATTGGAGAAATTCACTTGTCGGCTCAATAGTGTGTGTGTATATATATATATATATATATATATATATATATATATATATATATATATATATATATATATATATATATATATATATATATACACATGCCTACATACACATGTACTGACATATATTCACTTGGTGAAAGCAGAAGAAGTTCTTCTGGATCCTTGCACAGGTTATAGCACAGTGTATTAAATAGATTATTGCACATTAGTTATTGCCCAAAGTCATAACAGTTGTGGTTATATAGAACAGATTACTGGATCACTGTGTGCTTCTGTGCTTTTTTTGTCTGTCTTGTTGTGTCTCTGCTCTGTCTTCTGTAACCCCCAGTCGGTCGAGGCAGATGACCGTTCATACTGAGCCCGGTTCTGCTGGAGGTTTGTCCTTCATGTTAATGAAGGAGGTTTTTTTCCCCTGTTGCTTCATGCTTGCTCAGTATGAGGGATTGTTGCAAAGCCATGGACAATGCAGACAACTCTCCCTGTGACTCTACGCTTCTTCAGGAGGAAATGCTGCTTGTCAAGACTTTTATGCAATCAACTGGTTCCCTTATATAGGATTAAAGATTCAAAGCTTCTTTCTTTTAAAGGCCAGCTAAAGATATTTTAAAGCTGCTTCCACTTTTGGACGAATGTGTATAAATGGTTTGGTAAAATATGTACCGTGACTTACAGATGACGCCCAAACATTTGGGTTTGCTGCCATCTAGTGTTGGAAATAATAAATGTTTTTTCCTTCAAAACACAATTCATGTTATAAATAATTGTCAAAAAAATATGGTTGGACGTAGCAAAAATGTTTTTGATAACTTTTGATCCTCTATGTGTGAGGAATTTTTTGGAGTAACTTTGAATGCCATAAGTGTAACGGTTTAGGAGTAGTTTATTCAAATGTAACACCCAAAAATATGGGAAAATGACATCTTTGATGAGAAATGAATGATTTCCTGTAGGAGGTAGCCCATTGCTTCAAGAGGCTTTTTTGTAGGGCCTATGAAGTTACATGCACTTACTGAGTTTCATAATTCTCAGACAAAGCATGGCTTGGGGCTTACTGATTTAATGCGTTTTTAATGGTTTTCCACAAACCTGATTTTTGCAATGCGACAGCTCAGGCAAATATGCATATTTCATAAAACCTTTGATAACTTTTAAAAGTCAATGTCTTAACTGCATGCTGAAAAAAATTGAAAGTAATAGGTTAAAATGCCTAGGACTAGTTCGTTAAAGTTTGAGGCAAAAACGGCCAATATTTTACCCTTTGACCCAAAATAGCAGACTTCCTGTGGGTTTTAGAGCATACACCCAAGAGACTTTTTTTCATAATTTTAAAAAACCTACCTAGGTAAAAAATTTCAGCTTTCTACGTGTTACGGTTTGGCCCAACTCACTCTAGTTGGCGCTGTTGAGCAGGTTTGCCACGCCCGTTTTCAATTACACTAAAATCATGCGATTTCTCACGGGGGACAATTTTGGGCAAAGTTTGGTGAGTTTTCATGCATGTTTAGGCCTCCAAAAAGCCGTTTCAAAAGTCACAAGAATAAATAATAATAATAATAATAATAATAATAAAATCTGCAGTTACAATAGGCCTTCGCAGCGCTTAGCTGCTCGGGCCTAATAATAATAATAAAATCTGCAGTTACAATAGGCCTTCGCAGCGCTTAGCTGCTCGGGCCTAATAATAATAATAATAAAATCTGCAGTTACAATAGGCCTTCGCAGCGCTTAGCTGCTCGGGCCTAATAATAATAATAATAAAATCTGCAGTTACAATAGGCCTTCGCAGCGCTTAGCTGCTCGGGCCTAATAATAATAATAATAATAATAAAATCTGCAGTTACAATAGGCCTTCGCAGCGCTTAGCTGCTCGGGCCTAATAATAATAATAATAAAATCTGCAGTTACAATAGGCCTTCGCAGCGCTTAGCTGCTCGGGCCTAATAATAATAATAATAATAATTAAAACCGCAAGCGGTGATGATCGGCCCTCGCAGCCAAGCGCCGCTCTGGCCTATGGGCCACCGCTAGGGTACGCGCACCTCCTGCCGCCAGCCACCGCAGAAGCTGTCATGCATTTTCCTCACCCGTCTACCATGCAATACACACGTATGCGTTGGGCAGCGCTCCCCCACGACTCACAAAAAATCTGGTGCAGTTCGGTCGATGCACCGAGGAGACACAGCCGTTGAATAATGAAAATGCATTTGGCCACCGGGCCGGACTAAATCGTTCGGCGGGCCAGATCCGGCCCGCAGGCCGTACGTTTGACACCCCAGGTTTAAACATTAGTATACCAACTTAATCAAAGGTATCTTACTAGGTGTTAATCCAGCTTCATGTGAAAAGTTAACAATACCTTTTTAGTTATTTAAAGTTAATTATTTCATGTGTTTAAGGGTTTCGTTTCTTGCATTAAGACAGCTTTTATGAAAGTTTGACAGTTAAATTGGTGGATACACACCCAAAAGTAATAATGTAAAAGTAACACTTTAGCAATTGGAATATTGCTAAAGTAACACGTTAGCAATATTCCACATGTGTATGTTGTGTGAAAACTTTAATAATTTCTAACAGACCACTTCACTCTCAGAAAGCAGGTCTGTTGGTGGTTCCTAAAGTCTGTAAAACCAGAATGGTAGGCAGATCCTTTAGCTATCATGCTCCTCTCCAGTGGAACCAACTCCCAGTTTTGGTCCGTGACGCAGACACCCTGTCTACTTTTAAGACTAATCCTAAAACTTTCCTTTTTCCATCCATCCATCGTCTTCCGCTTATCCGGGGTCAGGTCGCGGGTGTAGCAGCTTCAAGAGGGAGGCCCAGACCTTCCTCTCCCCAGCCACTTGGGCCACTTCCTCCGGGGGAATCCCAAAGCGTTCCCAGGCGAGCAGAGTCTCTCCAGCGTGTCCTGGGTCTTCCCCTGGGCCTCCTCCCGGTGGGACGTGCCCGGAACACCTCACCAGGGAGGCGTCCAGGAGGCATCCTGACCAGATGCCCGAGTCACCTCAACTGGCTCCTCTCGACGTGGAGGAACAGCGGCTCTACTCTGAGTCCTCCCCGGATGACTGAGCTCCTCACCCTATCTCTAAGGGAGAGCCCAGACACACTATGGAGAAAACTCATTTTGGCCACTTGTATCCGGGATCTCGTTCTTTCGGTCACGACCCAAAGCTCGTGACCATAGATGAGGGTAGGAACGTAGATCGACCGGTAAATCGAGAGCTTCGCCTTTTGGCTCAGCTCTCTCTTCACCACAACGGATCGGTACAGCGCCCGCTTCACAGCAGACGTTGCACCAATCCGCCTGTCGATCTCCCGCTCCATCTTCCCCTCATTCGTGAACAAGACCCCAAGATACTTGAACTCCTCCACTAGAAGCTGGCTCTTGGGACTTTCCTTTTTGACAAAGCTTATAGTTAGAGTGGTTCATGTTACCCTGAGCTACCTCTATAGTTATGCTGCTATAGGCTTAGGCTGCTGGAGGACATCAGGGTCTATTGTTCTTCAATTTTGCATGACTGTTGTCATTTCAGCTTTTAACTTTCTGTTCTCTCTCTTTTATCTTCATAGTAGGTACACCTGGTCTGGCGTTCTGTTAGCTGTGACATCATCCAGGGAAGACAGATCACCTGTTATTACCATCTAATGTAAAACAGATTACTGGATCAATGTGTGCTTCTGTGCTTTTTTGTCTGTCTTGTTGTGTCTCTTCTCTCTCTTTTGTAACCCCCAGTCGGTCAAGGCAGATTACCGTTCATACTGAGCCCGGTTCTGATGGAGGTTTTTCCTTCCTGTTAATGGGGAGTTTTTTCTTCTGCTGTCACTTCATGCTTGATAAGTATGAGGGATTGCTGCAAAGCCATGTACAATGCAAACGACTCTCCCTGTGGCTCTACGCTTCTTCAGGAGTGAATGCTGCTTGTTACGACTTTGATGCAATCAACTGGTTCCCTTATATAGGAATTTATTTTACCAATCTGGATAATCTGACTTAATATGTATAATCTGATTGATTTTGACATTGTAAACTGCCTTTAGATGACATGCAGGCATGGACTGGTAATCGGGCGTACCGGGCATTTTCCCGGTGGGCCGACGTGCTGTTTGGGCCGGCAGACCCGACATGTATATAAATATGTATTATTATTATTATTATTAATAATTATTTTATATATCTGCCTCGTTATATTTGCATAATGCATGAAGAAAAATAAAATCAGCAGCGCAAGAGTCTGTTCCGATCATCCGGCCCTTACCACAGGCTATTGCAGCCCATTGGTTATCATAAAGTAGAAAAACACCTTCACGCTCCATGTGGAATTTTGTGCAGCGGTGTTCACAGTAGTAATGGGAGGCGCAGAGAAACTGCACGAAAAAAAGAAACGAGTTCTTCAAACGGACGCTGCGAAATGTGTCAAACTCACTGACATGTTCCCTACAGCAGGCCTTCATCTGCTCCGGTGTCTGATGTAAAATATGGTGGTGGTGGTCAGTGACGTGCGGTAGGGTTCATAGCTGGTGAAGCACTGACGTCATCAGAGTCAGATTTACAAATATATACACTCTACAGAGTAGACTCGTTGCAAAGTGCTGAAGGAGACTGATTGAGCCAAATAAATTCACCAAGATACATGGAAAAATATTGGTTCTTTGATGAAAAAAAAAATTGTCATTTGATTGGTAACAGTTTATGAGTTATGATGGATTTCTGCATTTGTAACACATTCTAAAACTATAACCCACATTACGCACATTTTATCACAAAAACTAAACATGAATAAGTATCGCTGTCTTACCTCTACTTATAATTTAAGTCCCTGTGGCGCTCTTTCTGAACAAAAATATCATCATTTTCCGGTAAAAGTTCTCTTTATCTTCTTCAGTTTTAAAAGTCTCTCAGTCTCAATGGAGCTCACTGCCAGGGAGGAAAGCCTTCCCTGATCAGTCCTGTTCCAGCTGGATGTTTAGAGTCTTTTTAGTGCTTTACTTGTTTAGCAAAACTCGCTAATAAAACATCAATAACTTGTTTTGACTCTACTATTTGGGGATCACGAGCGGTGCCCCTTGAGCGCCCCCTGCCTAGCGGCCAAGGAACTGCCGGCCTCACCTACAACCAGTTCTTTGCTGTTTATGATCGGCCAGCACCACGAAAACATGTTATCTGCACACAGTTTGATGACCAAAACACAATTCGTAATCCACATATATTAAATTGTGGAAAATCAGTTCATAACTGTTTGAACAATTGAATTTATGATCTAGAGACAGGAAGATGCATTCACAGAATGGAAGTCAGCGCAGTTAACATGGGATTGCGCAATCCCAGGGGAGGCCAAGCTCGCTGCGGCCTCACCGGCTTTGCTATGAAGCGCCACCAAGGATTTACATGAAAAATAGCAAAAAGTCTGCGATTTTAAAGAAAATATGATCAAAAATTAGCAAATTAGATAAATAAAATACTTATTACAAATGACTGGGTAAATCAAAATTTATATTATGTTATTATATATTTTCTTTCTTTCCATGATGACAAGTGAGGCATTTCTCTGGTTCATTTTGTCATTGGCATCCTTTTTTACACAGTGAGTGCACATTAGTCCAATGTTACCCTACAGTATCTGGAAGACTGAATAGATCTGATGAGCAACTTACAATAACTTCTTATAATGATGTAACGTGATAATATGTGTGATTGACCGTGACACCTCTCTTTCTCTCTCTCTCTCTGATCTAAGAATTGTTGCTGTGCTGTGGTGGAGTTTACATTTTACAGTGTTAATAAATTAAGATTTTGGAAGTATTTTAAGTGTCCACTCTCACTAATTTCCATTAACCTGGCCTCAAGGTATTGCACAGTTGGTATTGCAAAGTTGGTATACACATTCAGTACACAAAAAAAATGTGGTGGGCCAGTCTAATCCAAAATGCCAGGGCCGATTTTTTTGTCCCTGATGACATGTTTTATGATTTGGCGTTATATAAATAAAAACTGAAATGTATTGAACAAGAGTAAGTTTGTCAGTTTTCAAGCAGGATTTGTATATCTGTTCAACTTAAATATATAAATATAAGGAAACCAAAGAGTTAAGATCACTTACTTACCAAGAGAAATTCCTTTGGGGTTTATTTGTGGTCTCTTGCTGCCCCCTGCTGGACAAGTATGATCAAATACATATGCTTTACATGTCAACTTGGTATCAAAATTCAGATTTCAATCTAAAATGGCTTACTTCCTGTGATACTTGCAGTATGACATTAATTGTAAATTCTGAGCGTCTTGCTGAGATCTACAACTGTACAAAATTTCATTACTCTACGATGAAGTAAGTGAATACCAAAGGGTCCTTTGAAATTTGCTTGGTGGCGCTATAGAGAAACTAAGTCCTGCTCACTAAAGTTTGTTAAGGATTCCTGTTGGGGGGTGGATAAGGATGCATCCAAATGAGTTTTAAGCAGCTCGGCCCAAAACTGTGGAATTCAGAGCCAAACGTATGACAGCAGCGTTTGAGGTGAATATGCCACGCCGCCACGCCCCCCTGCTCCATCCAATCCAGTTGAGCCTGAAATCCACAACATACCAACATGTGTTCTGTCTGTGGACACAGTTTCATGTTGATTAGCTCAGAGGGGTAACATAGCGACCGCTTACAACAAAACATGACACTTCCTGTTGTCAGGGGGCGTGGCCTAATCAATGTCATCATTTGACCATTGGATATTATAGGAGACCTGATGGTGATCAATTACTGAAAGTTTGATGCCTCTGTGTGTTTCTGTGTAGGAGATATAACAGTTTTATTTTTTGTGGCGAGTAGGTGAACTTTGACCCCTGCTAATGCCCCTTCAACAAGCTCAAAAACTCACCGTTTTGATAACTTTTAATTGGCCATGCCTTATGATCAGACTGCCCGAGTTTCAAGCCGCTCGCTAAAAATCTCTAGGAGGAGATCCATCAAATACCAATGCTATAAACGTCAAAAATGGGGTCAAAATCAGACATTCAATCTAAAATGGCCAACTTCCTGTGATATTTACACTATGACATTAATTGTAAATTCTGAGCGTCTTGGTGAGCTCTACCACTGTACCAAATCTCATGTCTCTACGATGAAGTAAGTGAATAGCAAAGGGTCCTTTGAAAATTGCTAAGTGGCGCTGTTGAGGCATTAGGTCACGCCCACCAAAATTTCTTATGGATTCCTGTTGGGGGGTGGATAAGGATGCATCCAAGTGAGTTTTATGCAGCTCGGCCCAAAAATGTGGAATTCAGAGCCAAACGTATGGCAGCGGCGTTTGAGGTGACTTCACCACGCCGCCACGCTCTCCTGCTCCATCGAATCGACTTGGGGCTGGAATCCACAACACAACAACATGTCTTCTGTCTCTGGACACAGTTTCATGTTGATTAGCTCAGAGGGGTAACATAGCGACCGTTTACAGCAAAACATGACACTTCCTGTTGTCAGGGGGTGTGGCCTAAGTGATGTCATCATTTGACCATTGGATATTATAGGAGACCTGATGATGATTAATCACAGAAAGTTTGGTGCCTCTGTGTGTTTCTGTGTAGGAGATATAACACTTTTATTTTTTGTGGCGAATAGGTGAACTTTGACCCCTGCCAACGCCCCTTCAGCATGCTCAAAAACTCACCGTTTTGATAACTTTTGATTGGCCATGCCTTATGATCAGACTGCCCGAGTTTCAAGCCGATCGCTCGATATCTCTAGGAGGAGTTAGATCTTATACCGATGCTGTAACTGTCAAAATTGAGGTCAAAATCAGACTTTCAATCTAAAATGGCCGACTTCCTGTGATATTTACACTATGACATTAATTGTAAATTCTGAGCGTCTTGTTGAGCTCTACAACTGTACCAAATTTCATGTCTCTACGACGAAGTAAGTGAATAGCAAAGGGTCCTTTGAAAATTTCTAGGTGGCGCCGTTGAGGCATTTTTCTTTAGATTTTTGTGACGACCTTAAAATACAAAATTTTTAAACAGTCACCATGCATCTGCAAAGTTTGGTGAGTTTTTGAAAATGAGAAAGCCCCCAAAAAGGCCCCTCTTTAGGGGGGCAGAATAATAAGAATTAACACTACAGATACAATAGGCCTTCGCAGCGCTTAGCTGCTCGGGCCTAATAATAAAATCTGCAGTTACAATAGGCCTTCGCAGCGCTTAGCTGCTCGGGCCTAATAATTAAAGTCGCAAGCGGCGATGAGCGGCCCTCGCAGCCAAGCACCGCTGGGGTACGCGCACCGCCTGCCGCCAGCCACCGCAGAAGCTGTCACGCATTTTCCCCGCCCGTCCACCGGGCGATTCACACGAACCCTTTCGGCAGCGCTCCCCCACGACTCACAAAAAATCTGGTGCAGATTTGTCGATGCAGCGAGGAGATACAGCCATTGAATAATGATAATGCATTTGGCCACCGGGCCGGACCGCTGGGGTTGTAAAGAGATGACATGTTGGAACTATATAAATAAAATTGGATTGAATTCATTTGTCTTTATATAAAACACATGAGTTGCCTCTTGGCATGACATGCACTATATATATATATATATATACACACATTTGACCTAATAAAATACATTATTCATGTTTTTATTGGGTCAAATGCAATAATTCAATTCAATTTTATTTATATAGCGCCAATTCATGAAACATGTCATCTCAAGGCACTTTAAAAAGTTACGTTCAATCATATTATACAGATTGGTCAAAAATGTTCCTATATAAGGAAACCGGTTGATACATATTGGGTCAGATTATACAGATTGGTCAAAAATGTTCCAATATAAGGAAACCGGTTGATTGCATCAAAGTCTCGACAAGCAGCATTCACTCGTGGAGAAGCGTAGAGCCACAGGGAGAGTCGTCTGCATTGTACATGGCTTTGCTGCAATCCCTCATACTGAGCAAGCATGAAGCGACAGTGGGAAGAAAAACTCCCCATTAACGGGAAGGAAAACCTCCAGCAGAACCGGGCTCAGTATGAACGGTCATCTGCCTCAAGCGACTGGGGGTTACAGAAGACAGAGCAGAGACACAACAAGACAGACAAAAAAAGCACAGAAGCACACAGTGATCCAGTAATCTGTTCTATATAACCACAACTGTTCTAACTTTGGGCAATAACTAATGTGCAATAATCTATTTAATACACTGTGCTATAACCTGTGCAAGGATCCAGAAGAACTTCTTCTGCTTTCACCAAGTGAATATATGTTACAGAAGACAGAGCAGAGACACAACAAGAGAGACAAAAAAAGCACAGAAGCACACATTGATCCAGTAATCTGTTCTACATTAGATGGTAATAGCGGGTGAGCCGTCTTCTTTGGATGATGTCACAGTTAACAGAACGCCAGACCAGGTGTACCTACTATGAAGATAAAAGAGAGAGAACAGAAAGTTAAAGCAGAAATGACAACACGTAATGCATAATTGAAGAACAGTAGAACTCTATAGAGTGAGAAAATTAGATCCTGACGTCCTCCAGTAGCCTAAGCCTATAGCAGTAAAACTATAAAGGTAGCTCAGAGTAACATGAGCCACTCTAGTTATAAGCTTTGTCAAAAAGGAAAGTGTTAAGATTAGTCTTAAAAGTAGACAGGGTGTCTGCTTCACGGACCAAAACTGGGAGTTGGTTCCACAGGAGAGGAGCCTGATAGCTAAAGGATCTGCCTCCCATTCTACTTTTAGAGACTCTAGGAACCACCAGCAGACCTGCAGTCTGAGAGTGAAGTGCTCTGTTAGGAACATACGGGGTAATCCGAGCTCTGATATATGATGGAGCTTGATTATTAAGGGCTTTATACGTTAGAAGAATTTTAAATTCTATTCTTGATTTAACAGGAAGCCAATTAAGGGAAGCTAAAATTGGAGAAATATCATCCCTCCTGTTGATTTTCATCAGAACTCTTGCTGCAGCATTTTGGATCAGCTGAAGACTTTGAAAAGATCATGAAAGAGGAGGTGAAGATAACATTAAAATTCAAAAAGAAAGATGAAAATATTGCTCTGAGCCAAAAAATTGTTTCTAAGGAAACAAAAAAGAAAATAGGGGAAGTTGAAATGGCTAAAACGCTGAGAGATGGAAGCTTGTTAAATGTTTGTAAATTGGAAGAACAAAAAAGGAAAGCAATGAGTGTTGAGAGTATTGGAAATAAAAGAGTGGAAAGTAAAAGAGTGTTGGGAGAAAAGAAAGGATCCCGAGGAGTTATTTATGGAATTCCAGTTAATGAAGATCTAGAGAAATTAAAACATAAAATCATGTTAAAGTCAAGGATATAGAGAGAATGCAGAAAACAGTTAATAATGAGCGAGTTGACAGCTTATCTGTGCTTCTGGAATTTTCTACTCCAGAAGTTCCAGATAGAGTCAAAGTGGGTTTCTTGTGTTATTCAGTTAGGCCTTATGTTCCACCTCCACTTCGGTGTTTCAAGTGTCAGAGGTATGGTCACATTTGCTGCAGTGTGCAGGGGCAAACAGAGCTGTTTAAAATGTGGAGGGGACCACAATATACAAGAATATGGTAAAAATGTTCAGGATAAATGCTGTAATTGTGGTGGGGAACATAGGGCAACATATGGAGGGTGTGAAAGATTATGTAACTGGTAATTTAGTAGAGCAGATTGGGAGAAATATAAGGAAATAAGTGAAGATAAAATTAAGGAAATTGACATGAATCTTGGTATTGATTCATTAAACAAAATCTTTTGTAGTTCAATCATAGAAGCTGTTCAACAGTCAGTTCCAAAGAAAGGAGGGATACATAAAAAGAAGATAATTCCATGGTGGACAATAGAATGTGACCAGGCTATTAAATCCCGAAATAAAGCTTTTAAAATTCTATAAGGAAATCAGAATTTTCAAAATTTAATTGAATACAAGAAGATGCAAGCTATAGTAAAAAGAGTTATAAGAAATACAAAAAGAGAATATTGGAGAAATTATTGTAATTCATTAGGAAGAGAAACAGATATAGGGAAAGTATGGAAAATGATTAAACGAATGAATGGTATTAAAAGGGATTATAGTTATCCAGTTTTAGTTAGTGATAGAACAACGGCAGGTATTAATGAAGAAAAAGCAACAATGTTGTCACAAACATTTGTACAAATACATAGTTCCAATAATATTAGTGAAGAGTAGAAAACGGATAGAGCTATAACTTTATTGGAATTGGAATCTATTGTGGTTCCAATTCCAAAAACAGGTAAAGATAGCTCAAAACCAGAAAATTATAGACCTATTGCTTCAACATCATGTTTAAGTAAAATTATGGAGAAAATGGTAATTGAAAGATTAATTTATTTTGTTGAATCAAAAGGGTACTTATCAAATTATCAAAGCGGTTTCAGAAGAGGAAGGAATACTATGGATCCAATTGTGTGTTTACAACATGAGGTACTAACAGCAAAAGTTAATAAAGAAAGTGTTTTGGCAGTGTTCTTAGATATAGAAAAGGCTTATGATATGATGTGGAGAGAGGGATTATTGATCAAATTGAGGAAAATGTGAATTTGTGGAAGAATATATCATTGGGTAGAGAACTTTTTAACAATTCAATTCAATTTTATTTATATAACGCCAATTCATAAACATGTCATCTCGAGGCACTTTACAAAGTCAAAATCAATCATACAGATTGGTCAAAAATTTCCTATATAAGGAAACCAGTTGATTGCATCAAAGTCCCAACAAGCAGCATTCACTCCTGGAGAAGCGCAGTGCTACAGGGAGAGTCGTCTGCATTGTCCATGGCTTTGCAGCAATCCCTCATACTGAGCAAGCATGAAGCGTCAGTGGAAAGAAAAACCACCCATTAGCAGGAAGGAAAAACCTCCAGCAGAACCGGGCTCAGTATGAACAGTCATCTGCCTCGACCGACTGGGGTTACAGAAGACAGAGCAGAGACACAACAAGACAGACAAAAAAGCACAGAAGCACACATTGATCTAGTGATCTGTTATACATTAGATGGTAATAGTGGTGATCTGTCTTCCCTGGATGATGTCACAGTTAACAGAACGTCAGACTAGGTGTACCTACTATGAAGAAAAAAGAGAGAGAGCAAAAAGTTACAAGCTGAAATGACAACAGTCATTTCAATGTAATGCAATGCAAAACTGGAGAGCAGTAGACTGGAGAACAGTAGAAATCAGTAGAGTGAGAGAAATAGGCCCTGATGTCCTCCAGCAGCCTAAGCCTATAGCAGCATAACTACAGATGTAGCTCAGGGTAACATGAGCCACTCTAACTATAAACTTAAATTCTATTCTTGATTTTACAGGAAGCCAATGAAGGGAAGCTAAAATTGGAGAAATATGATCCGGCTTGTTGATTTTCATCAGAACTCTTGCTGCAGCATTTTGGATCAGCTGAAGGCTTTGAACTGCATTTTGTGGACTTCCTGATAGTAACGAATTACAATAGTCCAGCCTTGGAGTAACAAATGCATGGACTAGTTTTTCAGCATCACTCCTGGACAGAATGTTTCTAATTTTGGCGATATTCCGGAGGTGAAAAAAGGAAACTCTGGAAACCTGTTTAATATGGGATTTAAATGACATGTCTTGGTCAAAAATAACACCAAGGTTTTTTACTTTACTACCAGAGGCCAAGTTAATGCCATCCAGATTAAGTGATAGGTTAAGAAGTTTATTTTTTGAGGACTCTGGCCCAAAGATTACAACTTCGGTCTTGTCAGAATTTAGATGCAGGAAATTTAAAGTCATCCAGCTTTTGATGTCATCAAGACTAGACTGCAGTCGAAGTAATTGATTGGATTCATCAGGATTTATGGATAAATATAGCTGAGTGTCATCAGCATAACAGTGGAAATTAATCCCATGCTGTCTGATAATTTTGCCGATCGAAAGCATATATATAGTAAAGAGAATTGGTCCAAGGACTCAACCCTGTGGTACTCCACAGGTGACCCTAGAGTTTGAGGAAGATTTATTATTAACATGAACAAACTGGAATCTGTCCGACAGATAAGATTTAAACTAGCCTAATGCTTTCCCCTTAATCCCTACAGTATGTTCAAGTCTTTGTAGGAGAATATTTTGATCAAATGTATCAAATGCAGCACTGAGATCTAACAGGACAAGTACAGACATAAGTCCATTATCTGAGGCCATGAGAATATCATTAGTGACCTTCACCAGAGCTGTTTCAGTGCTATGATGAGCTCTGAAGCCTGACTGAAACTCCTCAAGTAGGTCATTGCTTTGTAAATGTTCACAAAGTTGATTAGCAACTACTTTCTGAAGAATTTTAGATAAGAAAAGATTAGATATAGGTCTGTAGTTTACTAGCTCATCTTGATCAAGAGAAGGTTTCTTAAGTAAAGGTTTAATAACAGCTACTTTAAAAACCTGTGGTACATATCCATTTACTAAGGATAGATTAATCATGTCTAAAATAGGACCACTGATCAAAGGGAATACCTCCTTTAACAACTTGGTTGGGATTGGGTCTAAAATACAGGTAGAAGGTTTAGATGAAGCTAAGATTTTAGAAAGCTCAGAAGGCTCTACTGCTTCTAAACAGTTCAAACACTGTGCAGGTTCTAAAGATTCCTCCAATGCTGCCTTACTTATAATAGATAATAGATATAATAAATTGTATTTTACGTATCAGATACATAATACACACACACACACACACACACACACACACACACATACGATATTATACGTAATATAATTACCATTATAACAATTTAAGAAACTAGTTATATATCAAAAAAGAACATGGAACAGAAAAAAACATGGTCCATCATGTGGGAAAGAGGGACCTGTTGGACCTTTCTATTGCATCCCCTGTCCCTTGATCCGATCAGCCATTTCGACACTGCCCTCTCCAAATCCTTCCTGGTGATCTGTCTGGTTAATGTGTTGTTCTTTAAAGCTCCTGTGGGAAACATATCTTATGGTCACTTCATATGTACCAACACAACTCTCAACTACAATTGTAAAGTCAACTATGTTAAGGTGAAATTTACCAACAAATGATCAGTTTTATACCAATTACCCAAGATTTAAATTGTAATTTTGGGTGAAGTATCCCTTTACATAATTGACTTTACAAACCTGCAAACGTCAGAATGAACTGGGAAAAAGCTAAGAAAAAAAGATCAAAATTCAAAGCTGACTGGCCAAGGCTGTCACATTTTTTTATTTCTTTCTAAAATCTGGCTTTATTAAATTGCCCATAAAAAAAAATTACAAACCAAGGAAAAAATACAAAATGTAATATTTTTGATGAGAACAGCTGTTGACTGGAAGATCTGTGCAAGAAAATCTTGAAAACATTTCTTATATGATAACATTTCTGGAGCACCTGTTTTGAGGGGACATTTATGTCCTTAAGGTGAGGGTATTATTGACCTTAGAAAATCAAATTCATAACATACATAAATTTCCCTCGACAGACACAAATATCTTAAAGTTACTATATTACAGTTATTATCCATTATGCACTTACCAAATATGACTTCAAACAGATTTAAAGTCCTGAATTCCTACTTTCCATTCCAGCCCACAAAGTTGTACTGCCT
Organism: Fundulus diaphanus; assembly: GCA_037039145.1. Lineage (NCBI taxonomy): Eukaryota > Metazoa > Chordata > Actinopteri > Cyprinodontiformes > Fundulidae > Fundulus > Fundulus diaphanus. The sequence goes on along the minus strand of CM073124.1, from coordinate 56,932,126 downwards.
TGTACAATCACCATGGCCATAGTCCATGATGAAGAACATCATACGTCTCGTGGCCTCATCCACAGTCCTCCCACCAATGTCTGACACTGCTGTGACCTAAGGGGGAACAAAAACAGTTCAAAGCTAATTCATTTTTATAGCTCACAGGAGTAAACACGATGCACAGACAAACTCTGGGTCTAGATTATTTTCATTGTTGATTAATCTATTGATTATTTTAACAATTAATTGATTGGTTGCTATAATAATAAAATGTTACAAAATTTTGAAAAATGTCAATGTTTCCCAAATCTCTTGTTCTGTCAACAAAACATGGAGATACTCAGTTTATTGCCATAAACGAGCAAAGAAAACAGAAATATTCACATTTATGAAGCTGAAATCAGAGACGTAGGACTCTTTTGTTGGGTGTTCAAGTCAATAATAAGATGGACTGGACTCATAACACCGACGCTCTGCATAAGAAGGGCCAGAGCCGCCTTCATCTCCTGAGGAGGCTGAGTTCCTTTGGAGTGAGCAGGCCCCTGCTTAAGACTTTTTATGACTCTGTGGTGGCCTCAGCCCTTCTCTACGCTGTTGTCTGCTGGGCTCCAGGCAGCGCAGAACGGGACAGAATGAGGCTGAATAAGCTGGTGAGGAAGGCCACTTCTGTCCTGGGCTGCACTCTGCACTCAGTGGAGGAAGTAGCTGAGAGGAGGGTGTTGTCCAAGTTCACATCCATCATGGACAACACCTTCCACCCCCTGTGCAGATTATATAGCAATCATTCTGATTGCTATATAATCTGCAATCAGATTATACAGTGCTGCACTGTAACTGTAACCAATGTGCAATAATCTATCTAATTCACTGTGCGATAACCAGTGCAATAATCCTGAAAGAAGTGACTTCTGCTGCTATCAGTAACTGTAACCACAACTGTTATAACTTTGGGCAATAACTACTGTGCAATAATCTATTTAATACACTGTGCTATAACCTGTACAATGAACTTCTGCTGCTATCACCAGGTGAATATATGTCAGTACATGTGCATGTAGGCATACAGGTAAAAGCCAGTAAATTAGAATATTTTGAAAAGCTTGATTTATTTCAGTAATTGCATTCAAAAGGTGTAACTTGTACATTATATTTATTCATTGCACACAGACTGATGCATTCAAATGTTTATTTCATTTAATTTTGATGATTTGAAGTGGCAACAAATGAAAATCCAATCAGCTAAGTTGCTGGAAGCCAGTGAATACACGCTGAAAGGTGACATGGCCACAGGTGGAAATAATTCATTAATTAACTGGAGCAGCGACAGTGTGTCTGTCGGCAGCTTACCGGGGGAAGTTGTTGTCAGATGGTCAATCCGCTCCATTTCCTGACTTGCTGGTTCGCATAAACCCAAAGAAAACCTTTGACCAACACTACTTTCATTCATGCATCTGTGGCCAGTTTGAGATGTTCTTCCAAAAGTTATGATTGAACACCGATCATAACTTTTGGTCTACGTATACATGTCTGTGCTGGTAGCCAACGCAGAGCCATAGAGAGAAAGGCTCTGAGCCAGCCGAACCCGGATGTAAACAAGAGCCTTGCTCGCTAGCCTTAAGGCGCTAGCATTAGCCCTAATATTAGCGGCTAGAATTAGCCGCAGAACTGAGACTGCTCATCCCACCTCAAGTTGTGGTGGGGGATATTACACTACATGCATATATAATCCAAACAGCCTTACCTGTTTTTCTGCATCCCCTCCTAAATTCTCCAATGTGTGGTGCTAATGTTGTTAGCTGTGACATCATGGGCTTCTTCCTCAGGCAAACGGACACCTTTCAGATTGTTGGAGTGCGCCCCCTGCTGTTGGGAAGTCTTCTTCTTCTCTTGTTCTTTATGAATTTTTCTCACAGTGTGTCAGATATGTTCAACTGTCTCTTGTTCCTCACAATACTCACATCTGCCAGTGTTATGCTTCCCTATTTTGAATAATGTACCATTTAATCCTGTGTGGACAAATCTAAGTCTTGATATAAGATAAGATAATCTTTATTGATCTCACATTGGAGAAATTCACTTGTCACATCGGCTCAATAGTCAGTCAATAGTCAGCAGTAGGAAAGGGTGCATCAGTTATATACAGTGTATCTTCCTATATACAGTGGATCAAAAAGAAAGTGAGAAAAAAAAATAAGAATTAAAAAAATACAAAAGAAATCGGAGTAGGCAGGTGATGTCATGTGTACTTCCCGGTTATATACACATATATATATATATATACATACATACATACATACATACATACATACACACAGACACACACACATATACATACTGTATATATATATATATATATATATATATATATAAATATATATATATATATAAATATAAAGGCAAGGAAAAGGCAAGGCAAATTTATTTGTATAGCACAATTCAGTACAGAGACAATGCAAAGTGCTTTACATGATTAAAATACAGGAAAAGAAAACAGAAAATGTAGACATCAATAAACAGCTGGACTAAAAAAGTTGAACTAATGCTGTTTCAGTAGAACAGTTTAACTAGAACAGTCAAAAACAGTCCTAAACAGATGTGTTTTTAATCTTGATTAAAAAGAACTCAGGTTTTCCACACTTTTACAGTTTTCTGGAAGTTTGTTCCAGATAAGTGGAGCGTAGGAACTAAATGCTGCTTCTCCTTGTTTAGTTCTGGCTGTAGGTACGCAGAGAAGGCTGGAGCCAGAAGACCTTAGTGCTCTGGATGGTTGATACACTTGATAACAAGTCTGTGATGTATTTAGATGCGTTCAGCAGCGTTCTGGATCAGCTGCAGCTGTCTGATCCACTTTTTAGGCAGACCTGTGAAAACACCGTTGCAGTAATCGATTCTACTAAAGATAAACGCATGGATTAGTTTTTCCAGATCCTGCTGAGACATCAGTCCTTTAATCCTGGAAATGTTCTTCAGGTGATAGAAAGCCGATCTTGTATATATATATATATATATATATATATATATATATATATATATATATATATATATATATATATATATATATATATATATATATATATAGGCCTACATACACATGTACTGACATATATTCACTTGGTGATAGCAGCAGAAGTTCTTCCGGATCATTGCACAGGTTATAGCACAGTGTATTAAATAGATTATTGCAAATTATTTATTGCCCAAAGTTATAACAGTTGTGGTTATATAGAACAGATTGCTGGATCAATGTGTGCTTCTGTGCTTTTTTGTCTGTCTTGTTGTGTCTCTGCTCTGTCTTCTGTAACCCCCAGTCGGTCGAGGCAGATGACCGTTCATACTGAGCCCGGTTCTGCTGGAGGTTTTTCCTTCCTGTTAATGGGGAGGTTTTTTTTCCCTGTTGCTTCATGCTTGTTCAGTATGAGGGATTGTTGCAAAGCCATGGACAATGCAGACTACTCTCCCTGTGGCTCTACGCTTTTTCAGGAGGAAATGCTGCTTGTCAAGACCTTAATGCAATCAACTGGTTCCCTCGGCTAAAATGTTTATCCATTTTAGCCGCGCAATCCTCCATAATTAAAGTCCGACAGTCCACAGATGGCAACAGTTTGTTGATTCAAAATTAATTGTTCATCCACTTCAGCAACCGATGCATTGGAATTACGCCCTTATGTGTGCACACTATATTTAGATGGCCATCATGTCGGTGGTAGCGCTACACATACCTAATCCAGACGAATGATTGTTCAAATCCAGCGCCGAGCTGATCAACTGCGTCCTCACCGATGTCTATCCTGTCCGACGTCACCTCAGGTGAGCTGAGTTCGATCAGCTGATGCTCCACTCCAAACACGTAACCTCCAGCCCAGTCTTATCTTGCGCAATCACCACCATCAACCATGCAGAAACACGTATCTTTACTTATGCACAGTTCGTGAAGATGCACAAACAGTTTTTGACTGGTTTTGTAGCGGCCAAGCCAATACTTTAAGCCACTGAGGTGCTGCATCGGGGTAATAGAGTTGACGCGCTTATTGTTACCGTTTTGGGATGAATTAGAGTCCGAGTCGTCAGGGCATGTTGAACGCTTCGTCCATTTATTTTCCTCTTTGCATATCAAATGTCCATCATACATGAACACATCTCCAGACAACATATAAAGCAGACTTGCTTGCTTGTATTTATCTTTTTGCGGTCAAAAACTGTTTTCCCCTTCCGGGTGGAAAACCTACCTATCAAAGAAAAGTTCCCCCCTTAAAAAGACATGAACGCTAATTACCCAATCAATGCATTTGCGCTCCTACATATAGGATTAAAGATTAAAATCTTATTTCTTTTAAAGGCCAGCTAAAGATATTTTAAAGCTGCTTCCACTTTTGGACGAATGTGTATAAATGGTTTGGTAAAATATGTACCGTGACTTACAGATGACGCCCAAACATTTGGGTGTGCTGCCATCTAGTGTTGGAAATAATAAATGTTTTTTCCTTCAAAACACAATTCATGTTATAAATAATTGTCAAAAAAATATGGTTGGACGTAGCAAAAATGTTTTTGATAACTTTTGATCCTCTATGTGTGAGGAATTTTTTGGAGTAACTTTGAATGCCATAAGTGTAACGGTTTAGGAGTAGTTTATTCAAATGTAACCCCCAAAAATATGGGAAAATGACATCTTTGATGAGAAATGAATGATTTCCTGTAGGAGGTAGCCCATTGCTTCAAGAGGCTTTTTTGTAGGGCCTATGAAGTTACATGCACTTACCGAGTTTCATAATTCTCAGACAAAGCATGGCTTGGGGCTTACTGATTTAATGCGTTTTTAATGGTTTTCCACAAACCTGATTTTTGCAATGCGACAGCTCAGGCAAATATGCATATTTCATAAAACCTTTGATAACTTTTAAACGTCAATGTCTTAACTGCATGCTGAAAAAATTTGAAAGTAATAGGTTAAAATGCCTAGGACTAGTTCGTTAAAGTTTGAGGCAAAAACGGCCAATATTTTACCCTTTGACCCAAAATAGCAGACTTCCTGTGGGTTTTAGAGCATACACCCAAGAGACTTTTTTTCATAATTTTAAAAAACCTACCTAGGTAAAAAATTTCAGCTTTCTACGTGTTACGGTTTGGCCCAACTCACTCTAGTTGGCGCTGTTGAGCAGGTTTGCCACGCCCGTTTTCAATTACACTAAAATCATGCGATTTCTCACGGGGGACAATTTTGGGCAAAGTTTGGTGAGTTTTCATGCATGTTTAGGCCTCCAAAAAGCCGTTTCAAAAGTCCCAAGAATAAATAATAATAATAATTAAAGCCGCAAGCGGCGATGAGCGGCCCTCGCAGCCAAGCACCGCTGGGGTACGCGCACCTCCTGCCGCCAGCCACCGCAGAAGCTGTCACGCATTTTCCCCGCCCGTCCACTGGGCGATTCACACGAACCCTTTCGGCAGCGCTCCCCCACGACTCACAAAAAATCTGGTGCAGATTGGTGGATGCAGCGAGGAGATACAGCCGTTGAATAATGATAATGCATTTGGCCACCGGGCCGGACCGCTGGGGTTGTAAAGAGATGACATGTTGGAACTATATAAATAAAATTGGATTGAATTAATTTGTCTTTATATAAAACACATGAGTTGCCTCTTGGCATGGCATGCACTAATATATATATATATATATATATATATATATATATATATATATATATATATATATATATACATATACATACACACATTTGACCTAATAAAATACATTATTCATGTTTTTATTAGGTCAAATGCAATAATTCAATTCAATTTTATTTATATAGCGCCAAATCATGAAACATGTCATCTCAAGGCACTTTACAAAGTTACGTTCAATCATATTATACATATTGGGTCAGATTATACAGATTGGTCAAAAATGTTCCTATATAAGGAAACCAGTTGATACATATTGGGTCAGATTATACAGATTGGTCAAAAATGTTCCTATATAAGGAAACCGGTTGATTGCATCAAAGTCTCGACAAGCAGCATTCACTCCTGGAGAAGCGTAGAGCCACAGGGAGAGTCGTCTGCATTGTACATGGCTTTGCTGCAATCCCTCATACTGAGCAAGCATGAAGCGACAGTGGGAAGAAAAACTCCCCATTAACGGGAAGGAAAACCTCCAGCAGAACCGGGCTCAGTATGAACGGTCATCTGCCTCGACCGACTGGGGGTTACAGAAGACAGAGCAGAGACACAACAAGAGAGACAAAAAAAGCACAGAAGCACACATTGATCCAGTAATCTGTTCTACATTAGATGGTAATAGCGGGTAAGCCGTCTTCTTTGGATGATGTCACAGTTAACAGAACGCCAGACCAGGTGTACCTACTATGAAGATAAAAGAGAGAAACAGAAAATTAAAGCAGAAATGACAACACGTAATGCATAATTGAAGAACAGTAGAACTCTATAGAGTGAGAAAATTAGATCCTGACGTCCTCCAGTAGCCTAAGCCTATAGCAGTAAAACTATAAAGGTAGCTCAGAGTAACATGAGCCACTCTAGTTATAAGCTTTGTCAAAAAGGAAGGTTTTAAGATTAGTCTTAAAAGTAGACAGGGTGTCTGCTTCACGGACCAAAACTGGGAATTGGTTCCACAGGAGAGGAGCCTGATAGCTAAAGGATCTGCCTCCCATTCTACTTTTAGAGACTCTAGGAACCACCAGCAGACCTGCAGTCTGAGAGCAAAGTGCTCTGTTAGGAACATACGGGGTAATCAGAGCTCTGATATATGATGGAGCTTGATTATTAAGGGCTTTATACGTTAGAAGAAGAATTTTAAATTCTATTTTTGATTTCACAGGAAGCCAATGAAGGGAAGCTAAAATTGGAGAAATATGATCCCGCTTGTTGATTTTCATCAGAACTCTTGCTGCAGCATTTTGGATCAGCTGAAGGCTTTGAACTGCAGTTTGTGGACTTCCTGATAGTAACGAATTGCAATAGTCCAGCCTTGAAGTAACAAATGCATGGACTAGTTTTTCAGCATCACTCCTGGACAGAATGTTTCTAATTTTGGCGATATTCCGGAGGTGAAAAAAGGAAACTCTGGAAACCTGTTTAATATGGGATTTAAATGACATGTCTTGGTCAAAAATAACACCAAGGTTTTTTACTTTATTACCAGAGGCCAAGTTAATGCCATCCAGATTAAGTGATTGGTTAAGAAGTTTATTTTTTGAGGACTCTGGCCCAAAGATTACAACTTCGGTCTTGTCAGAATTTAGATGCAGGAAATTTAAAGTCATCCAGCTTTTGATGTCATCAAGACATGACTGCAGTTGAAGTAATTGATTGGATTCATCAGGATTTATGGATAAATATAGCTGAGTGTCATCAGCATAACAGTGGAAATTAATCCCATGCTGTCTGATAATTTTGCCGATCGGAAGCATATATTTAGTAAAGAGAATTGGTCCAAGGACTGAACCCTGTGGTACTCCACAGGTGACCCTAGAGTTTAAGGAAGATTTATTATTAACATGAACAAACTGGAATCTGTCCGACAGATAAGATTTAAACCAGCCTAATGCTTTTCCCTTAATCCCTACAGTATGCTCAAGTCTTTGCAGGAGAATATTTTGATCAACTGTATCAAATGCAGTACTGAGATCTAACAGGACAAGTACAGACACAAGTCCATTATCTGAGGCCATGAGAATATCATTAGTGACCTTCACCAGAGCTGTTTCAGTGCTATGATGAGCTCTGAAGCCTGACTGAAACTCCTCAAGTAGGTCATTGCTTTGTAAATGTTCACAAAGTTGATTAGCAACTACTTTCTCAAGAATTTTAGATAAGAAAAGAAGATTAGATATAGGTCTGTAGTTTACTAGCTCATCTTGATCAAGAGAAGGTTTCTTAAGTAAAGGTTTAATAACAGCTACTTTAAAAACCTGTGGTACATATCCATTTACTAAGGATAGATTAATCATGTCTAAAATAGGACCACTGATCAAAGGGAATACCTCCTTAAACAACTTAGTTGGGATTGGGTCTAACACACAGGTAGAAGTTTTAGATGAAGCTAAGATTTTAGATAGCTCAGAAAGCTCTACTGCTTCTAAACAGTTCAAACACTGTGCAGGTTCTAAAGATTCCTCCAATGCTGCCTTACTTATAATAGATAATAGATATAATAGATTGTATTTTACGTATCAGGTACATAATACACACACACACACATACGATATTATACGTAATATAATAACCATTATAACAATTTAAGAAACTAGTTATAATGGTTATATATCAAAAAAGAACATGGAACACAAAAAACATGGTCCATCATATGGGAAGGAGGGACCTGTTGGACCTTTCTATTGCATCCCCTGTCCCTTGATCCGATCAGCCATTTCGACACTGCCCTCTCCAAATCCTTCCTGGTGATCTGTCTGGTTAATGTGTTGTTCTTTAAAGCTCCTGCGGGAAACATATCTTATGGTCACTTTATATGTACCAACACAACTCTCAACTACAATTGTAAAGTCAACTATGTTAAGGTGAAATTTACCAACAAATGATCAGTTTTATATCAATTACTCAAGATTTAAATTGTAATTTTGGGTGAAGTATCCCTTTACATAATTGACTTTACAAACCTGCAAACGTCAGAATGAACTGGGAAAAAGCTAAGAAAAAAAGATCAAAATTCAAAGCTGACTGGCCAAGGCTGTCACATTTTTTTACTTCTTTCTAAAATCTGGCTTTATTAAATTGCCCATAAAAAAATTAAAAACCAAGGAAAAATTACAAAATGTAATTTTTTTGATAAGAACAGCTGTTGACTGGAAGATCTGTGCAAGAAAATCTTGAAAACATTTCTTATATGATAACATTTCTGGAGCACCTGTTTTGAGGGGACATTTATGTCCTTAAGGTGAGGGTATTATTGACATTAGAAAATTAAATTCATAACATACATAAATTTCCCTCGACAGACACAAATATCCTAAAGTTAGTATATTACAGTTATTATCCATTATGCACTTACCAAATATGACTTCAAACAGATTTAAAGTCCTGAATTCCTACTTTCCATTCCAGCCCACAAAGTTGTACTGCCTTGACAGGCCATAGTCCATGATGAAGAACATCATACGTCTTGTGGCCTCATCCACAGTCCTCCCACCAATGTCTGACACTGCTGTGACCTAAGGGGGAACAAAAACAGTTCAAAGCTAATTAATTTTTATATCTTACAGGAGTAAACACGATGCAAAGACAAACTCTGGGTCTAGATTATTTCCATTGTTGATTAATCTATTGATTATTTTAACAATTAATTGATTGGTTGCTATAATAATAAAATGTTACAAAATTTTGAAAAATGTCAATGTTTCCCAAATCTCTTGTTCTGTCAACAAAACATGGAGATACTCAGTTTATTGCTTAAGACTTTTTATGACTCTGTGGTGGCCTCAGCCCTTCTCTACGCTGTCGTCTGCTGGGCTCCAGACAGCGCAGAACGGGACCGAATGAGTCTGAATAAGCTGGTGAGGAAGGCCACTTCTGTCCTGGGCTGCACTCTGGACTCAGCGGAGAAAGTAGCTGAGAGGAGGGTGTTGTCCAAGTTCACATCCATCATGGACAACACCTTCCACCCCCTGCGCCAGACTGTAGAGCAGCTGAGCAGCTCCTTTAGTGGCAGACTTAGACACCCTGTCTGTAAAAAGGAGCGCTACCGCAAGTCATTCATTCCTGCTGCTATCAGAATATACAGTGCTGCACTGTAACTGTAACCAATGTGCAATAATCTAATTCACTGTGCGATAACCCGTGCAATAATCCTGAAAGAAGTGACTTCTGCTGCTATCAGTAACTGTAACCACAACTGTTATAACTTTGGGCAATAACTAATGTGCAATAATCTATTTAATACACTGTGCTATAACCTGTCCAATGATCCAAAGAACTTCTGCTGCTATCACCAGGTATATATGTCAGTACATGTGTATGTAGGCATATGTATGTGTCACAGGACAGGTTGCCCTGTGACTGGCAACCTGTCCAGGATGGACGAGCCCCCACCCCCCACGACCCCGTGTGACGCCGAGCTGCGTTTCCCCATCAGATACGGCTTGACGTCACACCTGTAGGGAAAAGCCGGTATAAATCGATGAAGGATGGGATGTTAATTTTTTAAAAAGTTTAATAAAATTGCTCAAAGTTTATCAGAAAAAAACATAACTTGCTTTTAAATATGGACATTTTTAATAAGCAAAATGTTAATGTATTTCGTAAAGTTATTGTTGAAGTTAATCTTGGCTGCAGTACTCTGTTTGGCAGATGTTTTGGGGTTGGAGTAAAATGAGTCCATAGATCCACAGACAGGAGGCTTGTTCAGTGGTTTCTAGTACGACTTGCTTCTGCAGTGTCGCTCAACTGCGTGTAAAAATAAAAAAAATTACTTCATAAAAGCTCTCTGAGAATAACCTCTGGCCTCACCCAGTTAGAACCCGCTCTCCAGTCCATGTTGTAGCTGCAGTTTTTTTTTTTTACGTCGTTTCCTTAATAATCTGTACAAATCAAAATCCTTGTCATTTTATTAAGAGTGTCGTGGTGCGCAGCGGCTCATCAGGTGGAGCTGCTGCATATTGACTGATAGCCGCTCTGACTGCAGCTCTGCCTTCTTTTGTTCAGAAAAGCGCAGGTGAAATTATTTAATTTATTATTTAACTTTTTCCAAATCGGACCCTGTCAAATGCGGGACAAATGCGCGTCATGGTAAATTAGCCTTTACTCTTCGAATTTTAAATAAAGCGTTACAGCGAATATTGAGGAGGTCCCTGATTGGTTTATCAGCTAAGTTGCTGGAAGCCAGTGAATACACGCTGAAAGGTGACATGGCCACAGGTGGAAATAATTCATTAATTAACTGGAGCAGCGACAGTGTGTCTATCGACAGACACGCTTACCGAGGGCAGTTGTTGTCAGATGGTCAATCCGCTCCACTTCCTGACTTGCTGGTTCGCATAAACCCAAAGAAAACCTTTGACCACCACTGCTTTCATTCATGCATCTGTGGCCAGTTTGAGATGTTCTTCCAAAAGTTATGATTGAACACCGATCATAACTTTTGGTCTACGTATACATCTCTGTGCTGGTAGCAAACGCAGAGCCATAGAGAGAAAGGCTCTGAGCCAGCGGAACCCGGATGTAAACAAGAGCCTTGCTCGTTAGCCTTAAGGCGCTAGCATTAGCGCTAATATTAGCGCCTTAAGGCACTAGAATTAGCCGCAGAACTGAGACTGCTCATCCCACCTCAAGTTGTGGTGGGGGATATTACACTACATGCATATATAATCCAAAAAGCCTTACCTGTTTGTCTGTTTCCCCTCCTAAATTCTCCAATGTGTGGTGCTAATGTTGTTAGCTGTGACATCACGGACTTCTTCCTCAGGCAAACGGACACGTTTCAGATTGTTGGAGTGCGCCCCCTGCTGTTGGGAAGTCTTCTTCTTCTCTTGATCTTTATGAACTTTCTCACAGTGTGTCATATACGTTCAACTGTCTGTTGTTCCTCACAATATTTACATATGCCAGTGTTATGCTTCCCTATTTTGAATAATGTACCATCTAATCCTGTGTGGGCAAATCTAAGTCTTGATATGAGATAAGATAAGATAGTCTTTATTGATCTCACATTGGAGAAATTCACTTGTCGGCTCAATAGTGTGTGTGTATATATATATATATATATATATATATATATATATATATATATATATATATATATATATATATATATACACATGCCTACATACACATGTACTGACATATATTCACTTGGTGAAAGCAGAAGAAGTTCTTCTGGATCCTTGCACAGGTTATAGCACAGTGTATTAAATAGATTATTGCACATTAGTTATTGCCCAAAGTCATAACAGTTGTGGTTATATAGAACAGATTACTGGATCACTGTGTGCTTCTGTGCTTTTTTTGTCTGTCTTGTTGTGTCTCTGCTCTGTCTTCTGTAACCCCCAGTCGGTCGAGGCAGATGACCGTTCATACTGAGCCCGGTTCTGCTGGAGGTTTGTCCTTCATGTTAATGAAGGAGGTTTTTTTCCCCTGTTGCTTCATGCTTGCTCAGTATGAGGGATTGTTGCAAAGCCATGGACAATGCAGACAACTCTCCCTGTGACTCTACGCTTCTTCAGGAGGAAATGCTGCTTGTCAAGACTTTTATGCAATCAACTGGTTCCCTTATATAGGATTAAAGATTCAAAGCTTCTTTCTTTTAAAGGCCAGCTAAAGATATTTTAAAGCTGCTTCCACTTTTGGACGAATGTGTATAAATGGTTTGGTAAAATATGTACCGTGACTTACAGATGACGCCCAAACATTTGGGTTTGCTGCCATCTAGTGTTGGAAATAATAAATGTTTTTTCCTTCAAAACACAATTCATGTTATAAATAATTGTCAAAAAAATATGGTTGGACGTAGCAAAAATGTTTTTGATAACTTTTGATCCTCTATGTGTGAGGAATTTTTTGGAGTAACTTTGAATGCCATAAGTGTAACGGTTTAGGAGTAGTTTATTCAAATGTAACACCCAAAAATATGGGAAAATGACATCTTTGATGAGAAATGAATGATTTCCTGTAGGAGGTAGCCCATTGCTTCAAGAGGCTTTTTTGTAGGGCCTATGAAGTTACATGCACTTACTGAGTTTCATAATTCTCAGACAAAGCATGGCTTGGGGCTTACTGATTTAATGCGTTTTTAATGGTTTTCCACAAACCTGATTTTTGCAATGCGACAGCTCAGGCAAATATGCATATTTCATAAAACCTTTGATAACTTTTAAAAGTCAATGTCTTAACTGCATGCTGAAAAAAATTGAAAGTAATAGGTTAAAATGCCTAGGACTAGTTCGTTAAAGTTTGAGGCAAAAACGGCCAATATTTTACCCTTTGACCCAAAATAGCAGACTTCCTGTGGGTTTTAGAGCATACACCCAAGAGACTTTTTTTCATAATTTTAAAAAACCTACCTAGGTAAAAAATTTCAGCTTTCTACGTGTTACGGTTTGGCCCAACTCACTCTAGTTGGCGCTGTTGAGCAGGTTTGCCACGCCCGTTTTCAATTACACTAAAATCATGCGATTTCTCACGGGGGACAATTTTGGGCAAAGTTTGGTGAGTTTTCATGCATGTTTAGGCCTCCAAAAAGCCGTTTCAAAAGTCCCAAGAATAAATAATAATAATAATTAAAGCCGCAAGCGGCGATGAGCGGCCCTCGCAGCCAAGCACCGCTGGGGTACGCGCACCTCCTGCCGCCAGCCACCGCAGAAGCTGTCACGCATTTTCCCCGCCCGTCCACTGGGCGATTCACACGAACCCTTTCGGCAGCGCTCCCCCACGACTCACAAAAAATCTGGTGCAGATTGGTGGATGCAGCGAGGAGATACAGCCGTTGAATAATGATAATGCATTTGGCCACCGGGCCGGACCGCTGGGGTTGTAAAGAGATGACATGTTGGAACTATATAAATAAAATTGGATTGAATTAATTTGTCTTTATATAAAACACATGAGTTGCCTCTTGGCATGGCATGCACTAATATATATATATATATATATATATATATATATATATATATATATATATATATATATATATATATATATATATACATATACATACACACATTTGACCTAATAAAATACATTATTCATGTTTTTATTAGGTCAAATGCAATAATTCAATTCAATTTTATTTATATAGCGCCAAATCATGAAACATGTCATCTCAAGGCACTTTACAAAGTTACGTTCAATCATATTATACATATTGGGTCAGATTATACAGATTGGTCAAAAATGTTCCTATATAAGGAAACCAGTTGATACATATTGGGTCAGATTATACAGATTGGTCAAAAATGTTCCTATATAAGGAAACCGGTTGATTGCATCAAAGTCTCGACAAGCAGCATTCACTCCTGGAGATGCGTAGAGCCACAGGGAGAGTCGTCTGCATTGTACATGGCTTTGCTGCAATCCCTCATACTGAGCAAGCATGAAGCGACAGTGGGAAGAAAAACTCCCCATTAACGGGAAGGAAAACCTCCAGCAGAACCGGGCTCAGTATGAACGGTCATCTGCCTCGACCGGCTGGGGGTTACAGAAGACAGAGCAGAGACACAACAAGAGAGACAAAAAAAGCACAGAAGCACACATTGATCCAGTAATCTGTTCTACATTAGATGGTAATAGCGGGTAAGCCGTCTTCTTTGGATGATGTCACAGTTAACAGAACGCCAGACCAGGTGTACCTACTATGAAGATAAAAGAGAGAAACAGAAAATTAAAGCAGAAATGACAACACGTAATGCATAATTGAAGAACAGTAGAACTCTATAGAGTGAGAAAATTAGATCCTGACGTCCTCCAGTAGCCTAAGCCTATAGCAGTAAAACTATAAAAGGTAGCTCAGAGTAACATGAGCCACTCTAGTTATAAGCTTTGTCAAAAAGGAAGGTTTTAAGATTAGTCTTAAAAGTAGACAGGGTGTCTGCTTCACGGACCAAAACTGGGAATTGGTTCCACAGGAGAGGAGCCTGATAGCTAAAGGATCTGCCTCCCATTCTACTTTTAGAGACTCTAGGAACCACCAGCAGACCTGCAGTCTGAGAGCAAAGTGCTCTGTTAGGAACATACGGGGTAATCAGAGCTCTGATATATGATGGAGCTTGATTATTAAGGGCTTTATACGTTAGAAGAAGAATTTTAAATTCTATTTTTGATTTCACAGGAAGCCAATGAAGGGAAGCTAAAATTGGAGAAATATGATCCCGCTTGTTGATTTTCATCAGAACTCTTGCTGCAGCATTTTGGATCAGCTGAAGGCTTTGAACTGCAGTTTGTGGACTTCCTGATAGTAACGAATTGCAATAGTCCAGCCTTGAAGTAACAAATGCATGGACTAGTTTTTCAGCATCACTCCTGGACAGAATGTTTCTAATTTTGGCGATATTCCGGAGGTGAAAAAAGGAAACTCTGGAAACCTGTTTAATATGGGATTTAAATGACATGTCTTGGTCAAAAATAACACCAAGGTTTTTTACTTTATTACCAGAGGCCAAGTTAATGCCATCCAGATTAAGTGATTGGTTAAGAAGTTTATTTTTTGAGGACTCTGGCCCAAAGATTACAACTTCGGTCTTGTCAGAATTTAGATGCAGGAAATTTAAAGTCATCCAGCTTTTGATGTCATCAAGACATGACTGCAGTTGAAGTAATTGATTGGATTCATCAGGATTTATGGATAAATATAGCTGAGTGTCATCAGCATAACAGTGGAAATTAATCCCATGCTGTCTGATAATTTTGCCGATCGGAAGCATATATTTAGTAAAGAGAATTGGTCCAAGGACTGAACCCTGTGGTACTCCACAGGTGACCCTAGAGTTTAAGGAAGATTTATTATTAACATGAACAAACTGGAATCTGTCCGACAGATAAGATTTAAACCAGCCTAATGCTTTTCCCTTAATCCCTACAGTATGCTCAAGTCTTTGCAGGAGAATATTTTGATCAACTGTATCAAATGCAGTACTGAGATCTAACAGGACAAGTACAGACACAAGTCCATTATCTGAGGCCATGAGAATATCATTAGTGACCTTCACCAGAGCTGTTTCAGTGCTATGATGAGCTCTGAAGCCTGACTGAAACTCCTCAAGTAGGTCATTGCTTTGTAAATGTTCACAAAGTTGATTAGCAACTACTTTCTCAAGAATTTTAGATAAGAAAAGAAGATTAGATATAGGTCTGTAGTTTACTAGCTCATCTTGATCAAGAGAAGGTTTCTTAAGTAAAGGTTTAATAACAGCTACTTTAAAAACCTGTGGTACATATCCATTTACTAAGGATAGATTAATCATGTCTAAAATAGGACCACTGATCAAAGGGAATACCTCCTTAAACAACTTAGTTGGGATTGGGTCTAACACACAGGTAGAAGTTTTAGATGAAGCTAAGATTTTAGATAGCTCAGAAAGCTCTACTGCTTCTAAACAGTTCAAACACTGTGCAGGTTCTAAAGATTCCTCCAATGCTGCCTTACTTATAATAGATAATAGATATAATAGATTGTATTTTACGTATCAGGTACATAATACACACACACACACATACGATATTATACGTAATATAATAACCATTATAACAATTTAAGAAACTAGTTATAATGGTTATATATCAAAAAAAGAACATGGAACACAAAAAACATGGTCCATCATATGGGAAGGAGGGACCTGTTGGACCTTTCTATTGCATCCCCTGTCCCTTGATCCGATCAGCCATTTCGACACTGCCCTCTCCAAATCCTTCCTGGTGATCTGTCTGGTTAATGTGTTGTTCTTTAAAGCTCCTGCGGGAAACATATCTTATGGTCACTTTATATGTACCAACACAACTCTCAACTACAATTGTAAAGTCAACTATGTTAAGGTGAAATTTACCAACAAATGATCAGTTTTATATCAATTACCCAAGATTTAAATTGTAATTTTGGGTGAAGTATCCCTTTACATAATTGACTTTACAAACCTGCAAACGTCAGAATGAACTGGGAAAAAGCTAAGAAAAAAAGATCAAAATTCAAAGCTGACTGGCCAAGGCTGTCACATTTTTTTACTTCTTTCTAAAATCTGGCTTTATTAAATTGCCCATAAAAAAAATTAAAAACCAAGAAAAAATTACAAAATGTAATTTTTTTGATAAGAACAGCTGTTGACTGGAAGATCTGTGCAAGAAAATCTTGAAAACATTTCTTATATGATAACATTTCTGGAGCACCTGTTTTGAGGGGACATTTATGTCCTTAAGGTGAGGGTATTATTGACATTAGAAAATTAAATTCATAACATACATAAATTTCCCTCGACAGACACAAATATCCTAAAGTTACTATATTACAGTTATTATCCATTATGCACTTACCAAATATGACTTCAAACAGATTTAAAGTCCTGAATTCCTACTTTCCATTCCAGCCCACAAAGTTGTACTGCCTTGACAGGCCATAGTCCATGATGAAGAACATCATACGTCTTGTGGCCTCATCCACAGTCCTCCCACCAATGTCTGACACTGCTGTGACCTAAGGGGGAACAAAAACAGTTCAAAGCTAATTAATTTTTATATCTTACAGGAGTAAACACGATGCAAAGACAAACTCTGGGTCTAGATTATTTCCATTGTTGATTAATCTATTGATTATTTTAACAATTAATTGATTGGTTGCTATAATAATAAAATGTTACAAAATTTTGAAAAATGTCAGTGTTTCCCAAATCTCTTGTTCTGTCAACAAAACATGGAGATACTCAGTTTATTGCTTAAGACTTTTTATGACTCTGTGGTGGCCTCAGCCCTTCTCTACGCTGTCGTCTGCTGGGCTCCAGGCAGCGCAGAACGGGACCGAATGAGTCTGAATAAGCTGGTGAGGAAGGCCACTTCTGTCCTGGGCTGCACTCTGGACTCAGCGGAGGAAGTAGCTGAGAGGAGGGTGTTGTCCAAGTTCACATCCATCATGGACAACACCTTCCACCCCCTGCGCCAGACTGTAGAGCAGCTGAGCAGCTCCTTTAGTGGCAGACTTAGACACCCTGTCTGTAAAAAGGAGCGCTACCGCAAGTCATTCATTCCTGCTGCTATCAGAATATACAGTGCTGCACTGTAACTGTAACCAATGTGCAATAATCTAATTCACTGTGCGATAACCCGTGCAATAATCCTGAAAGAAGTGACTTCTGCTGCTATCAGTAACTGTAACCACAACTGTTATAACTTTGGGCAATAACTAATGTGCAATAATTATTTAATACACTGTGCTATAACCTGTCCAATGATCCAAAGAACTTCTGCTGCTATCACCAGGTATATACACTCACCGGCCACTTTATTAGGTACCCCATGCTAGTAACGGGTTGGACCCCCTTTTGCCTTCAGAACTGCCTCAATTCTTCGTGGCATAGATTCAACAAGGTGCTGGAAGCATTCCTTAGGGAGTTTGGTCCATATTGACATGATGGCATCACACAGTTGCCGCAGATTTGTCGGCTGCACATCCATGATGCGAATCTCCCGTTCCACCACATCCCAAAGATGCTGTATTGGATTGAGATCTGGTGACTGTGGAGGCCATTTGAGTACAGCAAACTCATTGTCATGTTCAAGAAACCAGTCTGAGATGATTCCAGCTTTATGACATGGCGCATTATCCTGCTGAAAGTAGCCATCATGGGTTGGGTACATTGTGGTCATAAAGGGATGGACATGGTCAGCAACCATACTCAGGTAGGCTGTGGCGTTGCAACGATGCTCAATTGGTACCAAGGCGCCCAAAGAGTGCCAAGAAAATATTCCCCACACCATGACACCACCACCACCAGCCTGAACCGTTGATACAAGGCAGGATGGATCCATGCTTTCATGTTGTAGACGCCAAATTCTGACCCTACCATCCGACTGTCGCAGCAGAAATCGAGACTCATCAGACCAGGCAACGTTTTTCCAATCTTCTATTGTCCAATTTCGATGAGCTTGTGCAAATTGTAGCCTCAGTTTCCTGTTCTTAGCTGAAAGGAGTGGCACCCGATGTGGTCTTCTGCTGCTGTAGCCCATCTGCCTCAAAGTTCGACGTACTGTGCGTTCAGAGATGCTCTTCTGCCCACCTTGGTTGTAACGGGTGGTTATTTGAGTCACTGTTGCCCTTCTATCAGCTCGAACCAGTCTGGCCATTCTCCTCTGACCTCTGGCATCAACAAGGCATTTCCGCCCACAGAACTGCCGCTCACTGGATGTTTTTTCTTTTTCGGACCATTCTCTGTAAACCCTAGAGATGGTTGTGCGTGAAAATCCCAGTAGATTAGCAGTTTCTGAAATACTCAGACCAGCCCTTCTGGCACCAACAATCATGCCACGTTCAAAGTCACTCAAATCACCTTTCTTCCCCATACTGATGCTCGGTTTGAACTGCAGGAGATTCTCTTGACCATGTCTACATGCCTAAATGCACTGAGTTGCCGCCATGTGATTGGCTGCTTAGAAATTAAGTGTTAACGAGCAGTTGGACAGGTGTACCTAATAAAGTGGCCGGTGAGTGTATGTCAGTACATGTGTATGTAGGCATATGTATGTGTCACAGGACAGGTTGCCCTGTGACTGGCAACCTGTCCAGGATGGACGAGCCCCCACCCCCCACGACCCCGTGTGACGCCGAGCTGCGTTTCCCCATCAGATACGGCTTGACGTCACACCTGTAGGGAAAAGCCGGTATAAATCGATGAAGGATGGGATGTTAATTTTTTAAAAAGTTTAATAAAATTGCTCAAAGTTTATCAGAAAAAAACATAACTTGCTTTTAAATATGGACATTTTTAATAAGCAAAATGTTAATGTATTTCGTAAAGTTATTGTTGAAGTTAATCTTGGCTGCAGTACTCTGTTTGGCAGATGTTTTGGGGTTGGAGTAAAATGAGTCCATAGATCCACAGACAGGAGGCTTGTTCAGTGGTTTCTAGTACGACTTGCTTCTGCAGTGTCGCTCAACTGCGTGTAAAAATAAAAAAAATTACTTCATAAAAGCTCTCTGAGAATAACCTCTGGCCTCACCCAGTTAGAACCCGCTCTCCAGTCCATGTTGTAGCTGCAGTTTTTTTTTTACGTCGTTTCCTTAATAATCTGTACAAATCAAAATCCTTGTCATTTTATTAAGAGTGTCGTGGTGCGCAGCGGCTCATCAGGTGGAGCTGCTGCATATTGACTGATAGCCGCTCTGACTGCAGCTCTGCCTTCTTTTGTTCAGAAAAGCGCAGGTGAAATTATTTAATTTATTATTTAACTTTTTCCAAATCGGACCCTGTCAAATGCGGGACAAATGCGCGTCATGGTAAATTAGCCTTTACTCTTCGAATTTTAAATAAAGCGTTACAGCGAATATTGAGGAGGTCCCTGATTGGTTTATCAGCTAAGTTGCTGGAAGCCAGTGAATACACGCTGAAAGGTGACATGGCCACAGGTGGAAATAATTCATTAATTAACTGGAGCAGCGACAGTGTGTCTGTCGACAGAAACGCTTACCGAGGGAAGTTGTTGTCAGATGGTCAATCCGCTCCACTTCCTGACTTGCTGGTTCGCATAAACCCAAAGAAAACCTTTGACCACCACTGCTTTCATTCATGCATCTGTGGCCAGTTTGAGATGTTCTTCCAAAAGTTATGATTGAACACCGATCATAACTTTTGGTCTACGTATACATCTCTGTGCTGGTAGCAAACGCAGAGCCATAGAGAGAAAGGCTCTGAGCCAGCGGAACCCGGATGTAAACAAGAGCCTTGCTCGTTAGCCTTAAGGCGCTAGCATTAGCGCTAATATTAGCGCCTTAAGGCACTAGAATTAGCCGCAGAACTGAGACTGCTCATCCCACCTCAAGTTGTGGTGGGGGATATTACACTACATGCATATATAATCCAAAAAGCCTTACCTGTTTGTCTGTTTCCCCTCCTAAATTCTCCAATGTGTGGTGCTAATGTTGTTAGCTGTGACATCACGGACTTCTTCCTCAGGCAAACGGACACGTTTCAGATTGTTGGAGTGCGCCCCCTGCTGTTGGGAAGTCTTCTTCTTCTCTTGATCTTTATGAACTTTCTCACAGTGTGTCATATACGTTCAACTGTCTGTTGTTCCTCACAATATTTACATATGCCAGTGTTATGCTTCCCTATTTTGAATAATGTACCATCTAATCCTGTGTGGGCAAATCTAAGTCTTGATATGAGATAAGATAAGATAGTCTTTATTGATCTCACATTGGAGAAATTCACTTGTCGGCTCAATAGTGTGTGTGTATATATATATATATATATATATATATATATATATATATATATATATATATATATATATATATATATATATATATACACATGCCTACATACACATGTACTGACATATATTCACTTGGTGAAAGCAGAAGAAGTTCTTCTGGATCCTTGCACAGGTTATAGCACAGTGTATTAAATAGATTATTGCACATTAGTTATTGCCCAAAGTCATAACAGTTGTGGTTATATAGAACAGATTACTGGATCACTGTGTGCTTCTGTGCTTTTTTTGTCTGTCTTGTTGTGTCTCTGCTCTGTCTTCTGTAACCCCCAGTCGGTCGAGGCAGATGACCGTTCATACTGAGCCCGGTTCTGCTGGAGGTTTGTCCTTCATGTTAATGAAGGAGGTTTTTTTCCCCTGTTGCTTCATGCTTGCTCAGTATGAGGGATTGTTGCAAAGCCATGGACAATGCAGACAACTCTCCCTGTGACTCTACGCTTCTTCAGGAGGAAATGCTGCTTGTCAAGACTTTTATGCAATCAACTGGTTCCCTTATATAGGATTAAAGATTCAAAGCTTCTTTCTTTTAAAGGCCAGCTAAAGATATTTTAAAGCTGCTTCCACTTTTGGACGAATGTGTATGAATGGTTTGGTAAAATATGTACCGTGACTTACAGATGACGCCCAAACATTTGGGTTTGCTGCCATCTAGTGTTGGAAATAATAAATGTTTTTTCCTTCAAAACACAATTCATGTTATAAATAATTGTCAAAAAAATATGGTTGGACGTAGCAAAAATGTTTTTGATAACTTTTGATCCTCTATGTGTGAGGAATTTTTTGGAGTAACTTTGAATGCCATAAGTGTAACGGTTTAGGAGTAGTTTATTCAAATGTAACACCCAAAAATATGGGAAAATGACATCTTTGATGAGAAATGAATGATTTCCTGTAGGAGGTAGCCCATTGCTTCAAGAGGCTTTTTTGTAGGGCCTATGAAGTTACATGCACTTACTGAGTTTCATAATTCTCAGACAAAGCATGGCTTGGGGCTTACTGATTTAATGCGTTTTTAATGGTTTTCCACAAACCTGATTTTTGCAATGCGACAGCTCAGGCAAATATGCATATTTCATAAAACCTTTGATAACTTTTAAAAGTCAATGTCTTAACTGCATGCTGAAAAAAATTGAAAGTAATAGGTTAAAATGCCTAGGACTAGTTCGTTAAAGTTTGAGGCAAAAACGGCCAATATTTTACCCTTTGACCCAAAATAGCAGACTTCCTGTGGGTTTTAGAGCATACACCCAAGAGACTTTTTTTCATAATTTTAAAAAACCTACCTAGGTAAAAAATTTCAGCTTTCTACGTGTTACGGTTTGGCCCAACTCACTCTAGTTGGCGCTGTTGAGCAGGTTTGCCACGCCCGTTTTCAATTACACTAAAATCATGCGATTTCTCACGGGGGACAATTTTGGGCAAAGTTTGGTGAGTTTTCATGCATGTTTAGGCCTCCAAAAAGCCGTTTCAAAAGTCACAAGAATAAATAATAATAATAATAATAATAAAATCTGCAGTTACAATAGGCCTTCGCAGCGCTTAGCTGCTCGGGCCTAATAATAATAATAATAATAATAATAATAAAATCTGCAGTTACAATAGGCCTTCGCAGCGCTTAGCTGCTCGGGCCTAATAATAATAAAATCTGCAGTTACAATAGGCCTTCGCAGCGCTTAGCTGCTCGGGCCTAATTAAAGCCGCAAGCGGCGATGAGCGGCCCTCGCAGCCAAGCACCGCTGGGGTACGCGCACCTCCTCCCTCCAGCCACCGCAGAAGCTGTCACGCATTTTCCCTGCCCGTCCACCGGGCGATTCACACGAACCCGTACGGCAGCGCTCCACCCCCCCCCCACCCGACTCACAAAAAATCAGGTGCAGATCGGTCGATGCAGCGAGGAGATACAATCGTTCGGCGGGCCGTACGTTTGACACCCCTGGTTTAAACATTATTTTACTGGTTGAAATGCAGTTAAAAGTCTTCAGCTGAAAGGTTGTTGCACACAAATAAAACTTGTTTTGCACACAAAAAGATATGTTTCACACAAAAAAATTGTTTTGCAAACTGTCCGCCTACCTTGCGCTCAAAATATCATTTATAAGTTTTCCTCGAGTACAAAATGGTCTCTGCTCGCACAAAACAGCCTCTGCTCGACTACGATACAATCCCACCCACGCTGCGGTAAATTTGTGCCAAAAGTCACGTGATGCATTAAGAGTTGTTGTTGTTCAGACTTCCCGACATTGAGAAGAATTCAGTTATCTCTAAACTATTGGGCTAATTTACAGGGTCATAGTGAAGATCATCCAGCACAGACCACTTTAACATCTTGTTGGGAAATGGAGAACAGGGAGAGAAGAAGCTTTGGGTAGACAGTTAGACAAAAAGCAATGGAATTAGAATGAACTGATTTAATGTTCAGTTCAACAGTACCACTGACAGCAGTACAACCTTGGATACTACCTGAAGCTAAAGTAGATCTAACACTATTACGAAAGGGAAATAAGGTCAGGGTTTTTTTTTTAAATTCAAATACAATACAGGAATATATTAATATTTACTAGTTTCATTCAGATCTACACAGATGCATCAAAAAAGTTTAGATAACAAGATAGGAGTATCTTTTATTGTTCCAGAGTTTCATATTACAGTAGGAAAGAGGACAAGTAATAATATATCAGTATACACAAGAGAAATGTTAGCAATTTTGTTTGCAATGCAATGGGTAGAAGAAATAAGACCTCTGAGAGTGATTATTTGTTCAGATTCATCTTCATCACTAATCAGTTTACCGATAAAACACTCAGACAGTAGACCAGATATTTTGATAGAAATCCAGCAAACATTATACAGAATTCAAATGATGGACATTACAGTCATATTTTTGTGGGTACCAGCACACATGGGAGTTAAAGGAAATGAAATGGCAGATAAGGCTGCAAAGGAGGCTACAACAAGAAAAGACATTGATGTGTCAGTTAAAATTAGTAAGATGGAAATAAAGAGCATAATTAAACAGAAGATGAAGGAAAGGTGGCAAAAGCAATGGGAGGAAGAGAGGAACAGAAGATGGTTTTACATGATCCAGAGGAGAGTGGGAAAAATGAGATGGGCAGGGAAGAACATAGGAGAAGAAACAATTATATCAGGACTTAGATTTGGGCACACAGGATTAAATAATACATTATTCTAAATAGGTAAACATAACAATGGCAGATGTGAATATTGTGAGCAACAAGAGACAGTTGAACACGTTATGGTATACTGTAGGAAGTACGAAAGAGAAAGGAGAGAAATGGTCCAAAATCTAAAAAGGAAAAGAATACAATTTGATTTAATAGAAATACTTAGAAAAACTCCAGAGATAATTGTTATGTGATTATTTTTCATTATCTTAGATTAATAAATGTAATTGAGAGAATTTGAAATCTTTTTTTGGTTTTGTTTATATTGTTTTGTTAATTTGATTGTGACTTGTTTTGTTTAGTATAAATAATTCTGATCCACACTCCATACCAGTTGGTGGCGGTAATGCACCATTTGGTTGCGTGCCAACCGGCAAAAAAAATCCATAAAGAAAAAGAAGAAGCAGAAGACTTCCCGACAGCAGGGGGCGCACCTGAAAAAAACTGAAAGGCGCCGGTTTGGCTGAGGAAGAAAGACGTGATATCACAGCTAACAGCAGGGACGTGCAGAGGGGGGCGGGGGGCTTGGTCACCTGCCCCTTTGCCCCTTGATGCCCAAAGTGCCCTTTTGTCAGTGTTTTTTTATGTGTGTGTGTGTGCATGTCCAAAATAAAAATAATTTAGATCTAAATTGCCACAGTTACCGTGGCACGGTTACATGATCCACATAACGTGCCTCACTTTTCCCTTCTTCTCCTCTCGCAGCTCCGCGGCTGCTGCTGCCGCTGTCTGACTGCCTGCCCCTTTAAATCGGCAGCACACGTGACTGTGCTCTGTGCATTTTTTTAAACTTAACTCTCATTGGTTGTACTGCCTTAAATCCCGCCTTTCCTCTTTCTGATTTCTAGCACGTGTGTGCGTGCTTATTTGCTTGGAGCGCAAGATTTAAATTTCAATTCATACAGGTATACTGCCGTTACCTCAATTAATACTTGACAACAAACTAGTCCCAGTTAAAGGTATACTATGCAACCGGGGTTGATTTTCCAGCGAGGCTCCCCCCAGAGGGCGAAAGTAAAAGTGCATTGTCGTAAAGATGCTCAGCTGTTCTCCTGGTTTCTCCATCAAGCCAGGTGCGGTTGTTTGTAGGTGGGGTTGTATTTCCCCTAACCCTAACATACATAAATTTCCCTCGACAGACACAAATATCCTAAAGTTAGTATATTACAGTTATTATCCATTATGCACTTACCAAATATGACTTCAAACAGATTTAAAGTCCTGAATTCCTACTTTCCATTCCAGCCCACAAAGTTGTACTGCCTTGACAGGCCATAGTCCATGATGAAGAACATCATACGTCTCGTGGCCTCATCCACAGTCCTCCCACCAATGTCTGACACTGCTGTGACCTAAGGGGGAACAAAAACAGTTCAAAGCTAATTCATTTTTATAGCTCACAGGAGTAAACACGATGCAAAGACAAACTCTGGGTCTAGATTATTTTCATTGTTGATTAATCTATTGATTATTTTAAACAATTAATTGATTGGTTGCTATAATAATAAAATGTTACAAAATTTTGAAAAATATCAGTGTTTCCCAAATCTCTTGTTCTGTCAACAAAACATGGAGATACTCAGTTTATTGCCATAAATGAGCAAAGAAAACAGAAATATTCACATTTATGAAGCTGAAATCAGAGACGTAGGACTCTTTTGTTGGGTGTTCACGTCAGTAATAAGCTGGACTGGACTCATAACACCGACGCTCTGCATAAGAAGGGCCAGAGCCGCCTCCACCTCCTGAGGAGGCTGAGTTCCTTTGGAGTGAGCAGGCCCCTGCTTAAGACTTTTTATGACTCTGTGGTGGCCTCAGCCCTTCTCTACGCTGTCGTCTGCTGGGCTCCAGACAGCGCAGAACGGGACAGAATGAGGCTGAATAAGCTGGTGAGGAAGGCCACTTCTGTCCTGGGCTGCACTCTGGACTCAGTGGAGAAAGTAGCTGAGAGGAGGGTGTTGTCCAAGTTCACATCCATCATGGACAACACCTTCCACCCCCTGCACCAGACTGTAGAGGAGCTGAGCAGCTCCTTTAGTGCCAGACTTAGACACCCTGTCTGTAAAAAGGAGCGCTACCACAAGTCATTCATTCCTGCTGCAATCAGATTATACAGTGCTGCACTGTAACTGTAACCAATGTGCAATAATCTATCTAATTCACTGTGCGATAACCTGTGCAATGATCCGAAGAACTTCTGCTGCTATCACCAAGTGAATATATGTCAGTACATGTGTATGTAGGTATATATATATATATATATATATATATATATATATATATATATATATATATATTGTCTAAAGACAATTACATGATCGGCTTTCTATCACCTGAATATATGTCAGTACATGTGCATATATGTATGAATTTATATATGTATTTATATATGTATGTATTTATATATGTATATATATATATATATATATATATATATATATATATATATATATATATATACAGGGGTTGGACAATGAAACTGAAACACCTCTCATTTTAGTGTGGGAGGTTTCATGGCTAAATTGGACCAGCCTGGTGGCCAATCTTCATTAATTGCACATTGAACCAATAAGAGAAGAGTGTGAAGGTCCAATTAGCAGGGTAAGAGCACAGTTTTGCTCAAAATATTGCAATGCACACAACATTATGGGTGACATACCAGAGTTCAAAAGAGGACAAATTGTTGGTGCACGTCTTGCTGGCGCATCTGTGACCAAGACAGCAAGTCTTTGTGATGTATCAAGAGCCACGGTGTCCAGGGTAATGTCAGCATACCACCAAGAAGGACGAACCACATCCAACAGGATTAACTGTGGACGCAAGAGGAAGCTGTCTGAAAGGGATGTTAGAGTGCTTACCCGGATTGTATCCAAAAAACATGAAACCACGGCTCCCCAAATCACGGCAGAACTAAACGTGCACCTCAACTCTCCTGTTTCTACCAAAACTGTCCGTCGGGAGCTCCACAGGGTTAATATCCACGGCTGGATTCAGAGTGTCTGAAAACATAAAGTACATTTTGCTGCATTGACGTGTATTCTCTCTGAGCGCAGCTTGGTCTGACCTAAGATGGCCGCTCTGTCGGCACGCCTCTCACCCGACGACGGGGCGTCTACGTCATGGGTTAAAGCTAAAATAATCAGTTTGACTGAAAAAAATTCCTAGTCAGCCCATATATTCCCGGGACCGTGGAAATAATGCCACATTAGTTACCTCACTTGCTTATTGTGCAGAGTCAACTTTAACCAAATCTGGTAGTTTTACAATATCCACTGACCATTCATGTCTCTGTCCCACCTTTCAGCTTCAGAGCCTTGGTGTCTTCCTGGACAGCCTCCCATCCTCTCCTCCACTGTCCACATCCATAACATCACCTGGTTAACTTTCATATCGGGAACATCAAGTTCTTCCTTAACACTTTAACCAAACTGGTCCACAGTCCACTTTACACTGTCAGCTCCCTTCCCTCCCTGTCCTCCAGAAAACCTCCATAAATTACAACTAGTACAAAAGACAGCAATTTACATCTTTACATCATCTACTTCACATCTGAACATTACCTCCACTGGCTCCCTGTCACCTTCAGTATAAATTAATCATATGAACAAACAAGGCCAACCACAACCTGGACAATGCAGGACATATAACCAACACTATGATGTCATACATTTTAGTTTAACACTGATCGCACATTACAAGGTCCCTGATTGGTTTATCAGCTAAGTTGCTGGAAGCCAGTGAATACACGCTGAAAGGTGACATGGCCACAGGTGGAAATAATTCATTAATTAACTGGAGCAGCGACAGTGTGTCTATCGACAGACACGCTTACTGAGGGCAGTTGTTGTCAGATGGTCAATCCGCTCCACTTCCTGACTTGCTGGTTCGCATAAACCCAAAGAAAACCTTTGACCACCACTGCTTTCATTCATGCATCTGTGGCCAGTTTGAGATGTTCTTCCAAAAGTTATGATTGAACACCGATCATAACTTTTGGTCTACGTATACATGTCTGTGCTGGTAGCCAGCGCAGAGCCATAGAGAGAAAGGCTCTGAGCCAGCGGAACCCGGATGTAAACAAGAGCCTTGCTCGCTAGCCTTAGGGCGCTAGCATTAGCGCTATAAGTAGCACCTTAAGACGCTAGAATTAGCCGCAGAACTGAGACTGCTCATCCCACCTCAAGTTGTGGTGGGGGATATTACACTACATGCATATATAATCCAAAAAGCCTTACCTGTTTGTCTGTTTCCCCTCCTAAATTCTCCAATGTGTGGTGCTAATGTTGTTAGCTGTGACATCACGGACTTCTTCCTCAGGCAAACGGACACGTTTCAGATTGTTGGAGTGCGCCCCCTGCTGTTGGGAGTCTTCTTCTTCTCTTGTTCTTTATGAATTTTTCTCACAGTGTGTCATATATGTTCAACTGTGTCTTGTTCCTCACAATATTCACATCTGCCAGTGTTATGCTTCCCTATTTTGAATAATGTACCATTTAATCCTGTGTGGGCAAATCTAAGTCTTGATATAAGATAAGATAGTCTTTATTGATCTCACATTGGAGAAATTCACTTGTCACATCGGCTCAATAGTCAGTCAATAGTCAGCAGTAGGAAAGGGTGCATCAGTTATATACAGTGTATCTTCCTATATACAGTGGATCAAAAAGAAAATGAGAAAAAAAGTAAGAATTAAAAAAATACAAAAGAAATCGGAGTAGGCAGGTGATGTCATGTGTACTTCCCGGTTATATACATACATACATACATACATACACACACACACATTATATATATATATATATATATATATATATATATATATATATATATATATATATATATATATATATATATATATATAAATAAATAAAGGCAAGGCAAGGCAAGGCAAATTTATTTGTATAGCACAATTCAGTACAGAGACAATGCAAAGTGCTTTACATGATTAAAATACAGGAAAAGAAAACAGAAAATGTAGACATTAATAAACAGCTGGACTAAAAAAGTTGAACTAATCCTGTTTCAGTAGAACAGTTTAGCTAGAACAGTCAAAAACAGTCCTAAACAGATGTGATTTTAATCTTGATTAAAAAGAACTCAGGTTTTCCGCACTTTTACAGTTTTCTGGAAGTTTGTTCCAGATAAGTGGAGCGTAGGAACTAAATGCTGCTTCTCCTTGTTTAGTTCTGGCTGTAGGTACGCAGAGAAGGCTGGAGCCAGAAGACCTTAGTGCTCTGGATGGTTGATACACTGATAACAAGTCTGTGATGTATTTAGATGCGTTCAGCAGCGTCTGGATCAGCTGCAGCTGTCTGATCCACTTTTTAGGCAGACCTGTGAAAACACCGTTGCAGTAATCGATTCTACTAAAGATAAACGCATGGATTAGTTTTTCCAGATCCTGCTGAGACATCAGTCCTTTAATCCTGGAAATGTTCTTCAGGTGATAGAAAGCCGATCTTGTATATATATATATATATATATATATATATATATATATATAGGCCTACATACACATGTACTGACATATATTCACTTGGTGATAGCAGCAGAAGTTCTTCCGGATCATTGCACAGGTTATAGCACAGTGTATTAAATAGATTATTGCACATTATTTATTGCCCAAAGTTATAACAGTTGTGGTTATATAGAACAGATTGCTGGATCAATGTGTGCTTCTGTGCTTTTTTGTCTGTCTTGTTGTGTCTCTGCTCTGTCTTCTGTAACCCCCAGTCGGTCGAGGCAGATGACCGTTCATACTGAGCCCGGTTCTGCTGGAGGTTTTTCCTTCCTGTTAATGGGGAGGTTTTTTTTCCCTGTTGCTTCATGCTTGTTCAGTATGAGGGATTGTTGCAAAGCCATGGACAATGCAGACTACTCTCCCTGTGGCTCTACGCTTTTTCAGGAGGAAATGCTGCTTGTCAAGACCTTAATGCAATCAACTGGTTCCCTCGGCTAAAATGTTTATCCATTTTAGCCGCGCAATCCTCCATAATTAAAGTCCGACAGTCCACAGATGGCAACAGTTTGTTGATTCAAAATTAATTGTTCATCCACTTCAGCAACCGATGCATTGGAATTACACCCTTATGTGTGCACACTATATTTAGATGGCCATCATATCGGTGGTAGCGCTACACATACCTAATCCAGACGAATGATTGTTCAAATCCAGCGCCGAGCTGATCAACGGCGTCCTCACCGATGTCTATCCTGTCCGACGTCACCTCAGGTGAGCTGAGTTCGATCAGCTGATGCTCCACTCCAAACACGTAACCTCCAGCCCAGTCTTATCTTGCGCAATCACCACCATCAACCATGCAGAAACACGTATCTTTACTTATGCACAGTTCGTGAAGATGCACAAACAGTTTTTGACTGGTTTTGTAGCGGCCAAGCCAATACTTTAAGCCACTGAGGTGCTGCATCGGGGTAATAGAGTTGACGCGCTTATTGTTACCGTTTTGGGATGAATTAGAGTCCGAGTCGTCAGGGCATGTTGAACGCTTCGTCCATTTATTTTCCTCTTTGCATATCAAATGTCCATCATACATGAACACATCTCCAGACAACATATAAAGCAGACTTGCTTGCTTGTATTTATCTTTTTGCGGTCAAAAACTGTTTTCCCCTTCCGGGTGGAAAACCTACCTATCAAAGAAAAGTTCCCCCCTTAAAAAGACATGAACGCTAATTACCCAATCAATGCATTTGCGCTCCTACATATAGGATTAAAGATTAAAATCTTATTTCTTTTAAAGGCCAGCTAAAGATATTTTAAAGCTGCTTCCACTTTTGGACGAATGTGTATAAATGGTTTGGTAAAATATGTACCGTGACTTACAGATGACGCCCAAACATTTGGGTGTGCTGCCATCTAGTGTTGGAAATAATAAATGTTTTTTCCTTCAAAACACAATTCATGTTATAAATAATTGTCAAAAAAATATGGTTGGACGTAGCAAAAATGTTTTTGATAACTTTTGATCCTCTATGTGTGAGGAATTTTTTGGAGTAACTTTGAATGCCATAAGTGTAACGGTTTAGGAGTAGTTTATTCAAATGTAACCCCCAAAAATATGGGAAAATGACATCTTTGATGAGAAATGAATGATTTCCTGTAGGAGGTAGCCCATTGCTTCAAGAGGCTTTTTTGTAGGGCCTATGAAGTTACATGCACTTACCGAGTTTCATAATTCTCAGACAAAGCATGGCTTGGGGCTTACTGATTTAATGCGTTTTTAATGGTTTTCCACAAACCTGATTTTTGCAATGCGACAGCTCAGGCAAATATGCATATTTCATAAAACCTTTGATAACTTTTAAACGTCAATGTCTTAACTGCATGCTGAAAAAATTTGAAAGTAATAGGTTAAAATGCCTAGGACAAGTTCGTTAAAGTTTGAGGCAAAAACGGCCAATATTTTACCCTTTGACCCAAAATAGCAGACTTCCTGTGGGTTTTAGAGCATACACCCAAGAGACTTTTTTTCATAATTTTAAAAAACCTACCTAGGTAAAAAATTTCAGCTTTCTACGTGTTACGGTTTGGCCCAACTCACTCTAGTTGGCGCTGTTGAGCAGGTTTGCCACGCCCGTTTTCAATTACACTAAAATCATGCGATTTCTCACGGGGGACAATTTTGGGCAAAGTTTGGTGAGTTTTCATGCATGTTTAGGCCTCCAAAAAGCCGTTTCAAAAGTCCCAAGAATAAATAATAATAATAATAATAATAATTAAAGCCGCAAGCGGCGATGAGCGGCCCTCGCAGCCAAGCACCGCTGGGGTACGCGCACCTCCTCCCTCCAGCCACCGCAGAAGCTGTCACGCATTTTCCCTGCCCTTCCACCGGGCGATTCACACGAACCCGTACGGCAGCGCTCCAACCCCCCCCACCCGACTCACAAAAAATCAGGTGCAGATCGGTCGATGCAGCGAGGAGATACAATCGTTCGGCGGGCCGTACGTTTGACACCCCTGGTTTAAACATTATTTTACTGGTTGAAATGCAGTTAAAAGTCTTCAGCTGAAAGGTTGTTGCACACAAATAAAACTTGTTTTGCACACAAAAAGATATGTTTCACACAAAAAAATTGTTTTGCAAACTGTCCGCCTACCTTGCGCTCAAAATATCATTTATAAGTTTTCCTCGAGTACAAAATGGTCTCTGCTCGCACAAAACAGCCTCTGCTCGACTACGATACAATCCCACCCACGCTGCGGTAAATTTGTGCCAAAAGTCACGTGATGCATTAAGAGTTGTTGTTGTTCAGACTTCCCGACATTGAGAAGAATTCAGTTATCTCTAAACTATTGGGCTAATTTACAGGGTCATAGTGAAGATCATCCAGCACAGACCACTTTAACATCTTGTTGGGAAATGGAGAACAGGGAGAGAAGAAGCTTTGGGTAGACAGTTAGACAAAAAGCAATGGAATTAGAATTAACTGATTTAATGTTCAGTTCAACAGTACCACTGACAGCAGTACAACCTTGGATACTACCTGAAGCTAAAGTAGATCTAACACTATTACGAAAGGGAAATAAGGTCAGGTTTTTTTTTTTAAATTCAAATACAATACAGGAATATATTAATATTTACTAGTTTCATTCAGATCTACACAGATGCATCAAAAAAGTTTAGATAACAAGATAGGAGTATCTTTTATTGTTCCAGAGTTTCATATTACAGTAGGAAAGAGGACAAGTAATAATATATCAGTATACACAAGAGAAATGTTAGCAATTTTGTTTGCAATGCAATGGGTAGAAGAAATAAGACCTCTGAGAGGGATTATTTGTTCAGATTCATCTTCATCACTAATCAGTTTACCGATAAAACACTCAGACAGTAGACCAGATATTTTGATAGAAATCCAGCAAACATTATACAGAATTCAAATGATGGACATTACAGTCATATTTTTGTGGGTACCAGCACACATGGGAGTTAAAGGAAATGAAATGGCAGATAAGGCTGCAAAGGAGGCTACAACAAGAAAAGACATTGATGTGTCAGTTAAAATTAGTAAGATGGAAATAAAGAGCATAATTAAACAGAAGATGAAGGAAAGGTGGCAAAAGCAATGGGAGGAAGAGAGGAACAGAAGATGGTTTTACATGATCCAGAGGAGAGTGGGAAAAATGAGATGGGCAGGGAAGAACATAGGAGAAGAAACAATTATATCAGGACTTAGATTTGGGCACACAGGATTAAATAATACATTATTCTAAATAGGTAAACATAACAATGGCAGATGTGAATATTGTGAGCAACAAGAGACAGTTGAACACGTTATGGTA
Source organism: Fundulus diaphanus (assembly GCA_037039145.1). Classification (NCBI taxonomy): domain Eukaryota; kingdom Metazoa; phylum Chordata; class Actinopteri; order Cyprinodontiformes; family Fundulidae; genus Fundulus; species Fundulus diaphanus. The sequence continues at coordinate 56,898,727 of CM073124.1, read as the reverse complement.
TACTGTAGGAAGTACGAAAGAGAAAGGAGAGAAATGGTCCAAAATCTAAAAAGGAAAAGAATACAATTTGATTTAATAGAAATACTTAGAAAAACTCCAGAGATAATTGTTATGTGATTATTTTTCATTATCTTAGATTAATAAATGTAATTGAGAGGATTTGAAATCTTTTTTTGGTTTTGTTTATATTGTTTTGTTAATTTGATTGTGACTTGTTTTGTTTAGTATAAATAATTCTGATCCACACTCCATACCAGTTGGTGGCGGTAATGCACCATTTGGTTGCGTGCCAACCGGCAAAAAAAATCCATAAAGAAAAAGAAGAAGCAGAAGACTTCCCGACAGCAGGGGGCGCACCTGAAAAAAACTGAAAGGCGCCGGTTTGGCTGAGGAAGAAAGACGTGATATCACAGCTAACAGCAGGGACGTGCAGAGGGGGGCGGGGGGCTTGGTCACCTGCCCCTTTGCCCCTTGATGCCCAAAGTGCCCTTTTGTCAGTGTTTTTTTATGTGTGTGTGTGTGCATGTCCAAAATAAAAATAATTTAGATCTAAATTGCCACAGTTACCGTGGCACGGTTACATGATCCACATAACGTGCCTCACTTTTCCCTTCTTCTCCTCTCGCAGCTCCGCGGCTGCTGCTGCCGCTGTCTGACTGCCTGCCCCTTTAAATCGGCAGCACACGTGACTGTGCTCTGTGCATTTTTTTAAACTTAACTCTCATTGGTTGTACTGCCTTAAATCCCGCCTTTCCTCTTTCTGATTGCTAGCGCGTGTGTGCGTGCTTATTTGCTTGGAGCGCAAGATTTAAATTTCAATTCATACAGGTATACTGCCGTTACCTCAATTAATACTTGACAACAAACTAGTCCCAGTTAAAGGTATACTATGCAACCGGGGTTGATTTTCCAGCGAGGCTCCCCCCAGAGGGCGAAAGTAAAAGTGCATTGTCGTAAAGATGCTCAGCTGTTCTCCTGGTTTCTCCATCAAGCCAGGTGCGGTTGTTTGTAGGTGGGGTTGTATTTCCCCTAACCCTAACATACATAAATTTCCCTCGACAGACACAAATATCCTAAAGTTAGTATATTACAGTTATTATCCATTATGCACTTACCAAATATGACTTCAAACAGATTTAAAGTCCTGAATTCCTACTTTCCATTCCAGCCCACAAAGTTGTACTGCCTTGACAGGCCATAGTCCATGATGAAGAACATCATACGTCTCGTGGCCTCATCCACAGTCCTCCCACCAATGTCTGACACTGCTGTGACCTAAGGGGGAACAAAAACAGTTCAAAGCTAATTCATTTTTATAGCTCACAGGAGTAAACACGATGCAAAGACAAACTCTGGGTCTAGATTATTTTCATTGTTGATTAATCTATTGATTATTTTAAACAATTAATTGATTGGTTGCTATAATAATAAAATGTTACAAAATTTTGAAAAATATCAGTGTTTCCCAAATCTCTTGTTCTGTCAACAAAACATGGAGATACTCAGTTTATTGCCATAAATGAGCAAAGAAAACAGAAATATTCACATTTATGAAGCTGAAATCAGAGACGTAGGACTCTTTTGTTGGGTGTTCACGTCAGTAATAAGCTGGACTGGACTCATAACACCGACGCTCTGCATAAGAAGGGCCAGAGCCGCCTCCACCTCCTGAGGAGGCTGAGTTCCTTTGGAGTGAGCAGGCCCCTGCTTAAGACTTTTTATGACTCTGTGGTGGCCTCAGCCCTTCTCTACGCTGTCGTCTGCTGGGCTCCAGACAGCGCAGAACGGGACAGAATGAGGCTGAATAAGCTGGTGAGGAAGGCCACTTCTGTCCTGGGCTGCACTCTGGACTCAGTGGAGAAAGTAGCTGAGAGGAGGGTGTTGTCCAAGTTCACATCCATCATGGACAACACCTTCCACCCCCTGCACCAGACTGTAGAGGAGCTGAGCAGCTCCTTTAGTGCCAGACTTAGACACCCTGTCTGTAAAAAGGAGCGCTACCGCAAGTCATTCATTCCTGCTGCAATCAGATTATACAGTGCTGCACTGTAACTGTAACCAATGTGCAATAATCTATCTAATTCACTGTGCGATAACCTGTGCAATGATCCGAAGAACTTCTGCTGCTATCACCAGGTGAATATATGTCAGTACATGTGCATATATATATATATATATATATATATATATATATATATATATATATATATATATACAGGGGTTGCACAATGAAACTGAAACACCTCTCATTTTAGTGTGGGAGGTTTCATGGCTAAATTGGACCAGCCTGGTGGCCAATCTTCATTAATTGCACATTGAACCAATAAGAGAAGAGTGTGAAGGTCCAATTAGCAGGGTAAGAGCACAGTTTTGCTCAAAATATTGCAATGCACACAACATTATGGGTGACATACCAGAGTTCAAAAGAGGACAAATTGTTGGTGCACGTCTTGCTGGCGCATCTGTGACCAAGACAGCAAGTCTTTGTGATGTATCAAGAGCCACGGTGTCCAGGGTAATGTCAGCATACCACCAAGAAGGACGAACCACATCCAACAGGATTAACTGTGGACGCAAGAGGAAGCTGTCTGAAAGGGATGTTAGAGTGCTTACCCGGATTGTATCCAAAAAACATGAAACCACGGCTCCCCAAATCACGGCAGAACTAAACGTGCACCTCAACTCTCCTGTTTCTACCAAAACTGTCCGTCGGGAGCTCCACAGGGTTAATATCCACGGCTGGATTCAGAGTGTCTGAAAACATAAAGTACATTTTGCTGCATTGACGTGTATTCTCTCTGAGCGCAGCTTGGTCTGACCTAAGATGGCCGCTCTGTCGGCACGCCTCTCACCCGACGACGGGGCGTCTACGTCATGGGTTAAAGCTAAAATAATCAGTTTGACTGAAAAAAATTCCTAGTCAGCCCATATATTCCCGGGACCGTGGAAATAATGCCACATTAGTTACCTCACTTGCTTATTGTGCAGAGTCAACTTTAACCAAATCTGGTAGTTTTACAATATCCACTGACCATTCATGTCTCTGTCCCACCTTTCAGCTTCAGAGCCTTGGTGTCTTCCTGGACAGCCTCCCATCCTCTCCTCCACTGTCCACATCCATAACATCACCTGGTTAACTTTCATATCGGGAACATCAAGTTCTTCCTTAACACTTTAACCAAACTGGTCCACAGTCCACTTTACACTGTCAGCTCCCTTCCCTCCCTGTCCTCCAGAAAACCTCCATAAATTACAACTAGTACAAAAGACAGCAATTTACATCTTTACATCATCTACTTCACATCTGAACATTACCTCCACTGGCTCCCTGTCACCTTCAGTATAAATTAATCATATGAACAAACAAGGCCAACCACAACCTGGACAATGCAGGACATATAACCAACACTATGATGTCATACATTTTAGTTTAACACTGATCGCACATTACAAGGTCCCTGATTGGTTTATCAGCTAAGTTGCTGGAAGCCAGTGAATACACGCTGAAAGGTGACATGGCCACAGGTGGAAATAATTCATTAATTAACTGGAGCAGCGACAGTGTGTCTATCGACAGACACGCTTACCGAGGGCAGTTGTTGTCAGATGGTCAATCCGCTCCACTTCCTGACTTGCTGGTTCGCATAAACCCAAAGAAAACCTTTGACCACCACTGCTTTCATTCATGCATCTGTGGCCAGTTTGAGATGTTCTTCCAAAAGTTATGATTGAACACCGATCATAACTTTTGGTCTACGTATACATGTCTGTGCTGGTAGCCAGCGCTGAGCCATAGAGAGAAAGGCCGTTTCTCAATATGCGTTCTTGAGCGTTCTCGTGTGCTCGTGACACGTCATCAGCCTCAGCCCGAGCACTGTTCCAATGCTGAGAACGCCAAATCGAGAACGCGCCGAATTCCCCGGATGTTGTTCTCGCCCGCCCTCTTTATCGAGCATGCATCAGAGCAGACTTGTGCGTTCTTCAGACTGACCGCTTGCCCAGAATGCACCGCGGCCGCAGCTTGATTCGAGACAGCGCAAAAAGAGCTCACAGCGGTAAGTTAAAAAATTCCCTTTTCTGCTGCTGTTGTTGTTCAAAAGTACGTTTTAAGATCGTTTGAGGCGAGAATATTATACTTTTAAGCTTCCCTATGTGGCCTGTTTACAGAGTTAGTGCGTAATTTAAAAAAAGTAGTGTGCATAATACCGCTGGTTATGATTTATTTGTTTTGTGTTTATCTGACTGACGTGTGTTGCTTTATTAACTCAATACTTGCTGGAATAAATTATAAATGTCTCCCTAGGACGGCAGCAGCATATAAAATAAATAAATAAATACATTCTATAAATGTTTTTCCTATCTAAGTGAGTTTCTTCTGAGTCAGGACACGAATAATTGAGAGGAGAAAGAGGGAAAGAAAATAATAGTAATAATAGTATATGAAAAAACAGACATTTATTTTATACGAATGTTTTATCTTTGGAACAGAATGAAGGTGTAATATATTCAACAAATTATTAACAGTTACTAACATGGTTTAAAACAACGAAATAACTCATTAAGATCTTATACAAACAGACAATGCCTATAAACTTACAATTAAAAATAGTTGGAATGGAAATTAATTTACGCATTATTTTATGTATTTTTCCAGGTGGTGAAAACAAAAGAAATGAAGCAGCATGTGAACAAGACTCCAACTGATCTACATTAGGTCAGGTGTAGTCATGTTCACTTAAACATGCAGCCAGCTGGAGCAGCTCCCTATCTTCAGCCGCTGGATGGTCATCCTCCTCTGGGTCGACCTCCTCATCCTCCTCTGGGTCGACCTCCTCATCTAGCTGGTTACCTGCCTCTATACAAATATTGTGGAGGATGCAGCAGGCGGCGATTACTTTTGGGGCAAACGTCAGGCAGACCTCCAGCACCCTGAAGAAGATGGAACACCACCGTGTCTTCAGACCACCAAAGACAAGCTCAATGATGTTTATCAGCCTTGGCATGGTGCCTGTTGTAGCGGGCCTCCACTTGACCTGTACCAAATATAAAATTAACTTGTAATTTAGATAATATGCTGATCTGTCTTAATCTTCTATCCAATTAATATCATCTATCAATTGTGTGTCATTGTTGGCTCTATTTAAGAACAAGAAGGTAAGAGATCTTACTGGCAAGCTGTTTCCCTATAGGATGCACCACAGACCAGCCAGCAGAGGGTCACCTCTATCTCCTGTGGCCATCCATGGACCTTCTGGATGGACAGCAGCTGAAGGAGGAGGACGATGGTGGCCCTGTTTAGCCTGAAGGCTGGTTTCAGGTCCCCTTCATTAAAAAATATTTGGAGGATCGGCACCGAGGTGTTTATCCTCACATATTCTGTTTCTGTTTCTTCCTGTAAATATAAAATGCCAAATGTTAATTGTTTTTTGTCACGTTTTCTATGCATAAAACTATACCTGTTTAACATACAGATTATTATAGTTCACAAGAAAGAAAAGATAAAATGTATAGTGTTGTAAAACTAGTCAAGTATAATAAATGTAACAAATTGCTTCCCTTCTCTGGTATTATTACCATTTCACTGAAAAAATGGGCTGAACTAAATGCACATAATTTATAGATTAATCACTGTAAAGGTGGACAGACATAAAAATGTTTTTTTTTTCCTTTCTTAATGATCAATGCTGTGAAGGTCAGGAGGTGCAATAAAGTAGCTTAACCCTACTGTTATTAATGTTAAAACTGGGTCTTCATTTTTATTAATATAGGAAAAATAGTCACAATTTCAACCTGATCACGTTTTTAATATCATCAATGGGGTTTTTCTAAAGATAAAAGTAGGAAATAGGCTGTCAATCTTAAAATGCCTACCAGTTGGCAATAGATGGGTGAGCAAAGCCTGCCTTCTGAGCCTCCTCTGCTGCATCTATCTTCTCCTTGCTCGGATTCTCCTCCTCAACTGCATCACCTCCTCTTCAGCCTGCTGGTAAAGCTGACCAACAACCGAAGCAACAGCAATATTGCTCGTATCGCTCATTTTGCTTCTACAAAGTGCTGATTTTTAAAGAAGATTCAATCGCCTCTATAACTAGAACAATTACAACTCCCCACAAAGAAATTCACGCTATTGCTGGTTTTATTATAGAAATTAATTTAAATAAAAAACGTTTTCAATAAGATATGATGGTGTAGTGTATAAATAGTTTTGAACGTTAAAGGAATGCTCAAGCGCTGTGGGTGTGATGACGTCACGAGTATACTTCTGTTCCAATGCACAATACGTGCTGCGTGCTCGCGTTCTCGTCAAGTCCGATCTTCCTGTGTTCTTACCGAGAACAGACTTGACGAGAACGCGAGTACGGACTCGCGTTCTCGTGAATTGAGAAACGGCCAAAGGCTCTGAGCCAGCGGAACCCGGATGTAAACAAGAGCCTTGCTCGCTAGCCTTAGGGCGCTAGCATTAGCGCTATAAGTAGCACCTTAAGACGCTAGAATTAGCCGCAGAACTGAGACTACTCATCCCACCTCAAGTTGTGGTGGGGGATATTACACTACATGCATATATAATCCAAAAAGCCTTACCTGTTTGTCTGTTTCCCCTCCTAAATTCTCCAATGTGTGGTGCTAATGTTGTTAGCTGTGACATCACGGACTTCTTCCTCAGGCAAACGGATACGTTTCAGATTGTTGGAGTGCGCCCCCTGCTGTTGGGAGTCTTCTTCTTCTCTTGTTCTTTATGAATTTTTCTCACAGTGTGTCATATATGTTCAACTGTGTCTTGTTCCTCACAATATTCACATCTGCCAGTGTTATGCTTCCCTATTTTGAATAATGTACCAATTAATCCTGTGTGGGCAAATCTAAGTCTTGATATAAGATAAGATAGTCTTTATTGATCTCACATTGGAGAAATTCACTTGTCACATCGGCTCAATAGTCAGTCAATAGTCAGCAGTAGGAAAGGGTGCATCAGTTATATACAGTGTATCTTCCGATATACAGTGGATCAAAAAGAAAATGAGAAAAAAAGTAAGAATTAAAAAAATACAAAAGAAATCGGAGTAGGCAGGTGATGTCATGTGTACTTCCCGGTTATATACATACATACATACATACATACATACATACACACACACACATTATATATATATATATATATATATAAATAAATAAATAAATAAAGGCAAGGCAAGGCAAATTTATTTGTATAGCACAATTCAGTACAGAGACAATGCAAAGTGCTTTACATGATTAAAATACAGGAAAAGAAAACAGAAAATGTAGACATCAATAAACAGCTGGACTAAAAAAGTTGAACTAATGCTGTTTCAGTAGAACAGTTTAACTAGAACAGTCAAAAACAGTCCTAAACAGATGTGTTTTTAATCTTGATTAAAAAGAACTCAGGTTTTCAGCACTTTTACAGTTTTCTGGAAGTTTGTTCCAGATAAGTGGAGCGTAGGAACTAAATGCTGCTTCTCCTTGTTTAGTTCTGGCTGTTGGTACGCAGAGAAGGCTGGAGCCAGAAGACCTTAGTGCTCTGGATGGTTGATACACTGATAACAAGTCTGTGATGTATTTAGATGCGTTCAGCAGCGTTCTGGATCAGCTGCAGCTGTCTGATCCACTTTTTAGGCAGACCTGTGAAAACACCGTTGCAGTAATCGATTCTACTAAAGATAAACGCATGGATTAGTTTTTCCAGATCCTGCTGAGACATCAGTCCTTTAATCCTGGAAATGTTCTTCAGGTGATAGAAAGCCGATCTTGTATATATATATATATATATATATATATATATATATATATATATATATATATATATATATATATATATATATATATATATATAGGCCTACATACACATGTACTGACATATATTCACTTGGTGATAGCAGCAGAAGTTCTTCCGGATCATTGCACAGGTTATAGCACAGTGGATTAAATAGATTATTGCACATTATTTATTGCCCAAAGTTATAACAGTTGTGGTTATATAGAACAGATTGCTGGATCAATGTGTGCTTCTGTGCTTTTTTGTCTGTCTTGTTGTGTCTCTGCTCTGTCTTCTGTAACCCCCAGTCGGTCGAGGCAGATGACCGTTCATACTGAGCCCGGTTCTGCTGGAGGTTTTTCCTTCCTGTTAATGGGGAGGTTTTTTTTCCGTGTTGCTTCATGCTTGTTCAGTATGAGGGATTGTTGCAAAGCCATGGACAATGCAGACTACTCTCCCTGTGGCTCTACGCTTTTTCAGGAGGAAATGCTGCTTGTCAAGACCTTAATGCAATCAACTGGTTCCCTCGGCTAAAATGTTTATCCATTTTAGCCGCGCAATCCTCCATAATTAAAGTCCGACAGTCCACAGATGGCAACAGTTTGTTGATACAAAATTAATTGTTCATCCACTTCAGCAACCAATGCATTGGAATTACACCCTTATGTGTGCACACTATATTTAGATGGCCATCATATCGGTGGTAGCGCTACACATACCTAATCCAGACGAATGATTGTTCAAATCCAGCGCCGAGCTGATCAACTGCGTCCTCACCGATGTCTATCCTGTCCGACGTCACCTCAGGTGAGCTGAGTTCGATCAGCTGATGCTCCACTCCAAACACGTAACCTCCAGCCCAGTCTTATCTTGCGCAATCACTACCATCAACCATGCAGAAACACGTATCTTTACTTATGCACAGTTCGTGAAGATGCACAAACAGTTTTTGACTGGTTTTGTAGCGGCCAAGCCAATACTTTAAGCCACTGAGGTGCTGCATCGGGGTAATAGAGTTGACGCGCTTATTGTTACCGTTTTGGGATGAATTAGAGTCCGAGTCGTCAGGGCATGTTGAACGCTTCGTCCATTTATTTTCCTCTTTGCATATCAAATGTCCATCATACATGAACACATCTCCAGACAACATATAAAGCAGACTTGCTTGCTTGTATTTATCTTTTTGCGGTCAAAAACTGTTTTCCCCTTCCGGGTGGAAAACCTACCTATCAAAGAAAAGTTCCCCCCTTAAAAAGACATGAACGCTAATTACCCAATCAATGCATTTGCGCTCCTACATATAGGATTAAAGATTAAAATCTTATTTCTTTTAAAGGCCAGCTAAAGATATTTTAAAGCTGCTTCCACTTTTGGACGAATGTGTATAAATGGTTTGGTAAAATATGTACCGTGACTTACAGATGACGCCCAAACATTTGGGTGTGCTGCCATCTAGTGTTGGAAATAATAAATGTTTTTTCCTTCAAAACACAATTCATGTTATAAATAATTGTCAAAAAAATATGGTTGGACGTAGCAAAAATGTTTTTGATAACTTTTGATCCTCTATGTGTGAGGAATTTTTTGGAGTAACTTTGAATGCCATAAGTGTAACGGTTTAGGAGTAGTTTATTCAAATGTAACCCCCAAAAATATGGGAAAATGACATCTTTGATGAGAAATGAATGATTTCCTGTAGGAGGTAGCCCATTGCTTCAAGAGGCTTTTTTGTAGGGCCTATGAAGTTACATGCACTTACCGAGTTTCATAATTCTCAGACAAAGCATGGCTTGGGGCTTACTGATTTAATGCGTTTTTAATGGTTTTCCACAAACCTGATTTTTGCAATGCGACAGCTCAGGCAAATATGCATATTTCATAAAACCTTTGATAACTTTTAAACGTCAATGTCTTAACTGCATGCTGAAAAAATTTGAAAGTAATAGGTTAAAATGCCTAGGACTAGTTCGTTAAAGTTTGAGGCAAAAACGGCCAATATTTTACCCTTTGACCCAAAATAGCAGACTTCCTGTGGGTTTTAGAGCATACACCCAAGAGACTTTTTTTCATAATTTTAAAAAACCTACCTAGGTAAAAAATTTCAGCTTTCTACGTGTTACGGTTTGGCCCAACTCACTCTAGTTGGCGCTGTTGAGCAGGTTTGCCACGCCCGTTTTCAATTACACTAAAATCATGCGATTTCTCACGGGGGACAATTTTGGGCAAAGTTTGGTGAGTTTTCATGCATGTTTAGGCCTCCAAAAAGCCGTTTCAAAAGTCCCAAGAATAAATAATAATAATAATTAAAACCGCAAGCGGTGATGATCGGCCCTCGCAGCCAAGCGCCGCTCTGGCCTATGGGCCACCGCTAGGGTACGCGCACCTCCCGCCGCCAGCCACCGCAGAAGCTGTCATGCATTTTCCTCACCCGTCTACCATGCAATACACACGTATGCGTTGGGCAGCGCTCCCCCACGACTCACAAAAAATCTGGTGCAGTTCGGTCGATGCACCGAGGAGACACAGCCGTTGAATAATGAAAATGCATTTGGCCACCGGGCCGGACTAAATCGTTCGGCGGGCCAGATCCGGCCCGCAGGCCGTACGTTTGACACCCCTGGTTTAAACATTAGTATACCAACTTAATCAAAGGTATCTTACTAGGTGTTAATCCAGCTTCATGTGAAAAGTTAACAATACCTTTTTAGTTATTTAAAGTTAATTATTTCATGTGTTTAAGGGTTTCGTTTCTTGCATTAAGACAGCTTTTATGAAAGTTTGACAGTTAAATTGGTGGATACACACCCAAAAGTAATAATGTAAAAGTGACACTTTAGCAATTGGAATATTGCTAAAGTAACACGTTAGCAATATTCCACATCTGTATGTTGTGTACAAACTTTAGTAATTTCTAACAGACCACTTCACTCTCAGAAAGCAGGTCTGCTGGTGGTTCCTAAAGTCTGTAAAACCAGAATGATTGGCAGATCCTTTAGCTATCATGCTCCTCTCCAGTGGAACCAACTCCCAGTTTCGGTACGTGACGCAGACACCCTGTCTACTTTTAAGACTAATCCTAAAACTTTCCTTTTTCCATCCATCCATCGTCTTCCGCTTATCCGGGGTCATGTCGCGGGTGTAGCAGCTTCAAGAGGGAGGCCCAGACCTTCCTCTCCCCAGCCACTTGGGCCACTTCCTCCGGGGGAATCCCAAAGCGTTCCCAGGCGAGCAGAGTCTCTCCAGCGTGTCCTGGGTCTTCCCCTGGGCCTCCTCCCGGTGGGACGTGCCCGGAACACCTTACCAGGGAGGCGTCCAGGAGGCATCCTGACCAGATGCCCGAGTCACCTCAACTGGCTCCTCTCGACGTGGAGGAGCAGCGGCTCTACTCTGAGTCCTCCCCAGATGACTGAGCTCCTCACCCTATCTCTAAGGGAGAGCCCAGACACACTATGGAGAAAACTCATTTTGGCCACTTGTATCCGGGATCTCGTTCTTTCGGTCACGACCCAAAGCTCGTGACCATAGATGAGGGTAGGAACGTAGATCGACCGGTAAATCGAGAGCTTGGCCTTTTGGCTCAGCTCTCTCTTCACCACAACGGATCGGTACAGCGCCCGCTTCACAGCAGACGTTGCACCAATCCGCCTGTCGATCTCCCGCTCCATCTTCCCCTCATCTCTGAACAAGACCCCAAGATACTTGAACTCCTCCACTAGAAGCTGGCTCTTGGGACTTTCCCTTTTGACAAAGCTTATAGTTAGAGTGGTTCATGTTACCCTGAGCTACGAGCTACTTGAACTCCTCCACTAGAAGCTGGCTCTTGGGACTTTCCTTTTTGACAAAGCTTATAGTTAGAGTGGCTCATGTTACGCTGAGCTACCTTTATAGTTATGCTGCTATAGGCTTAGGCTGCTGGAGGACATCAGGGTCTACTGTTCTTCGTTTTTGCATGACTGTTGTCATTTCAGCTTTTAACTTTTTGTTTTTTCTATTTTTTCTTCATAGTAGGTACACCTGGTCTGGCGTTCTGTTAGCTGTGACATCATCCAGGGAAGACAGATCACCTGCTATTACCATCTAATGTAAAACAGATTACTGGATCAATGTGTGCTTCTGTGCTTTTTTGTCTGTCATGTTGTGTCTCTTCTCTCTCTTTTGTAACCCCCAGTCAGTCAAGGCAGATTACCGTTCATACTGAGCCCGGTTCTGCTGGAGGTTTTTCCTTCCTGTTAATGGGGAGTTTTTTCTTCTGCTGTCACTTCATGCTTGATCAGTATGAGGGATTGCTGCAAAGCCATGTACAATGCAAACGACTCTCCCTGTGGCTCTACGCTTCTTCAGGAGTGAATGCTGCTTGTTACGACTTTGATGCAATCAACTGGTTCCCTTATATAGGAATTTATTTTACCAATCTGGATAATCTGACTTAATATGTATAATCTGATTGATTTTGACATTGTAAACTGCCTTTAGATGACATGCAGGCATGGACTGGTAATCGGGCGTACCGGGCATTTTCCCGGTGGGCCGACGTGCTGTTTGGGCCGGCAGACCCGACATGTATATAAATATGTATTATTATTAATTATTTTATATATCTGCCTCGTTATATTTGCATAATGCATGAAGAAAAATAAAATCAGCAGCGCAAGAGTCTGTTCCGATCATCCGGCCCTTACCACAGGCTATTGCAGCCCATTGGTTATCATAAAGTAGAAAAACACCTTCACGCTCCATGTGGAACTTTGTGCAGCAGTGTTCACAGTAGTAATGGGAGGCGCAGAGAAACTGCACGAAAAAAAGAAACGAGTTCTTCAAACGGACGCTGCGAAATGTGTCAAACTCACTGACATGTCCCCTACAGCAGACCTTCATCTGCTCCGGTGTCTGATGTAAAATATGGTGGTGGTGGTCAGTGACGTGCGGTAGGGTTCATAGCTGGTGAGGCACTGACGTCATCAGAGTCAGATTTACAAATATATACACACTCTACAGAGTAGACTCGTTGCAAAGTGCTGAAGGAGACTGATTGAGCCAAATAAATTCACCAAGATACATGGAAAAATATTGGTTCTTTGATGAAAAAAAAATTGTCATTTGATTGGTAGCAGTTTATGAGTTATGATGGATTTCTGCATTTGTAACACATTCTAAAACTATAACCCACATTACGCACATTTTATCACAAAAACAAAACATGAATAAGTATCACTGTCTTACCTCTACTTATAATTTAAGTCCCTGTGGCGCTCTTTCTGAACAAAAATATCATCATTTTCCGGTAAAAGTTATCTTTATCTTCTTCAGATTTAAAAGTCTCTCAGTCTCAATGGAGCTCACTGCCAGGGAGGAAAGCCTTCCTTGATCAGTCCTGTTCCAGCTGTATGTTTAGAGTCTTTTTAGTGCTTTACTTGTTTAGCAAAACTCGCTAATAAAACATCAATAACTTGTTTTGACTCTACTATTTGGGGATCACGAGCGGTGCTCCTTGAGCGCCCCCTGCCTAGAGGCCAAGGATTTGCCGGCCTCACCTACAACCAGTTCTTTGCTGTTTATGATCGGCCAGCACCACGAAAACATGTTATCTGCACACAGTTTGATGACCAAAACACAATTCGTAATCCACATATATTAAATTGTGGAAAATCAGTTCATAACTGTTTGAACAATTGAATTTATGATCTAGAGACAGGAAGATGCATTCACAGAATGGAAGCCACTGCAGTTAACATGGGATTGCGCAATCCCAGGGTAGGCCAAGCTCGCTGCGGCCTCACCGGCTTCGCTATCAAGCGCCACCAAGGATTTACATGAAAAATAGCGAAAAGTCTGCGATTTTAAAGAAAATATGATCAAAAATTAGGAAATTAGATAAATAAAATACTTATTACAAATGACTGAGTAAATCAAAATTTATATTGTTATTATATATTTTCTTTCTTTCCATGATGACAAGTGAGGCATTTCTCTGGTTCATTTTGTCATTGGCATCCTTTTTTACACAGTGAGTGCACATTAGTCCAATGTTACCCTACAGTATCTGGAAGACTGAATAGATCTGATGAGCAACTTACAATAACTTCTTATAATGATGTAACGTGATAATATGTGTGATTGAACGTGACACCTCTCTTTCTCTCTCTCTCTCTCTGATCTAAGAATAGTTGCTGTGCTGTGGTGGAGTTTACATTTTACAGTGTTAATAAATTAAGAATTTGGAAGTATTTTAAGTGTCCACTCTCACTAATTTCCATTATCCTGGCCTCAGTTGGTATTGCACAGTTGGTATACACATTCAGTACACAAAAAAAATGTGGTGGGCCAGTCTAATCCAAAATGCCAGGGCCGATTTTTTTGTCCCAATCCACCCCTGATGACATGTTTCATGATTTGGCGCTATATAAATAAAAACTGAAATGTATTGAACAAGAGTTTGTCAGTTTTCAAGCAGGATATGTATATCTGTTCAACTTAAATATATAAGGAAACCAAAGAGTTAAGATCACTTACTTACCAAGAGAAATTCCTTTGGGGTTTATTTGTGGTCTCTTGCTGCCCCCTGCTGGATGATAATGGTATTTGATACCATGTCAACATGGTGTCAAAATTCAGATTTCAATCTAAAATGGCTTACTTCCTGTGATACTTGCACTATGACATTAATTGTAAATTCTGAGCATCTTGCTGAGATCTACAACTGTACAAAATTTCATTACTCTACGATGAAGTAAGTGAATAGCAAAAGGTCCTTTGAAAATTGCTTGGTGGCGCTATAGAGAAACTAAGTCCTGCTCACTAAAGTTTGTTATGGATTCCTGTTGGGGGGTGGATAAGGATGCATCCAAATGAGTTTTAGGCAGCTCGGCCCAAAACTGTGGAATTCAGAGCCAAACGTATGACAGCAGCGTTTGAGGTGAATATGCCACGCCGCCACGCCCCCCTGCTCCATCGAATCCAGTTGAGCCTGAAATCCACAACATACCAACCATGTGTTCTGTCTGTGGACATAGTTTCATGTTGATTAGCTCAGAGGGGTAACATAGCGACCGCTTACAACAAAACATGACAGTTCCTGTTGTTAGGGGGCGTGGCCTAAGCAATGTCATCATTTGACCATTGGATATTGTAGGAGACCTAGTGGTGATCAACTACTGAAAGTTTGGTGGCTCTGTGAGTTTTTGTGTATGAAATATAACAGTTTTGTGTTTCATGGCGAGTAGGTGAACTTTGACCCCTGCTAACCCCCCTTCACCATGCTCAAAAACTCACCGTTTTGATAACTTTTAATTGGCCATGCCTTATGATCAGACTGCCTGAGTTTCAAGCCGCTCGCTAAAAATCTCTAGGAGGAGATCCATCAAATACCAATGCTATAAACGTCAAAAATGGGGTCAAAATCAGACCTTCAATCTAAAATGGCCGACTTCCTGTGATATTTGCACTATGACATTAATTGTAAATTCTGAGCGTCTTGGTGAGCTCTCCCACTGTACCAAATGTCATGTCTCTACGATGAAGTAAGTGAATAGCAAAGGGTCCTTTGAAAATTGCTAAGTGGCGCCGTTGAGGCATTAGGTCACGCCCACCAAAATTTGTTATGGATTCCTGTTGGGGGGTGGATAAGGATGCATCCAAGTGAGTTTTAAGCAGCTCGGCCCAAAAATGTGGAATTCAGAGCCAAACGTATGGCAGCAGCGTTTGAGGTGACTTCACCACGCCGCCACGCTCTCCTGCTCCATCAAATCGACTTGGGGCTGGAATCCACAACACAACAACATGTCTTCTGTCTCTGGACACAGTTTCATGTTGATTAGCTCAGAGGGGTAACATAGCGACCGTTTACAGCAAAACATGACACTTCCTGTTGTCAGGGGGCGTGGCCTAAGTGATGTCATCATTTGACCATTGGATATTAAAGAAGACCCGAGGATGATCAATCACAGAAAGTTTGATGCCTCTGTGTGTTTCTGTGTAGGAGATATAACACTTTTATTTTTTGTGGCGAATAGGTGAACTTTGACCCCTGCCAACGCCCCTTCAGCATGCTCAAAAACTCACCGTTTTGATAACTTTTAATTGGCCATGCCTTATGATCAGACTGCCCGAGTTTCAAGCCGATCGCTCGATATCTCTAGGAGGAGTTAGATCTTATACCAATGCTGTAACTGTCAAAATTGAGGTCAAAATCAGACTTTCAGTCTAAAATGGCCAACTTCCTGTGATACTTGCACTATGACATTAATTGTAAATTCTGAGCGTCTTGTTGAGCTCTACAACTGTACCAAATCTCATGTCTCTACGATGAAGTAAGTGAATAGCAAAGGGTCCTTTGAAAATTTCTAGGTGGCGCCGTTGAGGCATTTTTCTTTAGATTTTTGTGACGACCTTAAAATACAAAATTTTTAAACAGTCACCATGCATCTGCAAAGTTTGGTGAGTTTTTGAAAATGAGAAAGCCCCCAAAAAGGCCCCTCTTTAGGGGGGCAGAATAATAAGAATAATAATTAACACTACAGATACAATAGGCCTTCGCAGCGCTTCGCTGCTCGGGCCTAATAATTAAAACCGCAAGCGGTGATGATCGGCCCTCGCAGCCAAGCGCCGCTCTGGCCTATGGGCCACCGCTAGGGTACGTGCACCTCCCGCCGCCAGCCATCGCAGAAGCTGTCATGCATTTTCCTCACCCGTCTAACATGCAATACACACGTACGCGTTGGGCAGCGCTCCCCCACGACTCACAAAAAACCTGGTGCAGATCGGTCGATGCACCGAGGACACACAGCCGTTGAATAATGAAAATGCATTTGGCCACCGGGCCGGACTAAATCGTTCGGCGGGCCAGATCCGGCCCGCAGGCCGTACGTTTGACACCCCTGGTTTAAACACTAGTATACAAATTTAATTAAAGGTATCTTACTAGCTGTTAATCCAGCTTCATGTGAAAAGTTAACAAAACCTTTTTAGTTATTTAAAGTTAATTATTTCATGTGTTTAAGGGTTTCGTTTCATGCATTAAGACAGCTTTTATGAAAGTTTGACAGTTAAATTGGTGGATACACACCCAAAAGTAATAATGTAAAAGTAACACTTTAGCAATTGGAATATTGCTAAAGTAACACGTTAGCAATATTCCACATGTGTATGTTGTGTACAAACATTAGTAATTTCTAACAGACCACTTCACTCTCAGAAAGCAGGTCTGCTGGTGGTTCCTAAAGTCTGTAAAACCAGAATGGGAGGCAGATCCTTTAGCTATCATGCTCCTCTCCAGTGGAACCAACTCCAAGTTTTGGTCCGTGACGCAGATACCCTGTCTACTTTTAAGACTAATCCTAAAACTTTCCTTTTTCGATCCATCCATCGTCTTCCTCTTATCCGGGGTCGGGTCGCGGGTGTAGCAGCTTCAAGAGGGAGGCCCAGACCTTCCTCTCCCCAGCCACTTGGGCCACTTCCTCCGGGGGAATCCCAAAGCGTTCCCAGGCCAGCAGAGTCTCTCCAGCGTGTCCTGGGTCTTCCCCTGGGCCTCCTCCCGGTGGGACGTGCCCAGAACACCTCACCAGGGATGTGTCCAGGAGGCATCCTAACCAGATGCCCGAGCCACCTCAACTGGCTCCTCTCAATGTGGAGGAGCAGCGGCTCTACTCTGAGTCCTCCCCGGATGACTGAGCTCCTCACCCTATCTCTAAGGGAGAGCCCAGACACACTATGGAGAAAACTCATTTTGGCCGCTTGTGTCCGGGATCTCGTTCTTTCGGTCACGACCCAAAGCTCGTGACCATAGATGAGGGTAGGAACGTAGATCGACCGGTAAATCGAGAGCTTGGCCTTTTGGCTCAGCTCTCTCTTCACCACAACGGACCGGTACAGCGCCCGCTTCACAGCAGACGCCGCACCAATCCGCCTGTCGATCTCCCGCTCCATCTTCCCCTCATTCGTGAACAAGACCCCAAGATACTTGAACTCCTCCACTAGAAGCTGGCTCTTGGGACTTTCCTTTTTCACAAAGCTTATAGTTAGAGTGGCTCATGTTACTCTGAGCTACCTTTATAGTTATGCTGCTATAGGCTTAGGCTGCTGGAGGACATCAGGGTCTACTGTTCTTCGTTTTTGCATGACTGTTGTCATTTAAGCTTTTAACTTTTTGTTTTTTCTATTTTTTCTTCATAGTAGGTACACCTGGTCTGGCGTTCTGTTAGCTGTGACATCATTCAGGGAAGACAGATCACCTGCTATTACCATCTAATGTAAAACACATTACTGGATCAATGTGTGCTTCTGTGCTTTTTTGTCTGTCATGTTGTGTCTCTTCTCTGTCTTCTGTAACCCCAGTCAGTCAAGGCAGATTACCGTTCATACTGAGCCCGGTTCAGCTGGAGGTTTTTCCTTCTGCTGTCACTTCATGCTTGATCAGTATGAGGGATTGCTGCAAAGCCATGTACAATGCAAACGACTCTCCCTGTGGCTCTACGCTTCTTCAGGAGTGAATGCTGCTTGTTACGACTTTGATGCAATTAACTGGTTCACTTATATAGGAATTTCTTTTACCAATCTGGATAATCTGACTTAATATGTATAATCTGATTGATTTTGACATTGTAAACTGCCTTTAGATGACATGCAGGCATGGACTGGTAATCGGGCGTACCGGGCATTTTCCCGGTGGGCCGACGTGCTGTTTGGGCCGGCAGACCCGACATGTATATTATTAATATGTATTATTATTATTATTATTTTATATATCTGCCTCGTTATATTTGCATAATGCATGAAGAAAAATATCAGCAGCGCAAGAGTCTGTTCCGATCATCCGGCCCTTACCACAGGCTACTGCAGCCCATTGGTTATCATCCCTGACAGTCTAAAGGGCTAGGCCAATCATGAAGTAGAAAAACACCTTCACGCTCCATGTGGAACTTTGTGCAGCGGTGTTCACAGTAGTAATGGATAAGAAACGCAAGGGAGGCGCAGAGAAACTGCACGAAAAAAAGAAACGAGTTCTTCAAACGGACGCTGCGAAATGTGTCAAACTGACTGACATGTTCCCAACAGCAGGCCTTCATCTGCTCCGGTGTCTGATGTAAAATATGGTGGTGGTGGTGGTTGTTGTCAGTGACGTGCGGTAGGGTTCATAGCTGGTGAGGCACTGACGTCCTCAGAGTCAGATTTACAAATATATACACTCTACAGAGTAGACTCGTTGCAAAGTGCTGAAGGAGACTGATTGAGCCAAATAAATTCGCCAAGAGACATGGAAAAAATATTGATTCTTTGATGAAAAAATAAAACTAAATTATTTGTCATTTGATTGTTAACAGTTTATGAGTTATGATGGATTTCTGCATTTGTAACACATTCTAAAACTATAACCCACATTACGCACATTTTATCACAAAAACAAAACATGAATAAGTATCGCTGTCTTACCTCTACTTATAATTTAAGTCCCTGCGGCGCTCTTTCTGTACAAAAATATCATTTTCCGGTAAAAGTTCTCTTTATCTTCTTCAGATTTAAAACTCTCTTAGTCTCAGTGGAGCTCACTGCCAGGGAGGAAAGCCTTCCCTGATCAGTCCTGTTCCAGCTGTATGTTTAGAGTCTTTTTAGTGCTTTACTTGTTTAGCAAAACTCGCTAATAAAACATCAATAACTTGTTTTGACTCTACTATTTGGGGATCACGAGCGGTGCCCCTTGAGCGCCCCCTGCCTAGTGGCCAAGTAACTGCCGGCCTCACCTACAACCAGCTCTTTGCTGTTTATGATCGGCCAGCACCACGAAAACATGTTATCTGCACACAGTTTGATGACCAAAACACAATTCGTAATCCACATATATTAAATTGTGGAAAATCAGTTCATAACTGTTTGAACAATTGAATTTATGATCTAGAGACAGGAAGATGCATTCACAGAATGGAAGTCAGCACAGTTAACATGGGATTGCGCAATCCCAGGGGAGGCCAAGCTCGCTGCGGCCTCACCGGCTTCGCTATGAAGCGCCACCAAGGATTTACATGAAAAATAGCGAAAAGTCTGCGATTTTAAAGAAAATATGATCAAAAATTAGGAAATTAGATAAATAAAATACTTATTACAAATGACTGAGTAAATCAAAATTTATATTATGTTATTATATATTTTCTTTCTTTCCATGATGACAAGTGAGGCATTTCTCTGGTTCATTTTGTCATTGGCATCCTTTTTTACACAGTGAGTGCACATTAGTCCAATGTTACCCTACAGTATCTGGAAGACTGAATAGATCTGATGAGCAACTTCCAATAACTTCTTATAATGATGTAACGTGATAATATGTGTGATTGACCGTGACACCTCTCTTTCTCTCTCTCTCTCTGATCTAAGAATAGTTGCTGTGCTGTGGTGGAGTTTACATTTTACAGTGTTACAGTTTTTTACAGTCGCTAGGACCCATTTTTCAATACTTAAGTCACTTTTTCAAAACTCTTCACACAGTTCTCCAAACCAACTTTCAGCTTGGCACAGCAGTTCATTTCACATTCAAAATGCACTAAAACTACCAAATCACTTCATACATATCTCAAATCAACACATTCTTCCATAACACTAGCAAAGGTTGACAGCCAACAAACACACTTTGTCACCCACAAAACAATGACCTAAAAAACACTAACAACATGTAGCATTATACAATCTCGGTTAATAATTCACTGCAATAGAGGTTACTGGAATGAATCAGACATGATGCAGAATGCTTCAATATATTTTATGTCTTTTATTTGTTTTTAGGAGTAATTCCAAAATACAAGAATTTGTATTCACATCATCCACTGATACAGATACAATAGTAATGCTAATCTACTCGGTCTTCTCCATTTGGCCACAGGTTCTCATCCACATCACATCTTATGTCATCTAGGGCAATACACCTAGGAAAGAATCTTCTGGCATGCCTGATCCATCCCTGACAATCTTCTGCTGATATGTCCAGGTATCCAGCATTCATTGCGTCCAGGAGGGACATTTGATTATGTGGATGGTGGTCATAAACCTTCCACCTCCATGAGGAAAAGAATTCCTCTATGGGGTTGAGGAATGGAGAGTAAGGTGGGAGGAAAAGTGACACCATTCTGGGATGGGCTGCAAACCACTCGGTGACTGCACGAGAGTGGTGAAATGCCACATTGTCCCATACAATTATAAATGTTGGTGGATTTCTTCTCTCTGCATCCCTTTCCTCACCTAGCACAACCCTTCCATAGAGATCATGCAGGAACGCAAGGAGACGTTCAGTGTTGTATGGCCCAATTAGTGGTTTGTGTAACAGCAGTCCATCAGTGGATATTGCTGCGCACATTGTGATGCTGGCACCCCTCTGGCCCGGGACATCCACTGTGGCTCTCTTCCCAATCACATTCCACATTCCCAATCAAAACTCCATGTTTTGGCCAGGTTGAAACCTGCCTCATCCACAAAGATGAAAATGTGGGGCGTTTGCCTGCCTTCAATCTCCTTGACTCTCTATAATAAATCCACAAGGCAACATAAGCTGTTACAGTAGTAAACATTACCTAAAAAAAATTATTTGTGTGTGTTTTGTTAAAAAACAGTTCTGTATTTTATTGTGATCTTACCTGGACATATTGGTTCCTGAGTTGCTTGACATGTTCAGAGTTCCTCTCAAAAGGCACAGTGTACAACTCTTTCATCCTTACCTGATGTTTTTTCAGGACTCTAGAAATAGTTGTGATGCTTACACTGTGAATATTTGCAAAAGTAATGTTGTCTGCCAAAACTGTGTCTCGAATCTCAGTGAGTTTTATGCCATTGTTTCTGATGACCATATCAACAATGGCAGTTTCCTGCACATCAGTGAGCATCCTTCCTCTCCCACCTGTGTGAGGTAACCGTTGAGTCCTAAGCAGAAATGCAGAAGCAATTACACACAAGTCTATTTACTTCTGTAATGTGCAACTCAGTCAAATGCCCTTGCAGAATACAAGTTACCTGTTGGTTTGCTGGAAAACTCTAACAATAGATGCCACTGTTGAGCGTTGCAGATTTGGCTGCACTCTCTGACCAGCCTCTCTCATTGAGAGACCATGATTTACTACATGATCAATTACAGTAGCTCTGATCTCATCTGAAACTACAGCTCTTGGTCTTCCTCTTATTCTTCTTCCACCACGCATACGTATTCCTCGCCCCCTCCCAGCCCCTCTTCTTCCTCTTTCAGCCACTTCTCCGTTTCTGGCTGGGTCCACGTTTACATCACAATACAAAACTATTCAGCAGTTGTCTCTTTTTGTAATGAAATTGAAAGAGTAACACCTGTGTAGATGTTCATCTACAATGAGAATCAGCTGTGGTTGGTCCAATTGTCCACTTATTTTTATAGCATTTAATTTTAAGATGTAAAATATATTTCATTAAAATATTCCTGTAGAAATGTAGGAAATTGCTGTCTTATTCAGTTTTGTATTATGTTATTGTTTTGAACATAAGTTTAACAGTTTTGAAAACAGTATGTAAGCATGTGCAAATTGTCCTGTAGGTACACAGAGTTTTGGCGGTTGTTGTGTCGAAGTGAGAAAAGAATTAATGTAATTTGAAAGATGTAGTCATTGAATGCATTTTGTGCCAAAGCAATGATAAATGATCCACAGTTTAGCCCACATATACTTCTGTTGTCCTCACTGTGTGAAGAGTTTTGAAAAAGTGACCTAAGTATTGAGAAATGTGTCCTAGCGACTGTAAAAAACTGTAATAAATTAAGATTTTGGAAGTATTTTAAGTGTCCACTCTCACTAATTTCCATTAACCTGGCCTCAAGGTATTGCACAGTTGGTATTGCAAAGTTGGTATACACATTCAGTACACAAAAAAAATGTGGTGGGCCAGTCTAATCCAAAATGCCAGGGCCGATTTTTTTGTCCCAGTCCACCCCTGATGACATGTTTTATGATTTGGCGTTATATAAATAAAAACTGAAATGTATTGAACAAGAGTAAGTTTGTCAGTTTTCAAGCAGGATTTGTATATCTGTTCAACTTAAATATATAAGGAAACCAAAGAGTTAAGATCACTTACTTACCAAGAGAAATTCCTTTGGGGTTTATTTGTGGTCTCTTGCTGCCCCCTGCTGGACAAGTATGATCAAATACATATGCTTTACATGTCAACATGGTGTCAAAATTCAGATTTCAATCTAAAATGGCTTACTTCCTGTGATACTTGCAGTATGACATTAATTGTAAATTCTGAGCGTCTTGCTGAGATCTACAACTGTACAAAATTTCATTACTCTACGATGAAGTAAGTGAATACCAAAGGGTCCTTTGAAATTTGCTTGGTGGCGCTATAGAGAAACTAAGTCCTGCTCACTAAAGTTTGTTAAGGATTCCTGTTGGGGGGTGGATAAGGATGCATCCAAATGAGTTTTAAGCAGCTCGGCCAAAAACTGTGGAATTCAGAGCCAAACGTATGACAGCAGCGTTTGAGGTGAATATGCCACGCCGCCACGCCCCCCTGCTCCATCCAATCCAGTTGAGCCTGAAATCCACAACATACCAACATGTGTTCTGTCTGTGGACACAGTTTCATGTTGATTAGCTCAGAGGGGTAACATAGCGACCGCTTACAACAAAACATGACACTTCCTGTTGTCAGGGGGCGTGGCCTAAGCAATGTCATCATTTGACCATTGGATATTATAGGAGACCTGATGGTGATCAATCACTGAAAGTTTGATGCCTCTGTGTGTTTCTGTGTAGGAGATATAACAGTTTTATTTTTTGTGGCGAGTAGGTGAACTTTGACCCTTGCTAATGCCCCTTCAACAAGCTCAAAAACTCACCGTTTTGATAACTTTTAATTGGCCATGCCTTATGATCAGACTGCCCGAGTTTCAAGCCGCTCGCTAAAAATCTCTAGGAGGAGATCCATCAAATACCAATGCTATAAACGTCAAAAATTGGGTCAAAATCAGACATTCAATCTAAAATGGCCAACTTCCTGTGGTATTTACACTATGACATTAATTGTAAATTCTGAGCGTCTTGGTGAGCTCTACCACTGTACCAAATCTCATGTCTCTACGATGAAGTAAGTGAATAGCAAAGGGTCCTTTGAAAATTGCTAAGTGGCGCCGTTGAGGCATTAGGTCACGCCCACCAAAATTTGTTATGGATTCCTGTTGGGGGGTGGATAAGGATGCATCCAAGTGAGTTTTATGCAGCTCGGCCCAAAAATGTGGAATTCAGAGCCAAACGTATGGCAGCGGCGTTTGAGGTGACTTCACCACGCCGCCACGCTCTCCTGCTCCATCGAATCGACTTGGGGCTGGAATCCACAACACAACAACATGTTTTCTGTCTCTGGACACAGTTTCATGTTGATTAGCTCAGAGGGGTAACATAGCGATCGTTTACAGCAAAACATGACACTTCCTGTTGTCAGGGGGTGTGGCCTAAGTGATGTCATCATTTGACCATTGGATATTATAGGAGACCTGATGATGATTAATCACAGAAAGTTTGGTGCCTCTGTGTGTTTCTGTGTAGGAGATATAACACTTTTATTTTTTGTGGCGAATAGGTGAACTTTGACCCCTGCCAACGCCCCTTCAGCATGCTCAAAAACTCACCGTTTTGATAACTTTTGATCGGCCATGCCTTATGATCAGACTGCCCGAGTTTCAAGCCGATCGCTCGATATCTCTAGGAGGAGTTAGATCTTATACCGATGCTGTAACTGTCAAAATTGAGGTCAAAATCAGACTTTCAATCTAAAATGGCCGACTTCCTGTGATATTTACACTATGACATTAATTGTAAATTCTGAGCGTCTTGGTGAGCTCTACAACTGTACCAAATTTCATGTCTCTACGACGAAGTAAGTGAATAGCAAAGGGTCCTTTGAAAATTTCTAGGTGGCGCCGTTGAGGCATTTTTCTTTAGATTTTTGTGACGACCTTAAAATACAAAATTTTTAAACAGTCACCATGCATCTGCAAAGTTTGGTGAGTTTTTGAAAATGACAAAGCCCCCAAAAAGGCCCCTCTTTAGGGGGGCAGAATAATAATAAGAATAA
Source organism: Fundulus diaphanus (assembly GCA_037039145.1). NCBI lineage: Eukaryota > Metazoa > Chordata > Actinopteri > Cyprinodontiformes > Fundulidae > Fundulus > Fundulus diaphanus. Next base: position 56,873,886 of record CM073124.1, on the reverse strand, counting down.
TTAAAGCCGCAAGCGGCGATGAGCGGCCCTCGCAGCCAAGCACCGCTGGGGTACGCGCACCTCCTGCCGCCAGCCACCGCAGAAGCTGTCACGCATTTTCCCCGCCCGTCCACTGGGCGATTCACACGAACCCTTTCGGCAGCGCTCCCCCACGACTCACAAAAAATCTGGTGCAGATTGGTGGATGCAGCGAGGAGATACAGCCGTTGAATAATGATAATGCATTTGGCCACCGGGCCGGACCGCTTGGGTTGTAAAGAGATGACATGTTGGAACTATATAAATAAAATTGGATTGAATTAATTTGTCTTTATATAAAACACATGAGTTGCCTCTTGGCATGGCATGCACTAATATATATATATATATATATATATATATATATATATATATATATATATATATATATATATATATATATATATATATACATATACATACACACATTTGACCTAATAAAATACATTATTCATGTTTTTATTAGGTCAAATGCAATAATTCAATTCAATTTTATTTATATAGCGCCAAATCATGAAACATGTCATCTCAAGGCACTTTACAAAGTTACGTTCAATCATATTATACATATTGGGTCAGATTATACAGATTGGTCAAAAATGTTCCTATATAAGGAAACCAGTTGATACATATTGGGTCAGATTATACAGATTGGTCAAAAATGTTCCTATATAAGGAAACCGGTTGATTGCATCAAAGTCTCGACAAGCAGCATTCACTCCTGGAGAAGCGTAGAGCCACAGGGAGAGTCGTCTGCATTGTACATGGCTTTGCTGCAATCCCTCATACTGAGCAAGCATGAAGCGACAGTGGGAAGAAAAACTCCCCATTAACGGGAAGGAAAACCTCCAGCAGAACCGGGCTCAGTATGAACGGTCATCTGCCTCGACCGACTGGGGGTTACAGAAGACAGAGCAGAGACACAACAAGAGAGACAAAAAAAGCACAGAAGCACACATTGATCCAGTAATCTGTTCTACATTAGATGGTAGTAACGGGTGAGCCGTCTTCTTTGGATGATGTCACAGTTAACAGAACGCCAGACCAGGTGTACCTACTATGAAGATAAAAGAGAGAAACAGAAAATTAAAGCAGAAATGACAACACGTAATGCATAATTGAAGAACAGTAGAACTCTATAGAGTGAGAAAATTAGATCCTGACGTCCTCCAGTAGCCTAAGCCTATAGCAGTAAAACTATAAAAGGTAGCTCAGAGTAACATGAGCCACTCTAGTTATAAGCTTTGTCAAAAAGGAAGGTTTTAAGATTAGTCTTAAAAGTAGACAGGGTGTCTGCTTCACGGACCAAAACTGGGAATTGGTTCCACAGGAGAGGAGCCTGATAGCTAAAGGATCTGCCTCCCATTCTACTTTTAGAGACTCTAGGAACCACCAGCAGACCTGCAGTCTGAGAGCAAAGTGCTCTGTTAGGAACATACGGGGTAATCAGAGCTCTGATATATGATGGAGCTTGATTATTAAGGGCTTTATACGTTAGAAGAAGAATTTTAAATTCTATTTTTGATTTCACAGGAAGCCAATGAAGGGAAGCTAAAATTGGAGAAATATGATCCCGCTTGTTGATTTTCATCAGAACTCTTGCTGCAGCATTTTGGATCAGCTGAAGGCTTTGAACTGCAGTTTGTGGACTTCCTGATAGTAACGAATTGCAATAGTCCAGCCTTGAAGTAACAAATGCATGGACTAGTTTTTCAGCATCACTCCTGGACAGAATGTTTCTAATTTTGGCGATATTCCGGAGGTGAAAAAAGGAAACTCTGGAAACCTGTTTAATATGGGATTTAAATGACATGTCTTGGTCAAAAATAACACCAAGGTTTTTTACTTTATTACCAGAGGCCAAGTTAATGCCATCCAGATTAAGTGATTGGTTAAGAAGTTTATTTTTTGAGGACTCTGGCCCAAAGATTACAACTTCGGTCTTGTCAGAATTTAGATGCAGGAAATTTAAAGTCATCCAGCTTTTGATGTCATCAAGACATGACTGCAGTTGAAGTAATTGATTGGATTCATCAGGATTTATGGATAAATATAGCTGAGTGTCATCAGCATAACAGTGGAAATTAATCCCATGCTGTCTGATAATTTTGCCGATCGGAAGCATATATTTAGTAAAGAGAATTGGTCCAAGGACTGAACCCTGTGGTACTCCACAGGTGACCCTAGAGTTTAAGGAAGATTTATTATTAACATGAACAAACTGGAATCTGTCCGACAGATAAGATTTAAACCAGCCTAATGCTTTTCCCTTAATCCCTACAGTATGCTCAAGTCTTTGCAGGAGAATATTTTGATCAACTGTATCAAATGCAGTACTGAGATCTAACAGGACAAGTACAGACACAAGTCCATTATCTGAGGCCATGAGAATATCATTAGTGACCTTCACCAGAGCTGTTTCAGTGCTATGATGAGCTCTGAAGCCTGACTGAAACTCCTCAAGTAGGTCATTGCTTTGTAAATGTTCACAAAGTTGATTAGCAACTACTTTCTCAAGAATTTTAGATAAGAAAAGAAGATTAGATATAGGTCTGTAGTTTACTAGCTCATCTTGATCAAGAGAAGGTTTCTTAAGTAAAGGTTTAATAACAGCTACTTTAAAAACCTGTGGTACATATCCATTTACTAAGGATAGATTAATCATGTCTAAAATAGGACCACTGATCAAAGGGAATACCTCCTTAAACAACTTAGTTGGGATTGGGTCTAACACACAGGTAGAAGTTTTAGATGAAGCTAAGATTTTAGATAGCTCAGAAAGCTCTACTGCTTCTAAACAGTTCAAACACTGTGCAGGTTCTAAAGATTCCTCCAATGCTGCCTTACTTATAATAGATAATAGATATAATAGATTGTATTTTACGTATCAGGTACATAATACACACACACACATACGATATTATACGTAATATAATAACCATTATAACAATTTAAGAAACTAGTTATAATGGTTATATATCAAAAAAGAACATGGAACACAAAAAACATGGTCCATCATATGGGAAGGAGGGACCTGTTGGACCTTTCTATTGCATCCCCTGTCCCTTGATCCGATCAGCCATTTCGACACTGCCCTCTCCAAATCCTTCCTGGTGATCTGTCTGGTTAATGTGTTGTTCTTTAAAGCTCCTGCGGGAAACATATCTTATGGTCACTTTATATGTACCAACACAACTCTCAACTACAATTGTAAAGTCAACTATGTTAAGGTGAAATTTACCAACAAATGATCAGTTTTATATCAATTACCCAAGATTTAAATTGTAATTTTGGGTGAAGTATCCCTTTACATAATTGACTTTACAAACCTGCAAACGTCAGAATGAACTGGGAAAAAGCTAAGAAAAAAAGATCAAAATTCAAAGCTGACTGGCCAAGGCTGTCACATTTTTTTACTTCTTTCTAAAATCTGGCTTTATTAAATTGCCCATAAAAAAATTAAAAACCAAGGAAAAATTACAAAATGTAATTTTTTTGATAAGAACAGCTGTTGACTGGAAGATCTGTGCAAGAAAATCTTGAAAACATTTCTTATATGATAACATTTCTGGAGCACCTGTTTTGAGGGGACATTTATGTCCTTAAGGTGAGGGTATTATTGACATTAGAAAATTAAATTCATAACATACATAAATTTCCCTCGACAGACACAAATATCCTAAAGTTACTATATTACAGTTATTATCCATTATGCACTTACCAAATATGACTTCAAACAGATTTAAAGTCCTGAATTCCTACTTTCCATTCCAGCCCACAAAGTTGTACTGCCTTGACAGGCCATAGTCCATGATGAAGAACATCATACGTCTTGTGGCCTCATCCACAGTCCTCCCACCAATGTCTGACACTGCTGTGACCTAAGGGGGAACAAAAACAGTTCAAAGCTAATTAATTTTTATATCTTACAGGAGTAAACACGATGCAAAGACAAACTCTGGGTCTAGATTATTTCCATTGTTGATTAATCTATTGATTATTTTAACAATTAATTGATTGCTTGCTATAATAATAAAATGTTACAAAATTTTGAAAAATGTCAGTGTTTCCCAAATCTCTTGTTCTGTCAACAAAACATGGAGATACTCAGTTTATTGCTTAAGACTTTTTATGACTCTGTGGTGGCCTCAGCCCTTCTCTACGCTGTCGTCTGCTGGGCTCCAGGCAGCGCAGAACGGGACCGAATGAGTCTGAATAAGCTGGTGAGGAAGGCCACTTCTGTCCTGGGCTGCACTCTGGACTCAGCGGAGGAAGTAGCTGAGAGGAGGGTGTTGTCCAAGTTCACATTCATCATGGACAACACCTTCCACCCCCTGCGCCAGACTGTAGAGCAGCTGAGCAGCTCCTTTAGTGGCAGACTTAGACACCCTGTCTGTAAAAAGGAGCGCTACCGCAAGTCATTCATTCCTGCTGCTATCAGAATATACAGTGCTGCACTGTAACTGTAACCAATGTGCAATAATCTAATTCACTGTGCGATAACCCGTGCAATAATCCTGAAAGAAGTGACTTCTGCTGCTATCAGTAACTGTAACCACAACTGTTATAACTTTGGGCAATAACTAATGTGCAATAATCTATTTAATACACTGTGCTATAACCTGTCCAATGATCCAAAGAACTTCTGCTGCTATCACCAGGTATATATGTCAGTACATGTGTATGTAGGCATATGTATGTGTCACAGGACAGGTTGCCCTGTGACTGGCAACCTGTCCAGGATGGACGAGCCCCCACCCCCCACGACCCCGTGTGACGCCGAGCTGCGTTTCCCCATCAGATACGGCTTGACGTCACACCTGTAGGGAAAAGCCGGTATAAATCGATTATGGATGGGATGTTAATTTTTTAAAAAGTTTAATAAAATTGCTCAAAGTTTATCAGAAAAAAACATAACTTGCTTTTAAATATGGACATTTTTAATAAGCAAAATGTTAATGTATTTCGTAAAGTTATTGTTGAAGTTAATCTTGGCTGCAGTACTCTGTTTGGCAGATGTTTTGGGGTTGGAGTAAAATGAGTCCATAGATCCACAGACAGGAGGCTTGTTCAGTGGTTTCTAGTACGACTTGCTTCTGCAGTGTCGCTCAACTGCGTGTAAAAATAAAAAAAATTACTTCATAAAAGCTCTCTGAGAATAACCTCTGGCCTCACCCAGTTAGAACCCGCTCTCCAGTCCATGTTGTAGCTGCAGTTTTTTTTTTTACGTCGTTTCCTTAATAATCTGTACAAATCAAAATCCTTGTCATTTTATTAAGAGTGTCGTGGTGCGCAGCGGCTCATCAGGTGGAGCTGCTGCATATTGACTGATAGCCGCTCTGACTGCAGCTCTGCCTTCTTTTGTTCAGAAAAGCGCAGGTGAAATTATTTAATTTATTATTTAACTTTTTCCAAATCGGACCCTGTCAAATGCGGGACAAATGCGCGTCATGGTAAATTAGCCTTTACTCTTCGAATTTTAAATAAAGCGTTACAGCGAATATTGAGGAGGTCCCTGATTGGTTTATCAGCTAAGTTGCTGGAAGCCAGTGAATACACGCTGAAAGGTGACATGGCCACAGGTGGAAATAATTCATTAATTAACTGGAGCAGCGACAGTGTGTCTGTCGACAGAAACGCTTACCGAGGGAAGTTGTTGTCAGATGGTCAATCCGCTCCACTTCCTGACTTGCTGGTTCGCATAAACCCAAAGAAAACCTTTGACCACCACTGCTTTCATTCATTCATCTGTGGCCAGTTTGAGATGTTCTTCCAAAAGTTATGATTGAACACCGATCATAACTTTTGGTCTACGTATACATCTCTGTGCTGGTAGCAAACGCAGAGCCATAGAGAGAAAGGCTCTGAGCCAGCGGAACCCGGATGTAAACAAGAGCCTTGCTCGTTAGCCTTAAGGCGCTAGCATTAGCGCTAATATTAGCGCCTTAAGGCACTAGAATTAGCCGCAGAACTGAGACTGCTCATCCCACCTCAAGTTGTGGTGGGGGATATTACACTACATGCATATATAATCCAAAAAGCCTTACCTGTTTGTCTGTTTCCCCTCCTAAATTCTCCAATGTGTGGTGCTAATGTTGTTAGCTGTGACATCACGGACTTCTTCCTCAGGCAAACGGACACGTTTCAGATTGTTGGAGTGCGCCCCCTGCTGTTGGGAAGTCTTCTTCTTCTCTTGATCTTTATGAACTTTCTCACAGTGTGTCATATACGTTCAACTGTCTGTTGTTCCTCACAATATTTACATATGCCAGTGTTATGCTTCCCTATTTTGAATAATGTACCATCTAATCCTGTGTGGGCAAATCTAAGTCTTGATATGAGATAAGATAAGATAGTCTTTATTGATCTCACATTGGAGAAATTCACTTGTCGGCTCAATAGTGTGTGTGTATATATATATAAATATATATATATATATATATATATATATATATATATATATATATATATATACACATGCCTACATACACATGTACTGACATATATTCACTTGGTGAAAGCAGAAGAAGTTCTTCTGGATCCTTGCACAGGTTATAGCACAGTGTATTAAATAGATTATTGCACATTAGTTATTGCCCAAAGTCATAACAGTTGTGGTTATATAGAACAGATTACTGGATCACTGTGTGCTTCTGTGCTTTTTTTGTCTGTCTTGTTGTGTCTCTGCTCTGTCTTCTGTAACCCCCAGTCGGTCGAGGCAGATGACCGTTCATACTGAGCCCGGTTCTGCTGGAGGTTTGTCCTTCATGTTAATGAAGGAGGTTTTTTTCCCCTGTTGCTTCATGCTTGCTCAGTATGAGGGATTGTTGCAAAGCCATGGACAATGCAGACAACTCTCCCTGTGACTCTACGCTTCTTCAGGAGGAAATGCTGCTTGTCAAGACTTTTATGCAATCAACTGGTTCCCTTATATAGGATTAAAGATTCAAAGCTTCTTTCTTTTAAAGGCCAGCTAAAGATATTTTAAAGCTGCTTCCACTTTTGGACGAATGTGTATGAATGGTTTGGTAAAATATGTACCGTGACTTACAGATGACGCACAAACATTTGGGTTTGCTGCCATCTAGTGTTGGAAATAATAAATGTTTTTTCCTTCAAAACACAATTCATGTTATAAATAATTGTCAATAAAATATGGTTGGACGTAGCAAAAATGTTTTTGATAACTTTTGATCCTCTATGTGTGAGGAATTTTTTGGAGTAACTTTGAATGCCATAAGTGTAACGGTTTAGGAGTAGTTTATTCAAATGTAACACCCAAAAATATGGGAAAATGACATCTTTGATGAGAAATGAATGATTTCCTGTAGGAGGTAGCCCATTGCTTCAAGAGGCTTTTTTGTAGGGCCTATGAAGTTACATGCACTTACTGAGTTTCATAATTCTCAGACAAAGCATGGCTTGGGGCTTACTGATTTAATGCGTTTTTAATGGTTTTCCACAAACCTGATTTTTGCAATGCGACAGCTCAGGCAAATATGCATATTTCATAAAACCTTTGATAACTTTTAAAAGTCAATGTCTTAACTGCATGCTGAAAAAAATTGAAAGTAATAGGTTAAAATGCCTAGGACTAGTTCGTTAAAGTTTGAGGCAAAAACGGCCAATATTTTACCCTTTGACCCAAAATAGCAGACTTCCTGTGGGTTTTAGAGCATACACCCAAGAGACTTTTTTTCATAATTTTAAAAAACCTACCTAGGTAAAAAATTTCAGCTTTCTACGTGTTACGGTTTGGCCCAACTCACTCTAGTTGGCGCTGTTGAGCAGGTTTGCCACGCCCGTTTTCAATTACACTAAAATCATGCGATTTCTCACGGGGGACAATTTTGGGCAAAGTTTGGTGAGTTTTCATGCATGTTTAGGCCTCCAAAAAGCCGTTTCAAAAGTCCCAAGAGCACCTCCTGCCGCCAGCCACCGCAGAAGCTGTCACGCATTTTCCCCGCCCGTCCACTGGGCGATTCACACGAACCCTTTCGGCAGCGCTCCCCCACGACTCACAAAAAATCTGGTGCAGATTGGTGGATGCAGCGAGGAGATACAGCCGTTGAATAATGATAATGCATTTGGCCACCGGGCCGGACCGCTGGGGTTGTAAAGAGATGACATGTTGGAACTATATAAATAAAATTGGATTGAATTAATTTGTCTTTATATAAAACACATGAGTTGCCTCTTGGCATGGCATGCACTAATATATATATATATATATATATATATATATATATATACATATACATACACACATTTGACCTAATAAAATACATTATTCATGTTTTTATTAGGTCAAATGCAATAATTCAATTCAATTTTATTTATATAGCGCCAAATCATGAAACATGTCATCTCAAGGCACTTTACAAAGTTACGTTCAATCATATTATACATATTGGGTCAGATTATACAGATTGGTCAAAAATGTTCCTATATAAGGAAACCAGTTGATACATATTGGGTCAGATTATACAGATTGGTCAAAAATGTTCCTATATAAGGAAACCGGTTGATTGCATCAAAGTCTCGACAAGCAGCATTCACTCCTGGAGAAGCGTAGAGCCACAGGGAGAGTCGTCTGCATTGTACATGGCTTTGCTGCAATCCCTCATACTGAGCAAGCATGAAGCGACAGTGGGAAGAAAAACTCCCCATTAACGGGAAGGAAAACCTCCAGCAGAACCGGGCTCAGTATGAACGGTCATCTGCCTCGACCGACTGGGGGTTACAGAAGACAGAGCAGAGACACAACAAGAGAGACAAAAAAAGCACAGAAGCACACATTGATCCAGTAATCTGTTCTACATTAGATGGTAATAGCGGGTAAGCCGTCTTCTTTGGATGATGTCACAGTTAACAGAACGCCAGACCAGGTGTACCTACTATGAAGATAAAAGAGAGAAACAGAAAATTAAAGCAGAAATGACAACACGTAATGCATAATTGAAGAACAGTAGAACTCTATAGAGTGAGAAAATTAGATCCTGACGTCCTCCAGTAGCCTAAGCCTATAGCAGTAAAACTATAAAAGGTAGCTCAGAGTAACATGAGCCACTCTAGTTATAAGCTTTGTCAAAAAGGAAGGTTTTAAGATTAGTCTTAAAAGTAGACAGGGTGTCTGCTTCACGGACCAAAACTGGGAATTGGTTCCACAGGAGAGGAGCCTGATAGCTAAAGGATCTGCCTCCCATTCTACTTTTAGAGACTCTAGGAACCACCAGCAGACCTGCAGTCTGAGAGCAAAGTGCTCTGTTAGGAACATACGGGGTAATCAGAGCTCTGATATATGATGGAGCTTGATTATTAAGGGCTTTATACGTTAGAAGAAGAATTTTAAATTCTATTTTTGATTTCACAGGAAGCCAATGAAGGGAAGCTAAAATTGGAGAAATATGATCCCGCTTGTTGATTTTCATCAGAACTCTTGCTGCAGCATTTTGGATCAGCTGAAGGCTTTGAACTGCAGTTTGTGGACTTCCTGATAGTAACGAATTGCAATAGTCCAGCCTTGAAGTAACAAATGCATGGACTAGTTTTTCAGCATCACTCCTGGACAGAATGTTTCTAATTTTGGCGATATTCCGGAGGTGAAAAAAGGAAACTCTGGAAACCTGTTTAATATGGGATTTAAATGACATGTCTTGGTCAAAAATAACACCAAGGTTTTTTACTTTATTACCAGAGGCCAAGTTAATGCCATCCAGATTAAGTGATTGGTTAAGAAGTTTATTTTTTGAGGACTCTGGCCCAAAGATTACAACTTCGGTCTTGTCAGAATTTAGATGCAGGAAATTTAAAGTCATCCAGCTTTTGATGTCATCAAGACATGACTGCAGTTGAAGTAATTGATTGGATTCATCAGGATTTATGGATAAATATAGCTGAGTGTCATCAGCATAACAGTGGAAATTAATCCCATGCTGTCTGATAATTTTGCCGATCGGAAGCATATATTTAGTAAAGAGAATTGGTCCAAGGACTGAACCCTGTGGTACTCCACAGGTGACCCTAGAGTTTAAGGAAGATTTATTATTAACATGAACAAACTGGAATCTGTCCGACAGATAAGATTTAAACCAGCCTAATGCTTTTCCCTTAATCCCTACAGTATGCTCAAGTCTTTGCAGGAGAATATTTTGATCAACTGTATCAAATGCAGTACTGAGATCTAACAGGACAAGTACAGACACAAGTCCATTATCTGAGGCCATGAGAATATCATTAGTGACCTTCACCAGAGCTGTTTCAGTGCTATGATGAGCTCTGAAGCCTGACTGAAACTCCTCAAGTAGGTCATTGCTTTGTAAATGTTCACAAAGTTGATTAGCAACTACTTTCTCAAGAATTTTAGATAAGAAAAGAAGATTAGATATAGGTCTGTAGTTTACTAGCTCATCTTGATCAAGAGAAGGTTTCTTAAGTAAAGGTTTAATAACAGCTACTTTAAAAACCTGTGGTACATATCCATTTACTAAGGATAGATTAATCATGTCTAAAATAGGACCACTGATCAAAGGGAATACCTCCTTAAACAACTTAGTTGGGATTGGGTCTAACACACAGGTAGAAGTTTTAGATGAAGCTAAGATTTTAGATAGCTCAGAAAGCTCTACTGCTTCTAAACAGTTCAAACACTGTGCAGGTTCTAAAGATTCCTCCAATGCTGCCTTACTTATAATAGATAATAGATATAATAGATTGTATTTTACGTATCAGGTACATAATACACACACACACACATACGATATTATACGTAATATAATAACCATTATAACAATTTAAGAAACTAGTTATAATGGTTATATATCAAAAAAGAACATGGAACACAAAAAACATGGTCCATCATATGGGAAGGAGGGACCTGTTGGACCTTTCTATTGCATCCCCTGTCCCTTGATCCGATCAGCCATTTCGACACTGCCCTCTCCAAATCCTTCCTGGTGATCTGTCTGGTTAATGTGTTGTTCTTTAAAGCTCCTGCGGGAAACATATCTTATGGTCACTTTATATGTACCAACACAACTCTCAACTACAATTGTAAAGTCAACTATGTTAAGGTGAAATTTACCAACAAATGATCAGTTTTATATCAATTACCCAAGATTTAAATTGTAATTTTGGGTGAAGTATCCCTTTACATAATTGACTTTACAAACCTGCAAACGTCAGAATGAACTGGGAAAAAGCTAAGAAAAAAAGATCAAAATTCAAAGCTGACTGGCCAAGGCTGTCACATTTTTTTACTTCTTTCTAAAATCTGGCTTTATTAAATTGCCCATAAAAAAATTAAAAACCAAGGAAAAATTACAAAATGTAATTTTTTTGATAAGAACAGCTGTTGACTGGAAGATCTGTGCAAGAAAATCTTGAAAACATTTCTTATATGATAACATTTCTGGAGCACCTGTTTTGAGGGGACATTTATGTCCCTAAGGTGAGGGTATTATTGACATTAGAAAATTAAATTCATAACATACATAAATTTCCCTCGACAGACACAAATATCCTAAAGTTACTATATTACAGTTATTATCCATTATGCACTTACCAAATATGACTTCAAACAGATTTAAAGTCCTGAATTCCTACTTTCCATTCCAGCCCACAAAGTTGTACTGCCTTGACAGGCCATAGTCCATGATGAAGAACATCATACGTCTTGTGGCCTCATCCACAGTCCTCCCACCAATGTCTGACACTGCTGTGACCTAAGGGGGAACAAAAACAGTTCAAAGCTAATTAATTTTTATATCTTACAGGAGTAAACACGATGCAAAGACAAACTCTGGGTCTAGATTATTTCCATTGTTGATTAATCTATTGATTATTTTAACAATTAATTGATTGGTTGCTATAATAATAAAATGTTACAAAATTTTGAAAAATGTCAGTGTTTCCCAAATCTCTTGTTCTGTCAACAAAACATGGAGATACTCAGTTTATTGCTTAAGACTTTTTATGACTGTGGTGGCCTCAGCCCTTCTCTACGCTGTCGTCTGCTGGGCTCCAGGCAGCGCAGAACGGGACCGAATGAGTCTGAATAAGCTGGTGAGGAAGGCCACTTCTGTCCTGGGCTGCACTCTGGACTCAGCGGAGGAAGTAGCTGAGAGGAGGGTGTTGTCCAAGTTCACATCCATCATGGACAACACCTTCCACCCCCTGCGCCAGACTGTAGAGCAGCTGAGCAGCTCCTTTAGTGGCAGACTTAGACACCCTGTCTGTAAAAAGGAGCGCTACCGCAAGTCATTCATTCCTGCTGCTATCAGAATATACAGTGCTGCACTGTAACTGTAACCAATGTGCAATAATCTAATTCACTGTGCGATAACCCGTGCAATAATCCTGAAAGAAGTGACTTCTGCTGCTATCAGTAACTGTAACCACAACTGTTATAACTTTGGGCAATAACTAATGTGCAATAATCTATTTAATACACTGTGCTATAACCTGTCCAATGATCCAAAGAACTTCTGCTGCTATCACCAGGTATATATGTCAGTACATGTGTATGTAGGCATATGTATGTGTCACAGGACAGGTTGCCCTGTGACTGGCAACCTGTCCAGGATGGACGAGCCCCCACCCCCCACGACCCCGTGTGACGCCGAGCTGCGTTTCCCCATCAGATACGGCTTGACGTCACACCTGTAGGGAAAAGCCGGTATAAATCGATGAAGGATGGGATGTTAATTTTTTAAAAAGTTTAATAAAATTGCTCAAAGTTTATCAGAAAAAAACATAACTTGCTTTTAAATATGGACATTTTTAATAAGCAAAATGTTAATGTATTTCGTAAAGTTATTGTTGAAGTTAATCTTGGCTGCAGTACTCTGTTTGGCAGATGTTTTGGGGTTGGAGTAAAATGAGTCCATAGATCCACAGACAGGAGGCTTGTTCAGTGGTTTCTAGTACGACTTGCTTCTGCAGTGTCGCTCAACTGCGTGTAAAAATAAAAAAAATTACTTCATAAAAGCTCTCTGAGAATAACCTCTGGCCTCACCCAGTTAGAACCCGCTCTCCAGTCCATGTTGTAGCTGCAGTTTTTTTTTTTTACGTCGTTTCCTTAATAATCTGTACAAATCAAAATCCTTGTCATTTTATTAAGAGTGTCGTGGTGCGCAGCGGCTCATCAGGTGGAGCTGCTGCATATTGACTGATAGCCGCTCTGACTGCAGCTCTGCCTTCTTTTGTTCAGAAAAGCGCAGGTGAAATTATTTAATTTATTATTTAACTTTTTCCAAATCGGACCCTGTCAAATGCGGGACAAATGCGCGTCATGGTAAATTAGCCTTTACTCTTCGAATTTTAAATAAAGCGTTACAGCGAATATTGAGGAGGTCCCTGATTGGTTTATCAGCTAAGTTGCTGGAAGCCAGTGAATACACGCTGAAAGGTGACATGGCCACAGGTGGAAATAATTCATTAATTAACTGGAGCAGCGACAGTGTGTCTGTCGACAGAAACGCTTACCGAGGGAAGTTGTTGTCAGATGGTCAATCCGCTCCACTTCCTGACTTGCTGGTTCGCATAAACCCAAAGAAAACCTTTGACCACCACTGCTTTCATTCATGCATCTGTGGCCAGTTTGAGATGTTCTTCCAAAAGTTATGATTGAACACCGATCATAACTTTTGGTCTACGTATACATCTCTGTGCTGGTAGCAAACGCAGAGCCATAGAGAGAAAGGCTCTGAGCCAGCGGAACCCGGATGTAAACAAGAGCCTTGCTCGTTAGCCTTAAGGCGCTAGCATTAGCGCTAATATTAGCGCCTTAAGGCACTAGAATTAGCCGCAGAACTGAGACTGCTCATCCCACCTCAAGTTGTGGTGGGGGATATTACACTACATGCATATATAATCCAAAAAGCCTTACCTGTTTGTCTGTTTCCCCTCCTAAATTCTCCAATGTGTGGTGCTAATGTTGTTAGCTGTGGCATCACGGACTTCTTCCTCAGGCAAACGGACACGTTTCAGATTGTTGGAGTGCGCCCCCTGCTGTTGGGAAGTCTTCTTCTTCTCTTGATCTTTATGAACTTTCTCACAGTGTGTCATATACGTTCAACTGTCTGTTGTTCCTCACAATATTTACATATGCCAGTGTTATGCTTCCCTATTTTGAATAATGTACCATCTAATCCTGTGTGGGCAAATCTAAGTCTTGATATGAGATAAGATAAGATAGTCTTTATTGATCTCACATTGGAGAAATTCACTTGTCGGCTCAATAGTGTGTGTGTATATATATATATATATATATATATATATATATATATATATATATATATATATATATATATATATATATATATATATATATATACACATGCCTACATACACATGTACTGACATATATTCACTTGGTGAAAGCAGAAGAAGTTCTTCTGGATCCTTGCACAGGTTATAGCACAGTGTATTAAATAGATTATTGCACATTAGTTATTGCCCAAAGTCATAACAGTTGTGGTTATATAGAACAGATTACTGGATCACTGTGTGCTTCTGTGCTTTTTTTGTCTGTCTTGTTGTGTCTCTGCTCTGTCTTCTGTAACCCCCAGTCAGTCGAGGCAGATGACCGTTCATACTGAGCCCGGTTCTGCTGGAGGTTTGTCCTTCATGTTAATGAAGGAGGTTTTTTTCCCCTGTTGCTTCATGCTTGCTCAGTATGAGGGATTGTTGCAAAGCCATGGACAATGCAGACAACTCTCCCTGTGACTCTACGCTTCTTCAGGAGGAAATGCTGCTTGTCAAGACTTTTATGCAATCAACTGGTTCCCTTATATAGGATTAAAGATTCAAAGCTTCTTTCTTTTAAAGGCCAGCTAAAGATATTTTAAAGCTGCTTCCACTTTTGGACGAATGTGTATGAATGGTTTGGTAAAATATGTACCGTGACTTACAGATGACGCCCAAACATTTGGGTTTGCTGCCATCTAGTGTTGGAAATAATAAATGTTTTTTCCTTCAAAACACAATTCATGTTATAAATAATTGTCAAAAAAATATGGTTGGACGTAGCAAAAATGTTTTTGATAACTTTTGATCCTCTATGTGTGAGGAATTTTTTGGAGTAACTTTGAATGCCATAAGTGTAACGGTTTAGGAGTAGTTTATTCAAATGTAACACCCAAAAATATGGGAAAATGACATCTTTGATGAGAAATGAATGATTTCCTGTAGGAGGTAGCCCATTGCTTCAAGAGGCTTTTTTGTAGGGCCTATGAAGTTACATGCACTTACTGAGTTTCATAATTCTCAGACAAAGCATGGCTTGGGGCTTACTGATTTAATGCGTTTTTAATGGTTTTCCACAAACCTGATTTTTGCAATGCGACAGCTCAGGCAAATATGCATATTTCATAAAACCTTTGATAACTTTTAAAAGTCAATGTCTTAACTGCATGCTGAAAAAAATTGAAAGTAATAGGTTAAAATGCCTAGGACTAGTTCGTTAAAGTTTGAGGCAAAAACGGCCAATATTTTACCCTTTGACCCAAAATAGCAGACTTCCTGTGGGTTTTAGAGCATACACCCAAGAGACTTTTTTTCATAATTTTAAAAAACCTACCTAGGTAAAAAATTTCAGCTTTCTACGTGTTACGGTTTGGCCCAACTCACTCTAGTTGGCGCTGTTGAGCAGGTTTGCCACGCCCGTTTTCAATTACACTAAAATCATGCGATTTCTCACGGGGGACAATTTTGGGCAAAGTTTGGTGAGTTTTCATGCATGTTTAGGCCTCCAAAAAGCCGTTTCAAAAGTCACAAGAATAAATAATAATAATAATTAAAGCCGCAAGCGGCGATGAGCGGCCCTCGCAGCCAAGCACCGCTGGGGTACGCGCACCTCCTGCCGCCAGCCACCGCAGAAGCTGTCACGCATTTTCCCCGCCCGTCCACTGGGCGATTCACACGAACCCTTTCGGCAGCGCTCCCCCACGACTCACAAAAAATCTGGTGCAGATTGGTGGATGCAGCGAGGAGATACAGCCGTTGAATAATGATAATGCATTTGGCCACCGGGCCGGACCGCTGGGGTTGTAAAGAGATGACATGTTGGAACTATATAAATAAAATTGGATTGAATTAATTTGTCTTTATATAAAACACATGAGTTGCCTCTTGGCATGGCATGCACTAATATATATATATATATATATATATATATATATATATATATATATATATATACATATACATACACACATTTGACCTAATAAAATACATTATTCATGTTTTTATTAGGTCAAATGCAATAATTCAATTCAATTTTATTTATATAGCGCCAAATCATGAAACATGTCATCTCAAGGCACTTTACAAAGTTACGTTCAATCATATTATACATATTGGGTCAGATTATACAGATTGGTCAAAAATGTTCCTATATAAGGAAACCAGTTGATACATATTGGGTCAGATTATACAGATTGGTCAAAAATGTTCCTATATAAGGAAACCGGTTGATTGCATCAAAGTCTCGACAAGCAGCATTCACTCCTGGAGAAGCGTAGAGCCACAGGGAGAGTCGTCTGCATTGTACATGGCTTTGCTGCAATCCCTCATACTGAGCAAGCATGAAGCGACAGTGGGAAGAAAAACTCCCCATTAACGGGAAGGAAAACCTCCAGCAGAACCGGGCTCAGTATGAACGGTCATCTGCCTCGACCGACTGGGGGTTACAGAAGACAGAGCAGAGACACAACAAGAGAGACAAAAAAAGCACAGAAGCACACATTGATCCAGTAATCTGTTCTACATTAGATGGTAGTAACGGGTGAGCCGTCTTCTTTGGATGATGTCACAGTTAACAGAACGCCAGACCAGGTGTACCTACTATGAAGATAAAAGAGAGAAACAGAAAATTAAAGCAGAAATGACAACACGTAATGCATAATTGAAGAACAGTAGAACTCTATAGAGTGAGAAAATTAGATCCTGACGTCCTCCAGTAGCCTAAGCCTATAGCAGTAAAACTATAAAAGGTAGCTCAGAGTAACATGAGCCACTCTAGTTATAAGCTTTGTCAAAAAGGAAGGTTTTAAGATTAGTCTTAAAAGTAGACAGGGTGTCTGCTTCACGGACCAAAACTGGGAATTGGTTCCACAGGAGAGGAGCCTGATAGCTAAAGGATCTGCCTCCCATTCTACTTTTAGAGACTCTAGGAACCACCAGCAGACCTGCAGTCTGAGAGCAAAGTGCTCTGTTAGGAACATACGGGGTAATCAGCTCTGATATATGATGGAGCTTGATTATTAAGGGCTTTATACGTTAGAAGAAGAATTTTAAATTCTATTTTTGATTTCACAGGAAGCCAATGAAGGGAAGCTAAAATTGGAGAAATATGATCCCGCTTGTTGATTTTCATCAGAACTCTTGCTGCAGCATTTTGGATCAGCTGAAGGCTTTGAACTGCAGTTTGTGGACTTCCTGATAGTAACGAATTGCAATAGTCCAGCCTTGAAGTAACAAATGCATGGACTAGTTTTTCAGCATCACTCCTGGACAGAATGTTTCTAATTTTGGCGATATTCCGGAGGTGAAAAAAGGAAACTCTGGAAACCTGTTTAATATGGGATTTAAATGACATGTCTTGGTCAAAAATAACACCAAGGTTTTTTACTTTATTACCAGAGGCCAAGTTAATGCCATCCAGATTAAGTGATTGGTTAAGAAGTTTATTTTTTGAGGACTCTGGCCCAAAGATTACAACTTCGGTCTTGTCAGAATTTAGATGCAGGAAATTTAAAGTCATCCAGCTTTTGATGTCATCAAGACATGACTGCAGTTGAAGTAATTGATTGGATTCATCAGGATTTATGGATAAATATAGCTGAGTGTCATCAGCATAACAGTGGAAATTAATCCCATGCTGTCTGATAATTTTGCCGATCGGAAGCATATATTTAGTAAAGAGAATTGGTCCAAGGACTGAACCCTGTGGTACTCCACAGGTGACCCTAGAGTTTAAGGAAGATTTATTATTAACATGAACAAACTGGAATCTGTCCGACAGATAAGATTTAAACCAGCCTAATGCTTTTCCCTTAATCCCTACAGTATGCTCAAGTCTTTGCAGGAGAATATTTTGATCAACTGTATCAAATGCAGTACTGAGATCTAACAGGACAAGTACAGACACAAGTCCATTATCTGAGGCCATGAGAATATCATTAGTGACCTTCACCAGAGCTGTTTCAGTGCTATGATGAGCTCTGAAGCCTGACTGAAACTCCTCAAGTAGGTCATTGCTTTGTAAATGTTCACAAAGTTGATTAGCAACTACTTTCTCAAGAATTTTAGATAAGAAAAGAAGATTAGATATAGGTCTGTAGTTTACTAGCTCATCTTGATCAAGAGAAGGTTTCTTAAGTAAAGGTTTAATAACAGCTACTTTAAAAACCTGTGGTACATATCCATTTACTAAGGATAGATTAATCATGTCTAAAATAGGACCACTGATCAAAGGGAATACCTCCTTAAACAACTTAGTTGGGATTGGGTCTAACACACAGGTAGAAGTTTTAGATGAAGCTAAGATTTTAGATAGCTCAGAAAGCTCTACTGCTTCTAAACAGTTCAAACACTGTGCAGGTTCTAAAGATTCCTCCAATGCTGCCTTACTTATAATAGATAATAGATATAATAGATTGTATTTTACGTATCAGGTACATAATACACACACACACACATACGATATTATACGTAATATAATAACCATTATAACAATTTAAGAAACTAGTTATAATGGTTATATATCAAAAAAGAACATGGAACACAAAAAACATGGTCCATCATATGGGAAGGAGGGACCTGTTGGACCTTTCTATTGCATCCCCTGTCCCTTGATCCGATCAGCCATTTCGACACTGCCCTCTCCAAATCCTTCCTGGTGATCTGTCTGGTTAATGTGTTGTTCTTTAAAGCTCCTGCGGGAAACATATCTTATGGTCACTTTATATGTACCAACACAACTCTCAACTACAATTGTAAAGTCAACTATGTTAAGGTGAAATTTACCAACAAATGATCAGTTTTATATCAATTACCCAAGATTTAAATTGTAATTTTGGGTGAAGTATCCCTTTACATAATTGACTTTACAAACCTGCAAACGTCAGAATGAACTGGGAAAAAGCTAAGAAAAAAAGATCAAAATTCAAAGCTGACTGGCCAAGGCTGTCACATTTTTTTTACTTCTTTCTAAAATCTGGCTTTATTAAATTGCCCATAAAAAAATTAAAAACCAAGGAAAAATTACAAAATGTAATTTTTTTGATAAGAACAGCTGTTGACTGGAAGATCTGTGCAAGAAAATCTTGAAAACATTTCTTATATGATAACATTTCTGGAGCACCTGTTTTGAGGGGACATTTATGTCCTTAAGGTGAGGGTATTATTGACATTAGAAAATTAAATTCATAACATACATAAATTTCCCTCGACAGACACAAATATCCAAAAGTTACTATATTACAGTTATTATCCATTATGCACTTACCAAATATGACTTCAAACAGATTTAAAGTCCTGAATTCCTACTTTCCATTCCAGCCCACAAAGTTGTACTGCCTTGACAGGCCATAGTCCATGATGAAGAACATCATACGTCTTGTGGCCTCATCCACAGTCCTCCCACCAATGTCTGACACTGCTGTGACCTAAGGGGGAACAAAAACAGTTCAAAGCTAATTAATTTTTATATCTTACAGGAGTAAACACGATGCAAAGACAAACTCTGGGTCTAGATTATTTCCATTGTTGATTAATCTATTGATTATTTTAACAATTAATTGATTGGTTGCTATAATAATAAAATGTTACAAAATTTTGAAAAATGTCAGTGTTTCCCAAATCTCTTGTTCTGTCAACAAAACATGGAGATACTCAGTTTATTGCTTAAGACTTTTTATGACTCTGTGGTGGCCTCAGCCCTTCTCTACGCTGTCGTCTGCTGGGCTCCAGGCAGCGCAGAACGGGACCGAATGAGTCTGAATAAGCTGGTGAGGAAGGCCACTTCTGTCCTGGGCTGCACTCTGGACTCAGCGGAGGAAGTAGCTGAGAGGAGGGTGTTGTCCAAGTTCACATCCATCATGGACAACACCTTCCACCCCCTGCACCAGACTGTAGAGCAGCTGAGCAGCTCCTTTAGTGGCAGACTTAGACACCCTGTCTGTAAAAAGGAGCGCTACCGCAAGTCATTCATTCCTGCTGCTATCAGAATATACAGTGCTGCACTGTAACTGTAACCAATGTGCAATAATCTAATTCACTGTGCGATAACCCGTGCAATAATCCTGAAAGAAGTGACTTCTGCTGCTATCAGTAACTGTAACCACAACTGTTATAACTTTGGGCAATAACTAATGTGCAATAATCTATTTAATACACTGTGCTATAACCTGTCCAATGATCCAAAGAACTTCTGCTGCTATCACCAGGTATATATGTCAGTACATGTGTATGTAGGCATATGTATGTGTCACAGGACAGGTTGCCCTGTGACTGGCAACCTGTCCAGGATGGACGAGCCCCCACCCCCCACGACCCCGTGTGACGCCGAGCTGCGTTTCCCCATCAGATACGGCTTGACGTCACACCTGTAGGGAAAAGCCGGTATAAATCGATGAAGGATGGGATGTTAATTTTTTAAAAAGTTTAATAAAATTGCTCAAAGTTTATCAGAAAAAAACATAACTTGCTTTTAAATATGGACATTTTTAATAAGCAAAATGTTAATGTATTTCGTAAAGTTATTGTTGAAGTTAATCTTGGCTGCAGTACTCTGTTTGGCAGATGTTTTGGGGTTGGAGTAAAATGAGTCCATAGATCCACAGACAGGAGGCTTGTTCAGTGGTTTCTAGTACGACTTGCTTCTGCAGTGTCGCTCAACTGCGTGTAAAAATAAAAAAAATTACTTCATAAAAGCTCTCTGAGAATAACCTCTGGCCTCACCCAGTTAGAACCCGCTCTCCAGTCCATGTTGTAGCTGCAGTTTTTTTTTTACGTCGTTTCCTTAATAATCTGTACAAATCAAAATCCTTGTCATTTTATTAAGAGTGTCGTGGTGCGCAGCGGCTCATCAGGTGGAGCTGCTGCATATTGACTGATAGCCGCTCTGACTGCAGCTCTGCCTTCTTTTGTTCAGAAAAGCGCAGGTGAAATTATTTAATTTATTATTTAACTTTTTCCAAATCGGACCCTGTCAAATGCGGGACAAATGCGCGTCATGGTAAATTAGCCTTTACTCTTCGAATTTTAAATAAAGCGTTACAGCGAATATTGAGGAGGTCCCTGATTGGTTTATCAGCTAAGTTGCTGGAAGCCAGTGAATACACGCTGAAAGGTGACATGGCCACAGGTGGAAATAATTCATTAATTAACTGGAGCAGCGACAGTGTGTCTGTAGGCAGCTTACCGGGGGAAGTTGTTGTCAGATGGTCAATCCGCTCCACTTCCTGACTTGCTGGTTCGCATAAACCCAAAGAAAACCTTTGACCACCACTGCTTTCATTCATGCATCTGTGGCCAGTTTGAGATGTTCTTCCAAAAGTTATGATTGAACACCGATCATAACTTTTGGTCTACGTATACATCTCTGTGCTGGTAGCAAACGCAGAGCCATAGAGAGAAAGGCTCTGAGCCAGCGGAACCCGGATGTAAACAAGAGCCTTGCTCGTTAGCCTTAAGGCGCTAGCATTAGCGCTAATATTAGCGCCTTAAGGCACTAGAATTAGCCGCAGAACTGAGACTGCTCATCCCACCTCAAGTTGTGGTGGGGGATATTACACTACATGCATATATAATCCAAAAAGCCTTACCTGTTTGTCTGTTTCCCCTCCTAAATTCTCCAATGTGTGGTGCTAATGTTGTTAGCTGTGACATCACGGACTTCTTCCTCAGGCAAACGGACACGTTTCAGATTGTTGGAGTGCGCCCCCTGCTGTTGGGAAGTCTTCTTCTTCTCTTGATCTTTATGAACTTTCTCACAGTGTGTTATATACGTTCAACTGTCTGTTGTTCCTCACAATATTTACATATGCCAGTGTTATGCTTCCCTATTTTGAATAATGTACCATCTAATCCTGTGTGGGCAAATCTAAGTCTTGATATGAGATAAGATAAGATAGTCTTTATTGATCTCACATTGGAGAAATTCACTTGTCGGCTCAATAGTGTGTGTGTGTATATATATATATATATATATATATATATATATATATATATATACACATGCCTACATACACATGTACTGACATATATTCACTTGGTGAAAGCAGAAGAAGTTCTTCTGGATCCTTGCACAGGTTATAGCACAGTGTATTAAATAGATTATTGCACATTAGTTATTGCCCAAAGTCATAACAGTTGTGGTTATATAGAACAGATTACTGGATCACTGTGTGCTTCTGTGCTTTTTTTGTCTGTCTTGTTGTGTCTCTGCTCTGTCTTCTGTAACCCCCAGTCGGTCGAGGCAGATGACCGTTCATACTGAGCCCGGTTCTGCTGGAGGTTTGTCCTTCATGTTAATGAAGGAGGTTTTTTTCCCCTGTTGCTTCATGCTTGCTCAGTATGAGGGATTGTTGCAAAGCCATGGACAATGCAGACAACTCTCCCTGTGACTCTACGCTTCTTCAGGAGGAAATGCTGCTTGTCAAGACTTTTATGCAATCAACTGGTTCCCTTATATAGGATTAAAGAATCAAAGCTTCTTTCTTTTAAAGGCCAGCTAAAGATATTTTAAAGCTGCTTCCACTTTTGGACGAATGTGTATGAATGGTTTGGTAAAATATGTACCGTGACTTACAGATGACGCCCAAACATTTGGGTTTGCTGCCATCTAGTGTTGGAAATAATAAATGTTTTTTCCTTCAAAACACAATTCATGTTATAAATAATTGTCAAAAAAATATGGTTGGACGTAGCAAAAATGTTTTTGATAACTTTTGATCCTCTATGTGTGAGGAATTTTTTGGAGTAACTTTGAATGCCATAAGTGTAACGGTTTAGGAGTAGTTTATTCAAATGTAACACCCAAAAATATGGGAAAATGACATCTTTGATGAGAAATGAATGATTTCCTGTAGGAGGTAGCCCATTGCTTCAAGAGGCTTTTTTGTAGGGCCTATGAAGTTACATGCACTTACTGAGTTTCATAATTCTCAGACAAAGCATGGCTTGGGGCTTACTGATTTAATGCGTTTTTAATGGTTTTCCACAAACCTGATTTTTGCAATGCGACAGCTCAGGCAAATATGCATATTTCATAAAACCTTTGATAACTTTTAAAAGTCAATGTCTTAACTGCATGCTGAAAAAAATTGAAAGTAATAGGTTAAAATGCCTAGGACTAGTTCGTTAAAGTTTGAGGCAAAAACGGCCAATATTTTACCCTTTGACCCAAAATAGCAGACTTCCTGTGGGTTTTAGAGCATACACCCAAGAGACTTTTTTTCATAATTTTAAAAAACCTACCTAGGTAAAAAATTTCAGCTTTCTACGTGTTACGGTTTGGCCCAACTCACTCTAGTTGGCGCTGTTGAGCAGGTTTGCCACGCCCGTTTTCAATTACACTAAAATCATGCGATTTCTCACGGGGGACAATTTTGGGCAAAGTTTGGTGAGTTTTCATGCATGTTTAGGCCTCCAAAAAGCCGTTTCAAAAGTCACAAGAATAAATAATAATAATAATAATAATAATAATAAAATCTGCAGTTACAATAGGCCTTCGCAGCGCTTAGCTGCTCGGGCCTAATAATAATAATAATAAAATCTGCAGTTACAATAGGCCTTCGCAGCGCTTAGCTGCTCGGGCCTAATTAAAACCGCAAGCGGTGATGATCGGCCCTCGCAGCCAAGCGCCGCTCTGGCCTATGGGCCACCGCTAGGGTACGCGCACCTCCCGCCGCCAGCCACCGCAGAAGCTGTCATGCATTTTCCTCACCCGTCTAACATGCAATACACACGTACGCGTTGGGCAGCGCTCCCCCACGACTCACAAAAAACCTGGTGCAGATCGGTCGATGCACCGAGGACACACAGCCGTTGAATAATGATAATGCATTTGGCCACCGGGCCGGACTAAATCGTTCGGCGGGCCAGATCCGGCCCGCAGGCCGTACGTTTGACACCCCTGGTTTAAAAACTAGTATACAAATTTAATTAAAGGTATCTTACTAGCTGTTAATCCAGCTTCATGTGAAAAGTTAACAAAACCTTTTTAGTTATTTAAAGTTAATTATTTCATGTGTTTAAGGGTTTCGTTTCTTGCATTAAGACAGCTGTTATGAAAGTTTGACAGTTAAATTGGTGGATACACACCCAAAAGTAATAATGTAAAAGTAACACTTTAGCAATTGGAATATTGCTAAAGTAACACGTTAGCAATATTCCACATGTGTATGTTGTGTACAAACTTTAGTAATTTCTAACAGACCACTTCACTCTCAGAAAGCAGGTCTGCTGGTGGTTCCTAAAGTCTGTAAAACCAGAATGGGAGGCACATCCTTTAGCTATCATGCTCCTCTCCTGTGGAACCAACTCCCAGTTTTGGTCCGTGACGCAGACACCCTGTCTACTTTTAAGACTAATCCTTAAACTTTCCTTTTTCCATCCATCCATCGTCTTCCGCTTATCCAGGGTCAGGTCGCGGGTGTAGCAGCTTCAAGAGGGAGGCCCAGACCTTCCTCTCCCCAGCCACTTGGGCCACTTCCTCCGGGGAATCCCAAAGCGTTCCCAGGCCAGCAGAGTCTCTCCAGCGTGTCCTGGGTCTTCCCCTGGGCCTCCTCCCGGTGGGACGTGCCCAGAACACCTCACCAGGGAGGCGTCCAGGAGGCATCCTAACCAGATGCCCGAGCCACCTCAACTGGCTCCTCTCAATGTGAAGGAGCAGCGGCTTTATTCTGAGTCCTCCCCGGATGACTGAGCTCCTCACCCTATCTTTAAGGGAGAGCCCAGACACACTACGGAGAAAACTAATTTTGGCCGCTTGTGTCCGGGATCTCGTTCTTTCGGTCACGACCCAAAGCTCGTGACCATAGATGAGGGTAGGAACGTAGATCGACTGGTAAATCGAGAGCTTGGCCTTTTGGCTCAGCTCTCTCTTCACCACAACGGACCGGTACAGCGCCCGCTTCACAGCAGACGTCGCACCAATCCGCCTGTCGATCTCCCGCTCCATCTTCCCCTCATTCGTGAACAAGACCCCAAGATACTTGAACTCCTCCACTAGAAGCTGGCTCTTGGGACTTTCCTTTTTGACAAAGCTTATAGTTAGAGTGGCTCATGTTACGCTGAGCTACCTTTATAGTTATGCTGCTATAGGCTTAGGCTGCTGGAGGACATCAGGGTCTATTGTTCTTCGTTTTTGCATGACTGTTGTCATTTCAGCTTTTAACTTTTTGTTTTTTCTATTTTTTCTTCATAGTAGGTACACCTGGTCTGGCATTCTGTTAGCTGTGACATTATCCAGGGAAGACAGATCACCTGCTATTACCATCTAATGTAAAACACATTACTGGATCAATGTGTGTTTCTGTGCTTTTTTGTCTGTCATGTTGTGTCTCTTCTCTCTCTTTTGTAACCCCCAGTCAGTCAAGGCAGATGACCGTTCATACTGAGCCCGGTTCTGCTGGAGGTTTTTCCTTCCTGTTAATGGGGAGTTTTTCCTTCTGCTGTCACTTCATGCTTGATCAGTATGAGGGATTGCTGCAAAGCCATGTACAATGCAAACGACTCTCCCTGTGGCTCTACGCTTCTTCAGGAGTGAATGCTGCTTGTTACGACTTTGATGCAATTAACTGGTTCACTTATATAGGAATTTCTTTTACCAGTCTGGATAATCTGACTTAATATGTATAATCTGATTGATTTTGACATTGTAAACTGCCTTTAGATGACATGCAGGCATGGACTGGTAATCGGGCGTACCGGGCATTTTCCCGGTGGGCCGACGTGCTGTTTGGGCCGGCAGACCCGACATGTATATTAATAATATGTATTATTATTATTATTATTTTATATATCTGCCTCGTTATATTTGCATAATGCATGAAGAAAAATATCAGCAGCGCAAGAGTCTGTTCCGATCATCCGGCCCTTACCACAGGCTACTGCAGCCCATTGGTTATCATCCCTGACAGTCTAAAGG
This sequence comes from Fundulus diaphanus, assembly GCA_037039145.1. Taxonomy (NCBI): domain Eukaryota; kingdom Metazoa; phylum Chordata; class Actinopteri; order Cyprinodontiformes; family Fundulidae; genus Fundulus; species Fundulus diaphanus. The sequence goes on along the minus strand of CM073124.1, from coordinate 56,847,710 downwards.
GCTAGGCCAATCATAAAGTAGAAAAACACCTTCACGCTCCATGTGGAACTTTGTGCAGCGGTGTTCACAGTAGTAATGGATAAGAAACGCAAGGGAGGCGCAGAGAAACTGCACGAAAAAAAGAAACGAGTTCTTCAAACGGACGCTGCGAAATGTGTCAAACTGACTGACATGTTCCCAACAGCAGGCCTTCATCTGCTCCGGTGTCTGATGTAAAATATGGTGGTGGTGGTTGTAGTCAGTGACGTGCGGTAGAGTTCATAGCTGGTGAGGCACTGACGTCATCAGAGTCAGATTTACAAATATATACACTCTACAGAGTAGACTCGTTGCAAAGTGCTGAAGGAGACTGATTGAGCCAAATAAATTCACCAAGATACACGGAAAAATATTGGTTCTTTGATGAAAAAAAATTGTCATTTGATTGGTAACAGTTTATGAGTTATGATGGATTTCTGCATTTGTAACACATTCTAAAACTATAACCCACATTAAGCACATTTTATCACAAAAACAAAACATGAATAAGTATCGCTGTCTTACCTCTACTTATAATTTAAGTCCCTGTGGCGCTCTTTCTGAACAAAAATATCATCATTTTCCGGTAAAAGTTCCCTTTATCTTCTTCAGTTTTAAAAGTCTCTCAGTCTCAGTGGAGCTCACTGCCAGGGAGGAAAGCCTTCCCTGATCAGTCCTGTTCCAGCTGTATGTTTAGAGTCTTTTTAGTGCTTTACTTGTTTAGCAAAACTCGCTAATAAAACATCAATAACTTGTTTTGACTCTACTATTTGGGGATCAGGAGCGGTGCTCCTTGAGCGCCCCCTGCCTAGTGGCCAAGGAACTGCCGGCCTCATCTACAACCAGTTCTTTGCTGTTTATGATCGGCCAGCACCACGAAAACATGTTATCTGCACACAGTTTGATGACCAAAACACAATTCGTATATTAAATTGTGGAAAATCAGTTCATAACTGTTTGAACAATTGAATTTCTGATCTAGAGACAGGAAGATGCATTCACAGAATGGAAGTCAGCGCAGTTAACATGGGATTGCGCAATCCCAGGGGAGGCCAAGCTCGCTGCGGCCTCACCGGCTTCGCTATGAAGCGCCACCAAGGATTTACATGAAAAATAGCGAAAAGTCTGCGATTTTAAAGAAAATATGATCAAAAATTAGGAAATTAGATAAATAAAATACTTATTACAAATGACTGAGTAAATCAAAATTTATATTATGTTATTATATATTTTCTTTCTTTCCATGATGACAAGTGAGGCATTTCTCTGGTTCATTTTGTCATTGGCATCCTTTTTTACACAGTGAGTGCACATTAGTCCAATGTTACCCTACAGTATCTGGAAGACTTAATAGATCTGATGAGCAACTTACAATAACTTCTTATGATGATGTAACGTGATAATATGTGTGATTGACCGTGACACCTCTCTTTCTCTCTCTCTCTCTGATCTAAGAATTGTTGCTGTGCTGTGGTGGAGTTTACATTTTACAGTGTTAATAAATTAAGATTTTGGAAGTATTTTAAGTGTCCACTCTCACTAATCCAAAATGCCAGGGCCGATTTCTTTCTCCCAGTCCACCCCTGATGACATGTTTCATGATTTGGCGCTATATAAATAAAAACTGAAATGTATTGAAGAACAGTAAGTTTGTCAGTTTTCAAGCAGGATTTGTATATCTGTTCAACTTAAATACATAAGGAAACCAAAGAGTTAAGATCACTTACTTACCAAGAGAAATTCCTTTGGGGTTTATTTGTGGTCTCTTGCTGCCCCCTGCTGGACAAGTTTGATCAAATACAAATGCTTTACATGTCAACATGGTGTCAAAATTCAGATTTCAATCTAAAATGGCTTACTTCCTGTGATACTTGCACTATGACATTAATTGTAAATTCTGAGCGTCTTGCTGAGATCTACAACTGTACAAAATTTCATTACTCTACGATGAACTAAGTGAATAGCAAAGGGTCCTTTGAAAATTGCTTGGTGGCGCTATAGAGAAACTAAGTCCTGCTCACTAAAGTTTGTTATGGATTCCTGTTGGGGGATGGATAAGGATGCATCCAAATGAGTTTTAAGCAGCTCGGCCCAAAAATGTGGAATTCAGAGCCAAACGTATGGCAGCGGCGTTTGAGGTGACTTCACCACGCCGCCACGCTCTCCTGCTCCATCGAATCCACTTGGGCCTGAAATCCACAACATATCAACATGTGTTCTGTCTGTGGACACAGTTTCATGTTGATTAGCTCAGAGGGGTAACATAGCGACCGCTTACAACAAAACATGACACTTCCTGTTGTCAGGGGGCGTGGCCTAAGCAATGTCATCATTTGACCATTGGATATTATAGGAGACCTGATGGTGATCAATTACTGAAAGTTTGGTGCATCTGTCTGTTTCTGTGTAGGAGATATAACACTTTTATATTTTGTGGCAAATAGGTGAACTTTGACCCCTGCCAACGCCCCTCCAGCATGCTCAAAAACTCACCGTTTTGATAACTTTTGATTGGCCATGCCTTATGATCAGACTGCCCGAGTTTCAAGCCGATCGCTCGATATCTCTAGGAGGAGTTAGATCTTATACCAATGCTGTAACTGTCAAAATTGAGGTCAAAATCAGACTTTCAGTCTAAAATGGCCAACTTCCTGTGATACTTGCACTATGACATTAATTGTAAATTCTGAGCGTCTTGGTGAGCTCTACCACTGTACCAAATCTCATGTCTCTACGATGAAGTAAGTGAATAGCAAAGGGTCCTTTGAAAATTGCTAGGTGGCGCCGTTGAGGCATTAGGTCACGCCCACCAAAGTTTGTAATTGATTCCTGTTGGGGGGTGGATAAGGATGCATCCAAGTGAGTTTTAAGCAGCTCGGCCCAAAAATGTGGAATTCAGAGCCAAACGTATGGCAGCGGCGTTTGAGGTGACTTCACCACGCCGCCACGCTCTCCTGCTCCATCGAATCCACTTGGGCCTGATATCCACAACACATCAACATGTGTTCTGTCTGTGGACACAGTTTCATGTTGATTAGCTCAGAGGGGTAACATAGCGACCGCTTACAACAAAACATGACACTTCCTGTTGTCAGGGGGCGTGGCCTAAGCAATGTCATCATTTGACCATTGGATATTATAGGAGACCTGATGGTGAGCAATTACTGAAAGTTTGGTGCCTCTGTGTGTTTCTGTGTAGGAGATATAACACTTTTATATTTTGTGGCAAATAGGTGAACTTTGACCCCTGCCAACGCCCCTCCAGCATGCTCAAAAACTCACCGTTTTGATAACTTTTGATTGGCCATGCCTTATGATCAGACTGCCCGAGTTTCAAGCCGATCGCTCGATATCTCTAGGAGGAGTTAGATCTTATACCAATGCTGTAACTGTCAAAATTGAGGTCAAAATCAGACTTTCAGTCTAAAATGGCCAACTTCCTGTGATACTTGCACTATGACATTAATTGTAAATTCTGAGCGTCTTGTTGAGCTCTACAACTGTACCAAATCTCATGTCTCTACGATGAAGTAAGTGAATAGCAAAGGGTCCTTTGAAAATTTCTAGGTGGCGCCGTTGAGGCATTTTTCTTTTGATTTTTGTGACGACCTTAAAATACAAAATTTTTAAACAGTCACCATGCATCTGCAAAGTTTGGTGAGTTTTTGAAAATGAGAAAGCCCCCAAAAAGGCCCCTCTTTAGGGGGGCAGAATAATAAGAATAATAATTAAAACCGCAAGCGGTGATGATCGGCCCTCGCAGCCAAGCGCCGCTCTGGCCTAAGGGCCACCGCTAGGGTACGCGCACCTCCCGCCGCCAGCCACCGCAGAAGCTGTCATGCATTTTCCTCACCCGTCTACCATGCAATACACACGTATGCGTTGGGCAGCGCTCCCCCACGACTCACAAAAAATGTGGTGCAGATCGGTCGATGCACCGAGGAGACACAGCCGTTGAATAATAAAAATGCATTTGGCCACCGGGCCGGACTAAATCGTTCGGCGGGCCAGATCCGGCCCGCAGGCCGTACGTTTGACACCCCTGGTTTAAACATTAGTATACCAACTTAATCAAAGGTATCTTACTAGCTGTTAATCCAGCTTCATGTGAAAAGTTAACAAAACCTTTTTAGTTATTTAAAGTTAATTATTTCATGTGTTTAAGGGTTTCGTTTCTTGCATTAAGACAGCTTTTATGAAAGTTTGACAGTTAAATTGGTGGATACACACCCAAAAGTAATAATGTAAAAGTAACACTTTGGCAATTGGAAAATTGCTAAAGTAACACGTTAGCAATATTCCACATGTGTATGTTGTGTACAAACTTTAGTAATTTCTAACAGACCACTTCACTCTCAGAAAGCAGGTCTGCTGGTGGTTCCTAAAGTCTGTAAAACCAGAATGGTAGGCAGATCCTTTAGCTATCATGCTCCTCTCCAGTGGAACCAACTCCCAGTTTTGGTCCGTGACGCAGACACCCTGTCTACTTTTAAGACTAATCCTAAAACTTTCCTTTTTCCATCCATCCATCGTCTTCCACTTATCCGGGGTCAGGTCGCAGGGGCAGCTTCAAGAGGGAGCCCCAGACCTTCCTCTCCCCAGCCACTTGGGCCACTTCCTCCGGGGGAATCCCAAAGCGTTCCCAGGCCAGCATAGTCTCTCCAGCGTGTCCTGGGTCTTCCTCTGGGCCTCCTCCCGGTGGGACGTGCCCAGAACACCTCATCAGGGAGGCGTCCAGGAGGCATCCTGACCAGATGCCCGAGTCACCTCAACTGGCTCCTCTCAATGTGGAGGAGCAGCGGCTCTACTCTGAGTCCTCCCCGGATGACTGAGCTCCTCACCCTATCTCTAAGGGAGAGCCCAGACACACCATGGAGAAAACTCATTTTGGCCGCTTGTATCCGGGATTTCGTTCTTTCGGTCACGACCCAAAGCTCGTGACCATAGATGAGGGTAGGAACGTAGATCGACTGGTAAATCGAGAGCTTGGCCTTTTGGCTCAGGTCTCTCTTCACCACAACGGATCTGTACAGCGCACGCTTCACAGCAGACGTCGCACCAATCCGCCTGTCGATCTCCCGCTCCATCTTCCCCTCATTCGTGAACAAGACCCCAAGATACTTGAACTCCTCCACTAGAAGCTGGCTCTTGGGACTTTCCTTTTTGACAAAGATTATAGTTAGAGTGGTTCATGTTACGCTGAGCTACCTCTATAGTTATGCTGCTATAGGCTTAGGCTGCTGGAGGACATCAGGGTCTATTGTTCTTCAATTTTGCATGACTGTTGTCATTTCAGCTTTTACCTTTTTGTTTTTTCTATATTTTCTTCATAGTAGGTACACCTGGTCTGGCGTTCTGTTAGCTGTGACATCATTCAGGGAAGACAGATCACCTGCTATTACCATCTAATGTAAAACAGATTACTGGATCAATGTGTGCTTCTGTGCTTTTTTGTCTGTCTTGTTGTGTCTCTTCTCTCTCTTTTGTAACCCCCAGTCGGTCAAGGCAGATTACCGTTCATACTGAGCCCGGTTCGGCTGGAGGTTTTTCCTTCCTGTTAATGGGGAGTTTTTCCTTCTGCTGTCACTTCATGCTTGATCAGTATGAGGGATTGCTGCAAAGCCATGTACAATGCAAACGACTCTCCCTGTGGCTCTACGCTTCTTCAGGAGTCAATGCTGCTTGTTACGACTTTGATGAAATCAACTGGTTCCCTTATATAGGAATTTCTTTTACCAATCTGGATAATCTGACTTAATATGTATAATCTGATTGATTTTGACATTGTAAACTGCCTTTAGATGACATGCAGGCCGGCAGACCCGACATGTATATTAATAATATGTATTATTATTATTAATATTATTATTATTTTATATATCTGCCTCGTTATATTTGCATAATGCATGAAGAAAAATATCAGCAGCGCAAGAGTCTGTTCCGATCATCCAGCCCTTACCACAGGCTACTGCAGCCCATTGGTTATCATCCCTGACAGTCTAAAGGGCTAGGCCAATCATAAAGTAGAAAAACACCTTCACGCTCCATGTGGAACTTTGTGCAGCGGTGTTCACAGTAGTAATGGATAAGAAACGCAAGGGAGGCGCAGAGAAACTGCACGAAAAAAAGAAACGAGTTCTTCAAACGGATGCTGCGAAATGTGTCAAACTGACTGACATGTTCCCAACAGCAGGCCTTCATCTGCTCCGGTGTCTGGTGTAAAATATGGTGGTGGTGGTTGTAGTCAGTGACGTGCGGTAGAGTTCATAGCTGGTGAGGCACTGACGTCATCAGAGTCAGATTTACAAATATATACACTCTACAGAGTAGACTCGTTGCAAAGTGCTGAAGGAGACTGATTGAGCCAAATAAATTCACCAAGATACATGGAAAAATATTGATTCTTTGATGAAAAAAATTGTCATTTGATTGGTAACAGTTTATGAGTTATGATGGATTTCTGCATTTGTAACACATTCTAAAACTATAACCCACATTATGCACATTTTATCACAAAAACAAAACATGAATAAGTATCGCTGTCTTACCTCTACTTATAATTTAAGTCCCTGTGGCGCTCTTTCTGAACAAAAATATCATCATTTTCCGGTAAAAGTTCTCTTTATCTTCTTCAGTTTTAAAAGTCTCTCAGTCTCAGTGGAGCTCACTGCCAGGGAGGAAAGCCTTCCTTGATCAGTCCTGTTCCAGCTGTATGTTTAGAGTCTTTTTAGTGCTTTACTTGTTTAGCAAAACTCGCTAATAAAACATCAATAACTTGTTTTGACTCTACTATTTGGGGATCACGAGCGGTGCCCCTTGAGCGCCCCCTGCCTAGTGGCCAAGGAACTGCTGGCCTCACCTACAACCAGTTCTTTGCTGTTTATGATCGGCCAGCACCACGAAAACATGTTATCTGCACACAGTTTGATGACCAAAACACAATTCGTAATCCACATATATTAAATTGTGGAAAATCAGTTCATAACTGTTTGAACAATTGAATTTATGATCTAGAGACAGGAAGATGCATTCACAGAATGGAAGTCAGCGCAGTTACCATGGGATTGCGCAATCCCAGGGGAGGCCAAGCTCGCTGCGGCCTCACCGGCTTCGCTATGAAGCGCCACCAAGGATTTACATGAAAAATAGCGAAAAGTCTGCGATTTTAAAGAAAATATGATCAAAAATTAGGAAATTAGATAAATAAAATACTTATTACAAATGACTGAGTAAATCAAAATTTATATTATGTTATTATATATTTTCTTTCTTTCCATGATGACAAGTGAGGCATTTCTCTGGTTCATTTTGTCATTGGCATCCTCTTTTACACAGTGAGTGCACATTAGTCCAATGTTACCCTACAGTATCTGGAAGACTGAATAGATCTGATGAGCAACTTACAATAACTTCTTATAATGATGTAACGTGATAATATGTGTGATTGACCGTGACACCTCTCTTTCTCTCTCTCTCTCTCTCTGATCTAAGAATAGTTGCTGTGCTGTGGTGGAGTTTACATTTTACAGTGTTAATAAATTAAGATTTTGGAAGTATTTTAAGTGTCCACTCACTAATTTCCATTATCCTGACTTCAAGGTATTGCACAGTTGGTATTGCACAGTTGGTATACACATTCAGTACACAAAAAAAATGTGGTGGGCCAGTCTAATCCAAAATGCCAGGGCCAATTTTTTGTCCCAATCCACCCCTGATGACATGTTTCATGATTTGGCGCTATATAAATAAAAACTGAAATGTATTGAACAAGAGTTTGTCAGTTTTCAAGCAGGATTTGTATATCTGTTCAACTTAAATATACAAGGAAACCAAAGAGTTAAGATCACTTACTTACCAAGAGAAATTCCTTTGGGGTTTATTTGTGGTCTCTTGCTGCCCCCTGCTGGACAAGTATGATCAAATACATATGCTTTACATGTCAACTTGGTATCAAAATTCAGATTTCAATCTAAAATGGCTTACTTCCTGTGATACTTGCAGTATGACATTAATTGTAAATTCTGAGCGTCTTGCTGAGATCTACAACTGTACAAAATTTCATTACTCTACGATGAAGTAAGTGAATACCAAAGGGTCCTTTGAAATTTGCTTGGTGGCGCTATAGAGAAACTAAGTCCTGCTCACTAAAGTTTGTTAAGGATTCCTGTTGGGGGGTGGATAAGGATGCATCCAAATGAGTTTTAAGCAGCTCGGCCCAAAACTGTGGAATTCAGAGCCAAACGTATGACAGCAGCGTTTGAGGTGAATATGCCACGCCGCCACGCCCCCCTGCTCCATCCAATCCAGTTGAGCCTGAAATCCACAACATACCAACATGTGTTCTGTCTGTGGACACAGTTTCATGTTGATTAGCTCAGAGGGGTAACATTGCGACCGCTTACAACAAAACATGACACTTCCTGTTGTCAGGGGGCGTGGCCTAAGCAATGTCATCATTTGACCATTGGATATTATAGGAGACCTGATGGTGATCAATCACTGAAAGTTTGATGCCTCTGTGTGTTTCTGTGTAGGAGATATAACAGTTTTATTTTTTGTGGCGAGTAGGTGAACTTTAACCCTTGCTAATGCCCCTTCAACAAGCTCAAAAACTCACCGTTTTGATAACTTTTAATTGGCCATGCCTTATGATCAGACTGCCCGAGTTTCAAGCCGCTCGCTAAAAATCTCTAGGAGGAGATCCATCAAATACCAATGCTATAAACGTCAAAAATGGGGTCAAAATCAGACATTCAATCTAAAATGGCCGACTTCCTGTGATATTTACACTATGACATTAATTGTAAATTCTGAGCGTCTTGGTGAGCTCTACCACTGTACCAAATCTCATGTCTCTACGATGAAGTAAGTGAATAGCAAAGGGTCCTTTGAAAATTGCTAAGTGGCGCCGTTGAGGCATTAGGTCACGCCCACCAAAATTTGTTATGGATTCCTGTTGGGGGGTGGATAAGGATGCATCCAAGTGAGTTTTATGCAGCTCGGCCCAAAAATGTGGAATTCAGAGCCAAACGTATGGCAGCGGCGTTTGAGGTGACTTCACCACGCCGCCACGCTCTCCTGCTCCATCGAATCGACTTGGGGCTGGAATCCACAACACAACAACATGTGTTCTGTCTGTGGACACAGTTTCATGTTGATTAGCTCAGAGGGGTAACATAGCGACCGTTTACAGCAAAACATGACACTTCCTGTTGTCAGGGGGTGTGGCCTAAGTGATGTCATCATTTGACCATTGGATATTATAGGAGACCTGATGATGATTAATCACAGAAAGTTTGGTGCCTCTGTGTGTTTCTGTGTAGGAGATATAACACTTTTATTTTTTGTGGCGAATAGGTGAACTTTGACCCCTGCCAACGCCCCTTCAGCATGCTCAAAAACTCACCGTTTTGATAACTTTTGATTGGCCATGCCTTATGATCAGACTGCCCGAGTTTCAAGCCGATCGCTCGATATCTCTAGGAGGAGTTAGATCTTATACCGATGCTGTAACTGTCAAAATTGAGGTCAAAATCAGACTTTCAATCTAAAATGGCCGACTTCCTGTGATATTTACACTATGACATTAATTGTAAATTCTGAGCGTCTTGGTGAGCTCTACAACTGTACCAAATTTCATGTCTCTACGACGAAGTAAGTGAATAGCAAAGGGTCCTTTGAAAATTTCTAGGTGGCGCCGTTGAGGCATTTTTCTTTAGATTTTTGTGACGACCTTAAAATACAAAATTTTTAAACAGTCACCATGCATCTGCCAAGTTTGGTGAGTTTTTGAAAATGAGAAAGCCCCCAAAAAGGCCCCTCTTTAGGGGGGCAGAATAATAATAATAATAATAATAATAATAATAATAATTAACACTACAGATACAATAGGCCTTCGCAGCGCTTAGCTGCTCGGGCCTAATTAACACTACAGATACAATAGGCCTTCGCAGCGCTTCGCTGCTCGGGCCTAATAATAATAATAATAATAATAATAATAATAATTAAAACCGCAAGCGGTGATGATCGGCCCTCGCAGCCAAGCGCCGCTCTGGCCTATGGGCCACCGCTAGGGTACGCGCACCTCCCGCCGCCAGCCACCGCAGAAGCTGTCATGCATTTTCCTCACCCATCTACCATGCAATACACACGTATGCGTTGGGCAGCGCTCCCCCACGACTCACAAAAAATCTGGTGCAGTTCGGTCGATGCACCGAGGAGACACAGCCGTTGAATAATGAAAATGCATTTGGCCACCGGGCCGGACTAAATCGTTCGGCGGGCCAGATCCGGCCCGCAGGCCGTACGTTTGACACCCCTGGTTTAAACATTAGTATACCAACTTAATCAAAGGTATCTTACTAGGTGTTAATCCAGCTTCATGTGAAAAGTTAACAATACCTTTTTAGTTATTTAAAGTTAATTATTTCATGTGTTTAAGGGTTTCGTTTCTTGCATTAAGACAGCTTTTATGAAAGTTTGACAGTTAAATTGGTGGATACACACCCAAAAGTAATAATGTAAAAGTGACACTTTAGCAATTGGAATATTGCTAAAGTAACACGTTAGCAATATTCCACATGTGTATGTTGTGTACAAACTTTAGTAATTTCTAACAGACCACTTCACTCTCAGAAAGCACGTCTGCTGGTGGTTCCTAAAGTCTGTAAAACCAGAATGATTGGCAGATCCTTTAGCTATCATGCTCCTCTCCAGTGGAACCAACTCCCAGTTTTGGTACGTGACGCAGACACCCTGTCTACTTTTAAGACTAATCCTAAAACTTTCCTTTTTCCATCCATCCATCGTCTTCCGCTTATCCGGGGTCAGGTCGTGGGGGTAGCAGCTTCAAGAGGGAGGCCCAGACCTTCCTCTCCCCAGCCACTTGGGCCACTTCCTCCGGGGGAATCCCAAAGCGTTCCCAGGCCAGCAGAGTCTCTCCAGCGTGTCCTGGGTCTTCCCCTGGGCCTCCTCCTGGTGGGATGTGCCAGGAACACCTCACCAGGGATGCGTCCAAGAGGCATCCTGACCAGATGCCCGAGTCACCTCAACTGGCTCCTCTGGACGTGGAGGAGCAGCGGCTCTACTCTGAGTCCTCCCCAGATGACTGAGCTCCTCACCCTATCTCTAAGGGAGAGCCCAGACACACTATGGAGAAAACTCATTTTGGCCACTTGTATCCGGGATCTCGTTCTTTCGGTCACGACCCAAAGCTCGTGACCATAGATGAGGGTAGGAACGTAGATCGACCGGTAAATCGAGAGCTTGGCCTTTTGGCTCAGCTCTCTCTTTACCACAACGGACCGGTACAGCGCCCGCTTCACAGCAGACGTTGCACCAATCCGCCTGTCGATCTCCCGCTCCATCTTCCCCTCATCTCTGAACAAGACCCCAAGATACTTGAACTCCTCCACTAGAAGCTGGCTCTTGGGACTTTCCTTTTTGACAAAGCTTATAGTTAGAGTGGTTCATGTTACCCTGAGCTACCTCTATAGTTATGCTGCTATAGGCTTAGGCTGCTGAAGGACATCAGGGTCTATTGTTCTTCAATTTTGCATGACTGTTGTCATTTCATCTTTTAACTTTCTGTTCTCTCTCTTTTATCTTCATAGTAGGTACACCTGGTCTGGCGTTCTGTTAGCTGTGACATCATCCAGGGAAGACAGATCACCTGTTATTACCATCTAATGTAAAACAGATTACTGGATCAATGTGTGCTTCTGTGCTTTTTTGTCTGTCATGTTGTGTCTCTTCTCTCTCTTTTGTAACCCCCAGTCGGTCAAGGCAGATTACCGTTCATACTGAGCCCGGTTCTGATGGAGGTTTTTCCTTCCTGTTAATGGGGAGTTTTTTCTTCTGCTGTCACTTCATGCTTGATAAGTATGAGGGATTGCTGCAAAGCCATGTACAATGCAAACGACTCTCCCTGTGGCTCTACGCTTCTTCAGGAGTGAATGCTGCTTGTTACGACTTTGATGCAATTAACTGGTTCACTTATATAGGAATTTCTTTTACCAATCTGGATAATCTGACTTAATATGTATAATCTGATTGATTTTGACATTGTAAACTGCCTTTAGATGACATGCAGGCATGGACTGGTAATCGGGCGTACCGGGCATTTTCCCGGTGGGCCGACGTGCTGTTTGGGCCGGCAGACCCGACATGTATATAAATATGTATTATTATTATTATTATTAATTATTTTATATATCTGCCTCGTTATCATCCCTGACAGTCTAAAGGGCTAGGCCAATCATAAAGTAGAAAAACACCTTCACGCTCCATGTGGAACTTTGTGCAGCAGTGTTCACAGTAGTAATGGGAGGCGCAGAGAAACTGCACGAAAAAAAGAAACGAGTTCTTCAAACGGATGCTGCGAAATGTGTCAAACTCACTGACATGTTCCCTACAGCAGGCCTTCATCTGCTCCGGTGTCTGATGTAAGATATGGTGGTGGTGGTTGTAGCCAGTTACGTGCGGTAGGGTTCATAGCTGGTGAGGCACTGACGTCATCAGAGTCAGATTTACAAATATATACACTCTACAGAGTAGACTCGTTGCAAAGTGCTGAAGGAGACTGATTGAGCCAAATAAATTCACCATGATACATGGAAAAATATTGGTTCTTTGATGAAAAAAAATTTGTCATTTGATTGGTAGCAGTTTATGAGTTATGATGGATTTCTGCATTTGTAACACATTCTAAAACTATAACCCACATTACGCACATTTTATCACAAAAACAAAACATGAATAAGTATCGCTGTCTTACCTCTACTTATAATTTAAGTCCCTGCGGCGCTCTTTCTGTACAAAAATATCATTTTCCGGTAAAAGTTCTCTTTATCTTCTTCAGATTTAAAACTCTCTTAGTCTCAGTGGAGCTCACTGCCAGGGAGGAAAGCCTTCCCTGATCAGTCCTGTTCCAGCTGGATGTTTAGAGTCTTTTTAGTGCTTTACTTGTTTAGCAAAACTCGCTAATAAAACATCAATAACTTGTTTTGACTCTACTATTTGGGGATCACGAGCGGTGCCCCTTGAGCGCCCCCTGCCTAGCGGCCAAGGAACTGCCGGCCTCACCTACAACCAGTTCTTTGCTGTTTATGATCAGTCAGCACCACGAAAACATGTTATCTGCACACAGTTTGATGACCAAAACACAATTCGTAATCCACATATATTAAATTGTGGAAAATCAGTTCATAACTGTTTGAACAATTGAATTTATGATCTAGAGACAGGAAGATGCATTCACAGAATGGAAGTCAGCACAGTTAACATGGGATTGCGCAATCCCAGGGGAGGCCAAGCTCGCTGCGGCCTCACCGGCTTCGCTATGAAGCGCCACCAAGGATTTACATGAAAAATAGCGAAAAGTCTGCGATTTTAAAGAAAATATGATCAAAAATTAGGAAATTAGATAAATAAAATACTTATTACAAATGACTGAGTAAATCAAAATTTATATTATGTTATTATATATTTTCTTTCTTTCCATGATGACAAGTGAGGCATTTCTCTGGTTCATTTTGTCATTGGCATCCTCTTTTACACAGTGAGTGCACATTAGTCCAATGTTACCCTACAGTATCTGGAAGACTGAATAGATCTGATGAGCAACTTACAATAACTTCTTATAATGATGTAACGTGATAATATGTGTGATTGACCGTGACACCTCTCTTTCTCTCTCTCTCTCTGATCTAAGAATAGTTGCTGTGCTGTGGTGGAGTTTACATTTTACAGTGTTACAGTTTTTTACAGTCGCTAGGACCCATTTTTCAATACTTAAGTCACTTTTTCAAAACTCTTCACACAGTTCTCCAAACCAACTTTCAGCTTGGCACAGCAGTTCATTTCACATTCAAAATGCACTAAAACTACCAAATCACTTCATACATATCTCAAATCAACACATTCTTCCATAACACTAGCAAAGGTTGACAGCCAACAAACACACTTTGTCACCCACAAAACAATGACCTAAAAAACACTAACAACATGTAGCATTATACAATCTCGGTTAATAATTCACTGCAATAGAGGTTACTGGAATGAATCAGACATGATGCAGAATGCTTCAATATATTTTATGTCTTTTATTTGTTTTTAGGAGTAATTCCAAAATACAAGAATTTGTATTCACATCATCCACTGATACAGATACAATAGTAATGCTAATCTACTCGGTCTTCTCCATTTGGCCACAGGTTCTCATGCACATCACATCTTATGTCATCTAGGGCAATACACCTAGGAAAGAATCTTCTGGCATGCCTGATCCATCCCTGACAATCTTCTGCTGATATGTCCAGGTATCCAGCATTCATTGCGTCCAGGAGGGACATTTGATTATGTGGATGGTGGTCATAAACCTTCCACCTCCATGAGGAAAAGAATTCCTCTATGGGGTTGAGGAATGGAGAGTAAGGTGGGAGGAAAAGTGACACCATTCTGGGATGGGCTGCAAACCACTCGGTGACTGCACGAGAGTGGTGAAATGCCACATTGTCCCATACAATTATAAATGTTGGTGGATTTCTTCTCTCTGCATCCCTTTCCTTACCTAGCACAACCCTTCCATAGAGATCATGCAGGAACGCAAGGAGACGTTCAGTGTTGTATGGCCCAATTAGTGGTTTGTGTAACAGCAGTCCATCAGTGGATATTGCTGCGCACATTGTGATGCTGGCACCCCTCTAGCCCGGGACATCCACTGTGGCTCTCTTCCCAATCACATTCCTTCCTTGTCGCCGTGTTTTGGCCAGGTTGAAACCTGCCTCATCCACAAAGATGAAAATGTGGGGCGTTTGCCTGCCTTCAATTTCCTTGACTCTCTATAATAAATCCAAAAGGCAACATAAGCTGTTACAGTAGTAAACATTACCTAAAAAAAAATTATTTGTGTGTGTTTTGTTCAAAAACAGTTCTGTATTTTATTGTGATCTTACCTGGACATATTGGTTCCTGAGTTGCTTGACATGTTCAGAGTTCCTCTCAAAAGGCACAGTGTACAACTGTTTCATCCTTACCTGATGTTTTTTCAGGACTCTAGAAATAGTTGTGATGCTTACACTGTGAATATTTGCAAAAGTAATGTTGTCTGCCAAAACTGTGTCTCGAATCTCAGTGAGTTTTATGCCATTGTTTCTGATGACCATATCAACAATGGCAGTTTCCTGCACATCAGTGAGCATCCTTCCTCTCCCACCTGTGTGAGGTAACCGTTGAGTCCTAAGCAGAAATGCAGAAGCAATTACACACAAGTCTATTTACTTCTGTAATGTGCAACTCAGTCAAATGCCCTTGCAGAATACAAGTTACCTGTTGGTTTGCTGGAAAACTCTAACAATAGATGCCACTGTTGAGCGTTGCAGATTTGGCTGCACTCTCTGACCAGCCTCTCTCATTGAGAGACCATGATTTACTACATGATCAATTACAGTAGCTCTGATCTCATCTGAAACTACAGCTCTTGGTCTTCCTCTTATTCTTCTTCCACCACGCATACGTATTCCTCGCCCCCTCCCAGCCCCTCTTCTTCCTCTTTCAGCCACTTCTCCGTTTCTGGCTGGGTCCATGTTTACATCACAATACAAAACTATTCAGCAGTTGTCTCTTTTTGTAATGAAATTGAAAGAGTAACACCTGTGTAGATGTTCATCTACAATGAGAATCAGCTGTGGTTGGTCCAATTGTCCACTTATTTTTATAGCATTTAATTTTAAGATGTAAAATATATTTCATTAAAATATTCCTGTAGAAATGTAGGAAATTGCTGTCTTATTCAGTTTTGTATTATGTTATTGTTTTGAACATAAGTTTAACAGTTTTGAAAACAGTATGTAAGCATGTGCAAATTGTCCTGTAGGTACACAGAGTTTTGGCGGTTGTTGTGTCGAAGTGAGAAAAGAATTAATGTAATTTGAAAGATGTAGTCATTGAATGCATTTTGTGCCAAAGCAATGATAAATGATCCACAGTTTAGCCCACATATACTTCTGTTGTCCTCACTGTGTGAAGAGTTTTGAAAAAGTGACCTAAGTATTGAGAAATGTGTCCTAGCGACTGTAAAAAACTGTAATAAATTAAGATTTTGGAAGTATTTTAAGTGTCCACTCTCACTAATTTCCATTAACCTGGCCTCAAGGTATTGCACAGTTGGTATTGCAAAGTTGGTATACACATTCAGTACACAAAAAAAATTTGGTGGGCCAGTCTAATCCAAAATGCCAGGGCCGATTTTTTTGTCCCAGTCCACCCCTGATGACATGTTTTATGATTTGGCGTTATATAAATAAAAACTGAAATGTATTGAACAAGAGTAAGTTTGTCAGTTTTCAAGCAGGATTTGTATATCTGTTCAACTTAAATATATAAGGAAACCAAAGAGTTAAGATCACTTACTTACCAAGAGAAATTCCTTTGGGGTTTATTTGTGGTCTCTTGCTGCCCCCTGCTGGATGATGATGGTATTTGATACCATGTCAACATGGTGTCAAAATTCAGATTTCAATCTAAAATGGCTTACTTCCTGTGATACTTACACTATGACATTAATTATAAATTCTGAGCATCTTGCTGAGATCTATAACTGTACAAAATTTCATTACTCTACGATGAAGTAAGTGAATAGCAAAAGGTCCTTTGAAAATTGCTTGGTGGCGCTATAGAGAAACTAAGTCCTGCTCACTAAAGTTTGTTATGGATTCCTGTTGGGGGGTGGATAAGGATGCATCCAAATGAGTTTTAGGCAGCTCGGCCCAAAACTGTGGAATTCAGAGCCAAACGTATGACAGCAGCGTTTGAGGTGAATATGCCACGCCGCCACGCCCCCCTGCTCTATCGAATCCAGTTGAGCCTGAAATCCACAACATACCAACATGTGTTCTGTCTGTGGACACAGTTTCATGTTGATTAGCTCAGAGGGGTAACATAGCGACCGCTTACAACAAAACATGACACTTCCTGTTGTCAGGGGGCGTGGCCTAAGCAATGTCATCATTTGACCATTGGATATTATAGGAGACCTGATGGTGATCAATCACTGAAAGTTTGATGCCTCTGTGTGTTTCTGTGTAGGAGATATAACAGTTTTATTTTTTGTGGCGAGTAGGTGAACTTTGACCCTTGCTAATGCCCCTTCAACAAGCTCAAAAACTCACCGTTTTGATAACTTTTAATTGGCCATGCCTTATGATCAGACTGCCCGAGTTTCAAGCCGCTCGCTAAAAATCTCTAGGAGGAGATCCATCAAATACCAATGCTATAAACGTCAAAAATGGGGTCAAAATCAGACATTCAATCTAACATGGCCAACTTCCTGTGATATTTACACTATGACATTAATTGTAAATTCTGAGCGTCTTGGTGAGCTATACCACTGTACCAAATCTCATGTCTCTACGATGAAGTAAGTGAATAGCAAAGGGTCCTTTGAAAATTGCTAGGTGGCGCCGTTGAGGCATTAGGTCACGCCCACCAAAATTTGTTATGGATTCCTGTTGGGGGGTGGATAAGGATGCATCCAAGTGAGTTTTATGCAGCTCGGCCCAAAAATGTGGAATTCAGAGCCAAACGTATGGCAGCGGCGTTTGAGGTGACTTCACCACGCCGCCACGCTCTCCTGCTCCATCGAATCGACTTGGGGCTGGAATCCACAACACAACAACATGTTTTCTGTCTCTGGACACAGTTTCATGTTGATTAGCTCAGAGGGGTAACATAGCGACCGTTTACAGCAAAACATGACACTTCCTGTTGTCAGGGGGTGTGGCCTAAGTGATGTCATCATTTGACCATTGGATATTATAGGAGACCTGATGATGATTAATCACAGAAAGTTTGGTGCCTCTGTGTGTTTCTGTGTAGGAGATATAACACTTTTATTTTTTGTGGCGAATAGGTGAACTTTGACCCCTGCCAACGCCCCTCCAGCATGCTCAAAAACTCACCGTTTTGATAACTTTTGATTGGCCATGCCTTATGATCAGACTGCCCGAGTTTCAAGCCGATCGCTCAAAATCTCTAGGAGGAGATCCATCAAATACCAATGCTATAAACGTCAAAAATTGGGTCAAAATCAGACTTTCAGTCTAAAATGGCCAACTTCCTGTGATATTTGCACTATGACATTAATTGTAAATTCTGAGCGTCTTGTTGAGCTCTACAACTGTACCAAATCTCATGTCTCTACGACGAAGTAAGTGAATAGCAAAGGGTCCTTTGAAAATTTCTAGGTGGCGCCGTTGAGGCATTTTTCTTTAGATTTTTGTGACGACCTTAAAATACAAAATTTTTAAACAGTCACCATGCATCTGCCAAGTTTGGTGAGTTTTTGAAAATGAGAAAGCCCCCAAAAAGGCCCCTCTTTAGGGGGGCAGAATAATAAGAAGAATAATAATTAACACTACAGATACAATAGGCCTTCGCAGCGCTTAGCTGCTCGGGCCTAATAAAATCTGCAGTTACAATAGGCCTTCGCAGCGCTTAGCTGCTCGGGCCTAATAATAATAAAATCTGCAGTTACAATAGGCCTTCGCAGCGCTTAGCTGCTCGGGCCTAATAATAATAATAATAAAATCTGCAGTTACAATAGGCCTTCGCAGCGCTTAGCTGCTCGGGCCTAATAATAATAAAATCTGCAGTTACAATAGGCCTTCGCAGCGCTTAGCTGCTCGGGCCTAAAAATCTTGGTGTTATTTTTGACCAAGACATGTCATTTAAATCCCATATTAAACAGGTTTCCAGAGTTTCCTTTTTTCACCTCCGGAATATCGTCAAAATTAGAAACATTCTGTCCAGGAGTGATGCTGAAAAACTAGTCCATGCATTTGTTACTTCAAGGCTGGACTATTGTAATTCTTTACTATCAGGAAGTCCACAAAATGCAGTTCAAAGCCTTCAGCTGATCCAAAATGCTGCAGCAAGAGTTCTGATGAAAATCAACAAGCGGGATCATATTTCTCCAATTTTAGCTTCCCTTCATTGGCTTCCTGTTAAATCAAGAATAGAATTTAAAATTCTTCTTCTAACGTATAAAGCCCTTAATAATCAAGCTCCATCATATATCAGAGCTCTGATTACCCCGTATGTTCCTAACAGAGCACTTCGCTCTCAGACTGCAGGTCTGCTGGTGGTTCCTAGAGTCTCTAAAAGTAGAATGGGAGCCAGATCCTTTAGCTATCAGGCTCCTCTCCTGTGGAACCAACTCCCAGTTTTGGTCCGTGAAGCAGACACCTTGTCTACTTTTAAGACTAATCTTAAAACCTTCCTTTTTGACAAAGCTTATAACTAGAGTGGCTCATGTTACTCTGAGCTACCTTTATAGTTTTGCTTCTATAGGCTTAGGCTACTGGAGGACATCAGGGCCTATTTGTCTCACTCTACTGATTTTTCTGTTCTCCAGTCTACTGTTCTCCAGATTTGCATTGCATTACATTGAAATGACTGTTGTCATTTCAGCTTTTAACTTTTTGTTCTCTCTCTTTTTTTCTTCATAGTAGGTACACCTGGTCTGACGTTCTGTTGACTGTGAAATCATCCAGGGAGGACAGATCACCGACTATTACCATCTAATGTAGAACAGATTATTAGATCAATGTGTGCTTCTGTGCTTTTTGTCTGTCTTGTTGTGTCTCTGCTCTATCTTCTGTAACCCCCAGTCGGTCGAGGCAGATGACCGTTCATACTGTGCCCGGTTCTGCTAGAGGTTTTTCCTTCCCGCTAACGGGTTTTATTTCTTTCCACTGTCGCTTCATGCTTGCTCAGTAGGAGGGATTGCAGCAAAGCCATGTACAATGCAGACGACTCTCCCTGTGGCTCTACGCTTCTCCAGGAGTGAATACTGCTTGTCGGGACTTTGATGCAATCAACTGGTTTTCTTATATAGGAACATTTTTGACCAATCTGTATAATCTGACCCAATCTGTATAATATGATTGAACTTAACTTTGTAAAGTGCCTTGAGATGACATGTTTCATGAATTGGCGCTATATAAATAAAATTGAATTGAATTGAATTGAAAGTATGAAGCCAAGAGTGTGTCGGTTTAGGTCAAAGGAGCTACTGCAACGGCTATTCAATTAGAGGAGAGTAATATGTTTTATCATTTGACTCATTGTACTAAAGTTCAAACCCGAGACACAGTACCTGACATTGGGAAAGAGTATGAACAGACAGGTTGCAGCTATGTAAACAAGCAGAACCCAGTTTCCTGATGCCCAAGTATCCCCTGATGCAGTGTGGTTGTGATGTCACCTTTTCCAGCTACATAAACTAGACTGGGGTTACAACCTACATGTTTTTTACAAGAAGGATCAGAGCAGTCTCTACCTGCGGAGGAGACTGAGGTCTTTTGGAGTGCAAGGGGCCCTCCTGAAGGCTTATTTTGATTCCGTGGTGGCATCAGCCATCTTCCATAGTGTGGTTTGTTGGTCCAGAATTATTTACACTTTCTCTGAGATGCTAATGACCATTTGCACATGCTTTAGCTACTCTGAGGTGTTTGCTTGTACAATGATGCATATGGGCATATGATCCCCAGGACTATTTTTAGGTTCCTGGAGATCATGCAGGTCTGTCCTTTCATGTTTTTAGTATAGTTATTATCTGCAGATTCAGTTCATGTCATTAGTCAGTTCTCCACTTATAATGCCTGCATGTCCTCTGCTCAGTTAGTCAGTTTATTTTGTATTCCAGCTAGGTTCTGCTCTCCTCCTGTCAGTTGAGTATACTCTCTCTCCCTCAAGTTATTTACATTACACGTTTTAACCTGTGCTAATTGCTTCACCTGCCTTCCCCTCTGTCTCCTCCTCACACTCATTGTCATGTTCTCCGTTATGCTACCCTTGTTCTGGTTTGCACCTTGTCGTTTTCCGAATCCTTGCCTCACCTGTCTGCCTGTAAGTTTGTTGCTTCATTATTATCCAAGTATTATCTTAATTTGAGATATATTAAATTATTTTTCAGTTCAATATACTTCACAATGTACATATGAGTACTCAGTGCAGGCGACCCTTCTCAAAAAACTCAACTATGTGACTTGAGATCTGCGGATCGGTTCTGAATGGGTCATCTGACCTAAAGCGCCACTCTATGGCAACCTAGACTCCCCTTAAAACTTTCATGCTTCTATTTTTCTCTTCCTTGAGTCAAAGTTTATAATGGCCATGGCTATTTTTACAAAATACAGTAAATATAGTTCACAAATTTGCATGTCAGCTCTTACCCTCTGTTGAAGTTCCTGCAGCCTTTCATAATCAGATGATTGAGCCACGGCTCCTGGAGCTTCCCCTACCTCTCCACTGGTTCTGCTTCTGTCTCATCCTCTTCCTCTCCATTTCAATGGGAGACTCTGGGTACAATCTAGAGGGGTGAATGTGACATTGTCTTTACAAGTAACTCCATGAAATCTCATCTGTTGGTCCAAAGTAGTCTGCAATCAGATTCCAAAACACAGAGATTGTTTAATTTTTAGAGAGTGCAGTTTTGTCAGTGGCCTTCAGCGGCACTAAACCTGAAAGTTCCAGGTCTAGTAAAAGTTAGACGGTGCTGCTTTCATAACCCACCTTCCACTTATCATGTGGCTCCCAGACACTTGTCTGCAATACGGTCTACTTCCAACATTCAACAACATGACAGCATATTGCATAGTTTTTTTCTTCCATCATTCTTTAAACTGGCTGCTGTCTTTCCTCTGTTTTCATCTGAATATGCCGTATTGTCAATAATTGTGCAATTTTTTCCTTTTTCTCTTGTCATTAATTATCTTGTTCTTTAGAACATCTTTAGAACTTTAAATTAGATTGTTGTTCATATTACTAATCTAGTGTGTCTAGTGTGTTTTGCCACTGTCATGCACGAATTTCCCCATTGTGGGACAATATCACGTCGGGGTCAATGTCTCTTTGGGGAAGTGTTGGCCTAGTGGTTAGAGCAGCGTTATGTTATTACTATTACTATTACAATAAAAGTATTCTTTATCTTACCTAAAACAGCAAAGCTTGTATACAAACAGGAAGTTCAATTTTAACATAAACTGTAGGTGTGAGTCTCTCTGAGTCTTTTTGGTTAAGACAAGTCTGTTCTTTATTCAGTAAAAGTTACTTACAGTTGATAGAGTCACCAGAACTTTTACTTAAGTAACTGTAGCAACACTTCTTGATACTCAACTAAAAGTAAAACATAAAATGCAGTAAAACCACTCCTAAAAATTTATGTAAATGAGACTACATGTATAAATAAAGGTTTAGTAATAAAAAAAAATAATAGAAAAGAAACACCCTTCAATGTCTCAGAGTGGGGAAACTTATTCGTATCAGCAGCAAGTAAGGGAAGTTTTACAACAAAGAAAAAGTACTGCACAGTTATTGAAAATGACATACTCAGTTTAAATGAAAAGTAAGTTGGTTTTAGATTGCACAATAGATAAAAACTTAAAATATCTTTTTTAAAGTAATCCTCCAGGGAAGTTAACATTCCAGCAGCTAACCAATAACACTTAAAAGTAAAAAAGTATAGGTAGCGTTAAACAGTTTGAAAGCTCAGAAATGTGCATCCTTCATGAGCCTCTTGCCCATGTGACCCAGTGCTGCATAAGTACAATTAGATGCCTGAGTGTGTCAGGGTGCTGCGATGACATATGGCCGGCGCAGCTCGGCCTCTCTCTCTCCTTCTCCTGCAGGTGGCTACTGATGAGAGAGACAGCCGGCTAAATTTGCGGCAGCGGCAGCTACTAGTGGCACTACCTGTGGCAGCTCCAGCTACCAGTGACACTTCCTGTGGCAGCTCCAGCTAAGAGTGGCACTTCCGGTGGTTGTGGCAGCTAATAGTGGCACTTCTGGTGGCAGCAGCATCCTAGTAGTGTCCGTTCTGGTGGCACTTTCACTGGCATGCGACTGCTAAGAAGATGTCACGGCTGTTGCCGCATTCCTGTTGCTGTGTGTGGGCAAACAATTTGTTATAGATCCCTGTTAGTCTATAACTACTTCCAAATAATCATGTTTTATTGATATTATTTCCAATAAAAGCTTGTGGAACTTTCGCCAGCCACCTGCCACAAGGTGTCACAACGCCGCTAGTCCAGCTGCCGTAACTAATGGCAGGTCCCCTGGCACCTTGTGGCAGCTGCAGTGGCATGCAGCTGCTACAAGGTGTCACTAAGCCGACAGGCCGCCTGCCGCACTTCTGTTGCTGCTCTTCGGCACCAGAGTGTTAGCCTTACCCGGTATGAGCTCAAACGACCAGCGTCTCACAATATCTTTTCTCTCACTAAGAGTTCTCCCTTGTGCCATAGGTTGCTTGCTCCGAATCCCTCCTCGGAGATCCTCACAGAAGACACTCACCAGTCTCAAGCTAAGCCGTCATCTCTCTGAAGATCCCAGCGATCTGCCGGCTCAGAGACAGCTGACAGCTGCCAGCCGCCGCCCCCTCCTCCGAGCCCTGTCCTCGCTCGTCCAACCGATCACCTCCCCACCGTGCAGCCACCTCTCCCGCCACAGCACCGGCTTATGGCCTCCGCAGCATCCGCTCACTCTCCCCGGAGGATCGTTCTCATCTCGCGTGGTAAATTCAACTCCGTTTTCCCGTAACCCTGCCTAACACTCCCTCTCTCTGATCTTAGAGTGATCCTGCATTTCATCTGCTCTCTGACGCTCCGTCGAGGCCCGCGCCCCGTCATTGTCATTTAATTTCTCAATAAATATTGTGAACCTGCCAGATCTGTCTCCTCAGTGTGTCCTGCATGTGGGTCAAGAGACTTAGCACCATGACAGAGTGTCTGGGATACATTCAGGAGCTGGCACATCTAAGACATCACTAGTTAAGCAGTAAGGGAGTTAGTGAATATCTGATAGTCAAATGAAAAACATTAAATGATGGTCACCAGAAGGGAATATTTGTCATTTAAGTTTGAGATTTTGAGTTGGTTCACACAAAACAAAGTAAAAAACTTCAGACACAAAGGAATTTTACCCTACACTCAAGTCTTTTAACGTGTTTTTATCTAATGTAATGAGTGAAAGGAAGCCAGTATAAAAGCTTACAGACTGGTGCTCTGACAGGTAATGCACTGCAGCCTGTTTCCCTGTGAAAAGATTTGCTTTAGTTTTAGCTAGTGATGTTGGTATTTTGAACTATAAGATTGTGCACAGAGGCTGCAACACATGCCTCTAACAATCAAAGCCACATGCTGAATCCCTGTCACGCAAACAGAATGCATGAAAAGAGGGTATGTGTTGTCCAGAACCCTGCTTACAAGAGGGTTCTGGACCCTATTGCTTTGCCAATCTCCTATTTACATGACAGCCACCATCAGATGTGAATGACAGGTAGCAGAGCCCAGGCAGCAGCAGGCAAAC
Source organism: Fundulus diaphanus (assembly GCA_037039145.1). Taxonomy (NCBI): domain Eukaryota; kingdom Metazoa; phylum Chordata; class Actinopteri; order Cyprinodontiformes; family Fundulidae; genus Fundulus; species Fundulus diaphanus. The sequence goes on along the minus strand of CM073124.1, from coordinate 56,823,329 downwards.
CTACTGCAACTACATTGTGCTGTTCCCCACTACAGACTTCCTCACTCATGAGGGAACAAACAAAGTCCTGAAACCACCTTGGTGGCCACCTGGGGCCCGTTCTTCGTACGTCGCTAACTCAGTTAGCTGGATTTGATTGTTGACGATTTGGCATAATCTTGGATCGTTTGGTTCTTCGAAACTCATCCTGGACTTGCTGTCATAGCAACATGCGCGCAAGCTTAAACCTGCCCGCAAGCAGGCTAATTTCATGTAAATAGGATTAGATCGCAGCTTTATAAGTGGAGGAGATAGGGAAGTCTGTCGTAGCCATGTCTTGTCCTTTTTTACGACAGCAACCTGTTGCGGTAGATGCAAGAATAATTTGCAGAGCTTTTCGAATTAATTGCGTATTGCGCAATAGACAGGCTCCTGTAGTGCAGCGCGACAGTGTAATTATAGAGAGATTTTTCTTTGTGGCTGTTATAAACAGACAAACACATCATTTAACAGTGGCTTTTAAAAAGAGGAAAAAGTGGTGTTAGAGCCATAAATAGAAAATATTTAAGTTACTTATATGATGGTTTGCTTTTTATTTTTATCATATTCAGTAAGAAGATTTGTTCAGGCCATTTTATTGTGAAGTTTAGTTTAACTTTGAAAGGCTTGCTTCCTGTCGAGCCGTATATTGTATTAGAAAAAACTATGGACGGATTATCTAGACACGGAGCAATACAGTTTTTGACCGTGTAAACTGTGGATGACTTGGAAAAGGAAAAACTTAATTTTTTTATAGATAAAGAATTTTTTGTTAAAATTCACGTTTTGCACGCGTCCTTTACTTCCAGTGTCTAAGGAATGACACCGATATTGGATCTGTTGCCATAACAAGTAACTTTTTAAAATAAAGTATAATAATTAAAGGCTACCATTTTGTAGAATATCATTGTGCTTGACTTTTACTTGTCCCCATGTTCTAGTGGGTCCCGTGGAGGCTCTGACATAAAAGAACAAAGTAAATATGAAATTATTAAAAAGCAAAAATACATACTGTAGAAAGTGATAGAAACATCTACCATGAACAGCACTTATGCATGTAATTTGTCTGCTACTTTTTTGCCAGCCCTCTCTCCTGGCTTTAGCAGACTTTGAGGTGTTACCTCGTTTTAACTAATGACTCAAATTCGGCATAACCTTCCATTAAAAGCTCTTGTTCTGCTTGTGAGAAAAACTGTGCGCGGTCTTTGGCCATGCTGAACAGCCAATAGCAGCGTTGCTGATCATTGTTTTTACTATCGACACATTTCCCCTTTTAAACCGACGCATGAACGCGCAGTTATCTCAGATAACTCAATCCAGCCATACTAATCATAAACAACAGGTGTGCTCGAAGAACCCAATTAGCCAGATCATGGTTAGCCAGATGAAATCATCTTGGATGTCTCATTTGATCTCGGATGTTTTAAGCAACGTACGAAGAATGGGCCCCTGGCGTTCTGGGGTTGTGTCATGATTTGGGTTTTTGTTTATTTTTGCTTTTGGACACTTCTGGACTTTTCTCATTTTGCCTGTCACCTCTCAGCCTACTCTAGATTATCTCCACCTGTTGCCACTAGATAGTTACTCAGCTCATCTGTTCACCAGCCTACATACAGTGTTGGGCAAGCTACTTGTCCAGTGTAGTGAGCTAAGCTATCAGTTACTCAACAATAAATTAAGCTTCACTACACAAAAGATACCACCTATAGAAATATAGCAAGCTAAGTTACACAAATGTGTTAAAAGTAGCTTAACTACATCAGAAGCTACTTAACGTTGTACCAACCTAATGTCAGATCAATTCAAAATGAGTCTGATACACTGGTTAAAACATTTATTAAAGATCAGCCAATGACCTAACACAGTGTAGACATTGCTTTATGAGCAGCATAATAAAATACAAACTGAAGTAATTACTGCTAGAAATAAAACAAAAAGGTTATTGGCCTAGTACGTGCGGTGGCGTTAATAACGTTTGGTGGCGTTTTTTGCATATTATATTATCAGGAGGTTGTCTTTTATGTGCTCAGCCACTAGATTTAAAGGTGTTTTACCCAATAAGAACACTGCAGCACCAGACACAACCAGGAGGTCCCTGATCGTTGGGAAAGGCAGATGTTTGTCCACCCCAGCGTCCTCCAACTTCCCCCTCAGCAGCACCGGTCTGATGGTGTTAAAAGCGCTGGAGAAGTCAAAGAACATGACTCTCACAGCGCTCCCGGTGGTCTCCAGGTGGGTGAGCGCCCGCTGCAGTAGGTAGATGATGGCGTCCTCTACTCCGATGTTGGGCCGGTAGGCAAACTGCAGCGGGTCCAGGGTGGGGCTGACCACGGTGCGTAGGTGTGCTAGGATGAGGCGCTCCATGGTCTTCATCAGGTGGGAGATCAGGGTGACTGGTCTGAAGTGGGCCGGTTCCATGGCGTGCGGTGTTATGGGAACCGGTACCACACAGGAGGTCTTCCACAGGGTGGACACCACCCCCAGGCTGAGGCTCAGATTGTAGATGTAGCTGAGGACCTCACAGAGCTCATCTGCACAGTACCTCAGCAGCCTGGGGGGATGCCGTCCGGTCCTGAGGCTTTCCTCTGTTTAAGCCTCATCAGCTGCCCTCTCACCTGCATTGGTGTGACTGTGAGGGGGGAGGAAGGCAGGGCCGAAGGTGTGGATGGGTCAGGGGTTGATGAGAGTGGCGGCAGGGGGGATGGTAGGTCTCTGGAGGGCTTGTGGTTGGAGACATGTGGAGGGTTGACGGCAGGGAGGGGACCAGTGTGGGGGGAGTCAAACCGGGTGAAGAATCTGTTTAACTCATCTGCAAACTTGGTGTCACCGTCTGCAGCCCTGCTGGTCCTCTGCCCAAAGCCGGAAATGTTCTTCAGACCTCTCCACACATCTCTGACATTGTTCTGCGCCAGCTGCTCCTCCGTCTTCTTCCCATAATCCTTCTTTGCTGCCCTGATCCTCCACTGGAGCTCCCGCTGAGCTCTACGCTGCTCCTCTCTGTCCCCTGAGTTGAAAGCATAGTACTTGGTACTTTGTGTCGTCTGAGGAGATTCTACGAAGAGCAAACTGTGCTTCGACGTGGAAGAACCTTGATTGCGGATCATGCAAAAATCCGGAATCTTAACGGCCACAGCAAAAGAAGCCGGAGGAGCCGGTGGATGTCCACCAGAAACGGCGATCGGCTGTGAGGAGCTGGGCAGGCCATCAGATGTGGACATGTTGGCTCACAGGGGTCACCAATGTGGAGGAGTGGAAAAAGGACGACACAAAGGTGGTAGGTTCACACACTTCTTTACTCTACTCCAACAAAGATCAACTGTAAGAAAAACATATATATATATATATACACCACCGAACAAACATATTTTCAAATCGCTACATCCTCTACACTGAGTGAGAGTGGAGCCCCCTAGTGGTCCGCCACAGTGTCAATTTTGGGTCCTGTAGGATGCCTTTAGGAAAACGTCGGTACAAGTGGCTCAGTGTCAGGATCACCTGGACTGTGCCTCACTGTCATCAGGCAGAAGTGTAGCCTAACTAACCTGCTTTGCAGCTTTTTTCCCTCTTTTTGTTTGTCTGGATGAGCTGCTCCTTTGTCTTGGGGCAAACATAACTTTGCGCTTCCCAGGTCTTGAGGCTGACTGTAGCTGCCTGGAAGGTAGCTGATATGACTCATCTTCATCATCGTCTCTGCAGAACCAGTAAAATATATGATGAAGAATAAATTTTATCTAAAAACCAAAAGAAAAAAAAACTTGGCGGGGGGCTAAGGAATTCATTGCAACGTTTTCTGATTACAAGATCCGCCTTTTTCCTATTGTATTCATGTGCCCTCTTTCTGAAATAGCAGACATGTAATATAAAGATGCTGGAAATAAAACTTTACAACAACAACCTACTCGGGAACTGGGTTTCTCAATATCCAATTTCAAAGAAAGACGACTGTAATTAACTTGGTTCCAGCCTGTGTACGTGTCGACCTCCCAGATGTGGACTCTTCAGTGGTCTACGGACAAAGAGGGAGTGTCTCTCCGGAGCTTCTGGCAAGCAGCAGGCAAGCAGCAGGCAAAAAAAATAAAATACCAGTGCGAAGGCGCAGCAAAACTCTATGGTTTCAGTTACACATCCTACTTTGAGGAGCAGTCCCTGAGGAGCAGTAGATGTGTTATACAGGTTGAAAAGGAGAAGTATGTTTTCAGTGAGAGGCTAAGAAGCAATTTTGGAGTTTTCAGCAAAGGTTGGAAGGAGGGTGAAGGATGACTTGAGAGAGAAAAGCCTGCTGACAGTCATGCAGTGGCCTGAAAAAAGAGGAACAAGGTTGTTGTTTACCAGAAGCGGCCCGAGAAAAGAGGAAGTAGCATGCTAGTTGTCACGTGTCAGGCCAAAAAAGGAGAGGTTGCATAAAAGTAGGAGCCACTGTTAACTAGGGCGGTGGTCAGGAAATAGGTGGCCACAGGCTACTAGGTTGCCTAACCTGTCAAATGAAAAAAGGTGTGGTCCTAGGAGGGAGGTGGTTAGTACATCGGTTGTGTCCTACTTATCTAGCTAAAAAGGTCTCGCAGGAACTCTAAGCAGGGTAATACTCGTTAGATTAAGAGGTCTTTAGAACCCTAGCTAGTCTGAGCTTTAAGCCAAAATAGGGAAGGATGGAGGAGGGGGTTTAGTTCAAATCTGCCAACAACACAGGATATGTGAAAAAAAGAATACATAAAGCGAAGTAGAGAAAGTACTACCACCAGGTACTACCATTACTTGTATCTGTATCTAGAATCATGTGCTGAACAACTTGCAGGGGTTTTTCTGGACATATTTAACCTCTCCATACAGCTTTGCATGACCCCTGCCTGCATTAAATGTTCCATCATTGTTTCTGTACCCAAAAAAAACAACCTACCTCAATAATTACCGTCCTGTTTCTCTGACCTCTGCCTCAACAGGATCCTCATGAAAAGACTGACACCTCTGCTAGCCTTGGACGCAACGTAAAGAAATCCTTTGAGCCATGGTCAGAGCACATGGCAAAGAATGGACATAATAAAGTGGTTGGCTTAGGATTCTCCTGGTGTCCCTGTACGTATCAGGATAATCAATCATAGTCTTTGGGTTCCTTCTTCCACAGCTTCTTCAGTCTTCTTGTTCCCCTGCTTGTAGGAGATGAACTGACTGGGTGGTATAATGTGTGTTTGGTCCTGGCTCGGACAACCAGCATCTTATTTTCATTAATTTTCCTTTAGAATGGTTTGGCAAAAACACAAAACAAAGAAACTGTGCAATTAATGTTCTTATCAATTCACTCATCATTTATTCAGAACTTCCTTCAAGCATTTTCACAACCAGATATTCTTGTTCACAATTACTTATATTACTTATTTTAGCTTAAACGTCTGCACTGTAATTACATGCAAGTGATCTGACATATGAATGTATAATCAACACTATTCCTTAACAGAAATCATCCAAGGTATGTATTATCTTTCTATGCATGGCAGTTGAAATTTATTTGTAGCATAATTGTATCCTCCTCCTCAATTCATGGATGTTTCTAGTTATTAATATGTGTCAAGGCTCAAATTATTTAATTCAGTGCACAGTTAGAAGAATTATACTGAAGGAACTTTATGTGGGAACTTTTGCTGAACCGGTTATAAATATGTCAAAGGTGTTTTTAAAGACCAAAACAGTAAACCTCTAAGTTTTTAAAAATGTACTCCTTTGTAGATTTCCAGAAATGGACACTGCTCAACAAATAAAGGGAACACTTTAACAACACAATAAAACTCCAAGTTAATCACACTTCTGTGAAATGAAATACCTCTAGCAGGCCCCAAATGTACATGTGTCTGCTCAAATGATCAGAAACAGAGTCCTGAGGGCGGTATTGTCATGCGTTGCGGTTTTTGTTGAGGACCAACGGCGCAGAAGAAGCGGTGAGGAAACATCGTAATGCAGGTAAATGATTTAATCCAAAAAACTCACCAGCAAGGTAACAAAAGCAGGGCACAGACTGGGATGGCAACAACAAGCGAGACCTGACTGACATGGATGGTTACAGACTAACAATCCAGCGAAGACTGAACAGAAACCCGGAACTTATATACACAGGAGATAATTGAAACTAAACAGGAAACAGGTGTGGGATAATCAAAGGTAACAGAACAGCTGGAAGGCAACTTAAGAAGAGACGAGAGAAACAATCAATGAATGTAAACACAATAACAGAACAAATGTACGATCCCAAGGATAAAACTCAAACATAAATAATCACAAATGCCTAGGGATCGTGACAGGTAGGAGGCGGTATGAGGGCAGGTTAAAAATTAGCACATGTGACAGACGTGGCAGAGTCTGGAGTTGCCTTGGAGAACGTTCTGTTGCCTGCAATATCCTGTTTGGCAGTGGGTCAGTAATGGTGTGGAGTGGCATTTCTTTGGGGGGGGGTGCACAGCCTTCCAAGTGGGAGGTAGTTTGACTGTCATTACGTACAGAGATGAGATCTTCAGACTCATTGTGAGACCATATGCTGGTGCAGTTGGCCATGGGTTCCTCCTAATGCAAGACAATGCTAGACCTCATGTGGCTGGAGTGTATCAGCAGTTCCTGCAAGATGAAGGCATCGATGCTATGAACTGGCCCAACTGTTCGCTAGATCTGAATCCAATTGAGCACACCTGGGACATCATGTCTCGTGCCATCCACCAAAACCACGTTGCACCACAGAATGTCCAGGAGTTGGCGGATGCATTAGTCCACGTCTGGGAGGAGATCCCTCAGGAAACCGTCTGCCACCTCATCAGGAGCATGCCCAGGCTTTGTAGGGAGGTCATACAGACACGTGGAGGCCACACATACTACTGAGCCACATTTTAACATGTTTTAAGGACATTACATCAAAGTTGGACCCACCTGTAATGTGTTTTTCCACTTTAATTTTGATTGTGGGTCCAAATCCAGACCTCTATGGGTTAATACATTTAATTTCCATTAACAATTTTTGTGTGATTTTGTTATCCGTACATTCAACTGTGTAAAGAACAAATTATTTAATAAGAATATTTCTTTCATACAGATCTAGATTTCTTTTAGTGTTCCCTTTATTTTTGAGCAGTATATTTTATTTGAATCAGAAGCATTTCTACATATTGTCTAATTTTGAAAAGCTCATTTGAGAAAAAGGAAGTGGTTGAACGCCTAAAAGCGTTACTAAGCAGTTATTGGCTAATATTCATTTGATTAATCTATGTTGGCTTCAACAGTTTCTCTACTCAACCATGGATACTTGTAACCCCGTTTGAATGGATTTGAAACAAACCATTAAACTTTAATTCATGCTATGAACAGTAACCCATCATTTCTCTTTAAAAACCATCTCCCCCTGTTCATTCCACTGCTTCACACAGCTTTAGATAAATATATTCTGAGACCTTAAACATGTTTCATACACTTAAGATTTGTTTAATTGATAATACACACAATTTCAAAATGAATTGTTTGATTCAGTCCTTTAAGTATACATTTCTCAGCGTTTATGCGTCTAGTTTAATCCCTGCAGAAGGAAGAAAAAATAACCTGACAGTATTCAGACAGAGTGATTCTCTTACTTCTGTTACAGTGATGATGTTAAGCTTCAAGGTTCGGGAAAGTTCATCACCCAGTGATCGTCTAATTTTCATTTTATACAGGTACTGCTACTGCTACTACAGCTTTTGCCAGCAGAATAATCAATAAAATAACAATTTTGTCGGCACCTAGAATTGTCTCGAGTTGGGTTTTGTTGTTGGTTTAGTTTTGTACTTCTTTTTTTATTTAACCGGTTCAGTCAGATCAGTTCACCTGCCAGTAGTCAGCCAGCTCACTTCACCTCTCCGTCACCACCCATTTTTTCTGCCTGTCACTCCCCTGTCACCTGTCAACCAATCAGTTCGTTCCTCCTCTAGCCACCACCCTTCCTCTGATTATTCTTACCTGCCTCCTGTAATTAGCCTTCACTCCGGTTCACCTGTTCACCTCACTATTTATACAGTACCTGCTTCTGTTACCTACTCAGCGCCAGATCATTTACGAGCCTTTGGTGAGTTTTGTCCAGCGTTCTCTTTTGATTGACCTGTTGATATTATCCGATTGCCTCCGGATTCTGAGCCAGCCTGACCCCTGAACCTGTTTTTGCTGCCTGATCTGACTGCCTGCCTATTTTGCCTGACCTGGTTCTGTTTTTGGATTTTCTGAGTTTGCCCGATCCCTTCCTGTTTTATCTGCCTGTCTGAGTACTGTTCTGGACTTTTTCTGACCACCGAATCTGCCCGCCCTTGTCCAGCCTGTCTGTCTGTCCGTGTACCGAACCTTATTCTGTTTCCCGACTCTGAACCCGGATTTTGTTTTGGACTACCTAGCTCATCTGATTACTCGGTTTTGACCTTGGACTGTTTATCAACCACAAGCTCTGTCTTATCCTGTTTATATCACTGGCACTCTGTCATCCCGGTTCCTACACACACATTACCTGTCTGAAAATAAACCTTTTAAAACATACTTCCTGTTTGTTGGCCTGAATACTGAGTCCACCTGTGCAGTTCATGACAGAATTATGTGGCCGTAAAATGGACTCATCGGCCAACAAGCAGCAGAACCAGTCAGCACGAACCAGAGGCAGCGACATGAACCCGCTTCCTGCTCGGAGCGTTCGTTCTGGGAGAATCACAGTCCTGGTCGCTCAAACCTCTCTCCCCGTGAACAGAAGAGAGAGTCACTCACCCAGAGACCCAGGTGTCTGCTCTCCTCCTAGTTTCTATCCAGACCCAAGTTTGTTTATGGAGGTCGAGGCAGATCTAATTGCAGATCTTCGCCCTGATCTTTTTCTTAGTCAGGACCAGTTTCCTGATTATGTGGAGGGGGCGTGTCCGCCAGCGCGATTTCACACCAGCTCACCTCCAAAGGCAGATGCTGGTCCGCCTAGCTTCCGTCATCCCCGAAGACGCCACCACAGACCTGTCAAACAGAGCTCATTCTCTCCATTAAAGCAATCAGTCATGTCTACCCAGCCTCCATTTGCTCCTGATTCGATTATGTTGCCTGAGATCAGTCCAGCTTCTGCCACGAGCCTGTTTCCGTCTTCCTGCGCAGCACCGCCGATTTCAGGTCCCGCCCCAGCTGAGCCCTTTGCTTCTCTTCCCTCTGACGCGACAGATGATTTCATTTCTAGGAGGTAGGAGAAGTAAAGAACCATCGCCTCCACTATCAAGCGGTTAAGGAAGTTATTATATTCTCAATATTCCCCCGAGCTGGAGGACAAATTAAAGGATCTGGAGGAGAAATATAGAACTGCTCTCAGAACTCTTTATAATCGCCCTTCATCACCCGCTGTTCTTCATAGCAGCGGGTGATGTCATTAAAGACTCTGTTCCCATTATTGAGGGCCCGGTGGCCGCCTCAGACCCTAATCCTGTTATGGGGGACCCGGTGGCCGTCTCGGAACCTGTTTCGGTTGCTGAGGTGTTGGATGACACCTCGGATTCTGGTCCTGTCTACGCCAAGGTTCTGGTCGAGGCAGCCGTACCTGCCACCGATTGTGCAATACAGGTTGCCGTTCCTGCCTCCGCGGGTGCTAAGCAGGCTGCCATTCCTGCCACCGAGGGTGCTAAGCAGGCTGCCGTTCCTGCCACCGAGGGTGCAACGCAGGCTGCCGTTCCTGCCACCGAGGGTGCTAAGCAGGCTGCCGTTCCTGCCACCATGGGGACCCAGTTGGATTCTTCGTCGGCCACTGAGGTGGGAACCCAGGTGGTCTCACCGCCTACTTGTGAGAAGGGGGTTCAGACAAGCCTTCTTCTGTTCTGCAACTCTGGGTCTTGTCGGGGCCTCGGGGAGACGAAAAGCATCATGGACCTCGTCGAAACGAGAAGCGTCGGGGGCTTCAGCGAGATGAGAAGCGTCAAGGTCCCCGGCGAGACAACAAGCACCCAGGACCCCCTGAAGACTTTGAGTCCCTCACTGCATGAAAAGTGAGATTTTTGTCCCCGTAAACTACCGCAGATCTCCCTCATTTTCGGCAGTTAACGACAATTTGCAACCCGCACTTGTCGCCGTTTGTCAGTGCCACAAATTGTCGGAACCGGACAACGACGTATGTGGAGAGCGATCAGCTGTACTAATGGCCCTAATTAGCATATGAATGCAGCGAACCCGCACGGCTGGCCAGGTCTGGCTTGAATAACCTACTCAGTATTGGCTGAAACCACTATTTTCAAACAAGTAAAATCACTCGTGATTGGCAGCAAAACCACACGTGGCCAGGCCAGGCTTGAATGTTCTTACTCGTGATTGGTTGGCATATATATATTTATTTATATTTTTATATATATATATATTTATTTATTTATTTATATATTTTTTATATATTTTTTTTATTTATTCATATTATGCTGTATATTCATGTTATCCTACACTACTACACTATTATTAGGCTACCATCAAGGACATGAATGAATTTATACAGGAAATGAACATTTGCCAGGAAGATGTTTATGCAGAGAAAGAGCTTTATTAAAACAAACAACTATATACAACGCGAGGATCTTCCCACACATGCGTATCCAAAAATTACAACTCCATGAACTGTCCGTTTGCCTCCTCGGGGTTGGAGGTAACTGGCAGCATTCTCTCCGAGGCAGGTCCGATGTGCAGACGCCTGCTGTGCGTGGCTCTGTACTTCGGCGTTGCCTCTAACCGGGACTGCAGCTTCACACAGAGTTCAGAGAGATCCAGCCTACGAAATGACGGCGGCCATACAATCCATCCAGAGACCCCGCCTACGACGCCATCTTCTTCGCCAGACATGAGGTCGACGGTGGTGGACTTCCAGAGTTCCACTTCCTCATCCGGCTGCACACTCTGCCTCGATTCCAGCAGCTGTAAAAAAAAAAAAACTAAAAAAAAAAACAATGAATCAGTACTGTGCGATCATGGGATGCACTGCGTATGGACACAACACATCTACAGGGTTTCCCGCAGCGCTATCTTGGCGAGGCGGCCAACATATGACGTTAACACGCGTTTTTTTTGTTGTTTCTTTCGCGCGTGCGTGAATGGCAGGGAAAAAACACATGGATACCCCCCCGCTCCGCGAGTCGGTCCGCGCAAAACGTGTCGTCCCCCCCAACTCACCGCCTCGCCTAAGCAAACTCCTGCGGTAAACACTGATCTATCAATGCACCTGAAAAATAGTCACCAAATAAAGTCTTACCCTCTTTCTTCTAGCTCGACTCCGAGCTGAATTCTTGGCAGCTTCAGCTCCTGCGTACCGTCTCATAATACGTCTTACAGGCGGCTGGAAAACGAGTGAATGAGAGTGGTATGAATACAAATCAAACGCAAGTCACAGTAACAAAGAAGGAGAAAACAATAAAACAAGTCACTTACACACAATGTCGTCTTTATCAACATCGTGTAAATCTGGACTTGCAGTTATTGCTCCGAGCAAATAGGTCACCACCTCATTATGAGGCGTGCTTAGTCTGTAAAAACAAAATGTACTGTTATGATCGGTATCTATGTCCTTTTACCGCAGAATGAAAGCATATTCTTTAAATCTTACCCTTGCTCCGGCTCATAGCGCCTGAGGACATGAACACACAGGAGCGGAGCGCTCAGCACGTTTTTTTTTTTTTTTCTTCTTCTTCTTCTTCTTCTTCTCTATCATGGCGGATCGCAAGCAACTTTAAGGTGCATACCGCCAACTACTGTTCATGAGTGTGTAGCAACACTGTTTTACATCTATTAAATTCTATTTGTTAATTTTGTATTCTGAAGATAATAAATAATAAATAAATAATGCTTTCTTTAATCTATAAATATCCTTTATATTTCCTTTATTTCCCAATAATCCTTTAAGACTCCATTCTTCGCCTGTCCTTTTATTCCCAACAAATTAGTAAAATTGTTGAAGTTACATTTTCATCCATACTACTTTTAATTTTCATCTAGTATACTAAACCTAATTTCATTCGTCTGAATTCCAGTGGAGTTTCTCCAGTCTCTACTAAAAGAGATGGTGACGTCTCTGCTCTTGAGATGGTGACGTCACGTGCGCGGTACGCTATTCCCTCACTGCCTTTGCAAGCAATATTCCAAAGACTTTATTCTCCTTGAAGAAATGGACTGGTGTCCTCCGTGACAACTTCTTACAGTATGTGGTTTGTCCAAAATGTATGACAGTATACATGCTTACTAAAACCTACGAGCTCAGACGCGATGGCACAAAGGTTTGTAAGACTTGTGGTCACATACCATTCTACAATCACCCACAGCTAAAGTCTGCATTAAGTAAGAACTGTGGCTCTGTCTTGCTAAGAAAGGCGAAACCTCCCCCTGCAACACTGATTTGCGTTTGTATAGCTCACAGCATTTTCATTTACATGTTAAAGCCTCCCCTAGAATTAGGAGGAGGGGGGTCATGGGGGGGGGGGCAACTGCCATGTCAATTTCTTTTTTTTTTTTTTTTTTTTTTTTTTTCCCAGTGTCCTGTCTAGCAATGTGGCAATAAAAATTGATATCTTAATGCCAAATAGAGCTCGACAGATTTTACTTTCACAAGTGGAGCAAACAGCTTTCGCCATAATGCTCCGCTTGATTTGTGCGTGTAAATAGCTTTATTGTGATTCCTGCAGGGAGAATTTCAAATTATATGGACACTACAATGGGAAAGTAGGAGAGTAAAAGAAAAACAAGAAGAGAAAAAAAAAAAAAAAAAAAAAAAGAGAAAGAAGAGGTGAAAGAAAGAAGAGATAAAAGGAAGAGAATGATAAAACTTCCTCTGTCTGCTCCATCACCTGGAAAGAGACACAAAAAGAACAGCACAACCAACAGACATAAAGCAACAGATACAATCGTGTAACACCTTGATACCATTGCTAAATCATATGTATTATTATTTAAGCTGACATGTGTAATGTGATACCTAAAAAAAAAAAAAAAGGTAAAAGAAAGTAAATAAATTATAGCCTTTCTGTATATAAGTGAACATTTAATACCTGGGACCCAGCACCTGTGGGAGATTGTGAGAGTGCACTAGTTTAGGTGAAAATTATCCAGAAGGAAATGGCTTGATAGTGATTGTGGAGAACCGAAGACCCACCTTCCCCGAGCACAGAGGCAGGGGTCAGGGGACCCATAACCCCGGACTCCCAAAGGGGCCCCCAAAGCAGTGCGCCCGAGAGGGGCCCTCACAGGAAATGTACAACCCCCCCCGAGGAAAGAGGAGAGACGACCCCGAGGAAATCCCCCAGCCACCGCAATGCCGACGCCCCCAAGAGCCGCGGGGACGAGCCCGTGGGCTCCGCCGGCAGCCGGCCCCGCTGAAGTGGTCCCGGCCATGAGCCCTGGGGGCCAGAGGCCCCAGGGGCGCCCCGCCCCCGCGGCAGGGGCCCCGGCCGCCCCCCGGGGGGCCAGGCCCCGCGAAGCCACCGCCGGGAATGGGCCGGCGCCCACCCGGGAACCCGCCCCAAACCCGAGGACCGTCAACGCGCCAGAGGGTCAAGGCGCCCGCCAACACAGCGGAGGAGGGCAGGACGTGGGGGGATGGGCTCCGCACCTAGCGGAGACTTGAGATGATCTTGGGAGAGGGAGCTGACCGAGCCCAAACCTGGGGAAAAAAAAAAAAAAAAAAACTCATTCACACCATCCCTCCCTTGTGCCCCACTCGCCACACGCAGACACCAAAAAAATAAATAAATAAAATAAATAAATAAAATAAAAAATAAATTAAAAAAAAGGACGCTTTACACACATTCCCACATAGCATTCACATCCAAAAAACCCAAGTGGGGGGGGGGGGTCACCACAATTCAACTGCCTGTGCCCGACCCCCGGCCCCGCCCCCGGACCAGGCGCCCCCCGGACCAGGCCCCCCAAAGAGGGGGGGCCGACACGACCCGCTCGGGCCATCCGACCAGAGCCCCCCATCACCCACTATATACCTAATAAACCCCCTCCCACCCCGACCTTACCCTAGCCACCCCTGCCCCCCATCCCTTCCTGGGGAGAGCAGAGGCGCCAGCCCCAGATCCGGTAAGCCGCCGGCCAGCCGCAACAGCCCCCCGCCAAGACCCCGTACCCAGTGGCCCACACCTCCTCCAGGCCCCAGACTCCGTGCCGCGATCGGAGATCGGGGGTGTGCAAAAGACCCCCGATCCTCCCTACGCCCGCTCAGATGTTGTGTTGTTGCATGTTGTTCTCAGGTGTGTTTAAAACTGGGAGCACCGAAGGGGGTGCACGGCACAGCCCACCCCCCCTCCGGAAGGGAGCTGGTGCCAGCGCCCCCCCTCCAAGCAACTACCCAGAAGAACCCTCAATGTCTAAATGCGAGAGGGGGTGAAGGGAGCCGCCCGGGGCGAGGCTCACACAACATAAGCCCCCCCCAGACGTCTTCCCCCCCACCCCCCCCATATCGTGGCCTACATGGATGTGCGTTGTGAAAATGTTTGGAGTGAAAGTGTCTAAAATGCATGATAAAATTGGGGAGAGGGACGTCACCAAAAGGTGGCAACCTCCAGTAACGCCCTCTCCCCAAGGACCTACATGTGTGGCGGCGTGATGGAGCAGGCAGAGGGAGGAGTCCGGGGATGGGGAGCAAAGGACTGGGGAGCCAACCCAGGGAGCCAGCTCCCCTACTGACTCCAATAGGCACCCCCGCTCCCCGAAAGCCCCACCCGGAGAAAGGGGCCCCTCCAGCGGCACCACCATAGCCCGGGGGCCGGGGAGAGGCCGCAGGGCCCGCCAGCCAACCACCCACCAGGACCAACACCTCTACCTCCCCCAGCCCACCCCCCATGCCTACTGTATTTAACCCCCCCCCAAAAAAAAAGATTATTAATAATAATAATAATAATAATAATAATATATAATTAAATAAATAAATTAATAAGATGGGGGACCCTGGCCAGCCAGCCCGCACGAGCCATCCCAAACCCCACCCCCCAGGTGAGACCCGCACCGGGAGACTACACGGACCAGGACCGGGACAGGGGGCCGGACACAAGCCCACCAGAACGTCCACCAAACCCCCCCCCCCACACACCACCCGTAGATTTAAACCCTCCCCAACACTAACATTCAAACATCTCACCATACATTCGACACTAGACATCCAGGCTGGGTAAGTCACTACTCCCCCTCCCTCCCCTCCCCCCACTAGCAGAATGCCAACCCAAAGAAGGGGAAGAGCATCTGCCCTGAGATGTTAATGACCATGCCCCCCTACCAGCTCAACAGGCCCTGAGGACCCCCAGCGCTCCAGAGGCCCCGTGCAGGTGCGGACACCCGGGCGCACGCCGGCCCAGACCCCAAGCGGCACACCCCCCGGAACCGGAACCCGCGAGGCCCCGCCGGGGCCCCCGCCCGAGGGCGGCGCACCCCAGGGACCCCAGGCCCCCAGACCCACCCAGGACCCACCCAGCGACAGCACAGCTACCAGGTCAGTAACCCACGTCCGTCCCCGCGTAGCTCCCCAAGAGCGCCGCAAGCGGTGCTGTGGGCCACCCGTAGGCCTCCCAAGCTCCTCCCATATGGGGGCAACAGACCCTGGAGTCAGGCCCACCAAGCGCCCCACTCCAAGTGCCCCCAGAGTCCCAGGAACCCCTCCACCCAGCCACTGCGCCCTGCAGGAAGCAACCCACCGCCCCCAATTCCACTAAGTGATAGTGCTAATCAAAGGAGCCCAAAGAGATCGAACAGATGTTGATGCAGATGCTGTCTCAAGATTAATATGATACAACAAAAGATCTCTATATTGATTGATACTGAGATTCTCCTTACTTTTCCAATTCATGAGGATAGTTTTCTTTGCGATACATAGTGCAGTGAAAACCATGTAAACTATTTTATTCCCCAGAGGACTTTCCTCAAAATTACCAAGCAAGCAAACTGATGGGGAAGGTGTAATTTTACAGCTCAAGCACTTTGATAAGTCCTTACAAATCTGTGTCCAGAACCTCTGGACTGGTGTGCATAACCATAACGCATGAATATAATTATCAGGATGATTGCCTATGCAGTGTGGACAGATATTAGATTGTGCCAGACCCATCTTGAATAATCTTTGTCCTGTGTAGTGTACTCTGTGAAGGATTTTGTATTGTATTAGTTGTAAGTTGGTGTTACTAGTCAATTTGAAAGTTCTTAGACATATCTGAGCCCAGAAGTCTTGTTCAAAGTTGACTGATAGATCCTCTTCCCATTTCGTAATAGGAAGAGATATTGAATCATCTATTTTAGTCAGTGTCCTGTATGATTTAGACAGTAGTTTGGGGGGGTTTAAATCTAGGAACTCTAATATATTACTTGGAATTTGTAAACCACCTTTAATATGCTTAAATTTTTTTCTAATTATAGATTTAAGTTGTTCATATTCCAAAAATTTATTTTTACTAATGCCATATTGCATATTTAGTTTGGAAAAATTGATGAACTCGGTTCCATCAAGTAAATGTTCCAGATATTCAATACCTTTGTTCTTCCAGTATGTAAAGTTTATCATATTATTATTTTGTAGGATGTCAGGGTTGTTCCAGATGGGTGTACGACTGCATGGGATAAGTGACGACTTTGTCATTTTAAGAAACTCCCACCATGCTGTCAGAGTAGAGCTGATATTGATATTTTTAAAGCATGTATGCCGTTTTATATTTGAGCTAATAAACGGCAAATCTGAAATCATGATATTATTGCATATTTTCTGTTCTATATCTATCCAGGGCTCGTCTAACGGATTTTGCTTTATCCATTTAGTGATATATTGTAGTCTATTTGCCAAGTAGTACTTATGGAAGTTAGGCAAATCTAGTCCCCCTCTGTCTTTAGTTTTCTGTAGCGTCTTTAAGCTGATACGGGGCGGTTTATCTTTCCAAAGAAATTTAGAGATTGAAGAGTCTAGAGATTTAAACCAGTCAGATGATGGTTTATTGGGGATCATTGAAAATAAGTAATTAATTCTAGGTAAGACCATCATTTTAATCGAAGCTACTCTACCCATGAGTGAAATTGGAAGCGATTTCCATCTATCCAGGTCATCTTCTATCTTTTTTAAAAGTGGGATGTGATTAGATTTTACTAAATCTGCAAGTTTAGACGACACAGTGATACCCAAATATGTGATGTTACCTGAGCGCAAATGTAAATCTAGGGGGTTTTGGAAAGAGCAATTAATTGGCAGTACCGTAGATTTAGACCAGTTTATAGAGTAATCAGAAACCTTTGAGAAGGATTCTAGTAATCTAATTACTTGAGAAAGGGAAGAGTTTGAGTGCTGAAGATAGAGTAATACATCATCAGCATAAAGACTAATCTTATGCTCTATATTCATGCATTTTATACCTTTAATAACCTTTGTTTGTCTAATTGTTGCTGCTAGAGGTTCAATAAAAATGGCAAAAAGTGAGGGGGAAAGTGGGCATCCTTGCCTAGTGCCCCTCTGGAGACAAAAGCTGGAAGATGTTTGATTATTTGTCCTGACACAGGCTGTAGGAGAGCTGTATAAAATTTTTAACCAATTTATAAAAAAATTGCCAAAACCAAATTTATGCAGAGTAGCGAATAAAAAATTCCAGTTTACTCTATCAAATGCTTTTTCTGCATCTAAAGACATTATAATAGTTTTATTATTTGTACTGTAGGAATAATCTATTAAATTAAGTAATCTGCGTGTATTTGTGGATGACTGCCTTCCTCTGATAAAACCAGTTTGGTCTGGGTGGATTATGAAAGGAGTGACTTTATCTAATCGTTTTGCAAAAGCTTTACATATTATTTTAATATCCACGTTGATTAAGGATATGGGACGATAGCTGGTGGGCAACATAGGATCTTTGCCTGGCTTAAGCAGAAGACTGATGGTGGCAGAGTTCATATTAGCTGGAAATCTGCCATTTTCCTGAATTTCTTGCAACATTCTGTGAAACGTTGGTGCCAGAATACTCCAGAACTCCTTATAAAACTCAGTAGGGAATCCGTCTGGACCTGGAGCCTTTTTATTGGGCATGCTTGTTAAAGCTTCCTGAACTTCAACTGTTGTCAGCGGTGAGTCCAGTGTCGTTCTTTGGTTATCTGATAGTTTAGGAAGTGTAATTTTATCCAGAAACTGCTTGAATCTGTAACTGCAAATATAGTCGTTTTCTCTTTATTTATTTTTAACTGATTAGCTAAGAAGCTTCCTGACTTATTGCCATGTTCAAAATTTTCTAATCGAAGTTTTTCTATTAGAAATTTGTTTTGCTTTTCAATATACTGGTTTAATTCTAGTTTTATTTTACAGATTTTTCCCAACTTTCCCTCTTCCAGGGAAGTTTCTAGTAACTTAAGTTTTTCTTCTAATTCCTGAATCTTCTTGTTTTCCAACTTCTTTTTGTGAGATGAGAATGAAATTATTTTACCTCTCATCACTGCTTTCCCTGCTTCCCAAAGTATAGATGCTGAAGTGCCTGGCAGATCATTGTGTTCTAAGTATGAAGCCCACTCTTCTTTGAAAAATTTATTAAAATCTTCATCTTTAAGCAACGATGTATTAAATCTCCAGCTCTTGTTTTGTGGGGTTATTTTTTTATTTGTTAGGGTTAAAGTAACAGGAGCATGATCACTAATAGCGATAGGATGAATTACAGCATCTGAAACGTCCGACAGCAGCGAACTGCTGATTAAGAAATAGTCCAAACGAGAATAAGAGTGGTGAACATTTGAAAAAAAAGTATATTGCTTACTATTAGGATGAAGAGAACGCCATGCATCGCAAAGACCAAAATCACTCATGTATTGTTTGACTATATTTAATGACTGCCAACTACGCTGAGACCCTGTTGTATTCAGCCTGTCTATTTCCTCATTTAGACCAAAGTTGAGGTCACCCCCAATAATTAGAGAACAATCCCCGTGTTTTGAAAGTGCATGGAAGAGTTTGTGGAAGAATGAGGGTTCATCAACATTTGGACCATATACACTAACAATACATAACTTCTGGTTATGAATAGATATTTTAATTAATATGAATCTACCTTCGGGATCGATAATTTTATCTAATATTTTAAAACTAACGTTTTTGTGGATTAAAATTGCTACTCCTCTCTGTCTAGAGTTATAGCAGGCAGCAAACACATCAGGGAACTCAGGTGAGTTAAGATCACTTACAGTTGTATCTGATTTATGGGTTTCTTGCAATAAGACAACATCTGCCTTTAATCTTGTAAGCTGGTTAGAGATCTTTAGCTGTTTTTCCCTGGTGCCTGCTCCATGCACATTCCATGACACAAACTTTACATTCATCATAGGTGAAAGTGAGAAGTTGAAAAGTGCATGTCTTCAGAAGAATAGTTATACAAAGACCCAGGTAGCATCATCTGACGTGCTTGTGATTTCCTGGTCAGCAGGAGAGGAGCAGATGAATAATTTAAGGAAAGACAGAGAATTAAGAAAGTGCAAAGAGTGAGAAAAGATGAAAGAGAAATAACCATCACCCATGCCTCGTGTACCCAACCGTGACTAGCAACCATACCGTGCAAGCGTCCTCTTGAGCTGTGCGTTTATTTATTTTTTTATCACCGTGTTCCAAACACTTTTTTTTTTTTTTTTTCTTTTCAAGCGTGACAAGCTATAAATCCACCATTTGTGCATCTAATAAAGCCAAGGAGTGATCTTCTGATCCCTGAACAACTGACCATTGATATAAAGTTTGTCGACTGCAACGTTAGCTCTGACGCCATCATTAATCTATTTTTTCCTGATTGGAAATAACACTCGCCTACGGTCTAGGATTTCCTTAGGAAACTGGTCATTAACACTGAAATCCGTTCCTCTCAATTCGCGGCCATAGCTTTTAACAAACACTTTTTGTTTATAATGCTCAAATTTGGCTACAATCGGACGAGGGCGGATTTTATCGGGTTTCTTACCTCCGAGCCGGTGAACGCGATGGAAGGTGATGTTTTTTACCTGATCCGCCGGGATTTTCAGCTTCTGCTGGAGAAACTCACGTATAGCAAACTCAGGGTCCTCTTCTTGGCGCTCCGGGATGCCTGCAAAGACGAGGTTGTCTCTCATACTTCGCGACTGTATGTCCAGAATGGATTCTTTCATCTTCTTATTTTCGCCGGACAGCCGCGTCAACCCCTCGGTAAGCTCCGTGACTTTCCCTCTCAGCGCGTCGTTCTCCGCAGCAACAGAAGCTAGCTGGGCTTGGCTAAATTCGACCGCTTCCCTCAAAGCCTGGAACTCTTTGTGGAGCACCTCTACCAAGGCGAGGCGAGCGTCCAGGCTGGTAAGCTTTTTGTCGATGGACTCCAGGACGTCGCTGTAGCTCCTGTCGGGAGATAGAGTGGAGGTTGAGGCACCGGTAGAGCTAGACCGGGTTCGTTTGAGTGAAGGTGTGTTTGTGGCTGCAGGATTTTTTTTCTTCCCCATCACGATGTTGTCAAAACACTCGTCCAGGTAGCTCTCCAGGCTCGTCAAGGTCTCTTCTTCCAGTTTGTTCCCTCGTGAAAATGAGACAATTGTTAATGTTTAAACTTTACTTTTAATTTTCCGTTATTGGTTATTACTTACCTGAGTGGATTTAATTTTGAACTACATGTATGCTGCCATTTTACTTACGCACAGCTCACAGCTCTCGCGAGATCTCAGCCGCTCATCTCCCCATGTCAATTTCTGACAATTCATGGCAGTTTTCGGTGTCCAAGTGGCTGAACAGACTGTCTTTGTCTGAGGTGCTGGCCAGACTGTAGCAGGCGTGTGAGGATGGCTGAAGCTGGACGGCAGAGCTGAGGCTTGGCAGGTGCAGGGAGCAGGTAGATTTGGCAGGTGAAGGGAGCGGAGGCTTGGCAGACATAGGGAGCAGACAGGCTTGGCAGGTGAAGACTGCAGACGTTGTCATGAGAAGACTGAGATGATCCGGCGGGGAATGGTTGACTGAGGTAGGCTTTTATAGAGGGGTTGGCAGGTGGAATGAGTCCAGATCTGATTAGGCACGGCAGGTGGAACTAAACAGGAAGTGGAGAGTGAACTGCCTGAGAGGTGTAGAGAAACTTCATGGGGAAGCAGGCAGGTCAACATTGCACCATGACACCACCCCGCCCCCTCAAGGTCGGCTTCCAGACGGCCAAAATAACAAAAACAACCCACCCAGGGTGGGCGGAGGGAGGTTTAGGATGGGGGGCTAGAGTCCAACAAAAACCCAAAACAAGCCACCCAGGGTGGGCGGAGGGAGGCTCAGGATGGGGGGTACGGGTCCAACAAAAATCTACCCCAACGGGGAGAAGGAAGGGAGACTTAGAACAGGAGGCTATAGTCCAAATTAAGGGATGTTCATGGAAGAGCTCCGGAACCCACTGGAGAGCGCTAGAGGATCAGGTGGTGACCTAGAAGCAACGGAGAACTCAGGAAACTTGAGAGCGTAGGACAGCGGCGGCTCGGGTGCGCTGGACAGCAGCGGCTCGGGAGCGCTGGGCCACGGCGGCTTTGGGAGCGCTGGGTAGCGGTGGCTTTGGAGCGCAGGAGAGCTCGAGCGGTGGCTTTGGAACGCAGGAGGTGAAGCAGCAGAGTCTGGTGCGGGCGTCGCGGAGGGCGACCCCGATGGCAAAGCAGTAGAGTCCGGAGCGGCTGTCGCAGAGGGCAACCACGGCGGCGGAGCAACAGGGTCTTCGGCAGTCGTCGCAGAGGGCGTCGAGCAGAGGCGGGTCCCCCTGGTCCCCCTCTCGGGACTTGAGAGCGAAGAATAGAGGCGGGTCCCCTTAGACCCCCTCTCGGGACTTGAGAGCGAAGACGGGAGGCGGGTCCCCCTGGACCCCCTCGCGGAACTGGAGAGCGAAGACGGGCTCGGCCTGAGGCGGAGTGGGACCCTCGGTGGCCACGGGCTGAGGTGGAGCAGGAACCTCTGCGAAGGCCGGCGGAGCAGGAACCTCTAATGATGCTGGCGGCAGCGGCCCAGCAGGAACCTCTGCGAAGGCTGGCGGAGCAGGAACCTCTGCGAAGGCCAGCGGGGCAGGAACCTCTGCGAAGGTCGGTGGCGCAGGGACGTGCGCACCCACGCAGGCTTGGGCTGTGGCGTGCGCTGCAGGAACCCTTGAGACGGCCTGGAACCACAGCGAAGGCCGGCAGAGCAGGAACCACAGCGAAGGCCGGCAGAGCAGGAAGAGGGCTTTCATCGGCTGGCGAAGCAGGAACCTCTGGTGCGGCTGGCAAAATAGGAGCAGGAACCTCCCGTGTGGAGGAAGCAGGAGCATCCTCGGGTGCTCTCGCTCTGGCGTGCACCACACCCACGAAGGCAGGGGCCGTGGCATGTGGCGCTTTCATGTTGGCTGGGAGTGGTACCGAGGCATCAACCCGGCCCCAGGCGTCAGATGGAGGTGACATCGGCCTCGGTCTGCGGAGGTGCTGCTAAGGCGTCTGGCTTGACCTCGGGGAGTGCCGTGGCGGTAGTCTTTCGCCGGCAAACCCGCCGTCTGCGCCGCCTCCCCAACAAAGGGGAGGCTGCTGCTGGCGATGAGGAAGCAGGAATCTCAGTTACGGATGAAGGCGAGGCTGGTGTTGTGATATGCGCACCCACGCAGGCCTTGGCCGTGGTGTGCGCAGCCGAAGCCTCTGGGACGGCCGATGACGAGACTGGGATTCAAACTCACATAAAACAACTCTAACCCCCATTTTTTGACTCACATATATGACAGCAGAATTTTGGGTATAGTGTTTTTCTGACATTAAAAATACCAGTACGAATTGTTAAAATCTCCACACATCTTTTTGACAGCTTCCTAGATGAGGAGCATCTCCACACAGAAATGCACAGTGAGATGGTGCAAGATGTGCTTTACAACCTCTATCTTCAGACTAAACAAAAATTCTGAAAAGAGAGAATGAAAGAAAATAGCAAAGCGATGAATTTGGGGGCTGGGGGTTATGTTAGCCATGTAACAGAGAGGAGTGGAAATCAACAGAACATAGAGAGAGAGAGGGGAAAAGTGATAGAACAAGCAGATGAAAAAGAGAAGGTAATCATAGAAGATAATCTTCTTGTGATAGATGCTGAGCTGCAAGGATAAGTAGCCTATAGTGGTGCTTGAGTGTCAGAAGACCAAAAGTGGCCATGATGATGTAGGTGCTGCAAGAAATTGGGAAGGTGGGGAGTGGTAGTGGTTTCATTTCTCACTGCATCTGTTCCAGTTCCCACAAGTGTGCACGAGGTGCAAGAATCCATACATTTAGTAAATGTTTGTTTAGTTAAGCACTTGTACAACTAATTTGAAATAATATCAAAGGTGCATGTATCAGATTGATTTGAAAGGGTTAAACTACCAACCCAGAGTAAAATAGTTTTGCATGTTTGCAGGCCAGGACCTAACCAATTTGGTGCCCTAGGCAAGATTTTAGGTGGTGCCCCCTTGCATTGCTGTACAGTACTTGCATTGTCTGCTAGCATACATATACTCACAAGAAACTAAAAATCTTGGTCTTGGACATTTTTTTATTCACATAAAACAATATTCACATTCAAAATCCTTACAAATAATTAAAGAAACAAATACAAAAAATTAACCCAACATATGAAATACAATATAAATAGCTTATATAAAGTATTAAATTTAAATACTCCCAAAAAAAGTGTAATCAAGTGACATTAACTTAAATTCAATATAAATATGGCACTGTGCAAAGTAAGAAATCAAAGAAATGAGTAGGCACAAAGAATACAAGGGTTTAAATAAAACAAAACAAAAAACATGAAAAGATGATCTTACAAATAGCTCTAGTGTTTTTAGTCTGCCTTAACTTGAATTACTTCAAAAGCTTTATACCACCACTTGTAATGATTCTGGCACTGGAGCTGATTCTGTTCACAATTCACACCCCTGTCCAGTCTCCACCCCTCTGCTATCAACTTCTACTGGCTTCACCTGTCTTCACCTGCATATAAGCTCCGTCCAAGTTAGCCTCCAGTGCCAGATTGTCTCAAGCCACCCGTAAGAGCATTCCAGCGTTCCTTATTCTGCCTGTCTGTGTCTGACCCGATTCTGCCCTCCGTTTCCGAGCCTGCCTGTTCCCTGTTCTGACCCCTGCCTGAGATTACCGGATTTCTGCCTTGCCCCTGCGATTATTCTGAGCTTGCCTGTTTTTGGACCTGGACCGGACCTGGACCTGCTCTTCGGATTTCCCCTCTGTACTTCTGCTGGATTATTGGACTCCCCGTTACCGGACCCGGACTGCCCCTGGACAACGCCTCTGAAAAGTCCCTTACTGCCGGAGGGTCGCTCTACGGCTCCTGTCCCCGAACTCTCCCCCCTGTCTCTGGCTGATTCTCTGCGCCCAGGCTCCTCTCGTCATCAGGTTAGTCTCTCAGTCTGCTCCACATTGCTAACCCGTCACTGCAGCCTCTAACCTGTCCCTCTGCCTCCAGGAAGCTCCAACCCGTTAGCGAGAGCTGCACGCTCTAGAGCCAGCGCTGATCAACCCTGCTTTTTAATAAACATTGAAAACGTCACTGACCTGTCATGGTTGAATCTTGGGTCCGAATCCGGTACATCACAGTACAATCTGGCCACTAAATGGATCCTTCACCTGATGGTCAGTGGCGAGCAGGGGTTGATAAATCCATTACTTTGTTAGAAGCCGGAGTCGCCGAGATTTTAAATCATCTCCGCGGCCAGGCTGCTTCCGCACTTCCGCAAACGTCATCGCCGGCTGCCACGTCACGCCCGGGGACGCAGACAATCCCTGAGCCGCGTCTCGCTCCACCCGAGCCCTTTCGAGGAGATCCAGACCAATGTAGGGCTTTTCTCACTCAATGTGAGATACATTTTGAATTACAACCGTCCTCATTCCCTACTGACAGAGCCAGAATAGCCTATGTTATCTCCTTACTGGCCGGTAAAGCCAAGCTCTGGGGCACTTCCGAGTGGCAGAGCGGCTCCCACATCTGCCACTCCTATCATGGATTCTCCCGAGAGCTTATAAGAGTGTTTAGCCCCATTTTACCCTGTCGTGAGTCCACCAGGGGGCTCTTATCCCTTAGGCAGGGGGATAGAACAGTCTCCGAGTACATCATAGACTTTCATTTGTTGGCTGCAGAAAGTCTTTGGAACGAACACGCTCTTATGGATGTGTTTTTAACGGGGTTAAACGACCGGATTAAAGATGAACTCGCCACTCGAGATTTTCCCGTTTCTCTTAAGCAATTAGAGGATTTAGCCTCTCGAATTGACCTCCGCCTCATGGAGCGGCGAAGGGACCGCCGTGCAGCACGGACCGCTCCTCCCTGCCTTTCTGAGGCCGTCCCAGCCACGCTCTCACCCCCTAGGGTTTTAACTGACCCCGAGCCCATGCAATTGGGGAGGTCAGCCCTGACGAAGGAGGAGCGACAACGCAGACGGCAACAAGGACTCTGCCTCTACTGCGGTGGAGAGGGTCATGTCGTCCAAACCTGTCCAGTTAAGGGCTCAGGCTCAGTAGGGGAGGGGAGATTCCTGCTGAGTCGTACAAGACTCTCCGTCACCCCGAATTTGTTACTGCCTGCCACTTTGGCCGCCTCTTCCAAACCCCACAAAGTCTCTGTTTTTGTGGATTCAGGTGCGGATACGGAGTTCATGGACCAGACTTTTGCCCAGAGTTTGAACATTAAATTGTGTCCCGGTCCATCTCCACGCAGTGTCCTCGCTTTGGACGGCCACAAGCTTCATCACTCCTGCCTCGTCACCGAGCCATTGGAACTCCAGATGGGAGGTAACCATGTTGAGAAGCTGACTTTTATGGTCATTAACTCGCCGCAGGTTCCTATCATCCTGGGGGCTACATGGCTTAGAAAGCACAACCCCCAAATTGACTGGCAAAGAGGGGAAGTTACAGGCTGGTCCGCATCTTGCTCAGAATCCTGCCTTTTATCTGCCCAGTCACCCCACTCCTCTGAAGGTAAGGTGGGGGAGGTCTACCCACACCTATCCAAAGTTCCGCCCGAATACCATGATTTAAGGGAGGTGTTTAATAAGGCCAAGGCTACGAGCCTCCCTCCTCACCGTCCATATGACTGTGCTATCGACCTGTTATCCGGAACCACTCCACCCAGAGGTCGTCTCTACTCCTTATCTGCTCCTGAGTCCCAAGCCATGCAGGAGTACATTAATGACGCCCTAAGGGCAGGCATAATTCGCCCCTCGTCCTCTCCCGCAGGTGCTGGTTTTTTCTTTGTGGGGAAGAAAGATGGCTCTCTTCGTCCTTGCATAGATTATAGGGGTCTCAACAACATTTCCGTCAAGAACCGTTACCCAATCCCTCTCATGAACTCTGCTTTCGATCAGGTCCAGCGGGCAAAGGTTTTCACCAAACTGGACTTAAGAAATGCCTACCATCTGGTCCGCATAAGGGAGGGCGATGAGTGGAAGACCGCCTTTAACACCCCGACCGGTCACTACGAATACCTGGTCATGCCTTTTGGTCTCACCAACGCTCCAGCCGTCTTCCAAAACTTGGTCAACGAGGTCCTCAGAGACATGATTGGACGTTTCGTTTTCGTCTATCTGGATGACATCCTCATCTACTCTGAGAACCTCACACTCCATAAACAACATGTCCGTTCCGTCCTGCTCCGCCTGCTACAGAACCAACTCTACGTCAAGGCTGAAAAGTGCGAGTTTCACACAACCTCCACCTCTTTCCTCGGTTTTGTTTTATCCCCCGGTCAGATCTCCATGGACCCGGCCAAGGTCCGTGCGGTCACTGAGTGGCCGGTTCCAAGCGACAGGAAGCAGCTCCAGAGGTTCTTGGGGTTCGCCAACTTCTATAGGCGGTTTATCCGTAGTTACAGCCAGGTAGCTGCCCCGCTCCATGCCCTCACTTCTAGCAAAGTTAAGTTTGCATGGAACGAACAGGCAGACAAGGCTTTTAAGCGTTTGAAGGACCTTTTCACGTCTGCTCCGGTCCTTGTTTCTCCCGACCCAGAGAGGCAGTTTATCGTGGAGGTGGATGCTTCTAGTTCTGGGGTTGGGGCTATTCTCAGCCAAAAAGCCATAGATGGCCGCATTCACCCATGTGCCTTCTTCTCCAGAAAGTTGTCCTCAGCAGAGCAGAACTATGATGTGGGCAACCGGGAGCTTCTAGCGGTGAAATTGGCGTTAGAGGAGTGGAGACACATGCTGGAGGGCGCCAAACTCCCCTTCTTGGTGTGGACGGACCATAAAAACCTGGAATACCTAAAGACCGCCAAGAGGCTCAACCCCAGGCAGGCCAGGTGGGCTCTGTTCTTTGATCGTTTTAATTTCTCCCTCTCCTACAGGCCTGGATCAAAGAACGTTAAGCCTGATGCCCTCTCCAGAATGTTCGAGTCCGAGGAAAGTAACGACCAAGCCTCTGAGTTCATCCTCCCTGATTCTGTCAGATGTGCAGTCACCAGACTCGGTCTGGAGAGGGAGGTCAGGGACTCCCTGGGGAATGTACACATCCCCGACGCCTGCCCTAGAAACAGGCTTTTCGTCCCCAACTCCCTCAGACAGAGGGTTCTGGACTTCTGCCATAGCTCTCGCCTGTATGGCCACCCTGGCATCACTAAAACCCTCCGTTTGGTCCGTTCCCAGTTTTGGTGGTCCACCTTGGTCAGAGACGTCAAAGACTTTGTGTCTGCCTGTTCTCTCTGCACGCAGGCCAAGGTCTCCCGTCGACCTCCATCTGGTTTGCTTCGCCCACTGCCCGTTCCTTCCCGGCCCTGGTCCTGCCTCTCGATGGACTTTGTCACTGGTCTCCCATCCTCTGAGGGCAACACTGTAATCCTCACAATTGTAGACCGTTTCTCGAAAATGGTCCACCTGGTCCCGTTGCCCAAGCTTCCCTCTGCCAAGGAGATGGGGTTAATCCTGGCACGAGAGGTCTTCAGGCTACATGGCCTGCCGTCCGACATAGTGTCAGACAGGGGCCCCCAGTTCGTGGCCCGTTACTGGCGGGAGTTTTGTGCCATGTTGGGCATTTCTGTTAGCCTGTCCTCCGGCTTCCATCCCCAAACAGATGGCCAAACGGAGAGGATTAATCAGGAGGTCGAGACCAAGCTCCGCCTCTTTTGCCGTTCTGACCCGACTAAATGGGCCCATAACCTGCCTTGGGTGGAGCACGCCATCAACGCCACACCCTCCAGCTCCACTGGTCTGTCCCCGTTTTATGTGGTGTATGGTTTCCAGCCACCGGTGTTCTCCACTGAGGAGGTGGAGTCAAGGGTTCCGTCCGCCCGCCTATCTGCCCTGAGGTGCCAGCGTGCCTGGAGAAGGGCAAGGTAAGCCATTCTCGCCTCCTCCCAGATCCAGGCCCGGGCTGCTAATCGCCGGCGGGTCCCAGCCCCGCATTACCAGGTGGGAGATAGAGTTTGGCTCTCCACAAGGGACCTTCCCCTGAAGGTTGAGAACAAGAAGCTGGCACCTCGGTTTATCGGGCCGTTCTCCATCTCCAAAGTGGTGAACCCGGTGGCGGTCCGTCTCCGCCTGCACCCATCCCACTTTCCATGTTTCCCGAGTCAAGCCTGTCAAGACCTCGGTTCTTGCTCCCGCCTCCGCATCCCCACCACCCACCCGGCTTGTTGATGGCTCCCCTGCCTACACGGTTAAGAGAGTACTGAGGTCCCGGAAGTGGGGCAGGGGCACCCAATATCTCATCGACTGGGAGGGTTATGGCCCAGAGGAACGCCAGTGGGTTCCCTCTCGTCACATTCTGGATAAGTCCCTCATTAGGGATTTTCACAGAGCCCATCCGGACCAGCCTAGGGCGTCTGGAATCCGCCCTTGAAGGGGGGGCTCTGTAATGATTCTGGCACTGGAGCTGATTCTGTTCACAATTCACACCCCTGTCCAGTCTCCACCCCTCTGCTATCAACTTCTACTGGCTTCACCTGTCTTCACCTGCATATAAGCTCCGTCCAAGTTAGCCTCCAGTGCCAGATTGTCTCAAGCCACCCGTAAGAGCATTCCAGCGTTCCTTATTCTGCCTGTCTGTGTCTGACCCGATTCTGCCCTCCGTTTCCGAGCCTGCCTGTTCCCTGTTCTGACCCCTGCCTGAGATTACCGGATTTCTGCCTTGCCCCTGCGATTATTCTGAGCTTGCCTGTTTTTGGACCTGGACCGGACCTGGACCTGCTCTTCGGATTTCCCCTCTGTACTTCTGCTGGATTATTGGACTCCCCGTTACCGGACCCGGACTGCCCCTGGACAACGCCTCTGAAAAGTCCCTTACTGCCGGAGGGTCGCTCTACGGCTCCTGTCCCCGAACTCTCCCCCCTGTCTCTGGCTGATTCTCTGCGCCCAGGCTCCTCTCGTCATCAGGTTAGTCTCTCAGTCTGCTCCACATTGCTAACCCGTCACTGCAGCCTCTAACCTGTCCCTCTGCCTCCAGGAAGCTCCAACCCGTTAGCGAGAGCTGCACGCTCTAGAGCCAGCGCTGATCAACCCTGCTTTTTTAATAAACATTGAAAACGTCACTGACCTGTCATGGTTGAATCTTGGGTCCGAATCCGGTACATCACACCACTTAGATTTTTTGCAGCTCTAGTGGCTCACATTTTTATTCACAGTAGACTAACAGGAAGGGGGTGGAAGAATGGGAGAGACATGTGGCAAATGACCGTGGGTCGGAGTCAAACCCGGGTCAACCGCGTCGAGGACTAAAGGCCTCCAAATATGGGTCGCGCTACGCGCTACACCACGAGCGCACCCATACCACCACTTTTCTCACATCCTTACTATCACATGACTACAGCTTTACTCTCCTGGATTTTCGTGCAGCAAAGTCATCTGCAACATCATCATATGACAACTGATTTGAGACCACATGATTAATGCTTATGATGGAAAGTACACTAAGACGTTCTTGCATCATGGTAGATCTCAGGTAAGTTTTAATCAGTTTAAGCTTGGAGAAGCTTCTTTCAGCTGAAGCCACCATAACAGGAAGAGTGACAGAGATTCTCAAAGCAACCCACATGTTGGGCTAAATTTCTGCTAGCTTCTTCTCATGCAGGAAGGTTAAAAGGTCCATGTTTGTCATATTCGTTGATGGCAATGGTGGAACATTTTGCATTTCCCTTGTAAGTTCATCAATGTCTTGCTGGCTGTCCTGGGTCAGAGCAGTACTTAGGCTTCTGTAGCAGCTCTTTTTCTTCTAAGTTAGGGAAATCGAGGAGCACACCAAACATGTTAATCACTTTTCCAAGATTCTGAAATCTCTCATCAAGTGAAGAAATGGCAGTATCCATGGCTAAATAAAAATGTTTTATTTCTCTGCAAGGTATATTAGAAGAAAAGAGGAATCTGGGTTTTCTGATCAATAGGTTTTAGATGAAAGAAAATCATGAGAAAAGTGAGAAAACAATTTTGAATATAATGATGTGCCCTCGCTTTTTATTTTTTTTAATGTGAGTGTTTTATTGTGGTGTTGTTTTTAGCCTTTTACCCAACATGGATAACTTTAAAATAGCTTCTTTAAATCTTAATGGAGCTAGGGAGGCTGTAAAACACACCATGATGTATGAAATGGCACAACAGAAAAGAATCGTTTTATTTTTACAAGAAACCCACAGTGATTTTAACAATGAAGCAGACTGGTGCAGAGAATGAAAGGGGGAAGCTTTTTTAGTCACGGCACTTCCCAGAGTTCTGGGGTGGGCCTCCTCTTTTCCAAGGCTTTCACCCCAAACTCTTTTAATGTACAAAATATCGTCCTGGGAAGGTGTCTTTTAGTAAAAGCTCAGTTTGACAATTTTAACAATATTTATGCTCCTAATCTCAGTGCAGAGAGGAAGCGTTTTTCAGAAAATTTTTTGGAAAGGTTGGGAGATTGCGGGTCTGAAGATTGCTTTTTTAGGTGGGGATTTTAACTGTACAGAAAATGAGTTTTTAGACCGCAATCACACAGAACCTCACCCAGCCTCCCTACAAGCCCTGCAGCAGCTGGTCTCGTCCCATGGCCTATAGTGGATGTATGGAAGAGGATCAGTGGCGGCTGGCCAGTAGGGGGGCGCTCGGGCGCCGCCCCCTTTAAATCGTTTAGATAATAAATGATTTCTGAACTGCAAAGTACTTAGAAATGTATTTATTCATACTGTGTATCCAATAGACATGTTAGAATTTATTAAAATAGTAAATACATAATTCTATTTAATTGCTCACATTGTGCACACTTCCTTTCCTATGTGCAGGGCGCCGGTCTAATAGGAGTGAATGTAGGCGCAGCAACTTGGGCAAGCACGTGATCTGAGGCTGACTTTTAATTGGTTATCTAGGGTTTTCAAGAGGGCGCAGCGCTCTGCGTCCCGGACACACCCATTCTGTTGTGTCATTACTGGTAGAGTGTCAGTACTGGCTAATTTTTTTAAAAACATTGTGTGATTGGACAATCCCCGATTCGACTCATTAGCGCAGCTGCAGTTCGTTAGGTCGATTCACGTTTAAGTTTGCAAAGTGGAGTAATTTCAAAATGAGAGAAACTTCTATTTTGTCTGTACAAAAAAATGCTTTTACAAAGCGTTCACTTGAAGAAAAAAAAACAGGATAAAGGAGCTTGGACCGGATTGTCTTAATTTACAAATTCAGCAGCAGGCAAGTGATCTCTCCACTCCATGGTTGGGCAAAGCAGTGTAGGTAGTAGTCAGCCAGTGAAGAAGCGTTGGATACTCAGTGTAGAAGACCATGAAAGGATTGCTGCAGAGGTGAGTTGTTGTGGAAAATCACTGTTACACTGGTTTATAGTAATGTTCTTTAATATATTAGGAAGATGTGCTTTGTAGTTAGAAATACCTTTAGTTGTGTCTATGCTGTGTAGGTATGTTGATGTAATGTTTGTCAGCAAGATATTTTATTATTTAAGTTGTACTGAAGTTTATGGGTAATGGGGAATAAAACATTTGGTTACTGAATTTTGTATAATCTTGTCCCACAAAAATGCTGTAACACATTTCATAACACAGCCTTAAAAAATGGCAGCAAATGTTATTAAAATCAGGAAAACAATCTAGAAGAAGTCTTTTCAGAAACTGTCACGCTCTTGAAGATCCTCATCACCACACCCATGACCACAGCAATAGCTGCAAGGTGCTTTTCAACTTTGAAAAGAATCAAGACTTTTCTGAGAAACTCAATGACTCAGGACAGGCTGAATGCATTGGCCATGTTGTCAATGGAGAAAAGACTAGTCACAGAGATGACTGACTTTAACAAGAATATAATTGAGAAATTTGCTGGGCAGAAGGAAAGGAGGGCAAAATTCATGTTCAAATAGTGCTATTTTTTAAGATTTGTTTTGTTTGTTTTTCATTTGTTTGTTTGTGTGCGCCCCCCTCAGTTTTTTTAGCACCAGCCGCCACTGAAGAGGATGCACGCTGGCTCCAGACAGCACACATGGTCCCACACAGTGTTGTATAAAGTACTGAAATCTCGGAGTCAAGTAAAAGTATAAGTACTTCTCCAAAATATGACTTTGGTAAAAGTCCAAGTCACTGACTGAAATGTTACTTGAGTAAAAGTCTTAATGTATCTGACATGTCTTGTACTTAAGTATGAAAATTACTGTAAAAATAGATGTACTCAAGTAATGTAATAAAAAGTATAAGTAAAAAGTAAAACAAAGCACATGCAGTTTGAATGGTAAATGGACTGAACTTATATAGCGCTTTTCCAGTCATGCTGACCACCCAAAGCGCTGTACACTATAGCCACATTCACCCAGTCGCACTCACAAACGCACACACATTTATACACCGAGACGCAGCTCAGTAGGCAATTTGGGGTTAAGTGCCTTGCCCAGGGGCACATCGACATGTGGCAAGGGGAAGCTGGAATCGAACCCACAACCTTCTGACTGCCAGACGACTACTCAACCCATCAAGCCACAGTCGCACAGAATGACATTTTTTAGATTTCGGTAAACTTTGAAAGTCAAATTCACTTAAAATAATATAAACAACGAAGTGCAGGAGAAATTTACACCAAGTTTAGACAGAAAATACAACCTTTTTGTAATCTTTCAGTTTTCCTTCCACAAGCAAAGTCAGTGCTAAGCAACTAATACACAACCAAGTGCAGGCAAAGGGGGTGTATACTAAGAACATAATGAAGTGATAAACCAGGCTTAGTTAACCCACAGGAAGTGGTAAACCTAATAGATACACCTGCAGGCCGGCCAGCTGACAGCTTTGCTGGGGCCCGGGAACACAGTCTTTTTGGGCCCCCCCTCTACACCTGCCGCCAACACACCACACACACAAATCTCTGTATTTTATAGTTGATATTTTCAACCCATCTATTGAATTTAGTGCACTAGATGATCTTTTCTTCATAAGAGAACAGAAAGCACTGCAGCCAACATATGGCCTTTTTTTGACCTGCTGTATATCAGCCAGCCCATAACAAATTTTCCCTTCCATTGCAGGAGGTACAATATGTTAGATACTTTGGGAATTCTCTGCCCTCTGAATCTGCTAGCTCCGGCCCTGGTTTATGCTAATTTATTAATGGACAGTGTGGAAATCTATGAACAATAAAACCAATGTAAATTGTGTTCCTTTGTTTTATTTGTCTTTATCCTAATTCTAGAAGTAGAAATAGTCAAATGAATAACACTATTATTTTGTGGAACCCTAATCATAATATTATAACTACGCAAAGGTCTAAACAAGATTAGCAGTTGTTTAGGCAGCATCTAATGTTCTTATGCAAAAGAAATTACACCTGCTATGTATGCCTGAACTGCCTCAAATGGTCGAAAATAAATGAAAGCAACAATAACAACGAATTAATGATAAAAGTGACACTCTCACCTTTTTCAGACGGCTGTGGCTAAGAATCTGAATTTTTATGACCTACAGTCTTTTATTTTCCATCTTTCCAGCAGTCTTCAGAACTCCTGCCTGGCACACGATATTTAGTTTTATAGAGGAGATTAGGTTTTTGTTGATAAAATGTGTTATACTTCAGAATTAAATGCTATTTTGAGATATTAACGTTGGTTATTTACATTTCTCCATTTCAACAATTCAAAACTCTCTCTGCTGCTTCTGTTCAGAACTGCACTCAGCAGCTTTCACCTATTTTAGTCCAGATAATATTTAGTTTCTTAACTGGGACTAGTTTCGTAGTCTAGTATTAATTGTGGTAACGGTAGTGAAGTATTTTTACTTCGTTACTATACAACACTGGTCCCACATTAAAGAAAACTGCATCTCTTTAGCTCGCCTTGATCATTTTTATTGTTTTAAAGGAGGAGTCTGCCAAAACAACAGAAACAAGTCAAAGGCCCAACTTTCAAACTTTTTAATCAGCAAAGCAAAGACGGCTATTTACTTGTCACACAGAGACAGACTGCAGGAAGAACCTCACCTTGATGCGGGAGGAAATACGACAGCTACAACAGCTACGTGAGAGCCTAACGCTGAAGCAGAGGTTTGGGATTCGCCATTTTGCTGTCTCAGACAAGGACATATGGTTCTTTACAAGGTAAGCCTGTGTATGAGTGTAAAATAAAAGTCACAAGTATAATGAAATGAGAAAAGCTCTTTTCATGGTATAAACATGTGGAAGTCAACTTTCTACACTTGAAAGTGAAAAAATTGCTCATGGCATGAAATAGCATTAAAAGTCATAATTAAGATATTTTCATTTTGTTGTGCAATTATACACTGTTTAAAGTTATTTAATGTTTATTAAATAACCTTCTGTCTGTTAAGTATTGTCTGGTGATAATCAGCTCTTAAGCTGATATCAAGACAATGGTTGAAAGGGATGAATTCGAGCACTAGCGATCTTTTAACAGCAAACCCTGCACACACATAGAATAAAGGAGTGAGAACTTCTTTTCAAGTTCAAGAATTTAATAACAGAAATAAAACGAACATCCATAGAACATCAGTATGCAATGCTGTAGATCTGATTCCAAAAAGCATGGAATGGAGTAAAAAAACATTTGCCATGTGTTTCAATCCATTCACCATGCGAATCCTGAGTTAAACAAAACATTATTTGATGAAATAATAATTTGTTTAAGTTAAAGTTCACCTTAAAGAATGTGAATTGTGGTTAAATTAGCTTAACTTATTCAGAACAACATTTGACATGTGTTTCAACCCATTCACAATGCAAATCCAGAGTTATATAAAACATTATTTGAGGGAATAACATTTTGAGGAATGATTTGCTCAGTAAAATGATTACCTTAGGAGCGCTTGAATTTATCAATGCAATGATACCTCCGGAAGCTAGGGGGCGCTGCGGCGATCGGTTGCTAAAATCGGTTACTTTAAAGTTACCAAAATTGCCTTTAAACCGACATTAATATTCAATATTAATGCGGGAATAAGGCTCATAGCTGTAGCGGCTGACGGCGGAGCAAAACAACAAGTGTTATGCTTTAAAAAAAGCTCCTTTGAAATTCTGGAAATCTGGAGCTAACAGAAACTAATAGCATTCTGGCTAGCGGACATTCGGCGCTAACAAATAAAAGCTTCGGTTTTATTTTTGTCATAATGAGTGGGCTGGATAACGTAAACATTAATGTCCCATCAATGTATGAAACCCTTGTGGAGATAACCTTTGTTATAACCATAAAAACACTCAACAATGACATGGTACCGAATGCTAGCAATGAGCTATTTGTTAGCCCTTTGTTTATACGACCATGTGTAACATATCACACATAATTTCCCAATAAGCCTTTTAACTTGTCCCTCTGGTTTCTCTGTCCAAACCTGTCGGCGCCTGATGTGAGTTCTGTCCACTTTGGCCATCCAAGGAAGGAGCACTGAAAAGCAGGGAGAATCGTTGCTCTGTTCAGCAGCGGGCAAGCCTGGGGTTCAGCGGCCTAGCAGACGCAGCATGTGGCCAGGAGCTAGCCGAAGCGTGGTCTGGGCAGCTTGGAGGCCTCGACCGATGTCCATTTAATAGTCTGATCGCTCAGCTTGTCTGGCGAGGGAAGGCATCCACAGTCTCGCGTCTGCTTTCCTGCAACAGCTGACAAAAATTAACAAAGCTGTCGGCATCCCTTACTTTGCGGCTGGTTTGCGCAGAAGTCAGAGTGCAACTTAGCTCCATTCCAGCAGTTCCTTCGATGCCAGGGAGGTCCTCCATCGAGGCAGGCAGATCTGTTTGGCAGACCCTGGATCATGCGTGGCTGGCCCAGCCACATTCCTTCAGATGTCCCAGGCAGAGGAGACCATGTGGCCTCATGGTTCAGGGGAAGGCTACCCCCCCTCTCCTCGGGAGCCCAGGAGAGAAGGGGTGGTTATCTGAGGGTCTGGTCAGGAGTGTGAGAGAGCTGCAGAAAAGGGGTGATCAGACGTGCTCTGACCTTTTATCTGTGAGGAGTGGTCCACAGCTGGCATCCTGCTGAGAGAGAGGCTGTCCATGTTTGTAGCAGGGTTGGAATTCCTTTTGTGGCTTTTGTCAGAATTCAATTTGATATCAATTATCTATCATGGTGTTAATATGGCACAACAATTTATTAGGAAATAACTGATCCATTTAAAGGAGAAGTCCGGTCAACAAGGAAAAATCAGGGGATCATTAGCTATAACTAAAACTAATACGTTTGTGGTTATTTAATGAATTTAGCTTTAATCAATAAGAAAATAAAAACATAAATTGTTGTCTGGATCACTGTGTATGGGGGCGGCCATTACTGCCCAAATATGGGCACTAAGGGCCGCCTGACATCACATCCTGTGACGTGAAAAGCGGAGAGCCGACAGCATTTCTCCGCACTTTCCAAGCAAGGTCAATAGGAGCTGTTGTACACCGCTGCGATCATCAACAATTTTTTCAGATTTCCAGAGGACTTCACCATTGAAATTCGCGGGAGCTATTGTTAAAGCAACAATGCTCACATGCATGGCAGTTGAATGTAACAATACATCGGGTAAAAATGGAAAAAACATTAGTTTTTTCACCTTTCCGATTCATCATCCACCATGGGCTGTTTTGCTGGATTACCTACTTGAAGAGAGAGGATTTGCCATCGTGCTTCTGGCCAGAGAGAAACGTCATATGCAGCCAACATTTGGAAGAAGAATGTCTTCAAGATGACATGAGAGCGAGGATTTTCGGTATCTTTTTCTTTTTCATAATGTAGAATTTGCCGGAACATTTCTGTACCGACCAGAGCAGCGGAGGGATACGACGTATGCTCACTGTTGCGGCGGAGGGATACGACACACTTAGAAAGCATGCTCACTGTTGTGAAGCCCACTTATTTTATGCAACTTTGGTCTTATTTTTTCTAAATTCACTTGTTATATTTCATGACTTGTGGGGTTGCAGTTTTTTTTGGGCTTGTTTCTGAAAGTGAAGTTGATTGTTTGGGTTCTAAACTAAGTGACGCTGAAATATCCCTCCGCCTCTTAACGCGCTGCAGCTCCTCCTCACAGCAGCAGAGAGTAAACTCAGAAGGAGCCGCTCTGCTCGTATTTTCGGCAGTTCACAGTTGCAATAACTGATGATAACTGCTGAAAGTAGATTAGGTGGTGCAGATCACCATTTTGAGCAGAGATTTTTTTCTAAAGATGAGTTTTATACTCATCTTTTAACATTGCAGAACCCAACCCATAAACCATACTTTAATGCTTATTTGTTGTCTTTTTATGTCTCTAATACTAAATGTAAAATTAGTATTACTTTAAATCTAAATGCATAATACCATGTCTATCTTTGTTTAAGAGGTTAAAAAACATATTTCGGCATGAAAACGGGTATTTATTTACAAGGGGACAGATCTACAGCCGATACCGCACCGTTACGTCACAAATTGGGAGGTGGCAGTAGTGTTCTTCACCAAGATGGCGGCCCCCATAAAAGGACCTTCAAATGAAAATTACTCTTAATTAAAAAAGTTTATCATTTATTGAACAGTATGTAATAATTTTATATTTAAAGTACTTTCCGTCCGTCCGTCCGTCTTCTTCCGCTTATCCGGGGTCGGGTCGCAGGGGCAGCAGCTTCAGTAGGGAGGCACAGACGTCCCTCTCCCCGGCCACTTGGGCCAGCTCCTCCGGGGGAATCCCAAGGCGTTCCCAGGCCAGCCGGGAGACATAGTCCCTCCAGCGTGTCCTGGGTCTTCCCCTGGGCCTCCTCCCGGTGGGACGTGCCCGGAACACCTCACCAGGGAGGCGTCCAGATGCCCGAGCCACCTCAACTGGCTCCTTTCGACGTGGAGGAGCAGCGGCTCTACTCTGAGTCCTCCCCGGATGACTGAGCTCCTCACCCTATCTCTAAGGGAGAGCCCAGACACACTACGGAGAAAACTCATTTCAGCCGCTTGTATCCGGGATCTCGTTCTTTCGGTCACGACCCAAAGCTCGTGACCATAGGTAGGGGTAGGAACGTAGATCGACCGGTAAATCGAGAGCTTCGCCTTTTGGCTCAGCTCTCTCTTCACCAAAACGGATCGGTACAGCGCCCGCTTCACAGCAGACGCTGCACCAATCCGCCTGTCGATCTCCCGCTCCATCTTCCCCTCATTCGTGAACAAGACCCCAAGATACTTGAACTCCTCCACTAGGGGCAGCACATCCTCCCCAACCCGGAGAAGGCACTCTACCCTTTTCCGGTTCAAGACCATGGTCTCTGATTTGGAGGCACTGATTCTCATCCCGGCCGCTTCGCACTCAGCTGCGAACCGCTCCAGTGAGAGCTGTAGATCACGCCCTGATGAAGCCAATAGGACCAAGTCATCCGCGAATCCTAAGGCCACCGAAACGGATCCCCTCAACACCTTGGCTGCACCTAGAAATTCTGTCCATAAAAGTTATGAACAGAATTGGTGAAAAAGGGCAACCTTGGCAGAGTCCAACTCTCACTGGAAATGAGTCCGACTTACTGCCGGCAATGCGGACCAGACTCTGACACCGGTCGTACAGAGACCTGACAGCCCTTATTAAAGGGTCCGGTACTCCATACTCCCGGAGTACCCCCCACAGGATCCCTCGGGGGACATGGTCGAATGCCTTCTCCAGATCCACAAAGCACATGTAGACTGGTTGGGCAAACTCCCATGCCCCCTCCAGAATCCTGCTGAGGGTGTAGAGCTGATCCAGTGTTCCACGGCCAGGACAAAACCACACTGCTCTTCCTGAATCCGAGATTCAACTATCCAACGGACCCTCCTTTCCAGAACCCCTGAATAGACCTTACCAGGGAGGCTTAAGAGTGTGATTCCTCTGTAGTTGGAACACACCTTCCGGTGCCCAGTCTGCCCAATCCA
This sequence comes from Fundulus diaphanus, assembly GCA_037039145.1. Lineage (NCBI taxonomy): Eukaryota > Metazoa > Chordata > Actinopteri > Cyprinodontiformes > Fundulidae > Fundulus > Fundulus diaphanus. The sequence continues at coordinate 56,784,092 of CM073124.1, read as the reverse complement.
GGGGAACTGCCCCCGATGTCCATGCAATGCTGCAGAGCCGTGTTAACCAACACAGCCCCACAACATCCAGAGCCCTAAGGTACTCAGGGCGAATTTCATCCACCCCCGGGGCTTTGCCACCGAGGAGCTTTTTAACAACCTCGGCAACCTCAGCACCAGAGATGGGAGAACCCGACCCAGAGTCCTCAGGCTCTGCTTACGCAATGGAAGACGTGTTGGTGGGATTAAGGAGGTCTTTGAAGTATTCCGCCCACCGAAACACGACGTCCCGAGTCGAGGTCAGCAGCACACCACCCCCACTGTAAACAGTGTTGGTACTGCACTGCTTCCCCCTTCCGAGACGCCGGATAGTGGACCAGAATCGCTTCGAAGCCGTACGGAAGTTTTTCTCCATGGCCTCTCCGAACTATTCCCACGCCCGAGTTTTTGCCTCGGCGACCAGCCGAGCCGCCTGCCACTTCGACTGCCGGTACACATCAGCTGCTTCCGGAGTCCCACAGGCCAAAAAAGCCCGGTAGAACTCCTTCTTCAACTTGACGGCTTCCCTCACCGCTGGTGTCCACCAGCGGGTTCGAGGGTTGCCGCCGCGACATGCACCGACAACCTTGCAGTCACAGCTCTGACTAGCCGTGTCAACAATAGAGGCGTGGAACATGGTCCATTCAGACTCAATGTCCCCCGCCTCCCTCGGGACGTGTTTAAAGTTCTCCCGGAGGTGGGAGTTAAAGCTCCGTCTAGTGGGGGACTCTGCCAGACGTTCCCAGCAAACCCTCACAATACGTTTGGGCCTGCCCGGTCGGACCGGCTTCCTCCCCCGCCATCGGAGCCAACTCACCACCAGGTAGTGGTCGGTGGAGAGCTCCGCCCCTCTCTTCACCCGAGTGTCCAAGACATGCGGCCGCAGATCAGATGAAACGACAACAAAGTCAATCATTGAACTGCGACCTAGGGTGTCCTGGTGCCAAGAGCACATATAGACACCCTTATGCTTGAACATGGTGTTTGTGATGGACAATCCATGACGAGCACAGAAGTCCAACAACAAAACACCACTCAAGTTCAGATCAGGTGGGCCATTCCTCCCAACCACGCCCCTCCAGGTTCCACTGTCATTGCCCACGTGAGCGTTAAAGCCCCCCAGCAGAACGAGGGAGTCCCCAGGAGGGGCACTCTCCAGTACCCCTTCGAAGGACTCCAAAAAGGGTGGGTAATCTCAACTGCTGTTTGGCGCATAAGCGCAAACAACAGTCAGAACCCGTCCCCCCACACGAATGCGGAGGGAGGCCACCCTCTCGTTCACCGGGGAAAACCCCAACGTGCAGGCACCGAGATGGGGGGCAACAAGTATGCGCACCCCAGCTCGGCGCCTCTCACCAGGGGCAACTCCAGAGTGGAAGAATGTCCAGCCCCTCTCAAGGAGACTGGTTCCAGAGCCAGAGCGGTGCGTCGAGGTGAGTCCGACTATCTCTAGTCGGAACCTCTCAACCTCGCGCACAAGCTCAGGCTCTTTCCCCACCAGAGAGGTGATATTCCACGTCCCAAGAGCCAGTTTCTGCAGCCGAGGGTCAGAACGCCAAGGCCCCCGCCCTTTACTGCTACCCGTTGCACAATGCAACCGACCCCTTTGGCCCCTCCGACAGGTGGTGAGCCCATCGGAAGGGGGACCCATGTCGCCTCTTCGGGCTGAGCCCGGCCTGGCTCCATGGGCAAAAGCCCGGCCACCAGACGCTCGCCAACGTGCCCCACCTCAAGGCCTGGCTCCAGAGTGGGGCCCCGGTGACCCGCGTCCGGGCGAGGGAACACGACGTCCAATAATTGTATTCATCATAAGGGGCTTTTTGGGCTGCGCTTTGTCTGGTCCCTCACCTAGGACCTGTCTGCCTTGGTGACCCTACTAGGGGCTTAAAGCCCCTGACAGCATAGCTCCTAGGATCATTGGGACACTCAAACCCCTCCACCACGGTAAGGTGGCAGCCCAGGGAGAGGAACTTTCAGCAGTTTTAATTCTGATTATGACCGGACTTCTCCTTTAAATGTGAAATCTTTAATACACAATAAAATTATTATTATGAAATAGACAATTATTTAAAAAATGTCTAAATCTAAAAAAAATGTGAATATTAAATAACAGTTTTTTTGCCGGTTATTTTGTTTCACACACTGCTGAGATGCTGGGAACGGTTTCTGTTTTGGAAACATGTTTTCGAAGCAGGACGGATCAGCTGGGAGCGTGGACTGGCCATCCTCGCTCCGAACCTGATTCTTTATCTGAAATTATATAAAGGAGGCGACTGCCCTCAGTCCACTAAAGGGGTGGTATGTATGCTACAACAAGGACATCTTAACCCATGTTTAACCAGAGACGAGGTGTTATGTGATTGGACTTATGAACCAGCTAGGGACGTGCTATGGCAGATAGGCCCGCATACTCTGTGCGTAGCAACAATTAAGAGTCATCCTCAATTACCTCAGGTGCCTTTCGTTGGGTGTTTATATGATGCGTACATCTGGAGTTGGAATAATGTGACCTATCAATTAACCAATTTCACTACTGCAAACCGTCTAACACAGGTACGATGGGAGGATCTCCGTGTGCCATGGCGGATCTGTTCAAATGCGCATTGAATCAGTCTACGGAACTAAATCGCTTAACACTAGGAGTCCCAGAGAATTTCAGTTTTATTGCAAGCCCCCCCTCCCCTTCAAGTTTGTGTATTCACTCTACCTTGCTAACTGTCCCTATTGTAATGCAAATAACCTGTGACGGGTCCTAGTTCCTGAGCTGAGAACAGGTCATAGCCATGCTTTTCCAACAAGGCAAGGCAGAGCCTATTTCTATTGTCCATTCACCAACAGACTCATGTATATTGCAAAGCTCACTATATGAACGAAAGAATTATTGTATTTTGTCTTGTCTCGCCTTTTTATGTCATTCAAAATTTAATCTTAGAGAATGACAAACAGTATGCCTTTAGTATTGGAGTAACATTTATGTCACACAAGGAACAGCCGTAGTCCCCCCACCCCCGCTTTCAGGTAAAACACTCCTCAACAGAGAGGCCTGAACTAAAACCAAAACTGAAGGGGGTGGAATGGTTCTGAGAGTTGTGAAGTACTGTTGGGGGGACTGGAGCCAAATACCACCCCAAACAGCTCAATTTTGAAAAACAACAGACAGAAAGTATAACTTCAGAAAGTTTTTTTTTTATTTCAGATAAAGAAAAGCAGTCTACATATGGATAAAGCACTAAATATAAAGTGGAAAAATGTAAAATACAATTGTCCCATCTAGCAGTTTCCATATTCCCACAGTGAGCCTTTCCTACATTTGCCACAGGTAAATTTGCCGCAGTGGACACAACGTTCAGTACTTCTGTTGTTATTGCAGAGTATGCGCACCTGGCATTGAGTCTTTTTCTGCTGGGAAACTCTCATCTCACGACGTAGCTGTTTTTGCTCTTCCTCTTGTGTCTTTTCCTGCAGGAGCCTGTTTTTGAGTTCCTCTGAAAGCTCCAGCATGTACAGTCGACGACTTTCTTTGGATCCTGTACACGCTGTGTACAAAACATGTGCATTTGTGGCGGCCATGTCAAGCAGGTTATAAAACACAGCCATGGGCCACCTCCGTGTTCCTGCACGCACAGAGTAGTTGCGCAGTTTCTGGTCCATAATATCAACACCACATTTGAGCTGGTTGTAATCAACCACAGTGTTTGGTTTTTGTTTTTGAATGTCCACAATTTCCACTTTGTGATGCATGGTACTCAGAAGACAGACAGATTTCTTTTTTTTTGTCGCATACACCGTCAGCAAGGAACTTCCAGATTTGAACACCTGTGTGGAGTGCAACTGGCGCCCCGAGGTTTCCTTTGCAGTTGCTGGTAGCTCCCGACGAATTTTCTTGATGGTGCCAAGCAGAGTTGTATTTTGCTGAAGGAGCCTGTTAGCCAAAGACAGAGAGGTGAAGAAATTGTCCATAGCTACAGTCCTTCCCTTGTCCAAAAATGGTTCCATCAATTTTAGAACAACGTTCTCTGACAACCTATCTCCTTTTGGACGAGTGGGATCTTTTCCCAAGTAAGGGATGGCATTACACATGTATTTTGTGTCCAGATCTGCTGCAATCCAAAACTTGATTCCAAACTTGTCAGGCTTGGATGCAATGTACTGCAAAAAGGGGCACCGAACCTTGGACGGAAACAGCTGCTCATCCACTGTAACATGCTGTCCTGGACTGTAGGACGACACACAGTTCTGAACAAACCGCATCCAGATGTCAGAAATTGCTGCAAATTTGTCATTGTGTATGCGTTCCTTGCGGGTGTCTTTGTTGTCAAAACGAAGGTACCGTCTTATTTCAAAAAAACGGTTACGAGGCATTATGGGTTTGATATCTGCGTTTCCGAATTTATTGGCCCACATGTGTCGCATGGGACCAATGTAACCCATGGCAGCCCTTCGAAAAAGGATTGCGAGGAAAGCCATCAGCTCGTAGATACTCATCTGCCAGCTGGGGTTTGTTCTGCGGGCCTCGTGGACTGTGCAGTCTCTGATGGTCAGCGACATGTTCACATCCAACAAACACAGGAAGCTGCGAAGGCGACTTGTGATTTTGCGTTTCGTAGAATCTGTTGGCCCTCCAGATCCATTGAAGGCAGTCTGTGGGGTTTCAGGAACAGAAAAGTCTCCAACTTTCCAGTGGGACCAAACAGTGCCATCTTTCGCCTGCTCTGTGGATCCAGGCATTGTGCCAACATCAGCAGTTTTTTGTTTTTTGCAAGGAGGGGGGTTGCCGCACACTGTGTCTTCCTCTTCATCTGATGTAGCCTCAGTGTTTGAACTGTCCCGCTCAATCATATAATTGACCACGCTGGTGCAAAAGCAGTCGCATTCTCATCAGAATCATCCTCTTCACTTGAAGAATCGGTTGCGCTGTTTTCATTCTGAAATGCTAAGTCTCCAACAGATCCACCATCAGATTCGTAGTTTGACATGCTCTGAAGCATGGCTAAAGCCTCCTGAGCGTTCTGAGTCTGTGTGCTGTGCCTGCTCTATTTATCCCCACAGAAATTCTGTAAATTACTCAACTCCTTGAAAAAACTCCTATACAACACAAAGGGAGGCAGCTCAAACAAGGAAACCCCAGCACACCAGCTGAAGTCACCAAACCACATTCTCACAATTGCCTTTTGATTTGCAAATGGGGCTCATTCCACCAGAGGAGAGCCGTTAACACCTTTGGGGGGATACTCGATACAAACTAGGTGCAGACTAAAGTCTGCACTTTGGGACTCTTAGTGTTAATTGAATCACACAGGTCCAACATTTACAGCTTAAAGGTGTCTACATTTATTGCCCAAAGACAGGTTTTGCATGCGGCTAATTTAATAGAGCAATCTTCTGCACACCATTGGTGGGACATTTTTAATGCAATGTCTGTTTCTGCTCAAAACTATGTAGTACCTGTTAGAAAAATGTGAATGTAATAATTTTATTTTTATCAAGTTACAAGCATTTGGTTTGTTTTAAGAGTTTGCTTTCAGGAAGGTTCTGTTGTATTTAACCTTAGACAGGGAGAACAAATGGTCTTCCCAGATAAGGAATGCCTTGCCTTATCCAGCTGTGCATGAAGCTGGTGACTGATCATCACCCGCAATAAAACTTGCTCCCTTCTTTGTTTTCAACCCCCATGTTATAAACTCCAGAATCCTCCTGACCCTTCTTTGATGTGTGACAATACAGGCAGGAGGACAGAGGCAGACCAGCACAGATGATCCCAGACTGTCAGGGAGTAAAAGTTCTCCATCTGGGTTTATCCTCTGTCCTCTTCTATAGAACAGTCTAAACTTGTATTGTGTGGTTTTCGTTCTAGGATAAAATGGGTTATTTATAATAACCCTATCAGCCTGGTGCCGTGATGCGGATCCCAACATATCAACTCGCTGACGAGAGGAGCAACGCGCTGAAACCCACCGGTGGTCAGAGTCAAGGACCTGTCTAAAGTCCCGGGAGGTAATTTCCCGGGACCGGTTAAAGTCCGTCGTTCAGGGTTACGGGAGATTGAAAGTTCCCCGATAAAGTAGACGGGCAGGTTTGAGTCCCCCGTAGGAGGTACATAAAAAACAGGTTTAAGTCCTGAAAGGTACATTAGAAAAAAAAACAGGATTAAGGTCCTGGAAGGTAGATAAACACAACGCAAAAGTAATTAGGATGGGTTCAGGACAAAGTAGAAAAGAAAATCCCAGAGGGGATGAAAAGTTTGTGTATCCAAGTAAATTTAAAATATTATTATAATAAATATTATTATATACATTTCTTAATATTAAAAATACTTGGAGAAGTGGAAGGAAAAGTATAAAATAGATGGTGTGCTGAAGGTGAATCAATGGGAAAACATTGTGTGCCGGCTAAAATAAGCACTAGGAAAAAAAAAGGGAAAAAAAAAGTGTGTATGAGTGTGTATGTCTATGTGTATGTATGTGTGTAAGTATATAAATATATGTATAAGAGCTCGAAATAGCGCGGTGTTGGTTAATACAGGCGCAAGGTAGAGAGAAGGTTATTACGAAAAATAAAATAAATAGAATTAATGTTATGTTCGTCCGTCCAGAAGATAATGAAAAACAGAGGGAGACAGCCTCAACCAGCAGGAGGAGTTGGGATTGCCGATGGGACAGCGACTGCAGCGCTAGTCCATTGATCAGCCGTCCTTCAGCTCCTGTTTGGTTTCTCACAATTTTAGGCTCTAAACAAAAAAGAACTCGCCAGAACATTACTTCAGTCACGCAAACTATGGTAGCAACTGAAGAAGACAAACCACCACCGTATAATCCCTTAAAACCCCCCCAAGGATATTTAGAATCTGTACCCAGACCTGGATGGACTGAGTAAATCAGATCATCTGTTATCTACAGACCAGTCCAAACGATTGTGTCCTATGGTGCAGGTCGCAAATCCTAATGTAGGAAATCAGCAGCCTTAAACAATCCCAGTTTTCCGTCCGTGGTCGTTAGAGGAAGCTAGGAAGGTTGTAGAAGGTTAACTTCTCCGCAGGAAGATCCAGAAATATGGATCCAAGACATGGAGGGAATTTATAACTCATATGGTTTAAATAGACATGAGTTCGGACGAGCCTTACAGTCATCAGTGGGAAAACATTGGGAAAAAATAAGGGCGAATTATACAGGCAGAAACCCACAAGGCGGAATATTTGAACATTAAGCGCAAATGAACGAACAGAGACAGCAGTGGATAGCTGTAGCGTACAGTTTTCCTTAGGAGGGTGGATTATGGACATTTGGGGTCTATAAAACTAAAAATAGGGGAAGACGTAGACGAGTTCAAAATACGTTTTGAAAAAGAATATAGGTTTCACAGTGGCATCCCTCACGCTGACGGAGATGACACACCATGTCAGCAAATGCTAAAAAATATGTTAATGGAAGTTTTCCAGCCGCATATCTCCGCGTGGGTTAAAAAACACTTAGTTACACTGACAACGTCTAATGTAACCACAGTAATTGAATATGTGCGTCACGCCGAGAAAAACGCTAAAAAGGGAGGTGGTGTGTCTGGAGGGCCACATTTTCTGGGCAGATCCTTCGTGTGATCCAGAAGAAATATTTTCTTTCCAAGCCACTGGACCCCTCGATGGCATCGAGAAGATTTTCGAGGAGGCAGGGGCGGTCATAGGAACCGAGGGGGCTTTCAGCCCAGACCATTAACAACACATGAGGGATGCTGGAATTGTGGGTCACCCGACCATTGATTCCAGGGAATGTCCCAATCAGACACAGGCACCTCATCTGCGGGGACGGGGAAGAGGCCGCAGGGGCGGTTCTTCATATGAGTCGTGACTAGGGGGCTAGAGCAAATGGGGATCCAGAGCCATTAAAAACAGTTGATGTGTATGGAGCATGGAAGCTTTTAAATGTATTAAAAGAAAATCCATACATAGTACTTACAATTAATGGACAGCCAGTTACTCTTTTATGCAATTTAGGAGCCCGTAAAACATGTATAAAAGATAATCTAGGGGTAAAGGCATCTAAAATGCCCATTTTTGTAAAATCAAATGGTCAAACATCCCTAGAATGGATGTCAAAAGCATTAGAAATAAAGAACCCTCAAACAGGAAAAAAGGTTGTATGCTCCTGTAGTAATGTCACCAACTTGCCCCATTAATCTGTTAGGACGGGACTTAATGGAAAAATTAGGCATTGCAGTTTTCCCAACCCAGGATGGAATGAAAGCTGTCCGTGTAGAGCATGTAATGTCACTGCAACAAAATCCTCCTGTGTTTTATGCACTATGCTTACCGTCTCTGCTACAAATAAAACAGAAAAGCGAACTCATGCAAAATGCTAGAAGCACATTGTCAAATCCAGAGGATGAAATCAGCTATCCGTTAGCTGATCTACACACCACTGTGAATGTATGCTTAACTCCAGGGGTCCGTTCTTCGTACGTTGCTTAAAACATCCGAGATCAAATGAGACATCCAAGATGATTTCATCCGGCTAATCATGATCCGGCTAATTGGGTTCTTCGAACACACCTGTTGTTTATGATTAGTATGGCTGGATTGAGTTATCTGAGACAACTGCGCGTGCATGCGTTTGTTTAAAAGGGGAAATGTATCGATAGTAGAAACATTGATCAGCAACGCTGCTATTGGCTGTTCAGCATGGCCAAAGAAGGCCCACAGTTTTTCTCCCAAGCAGAACAAGAGCTTTTAATGGAAAGTTATGCCGAATTTGAGTCATTAATTAAAACACCTCAAAATCTGTTAAAGCCATGAGAGAGGGCTGGCAAAAAGCAGCAGACAAATTAATGCGTAAATACTGTCCATGGTAGATGTTTCTATCACTTTCTACAGTATGAATTTTTGCATTTTAATAATCTCATATTTACTTTGTTCTTTTATGTCAGAGCCTCCACGGGACCCACTAACATGGGGACAAGTAAAAGTGAAATACAAGAATATTCTACAAAATGGTAGCCTTTAATATTATACTTTATTTTAAAAAGGCACTTGTTATGTCAAGAGATCCAAATTTCAGTGTCATTCCTTAGACACGGGAAGTAAAGGACATGTGCAAACTGGGAATTTTAACAAAAAAAAATCTTTATCCATAAAAAAATTAACATTTTCCTTTTCCAAGTCATCCACAGTTTACACGGTAAAACTGTATTGCTCCGTGGCTAGATAATCCATCCATAGTTTTTTCTAATACAATATACGGCTCGACAGGAAGCAAGCCTTTCAAAGTAAACTAAACTTCACAATAAAATGGCCCGAACAAATCTTCATACTGGATAGGATAAAAATAAAAAGCAAACCATCATACAAATAACTTAAATATTTTAGATTTATGGCTCCAACACCACTTTTTCCTCTTTAAAAGCCACTGTTAAATGATGTGTTTGTTTATAACAGCCACCAAGAAAATCTCTCTACAATTACACTGTCGCGCTGCGCTAAAGGATCCTGTCTATTGCGCAATACGCGATTAATTCGAAAAACTCTGCAAATTATTCTTGCACCTTCCGTAACAGGTTGCAGTCGTAAAAATGGACATGGTTCCGGCAGACTTCTCTATCTCCTCCGCTTATACAGCCGTGATCTAATCTTGTTTACATGAAATAAGCCTGCTCTGGAGCAGGCTTAAGATGGCGCACATGTTGCTATGACAACAAGTGCAGGATGTCTTTCGAAGAACCAAACGATCCAAGATCATGCCAAATCGTCAACAATGAAATCCTGCTAACTGAGTTAGCGACGTACGAAGAACGGACCCCAGATGAAAGGTATGCAAAACAGTTTCTGAAACAGGAAACTACAATTGTGGCTACACAAAATATGTACACAGATGGGAGATCATTTGCAGCAATTACTGTTATGCTTTCTACACAGATGAAAAAATTGTATGGCTTACCATGGGAACTTTTTTTGTCATTGTTTTGTAATATTCGGTCTTGGTTCCTGTTTATGATTCGGTTAAGTTAGAATTTTCCTGCCTTACGTTTACTTTGTGTTTTAAGTTCTGAAGTCCGGTTTAGCCTGTTTATATTATATTCTGTTCTGGTTCACGTTTATTAGATGGTTAAGTATTTTCCTGCCTCTTGGTTTATTTGCGTTCTAGATTATTGAGTTCTGTTTAGCCTGTTGATTATTTTCGTTATCTGTTTTCTGTATTAGTTCTGATTTTAGTTCTGCGATTTGTTTTCATTATTGTCCTTGGATTTTGGTTTATTCCCCAGCTCCTGTCAGTTCCGCAATTGCTTCCACCTTTGGTAAATTAGTTTTTCACTCCGCTCACCTGTTTGTCCGTTTATTTAAGCCTCACCCCCTCCTCAGCTAGTTGTCGGTTCGTCTCTCATTCATTCACGCACTCCATCCCGTCGTTCCCCTGAGTGCATCCTCTGTTTTTGGTCCCGTCTCTGTTAAGAGCTCCCAGCACCTTGGTTCTGTTTTATTGACCCTGTTCTGTCTGTTTTTGCCCAGTTCTGTTCGCCTGCCCCCTGACAAGTGTTGCCTGGATGTTTGCCTTACCTACCGCTGGATTCTGTTCTGTTTGCCTGTCTGTTTCCCACTCCTCATCATCCCATAAATAAATCAGTTAACAACATAGCAGTGTTTTGGCTGAATTCCGGGTTCACCTCCAAGCCAGATCATTACAGAAACGAACCGACCAGTAATGAACCTGTCGCCAAAACGCCTTCTCCGCTCAGGAGCTGCTATGCTGCACGAGCCCGGTAAACCTTCCAGCATGCTGGCTCTTACCGCTAACTCACCTCAAGCGTCCAGACTGTCCACCTCAGAGCGCGCCCGTCCAGACTTGGACTTTTTCCTCAAGGTTTATGCGGACGTGGTGCGGGACATCCGTCCAGACCTTTTCCCGGAACCGGCTCAGCTTCCCTCTCCTAATGAGGTGCCGCAAGGACCGCCATCGGCTTCAGCGGTCGCGCCCCGTCAGGAGTTATCAGCCCTCCAGCAAGGTCCGCCGCCTCGCCGCCGAAGGAAGAAGCGCTCGCCTGCCGGCCATCCATCCATCATAGGCGGGCAGCCGCCCGATGAGCCAGCTCGGCCTCACCCGACTGCCGAACCCCAGCCTCAGTCCACTTCCGGTCAAGCAGACAGGAGTCCCTCGCCTCCTAGAGCCGAGATGCCCACAGCTCCCCCTGCTGGCGTCCGTGACTCGGGATATTTGACCCTGGAGAATAAAATAAGAACTTTTGCACCCATAATCAAGCGTCTCAGGGAGGCTCTTTTTCTCCAGTACTCAGAGGAGCTGGAGAGGAGATTAAAGGAGTTGGAGGGCCACTATAAAGACGCTCTCAGAGCTTTCTATAGCCGCCCTGCTCCTGCCGTCAAGAGTCGGGCCGACGCCTCGGCTCTTGCATCTGTCCCGGAGGATCCGGCCGAAGCCTCAGTTCCTGTCTCTGTCCCCGAGGGTCTGGCTGATGCCTCGGTTCCCAAACTCTTCCCCGAGGGTCTGGCTGACGCCTCGGCTCCTGAACCCATCCCCGAGGGTCTGGCTGACGCCTCGGCTCCCGAACCCGTCCCCGAGGGTCTGGCTGACGCCTCGGCTCCCGAACCTGTCCCCGAGGGTCTGGCTGACGCCTTGGCTCCCGAACCCGTCCCCAAGGGTCTGGCTGACGCCTCGGCTCCCGAACCCGTCCCCGAGGGTCTGGCTGACGCCTCGGCTTCCGAATCTGTCGCCGAGGGTCCGGCCGACGCCTCGGCCCCCTTCAAGCCCCATGAGGGGGTCCAGAAGGACACGCCTCCGTCCGAGCCCCGAGAAGGGGTCCAGGAGGGTCCGCCCTCGCCCAAGCCTCCAGGTGTGACCCAGGAGGGTCCGTCGCCATCCTGCGACGTGGAGACCCAGGAGGGTCCGTCGCCGTCCTGCAACGTAGAGACCCAGGAGGTCCCGTCGCAGACTTGCGACGCGGAGACCCAGGAGGGTCCGTCGACGTCTAGCGACGCGGTAACCCAGGAGGGTCCGTCGCCGACTTGCGACGCGGAGACCCAGGAGGGTCCGTCGCCGACTTGCGACGCGGAGACCCAGGAGGGTCCGTCGCCGACTTGCGACGCGGAGACCGAGGAGGGTCCGTCGCCGACTTGCGATGCGGAGACCCAGGAGGGTCCGTCGCCGACTTGCGACGTGGAGACCCAGGAGGGTCTGTCGCCGACTTGCGACATGGAGACCCAGGATGGTCCGACGCCGACCTGCGAACCCAGGTGGACACTTCCTCCTTCGGGCGCCCCGGGCCTCGGGAGAAGGCTCAGCACCTGTGGTCTCCTGCAGACTTTGACCCCCACAGCGTTCTTCTGAAGCCTCAACCCCTGGTCGCCCTGGTAGACAGCCAGCTCTGGGAGAGACTTTACTGGCTGTCACTGTCTGACATCCTCCAGAGGCTGGTTTTGAGACTTTTTGTTGCCAAGGGTCTGGCTTCCACTCCAGCCTGGAGCCAGGCTTCCTCCACAACAGCCTGTAGCCAGGCTTCCTCTTCAGTCGCCTGTAGCCAGGCTTCCTCCACAACAGCCTGTAGCCAGGCTTCCTCTTCAGTCGCCTGTAGCCAGGTTCCCTCTCTAGTCGCCTGTAGCCAAGTATGTGGGCTTCCAACGTTCCCTCTAAACATAAGCACTGGAGTACAGCGAATAAAATAGGACTTTCACTTTTTCCGTGGTTTGGAGTTGGTAAATCTATGCTGATGATTGAAACATTGGACTACAGAACGAAGACCCTGGTGAACATGACGATGGACATTAATGAAGGACAAAACAAACAATTAAACGAAATGCATTTAATGGTCCTAATGACACCCAAAATTATTGTTATTATTTTTGTGTTTTTATTGTTTATGTAATCCCATGCCTAAAGTCTATGATTGCTAAAACTATGGGAAATGTAATGTTTCAATTTCAAATGCTTTCACAAATCCCTCTTGAAGAAATACAACCTGTATTTTAAGTTTTCCCTTGTTAAATGCTTAATAAAATGACAGTCTCATTGAAAATGCAAAATGCAAGTAATGAGTACTTGAAGTAAGTTAAGTCAAGCATTCAATAAAATGATTAACAGGAGGAATATGTTAGAAAATGTGAATGTAATCATTTTATTTTTATCAAGTTACAGGCATTTGGTTTGTTTTAAGAGTTTGCTTTCAGGAAGGTTCTGTTATATTTAACCTTAGACAGGGAGAACAAATGGTCTTCCCAGATAAGGAATGCCTTGCCTTATCCAGCTGTGCATGAAGCTGGTGACTGATCATCACCCGCAATAAAACTTGCTCCCTTCTTTGTTTTCAACCCCCATGTTATAAACTCCAGAATCCTCCTGACCCTTCTTTGATGTGTGACAATAAAGGCAGGAGGACAGAGGCAGACCAGCACAGAGTAAAAGATCTCCGTCTGGGTTTATCCTCTGTCCTCTTCTATAGAACAGTCTAAACTTGTGTTGTGTGGTTTTCGTTCTAGGATAAAATGTGTTATTTATAATAACCCTATCAGTACCTCCCTTGCTTTTGCTTATCATTGTTATTATAGTGTTAACCTTATGTAATGTATGCACATGTCTATATATTAGAAGGCTTAAGAAGCAGTTAAATTGGAAGTTGTATAACACTGCTCTACTATGAAAATCACTATGAAAATTAGGGATGGATGGTATGGAGTACAACATGCCACACTACTGATTGACACTACAGTTCCTACTGATATCTTTGAAATAGATTACTGGGTTGGACAACATCGGTACATCAGACCTGTGGTAATGGAAGAAAATAATAGGGTTGAGTTTCTTAATCGGGTGACTGTATTATGGGATACCTATACCTCTTCTCGGTGGTCAACTAACAATGGACTTTTGGGAATAGAGGAACCCTGGGGACAGTTTTTCCAAAATTAGGATTGTCAAAGACCAAGGCGTAGAGTGATATACCAAAGAATTATTTTTTTGCTCTTTGACAATATATCATGGGAAACGCTGGTCAGTTATATAAATAATTTTTGCTCTTTGACTTGTTTTTGAGTTCACATAAACTAAGAACAACATGTGTTATTTTGTTATAACTTGTTTTACAATGTGTTGTGGGAAAGACTGATTCAATCTCTGTATTCCTTATTTTGCTTATATTTGCGCTCTGAGTTCGCGAGGTTATTTTGTTTCACACACTGCTAAGAAGCTGGGAATGGTTTCCGTTCGGTCCGGTAGAGTCTGCCGTGGGTTTTCGTATGGATGCCCGGCTGCATGTTGCTGCTCTAATCCGGACTGACCGGCTCTCCAGTCCCGTGCCGATGGAAAGAGCTGATTTTAGAATCTGTTGAGCATCACGTCTGAAAGCTTGTTGCTTTAATGCTTGCTACTTTGCCATATTCTGTGGGAAATAAAGGGGACATTTATCCTAGCAGAATTGGTGTTTGAGAAGTGCTTTTTTTGCTGTATTCTGTGGGGAATAATAAAGAGGGCACAATTATTCTAGCAGATACAGTGTTTGAGTCCTTATTTTGTGTTATTGCCGATCTCTGCCGATCCTTTATAGAAATTTCATAAAACAGACACCATTTTGAAATCAAGGTCCAGGACTCTTGACAAAGAGTAGAAAGGCATATAATCCATGTTTAAACTTATAATTATGAGAATTATATAAAATAATAAATAAAATAACTTGTAATTATGACTTTAGTATTGTAATCATAAATTTAAAACTCATAATTGTGACTTTTTCTCACAGTATGACTGTGCAGTGCTTGCTAATGTTCTTCACCAAGGTCTAAGACCTTTAGTAACATGCAAATTGTATGTTAGACTGACGGTATATTCAATTCAATTCAATTTTATTTATATAGCGCCAATTCATGAAACATGTCATCTCGAGGCACTTTACAAAGTCAAATTCAATCATATTATACAGATTGGTCAAAAATTTCCTATATAAGGGAACCAGTTGATTGCTTCAAAGTCCCGACAAGCAGCATTCACTCCTGGAGAAGCGTAGAGCTACAGGGAGAGTCGTCTGCATTGTCCATGGCTTTGCAGCAATCCCTCATACTGAGCAAGCATGGAGCAACAGCGGGAAGAAAAACTCCCCATTAACGGGAAGGAAAACCTCCAGCAGAACCGGGCTCAGTATGAACGGTCATCTGCCTCGACCGACTGGGGGTTACAGAAGACAGAGCAGAGACACAACAAGACAGACAAAAAAGCACAGAAGCACACATTGATCCAGTAATCTGTTCTACATTAGATGGTAATAGTGGGTGATCTGTCTTCCCTGGATGATGTCACAGTTAACAGAACGTCAGACCAGGTGTACCTACTATGAAGAAAAAAGAGAGAGAGCAAAAAGTTAAAAGCTGAAATGACAACAGTCATTTCAATGCAATGCAATGCAAATCTGGAGAACAGTAGACTGGAGAACAGTAGAAATCAGTAGAGTGAGAAAAATAGGCCCTGATGTCCTCCAGTAGCCTAAGCCTATAGCAGCATAACTATAGAGATAGTTCAGTTTAACATGAGCCTCTCTAACTATAAGCTTTGTGAAAAAGAAAAGTTTTAAGATTAGTCTTAAAAGTAGACAGGGTGTCTGCCTCACGGACCAAAACTGGGAGTTGGTTCAACAGGAGAGGAGCCTGAAAGCTAAAGGATCTGCCTCCCATTCTACTTTTAGAGACTCTAGGAACCACCAGCAGACCTGCAGTCTGAGAGCGAAGTGCTCTGTTAGGAACATACGGGGTAATCAGAGCTCTGATATATGATGGAGCTTGATTATTAACGGCTTTATTTTAAATTCTATTCTTGATTTAACAGGAAGCCAATGAAGGGAAGCTAAAATTGGAGAAATATGATCCCTCTTGTTGATTTTCATCGGAACTCTTGCTGCAGCATTTTGGATCAGCTGAAGACTTTGAACTGCACTTTGTGGACTTCCTGATATTAAAGAATTACAATAGTCCAGCCTTGAAGTAACAAATGCATAGACTAGTTTTTCAGCATCACCCCTGGACAGAATGTTGCTAATTTTGGCGATATTCCTGAGGTGAAAAAAGGAAACTCTGGAAACCTGTTTAATATGGGATTTAAATGACATGTCTTGGTCGAAAATAACACAAAGATTTTTTACTTTATTACCAGAGGCCAAGTTAATGCCATCCAGATTAAGTGATTGATTAAGAAGTTTATTTTTTGAGGACTCTGGTCCAAAGATTACAACTTCTGTCTTGTCAGAATTTAAGTGCAGGAAATTTAAAGTCATCCAGCTTTTGATGTCATCAAGACATGACTGCAGTCGAAGTAATTGATTGGATTCATCAGGATTTATGGATAAAAATAGCTGAGTGTCATCAGCATAACAGTGGAAATTAATCCCATGCTGTCTGATAATTTTGCCAATCGGAAGCAAATATATAGTAAAGAGAATTGGTCCAAGGACTGAACCCTGTGGTTCTCCACAGGTGACCCTAGAGTTTGAGGAAGATTTATTATTAACATGAACAAACTGGAATCTGTCCGACAGATAAGATTTAAACCAGCCTAATGCTTTCCCCTTAATCCCTAAGTATGCTCAAGTCTTTGTAGGAGAATATTGTGATCAACTGTGTCAAATGCAGCACTAAGATCTAACAGGACAAGTATAGACACAAGTCCATTTTCTGAGGCCATGAGAATATCATGGGTGACCTTCACCAGAGCTGTTTCAGTGCTATGATGAGCTCTGAAGCCTGACTGAAACTCCTCAAGTAGGTCATTACTTTGTAAATGTTCACAAAGTTGATTAGCAACTACTTTCTCAAGAATTTTAGATAAGAAAAGAAGATTAGATATAGGTCTGTAATTTACTAACTCATCTTGATCAAGAGATGGTTTCTTAAGTAAAGGTTTAATAACAGCTACTTTAAAAGCCTGTGGTACATATCCATTTACTAAGGATAGATTAATCATGTCTAAAATAGGACCACTGATCAAAGGGAATACCTCCTTAAACAACTTGGTTGGGATTGGGTCTAACATACAGGTAGAACGTTTAGATGAAGCTAAAATTTTAGATAGCGCAGAAAGCTCTACTGCTTCTAAACAGTTCAAACACTGCGCAGGTTCTAAAGATTCTCCAATTCCTCCAATGCTGCCTCACTTACTGAGGACGAGGTAATCATGTTTGGGAAGATGCCAATTATTTTATTTTTAATGGAATCAATTTAATTTATGAAAAATCCCATAAAGTCATTATTGCTAAGAGCTAAGGGAATGGATGGATCAACGGAGCTGTGACTCTGAGTAAGTTTGGCAACTGTACTGAAGAGAAATCTAGGATTATTTTTATTCTCCTGAATTAATGATGAAAAATATACTGCTCTAACTCTGCGGACGGTCTTTTTATACAACAATAGACTGTCTTTCCAGATTAGGTAGGATTCCTCTTGGTGTGTAGAGCGCCATTTTCTCTCCAATTTCCTAACATTGTGCTTCAAAGAACGCAGTTCTGAATTAAACCAGGGAGCCAGCTTCCTGTGAATAATCACCTTCTTTTTCAAAGGAGCTACATTGTCTAATGCAGAACACAATGACGAAGTCACACCGTTAACAAAGACATCTATTTGTGAATGAAACAACATTGCTGCCATCTGCAGGGTATTTCTGCAATACTGAAGATATTAAAAGGGGGACAGACTCTTTAAAGTTTGATGCAGCATTATCCGACAAAGATCTATAATGGAACCCTTTTTGGGGGTGGAGAACTCAGTTAGATTAAACTCAAATGTTATTAAAAAATGATCAGATAGGACAGGGTTGTGAGGAAATACTGTTAATTTTTCACAATCAATGCCAAATGTCAGCACAAGGTCTAAAGTATGGAGCCAAGAGTGTGTCGGTTTATGCACATTTTGAGCAAAACCAATTGAATCTAGGATAGTTTTAAAGGCTACACTAAGGTTATCACATTCTGTGTCAACATGAATGTATAAATCCCCCACTATAATAACCTTGTCAGTGTTTATCACCAAATCAGATGAGTAGTCTGACAACTAATCCAAAAACTGAGTGTAAGGGCCTGGTGGACGATACAAAACAACAAACAGAAGAGGTTTTATTGCTTTGCAATTTGGATGAGGGAAAGCGAGGATTAAATGTTCAAAAGAACTGTAATTATTAATTGGCCTGGGACTAATTAATAAATCAGACTGAAAGATGGTTGCCACACTTCCTCCTCTTCCCCCAGATCTGGGAATGTGGAAATTTGAATAACTGGATGACTCATTTATACTAACGTAGTCCTCTTGTAGCCAGGTTTCTGTGAGACAAAATAAATCAATCTGATTATCGGAAATCAATATATTAACTAACAAAGTCTTTGGAGGGAGAGACCTTATATTTAATAGAATCATGTAATATCAAGAGCAAAGAACAAGACAAGGTTGAAAACTATCCAAGGTAATAAGAGGAAAACTCGGGTTCTCAGGGAATGAGATTTCACATGACACAAACAAATAAATAGAAATGAGAGCAGTTTCTTGGGGCAGCTAGGAACATTCCTTAAACACAGACCACACGTAAATGTCTGTTTCACTCTTTATTTACTTATGCATTTAAAGAGGAAGCTTATCGAATTATAAAAGCAAGCTGTTTAATGAATGGAAAAGAATAGAAGAATAGAATAGAGTAGAATAGAACAGACAATAAATATCCTTTATTGTTCCTCATTAGATAATTTCAGGTCTACCAGCAACAAAGTGAAAGGCAAGTGGAACTATGCAGAGAAAGCTAATATGTACCAAAATATGTTTACTATGAATGTTTTTTATTTATTATTATTTAAGATATTTTATTTAAGTCATTAATATTTCTAAAACCTGGAACCTGGTTAGTCCAAAAACCTGGAACCTGGCTGTGGTAAGTTTACATGCAATCATCATTTTGAATTGCATTCAAACCTGATGACATATATGACTGCCATTTTAGTATCCAGATCATATTTTCAAACAATTTTATTTTTCACAGCAACCTGACAATTATTAAAACCTGGACAAGAGCATGTCTCAGTACTTTTATTTTCTGTTCAGCACTGTTTAAACTAAATGGAAATAATACAACTGTATTTGTTCCTGCTCTTTTTATCACCAAAGCATAGTGTGGGAAAATGAAGCATTTTGATGAAATAGGTTAGAGGAAAATTGCATCCGATATGACCTCTATTTTGTAAAATGGTCACAGGCTTAATGGAAACTCCAGGAGGTAAGGAGGCTGTAAAATCCAACCTGAGCACACTAATGTATACACATACAGCTATTTGAGGCACACAAACATTTCAAGATGTTTCAAATCTTGATGAAAAGGAAAAAAAACATTGTAATGTCAATGTGTTGTTTGACAACACAAACAAACCAACAACAAAACAAATAAAATATGACTTGCTTTTTAGAGTTTTCCTAAATTAATTAGCTGTGTTTTTTAAGACCTCATGTTGATGTTTTGGTTGCTAATTTACTGTAGAAGTAATCACATTTCTAAACTGTTTAATAAATACTTTTGTTACGGATTATGAGATTACAGAAAGGCAGTTACCATGGAAATGGGTCAACTTTGACACGTCTACATTATAGTATGATCTTCTCCACCAATGTGATGAAAGGAACACTGATATCATACTGTGCACGCCCTTGTATGGGTTTCCAACCCTGGAGGGCATAGCCCTCTAAAATGGAAGGTTGCGACCGGTGAATAAGAGGTTTAAAGTGTCCATTGTTATATTCAGAGAAACGTTTCTCCTTTTCATATAGCATAAAGCTAACAATTTGTTTCTAGAGGCGTGTCAATCTCAGTTTATGATTTAAAGTCCATCGATTGCCTCAAGCAGTTGTAAAAGCTTCAACGATGTCGAGTTTTATGGTTTTGATGGCTCCAAAACTCTCTTAAAGAGA
This sequence comes from Fundulus diaphanus, assembly GCA_037039145.1. NCBI lineage: Eukaryota > Metazoa > Chordata > Actinopteri > Cyprinodontiformes > Fundulidae > Fundulus > Fundulus diaphanus. The sequence continues at coordinate 56,764,171 of CM073124.1, read as the reverse complement.
CTTAAAAGCGGCTAAACTCGATTACAATAAAAACAATAAAAAACAAGTAAAGAGAGAAAAAACTGACCATTAAAGGGTGTAATTAAAACAAAATAAAGACATAAATAGGGTAAAGTAATGATTATGTGGTGTAGCATAACTAAAAGAGGCACAGCGTTACGTGGGGGAAACATTTTGGTGAACACTTCCTTATAGCCTCAGCAGGTAAAGTTGAACTTACTGTGGAAATCGACATAAAACTGTTAAAAAGGAACATGGGTCCTAGTGTGTGAGATAAAAATATGGATCCTTATGGAGCTGAAGCGTAAAACTGCGTGTGAGTCGAATAATGACCGACAGTCGGGACAGAAATCCCTTACCCCCACTGTATGTTCAAGTCTTTCTAGAATAATATTGTGATCAGCTGGTAACACCTCCTTTAATAACTTGGTTGGGATTGAGTCTAACATACAAGTTTAAGGTTTAGATGAAGCTCAAATTTTAGATAACTGAGAAAGATCTACTGCGTCTAAACAGTTCAAACACTGATCAGGTTCTAAAGATTCCTCTAATGCTGCCTCACTTACTGAGGATGAGGTAATCATGTTTGAGAGGATGCCAATGATTTTATTTTTAATTGAATCAATTTTATTTATGAAGAATCCCATAAAGTCATTAGTGCTGAAAGCTGAGGGAATGAATGGATAAACACAGCTATGACTTTGTGTAAGTTTGACAACTGTAGGCCCTTGGATTATTTTTATTCTCCTCTATTAATGATGAAACAAATGCTGCTCTAACTCTGCGAATAGTCTTTTTCTACAACAGTAGACAGTATTTCCGAATTAGGCAGGATTCCTCTAGATGTGTAGAGGACGATTTTCTCTCCAATTTCCTAACGTGCTTCAAAGAATGCAGTTCTAATTAAAACCAAGGAGCCAGCTTCCTGTGAATAATTACTTTCTGTTTCAAGGGGGCTAAATTGTCTAATGCAAAACGCACCGAGAACATGACACCATCAACAAAAGCATCAATTTGTGAATGGGAAGAAACAATATTGCCGCCATCTGCTGGGCATTTCTGTGATACTGAGGAAATTAAAAGGGGGACAGACTTTTTAATATACTCTTTGATACAGCATTGTCTGATAAAGATCTACTATAATTAAATCTTCTTTTGGTGGTGGAGAACTCAAAGGTTATTAAAATGGCCAGATAGGACAGGATTGTGAGGAAATATTATTTGCAATCAATCCCATGTGTCAGCACAAGGTCCAAACTATGAAGGCAGGAATGCGTCATTCTATACACAACCAATTGAATCTAGGATAGCATTAAAGGCTACATTAAGGTTATCGCATTTGATGTCAACATGAATGTTAAAAACCCCCGCTATAATAACCTTGTCAGTGTTTAACACTAAATCAGATAAGAAGTCTGACAACTAATCCAAAAACTGAGTGTAAGGGCCTGGTGGACGATACAAAACAACAAACAGAAGATGTTTTATTGCTTTGCAGTTTGGATGAGGGAAAGTAAGGGTTAAATGTTCAAAAGAATTGTAGTTATTAATTGGCCTGGGAATAATTAATAAAGCAGACTGAAAGATGGTTGATACTCCTCCTCCTCATCCTGTAGTTCTTGGGATGTGGAAATTTAAGTAATTCGAGGGAGTTAACTCATTTATACTAATGTAGTCCCCTTGCAGCCAGGTTTCTGTGAGACAAAAAAATCTATTGGATTATCAGAAATCAATTCATTAACTAATAGAGTCTTTTGGGGGAGAGACCTTATCTTTAATAAACCACATTTAGTTGTCTTTTTTTTTTGGTTCAAATTGAGTCGTATTAATTTTACAAGATTTCTATGATTTGCTCCTTTTAGATAATTTTTTAATCTATTTAATTTTGGCTGTGGGCAAGACATGAAACCATAAATGTAAATGTTAAGGATTCAATTATGAATTAAACTTGCAAGCAGCATTGAGCAGCCCTCACATCTTAGGACCGCTCGTACTGTGCCGCAACCAAGTGGGCACAGCCTCAGGTTGCAACTAGGTGGTACCATGAGCAACCCTCAACTTTACACTCCACCAGGCTTAAATATGCTCCAGTGGGAAGGGTTGAAAATTTTGAAAATTCTGTTTGATGTAGAAGGATTAACATATACTTCCTGTTGTATTTGGAAAATGTCATTTGAAAGTATCATCTAATATTAGGCAAAGTTTGAAACACATTAACACTATGAAAGAGGGGGGATCAGCAGATAAATCAATCCCTTAGTTCTCAGTGGGTAAGGCTAAAGTGATCTCATCAACTGACCACACCACCCTGTTGATTACTAATCCATAGTGAAGAACACCAAATTTGGTAAGGAGATACAGCTGATTAAATATTCTAGGGGGCGCTGTTCATCCAAATTCCAATGTAATGCGTAGGAGCTGTTGGGGCATGGCCGCAGGAAGTGGGGGTGCTGCAGCACCCCCTAGTGGCGAGAGGGAGATTTAAAAAAAGTATAAAAAATATTTTGCACAATTTATAAATTTTGGGAAATGATTTTGACTTTTTTTATTTTACTATTGCGTGTATTTGGATCTTAATTTAATTCTTTTGAGGCCTAATTAACACAAGTTCACGGAAGTTACGTTGTCATGTCAATGTCAAGCAAGCTAGTAGTTGCCGAGTAAAGAGGTATCCCGCTCGCGGCTATTAAATTTACAGAGTCTAATGAAAGAAACGAGGAGGAAATAGACCAATTCACGCGTGACGTCACGAGCTACATCTGCGCTACATCCGGGTCCCGCTGGTAGGCAAAAACAGTACTGTTCTCGCCAACCTACGTGACAAAACGAGTGAATTAGAGCGTACTTTTAGTTAATTTTTGGAATCTAAACAATGCCTATGACTTGTTGTGCTCCCGGTTGCACACAGAGGCTTTCCAAATCGTCGGATGTACGTTTCTGTCTGTCAGGGTTCTCTGTTTGGTCGGTGTTCTAACTCTGCTCCACAGGTGGTTCTAGTTGGCTGGGGGCGTGGCCCACACCTGCGGCTCGTTTGGAGCAGTGCTCACTTAAGGTGCGTCCTTAAGTGCGTCTTAAGGAAGACTCAGACAGATGGAAGACGCCAGAGCCTTACCCAGTCGTGGTACGACGTGGCCTCTGACCAGATCTTGGAAACCTGAACTTGTGAGTTTTTTCGTATCTCTGAAATCTGACTAATTTTGGATCTCCTGCTTTTTCTTAGTTTTTGTTTGGACTACTCCCTCGCCTTGACGTCTCGCTCGTCGAACCAGCTCCTAAGAATCCCTGAAGCTCAGATGTAGCTCTGGCATTTCCCCTCTTACTCACTTGTTGATACCAAACCGGGCCCTTCGGTTCCCTTCCCTGGATTCTGCTGGTTCCTCCGCACTCTGGTTGCGCCATCTGTCACTCCTGCCTGCCGTGGCTCGCTCTGGATACCTCGCCGACTTACCAACAGTCCGCCCTCCAGTCGCTAACCACCAGCTATCCACCGTGAGCATTCGGTCTCAGAGTTCCCTTGGTTAGGTTTACCCAACTAAATGGTAAGCGGCTAGGCTTCTGGAGATTTCAGTCTGGTTCGATCTCTCTTAACAATTCTCCTTTTCTCCCCACAGTTTCTCCAGCACTGACGTTCAGACCTCGACAGATCCCATCAGCAGAATCGATCTCTGTAGTCTGAATTTAAAATAAACATCTTAAACTGCGCATTGTCTTCCATATTGTGTCTGCATGTGGGCAAAACATATAAAAACCATGACAGAAGAAGGCTCTGGAATCAGTGCCTTTATTGTGGAGGTGAGGGTCCTTTCGTTAAAGATTGTCCGGCGCGGCCAAAAGATCGGGTCCGTCGCCTGTAGCAGGGAAGGCGGCGGACCGGAGTAATTTTTCGTTCCCCAAGCCTGTTTCAAACTTGTCTCCGTCCCGTCTTTGTCTGCTGGTTACTTTGGTTTTCGGTCAGGATAGTATTGATGTCTCAGCCCTCATCGACTCAGGTTCTGATTTTAACCTGATCGACTCGGATTTAGTAAATCACCTCCGCATCCGGAGTGTGCCGCTCTCCACACCTCTCCCGGTGTCCGCTCGAGTGTAATTATCAAGTAGGGGATAGGGAACTGCTTGCCATCAAGTTGGCATTAGAGGAGTGGCGGCATTGGTTAGAGGGATCCGAGCAGCCCATAACCATTTGGACCGACCATAAGAACCTCGCTTATCTGCAGTCAGCCCGACGTCTGAATCCCGTTGGTCCCTGTTCTTCTCCGGGTTCAATTTAACCATAACCTACCATCCTGGCTCCAGAAACGTCAAGCCCGATGCATTGTCTCGACAGTTTGCACCCCATGAAGAGGAGAAGGAACCAGCACCCATACTACCCCCCACTTGCACTGTGGGAGCCTTACGTTGGGAGCTAGAGGACCTGATTAACCAAGCTCAGAGACTCGATCCTGACCCTGGCACCGGCCCCGCGGGTCTTATTTATGTCCCCAGATCTGTTCGACCTGATGTTCTCCGCTGGAGTCATGACTCCAAGTTTTCCGCCCATCCAGGCATTTTTAGAACCCAGTCTCAGGTTTCTCGTCGCTTTTGGTGGCCATCTTGGACTAAGGATGTGCGCGAGTATGTTTTAGTCTGTCCCGTTTGTGCTCAGAATAAGCCTTCCTATAAGCCACCCTCTGGTTTACTAAACCTCCTCCCAGTTCCTAAACGTCCTTGGTCACATACCGCTGTTTGTGTCCGACTCCACTTTCGTATGTTACACAAACATGTCTGAACATGTCCCGATATGAAATAATTGTAGCCGTCAAGTGATTTCATGGCTTTCGTGCTCTCTCGTGTGTACTGGCCAACGTGTTGATAAGGTATATGCTGTATATGTCGCCCTACGGAACACTTGGCCAGCATTTCACAGACTCGCTCCATCCCTTCAGGCTTTTGCTGGACGGATCTGGCAATCTGATACCATCAACCATCAACTTACTCTTCTAACGATGTAATGCCAACTCAGACGTGACGGAATGGCATTAATTCGGGACGTGACGGACTGCATTTCCCATGATGCAATGTGGTCATAATGGCCACCAACTCCCATCATGCAATACGGCACAAAAATGGCCGCCGCCCTAACAACGGAGCGGAGAGATCACGTTACTAGGGAAAATGCATTTATTGTGGTCACGCACGACAATCTCCCTTCTTCTTAGCATTCTGCCAGTCAGGGAAGGCACACAGCTGTTACTCCGTGGATTACCCCCCCACGCCACGTGCTCGATAACTCTTTGCTGGTTCGAAGATTACCGGAGCGAAACTATTCCCTGTGCGGACACAGAAGGTCGACTTAAAAAAGTACTTTTGGATTTCCTCTGATCAAGAGACTGAGAGCCGTCATCTCCCGGTGGTCGAAAGAGGACGATGCGTTGTTTTGGCCGAACAAGCGTCTGGGAGCCCAGAGAGAGAGAGGAAGACGAAGGAACTCTCTCAGTCCGGTCCCGCTGCTAAAGCGCACCTGCGTTCGTCAAGACGCCTCCAGGAAGCCGCGTACTCGGAGTAACGGGTGATAGGGTTATTAAAGATAACCCCCTTTTATCCTAGAATGAAAACCACACAACACAAGTTTTAGACATTTTCTATAGAAAAGGACAGATGAACCCAAACGGAGAACTGCACTCCCTGAAAAGTTTAGCGTCGGATCATCTCTGTCCTTCTCCCTTTATTATCACACATCAAAGAGGGGGTCAGGAGGGTTGGGTCAGGAGGTTTCAGGAATTTACAGCATGGGGGTTAAAAACGGTCAGGAGGTTAAAAGCAAAGAAGGAACCATTTGTTATTCCTGCCTAGGGGTAAATACAACAAAACCTTCCTGAAAGCAAATTCTTAAACAAACCAAATGGCTGTAACATGATAAAAAATAAAATGATTACATTCACATTTTCCTAACAACGGGATTCCCCCCTTTTATTTCTTTGATTTCTTTTCCACCCACAGGGTGTTTCAGAAGTGCCTGGGCAGGTGTTAGAATTAATGCTTTTACTCCAAGGTGGAGTGTTTAACTGTTGAACATTTTCAGTTTGTATGTGCATGCCTTTTATAAGTGATTTTTTGCTGTGTTGACTTGTGGTTTATCAATAACCCCGCCGTGGGTCACTGCTTCAGTTCTTTTCCATCTTCTTCCATGCTTTTCCCCCTCTCTTTTCGCTTCTTCTTATCAGTGAATTCAATCTCTTTGTTAGTACTCAGTTTGCGGTTTTTCTTTAAACTCACCAGTCGGCCGCTCCCCTCTGGCTGAAGCACTGCCCCACTTAGCGTACGCGCTGACTACATCATTAGGACCTCCCCTCACGCATCACGTAAGGGCGCAGAGCCTACATCATCGTAGTCGCCATCTTGGGAGGGTCTTAAAGCGGGTGTCTGCCCCTCAATGCTGCGACGTCAAATGCCGACGTCTCTGAATGTGGTTTAAACAACCGTGAGCTGAACTAAGATTTGCTACCTCTCATTTTAATCCATTCTTTTTTCTTTTATTCCTACATATATATTTTGCATGTTACTTGAGTAGTGAGTAGGATTCCAAGGTTGTCGAATCAGAGAATTACTGTAACAGGGAATTACTTTTGGTTTAATAAACAACAACTGTGGAATAGAAATCGTGTGTTCATTCCAATTCATAGCAGCATGGTTATTCAGAATTCAGAGCTAACCTCCTTTCGGAGTTAACATCTGATATTAACACAGAGATATTATCATTGGATTGGTGATAAGGGATAAGGATTAGAGGTGGGCGGATCGATCCTAGGATCGTTACTATCGATACCACGCGCGTATTGATATTGAACAATATTCTTTTAACAGGATCGATCCTTCTTATTCTCTCCCGCACGCGCTGACTGCCGCAGATTCACCAGTCTCCCCTGTGTCGGCACTCTGCTGGCTGCTGCTCCCCCTCCCCTCTCGTACATGGCTCAGCGGCGCCAGCCAATCAGCACGCAGGCTCAGCCTGGCCTGCCCACTGTGCTCTCTCAACTCAACACACACATACAACCGCCGCGCGCTGCTCCTGTTCAGACACGGAGACAGAAAGAGAGAGAGACCGCCAGAGCGGAAAAACACGAAGAGAGAAATAAGCCCCGTTTGGCTCTATTTTAATACCGTAAATGAAATCAAGCTGTATGGTTTGTAAAAAGCCGGTTAAATTCAGTGGAAACACAACAAATTTATCTAAGCACGTGAAAAACCATGAGCAAGAAAACGTCGAGCGACAGAGGAAACTTCCCTGATTGCCCCGACAGACCAGACCCACAGACTGACGTCACTGACTGTCAGTCCAACATCCAGGTAGATAAGAGTGGTCATCTTCAGCAGCAGTTCATGTTAATTTTTAAAGTAGATATTATCTATCATATGCTACTGGAGCCCACACAGAAAATGTAATTAAGACCTTGAAAGAACCCAGTACATATATCCTATTAAAAAGTGTTATTTAAGATAACATTAGCTAATCCTTTATTTGTCCCACGACAGGGAAAATTATAGGATTAAAGCAACAGGCAGGTGCACACAATACAGACAAAATTACATAATGATTGAAAGATATAAGAGGTGGATTAGGAAAAAAACACTGAACATAACATTATTATTATTATTTAATTGTAATAATAAAATAAAAATCAAATGTTAAAAGTATCGGTATCGGATCGATATCGGCGATACTGCCCCTGTATTTACTTGGTATCGGATCGATTAAAAATTCCCGGTATCGCACACCTCTAATTGCAGTTATATCGGGGTTCTCATGGTCTGCCGGGTAAACCTCGTCGGTTAAAATCCGACCAGATCATTTATTCCAGCACACCTGAGTTCATAACAGCTATTTAATAACTGCATTAGTGGTACAAATCATTACAAGCTTCCAGCTTTGACATCACCACCATTTGAACTATATTTGTTATAGCTAAATTTTGAGTTGAATGACTTATTATTTAAATTATAATACCAAATTATAATTAATAATAATAATAATAATAAGCATATTCAAACAGCTTCTGGCATAACAACGATCTTGTGATACGTTATCTAAAGAACAAAAATACGTCGAGAACTCGTCAGTTTCTTTGTTTTCGTCCGCCATTGTGTTCGCCTTTTGCCTACCAGTCCGCATGCGCGAAAAAACGGGATCAAAACAATAACAATGAATTGGTCTATATGGCACAGAAATGCATTTTGGATTTTTTTGGAAAACCACCACCAGTGAGGAAGAACATTAGTACCACAACCACAACAACGGAGAGCAGCCGCAGTGAAGAGACTGTCCGCCCGCCTCTGATGGCAGGTGCACCGGCAGGCCCAGCCCCTGCACCCCCAACCCAACCTAGCGTGATTGAATTACACAAGCACTTCCAGCCAACATCAACAAATTTGCTGCACAGTGTTGTGGTAATGAAACGTTCTCAGGTTCTGTGGCACCGGCTTGGTTTGCTAGATGTCAGTGGCTGCATTATGTGGAAGAGACTGATCATATTTTGTGTTTCGTTTGTCGGAAAGCAGTCAGAAAAAAAACCTAGAGACAAATTTAAGAAAGACCTGAACACCTTCGTGAATGCCGGCTTTTCAAATTGGCGTAAAGCCACTGAAATATTTAACGAGCATGAGAGATCAGAGTTGCACAGCGAGTCAATACAAAAGTTGGCTGCTTTGGATGACGTCCCCATAGAGGCTCTTATCCAGCGCTCTTGCCGGGAACGTAACCATAGTATTCTAGAGAGTGTGGATCTTGTGTTCTTTGTGTAATGGATCTGGAGAACTGTTCAATAACGTTTAAATAGTATAAGAATATAATTGTTTCCTTGTGGTTTGTGTAAAAGGCTTTTGGAGCTAATAGAATTACGTGTGACATAAACACAGTGACTCAGGTTCATGCCAGCTGACCAAATCTATGTTACAGTGTTATTGTGAAGTTTAGTTAATAGCGCATATATTCACCTGAGATCCGATGACGTCTGTGTGTTACAGACCCCGGTTGCGTGCACTGAAGTGTATATGACAATAAAGTAGTGAATCTCAATCTATTTATTTATTTATTTTTATTGTGTTTTAAATAGGTCTTTGTCAAAAAAAATATATATATATAATTTTTCACAGCACCCTCTGTTCAAAATTACTTCCAGCGGCCCTGTGTTGGGGTGCTGACAAAGATTATTCATATCCAGTTTGAGCAAATAGGATTATGCACATGTGAAATAAAGCCAAATATATGCAATGGGCATGCTATGAAAATTTGCCACTGTCACTGTTCAGAGTAAGATTATACATGTTCTCTTGGATCACACTGTGCTTCAAACTTGTATGATTAAGAGTATGTCTGAATTCAGGGGTTGGATCCTTCAAATGACCTGGTCTAAATGGGCTGGGTCCTTCGTCGACTGCGAAAAAGAGAAGACCGGAAGAGATCGGCTTGTGAATTGGGACAGTCTAGCCTCCATCGGCTGTCCAGGATAAATAGGATAGATTTATATGTGAAAGATAAAGCGATTAAAACTTTCTGGGGAGAAGGTCAAAGTTGAGGCCTGCTCCCGCCTGTAGCACTTTAGGGGTGCTGTGGAGCCGTTTTCTTCCACAACTTTTGCAAAACCCTCAATATACATAATTTTATACCTGGCTCAACGTGTTCAAAAATGGTGAGTTTTTAAATTTGTTCAGGCCTCCAATAAGCCAATTCATTTGAGGGGAGAATAGCTGGTGCAGGATTGGGACACGGGTAAAACAGTTCAGAAATTGGATTAGACCTTGCCTTAAGATGACCCTTGTTGTGAATTTGCACTATATAAACCATCAAATGTGTAATCTGAATGGATAATGCTGAAATACACTTTTATTTGTATCAATTATCTTCTTGAAAACCCAATAAATTTTAAACAATTTGGTTGGTTTGATTAGAGATGTGCACATAAATTCAATCCATTTACCATTTATTCATCTATATCTCATCAAGAATTACAATTTTTGCACGTTAATCATACGTTTTGTCATTACAGACCACAATTAAGTTGTAAAGGATAACTCAGGATAACGTTGGATTCATTACATAACAAAAGGCCTTTTTTTAATACAGACAACAATTTATCAATCCCTTTTTTGATGTGGTTTGACATCTTTTAAAGTCATCTTTACAACAATTCTTCTCTAATCTGACTCTGTAGCAATCATTAATTGGTTGATTCCACTGTGGCTGAGGAATGAAAAGAGAGGCATGTGCGGAGGAGAAAAGAGGAGGGCCATGTAATGGATCATGTGTCCAGTAATTAGGCTCCAGGTTCTGTGTTATAAAGTGTCGTGACTTTGGGAGAGCCATTTAGCTTGCTAATGAGTCTCTAACAGTTTATTGATGCCACTTTTCCAATCACTTTTCTGATGCTCACTTCTCATCAACTCATTTTTTCCCTCTGCTCTATGGGACTCCCAGAGCAACGATTGTCACTAATTAATTGAAATTAGGACAGATCAAATGCATTCCAACTTTTCTCATATGAGCAGAAGTACCTGGGGAAATGAAATTCTAATTTAGAAACGTGGATTTCTGGTCCACCCCTTGAACAGTGCAAATGAGGACTCTTAATACAGGCACAAGGCTCTAATGCATTGGAGTAAGAGAAGCTAATCTAGGAGCCATTGTGGCTATATTGTCCAACTCGACAGTGCTTTTTAGGCTTTGGTTCAAATTGTGATATGTAAACTTTTGTTTCATTTTTACACTGATGTCTGACGTTTTGTAAAACAACAACAAAAGAAACATATTGTGACTGTGAAACACAAAAAACTACTGCTGAGAAAAGACAGTTCGATATTAAAAGTCTAAATGCATTAAATATCCATTTGTCAGCTGGTTTTAGTTATAAGAGAAAGTGAATCTAAATTAACTAAACTCAGTTTTGACTTTATAAACTAAGAATAGGCATTCATTTAATTTCAGTTCAGAAAATCTTTCTTAATGAAGTGTTACACATAGGTAGGTTATAAACAAGGTTTAGTCCACAAATACACTTACTTGGATGATTGCTGTTTGCCCTGTGTGTAAGGCTGGACAATTAATCGCATTTGATCACAATTTTAAAAGACGCAATTTCTAAATTGCAGAGGTCTGCAATTTTTGGTAAGACACGTGCTTTAGGTGTCTGTAATATATTTAAAGTAGGTTTGCCTCCACATGGAAGGGAAGAGAGTGGCAGCATTGAGATAATCTAGTTTTTGTCAGGATTCTGTGTACCGTGCTCCACTAACTCTATTCCACAGGTGGCTGTTGTTGATGGGTGGGCGTGGTCCGCACCTGCGGCTCGTTTTGACTGCTCTACTCGAGCTTGTCATAGCATTCTGGAGGATGCCAGAGTGCTACCCCGTTGTGGTATGCCTAGGCCATTGCCCTGTCGACTGATCTTTGTTCCTGTGAGTTTTTGAAGTTCCTGATTCCTGGCTCTAACTCTGTCTCCTGTCTCCTTCAGTTCGTCATGTTCTGGATTTACTCACCCGTGTTGTCTCCGTGCGCTGAAGACCGGTTCCTGAATCCCTGCTGCTCAGATTTTGCTCTGGCGTTCCCCTCAAGCCCGCTTGGTGTTACCAAGCTGGACGAGAGACCCCCCTTCCTGGATTCACCCTGGTTCTTCCAGCTGCTCCTCCTGTCTGCCTCCACTGTGGTTCTGCTCGGACTCCCCGCCTGCGTTCCATCTGCCAGTTCACCTGTCTCTCAGCCATCTCCCTCCATCAGAGAGTATACGGTCACAGAACTCCCTCTTCCACTCATCCTCCCCGGATGGGTCCTCCTTACCAAGCAGTAAGCAGAGCAGCATCTGCGTAGATTTCCCTGGTTCGATTTACGTTTAATTATTATCCTCTTTCTTTCCGCAGTACCCTTTGCTCTGACATTCCGACCTCGCCTGCTGCTCACATTGTGTTCACTAGATCCGTCTTGAGCCAAAATAAACATCTATTTACTGTCTCTGTTTTCCAACTGTGTCTGCATGTGTGCCAAACATCTTGAAACCATGACAGAAGAACACTCTGGCCAATCTGACCCAGCAGACATTTTCGGTCGGCAGCTAGCTGCCCAACAGGAACAGTTACAGGCTCTCGGCGTAGCGGTTAATACGGCGCAGGAACAGCTGCAGTTTCTGACAGCTCAGCTTAGCCAACTCACTGCCGCGTTAACCCCTGCGTCCAGTCAGCCAGCTTCCGCGTCATCCAGCGCCCCGCCTCCTAGTAACCCGTCAGCTGATTCCTCCGATCAGCCCTCCCCTGTCTCTGAGAGTTCGTCTCTGAGCCCTGAGAAATTCCCCAGAGACAGTGGCGATTGTGGTGGTTTTATTTTTCAATGTACCCTAGTATTTAATCGTTCTCCCCGCTTCTTTGCCGCTGATCATGCCAAGATTTCTTATTAACGGGTAGAGCTCTTAGATGGGCTGAAGCTCGCTTCCCCGACTATCTTTCGGCTGCACGTTCGAGGAATTCATCAGTGAATTCAAAACTGTGTTTTCTGCCGAATTAGATCCTGTACAGCAGTCCCGTCAGTTACTGGCGCTGAGGCAACACGGACGCCGCGTTTCCGACTTTGCGGTGGAGTTCCGCACTTATGCTGCCGCCGCCGGCTGGGAAGCTCAGCCGTTAAAGACTGTCTTTTTTCAGGCTCTTGATGAGACTTTAAAGGATGAATTAGTCCGAATTGAGGAGCCAGATATTTTTGAGGGTTTAGTTGCCCTCGCTGTCCGGTTGGACGCTCGCTTGCGCAGCCGAGGTCGGGGGCGGTCAGAAAGACCCATACGGCCAACAGTTTCACCTGCACATGGGTTAAATCCATTTCGACCCGTTGTAGCACCGCTGTCACCCCCCGAGCCGATGCAGATTGGTAGGGTACACATCACCCAGGAAGAACGACAACAACGTTTAGCAGCTAATCAGTGTCTTTATTGTGGAGCTGCTGGGCACTTTGTCAATTCTTGTCCGGTGCGGCCAAAAGATCAGGTCCGTCACCTGTAGTGGGGAAGACGGCAGACCGTAATAAAGTTTCATTCCCCAAGTCTTCTTGTGAACCCGTTCAGTCTCGTTTTTGTCTCCCGGCAACCTTAGTTTTGGCCCGGGACAGTCTTAGTGTCTCTGCCTTAGTCGATTCTGGCTCTGATTTTGATTTGATCGACCAAAGGCTTGTCACACAGTCTCAGATTGAGACGGTCCCCTTGTCCACGCCCCTTCAGGTTTCGGCCTTAGACGGAGAGCGTTTAACTCTAATCACTCATCAGACCAAACCCTTAGAAGTAATCATCTCAGGCAAGGCAAGGTAAGGCAAATTTATTTGTATAGCACAATTCAGTACAGAGACAATGCAGAGTGCTTTACATGATTAAAATACAGAAAAATAAAACAGAATATAAGCAAGTAGGAATAAAACGTAGAAACAAAATAGAACATCAATAAACAGTTGGACTAAAAAAGTTGAACTAATGCTGATTCAGTAGAACAGTTTAACTAGAACAGTCAAAAACAGTCCTAAACAAATTGAACAGGAGTGGACCTAGAATGGACCCTTGGGGGACCCCACATGTGATTTTTGTCATTTCTGATGTAAAGTCACCTACTGATACAAAAATGTCCCTGTCCTTTAAGTAGGATTTAAACCAGTTAAGAGCTGTACTAGAGAGGCCGACCCAGTTCTCCAGGCGTTCTAACAGAATGGAGTGGAATAACCCTGATATCCTACAAAATAATAAAATGATAAACTTTACATACTGGAAGAATAAAGGTATTAAATATCTGGAACATCTATTTGACGGAACCGAGTTCATCAATTTTGCTAAACTAAATATGCAATATGGCATTAGTAAAAATAAATTCTTGGAATATTAACAACTTAAATCTATAATTAGAAATAAATTTAAGCATATTAATGGTTGTTTACAAATCCCAACTAATATATTAGAGTTCCTAGATTTACCCCCCCCCCCCAAACTACTGTATAAATCATACAGGACACTGACTAAAATAGATGATTCAATACCTCTTCCTATTATGAAATGGGAAAAGGTTTTATCAGTCACCTTTGAACAAAACTTCTGGGCTCAGATATGTCTAAGAACTTTCAAATTGACTAGAAACACCAACTCACAACTAATACAATACAAAATCCTTCACAGAGTACACTACACAGGACAAAGATTATTCAAGATGGGTTTGGCACAATCTAATATCTGTCCACACTGTATTGGCAATCATCCTGATAATTATATTCATGTGTTATGGTTATGCACACCAGTCCAGAGGTTCTGGACACAGATATGTAAGGACTTATCAAAGTGCCTGAGCTGTAAAATTACACCTTCCCCATCAGTTTGCTTGCTCAGTAATTTTGAGGAAAGCCCCCTGGAAAAAGAAATAGTTTACATGGTTTTCACTGCATTATGTATCGCAAAGAAAACTATCCTCATGAATTGGAAAAGTAAAGAAAATCTCAGTATCAATCAGTATAGAGATCTTTTGTTGGATCATATTAATCTGGAGGCAGCATCTGCATCCACATCTGATCGATCTCATTAGGCTTCTCTGATCAACACCATCACTTAGTGGAATAGGGGGCGGTGGGTTGCTTCCTGCAGGGCGCAGTGGCTGGAAGGAGGGATTCCTGGGGCTCTGGGGGCACTCGGAGTGGGGGGCCTGGTGGGTCTGACTCCGGGGTCTGTTGCCCCCATCTGGGAAGGGCTTGGGAGGCCTACGGGCGGCCTACAGCACTCTTGGGGAGCTGCGTAGTGACGTACGTGGGTTACTGACCTGGTAGCTGTGCTGCCGCTGGGTGGGGCCGGGGTGGGTCTGGGGTCCCTGGGGCGCGCCGCCCTCGGGCGGGAGCCCCGGCGGGGCCTCGGGGGTTCCAGTTCTGGGGGGTGTGCCGCTTGGGGTGTGGGCCGGCGCGCGCCCGGGTGTCCGCCCCTGCACGGGGCCTCTGGTGCGCTGGGGGGCCTCGGGGCCTGTTGAGCTGGTAGGAGGGCATGGACATTAACATCTCAGGGCAGATGCTCTTCTCCTTCATTGGATCGGCACTCTGCTAGTGGGGGGAGGGGAAGGAGGGGGAGTAGGGACGGAACCTGGATACATACATTCGACAGTAGACATCCAGGCTGGGATGTCTACTGTCGAATGTATGGTGAGTTGTTTGAATGTTAGTGTTGGGGATGGATTAAATCCACGGGTGGGGGGGGGGGGGTGAAATGGACGTTCTGGTGGGCTTGTGTCCGGCCCCTGTCCTGGTCCTGGTCCGTGTCGTCTCCCGGTGTGGGTTTCGCTTGGGGGGTGGGGTTTGGGATGGCTCGTGCAGGCTGGCTGGCCAGGGTCCCCCCGCTCTTATTTATTTAATTTTTTTTTGGGGGGGGGGGGTAAAGCCAGTAGGCTTGGTGGGTGGACTGGCGGGGTGGAGGTTTTGGTCCTGGTGGGTGGTTGGCTGGCGGGCCCTGCGGCCTCTCCCTGGCCCCCGGGCTACGGTGTTGCCGCTGGCGGGGCCCTCTTCTCTGGGTGAGGCCTTCGGGGAGCGGGGGTGCCTATTGGAGTCAGTAGGGAAGCTGGCTCCCTGGGATGGCTTCCCTGTCCTTTGCTCCCCATCCCCGGACTCCTCCCTCTGCCTGCTCCATCAGGCCGCCACACATGTAGGTCCTTGAGGAGGGGGCGTTACTGGAGGTTGCCACTTTCTGGTGACATACCTCTCCCCAATTTTAGCATGCATTTTAGACACTTTCACTCCAAACATTTTCACAATGCATACTCATGTAGGCCATGGTGGGGGGAACACGTCTGGGGTGGGGGGGGCTTATGTTGTGTGAGCCTCGCCTCGGACGGCTCCCTTCACCTCCTCTCGCACTTAGACATTGAGGGTTCTGGGCAGTTGCTTGGAGGGGGTGCGCTGGCACCAGCTTCCTTCCGGAGGGGGGGTGGGCTGTGCCGTGCACCCTCTTCGGCGCTCCCAGTTTTAAACACACTTGAGAACAACATGCAACAACACAACATCTGAGCGGGCGTAGGGAGGATCGGGGTCTTTTGCACACCCCTGTTCTCCGATGGCGGCAAGGAGTCTGGTGCCTGGAGGAGGTGTGGGCCACTGTGTCCGGGGTCTTGGCGGGGGGCTGCTGTGGGTAGTCAGCAGCTTGCCAGGTCTGGGGCTGACGCCTCCGCTCCCCCCTGGAGGGGTGGGGGGCAGGGGTAGATAGGGTAAGTTGGGGGAGGGAGGGAGTATATTAGGTATTTAGGGGGTGAGGGGGGTTCTGGCTGGGTGGCCTTACGGGTTGTGTTGGCCCCCCCTCTTTGGGGGGCCTGGTCCGGGGGGCGTCTGGTCCGGGGGCGGGGCCGGGGGTCGGGCACAAGCAGTCGTATAGTTGAATTGGGGTGACCCCCCTCTTGTGAGTGTTGGATGCGAGTGTTATGTGGGAATGTGTGTACAGCGTCTTTTTTTTTTTTTTTTGTAAATCTGTGTGTGGTGAGTGGGGCACTAGGGAGGGATGGTGTGAATGAGTTTTTTGTTTTTTTTTCTTCCAGGTATGGGTCCAGTCTGCTCCCTCTCCCAAGAACATCTGAAGTCTCCGATAGGTGCGGAGCCCATCCCCCCACGTCCTGCCCTCCTCCGCTGCGCTGGCGGGCGCCTTGGCCCTCTGGCGCGTTGGTGGGCCTCGGGTTTGGGGCGGGTTCCCGGGTGTGCGCCGGCCCCCCGGGGTGCGGCCGGGGCCCCCGCCGGGGGGCGGGGCCTCTGACCCTCAGGGCCCATGGCTGGGACCACTTCAGCGGGGCTGGCTGCTGGCGGAGCCCACGGGCTCGTCCCCGCGGCTCTTGGGGGCGTAGGCATTGCGGTGGCTGGGGGATTTCCTCGGGGTCGTCTCTCCTCTTTCCTTGGGGGGGGGGGGGTTGCAGATATCCTGTGTCGGCCCCTCCTGGGCGCCCTGCTTTGGGGGCCCCTTTCAGAGTCCGGGGTTATGGGTCCCCTGACTCCTGGCTCTGTGCTTGGGGAAGGCGGGCCTTTGGTTCTCCAAACTACTATCGAGCTTTTTCCTTCTGGATAATTTTCACCTAAACTAGCGCACTCTCACAAACTCCCACAGGTGCAGGGTTCCAGGTATTAAGTGTTCACTTATATACAGAAAGCCCGTAATTTATTTATTTATTTATGTTCTTTCACTTTCTTTTTTTCAGATTTCACTTTACACATGTCAGCTTAAATAATAGTACATATGATTTAGCAATGGCATCTAGGTGTTATTCGATTGTATCTGTTGCTTTTTGTCTGTTGGTTGTGCTGTTCTTTCTGCATCTCTCTTTCCAGGTGATGGAGCAGACGGAGAATGTTTTATCACTCTCTCCCTTTTATCTCTTCTTTCTTTCACCTCTTCTCTTTCTTTCTTTTTTTTCTCTTCTTGTTCTTCCTTTACTCTCCCATTGTAGTGTCCATATAATTTGAAATTCTAACTGCAGGAATCACAATAAAGCTCTTTACATGCATAAATCAAGCGGAGCACTATGGCGAAAGCTGTTTGCTCCACTTGTGAAAGCAAAATCTGTCGAGCTCTATCTGGCATTGAGACATCAATTCCTATTGCCACATTGCTAGACAGGACACTGGGAAAAAAAAAAGAATGGAGTGATGACAGTATCAAATGCTGCACTGAGATCCAATAGCACCAGCACGGTGGTTCTTCCACAGTCTGTATTTATATAGATGTCATTAAACACCTTGATAAGGGCGGTCTCTGTACTGTGGTGAGCACGGAAGCCAGACCGGAAAACGTCAAAGCGGCTGGTCGTTGTTAAGAAGGTGTTTAATTGTTGAAACACAGCTTTTTCAATAATCTTACTGATAAAGGGGAGGTTTGAGATGGGCCTGTAGTTCTGGAGTAGTAGTTTGTCTAAATTGTTCTTTTTCAGCAGTGGTTTGATAATTGCTGTTTTTAGGGACTGAGGGAAAACACCTGACAGAAGGGACGTGTTTATTATCTGAGTCAACTCAGACGCTATAACAGGCAAAACTTTCTTAAAGAAAGCTGTGGGTAGAACATCAAGGCAGCAGGAGGAGGAACTTAGCTGCTGAATTATCTGCTCTAAGCTTTTGTGGTTTATTTGGCTGAATTGGGACATTTTATTAGGATAGGTTCCTGCTGGATACAGCTTTGGTTCTGGAGTTGATATGAATGTACAAACTGATCCTCTAATCTTTAGGATTTTCTCAGGAAAGAAGTTTGCAAATTCATTGCAGGCCCTGGTGGAGTGGAGTTCGGAAGTCACGGACACAGGAGGATTTGTTAACCTGTCGACTGTGGCAAATAAGACACGAGCATTGTTAATGTTTTTCTTAATGATCTCAGAGAAGAAAGATTCTCTTGCATTTTTCAATTGTAAGTTATATCTGTAAAGTCTCTCTTTATAGATGTCATAGTGAACCTGCAGTCTGTTCTTTCTCCATCTGCGTTCAGCTTTTCGACACTCCCATTTTTCACCTCTAACTGCTTGAGCATTTCTCCAAGGAGATTTTTTCTTCCCGGAGAGAACTTTAACTTTAACTGGAGCAATGCAGTCAATGATGTCTGAGACTTTAGAATGAAAGTTATCTACTAGCTCATCTACTGAGTTGCAGCCCAAGGTTGAAGTATCAGAGTATGCTTGAATAAAAGTTTCTGTGGCATTGTCCTTAATGGTGCGTTTTCTTAAGATGTCCCTTTGGCTAAATGAGTCACTGGAAATTATTCTTTCAAAGGTAACAGAAAAGTGATCGGATAAGGCAACATCAGTTACATTGACCTTAGAAATCTTTAGACCTTTAGTGATGATCAAGTCTAAAATATGTCCCTGTTTGTGTGTTGGCTGTTTGACATGCTGAGTTAAACCAAAGTTTCTAAGTGTGTCACACAGTTCTTTTGCACTTCTGTCTTCAGGGTTGTCAACGTGAAAGTTGAAGTCTCCCACAATAATTAAAAAGTCATAATCAACACATATCACAGACAGGAGGTCACTAAAATCATTAAAAAAGTTTGATGTGGACTTAGGAGGCCTGTAAACATTTAGAAACATAGTTCGTACCGGGCTCTTTACCTGGAGAGCCAAAGAGCTCTCCAGGTAAAGAGTGTTACTCAGGTAACCAAAGAGAGCTACTGGCCTTTTTTTGTCTTTCTGGTTAAACATTCCCCGGTGGTGTTAGGCTTAGCTTGGTTACAGAAACATAACCCACATCTTAATTGGGCGGAGTCCCGCTTAGAGTCATGGTCTCCTGCCTGTCACTCACGTTGTCTCCAGTCCGCCCTCCCTATTTACCATCCGTCCAACCCTTCTCCTAAGGCGGAGGATCCCATCGACCTTAGTTTGGTGCCTGAAATTTATCATGACTTGCGTCTGGTTTTCAGTAAAAGTAAGGCCAGTTCCCTACCACCGCATCATCCTTATGATTGCGCCATCAACCTTTTACCTGGTGCCCCTTTACCCACCAGCCGACTTTATAACATCTCGAGGTCGGAACGTCAGACGCTAGAAAAATACATAGGAGAGTCCCTCGCTGCAGGGTTAATTCGTCCTTCCTCCTCTCCATTGGGCACGGGGTTTTTCTTTGTGAGCAATAAAGATGGATCCCTCCGTCTGTGTATTGACTATAAATAATAATAATAAGAATAATAATAAGAAGAAAAACAAGAAGAATAATTGTGATGATCAAAAATTACATTTCAAAACTCTTCTGTGATTATATATCTATTTTGTTTCCGTTAAAAATAGAAACTGTGACAGTAAAGACAACTAATCTGGCAGTGATAAGGGTAAAACATATTGGCTGTGTGATTGAACTTTTAATTTGTTGGAGACTTTATTATCTTCTAACAATTTTTGTGACAATTTGATGCCAGTGTATACTATATATATTTTTTGTGGTGGTTCTTCATACAGAATAACAGGAATGTCATGGAGACAATTATTAAGATAATTATTATGCTCTTACACAAACTGAATTAAAACTTTGATAGGGCAGTATGTCAGACTTATTTATTTTATATTACTATTTAATATTGAACAGCTAAAATACTTTTTTTTGTTTTTCTTTTCTTCAGGACTTTGCAGAGATCACACATCCAATGGTAAATGAAAAGAGACAGTGTGGCTTAGAGCAAAGAGCTCCAGTGGGGCTGAAAGAAAACAGGACCGGTCTTTAAAAGTCAATCTCTCTCTCTTGTGTTCTGATTAAGAGGCATTATTGGCATGTACATCTGTATTAACATGGCCATTGGTGACCCTGCATGTCTGTGTCTGGCCAGGCTAGGCCCCCCAGATTGATTCCCAAACTGCATGAGCTCGGGGATACAAGAAAAAAAGGTGGGAGTGTATTACCCCCACCCAAAGCAGAACAGTGGCACCCAGCAGGATATAAAGGCCTCACACCCTTGTATAGCTGACTCTTACTTTCCTCCATCTCCCACACAAAACACGCAAACACACCATAGGGACTGGGATTAACCCCTGATTTGGCCACAATAGACACACATGGGCGTACCAACCCCCTCCTTGCCCCAGCTCATTCATGTCTTCTGCTAGTCACCGTCCTAACAGGGATTAGGCTTAATGAACTGGAAGGAGTTAACAATAAATGAATCAGGACTTGAAGCAGTCTTTTAATTCCGTTTTGTGTTCCAATACTTTTCTTTTCTCCATTTTTTGTTTGAACACAAGGTCTAATCCACTTGACTATCAAAGGTGTGGGACAAGTAGGAATTGAAACTAGCTGTGAACCGTGTATGCATGTGCGAACGCACAGATGCACTCACAGGCACATATGCACTCACACACACCCATCATTGCCTTGTGCTGATACAGTTTGCAGATACCATTTTATCCCTTCAATCTGTTGGGAAAAAGTACAGTTTGGAGAACAAACAAAAGTTCTTTCTTTTTTCATGTTCTGTTCTAATTAAATTATATTCTTACCCATTTAAAAAGCCACAGATAAAATTAGTAGGTAATTAAAAGCATTCTAATTAAAGGCATAGCTCTGAACAGTTGGTTTAGTTAGTTTTAATCTCACCTGCTGCTGGAAATGTATACTTTTGTTGGTGGTGAGTGTAACTACGAATTCAGGCACATTTTTATAAATTGCCCTGTAAATATTGCTTTCCCATCCTTTGTGTGGAAATATCTGAGCATCATAATTGTAGAGAGATTTTTTTCTTTAGGTATTGTTTTTATGATTTATAACTCAGGCTGGTCAGATGATGTAAAAAAAGACAGTAGATGCAGACAAACAAGCTCAGTGCACATTTTCTCATCTTGTCTATGACTGTGGCTGATTTTAAGTGGCTTTGCTGTTTTATTTGTTTGTGTGTTTTCATTCCTGTGTGTACAGCTTGCACTACAATGGAGGGAGCTGCTTGCCTACATCAGTGTCATCTTGTGATTGGATTGACTCTGGTCTCAGAGGGAGAACTGCACATTTCTCTTCCCTGCCCATGTTTTTTAATTGGAGTGGCACACACATACAGACGTGACCAGGTTCAAGTGTGTGTGTGTGTACTTGTACTTGTGGCTGAGTGAGAACATTTTTTGTTCATTTTACTAGTAAAGTGAGGACTTTGATGTAAAGGACCTTTTTTGGTTCTCACTTTTATTGTTGGGTTAGGGCTAGGTTTAGGACTAAGGTGTCAATCAGGTTCAGGGTTAGCTATAAACTGGTAAAGGTTAGGTTTAGGGTCAGGGTTAGGCCACAGAAATGGGTTGAAAATGAATGGAAGTCAATGCTCTATCCTCACTTTGTATTTAAACCAAGGATGTGTGTGTGCATGCAAGTGTGTTACATTTCCTTCACTAAACCGTTGCTTGCCAGCTTTTAAAATCAGCTATTTTTGCAGAAAAATTTAGCTTTTTCTTTTTATGAATAAAGCAGAGAGGTAGAGGATAATTATATAATAGGTAAGGTCTAGTTATGTCACTTTGCTTTTTTAAACACATACAGACATAATTATCAAGCCAAAATGGCAGATTTCAGACAAAGAATACTGAGAAAATAGAAAACAACGAGGATTACTGAACAGTACAAATAAATATTTTTTTCCTATTAATTATAATGGCAATTTTTATCCCCAAGACATGTTTTCTGTTGATACAGGGCTTACTTGATCTAAATAAAATTTGAGCTATCTGTGAGATTATATCAACAATGATAATGCAATACAATTGTGTCTATGAAGCGAAAGTCTGTCGGTGTAGGCTTAATGCAGGTAATTGATTCTGGAAACAATAATCTTACTTTAAAAGGAAGTCTGTCATGCTGCAGCCTTGCTTGCGGCACCATGGACATTTCAGGGCACTGTTCACCCTCCATACATCCCAGTCTCCTCTCCACCTCTGTAATCATCTACACCTGTCAGCCACTAATCAGGCCAGAACTCATCACACCTGTCATCCTCTCTATTTAAGCTCCCTACATTCAGTCCTTCCTTGTCGGTTTGTGCTGTTGGTTTCTGTTTACTTCTGTTGGCTCCTGTTATCTCCTGCTCGTGACTGCTTGCCTTACCTTTTCCGTCCAGCCCAAGTTCCCTTCATCTCCGCCTGCTTGCTGTGGTTCTGGTCCTGCTCTCACTCCGGTCCTGCAAGTATTCACTCAGTCGTGTTGCTAGTCCTGCTATGGTTCTGATTCCAAGTTTCCACTCTGCTGTGCTGCTGGTCTAAGCTGTTGGTTCCCAAGTTTCCACTCTGCCGTGCTGCTGGTCTTGCTGTTGGTTCTCAAGTCTCCACTCTGCCAAGCTGCTGGTCTTGCTACCTCCGTGCTCCGGCTCCATCCTGCTTGCCAGCTCCAGCCTGGTCTGGACTCTGGTCATAATCCTCCACCATTCATCTTCCTCAATAAACTCTCTCTAAACTGAACTCTGTGTGTGGTTTCGTTCGGGTTCAGCTAAAAAGCATGACAGTCATCTTTTTCATTGAGGAAAAGGATTTTGGGTGTTTGAAGGATACCAGCCATTTCACCTTGAAAATAGACTGAGGTGGTTTACTAGAAGAGAGGCAGTACTTTTTTCCTTCTCAAGAAACCTTAATGACTGCATTATTTGCAAAAAGATATTGTATATCTTAAAAATGCCTGATGTAGTATAGTTGATGTTACTGAGCTACTCAACAAAGGAGAAAATGTGAACAAAGTGCACACAGAAGGATTAAGTTTGTTACCGACTAGTTTTCAAAGGACTAGGTCAGATCAAAGATTATAGCCATAAGGTTACAGTGTATGAAAAAGTCCCACCTGTAGCACAAGGTTTAAGGAGAGTCCCTTATCCTATGGTAGAAGCTGTAAACCAGGAGCTAGACAGGATGCTTGAACAAGGTATAATAGAAGAAGTGAATGAAGGATCAGAATGGATTTCTAATATCCTGATCATACCCACGAAAGACACAAAAGAAGTGAGACTATGCGTAGACCTCAGGGAAGTGAATAGAGCAGTGATCAGGGAAGGACACCTAGTACCAACAGTAGATGGCATCTTACAGGTCATGCAGGGAGCAAAGGTGTATGCTAAGCAAGAGGCACAGAAAGGGCTTTGGCAGTGTGACTTAACCCCAAAAGATAGACCCCTGACATCATCCATCACACAGAGGGTGTTACCAATTTAGAAAAGTTCCCAAGTGCCCAAGAGCACTGGAAGCCTACCAGAAAGCTATGAACTCTATGCTATGTGGAATGCCAGGAACTGTCTGCTACATGGATGAGGTGGTGGTCTTTGGAGAAACCAAAGAGCAACTTGAACAGAGACCGAGACAAGTATTTCAAAGATTTGAAAACAGAGGTCTAACCCTCAACAAAGACAAGTGCATCTTCGGACTACAAGATACTCGGACATGTGAAGGAATCAAACCAGACCCAAGAAAGCCATCAACAAAGCACCTAGACCTGAAAACTACTTCGCTCATTCCTAGGCACCTGTGGACTTCTGATGAAATTCATACCAGACTATGCAAACTTATCAGAACCACTACGAAGACTGACTAGAAAAGGACAAACATGGGAGTGGACAAGTGAAACAGAGAAATTATTCCAAGCAATGAAAAAAGCATTGGTGAGAGAGCCATGCCTGACCTACTTAAAAGTAGGTGCACCCACAATTATGATTAGTGATGCAAGTCCAGTAGAATTAGGTGCAGTTTTGCTACAGACTCAATCAAATAGACAGAACAAGCCAGTAGCCTATGCAAGCCGTTCACTGACCCCAACAGAACGTTGGTATTCTCAGACAGAGTGTGAGGCTTTAGGTTGTGTATGGGCTGTGGAGCATTTTCGGACATACTTGTCGGGGGCCAAGTTTACACTACAAACAGATCACAAACCCCTCATTTACATGTTCAACTCAGAGAAAGCAACTCTATTACCACCATAAATACAGAGACTTGGATTGAGGCTTCAACCATATAATATGAAATAGAACACATTGTCGGGAAGTCCAATGCAGCCGATTCACTGTCCCGACTTCCTTTACCAGAGACAGAATACAATGAGTATGTCGAAATGTATGTGGACAGAGTGGTATCAGGGACGATGCAGGAGGTACAAGCCACTAACATTGAGCATATAAAACAGAAAATGACAGAGGATGACACATTGAAACAACAAAAGACAATAGTGGAAAAATGAAAATGGCCAAATCCAATTCCGGAAGAAATGCAGCCTTACAACGGATTCACTGGAGAGTTGTGCACATATGATGTACATAACATGGACTTAGATGTGGAGAGACTGATCAGAAACTGCCACGCCTATGTGCTCAACCAGCCACTACATCAATCTCTTCAACCACTAGAACTACCAACGAGACCTTGGACTAAGATAGGTATTGATCTAGTTGGTCCTATCCAAAACAAGTACATATAACTGTGATTGACTACTTTACTTCCTTTCCAGAAGCTGTAGTTATTTCTGATGTTTTCTCAACTACTGTTGTTACAGAACTGAAGAGATTTGTCTTTTCCCCTAGAGGCTGTTACTGATAATGATAGACAGTTTGTAGGACAGTTGTTCAAGCCATTTCTTAAGTCATGTGGAATTAAGCACATCCGAGCATCACCGTATTATCCAAAGAGCAACGGGAAAATTGAGAGGTTTCACAGATACCTAAAGAAAGCTTTCAGGAAAACCAAGTGTGCGGGACAGTCATGGAGAGAGGAACTTCCAAAGATACTAATGGCATATTGCATAACACCACACCGAGCGTCAGGAGCAACAGCAGCCATCCTTATGTTTGGACGGGATATCTTCACAAAGTATCCTAACATGGAGAAGGAATGTGGAACTCCAAAAGAAGGGAAGAACACAGATGTCAGAAATCATCACAAAATCAAACTAAAATGAAACTATATGCTGACAAGACCAGCAGAGCAAAGGAGCACAACTTCAAAGTTGGGGATGTAGTTTACATTGTGAGTATTGAGAATGGAAAACTGGATCCTACATTGCAAGACATTTGCTATGTAACACTGAGAAACACCGCAGATAACACCTTTGAACTGGTAAACACGGTGTTGTGCTATTACACACTGTTTAAGTTATTTATTAAATTAAATTATTTAATTTAATAAATAACTGTCTGTTAGGTATTGTCCGCTGAATATCAGCTAGTATCAGATATTAGGACAATACTTGAAAGGAATGATTCGAACACTGGCGTTCTTTTAACAGCAAACTCTGCACACATATAGAGTAGAGTAATAGTAATAGTGTAAATGAGTGACAACTTCTCTTCAAGTACAAGAATTTATTAACAAAAATAAAATTAACATCCAGAGAACATCACTATAGAATGCTGTTTATCTGAATTAACACTATATTTCAATCAACAAATACTCTCTACTTGGCTAGTGAAACTAAAACTACCAAGCAAAATTAAGATAAAAAGAAGCAAAGGAACTATGTACACATAAAAGAAACAAAAGGACAAAATAAAATGGTTGGTCATCATCAGAATGATTCAGTGAATCCTGGTTCACTGCAGATCTAAGTCAAAGTACCAAAGTTTATCTTAAAGAATGTGGAACGACGGTGGAGTGAAATGAAACAAACCTGATGTTTGAAACGAACTGTAGTTGTGTGGTAGCCCGAGTGATAATAACATTATGCTAGTGGACATTCGCAGCTAATTTTAAAAGACCTTAAAGGCCATTTAGCTGTAATGAGCGGACCGGAAAACACAAACATCATTATCCCATCAATGTATAAAACCCTTATGGAAATAATATTGTTATAACTGTAAAAATACACTCATAAAACATCAGCAATACTTGGTTTCAAAATGCTAACGGGACCTATGTCTGTTAGCCCCATATGTTTTAAACCACAGTGAAAACACATTAAGAAAACTATTCTAAATAAACCATCTAACTTTCCCATTAATTTCTCTGCCAAACCTCTCTCTGCCTTCATATCAGTTCAGTTCACTTTGGGCATCCATTTGGAAGCAGTTGAAAGGAAGAAGGAAAACAAATGACACGTCAGCCAACTGACACATGCGTCGCCCTGGGCATATTTAATACAAACAAACAGTCATGTGCTCTTTAAGCCCAATTATTCTTAAGATATGCACCACCAGATAAATTTAGTCACACATTGTCCAAACCCTGAAAAAATGTCTCTCAAAAATCGTGTTCGTCCAGAAAAAAATAAAAAATAAGGTGTCAAAATAACAACTCTTGTAATTCCGCATATTCAGTCAGAGTCCTGCACAAAACTAAGAAAAGTTCAGAAAACAAAACCGTTGGGGCCCATTATAAAATCCGATACAGCAGTCAAATTAATAAGGCATAACTCTCACTGGCGTCTCTCCTCCTCCTGGCTTAGTGGGGCATTCCGCTCATCTGTCAGAGTATCAGTCGTAGATCCTCCAGGAGTCCTTCTGATCGCTCCGGTCGACAAAACTTATGCTACTTCTCTGATAATCACGGTGTTGAGAAGATCTGGCCGTTTTCCGTTTAACGTTTATTTTCCTTTCTTTCATATGGAGGAGCCCATTCACAACCTAGCCTGACGCGCGCCACCTGCACTCCCTATGCCACACCCCCTGTCAGCACTCTGACATATATAATCCCCCCCCAGGTTCCGTAAACCAGATGTTTCTCATCATAGTGGACACTTATGCAGCTTCATATACATAAACAAGACATCCTTGTTTTATTTTTTAATAATCACAATGATAATAATCATTTATACTTCATAAATTTTTTTTTGCCAAATCATCATGACAACGTTACATGGTGAAGGCTGGTTGGGTGAAAGCTGGTTGTCTGATCAGCGGCTAGCTCAAAACGGGCCGTGGGAAGCTGCTCCGGGGTCCTTCATGCGGGTCTCAGGCCTGTGAAACTCAGCACTGCGGGGCTGCAGCATGTTTGGGCTGTGGAAGGAAGGACCTCTGCTCGACTTGGCTGGCGTAGCTGCTTTTGTGAGTCTTTCAACCGGTTGCAGCGGGCGATTTCAGATCAGCTTTCCCTCTCAGCTTGGCCTGGCCGCAGAAGAGAAGACTGCTCCACGCCGTCTCGAGTCAGATTTCCTGCAACAGCTGAGAAAAATCACAAGGCTGGTATTGGCATAGATGGATTCTTTACTCCGGCGTCTGGTTACGCAGAAAATAGACTGCAGACTTAGCTTCGATCCAGCCTGCGGTTCTCCGGAATCCAGTAGGAACCTCCGCTCTGCAGAGGAGGGTGAGATTGTTCCCCCTATGTTGCTCCAATGTAGCAATGGGAAATGAGAGTGATTGTCTTTGGAAAGCAAGCCTTTATACAGTGAGACCCCCTGCAGTGAGGGGCAGTCCCTTTGTGTCTGCAACAGTCTCAACTTTCTTTGCTTATAGCTTAGTCTGATTTTTCCTCATGGCTTGATGGCACAGCAACAGAGGATGGATCACAAGTCATCAGATATGTCAAACATCTTAGCCACACACCTGATGATGTTTTTGAGCTACCACTGGAACAAAACACTCAAGACAACTACACAGTGAATGTTCCGATTGCTGAGACCGCACCAGCAGTTGAGATCGCACCAGGACCAAACTCACCTGTGTCTGATGTCATCACTACCACGAAGGGCCGTATCATTAGAAAGCCCATCAGATACAAAGAGACTTGAAAATAAACAAATAGAAGGGACCCTACCTTGATTTATTCATGTGAAATGGAAATTATTGTTTTGATGTTTTGTGTCACTGTCATTTACAAAGAGAATGATTTTTTTCTTTAGAAAATATGGAAACAATGTGAATTATTAGTTATTAGTTAAGTTAATTTTGTGTTACAGATAAGTTTTATTCTGAACAAAGGAGGAAAATATAGTATAGTTGATGTTACTGAACAATCGCAAGAGCAGCCAGAGAAGAAGGAGAACAGCTAGAATGAGACAGACATGGTGAATAGAACGTGAACTTAAAATGTGTTAATAAAGTAAACTTAAAACGAAACTAAAGGACTTTTTATTATAACAACACAACACCTGTTATGTAAGAATTTGTTTTTTTCCCCTAGCCACTATTTCTTTGCCAATACACACAGAGACTCAAAGTGGTAACAAAAGGCTGGCTCTGATTGCACTGGAGTAAAGAAATCAGTGAAACAAGACAGAAACAAGTCATTAGCTAGAGACATCTGCTGCTCAGTTGTAATAAGGGCTATGATAGAAGATTTCTGCACACTTCAACACCCTTTTTGAACTCTCTACACATACTTTATTTTTCCAAATAATCTTTTTATCGGATCACGTTTCATTTTAAAAAAGATACAATAAAATACCATAGCAAACAGGTTTAACTTGGAGGACACCGGACTTTTGCCCAGTTTTTCAGAAAAACGTCTTGACACCTCCACATCCAGGGGTCCTTGTCAATTCTGCCGGCTTGCACTTGAGCACTGCTGTTTTTGAGCACATTGAAGCCTGTCCTTTATGTAGTGTAGGGACTTTATGTAATGTTGTATTTTGAGAAAGATCTCCTGAGTTTCACAGAAACTCCTAACTATGGATTGACAATGTTTTCCCATCAACAAAGTGAATGTTCAGATGACATTCACTGAACATTAACTGAAAGTTGAATGTTGAGGAATGATGTTCAGACACCTTCCATTCGCGCGCCATGGGAAAAAATGTTTTTGCTGTGATTTCATTTAATCAGGTTTTTATCTTTTAAATCTCTATGGCTGTTAATGATTATTTTTCATCAAATTTCTGTTTTGATCTTGTTTGAAAAAGTATGAACTTATGACGTATGTCAGACATTGTCTGAACATGGACTTTTTTTTAATAAAATGTGGTTTTACAAAGCATCCCTGCCAGAATATGCACCTTAAACGGCTCCTCTGCTTATCCTCTCCAAATACAATATGCAATCATGTCCAAAGAGGTCCTATTAAGTGGTTATATCCCAGTTTCTAATTTCCTTTTTTTGAATAATTATACATTGCACAGTGAACATTACTTGAATAAAAAAAACTCATGAAACAATTTAATTTATACTTTAAATTAAATTAATTAAATCTATAATAGAATAAAGGAGTGACAACTTATCTTCAAGTTCAAGAATGTATTAACAGAAATAAAATGAACATCCAGAGAACATCAGTATTGAATGTTGTTTATCTGAATTAACACTATATTTCAATCATCAAATCCTCTCTAAATGGCTAGTGAAACTTAACTAAAACTACTAAGCAAAATGAAGATAAAAAGAAGCCAAGGAACTATGTACACACAAAAGAAACAGAAGACAAAATAAAGTGGTTGATAATCATCATCAGCATCATCAGAATAATTCAGTGAATCCTGGTTCATTACAGATCTGAGTTAAAGAACCAAAGTTCAACTTAAAGAACATGGAATGGAGTTAAATTAGCTTAACTAATCTAGAACAACATTTGGTATGTGTTTCAACCCATTCACAATGCAAAAGTTAAACAAAACATTATTTGATGAAATAACATTTTAAAGAAGGATTTTCTCAGTAAACACCAGTAACTTCTACAACGCTCGATTTTATTGATGCAATTATACCCCCGGGAGACTAGTTGTCGCTGTAGCGATCGGCCGCTAAAATCGGCTAATCTAAAGTCATACAAAACGCCTTTAAATCAACATTAATATTCCATAATAATGTGGCAATAACGCTCATAGCACTATTGAATGATAGTGGAGCGAAGTGAGACAAACCTCATGTTTGAAACAAATCGTAGTCGTGCATCCAGGAAGGCGGAAGTTACCGGAAACTAATAGCATCTATGCTAGCGGACATTCGACACTAAGTTTAAAAAGCTTGGGCTTTATTTTAGTCGTAATAACACAAACATTATAACCATTAAAACACACTCGAATTACATCAGCAAAGACCTGGTTTGAAGAATGCTAACGGGAGCTACCCTGTAAGCTCCACCTGTTTCAAAAACACGGTGAAAATGTATTACGTAAACCTTCTAAATAAACCATTTCACTTTTCCTGTTTATTTCTCTGCCAAACCTATCGGCGCCTCTGTGCCAGTTCGGTTCACTTTGGGCATCCACTTGGAAGCAGTTGAAACAGGGTGAAGGCTAGTATGCGGCTCTGCGGCGTAGCCGAAACATGGCGGTCAGAGCTGGCGGCTCCGGAGTCCTTGCAGGTCTCCCAGGGCGGCCCTTCTCCTTGAGAGTCCACCAGCAAGAAAAAGTGAAGAGGGTGAGGTGGAGTCTGGCTCCATAGCAGGCACCCTGCTGAGAGAGGCTGTCTCTACGTGAAATTCCTTTGCTTACAACCCATCTTGATTTGTCCTCATGTTACATGTTGTTCCCAATTCAATCTGATTTTTGTGTCCATGGCTCGATGGCACAACATCATAAATACATCAGATAAGCGATAACATCTAATAAAATGACTAGGCTAAACGCTCAACAATTTAAAATAATAATAATACTACTACTACAAATAATAATGATAATAAAAACTTGATATAAAACATAATAGAACCAGCCGGCGCAGCAGAAATACGAGTACCAAGAAAAGTTGAGAAAATCTCAGTAAGGTTGAAGGCCAATGAGTAAAAATAGGTTTTAAGACAGGTTTTAAAACTGGACAGCAGAGGGGCCTGTCAAATGTACAAAGGTAAGTCATTCTATAACTTAGAGGGCCCAATAGACAAGGCCCTGTTCCCTCTTAGTTTCTGCTCAGAACTGTGAATGACCATGAACAGTTGGTCAGCAGACGTGAATGAGCAAGCAGGGGTATAAAGGTGAAGGAGAAGCTTGTTTACGTAAGGTGGGCAAAGTTGTTTAAAACCTTAAAAACACACAGAAGTTATTCCCTGGATGATTTCACAGTCAACAGAATGTCAGACCAGGTGTACCTACTATGAAGAAAAAAGAGAGAGAACAAAAGGTTAAAAGCTGAAATGACAACAGTCATTTCAATGTAATGCAATGCAAATATGGAGAACAGTAGACTGGAGAACAGTAGAAATCAGTAGAGTGAGAAAAATAGGCCCTGATGTCCTCCAGTAGCCTAAGCCTATAGCAGCATAACTATAGAGGTAGCTCAGGGTAACATGAGCCACTCTAACTATAAGCTTTGTCAAAAAGGAAAGTTTTAAGATTAGTCTTAAAAGTAGACAGGGTGTCTGCCTCACGGACCAAAACTGGGAGTTGGTTCAACAGGAGAGGAGCCTGAAAGCTAAAGGATCTGCCTCCCATTCTACTTTTAGAGACTCTAGGAACCACCAGCAGACCTGCAGTCTGAGAGCGAAGTGCTCTGTTAGGAATATACGGGGTAATGAGAGCTCTGATATATGATGGAGCTTGATTATTAAGGGCTTTATACGTTAGAAGGAGAATTTTAAATTCTATTCTTGATTTAACAGGAAGCCAATGAAAGGAAGCTAAAATAAGAGAAATATGATCCCTCTTGTTGATTTTCATCAGAACTCTTGCCTCAGCATT
This sequence comes from Fundulus diaphanus, assembly GCA_037039145.1. Classification (NCBI taxonomy): domain Eukaryota; kingdom Metazoa; phylum Chordata; class Actinopteri; order Cyprinodontiformes; family Fundulidae; genus Fundulus; species Fundulus diaphanus. The sequence continues at coordinate 56,732,238 of CM073124.1, read as the reverse complement.
TTGGATCAGCTGAAGACTTTGAACTGCATTTTGTGGACTTCCTGATAGTAAAGAATTACAATAGTCCAGCCTTGAAGTAACAAATGCATGGACTAGTTTTTCAGCATCACCCCTGGACAGAATGTTTCTAATTTTGGCGATATTCCTGAGGTGAAAAAAGGAAACTCTGGAAACCTGTTTAATATGGGATTTAAATGACATGTCTTGGTCTAAAATAACACCAAGATTTTTTACTTTACTACCAGAGGCCAAGTTAATGCCATCCAGATTCAGTGATTGATTAAGAAGTTTATTTTTTGAGGACTCTGGTCCAAAGATTATAACTTCTGTCTTGTCAGAATTTAAGCGCAGGAAATTTAAAGTCATCCAGCTTTTGATGTCATCAAGACATGACTGCAGTCGAAGTAATTGATTGGATTCATCAGGATTTATGGATAAATATAGCTGAGTGTCATCAGCATAACAGTGGAAATTAATCCAATGCTGTCTGATAATTTTGCCAATCGGAAGCATATATATAGTAAAGAGAATTGGTCCAAGGACTGAACCCTGTGGTACTCCACAAGTGACCCTAGAGCTTGAAGAAGATTTATTATTATCATGAACAAACTGGAATCTGTCCGACAGATAAGATTTAAACCAGCCTAATGCTTTCCCCTTAATCCCTACAGTATGCTCAAGTCTTTGTAGGAGAATATTGTGATCAACTGTATCAAATGCAGCACTGAGATCTAACAGGACAAGTACAGACACAAGTCCATTATCTGAGGCCATGAGAATATCATTAGTGACCTTCACCAGAGCCGTTTCAGTGCTATGTTCCTGTGCTGTTCCGCGTTCTCAAGTTCCTGTGCTGCTCCACGTTCTCAAGTTCCTGAGCTGTTCCACGTTCTCAAGTTCCTGTGCTGTTCCACGCTCTCAAGTTCCTGTGCTGTTCCGCGTTCTCAAGTTCCAGCAGCTGTTCCACGTCCTCAAGTTCCAGCAGCTGTTCCACGTCCTCAAGTTCCCGCAGCTGTTCCACTGTCTCAAGTTCTGCAGCTGTTCCACGGTCTCAAGTCCTCGGCTCCAGAGTTCCTTCCCGGTCAGTCACCCCACACTCCTCCTGTTGGCCATCTTCTGCACCCTTCATCTCCGTCCATAAAAGACTCTGGTTCCTCTCATCATTAACCCTCCATCCTGTTCAATGAACTCACTTTAAGGACTAGCTCTGTGTGTGTGTGCTGTGTCCGGGTTCATCCAAAGACAAATCATGACATTACGGACCGGCCAAAAGGATGAACCCGAGCACACACAGAGCTTGGTGCAGAAGCTGGCAGGATCTGCTCCGTCTCTGCTCGGGGACTTCATGGATGCCCCGCTTCTGGTTCGTCTTGTCCAGGTCGCTGTGTGGCGACGCCCTGCCTCTCCTCGTGTTTTCCGGGATCGCTCTCCGCGAGACCCGCCCCCGACGCTGCCAGCATTTGAAGGCGGCGCTTCCAGTCGCCGCTGCCAGCGTAACTGTTGCCGCTGCCCAGCATGTCTAGACTATGCTGCCCAGCGTTTTCTAGTTTCTGTTGTTGTTTTGAGTTATTTTGGCCCTGGGGTTTTGAGTTACTTAACATTCTTTGGTTTTAGAGTTTTTCAGTGTTCCTTAGATTTCTTAGAGTTCTTTAGTTTCGGTTTGTTGTGTGTTCTAGTTCTGCTTAGATTACTTGAGTTTCTATTTTGCTTTGGGTTTATTTCTTTTCAGCTCAGTCCTATTGTTCTAGGTTTGCCTTTAGTCTTTCACGTTTTGCTTCTGAATTCTAGTTTTTACCGTAGACTTTCTGTTGCTTGTGGTCTTATTTCTAGCCTTAGTTATCTAGTTTTTCATTAGTTTAGCTGCACCTGCCCTCGTCTCCCTGTTTTGCCTGGTTTTATAGTTTTGCTTTAGGTTTTGGTCCCTTTCCTAGTATTCTGGTTTGTTTCGGTTTTCTAGCTTTAGCCCCTGTGGATTCCTGTCTAGTGCTGTATTAGTATTTTAGTCCCTGTCAAGTTTGTTAATTCTGGTCCTAGTTCCGTATTTGTTTTTCTAAGTCTTGTTGTTTAATCCCTTTATGTCTGTGTGTCTTAGTTCCTGCGCTGTTTGGGTTCCTGCGCTGTCTGGGTTCCTACGTTCTCTGGGTTCCTGCGCTGTCTAGGTCCCTGCGCTCTGTAAGGTCCCTGCGTTCTAAAAAGGTCCCTGCGCTTTCCAAGGTCCCTACGCTTCACTTCTCCTGGTTCCTTATCTTAGTTATGCCCAGTTAGGTTAGTCTAGTCCTCTCTAGCCCTCCGTGGTTTTCATTTCGCTTATTTTCCCCAGGTGTCGCTGTTCTGTTCCCCTGTCTCCTAGTGTTCAGTTTTCATGTCTTCCGGCGTGTTAGGACGCCCTTAGACCCCTGTAGATCTCGTGTTCCTGGCGTGTTAGGACACCCTCTGACCCCTGTAAATTTCGTGTTCCTGGCGTGTTAGGACACCCTCTGACCCCTGTAAATTTCGTGTTCCTGGCGTGTTAGGACACCCTCTGACCCCTGTAAATTTCGTGTTCCTTGGCGTGTTTAGGACGCCCTCCGTTCGTGTTCCCGGCGTGTTAGGACGTCCTCTGGTTCCTGGTTTTTTAGAACTTCTCCCTTGCGCCCCGGCGGTTCCCTCACGCCCCGGCGAACTTCTCCCTTGCGCCCCGGCGTTTCCCTCACGCCCTGGCGATCTCGTCCCTTGGGCCCCAGCGTTTCCCTCACGCTCCGGTGGTGTTTTCCCTTGGCGTTTCCATACGCTCGGTCTTTTCCCCTTGGCGTTTCCATACGCCCGTTCCTTCCCTTGGCGTTTCCATACGGCCGTTCTTTGCCCCTGGCGTTTCCACACGCCCGTTCCTTCCTCTGGCGTTTCCATACGCCCGTTCCTTCCCTTGGCGTTTCCGTACGCCCGTTTCTTGCCCTTGGCGTTTCCGCACGCCCGTTCTTTCCCCCGGCGTTTCTGTACGTTAGTTGTGCCCCAGCGTTTCCTTACGCTGTTGAGCCCTAACGTATCAGTCCGCCTGTCCTTCCCCCCCTTGGCGTTTCCATACGCCCGTTCCTTCCCTTGGCGTTTCCGTACGCCCGTTCCTTCCCTTGCCGTTTCCGTACGCCCGTTCCTTCCCTTGGCGTTTCCGTACGCCCGTTCCTCCCCTTGGCGTTTCCGTACGCCCGGTCCTTCCCCTTGGCGTTTCTGTACGCTAGTTGTGCCTGTTGAGGAGATTTTGTGTTACCCTGCATGAGAAAGTGAAAGTAAAAATCAAAGACTGGAAACTGAATAAGTTCGAAAAATAAAAAAGTGTTTTATTCCTACTCTAAACAAAGCAATGCATTCCGCACAGTTAAGCGTGCACGGTCCTGATGGAGCTCAGTTCTAACACCAAGCCCCCAAGAGGATGCTTTAACAATGGCGCACCTGGTATAAAAGGGTTCTCCTTAAGGGAGCCCAAACAGACCCTATTGGTCTGATCATAAGCTAAGGCAGCATCTTGGGCATAGTAACAGTTCATTTATTGGTTGACAGCATGGTGCGATGACCCTTGGCTCCTCCTTGGATGCAGCTCCGTTGCGCAACTGGTTTTTTCCCAGATTTCAAGATGTGTCCTTGAACCATTTTTCGAGTTATCTTCTTAGGCTCTCTGATATGGCTGCACCCTTCTGCACACACCAGCTGCAACTTCATTCTCCCACTGGGCCTCGAAAAACAAGCAAACAGAAAACATTAAGTGCACATGGTTTAAATACTTCATTAAACATTCTTTTTCCCTTCAAATCCCCCTTTTCACACCTACTAGGTGTGAACCCATAATACTTGAATCTCACAACGCTAAATACTGTTAATCGTAACGGAAACAATCAGTAGTTGATGCAGTAAGCAAATCTTTCTTTATCTCATACAGGTAAACATGATATCAGACCAGAACCTCTTGCCTGAGAGTGTGTGACCTTCTCCTGTAGAGCACAAAACATTTTCCGCAAGCAAAAGTAAATAAAATGACACCAAAACTTAATTGTTATGTTAATGATATATATAAAAATGCTACTTAAGCTGAAATTGCAAAGCTTCCCTAAGAACTAAAATGTAACAATCATAAGTAAAAAGTAAAAAGTAAAGATTTCTGTGTCCCCCTTTTCACACCCCTTGGGGTGTGACCTTACTCTATGACAATTTCAGGTTCTGCTTCGATGGACATTAACACTTGGTTCTATCGTTCCCACGGTACCAGCAACAACTGGATCTGAGGGCACTTGTCCTCTCTCCAGATACCACCAAATCACCCCGAGCACTAAGGCTAGTACCGTGAGTGCCACTATTCCCTTTTTGACCATATTGTTCTGGGTAAGTATCTCCGGTCCCCTTCCAGACTGAGGATAGTCTGGATCCCCAAATAAGCGCCTAAGGCAGCGCATTTTGCTTTAAGTCAGATTGAGTTTCCCCTAAACTGCGGCTAGGTGGATTAGCTGGGGCACAATGTGTCAGGTGATGCCAAAGGGCTCCGGATTTCCCTTTAACCTGTACTGAGTGTGAAGTAACCTCCTTCACTTCGAACGGTCCAGTCCACCTGGGGTCAGTCCACTTCCTCTTGTGAACTTTGACCCAGACCCAGTCTCCTACCTTTATTGGGTGCTCTTCCCCCTCTGTTGTGGGCTGCGGCTTCTTGTATGCCTTTGCCACCTGGGTAGAAAGGGCTGACACCAGAGATATTAAAGCCTCCATATAGGCTGTCATTTCAACTTGCTCAACATCCAATGATGGCATATGACCTCCATCATTGGGTGGTCCAGGCATTGGTCTGCCTGTTAAGATCTAATGTGGGGAAAGATGTGTTTCTCCCCCTTTTGACGCTCTCATGCTCATAAGCGCAAGAGGAAGTGCTTCTGTCCACTTCATCTTACCTCCATGACATGCTTTGGCTATTTTAGCCTTCAAGGTCTGGTTTGCTCTTTCCACCAGTCCCTGAGACTGTGGATGCTAAACAGAACCAAAGGAGTGAGTGATTCCAAGCGCAGCTTCCACCTCCTTTAAATGTTTGTTATTGAAATGAGTTCCATTGTCTGACCTGATTCTCAGAGGAACTCCAAATCTGGGAATTAATTCTGTCTGTAACCATTTGATTACTGTTTTACTGTCTTCTCTTCTAGTAGGGATTGCTTCTACCCACCTTGAGAATCTGTCCACCATTACCAACAAGTACCTTTTGCCTCCTACTGCATTCTCGGCGCTCATGTCAGTAAAATCTATACTAATGTCCTGGAAGCAGGCAGTCGGGACCGGGAAAGCTCCTGTTGGTACGGTAAATGGCTTTTTCACGTTGTGGTCACCACACACTGTGCATTCAGCACAAAAGTGAGTCACTATACTGTCCATGTGTGGGTGCCACCATAATTGTCTCATGTTGTGCAAGGTTTGCTTTCTGCTCTCATGTGTTGGTCTGTGTGCTCCTGGTAGCAACATGTAGCACAGTTTTGCTGGTGCTACTACTTGTCCTTCATGAGATCTCCAGATCCCATCTTTGTCCGGAGTTGCTCCTCTTCTTCTCCATTCTGTCCATTCATAAGCTCCTGCTTTGCTTTGGATTTCTTTGATGTCTTCCAGTGTCAGTTCTGGTAATGGGTCAGGCCTCACAACCATGTTCTTTGAAATGTACCCACCTGCCGGTTTTGCTGCTGCATCTGCTGCATCATTTCCTCTGCTGATGCGTGTGTCTCCTGAATCATGCCCTTTGCATTTGATGATCGCAACAGCTTTAGGTTGTCTTATTGCTTCAACCAGATCTTTGATGGCTTTTTGATGTCTGATTGGTGCTCCTGCTGATGTGAGATAACCTCTTCTTTCCCACATAGGTGCATCCAGATGTGCAGCTCCATGTGCATAAGCTGAGTCTGTAAAAATGTTTACAGCTTTTCCTTGTGCAATTTTCAGAGCTGCTGTCAGAGCTGTGATCTCTGCAACTTGTGCTGAGGCTGGTTGTTCAATTGTTCCAGCCTCTAGAGTGCGATGTTCTCCATTTGGGGTTTGCTGAACCACTGCATATGAGGCTTTGTTCAATCCATTTTCCTGTTTATGGCAACAGCCATCTGTGTAGAGCCAGAGATCTGCATCCATTATTGGCTCTGAGTGTAAGTCTTTTCTTACTTTGTTCTCTGTTACTGCTAGTTCTTCGCAGTTGTGGCTGTTACCCAGGTTGTCTTCAGAGTGTGCCATGTTTGTGGCCATGTTTCTTTCTGTTGTCACATAGGTGATATGTGGCTATGTGCAAATTTGTTGCAGCTTTGTCTTTCTGGCTGTACTGTACGTAAATTCTCTGCTTGTCAAAAATGCAGTTACTCCATGACAGGTGTGTACCTGCAGTGGATGGCACATGACGATGTGAGCCCTCTTCTCTAGCGCTCATTGCTAGGGCGGCAATGTATCTTGCACATGTTGTCTGTCCTTGTTCAACTGTGTCCAGTCTTGAGGAGTAGTAGGCCAACACTCTCCTCTCCCCCTTTTGTTTCTGATAAAGCACTGCATTGAGAAATCCGTGCTTTTCAGAAACATCCAAATGAAATGGTTCAGAGTATGTGGGGGATGCTAATGCTGCTGCTTGAGCCAGGGTTGGTTTTAAGTCAGTAAATGCTTTCTCTGCTTCTGGTGTCCAACTGAGGGGAGCTGTGACGTTTCTGTTTCCTGCTTCAGCAACCAACGCTCTCAATGGTGTTGTGCGGTTGGTGTAGTCTGGGATATGAGATCTGCTGTATCCAGTAAGTCCAAGGAAAGACAGCATGTCGGACACAGTGAGTGGCAATGGATGATGAAGGATTGCATTGCGATGAGTGGTGGAGAGGCCTAATCCAGCTAATGAGTCCTATCTTCCCAGAAAGGTAACTTGTCTTCGTGCAATTTGTACTTTTTCCTTCTTGACTTTGTAGCCCTTTTGCACTAGATGTTGTAACAGTGTCCTTGTTGCTTCCAGACAGGTCATTGCTGAGTCTACTGCGAGCAGGAGATCATCCACATACTGAATGAGAACAACTCCTTGTGGCAGTTGATGTGTTTGCAAATGTTCCGTCAAAATTTTGTTAAAGATTCCAGGAGAGTCTCTGTAGCCTTGTGGAAGTCTGGAATAGGTGTATTGCTGTCCAGCAAATGTGAACGCAAAGTATGGCTGACACTGTGGGTGTAGTGGCATTGAGAAAAACACATTTGCCAGGTCCACTACTGTGAAATGAGTCATTGTTGGAGAGAGTGATGACAATGCTACATGAGGATCAGGTACGGGATGTACCACTGGTGTTGTTGCATCATTGATTGGCCTGAAATCTTGGACTATTCTCCAGCCTTTTCCACCTGCTTTCGGCACTGGCAGGATAGGTGTGTTCCATGGAGACTGGGTTGGGTAAATTACTCCTGCTTGTAGGAGTCCATCAAGTGTTTGCTTGATTCCTTCCATCTGGTCTGGAGTAATCTTATATTGGGGTCTCCAAACTGGTCTATTGATTTCTGGCTTGATTTGAACCACAACAGGAGCTGTTTGCAGGTTTCCCACATCATGTGCTCCTGTTGTCCACAGTGTTTCTGGTATGTCTGATAGCACACTTGCTGCTGCTGGGTGGTCTGTTCCAGGTAAGCCATGCTCTCGTGGCAAGGGTAGGCACTCTGGAATGGTGTAATCAGTGGTGTTTGGACCTGGGAAGCACCACATATCTTGTTCTCTTGCTTTTAGCACTTCTGGGTCAGCTGTGGGTTCCCATGTCAGGCCTTCGGCTCTCCTGATCATTGGTCCCAATTGTCTTGCTTCTTGTCCAAATCCCAAAGTTAGAGTCACATGAGGTGCTGCATTTGGGGCCAGGGTATACTAATGCATCTCCCATGCTGTCAAATTTACTTTGGCTGCAACACCTTCTTTCCCACAGTAGATTCCTTGGCAGACAACAGGTGGGCTTTGGTGAGCCATGTGTTCATTCCAATCATCATGGTAAGGTGTATCAGAGTCATCTGACACATTCAGAGTACAGTGCACATGTTCCAGTGGGGTTTTGTATGGATGCAGTGAGTAAATTTTGCTCTTCAGCTTCTGAAATTCATATTGGATTGCTGGTGTTTGGGGTCCTGTTGGTATCAATCTCAACCAGTACACCAGCTGGTGTGTTTTTGGTTGAGCTCTCATGGCCAGGACCCTCACCAGCCTGTCTGGGTTTTCTTGTGGTACTTCAGTGGACACTCCTATTTCTGTTGGTGTCATCCAAATAATCAGTCCCATTTGGCACATCAAATCTCTTCCCAACAGGTTTATGGGACAACTACCTGATAATAGGAACTGGTGGAACAGGGTCTGCGAGCCTAATTGCACTAGCAGTGGTTGAGTGAAATATTGCACCACTGGTTGTCCTGTCGCACCCACCACTGAGTTCGATTGGATCTTGGAAATTGGTCATCCTTGAAACAGGAAAATGTTGCTCCTGTATCCACCAGGAAGGTAATGTTTTGACTTTGTACATTGAGGGTCAACATAGGTTCTGCGGTTGCGGGGTACGTGCACTGTTTCTCTGTTGGAAGTCACTGGGGTGGTTGGAGCTCCATCCAGTGGGCCAGCGCTTGGTTCGCTGCGGCTGGGTAGGGTCCCGGACCTTGCGGTTGTGGCTCTGGTGGTATTGGTTGTGATCCTGGAGCTGGAGCGGGCATCTGTTGTTGTCCATTTGGACATTCTCTGGCAAAGTGTCTGCCCACAGCTATAGCAGTAGTAGCCTGGTGGCATGGTGTGACCTCCAGGTCTAGGACCCCTACCTCTTGGGAACCGCCTTCCTCTTCCTCTGTGGTATTGGTTACCTCTCCATTGCGGCCCCTGGCCTGGCCATGGTGGTGGTTGTGGCATTGGTCCCCACTGGCCTGGGTTCTGGAATAGGGATCTTTGTGTCTGAGTCAGGGACTGTGTCAGTGCTGCCACGGTGGGATCCACGGTGGGTGTTGGTGCCGGTGTTGGTACAGCCGCAGGCTCAGTGACAGACATCTGCTTAGTCTTTTCTTTCTTAGTGAGCTCCTCTAGCTGCTTCCTGAGCACCTGTTCTGCCCATTGGGTGAATAGCATTTTATTTAGGCCCACTATATTGTCCAGTGCTTGTTTCACTGGACCTGGTAGCCCCCTTTCGACACTTACTCTGAATAACTTCTCGTTTGCTGGACCGTCATTGTACGCCGTTCTCATGCCCTTCTGCCAGGCTCTTTTGGCTCTGGTGAGGTATTCATCAAATGTCTCTCCTGGTTGCAATTGTAGTTCTTGGAGAGCCATGTCATCTCCTTCAGTGGGGTAGAGGGTGAACAACCTTCTCCATAGTTGTTTCTCGAACAGCGCGGCAGGTGTGCTCATTGGTCTTCCTACCAGGTCGAGGTCTGTATTCAGGTCTTTAGTTTGCTGGTATCCATGTTTCTTTGAGAGGATTGCAGTGTAATCCCCAAGACACATCAGGGTTCCTGCTGTTTCGGCTTTAAGTGCCTCCTTAAACCCTTCTGCTCCACTGGTAAGGGACGGCAGCTTAGCACACAGGGAGTCCAAATCCACGAAGTTGTATGGAGAATACTCCAAATTTCCAAATCCTCCAGGTGTTGGTCTCAGGGGCATCTGAGTGGGTGTGGGTGTGGCGTCATTGAATGAATCTCAGCACATTCTCACCACCTTGCCAGTCTCCCGACAGGTCCATTTCCTGCTGTCTTTTTATCTACCACTCCTCTCGTGCCGCCATTTCAGGCAGCATCTGCTCATTTTCCAGCTTTCTTTGTCTTTCTGCCAGTCTGGCAGATCGTCTGATCGTCTGATCGTCACCTCACTGTTCTTGGGGGTTGTAGGAGGCACAGCTTTCAGTTGTCCTTCCAACCTACCCTTGATGTCCCAGGTGCCTGTTTGCAGAAACGTTGTCAGTCCCTCTCCACTAAAATCATCCAGGTCTGATTGCAACCCTTCACTCTGTGATTCTCTGTCAGAGTGGGAGCGCTCGGAGGGGGTTCTTCTTCCTCTCAGGTATTGTGCTGGTATTATCCATGTTCCCTCTGGGCAGGACAGATGTGCTGGGGCAGATGCGGCAGATGAGGGTCTGTTTTCATTACAAGGTGGGAATTCTGTGACTCCTCGTCTGCGATTGAGTTCTTCATCCACCTCTTGCAGGAATGTGTTTCTGAGGTGACCTTCCAGATTGGCCAGTCTGCGGCGAACATCATCCAGTGCAGCTTCACCATTTGCCTGCAGTGTTCCTTCTGATACACCCAGCACCACATGATCCACTTTTGCTGCCACTAGGGGCGCTTGCGTCACTGGAGCTTGTTTGAATGGGTTAGTTGACTTTGTGCTGCTGTACAGTGGAGGAGGGGCAGATGGCAGGGGTGGGTACAATGACTGTTGGGCTGGAGTGGGCGTCTCTGGTTGTGAGGGCCTACCTTTTTTCTTCTCCTCCCCTTCGGGTCGGGCTGCATCTGACTTCCTCATTTCTGTCAGAAGCCCCCGAGTCAAGCAACGGTTCGCTTCCTCTTCTTCTCTCGCAGCTTTGTGTGGGTGAAAAACACTCCTACCTTTTTTCTCTTTTTCTTCTGCTGCTTGGGCCATTTTGAGCAGTCCCTCCTGGTGAGCCTCAATTCTTGGGAGCTGTTCTTCTGTTGGAGGATCACTTACCGGTATCCAGCCTGCCGCTTCCCAGGACACTATCAGCTTATGTCCCCTTTTTTATGTTTCTTACTTCCCGCATCTTCTAATGCTTTCATCAGTTTCTTGCCATATTCTGTTGCCATTTTCTGATCCTGCAATAAAACCTGTTTTAATCCCGTAAATGTGTCTGTAATTTATCTGTACTCTTAATTAATCTAGTGTAATATATATAAACTGCTAACATGCAAGCGTGTAACTAGTATGGACTGCAGTTTTAATGTCTGTATGGGGTGTGATGTCCGATCTGTATTCTCAGTCTAATATCTGAATTTTACTGTGCATAGTAGAACTATTGCCATTGAAACCCAGATACATACACAAATCGTGAGCGCTCATTCAGTATATCTTAAACCTCTTTCCAAAGTGACAATTCTGTGTTCTAAAGTTCTGCGTGGAGGAAGTGTCAGGCTTCCACTGGAATCACCACTTGAAGTGTCTGAAAAAAGAAAAACAACCAAATATAAGTCCAAAACAGAAAACAACCCTCAAAGAGCGAATCCAAAACCAAAACAGAGTCCTTAAAAAGTCAAAGTGGCTGAATGTCCGGCGGTCGACCCGGCGGACGGCCCCGACGTGACAGGTTCTCCGGCGGGCGGCCCCGGCGTGACAGGTTCTCCGGCGGGCGGCCCCGGCGTGACAGGTTCTCCGGCGGGCGGCCCCGGCGTGACAGGTTCTCCGGCGGGCGGCCCCGGCGTGACAGGCTCTCCGGCGGGCGGCCCCGGCGTGACAGGCTCTCCGGCGAACGTTCAGGAGGCCCTCGGCGGATCAGGGCGACAGGAGGCTGTCGGCGGGCCAGGAACCTCGGAGGCCGTCGGCGGAGCAGGAACCTCGGAGACCAACGGCATGGCAGGACCCTCAGAGATCGTCGGCGGGGCCTGGAGAGGGAGAAAACAGAACCCGACGCCAGACTACAGGCTAAGGAAGGCGCCAGACTACAGGCTAAGGAAGGCGCCGGACTACAGGCTGAGGAAGGCGCCGGACTACAGGCTGAGGGAGGCGCCGGACTACAGGCTAAGGGAGGCGCCGGACTACAGGCTAAGGGAGGCTCCGGACTACAGGCTAAGGGAGGCGCCGGACTACAGGCTAAGGGAGGCGCCTGGCTCCTGGCTACAGGCGGCGGCGCCTGGTTAATGGCTACAGACGGCGGCGCCTGGTTAATGGCTACAGACGGCGGCGCCTGGTTAATGGCTGCAGACGGCGGCGCCTGGCTACAGGCGACTGGTGCGGGAGCCTGGCTACAGGCGACTGGTGCGGGAGCCTGGCTACAGGCGACTGGTGCGGGAGCCTGGCTACAGGCGACTGAGGAGAGAGCCTGGCTACAGGCGACTGAAGGGTGAGCCTGGCTACAGGCGACTACAGAAAGAGCCTGGCTACAGGCGGCTGAAGGGGGAGCCTGGCTACAGGCGGCTGAAGGGGGAGCCTGGCTACAGGCTGCTAAGGTGGGAGCCTGGCTACAGGCTGCTAAGGTGGGAGCCTGGCTACAGGCTGCTAAGGTGGGAGCCTGGCTACAGGCTGCTAAAGAGGAAGCCGGGCTACAGGCTGCTAAAGAGGAAGCCGGGCTACAGGCTTCAGGAGGCCCCGGGCTACAGGCTTCAGGAGGCCCTGGGCTACAGGCTTCAGGAGGCCCCGGGCTACAGGCTTTGGATGAGGCCCGACTGCAGGCTGTGGATGAGGCCTGACTGCAGGCTGTGGAGCTCGAGGCTGGAGTGAAAGTCAGACCCTTAGCAACAAAAAGTCTTAAAATCAGCCTCTGGAGGATGTCAGACAATGACAGCCAGTAGAGTCCTTCCCAGAGCTGGCTGTCTACCAGGGTGACTAGGGGTTGAGACTTTAGAGGAAAGCCAAGGGGTCAGAGTCTCCAGTGGACCACGGTTGCTGAATCCATAACTGAGGCCCGAGGTGCCCGAAGAGCGAAGGATCCACCTGAGTCCCCGCATCACAGGTCAGCGATGGACCCCTCTGCGTTGCCACGTCACACGTCTGCGACGGACCCCCCTGGGTTCCCACGTCGGACGTCTGCGACGGACCCCCCTGGGTTCCCACGTCGGACGTCTTCGACGGACCCCTCTGGGTTCCCACGTCGGACGTCTTCGACGGACCCCTCTGGGTTCCCACGTCGGCGGCAGCAGGTCCTCCTGGACCCCCTCCTGTAACTCGGGTGAAGCCAAGTCCTCCTGGACCAACTCTCTGGACTTGGGCTTGACGGGAGCCGAGGCGTCGGCCAGACCCTCGGGGACAGACTCAGGAGCCGAGGCGTCGCCTGGACCCTCGGGGACAGACTCAGGGGCTGAGGCGTCGGCCGGACCCTCGGGGACAGACTCAGGGGCCGAGGCGTCGGCCGGACCCTCGGGGGGTGAAGCGGGTCGGCTGTAGAACGCCCGGAGGGCAGTTCTATAATGACCCTCCACCTCCTTTAATTTGGCCTCCAGATCAGCCGAATAGTGGCTGAAAAGGGCCTCCCTAAGATGTTTAATTAAGGGAGCATAAGTCTTCAACTTGTCGTCCAGTGACTTGTAGTCGGCTTCTGGAGCACCACTAGGAGGAGCTGTGGCTGACTTGGCAGTAACAGAGATTGGCTCGGCTGAACAAACAGGCGGAAACGAACCCGTAACAGAAATGGAGGACCTTTCAGAAACTGGGGCATTGGAGACGAAAGAAGGGTTAGCGGGATCAGCAGAACTCTGTGTAGCAGATCTACGACGGCGTCTGCGGTGCTTGCCAGTCTGGAGGTGCTGTGGACTTCCATCTGCCCGTGGAGACAAGTCGGCAAAAAGTCTTGCTGAAGAAAACACCTCCTCCGTGGAATCAAGACAATGATCCGAAACAAAAAAGAGATCGGGCCAAAGATCTGCAATAAGATCTGCCTCAACCTCTGTAAACAAACTCGGATCTGGATAAAACGCTTGAAAGGAACTGACAGCAGAATCTCTGGGTGAGTGATTGCTGTTGTTCTGAGCGGGGAATGAGGTTTCTGTATCGAGCACAATGAGTCTTCCAGAACGAATGCTCCGAGCAGGAAACAGCTTGCTGCTGCAAACTGATCGTGCTGACTGCTTCAGCAGCTTATTGGCTGATGGGTCCATGATTCTTGGCCAGATCTTACTGTAATGAACCAGAGACTGAGGACCCAGAATTCAGCCAAACAAGCAGAATGTGAGATAACTAGATTTATTAAAGGCTGATCAAAAACAAAGCAGGAGACAGGCAGGTTCAGGAGTCTCACTGGTCAAAAAACAGTTTAAAGATGAACAGACTCTCAAGCAGGGATCAGGTAAAACTAAAAGTCCAAAAACAGGCCAGAGCAAACCGAACAAAAACAGGCTGGCTCAGAAATCTGTGAGAGCAACAGGTCAAGATCAACAAGCAAACTGAAAGTGCTGGATACAACTCACCAACTGGCACACGAGAAGATCTGGCACTGATGTCTGGCTTGAACTCTGGTTAAATACTGTCATGTGCATGTGGAAGGTAATGAGCAACTGGGCGGAGCTAAGCAGGTGTGTGCAATAGGAAATCAAACCAGACATCAGTGAGAGATCCTGACAGAACTCAAAAACTGAGAAGAACATAAACAATAGCAGAAACCAAACAACAAACCCAAAACAGAAAACTAAAACAAGAGAAAGGACAATTGATCAAATAATAAACATAAAACCAAGACAGAACCCAATATATTACACTTTCCCCTTTCCCCTTCTTCCGATACAGTTAAAACAAAATCCATTCACAATCACAAAATATTCAAAATGACATGTTCTTTTAGCGCTTTTTGTCTCTTTAAACTTCTTAAAACTCTTAGATTCTCTTTTCTCTTTAAACTCTTTGACTCTTAGTTCTCTTAACTTCCCTTTTCTTACTGTTACTTCTCATTCACACACTAAGTACCTTGCCCCGGCCTTCCCCGATCAATGATCAGTTGATTGGTTTATCGAACCTCTCGTGGTGACCACCTTTTTGTGGTTTAAACTAACACATTCGCGTCTCTCATTCATGATTTTATTTCACACACATAAGGAATGCATTGCTCAAATCCCCAACAGTTTTAACATTAATATTTATCGAACAAACCTGTTCGTGCCCTCACTCGGTACTCCTGATCACAATTGTATGACTACATACAGTGCAGATTTAAATATAAATAGGCTCTGCTTACCTTATTTGTTGACCGCGGTCGTGATCAGTTTCCCAGGTGGAGGCTCGAACCGGCCTCCGTGTCCTTCCGCGCCGTGGGATGGTTTGGACCGGACGTGGAGCGCTGTCCCCCTAGGCCCCAAAATCTCCTCTCTAATACGCGCAATGTGAAACCATCCTCTGCTACCAATTTTGTTGAGGAGATTTTGTGTTACCCCGCACGAGAAAGTGAAAGTAAAAATCAAAGACTGGAAACTGAATAAGTTCGAAAAATAAAAAGCGTTTTATTCCTACTCTAAACAAAGCAATGCATTCCGCACAGTTAAGCATGCTTGGTCCTGATGGAGCTCAGTTCTAACACCAAGCCCCCAAGAGGATGCTTTAACAATGGCGCACCTGGTATAAAAGGGTTCTCCTTAAGGGAGCCCAAACAGACCCTATTGGTCTGATCATAAGCTAAGGCAGCACCCTTCTGCACACACCAGCTGCAACTTCATTCTCCCACTGGGCCTCAAAAAACAAGCAAACAGAAAACATTAAGTGCACATGGTTTAAATACTTCATTAAACATTCTTTTTCCCTTCATGCCCCAGCGTTTCCGTACGCTGTTGAGCCCTAGCGTATCAGTCTGCCCGTTCCTTCCTCTGGCGTTTCCATGCGCCCGTTCCTTCCCTTGGCGTTTCCGTACGCCCGGTCTTTTTCCTTTGGCGTTTCCGTACGCCCGGTCTTTTCCCTTTGGCGTTTCCGTACGCCCGGTCTTTTCCCTTTGGCGTTTCCGTACGCCCGGTCTTTTCCCTTTGGCGTTTCCGTACGCCTGTTTGCCCCTCTGTGTTGCGCCCGCTCTTTCCCCTGGCGCTGTTTTGCGCTCGCTCTTTCCCCTGGCGCTGTTTTGCGCTCGCTCTTTCCCCTGGCGCTGTGTTGCGCTCGCTCTTTTCCCTGGCGCTGTCAAGCGCCCGTACCTTTCCCCGGCGTTGTCAAGCGCCCGTACCTTTCCTAGGTGTGCCGCGCCCTGGTTGTGCTCTGGCGTGTGCCGGCTTGGGTACGTCTGTGTTCTCTAGCACCTTTGGTTCCTCTGTGTTTCCTAGCCCCTTTGGTTCCTCCGTGTTCTCTGGCTCCTTTGGTTCCTCCGTGTTCTCTGGCTCCTTTGGTTCTCTAGTCCCTTTTGTCCCCCGTGTTCTATAGTCTTAGGTTCCCCGTGTTCTCTAGCCCTTTGGTTCCTCGTGTTTTCTAGCTTTAGATTCCCCTTGTCCTCTAGCCTTCGGTCCTCCGTGTTCTCTAGCCCTTTTGGTTCCCCGAGTTTTCAGCCTTAGATTCCCCATGTTCTCTAGCCTTCGGTTCCCCGTGTTCGCTGGCTTTTTGGTCCCCAGTGTTCAGCCTGATTCTTGCCCACCTTCCTGGGCCCCCTCCGCCCACCCAGTGTGGGAGGTTCTGGGCCGTCCGGTGTCCGGCCTTGTGGGGGGGGGGGGGGTACTGTCAGGATGCAGCTTGTAGGCTGCAGTCTGTGCCTCGCTGCCTCTCTCCCTTCCCTGCTCAGAATAATTAAATTGTTACAGCCAGCCAGAAGACTTTCCTTCAACTTTGTTTTTGTTCAAGTCACTGCCTAAGACTCTGCTCAGCTCTGTCCCAACTCAAGTTCTCAACTCCTGATCACAACTCCTGTGCTGTTCCACATTCTCAAGTTCCTGTGCTGTTCCGCGTTCTCAAGTTCCTGTGCTGCTCCACGTTCTCAAGTTCCTGAGCTGTTCCACGTTCTGAAGTTCCTGTGCTGTTCCACGCTCTCAAGTTCCTGTGCTGTTCCGCGTTCTCAAGTTCCAGCAGCTGTTCCACGTCCTCAAGTTCCAGCAGCTGTTCCACGTTCTCAAGTTCCAGCAGCTGTTCCACAGTCTCAAGTCCTCGGCTCCAGAGTTCCTTCCCGGTCAGTCACCCCACACTCCTCCTGTTGGCCAGCTTCTGCACCCTTCATCTCCGTCCATAAAAGACTCTGGTTCCTCTCATCATTAACCCTCCATCCTGTTCAATAAACTCACTTTAAGGACTAGCTCTGTGTGTGTGTGCTGTGTCCGGGTTCATCCAAAGACAAATCATGACAGCTAATCCTTTATTTATCCCACGACGGGGAAATTTATAGGATTAAAACAACAGGCAAGTGCACACAACACAGACAAAATTACATAAGGATTGAAAGATATAATATAAGAGCTGGATTAGGAAAAAAACACTATGAACATAACGTTATTATTATTATTATTATTATTATTATTATTTAATTGTAATAATAAAATAAAAATCACAAAAAGGGAAAGGTCAACAGTTTGATGATACATCAAGCTTAAATGTCAAAAGTATCAGCATCGTATCGATATCGCCGATACTCACCCTGTATTTACTTGGTGCCGGATCGATTAAATCAATCCGGTACCAAGTAAATACGGTACTCGGTATCGCACACCACTAGGCTGGGAACTGACTAAGGCTTCTTCCAGAAGTCATAGAGACGAGGGGCGGAACAATACGAGGCAGCGGGGAATATCATTGGCTAAGAGCACTGTCAGTCACTCTTGGCAAAACATTAACCCATTAGTTACAGCTTATGTACTTAATACAGCATTTATAGTTCATTACTTTTTATTCTTTAAGGCTCCTAAATAATATGGACTATGATTACTTAAAAAACACAATTTAGAGTTAATCGACAAAACAATAGATTTTATTTGTTTGTTAGTCGCCATTGGTCTGAAACTGCTGTGTCCGGGTCTGCAGACACATGCTTCTCATTTCTACAGTTTAACCCATACTCCGGAACAGTAGGTGGTGGTAATGCCCCTCAATCGGTTGCCCAACCGCTGTAACACTTAAAGAAAAATATGGTCTTTACCGCAGGCTGCCTGGTTTTACTCGATGTACCACCTAGCCGGAAATAGGGCATTTCTCAAATAAATCAGATTAGCTCCACCCCCTGCAAATCAACCCCAGTTCCCCAGATGGTCAGACAAGCAAATTACACTGAGAAATGGCAACATTTGCAACACCAATATTTTTGGAGGATGAGGATGTCCGAGGAGCTTTATTTCAACATGCTTCAATCGAGAAGAACAGCATCGAACAACTGAGACGTTGGTTGAAATATAGAGGCCTGAAAGTTGGCGGGAAGCAAGCTGTATTAGTGGAAAGGTAAGGTTTTCTTTTGCTAGAAGTATGGTTGAGCTGTGTGGCAGCTAAGACGTTCAAGTATTATGTGATCTAGGCCTAGCCAACCCATTTGCAGTGTTCTCCCGAACAAAAATATAAACCTAAACATTCCACCTAACGTTAATCAGCTCCGTGGATTCACCGCGCTGGTTCTCTGAGTTATCCCCACCAGAATCTGTGTCCCCCATGTCGGGAGCGTGCATGCAGCAGGGAGAGCCAATCCAGTCCTCTCTGTCTCATGTATAACCATTTACATGTGAAAATAGAAATTATTTATTTTTGCTAGCGGAGAAAAACAAGATGGTCGTTACATTACAATTCAGTAAGTGGGTTAAAACTGAAGATTTAAAACATCGGCATGGGTTGTTTCAACAGATAGAGGACGTTTGGCTAATGGATAATCACGTCTGTTTAAACTCGATTGATCCCTAAACAACCCGTTCTCAGAAAGTAAACAGCTCTGTGGTCATTTGCAGATGTCTCACGAAAAAAATATTTGCTTTGTGTTATTAGATTGTCGCATGTCTGTCTGCTGAAACCAAAAATCCCCCATCCTGAGTCCATCACAGCTGTCTGCTTGTTCGTGTATTTTTTGTTGCTACATAGACTCGCATGAATGGATCATATAAAACAGATCCCTTGTGATCAAATAAACACTGAATAAAGTTACAGCTGAACTGTAAAGCCCTCCCGCTTACATGCTCTTATTCAATGATGGCATTTCTCAGCATTCTTTCTAGGTTTAGGAAAGGGAATGAAAAACAAACTCCTTTCATATGGTCACAATGGCCATATCAAGAGTCACTCCAGCAGACACCGAAGCAGCAATGTTTTGATGTTATCATTATATTTGCTGATGCAATATTTGAGACAGAGCTGTCTGCTTCACCACTCTACACAGCTTGTCTGACCACAAGATGGCCGCGACACAGGTGCACTGCCTGTTCTAAATTTAGTAATTTGACATCATTTGAGGAATGCCCCATTGGCTCATTGCACGATGTGGCTACTCAACTTCCGCTAATTTTAAGTTGTGAGGACCAGTACTTCCTGTTTGATTGTTCACCATGGAGAGCAATGCCGTTATTTTACACCCGCTGCCTTCAGGACCTCCCAGAAGTTACAATCAGTGATGTTCTCCGCTTGATTCAAGCCTTTTCATCAGCTCCACATTTCAAAAAAAAAAAGGACTTCAAACTGTATTTGTCGAATTACATTGACAACTACAGTATGAAGGTAAGCATTAAACACATACAGCTCCTGTTTGGCTAACCAGCTTTAGCTCATATCTACTTTACAATTAATGCCGTCTCGCTTTCTGCAGTTATATAATGTCTGTTTTAATCTAACCCCAAAGTTCTTTCTTCAGATTTCTTTCTTATCCTGTTTTATTTACCACAGTGTCCAACAAAGACTCATCAGGGAGGGTGAGCATCAGGGCAGTCTGTTACAGGTTCATGCGAAAGTCTGATAAGCCTCATGAACTCAGCGTAGGGTGAAACAACGAGAAATGTTGATCAGTTCCTCAAAGATGTGACTATATTTTGGGGTTCTCATGTCACTGATGTTTAAGTTAAATAGTAAGCATTTCTAGCTGTTGAAACAAGTGATGGATTTGGAGAAAATGTCTATCTTAAGTATAAATTTGCATGCAAACCCCATAATTTAGTCTCTAATGCTTCTGTTGTTTATTAGAGTGTAAGTTCAGTCCTATTTCACATTGTTAATGCTAAGGCCACTTAAAAGACCATTTCTCTTTCTTCTCTTTGGCTATTTTTTTCTCTGTTCCATTTAAACATTGAACACAATTCCATCTTTAAGCAGGTTCCTATAAGAGTGATTGTTGTTGTTTTCGACCGTGTTTGGTTAGCAAAAAGTAGGCAGTGAGCAGTTTGAGTCACAGATCTGCTACAGCACCAGCGAAACATTACTCTGCTTGTGAACACTTTTTCTTATCACATAATTATTTCTCATTTAATGCGCGATAACACTTATGACCTGTACTAAAAACACTACTTCCTGTGTAGCTGTGCCAGCTTCTTTGCATTAAATGTGTTTATTTAAATCTCTGAAAAACTTAACAACTAAAACAGGGTTTTGAATTGCAAATCTTAACCCAGAGTACATGTCAATATACAGTTAAGTAAAAAACAGCCCATATTCTCACTTTCTGCTACATAAAAATGACAAAGTAATAACTTCATAGTTTTTGCTAACTGTTTATTTTGTTTAGATGAAGTTTGAAAACTGCTCTCCAGTAGAGATCGCAGAAGTTGAGTGTTCTTGTGCAGCTGGTTCAGTGTTGTGCAATCACAGCGTTGCACTATTGTACAAGACCACACACTACTCTGCTCTGAATTTGGCTGCTGTGCTGCCTGTACTAAGCCGTACTGAATCAGAACAGAGCTGGCACAAACCAAGGACCATGGTAAGTGTGCATTGCATTAAGACCCTTAATCTAACATGTCCTACAGTTGTACTTAAAAGAAAATGGTAAGAGAATTCAAAGAATTCACATTGTCTGGTCACACAACTTAAGTTCTTCCAAAGTAAGTGGTGTTGCTAATGTAATTTTTCATGGTGGTATGCCTTTTCACTGTTTTACAGGTTGTGAAACCAGGGCGTGTACCCAGCATGGTTTTTGTCTCCGCAAGGCCAAAACAGCGTACAGTTGGAAGAAAGGTAATTATTGTCAATGTATTTGAATACAGTGGCTTGCAAAAGTATTCACCCCCTTGAACTTTTCCACATTTTGTTACATTGCAACCATGCAGGAAGTTGGCTGGCCAAGATGGCGGCGCAGGTTACTGCAGCGGCCTAGGCGCTTTGGTTAATTTTGTTTGTTTTTCTGTTTTTACTTGTGTTATCACCACTCCAAGCTTTAATACAATACAGGAGAGAAGAGCTGTTGGAACTGCGACCTAACCCTGGATGGAGTACACAAACTGCACCGACCACCGAATCCGGACTTTATTCACCCCGACCTGCAACAGACAACAGAAGCTCCAGTCTATCCGCTCCCGAGACCCAGGAAATGGGGTAAGCGAAGAAGGAGGCGACGAGGCTGTCGGGCAGACTAAAAGCTAATCCATACAGACCAACACTTCTGAGTCTCACTTTGGCCAACATAAGATCCCTCGTCAACAAACTTGATGAGATCCGGTTAAGAATCGCTGCGTGTAAGACGGACAGCTGTGTAGTGATTTTTACAGAATCGTGGTTAGCATCCCCGATGAAGTGGTAGAATTGGAGGAGCGCACGCCGTTCAGGGCAGGTCGAACGGCGGATGCTAATAGTAAAGGTCTGGCAATTTACATCCAGAACACCTGGTGCACTTCAGCAAGTCATCGGAACCTTCTGCTCACTTGACCTGGAATATCTTGCAGTTAAGTGCAGACCATTTAAACTGGCTTGAGAGCTCAGCTCTGTGATAATCATCCCGGTGTACGTGCAACTTAGAGCTAATGCTTAGCTAACTCTTGAAGAACCTTACTTACTGTTTTGTTACTGGCCAAATGAACAGTAATCCAGAAGTGGCTATGATAGTTGCTGGGGACTTTAATCATGTTAATTTAAAGGCTGTGCTCTTCAAGTTCCATAAATTCATTAAGTTCCCGACCAGAGACAATACTACATTAGATCAAATTTACTGTAACATCCCAGGAGCATACAAGGTCACTGCAGCCCCTCACTTTGCCTCATCAGATCACATCTCTGTGGGTCTGATTCCTGCCTGCAAGCCACTGATCTGCCGAACCAGACCGGTGATCACAACCGTTCAGGTTTGGACAGAAGAGGCCTGCTCAGCTCTACGGGACTGTTTTGGCAACACTGACTGGGATGGATTTAAAGAGGGCGCTGACTTAGAAAGCTACACATCATCTCTGCTTGCCTAAATCCACTTTGTCTTTGTGGGTAGGACAGCATCAGTGCAAATCAGAGTGTTTCCTAACCAGAAACCATGGGTGGACAGCTCGGTGCGGTCCCTGCTGAAGGCCCGGGATGGAGCATTCAGGTCTGGAGACAGACTGGCCTACAGCAGGGCTGGAAGCGAACTTAAAAAAGTCATCCCAAAGGCCAAGCAAAGGTACAAGCAGCGCATCGACAACAACTTCAGCAGCAACAATCCAAGCGACATGTGGAAAGGCATCAGAAACATCACGGAATACAAGCGCAGCGACCAGTGGATGAGCAATGACCCGGCTCTTCGCACCCTTTGAGTCTCCTAGCAGCAGGGAGCCTGAACATCTTCCCTAGCCAGAGGTGCACCATCAGCCTCTCATCCTCCAGCTCCACCAAGGGACCTCTTCCCTAAAAAAGGTAAACACTAACAAGGCCACAGGTCCAGACATGGTGTCAGCCCGGACGCTTAAATTTTGTGCTGACCAGCTAGCAGGTGTCTTTCTGGACATCTTCAACCTCTCCCTGCAGCTCTCCACGGTTCCTGCCTGTTTGAAATCCTCCGTTATCATGCCTGTCCCCAAGAAACCAATCATTACCTGACTCAGTGAATATTGTCCCTTCGCTCTGAGGATCCTCCTAAAGTACATCCCTGCTGGTCTGGACAGCCTGCAGTTTGCCTACAGGGAGAATCGCTCCACAGAGGACGATGTCTCGTTAGCACTGCACTCAGCTCTGACTCATCTGCAGCAGCCCAACTTACAAGGGTTACAGTGTTTTTTTTCCCATTATAGCGTTCAAAAGATAAAAATGAATTAAAAAGATGAAGATTTAAAAGTTTGTATGAACTAGTTATCCTTCATGAGTCACAGATAAATAATGAGGTAATAAGGTTCTATTGTGCAATGATTTGAGGCTTCATTTACAGAGATGTGCATTTAGATATTCTGAGATAATAGTGTACAATCAGGCAATAACATTAACGTGATGATGGGCTAGTAAGAGATAAGATAAGATAAGATAAGATAGGCTTTATTGATCTCACAATGGAGAAATTCACTTGCCACATCGGTTCATACAAGAAGGTGCAGAGTAGGAAAGGTGCATTCAGTTATATACAGTGAATCTTCATATATACAATGGATCAAAAAGGATACAAAAAAATACAAAAAGAAATAGGAATGGGCATATGATGTCTTATTTAAATACATAGTGATCTATATATATAAACAGATATACATATATATATACATATATATATACATATATATATATATATATATATATATATATATATATATATATGTATATATATATATATACGCCTACATACATACGTACCTACACGTATATATGTGCATATACATACGTGCATACATTTGTACATACATACATACATGTGTACTGACATATGTTCAGGTGGTGATAGCAGCAGAAGTCACTACTTCAGGATTATTGCATGGGTTGTGGCCCAGTGTATTAATTAGATTATTGCACATTAGTCATTGCACATTAGTTATTACTGTTGTGGTTACAGTTATAGTGCAGCGTTGTATAATCTGGTAGCAGCAGGAATGAATGACCTGCGGTAGCGCTCTTTTTTACAGACAGGGTGTCTAAGTCTGGCACTAAAGGAGCTGCTCAGCTCCTCTACAGTCTGGTGCAGGGGGTGGAAGGTGTTGTCCATGATGGATGTGAGCTTGGACAACACCCTCCTCTCAGCTACTTCCTCCACAGAGTCCAGAGTGCAGCCCAGGACAGAAGTGGCCTTCCTCACTAGCTTATTCAGCCTCTTTCTGTCCCGTTCTGCGCTGCCAGGGGCCCAGCAGACGACAGCGTAGAGGAGGGCTGAGGCCACCACAGAGTCATAGAAAGTCTTAAGCAAGGGGCCTGCTCACACCAAAGGACCTCAGCCTCATCAAAAGGTGGAGGCGGCTCTGGCCCTTCTTGTATAGAGCGTCGGTGTTATGAGTCCAGTCCAGTTTATTGTTGACATGAACACCCAGGTATTTGAAACTCTCCACAGTTTCTATGTCCTGCCCCTGGATGTTCACAGGTGAGTGAGGTGGGGGTCTTCTCCTGAAGTCGATTACCATCTCCTTGGTCTTATTGGTGTTTAAACGCAGATAGTTTTTCTCACACCAGTCCACAAAGTCGCTGATGACCGACCGGTACTCCAGCTCGTTCCCCTTAGACACACAGCCCACAATGGCCGAGTCATCCGAGAACTTCTGAAGGTGGCAGCTGTCCGTGTTGTAAGTAAAGTCCGAGGTGTAAAGGGTGAAAAGAAACGGAGACAGAACGGTGCCATGGGGGGCCCCGGTGCTGCAGAGTGCCACCTCTGACTGACAGCTGTGCAGCCGCACGTGCTGAGGGCAGTCAGTGAGGTAGTCGATGGTCCAGTCAGCCAGATGTTTGTCCACCCCAGCGTCCTCCAGCTTCCCCCTCAGCAGCACCGGTCTGATGGTGTTGAAAGCGCTGGAGAAGTCAAAGAACATGACTCTCACAGCGCTCCCGGTGGTCTCCAGGTGGGTGAGCGCCCGCTGCAGCAGGTAGATGATGGCATTCTCTACTCCGATGTTGGGCCAGTAGGCAAACTGCAGCGGGTCCAGGGTGGGGCTCACCACGGTGCGCAGGTGAGCTAGGATGAGGCGCTCCATGCCTTCATCAGGTGTGAGGTCAGAGTGACTGGTCTGAAGTGGGACGGTTCCCTGGCGTTTTGGGAACCGGTACCACACAGGAGGTCTTCCACAGGGTGGGCACCACCCCCAGGCTGAGGCTCAGGTTGACCTCTCACCTGCATTGGTGTGATTGTGAGGGGGGAGGGAGGTAGGACCGAAGGTGTGGATGGGTCGGTCGTTGATAAGAGTGGCGGTGGGGGGGATGGTAGATCTCTGGAGGGCTGGTGGTTGGAGACGTGTGGAGAGTTGACGGCAGGGAGGGGGCCAGTGTGGGGGGAGTCAAACCGGGTGAAGAATGTGTTCAACTCATCTGCAAACTTGGTGTCACCGTCTGCAGCCCTGCAGGTCCTCTGCCCAAAGCCGGAGATGTTCTTCAGACCTCTCCACACATCCCTGACGTTGTTCTGCGCCAGCTGCTCCTCCATCTTCTTCCCATAATCCTTCTTTGTCGCCCTGATCTTCCACTGGAGCTCCCGCTGGACTCTATGCTTCTCCTCTCTGTCTCCTGAGTAGAAAGCCCTCTTCTTCTGGTTCAGGAGGACTTTCAGCTCAGGGGTCACCCAAGGGGGGTTGTTTGGAAAGCACCGTAGCCGTCGTGTAGGCACAATGCTCTCCACACAGAAGTTCATGTAGCCAGTGATGCATTCAGTCAGGCTGTTGATGTCATCACCATGAGAGCTTTGGAACATGCTCCAGTCTGTGGTTCTGAAACAATCCCTCAGTCTCTCATTGGCTTCATCTGACCAAACTTTCACTGACTTCTTCTGTGCTATTGTTCTCCTCACCAGTGGAGTGTAATGGGGGAGCAGGTAACAGTGGGGTGATTTTTAATGTGTCCCATCAGGGGTCGATACCCCTCACAGCTCGTGGAAAAGAAGCTGTTTCTAAGTTTAGTTGTTTTGGATTTAAGGCTTCTGAACCGGTTATCTTATGGGAGAGGGGCAAACAGGCCTTCACCAGGTGGGAGGTGTTCACAGTCCAGGAGAGATCGGAGGAGATGTGAATGCCCAGGAATCTAATGCTGTCCACATGCTGCAGCACCGCCGCCTAGAGAGGAGCGTGTTCAGTCCTTCTGGACCTCCTGTAGTCTATTATTACCTCCTTGGTCTTACTGGTATTCAGGATCAGGTTGTTCCTACAGCACCACTGTGTGAGATTGCAAGCCTCATCCCTGTAATGGGACTCATCATTGAGATGAGACCCACTACAGCCGTGTCGTCCACAAACCGTGTTTGTGGGGTGGATAGCAGAACAGTCTGAGTGAAAAGGGTGAAGAGAGCGTTCCTGTACTGAGGATCAGTGGAGCAGATGTGCGTTTCCCTATCGTCACTACCTGGGTTCTGTTTATGAGGATGTCACTGATCCAGGAGCAGAGAGGTGGAGATAATTCCATATTGTTCTAACCATGATTCTGTGAAAATCGGTACACAGCTGTCCATTTTATGTGTAGCAATTCTTAATCGGATCTCGTCAAGTTTGTTGGTGAGGGATTTTATGTTGGCCAGAATGAGGCTCGGAAGTGTTGGTTTGTATGGCTTAACTTTTAGCTGAGTCAGCAGGCCTGCCTGACAGCTTCACAGTCTCCTTCGCTTACCCCGATTCCTGGGCCTCCAGAGCGGATAGAGTGGAGCTTCTGTTGTCCGTGGCAGATCGGGATAAATAAAGGGCTTTTTCGATAGTCTGTACAATCTGTGCATTCCGGGGTTGGATCGCAGTTCCAACAGCTCATCTCTCTTGAATTGTATTAGAGCTTGGAGTGATGATAGCCCCGAATAAGAACACAAAAACAAACAAAATAAGCCAGAACCCCTTGGTCGCTGCAGAGTCCTGGGCCGCCATCTTGGGGGGAAAAAAATAGCACCATATTCACAACAAATGTCAAATTCAATCAAATCATACTGACATATTGGTCAAAAAGTTTCCTATCTAAGGAAACCCAGCAGATTACATCAAGTCTTGACAATAAGCATTCACACCTCATGAAAGAGCATAAAGCCACAGTGGACAGTTGTCTGCATTGTCCGTGGCCTTGCAGCAGTCCATCTTAGTGGTCTGTATTGCAGATAATTTGAAGAAGCCTCTGACTGAAGACACTGTTTTCCCAAGACAGTCTCCTGGAGAGGATTGTCAGGGTTCTCTATAATTTTCTTGGTTTTATAAAGAATCTTTCTTTGCAATATCATCTCCAGAGGTTCCACATTCATTCCCAGAACAGAACCAGCCTTCTTTATCAAGTTGACAACAACAGGTTGTCTTTTTAGGTCCCTGGCTCTGATTCTGCTGCCCCAACAGATAACAGCAGAAGAGATGACACTCTCAACAACAGACTTGTAGAAGATATGCAGCATCTTGCTGAAAACCAGGACCTTAGCTTCCTCAAGAACTACAGTCTGCTCTGTTCCTTTACTGTTGCGTCTCCATGTACATTCTGTTGTCCAGATGAACACTGATGCATTTAAATTCCTCATCCACCTTCTCCCATGATGGAAATAGGGTTTGAGCAAACCCTTTTTCTCCTGAAATCTGCAATCAACCCTTTGTATTGTTCACATTCAAGATGAGATGATTGTTCCCACACCATGCCACAAAGCGATCCACTAGCTCTCTGTTCTCAGCTTCCTGTCCATGTCTGATACACCCGACAACTACAGAATCATCTGAGTATTTCTGTGGATGACAGAAGTCGGACTTGTGCTGGAAGTCTGAAGTGTACAGAGTGAAAAGGAACAGTTAGAGTACAGTACAGTTCCCTGTGGTGCTCCTGCGTTGCTGACCACCTGTTAGTGGTCACAGTCCTGTTAGTTACACAGTCCTTCAATCTCAAAAACTGTGGTCTGTCAGTCAAGCAGTAGATCCAGGTGATTGTTGAGGCCCCCATGTGAGTCTTCTGGAGTTTCTGACAAAGCAAAACAGGCTGAACTGTGTTAAATGCACTGGAGAAATCGAAGAACATGATCCTCACTGTGCTGCCTACTTTGTCCAGATGACGGTGTGTTTGTTGAAGAAGGTGTATGATGCCGTCTTCAACCCCAACTCAACGGGGATAGGCAAACTGCAGGGGGTCCTGACGTGCTGGTCTACTTACTCAGGTGGACCAACAGAAGTCTCTCCAGGACATCAATCATGTGGGATGTCAGGGCAACAGGGCTATAATCATTAATGCCTGAAGGGTTTGTTTTCTTTTGTACCGGAACAAGGCAGGAAGTCTTCCACAACAATGGAACCTTGTCTTGGGTCAGGCTAAGGTTGAAAAGATATTGCAGAATCCCACAGAGCTGCTCTGATCAGCCCTTCAAAACTCTGGGGCTGACAACAGACCTGCAGCCTTGTTCCAGTTCAGTCTCTCCAGCTGCCTCTTCACCTGACTTCTAGAGACAGAAAAATGGGAGGGGGAGGCACAGGGTGTAACAGCATCTCCTGATTTGGTTGAAGCAAACTGCAGAAGCAGAAGCATGACTCATGACTTGTTCCCATTGGTCCTAATGACCACCCACTCTACCCCCCCAACTTTCCACAGGGTTAACCTTTTGGGGGGTTAACCTTATTTTTTTTACCGGGACTGCATGTCAAATAGCCACTGATGTTTGTCTAATTTCTAGTAATACATCAATCAATCAGCCTTACCGAAAAATCGATCATTTCAAAAAATCTAACCCTAACCCTTTTTGCCCAGTCTATTACATCCAATACTCTCAGAAAACATTTAATTATGTATTATTTAATTAACTATTTATATTAAGCAGATTTGTTCTCAAAGAAAGGTGGATATCAGAATCAGCAAGTAAAATCTCAGCTCATCTTTCCAAACTGAAGTTATTCAGTAGGGTATTCCAGGATAAAAATTAATAGCATTTCCACAGAGCCTAACTACAAAATGTTGGACCTGTTAAATCATCAAAATATTCTATAACTAAACAAGAATATCATCCCCTTGTTGATAACTGCTGCAGTAAAAGGGAAGTAGAGAAGAATTTTATCCAGTTTTTAGGGAATAATATTGAATGAACTGAAATACGTTTCTGTGTATTCAAGTTGCATCTTTTGTGCAATAATTGTTCCAATACTTACCCTGAAAGGGTGTCTGACAGATTTAAAATGTTGGAATAGCAAATAATTTCTGTTCAGGCAAAACAAATTTAAAGGTAATGACCTGAATTAAGAACTTCACTTCCTTTAAAAGATTTTGAGCCACTTTCCTCCTCTGAAAAAAAGATGAGAAAATATTTACAGATTTGTCAGAGTGATGTGTGTTTCTCCACATTCTAAATCCAGTTTGAAATCAGTATGTTTGTGGACTGACAGAATAGTTATTGACAGAATCTGATGGGGCCTGTCTTTTCCCTCTGGGGCAGATGAGGACTCATCTGCTCAGACATGTTATTAGAATATGAAAGAAAAAATACAGGTTTCATACCGTTTGTGAACCGCTTTAACAAAGTTTTCATGATTGGAATTCATTTATTCTCTCTGTTGGTGATTTAAAGCACCTTGTGATTCAGGCGATCTTGGCACCCGTTCCGCAGCCATCTCATTGAATGGCAGACAGCTAAATCAATCCTGAACTATCAGTGAATATGTGGGAAGGTGGTGGGACAGAGGAGGGTTTGAATTTACATTTATATATGAATATAGGTGCCTGTAGGTTTGGTCTTGTCGACATTTTAAGACATTGACATGCTAATCACGAGGCTAGGGGATGCCACCTGTCTAGTGAGGTAACGGTATATTCACAGAGGGAGTGACATGTACATCCTACTACTACTGCACAAGCCCACCTTCCTTTGAAAATAAGCAATATTATGCAAAAAGAATCTTTTTGTGACAGTGGCGCATCCATCAGCTCTTCTTATTCCTAGTGCACATTTTTCTGCAGCTGTGCAAAACTAGTGTTGTGTAGTTCTTGAGTTTTCAGTGAATGAACGGAATCTAATCACTTGATTAACTGATTCATACATTTCTCAGTACAGTTGAGGAGCAGGTCAGCGCACGTCTCGGTCGGTACTGGAACTTCCGCGTTCTGTCACGCTCGTGACTCTGAACATTCACTGCCCAGAGTGATTTGTTCTACATTTTCCTCTTTCAGGGGACACGGTGTCACGTCACAGGAATTTTATCTGTTTCTCCAAACTAACAATCATGAGTCAAGCCACATGAAAACAATCTCTGTCTCTCTCTCTCTCTCTCTCTCTCACACACACACACACACACACACACACACACACACACACACACACACACACACACACGTGCGCACGCCTGTCACCCCTGTCCCCCTCATCTTAACAGAGACAGAGCAATGAAACCGCGTAAAAAGGAGACAGTAGAAGAATGAGTAATAGCAGGAGAGACAAGAGATTATATATTAAGTATGTGTGTATCACAATATCTTTTGTTTGTTTAGTTATTTTATTTGTTATATTTCTTTTTCTTTCTATATTTTTAATGTAGGCCACGCATAGATTCAAATCTGTAGGATGGCATTTGATGTTCTTAATTTAATATTTGATTTTCCACTAAACATCAACAAGACCTATTTGTTTTATTTTGGTGGCATTTAAATTAATATTTCATTAATATAAACATGTACAGTATTTATAGTTTGTTTCCATTTTGCATTTTATTTTTCCCACTTTAAACATTTATTGTTTTTATTTGAGTCCTTTATTTGAGTTCTTAAACTTGCTGGAAATGCGTGCTCATTCACATCCAAATTCATAAGCAGTGATTGGCAGAAACAGCACCACCACTTCCCTCACAGTATTAGTTACTTCTATTCATGAACCAGTACATGTTTCATTCCCGCTCTTCCTGAGATTTGCAACTCTCCTGGAAACATCTAGTACAACACTGATTTGTGATTCTAGTGTATTGGTGACGTTGTGACATCTGGCCATGGACTAGAATTCAGATTGAATTCTGAACATGTACCATGGGGAAGAAGTCGGGATGGGTTGTAAAGCCAATGAATTTCACACATCCACGCAGAGACAGCCTCTCACATCAGGGATGCCTGCTATGAGCCTAGACCACTCCTCACTATCTTACACATTTCTTCCTGGGACTCTGAAGGAGAAGGTCTCCCCTGGGGTCCTGCCATGCGCCCACATGGGCCTCAAAGAGGTCCACAAGCTGAGTAAATGTGCCTTCTGTTAAACTCATCTCCCCTTGCTTCAATGGAGCGACAAAGGGGGAAATTCTCGTCCTCTGCGGAGCGGAAGACCTGACTGGCATCGGAGAAACTGCCGGCTGAATCAGAGTTAAGTCTTAACTTCTGCGTCAGACGCCGGAGCAAAGAATCCCTATGCCAAAACCAGCTTTGTTTATTCTTCTCAGCTGTTGCAGGAAGCTTATTCTAGACAACGTAGAGCGGCCAAAAGCCGACACAGGACTCAGTATCCCAAGCTGAGAGCTCAGAGACTGCATGCAAGACCTCAGACTGGCCTGCTCCGAACGCGTTTCGGCTAGCTCAGAGCCGCATGCCCAAAGTGAAGCGAACTCACACCGGGGCACCGACAAGTTTGGCAGAGAAATAAACAAGGAAAGTTAAATGGTTTATTTAGGTTTACGTAATGCATTACATGGTGTTTTTAAAACACATGGAATTGACCGATGTAGCTCCCATTAGTATTTTGAAACCATGCCATTGCTGATGTGATTCAAGTGTGTTTTATGGTTATAACAAACGTTATCTCCACAAGGGTTTTAAACATTGAGGGGATATTAATGTTTGTGTTTATCCGGTCCACTCATTATGACTAAAATAAAGCCCAAGCTTTTGAAAGTTAGCGCCAAATGTCCGCTAGCCTAAATGCTATTAGCTTCCGGTAACTTCTGCTTTGTCGGACGCGACTACAGTTCATTTCAAGCATAAAATTTGTTTTGCTTCGCTCCACCACCGTTCAATAATGCTACGAGCATTATCACCACATTAATATGGAATATTAATGTTGATTTAAAGACATTTTGTTTAACTTTAGGATTAGCTGATTTTAGCGACCAAGCACTACAGCGACCCCTAGCCTCCCGGAGGTATAATCGCATTAATAAAATCAAGCGTCCCAAAAGTTAATGATTTTACTGAGAAAATCTTTCTTTAAAATTTTATTTTATCAAATAATGTTTTATTTAACTCAGGGTTTGCATTGTGAATGGGTTGAAACACATACCAATTGTTCTGAAATAGAATGTAAGCTCATTCCATGTTCTTTAAGATGAACTTTGGTTCTTTAATTCAGATCTGCAGTGAACAAGGATTCACTGAAGTATTCTGATGATAATAATCAACCACTTTGTTTTGTCTTTTGTGTCTTTTAGTGTGTACATAGTTCCTTATCTGCTTTTTATCTTCATTTTGCTTAGTAGTTTAGTTAAGCTTCACTAGCCTAGTAGAGAGGATTTGTTGATTGAAATATAGTGTTAATTCAGATAAACAGCATTATATAGAGATGTTCTTTTGATGTTGATTTTATTTCTGTTAATTAATTTTTTAACTTGAAGAGAAGTTTTCACTCCTTTTTCTATGTGCGTGCGGAGTTTGCTGTTAAAAGACCGCCAGTGCTCGAATCAACCATTTCAGCTATTGTTCTGATATCAGCTCTAGAGTTGATATTCACTGGACAATACCTAACAGACAGAGAGTTATTTATTAAACATTAAATAACTTTAAAACAGTGTGTAATTGCACAACAGTTATTTGAGTGTACTGATGAACGTAGCAGGAGACCGAATCACTCAGTGTTCTGTCAGGTTCCCATATAAAAAGGGTTGCAGCTCTTGGATTACTCAAGCCACTTTATTTTCCATTCGAGCCCAACTTATTCTACATATCCAATTCCCTAACAAACAGGTATGGTCTCCCCTTTAGTGGTAATACATGTAATTCAATGCATTACACCACATCCCCCTTACTGAAGTTAGTTTAACCATTCAAAGCAGCAAACACAAAACATTGCTATGTTAACATTTTCAGTACACATAACTCATCTAAACCTGGGCAAAAGTAACTTATTAATGTTGGAATATTTCCATAAAACCCCCTCTTTCCTTCTCTTCCATAAACACTTGAGCTGTCAATTACAACATTTTAAAGCAAAAAGCTCCATACTATAAACTGTATTCAGAACTCACACTCGGCAGACAAAAATAGTGCTGCCTGTTTTCCCCCCCTTTTTATAGATCCAGTCTTTTTGGTTTTATCACCTCTCTACCCGACATGGTTCGCATAACTCAAGGTGTTTGTCATGTATCTGATTCAGAAAACTGTCTCTGTAGGACGGTTCTTTTCACTGGACTGGGTCGGTTCAGTCGGGGCCTCTGGTGTTGGGATAGATACAAGATGACTGTGATTCCTTCTGATTGTACCATTGGCCCACTGATAACATAGGAATGAAGATTCGAGTGGATAGATGTCACTGTGACCTGAGCCGTTGTATCTGTAATCCAAACTCCGGGTCCAGGTAACAGTTTATCCAAATCTTGTGCCTGTTGAAAGATTATGCTCGTCTCATCCTTCTCTCCTTCTCCACGTGGTGTATTTGTTGTAGATTTGGCACACATGGCTGCAAGGCCTCTGGCAGCATTGGCAAGGTGGTATGGAGTCTACGGCCCATAAAAAGTTGAGCTGGGCTATAGCTCGTCGTCTCCCAATGAGGACGACGAGCATGCAGATGAGCTTCCCTGTCCCTTCTGACAGTTTGTGCAGAAATTCTTTGGTCATGTAAACCGATTGTTTGTTCTCAGACAATCTTGGAGGTGAACATGCTGGATGTGGAGGTCCTGGGCTGGTGTGGTTACACGTGGTCTGTGGTTGTGAGGCTGGTTGGATATGTATTGGCAAATTCTCTGAGACGCCCTGGAGAAGGCTTATGGTAGAGAAATTAACATTCAATACACGAGCAACAGCTCTGATTGACGTTCCTGCTGTCAGCATGCCAATTGCACGCTCCCTCAAATCTTGCGACATCTGTGGCACTGTGCTGTGTGATAAAACTGCACCTTTTAGAGTGGCCTTTTATTGTGGGCAGTCTAAGGCACACCTGTGCAGTAATCATGGTGTTTAATCAGCATCTTTATATGGCACACCTGTGAGGTGGGATGGATTATCTCAGCAAAGAAGTGCTCACTATCATAGATTTAGACTGGTTTGTGAACAATATTTGAGGGAAATGGTGATATTGTGTATGTGGAAAAAGTTTTAGATCTTTGAGTTCATCTCATAAAAAATGGGAACAAAACCATCAACCTGTAATCATGAGTGAAAGAAAATGGAGCAAAAATTGGACACATTTTTAACTACACAAACAGTTGAAGGGCAGAGTGTAGACTGCAATGTTAAAATTTCCTACAGTGCAGGGTCTACCAACAACCCACTCAAAAAATAATTCATGCATCTGTTGGATCTAAGTATTGTTAAGAAAAATAAAATATCTTAGTGGGGGTTACTGAGGAATGCAGAGGTGTTGACTGCCCCTCTCTGTTGCTGGGTAGAATAACATGGCGTTTTATTGCCCCCCGGGGGGGGGGGGGGGAGGGTGGTCAGAAGGAGAAGGGGTCAATCATCCTCCCCCTGAGCTTTGCAGGAGGAGCTCTAAAGTTGATAAAAAGAGTGTTTGTCCAAAACTTACTTCAGACCGACTTCTCCATCGCGCGGTGAAATCCTCTTGAGCAATGTTTTCCTCATTCACTGACAAATCCGGAACCGGGGTAAGATGGGCCTTCAATAGGAGCAGGCCGGTATAAACTAAATCTTTAACATGGTGCAGTGACGTCGGATTTGGCTGTAAGTAATGAGACATTTTTGACTTTGGGCGCGAAGAAGTGACCATTTGCAGCACCACAGGGTTGACCCGAATAGGTGAAGAGATTTTTGATTCTCTTTTGGCAAAATGTTATATGCTTAGGCAAAATCTTTTAGGTGGTGCTGTGAATGAGAAGCTTTGGTAACACTTTATAATAACTATCCGTTATAACTAGTTAATAGATAAATTGTAAACTGTTAACTAATGAGTTATTAATCACTTGTTAAGTGTTTGTTAATAGTTTGCTAAGGATTTATAACTATGCCTTATAGATAGTTAATAGACCATTAATAGTGAATTACTTACTAATGACTTGTATCAGTTAATAGTTTATATATGTTATTGGGACGTTATTCTAAAGTTGCAACTATTCCTCATTTATTAACTGCTGGTAAATGAGGAATAGCTGCAACTTTAGAATAACGTTTCGATAACATACATAAACTTATAACTAATACTTAACAACTACATTAACTCACACATACAGGTCACTTGTTAATAGTTTGTGAACCATCTACTAATACCAGTGAAACTTCAAGGTACAGACATTTAATGTGATTTTTAAAATATCACATTTTTGTACCTAAACCTTCTTCCACCCATAGACTTTTATGTGTACTATATTTTGCCAAAGACATACAACAGACAACATGTTGAACATTGTTTTTAATGTACAAAAACAAACATACTGAGCCTTCACATGGCAGAACAGCAGTATACAACAGTATAGAAACCCTTGAGGTTTGGGCACTTTTTGTGCTAAACATTTAATAAACATAATATTTCAGAGAGACATTTAATGTCTATACATCACAGCAATGTCATGGATTATCCGTCCTAATGGCCCCTTGCGATGCTTCTGGGCCAGTCACTCATACCATTCAATAACTCTGAGATGGTCTACCAGTAACTCCTCTGTACGATTCCCCCTGAGTCTCCACACATTTTCCTTAACCGTTCTCCAGGCCCTCTCTATGTGCTGAGTATGTGCACCTGTTTGGGCATCAACATATGAAACACTGTGATTGACAGTGAAATGGGTGTAACCTAGCTGAGGTAAAGCATTGCAATAAGCCTGCCACTCATCACTTATTATTGTAGATCCCACTTTAACATGGTGAGCTATAAGCGGCACCAGATCTCTCCTTCTTCTTCTCTCGACTAAGCGAAGAACAGGCTTTGCATGTCTTCTCCCTCTCCGGTTCACACCTAGCATCCCAAAAACCTACTTCTTCCTCTTCCACCCAGCAGCCATTCGTCCTCGTCTGTACTGTTGAAAACATAAAATATTTGGAATTATTCTTGTTTATACAAAGTGAATAATGTCGTAATAATGTCGTAATGTACATTACTATCTTGATAATAGTAAATTCTGCTTGCCTTTCTTTTGTGTCTGAAGTGACTCTCATCAATGGTGACAAACTGCTGCCGCGCTCCAATGTACTGGCCTGTTGCTCGCAGATATCTGTCCATTGCAGTAGTGCAAACATCTCGCAGCTTTTGAGCCATCTTGGAAAGGGTTGCTGAGCTTCCAGAGATGTCATTATTGATCATGTCCACTTGACGTAGACGCAGGCCTTGTGCAAATCTAAATAATTATTATATCACAGTTAGCAATAAAGTGGTTCTTTTGTTTGTTTTTTTGTTTTCATTTGATACACAAATTTAGCCTCTACTGCACCCAAGGATATGACAACTGTCAGCCATTGTGTAGACAAAAACAGCAATACTGATGGAAAATATATTTCAAGATTTGAAGACTGTTTGTGTGGAAGAATGGGCCTTGAAGCTGTCATTGCCAACAAACGTGTTTGTACAAAGTATTAAATACATTTCAGTAAGTTTGTTCAGTACTTTTTCCCTGTGCCATTTCACTTTATTACAAATAACTTAATTTCTGGACATCTATGATTTGATTTCTTTGTATCTGTGGATTGTGTGGATTGTTACCAATTTCTGGTGAAAGTCCCATGTCAATAGCACCTCTAGAAATATATTTACCGAGAAAAATGGTGGCTTATTTCACCCGCTGTACACCTTTTAGCAAAATGAACAAAAGTGAAATAACTCCAAGCACCTGCTATCATCATGAGTCTACAGATGCTTCATAACATAATAATCACAAGCGTTACTCCAAACTCTCCAGTTATTGTTTATGACTGCATAGTTATACAGTATTTCTACTGAAATAACACTTTTCATTATAGACAGACTAAAATCATATACCTATACCATAGTGTATACCTGTACACAAAGCGCATCCAGTTGAAGAGGGAAACCTTTGACTTGCTGAACATAGATTTGTGTCTAATTGACCTCTTCAGTTTCCTCCCTTTGTGGTTATGGTGTTTGCAAACCCTGAAAATATACAAATAAAGATAAGGATGACACAGGTCAGGGAGGTGGCTAAAGCAGTCTCAAACATTTTCATGCCAAGGACCTCCAAATTAATCAGTATTTGGCCATGGATCCCATCGGAAAATATTTTGTACCAGGTACCTCCATAAAATGTGTGTTAAATGTTTCAAAAGTGCTGAATATTAATTTCTAGAAATTAATGTTAACATTAATTCTGATATATTGGGCACTCTTAATAGCTAACAATTAAAATAATTCATTTCATTTCATGCAATAAAAATAAAACATACTATGCACAGTTGTCCACACAAACTGATTCCTTGAATTTCATCTTGTGTTTGCATTTTCAGTAAGGAGTAACTGCAGAGCTGTGGGGGCGTTCCAACTGTGGGGGCGTTCCGACTGGGGGCGTTCCGACTGTGGGGGCGTTCCGACTGGGGGCGTTCCGACAGAGCGGCCATCTTAGGTCAGACCAAGGTGCAGTCAGACACAATACAAGTCAATTCAGGAAAATGTACTTTATGTTTTCAGACACTGAATCCGGTCAATTCTCACCCGTTTTCCAGATAAATCAACTGACTGAAAACGTCACCTCTTTAGGGGCTACATAGGACCAATTGATTGAAATAAATGATTGTCTAACTTAATAAATTATTTCGAATTTGTATTGAAAGTAAGCAAACTTCCAGAGCTCCGTCCGAGGATGCCCGATTTTTGCTCCGCTTATGGGTGCGCAAATAAAAGGACACTTGTTTTTTATTAAACAAACCATACATTGAAAAATATTGCAGAGTTACACAAAAGCATCCGAAACTTTCGTCCGTTGTAAGGCAGGTGACAGTCCGGATTTTGAATGCCCCACACGCATATTTGTCCTTCTTTTTCAGGCTTTATGCTAGGAAGCGGATTTTTTTTTTCCAACTTTGCCTGGCTCCATGCAGCAAAATGTCCAATCGCCTACTCGCTCGGATCTGGTTTTTACCTGGGATTACATGTAATCAATACGCTGCGCTGCAGCTGTGTGACAGAAGCAGCGCTGTCAACTCCGCCTCTGTATGCTTTCTTTTTTTTTCTACAGTCGCTGGTAAATTTCGTGAGTTGTTTTTTTTTTTTTTTTTTTTTTTTTTAGCTTTATTTTTGAACGTGCAGTCGCATATTTGGGGTGTTTCTCCAGTAGAAGCCCTTATCCTGACAGGACAGGATTCTATCGTAGGCTACTACATATAATAGTCATAATAGTCCTCGCGCTGTTGCTTTCTCCTGACACCGCGAGCCGGTTAATATCTGTCTGCATACAACGCCGTTATTATTACAAATCACAGGTAAAACTAGGTAAAACTAATACCCTGCGATAGGGATTTTTTTCGTCGGGACGGATTTTTTCAGCGGGACGGACATTTTTCGTCCGTCCTGCTGAATGAAGGAGATGGAGGGAAAAAATATATGTATTGAAGTGGGCAAATCAACGAACCAATCAGCGTTTGCGTTGGCGTGTGGGCGTTCCGACAGTGGGGGCGTTCCGACAGTGGGGGCGTTCCGACAGTGGGGGCGTTCTTACGCTCTGCAGTTATACCCTTCTCTGCATTTTTGACATCTCATCCCTTTTCTTCTGCATCGATTTTATTATTTCTCTGTGTCCTCTTTTAGATTTAGTTCTGCCTTCAATAAGCTCTCTTAGCTCAGTGGCTAAACCAGGCATTGTTTGGCCACAATATCATAATACGCCACATTACTACGTATGAAAACAAGCCAATCATAATTGTAGTCACGGGCTGGAGGCGGAGCCATGTGGCCTTCATCATTTTGGGTGGTTGTCAACTTGTCAATCACCTGTCACCACTGTGGCGTGAGTGACTATTACGGACCTTCTTTTTCACTTGCTCGGCAAATTGTTGATGCACAGCCCATAGTAGCATTGACTTTAAAGAATTAATACAAGGTCTGGTAAAATGTGTAATACCAGTGTTCCCAGCGGCGATGCGCAAAATACTGAGATAAATCCAGGTACTGTCGGGAGGAAGAGAAAGAAGTTAACAGCGCAAACTACACCTGTGGACCATGCGGTGCACATGGACAACAATGGTAAGCTAGACTGCATGTTAACAAAGTCCTGCTAGAAAGAGGGTTAGCCCAACTAGTCAAGTGTACAGTGTTGAATGTGTGTGTGTGTGTGTGTGTGTGTGTGTGTGTGTGTGTGTTGTGACGCTTGAAGCTAATAGAAGACTCAGCCTATATGAGTTGTAAGTCTTGTTGTAGGCCTATATTTAGTAGAATTATTATTTTCGGAGAGTAAGAAGGAGTGCATACAAAGTATTAATGTTGACTGAATGTAAACGCTGTCAGTTATAAAGGCTGAGCTATATACAGATGTTATATGGCATAATGGGTGTCTTTTCCTGGTTTTTAAAGGTATTACTGTAAAGTGATGTAATTATCTGAATTTACAAGACTGATTTAGCTGGTAAAACTTAGTCTGGAATAACTGCAAAATACTAAAACAAGAATGATCATACACGTGATCATATGCAACTAAACTTTAGATTAGGCGAAATATCAAGGTATGTATCATACCATGACAGAACCTGAAAATATGGAGATATTATAAAAGGCCTTATCTCCCAACCATATATATATATATATATATATATATATATATATATATATATATATATATATATATATATATATATATATATATATATATGTATGTGTGTGTGTGTGTGTGTGTGTGTGTGTGTATGTGATGACAGTCTGTACGGATCCATTTCTTATATTCATTGGTGATGGATGATAGTTATACAATTACATTCAGTCATTCAGAGATCCAGTGCAGATATCTAGAGCCAGCTGCTCATTATTTTATTTCACCTTCATCTGGCTTTTATGATGGGAGCTTTTTTAATTCCCTATCTTATCATTCCTCCATTCATGTTTTGTGGTGTTAATTCACTATTTGTATGTTTGTTAAACTTAACTAAATTTCTATCTGTTTCAGCTCGTCATCCTGAGGAGGTCATCAAGAGATACAGAAAAGTCCTTAAGGCATACACGAAAGGAAGAAAGTTGAGTGTGGCATATCGAAGGATCGGTGTCGACAGAAACACCATCGTCGCCAGTGCTCCCATCTGTGAGCTGGCTGTTGTGGCACCAAAAAAATACAAGGAGTTGCTGGTTGCTCATACACCACAGCAACAATTGCAGGACTTTGCCAGAAAATGTCAGGAAGTGTTGATTAATAATCCAAACCTTTTGAGGGATGTTGAACATCAAAAGAAAAAGGGAAAACTGCTTCCTCTGTCTAAGAAAACTTAGTGTTGTTTCACTGTGGGATGGTGCCCAAGAGCAGTTCAGTTGTGGCTCGGGTCGAGTTCATTGGGTATAGCAGGTCCAGGTTGTGGATATGTTCATATCAGTAATGCCAAAGGCTTGATTTTGATTTACTTTTTTTTTCTCATGTCCTGCACAAAAAGTGCCCAAACCTCAAGGGTTTGTATACTGTTGTATACTGCTGTTCTGCCATATGAGGGCTCAGTGTGTTTGTTTTTGTACATTAAAAACAATGTTCAACATGTTGTCTGTTGTATCTCTTTTGGTAAAATATAGTACACATAAAAGTATATGGGTGGAAGAAGGTTTAGGTACAAAAATGTGATATTTTAAATATCACATTAAATGTCTGTACCTTGAACTTGTTTCACCCATTTGCTGTTCTACAAAGTTTCACTGGTATTAGTAGATGGTTCACAAACTATTAGCAAGTGACCTGTAAAGGTTGAATTAATGTAGTAGTTAAGTATTAGTTATAAGCTTATGTATGTTATTGAAACGTTATTCTAAAGTTGCAGCTATTTCTCATTAACCAGCAGTTAATAAATGAGGAATAGTTGCAACTTTAGAATAACGTCCCAATAACATATAGTTAACAAGTCATTAGTAAGTAATTCACTAACAGTTTATTAATGGTCTATTAACTATCTCTAAGGCATAGTTATAAATCCTTAGCAAACTATTAACAAACACTTAACAAGTGATAAATAACTCATTAGTTAACAGTTTACAATTTATCTGTTAACTAGTTATAACGGATAGTTATTATAAAGTGTTACCGAAATGACCAATCTATATAATCTGATCCAATCTGTATAATCTGATTGAATTTGACTTTGGAAAGTGCCTTGAGATGACATGTATTATGAATTGGCGCTATATAAATAAAACTGAATTGAGTTGGATTGATACAGACTTGATACAGAAGTGTGAAATGATTATAAAGTCAGGAGAAACTTGTGTAGTGTGGCCCTAGTTTTAGCAGTACAATGTCATACTTAATCAATCACATCTTGGGAACTGCTCAAGTATTTGTCGTCAGTTATTTGCAATGTGCTCTGCTGACAAAAAGCAAATGCAGTAGCAATAATTGGTGGGAATAATGAAACATCTTATAGAGCAGAGGTGGCATATTTTTTGAGGTGTGGTAGAGACAGCAGTATGTCTCTCAATGTCAGAAAGGTAAAAAATTGATTATGGACTTTGTTTAGATTTTTAACATATATTCCCTAAACAAATTAATGAAAGTTTACACCACAAACCATGGTTGTTTTGTAAATTCTGGTATATCCAACGAGTAGACTTTTTTTATTTAAAAATGCCCATTATATTTAAAGGTATTAACAATGACTGCTAAAGTATAACATTGCTAATAGGTCTAAAAAGGTTGATTGGCTTGTGAAAAAAACATATATATATATAAAAATAGTTAATTTAAAACAAAAAGTATAATTTGGTTGTGTATGGAAAACATTTTTAGTTAGCTGTGTAATTTAATTTGAGTCGATATAACTTATTTTTGTGCTCTCTATATTTCTTCTGTTTTTGGTTTACAATGGCACAGTAATTTCCATTTTTCCAGACTTGTGTAATATTCTTCCAAACAGTCTGTTATTAACAGCCGGAGTAGCTGTGCCGAGCTCAGAGTTGTGTACAGAACAGAGGCTGTCCAGCAGATGAGCTCTCATCTGCTGGAGCTGAGGAAAGCACATGGTCAAGTGGTCAACAAATGAAAATGGAAAATTGCTACTACTTGTTGAGCCGCTTCAAGTACACACAGTGGATGGAGGTGGTCAGGTCATGATGAATGCCCCGTGTCCCCATTGTTGTTGATATGATCAAAAAATTCCAGGGGCCACCCCTACCCTCGTTGTCTATTCTCAACCAAAATAGACAAACAGATGTGTGCAGGTCAGCTGAAAGCACAGAAAATTGCCTCTGCAAAATTACCTTTGGAATAAAAAAATTCTCCAATGTTTTTTTTGTCTTTTGAGACCTGTTAATGTTTTTCATCAAAATAACAGGGGTTTGAACTTGTTTTTCAGAAAACCAAACAGGGGAGTTGGGATGCATTCAGCTGTCTTGTTAAGCACAGTGGCCATTGCATGACTGGTTAGCCAGTGTTACTTGATTAAGACAGAATTCAATTGAATTGCATAATTTGATTCAGATTCAGTCAAATGAAGGGATGCAAATGGGGGTTCAATCTTCTGTCTGACTTC
The DNA here is from genome assembly GCA_037039145.1 of Fundulus diaphanus. NCBI lineage: Eukaryota > Metazoa > Chordata > Actinopteri > Cyprinodontiformes > Fundulidae > Fundulus > Fundulus diaphanus. The sequence goes on along the minus strand of CM073124.1, from coordinate 56,689,952 downwards.
AGGTATTTCAAGTTTTTATGATCAGTTCACACTAGGAACGGTTCCTTGGCCCCTTCCAGCCATCGTCTCCACTCTAGGGCAAGTTTGACCACTAGGAGTTCATGGTCATCATAGTTTGATTCAGCTTCAGAGAGGGACCTCGAAAATAAAGCACATGGAGTAAATAGCCCTTAGGCTCAGAATGGCACGTACCCTGGTGTTGAAAGCATTCACCTCCATGATAAATTGTTGGGTAGGATCTGTGGTGCACAGGACAGAAGCAGATGTGAATACGTTTTTGAGTCTGTTGAATGCTTTATTCGCTTGGTCAGTCCAGGTGAATTTAGATTTTGTTGGTGTCAGGTTATGGAGAGGATAAGTAATCTGGGTTAAGTTTCTGATGAAGCATGTGTAGAAATTAGCGAAGGCAGAGAATCTCTGGAGTTACCTGCGGTCTGTGGGTGTTGGCTAATCCTGAACTGCAGAAATCTTGGCAGGGTCTATTATTTGGTTGAGTGTAATGATGAAGTCAAGGAATGAAGTGGTGTCTTTATCGAATTCACACTTTTCTGCCTTAACGAATAAGTTGTTCTGTAACAGGCGGAGTACAGAGCAGACGTGCTGTTGGTGTGTGATCAGGTCTTTGAAGAAGATCAAGATGCTTTCCATGTAGACAAAAACATATTGCCCCACCACAACTCTAAGGACGTCATTCACCAGGAGCATTTGTGAGTTCAAATGGCATCAACAGGTATTTGTAGTGTCCAGTGGGTGTGTTATAGGCGGTCTGCCACCCCCTTCACGGATGCAAAACAGGTGATAAGCATTGTGGAGGTCTAACTCGGTGAAGAAGTTGGCCTCTGGATAAGGTCAAGGGCAGAATCCATGAGTGGCCGAAGATAATAATTCTGAATTGTAATGTTCAAAACTCTATAATCAATGCATGGCTGTAGGGAACCATCTTTTTTCCCACGAGGAAGAAGCCTGCCCGCTGTCGATGATGACGGATGGATGATTCCCACTGTTGTGATATTACCGCCAGGATCATCAAAATAATGGATCTCAGATTGGATTCTGAACAGTGGAAGAGTTTAACAAAGGAATTCCACTCTGGCCGTAACACGAGACTCTCAAGGCGTAGACGGCCCTTTTTCCCAGCAGGAGGTCAGCTGTGACCACCTCCCTACAGACAAAAAGCCACAGCACACCTCTGCTCACTCTCTTCTCCCACTTCTTCTCCCACTTCTCCACACGCTCCTCAAGAGATGACCAGCTCCCAAGGAGGGGGGTCTTCTTTCTTCGCAGCCATGTGACGGAAGGCCCTGCAGGAGCCATACACAGGCCTGAAAGAATGCCTGGACCATGAGGCCTGGTCAGGCCTCACCGACACACCAGCCAGCAGCTGAGGGAGATTCCCGGAGCAGCCACGCTTGACCCAGGGTCTGCTAGACCCGGCTGCCTGCTTCAGCAGAGGACCTGACTGAATCCGGACGAACATGTCCGGGCAAATACAGAGCTAAGTGGCTGTCTTAACCCACAATCAGATGCAGGAGCAAAGATCCCTGCATGCGAAACAGATCTGTGTATTTTTCCTCAGCCTGTACAGGGAAGTGAACACCAATGGAGCTGAAGGCTGGATGCTGAGGAAAACCCCTGCTTGGACTGCATCCCGGTCGAAGGACCAGGCCTCCAAGCTATCCAGACCACGCCGTTAGCCACATGCGGCTGCAAGGCTAACGCTAGCCTGCCAAGAACCGAGCGCTAGCCCGCTAGCGCTAGCCAACCATTTCCTCCTTCAACGCTTCTTCCTGGAACGGCCAAAGCGGACAGAACTCACACATGAGGCATCAACAGGTTGGGCAGCGGTCTGAGGGTGAAGAAAAAGGTTTATTGGGAAATGTTTGTAAACCGTGGTGTTTAGAACAAAGGGCTAACCGGTAGGTCGCGCTAGCCAAACATGCTATTAGCATTGTTAACATCCGGTTTCGGACATTTGAAAATGAGTTCGTTTTAAAGCATAAAGCGTAACTGTTCTGCTCCGCCATCCTCCGATGGTGTTATCTCCCTTATTCCCGCATCAATATGGTATATTAATGCCGGTTTTCAAGGCAATTTTGGGAACTTTATGTTGTAACCTCTTAGCCACCGAGTTGCCCATGCGCCCGGAGGGAGAATCGCATTAACAAATTCGGTCGTGAGGATTTAAATAATATTACAGGACAAACAGTCCTCAGAATATTATTTCAACAAATAATATTTTGTTTAACTTGGGCTTTGCATTGTGAATGGATTGAAATACATGGCAGATGTTTTAACTCCACCCCATGCTTTTGAAATCAGATCTGTAGTGAACAGGGATTCACTGAATTAATCTGATTATGATCAACCACTTTTGTTTGTCTTTGTTTGTTTTTGCATGTAAATAGTTCCTTAGCTTAGCTTCTTTTTATCTTCATTTTGCTTAGTAGTTTAGTTAAGTTTCACTAGCCTAGTAGAGAGGATTTATTAATCGAAATATTGTGTTAATTCAGGTAAACAGCATTACATGGTGATGTTCTCTGGATGTTCATCTTATTTCTGTTATTAAATTCTTGGACTTGAAAAGAAGTTGTCACTCCTTTATTCTATGTGTGTGCAGGTTTTGCTGTTAAAAGATCGCTAGTGCTCGAATTCACCCCTTTCAACCATTGTCTTGATATCAGCTTAAGAGCTGATCATCGCCAGACAATACTTAACAGACAGAGAGTTATTTATGAAACATTAAATAACTTTTAACAGTGTATAATTGCACAACATTATTTGGCGCCGCCTGGGTGGGCATTCATAAAAAAACATTATTTGGCGTCCCTTTCGGCGGGCGATAGTAATACAGCGGAAACTGCACACATATCAGAATATAACCTGTGACGTTTTTAGACTTTTAGGAAAATAAAAGTTAAGTAAAAAACTTCTCAGCTAGTGATAATAAACTTTACTACAAAGAGCTTAAACTCAGATGCTTGAGTCAATCAAGGCATCTGTCATAACCCACAGTCCCAGAGTAGATTTAACTGAAAAGTTAAGCTTACTGACTGAACAAAATGTTGTTGCACATTTGTCTCCAGATGATGTGACCTATCCTCATGTTTGCTTAAACCACAAGCATTAAATGAAAGTCCACATTTATGCGCTTTCAAAATTAACTGCCAGTCCAGGAAAGTTAGATGCTCAAATATCTAACCTAAGATGCTTTGCATATTTGTTTAACAAGACATTTTGAGAGCTTACTTGTGTTGTGTGGAACATATTTGTCTCCAGATTTAACTCCTAGTTAATCTGAGGTGTCACCCTATTTGTGAAAAGGGGGGTGATGCTCTTAAAGCTAAAAGTGCTAATTTCCCTTAAAGAAAGGTGAGAAGCATAAACTAAAAAGCTAGTAATTCCTTAAAAGGTGAAGCCTTGCGCAAAAGCTAGTAAACCCTAAAGAAAGGTAAGCAGTCGCTACAGAGCTCGTAAGTCCTAAAGGTTTAGCGTTCTTAACACTGAAAGAATAGTGTCGTCATAAGTCGCACGTTGAACAGTCAACCTGCGCAATTGTTTCCACACACACAGATAAGTATTTGCAAGATGTATGTTTAAACATAAAAGCATAGCTAAGCGTGCACAGACTGGATCTTATGTTATTTTGAAAGTTTGTCATAACTTGTGTTGTTTTGTGCTAGCAAGATGGAGCCAGAACGTCTCGCATCCGAAGCTGCACCTTTGGTGGACCAAGCAGACATAGAGAGGCAGAAGGTTGTCATTGGCGACCTCATCAAGTTATCTGCAGATGAGTTAAATAATTTAAACAATCTTAACCTTGCTGAATGCGATAAAATGATTAAGGAACTAATGGATTTTATTGCAAACCCAACTAAAGATGCTCTGATTACAGATGTTCTTTGCCAGATCACCCTGCTGCATCAGCAAAGATCCCAACTGAAAGCTAAACAGTTTCTTCAGTTACAGGTTGAGCATCAGATGGTTTTAGACAGAGTGAGTGCTCCCAGATGTGAGCTCTCAAAGACCGAGGTGAGGATGGAGGAAGCTGATGCTGACACCAAGGACCTCAAAGCTCCTGATGTCAGCGAGGCTGCATCTCACCAGAGAAGTGAGTTCTCCACCCCTCAGGTGATATCTTCACACGATCAACCTCAGCAGGTTGAATCATTGCAGGAGCTGGAATCACAGAACAGCTCTGCAGTTTCTAACACAGCACCTAGAACAGAACCAGTCTTGCCAAAATTTAGAACAGAACCTCTAAATTTTGAGTTTACAGGAAGTACTTCCACAGACTCCATGGGAGATGCTGGAAGTCAGACTGTCCATGATGAAGCCCTGCTTCATCCTGCTGCAGTGGACAGCCCCAAAGAGTACCAGGTAAACAACTCGGCAGACACCGGTGGTTCAGATTGGAGGGATGAGCAGACATCACACCTGACTCATACCACCACCTGTCCTGACTCTGTGCCGCCCCCTAAGGGCCAGAAGAGTCACACAGGTAGCCCACACCAACCTAAGCCCCCACCACATGTCAGAGTTCACACCTTGGAAAACTCTCAATTAGATCAGGAACATTCTTCCTTACATCGAAAGTTAGTTCACAGACCTCCATCAGGTCATGAACATAACCGATTTGACTTCCCAGGTGGTCCAGGGCCACCTCATAATTACGGTCTCCGTTTTTGCCAACTTGAGTACCTTGCTCAGGACATAGAACAGTTCGACCCAGATAATCATGATTCCAACATCCATAATTATCTGCAGGAAGTCGAACGCTGTCTTTTTGACCTGCCATTTCCCTCATCTCGTGAGAAACTAAAGCTTATTTGGAAAACAACGGCTAGAAGCGTTCATGTTTTCATTAAAGCTCTACCTCCAGGGATTCGTGACAGTTATTCAGCTCTTTGCAAAGCTTTAAGAGAAGAATATTCTGCGTACAGGGATCAGGCTTCAATAACTCTTGACGCTTTCAGCATCATTCAACAGGAAAATGAAACACCCAGAGATTATTACTATCGTTTAAGGAACGTTTATCCTCAGGGATGTAATTCTCCAGGTCCCGAAGAGGACCCACTTTTCAAGTCTTTGTTCCTTCATAATCTACATGACAGTGTACGTTATGAAGTGACCATGCATTGCAGGGAAAGTAACTTTTCCATGCACAAGATCCGCAGATATGCCCAGCTGGTTTGGGAAACTCGTTTGCAATGTGACAGGAAACAAAGCAAGCGTAGAGTCTTAAACCTTCAGACAGGGAACAGGCCTAAGAAAAGACACAAAGTCAGTTCTCCAGTGATCCAGCAGACCAAAAGGTTTGTGGACAGGCTGCCACGAAAGCCTCGGCAGCCAGATGAAGGTCAACTCTTTTACAATGCAAAAACCCAACATCATATTGGTAAAAGATGGAACCATTCCAAAGAAATGATCACAAAGAAACACTTTGAAAGTATCTGCCGAGATTTCCTGACCGAGTTTGTCGCATGTTTAACAAGATTAAACGGCGAGCTGATTGAGTCCAAAGCAACCACGCAACTTATCATGCCTCAGCTTGATAAGGTCAAAAATAAATTCTAGCACGGTTTATTCTGTTTTAACCCTTTCTTATTGTTCTAAGACTTAAGAAGTGGAGGTTAACCATCAGTTTACCACGGTGTTTAGAATTTGTTTTTTTTGTTTTTTTTTGTTTTTTTTCCCTTTGGTTTGGAATTTTGGGGTATGCCTAAAATATTTGTGGCACATCCAAGGGATGGATGTCTGAATATTTTATAGTTAGGGACAGCTCCCTGCCCAACATGCCTCAATCCTTCCAAGAGACACGCTTTCCCATGGAACTGAACTTTCAATGACTATCCTCTCGTCCACAGGAACCAAAGTGACTTTTGTCATTCCAGATCATGGCGTATGGACTTTTGGTAAATCAGAAAATGGAGAATTGGATCTACCATTCTCTGATTTAAAGGGGGGAATGTTGTGATATTACCGCCAGGATCATCAAAATAATGGATCTCAGATTGGATTCTGAACAGTGGAAGAGTTTAACAAAGGAATTCCACTCTGGCCGTAACACGAGACTCTCAAGGCGTAGACGGCCCTTTTTCCCAGCAGGAGGTCAGCTGTGACCACCTCCCTACAGACAAAAAGCCACAGCACACCTCTGCTCACTCTCTTCTCCCACTTCTTCTCCCACTTCTCCACACGCTCCTCAAGAGATGACCAGCTCCCAAGGAGGGGGGTCTTCTTTCTTCGCAGCCATGTGACGGAAGGCCCTGCAGGAGCCATACACAGGCCTGAAAGAATGCCTGGACCATGAGGCCTGGTCAGGCCTCACCGACACACCAGCCAGCAGCTGAGGGAGATTCCCGGAGCAGCCACGCTTGACCCAGGGTCTGCTATACCCGGCTGCCTGCTTCAGCAGAGGACCTGACTGAATCCGGACGAACATGTCCGGGCAAATACAGAGCTAAGTGGCTGTCTTAACCCACAATCAGATGCAGGAGCAAAGATCCCTGCATGCGAAACAGATCTGTGTATTTTTCCTCAGCCTGTACAGGGAAGTGAACACCAATGGAGCTGAAGGCTGGATGCTGAGGAAAACCCCTGCTTGGACTGCATCCCGGTCGAAGGACCAGGCCTCCAAGCTATCCAGACTACGCCGTTAGCCACATGCGGCTGCAAGGCTAACGCTAGCCTGCCAAGAACCGAGCGCTAGCCCGCTAGCGCTAGCCAACCATTTCCTCCTTCAACGCTTCTTCCTGGAACGGCCAAAGCGGACAGAACTCACACATGAGGCATCAACAGGTTGGGCAGCGGTCTGAGGGTGAAGAAAAAGGTTTATTGGGAAATGTTTGTAAACCGTGGTGTTTAGAACAAAGGGCTAACCGGTAGGTCGCGCTAGCCAAACATGCTATTAGCATTGTTAACATCCGGTTTCGGACATTTGAAAATGAGTTCGTTTTAAAGCATAAAGCGTAACTGTTCTGCTCCGCCATCCTCCGATGGTGTTATCTGCCTTATTCCCGCATCAATATGGTATATTAATGCCGGTTTTCAAGGCAATTTTGGGAACTTTATGTTGTAACCTCTTAGCCACCGAGTTGCTGTAGCGACCCCATGCGCCCGGAGGGAGAATCGCATTAACAAATTCGGTCGTGAGGATTTAAATAATATTACAGGACAAACAGTCTTCAGAATATTATTTCAACAAATAATATTTTGTTTAACTTGGGCTTTGCATTGTGAATGGATTGAAATACATGGCAGATGTTTTAACTCCACCCCATGCTTTTGAAATCAGATCTGTAGTGAACAGGGATTCACTGAATTAATCTGATTATGATCAACCACTTTTGTTTGTCTTTGTTTGTTTTTGCATGTAAATAGTTCCTTAGCTTAGCTTCTTTTTATCTTCATTTTGCTTAGTAGTTTAGTTAAGTTTCACTAGCCTAGTAGAGAGGATTTATTAATCGAAATATTGTGTTAATTCAGGTAAACAGCATTACATGGTGATGTTCTCTGGATGTTCATCTTATTTCTGTTATTAAATTCTTGGACTTGAAAAGAAGTTGTCACTCCTTTATTCTATGTGTGTGCAGGTTTTGCTGTTAAAAGATCGCTAGTGCTCGAATTCACCCCTTTCAACCATTGTCTTGATATCAGCTTAAGAGCTGATCATCGCCAGACAATACTTAACAGACAGAGAGTTATTTATGAAACATTAAATAACTTTTAACAGTGTATAATTGCACAACACCACTTTGAATCATCCATCCGAATGAGGGAATTGCTCATCCATGAACTCAGTATTAGCGCCAGAGTCAATAAATACTGATACAGAGTAAGACCTAGCAGCCACATTGATGGTTGCTTTAATGCTGAATTCAATATGGGAGGAATCAGAACTGTAATGGCGCAGGAGAAATCCCCTACCTTGTTTTGATCCTGCTCTTTCAACATTTATTTTGGTTTTGTGTGCCCCTTTCCTCCACAGTAGAAACATAAGTTTAGTCTCCTCTTGCGGTCTCACTCCCCAATAGATAGCCTGCAGCCTCCCAGCTGCATGAGATGCTTCTGAGATCCAGACTCCTCCTGTGAGTGGCTACACGGAGAAGAAACCATGAGAACAGGAAATGCTTTTCTTTTAACCACCTTAACAGAACTGAACTCCTTCTCTCTCCTCTGCGTTCCCTTAGTCTCAGATCTATTCTTGTAGCAGAACCCAATTCTTTCAAAGACATGGACAGATATTGAGTAGCCATCTGATCCTTTATTTTATCATCTAGGCCAGGCATGTCCAAAGTGCTGCCCAGGGGCGTGGCCCCTGTACTGATTTTGTGTCGCCCCCAACTGTATTTCAAGAAAGATTTGGTCCACCGGCACAGGTGGCTGATGTAGATGGAAGCTTTTAGTTATTAATTAGGGCAAAATTATTACAAAAAAGTTAAATTCCTACAATTGAAAATGTTAAGTACAACACAAAGTATTCATCTTTAATAAACACACTTTTGACATTCTCTTTCACAGTAACATCTATCCAATGACATTTAAGTACTCAAATGCAGACTTTGGTGCATTGAAATCTGCTTTGAATTAAATTATTAAAATTGGCTAATGACAGCAAGTGTTTTTGAAGAACACCTGACCCAAATACTTCTTCTTATATTGCTAGACCAAAAAGAGTTCAGTTTATTATTGTCAAATACTGAAATTAAATTATTAAAAATAATTGGCAAATCTTTTAAAACAACAAATGAGCAAAACCCTTTTTTACCATTGGATCTACATGTCATGGTGCAGCCTTGCTTGCTGCACCATGGACATTTCAGGGCACTCTCAGCCTCCCATACAGCTCCAGATCCCATGCTCCACTAATCACCTACACCTGTCAGCCACTAATCAAGCCAGGACTCTTTCTACATGTCATCACTATTTAAACCTTCCTCAGTTAGCTCTTCCCTGTCGGACCGTACTGTTACCTCTGTGTTCCACTGCTCATCGCTGCTTACCTTGTCCTGTTCTTGTCCAGCCTGAGTTTACCGTCTGCCTGCTGTGATTCTGGTCCTGCTCTCACTCCAGCCCTGCAAGTATTCATCCAGTCGTGCTGTTTATCCTGCTGTGGTTCTGGCTTGCTATCTCCTTTCTGCTGTGGTGCTGGTCTTGCCATCTCCGTGCTCCGGTTCCATCTTGTTTACCAGCTCTAGCCATTAACTGCCTCCTGCTCCAGCCTGGTCTGAACTCTGGTCATCATCATCCACCATTCATCTTCTTCAATAAACTCACTTTAAACTTAACTCTGAGTGTGGTGTGTTCGGGTTCAGTTTACAAAACATGACACTACAGCCATTTACACATTCAATTACTACAAAAAAATCTGGACACTCCTGGTCTATGCCTTGCATAAAAGCATCAATCCTCCTTCTTCCAATTGCTTCTCAGTGTGTGACAATCTATTATGTAGCTAGTCACAGTAGGACCATTCTGTCAGATGGCTAATAAGCCCACTAAAAGCCTCTTGGCTGGGTAGAATGGGATCAAACATAAGGATGAATTATTTGGCGAAAACAGGAAATGAATAACAGATCTTAGCATTTCTGTGCCATTCAGTAGTGCCCCAGTTCTTAGCTTTACCAGACAGTAAGGATATGATGAAGTCTACCTTGGAGCGTTCCAAAGGGAAGGAAGAAGGTTTCAGCTGAAAGTGGATTTCACACTGGTTCAGGAAGGAATGACACTGATCAGGTTCACCTCAGGGGGAATGAGTCGAGGTTCTCTGTTAGTGTGGAGAAGTAACAGGAGGATTAAGAGAAGCAGTGCTAGTCTGACTGACAGATGTGATTGTGACACCATGGAACAGGTTAATAAGCTCCATCATGCATGTCTCTAACCTGGAAATAGCTTTCTCAACACCAGCATGCCACTCCTGAGTCGAAGGGGTAAATGTTTGGCCAGATTCTTCTGTAATAGACTGACAGAATCTGGGGAGCCGATAATTCAACCGACATAGACAATGAACGTTTAAAAGAGTTTGTTATTAATAAACTGGAGTTGTGACAGCAACTGACCAGAGCTCGTACTGGACAGGCTCTGAAGATTGAACCCAGCGGCTCCGTCTAGATGATTCGGATCACTGACTGATCTGGGCAAAGGCTAGTGGGGAAGACGTGGGCATCGTAACTGTGAATTTGAAGTCACAGAAAGAAATGCTATAAGAAATTTTTAATTTTAGATTTTCTTTCTATATTTCACAATTACAAAAAAAATCTCTTCAGATTCTTAAGTACAAGTACACAAATTGTGTTTGGTGAGGCACACATCAAAAACCTCTTACGTTCTCGAGTTTGCCCTAATTTATCCAAAACAATTGTTGCAAAACTATTTGTGCATTGTAACTGTGGAGTTTTGTAAATGTAGAATTTTTTTCTATATTTTACAATTAACAAAAAATATTACCCCTTTTCAGATTCTTAACTACAAGTACAAAAACCTCTTACATTCTCAGTTTTACTCCAAATGAGCCAAAACAAATGGCGCAAAACAAACTCACACACTTGCATCAACATTATCCCACAAACTTTTTTTAAATTGTATATTTTTCCTTAACACCATTACAAATCAGTGAACACAACTACACAGATCTGCTGCTGTGGGTAACAAATTCAGTTTTACAAATCACAGCTTCATTTTCAGGCCGCACCAACTATTGCCTGTTTCCTGCTCTCCTTTAGACGTTCTGGATCCAGATTTTTTTCTGGAGGGCGAGGAGGAGGTGAGCTTGCGGCGCAGGCTCATGCTGCCCCGCCTCCACTTGGTTATTCTGTTTCTCAGCGTAACCTATCTCCTCGTCACCGGAGACGTCAGCGCCGTCCTGCCCAGCATCCTTCTACCCCGGTTTCTGTGGCATTGCCGGCCATCTCTACCGCTCCGACTGCTGTTTCCTGTCCGCCATGCAATGCGGCAGAGTCGGACTCTAGTTCCGCTCTGAGCCCTCCAAAGATCCACCCAGTGACTCTTCTGATGTTTTTTTTGCAATGCGGGAGGAGAAATTAACATCCTTCCCCTCCACTATAGAACGGTTGAGAGAATCACTGTTTAAGAAGTATTCACCTGAATTGGAGGCTAAGATAACAGATTTCTAGGATAAATACAGAGTAGCTCCAAGGATATTGTACCACCATCCCTCATCACCCGCTGTTCTTAAATCAACCACTAGAGGTGAGTTTTCCCTCACCAACCAAACCTCCAAGCCAGTCCTTGCCAATATCCACACTTGAGAACACGTCCACACCAGTGTGAATTGCCCTGTGCCCGTCCTCTTCGAGGGTGACACCTCAGAGTCTGTTCCTGTCACTGGGGGCACGACTGCCACCTCAGATTCTGTTCCTGACACTGGGGGCCCGGCTGCCGCCTCAGAGTCTGTTCCTGCCGCCGAGGGTCTGGTCGATGCCTCCAGTCCTGTTTCTGTCGCTGAAGTTCTGATCGACGCTTTGGCTCCTGTTTTCATGGGTGCGACGCACGCCAGTGCTCCTGTCCACATGGGTGCGACGCTCGCCGGTCCACCAGTCAGCGTGGGTGCAACGCTTGCCAGTCCGCCAGTCAGCATGGATACGACACTCGCCAGACCACCAGTCAGCATGGGTGCGACCCTCGCCAGACCACCAGTCTGCGTGGGTGCGACTCTTACCGATCTTCCAGTCGGTGGGGATGTGGTGCCAGTCTTTGCTCCGGAGTTCTGCGAGGAGGGGGTCCAGGTGGATCCACCTCCGGTCTTCACTCCGGAGTTCTGCGACAAGGGGGCCCAGGTGGATCCGCCTCCGGTCTGCGCTTCGGAGTCCTGTGAGGAGGGGATTCAGGTGGGTGCGCCTCCGGTCTGCGAGGAGGGGATCCAGGAGGGTCCGCCTCCGGTCTGCGAGGAGGGGATCCAGGTGGGTCCGCCTCCGGCCTACGAGGAGAGGATCCAGGGGGATCCACGTCCGGTCTGCAACTCAATGCCTCGATGAGACGGCAAGCATCAGGGCCCTCCTTGTGGAGACGGCAAGCATCAGGGGCCTCCTTGTCTAGACAGCAAGCATCAGGGGCCTCCTTGTCGAGACGCCAAGCATCAGGGGCCTCTTTGTCGAGACGCCAAGCATCAGGGGCTCCTTGTCAAGACGCCAAGCATCAGGGGCCTCCTTGTCGAGACGCCAAGCATCAGGGGCCTCGTCAAGATGCCGTCTGAGGCCGTTCGCCAGGCGCCCTCTGAGACCGTTCCCCAGGCGCCGTCTTCACTTCGTTTTCCATTGCCACCTAAAAGCCTGGGGCTTTTGAGAAGCCTGGGACTTTGCAAATTACGGGTAGCGTTTCCAACCACATTTATCCGACCAATTTCACTCACATGATTTACTTTCCTAGGGCTTTAGTCTCTCAAGCAACCCCGTATTTCTCTGCTTTCTTGGGGCTTTGCTCAATGGATGGGGTTGCGTGCAGTAGGAAAAAACTGTCTTCCACAAGGGTGGAGTAAGGAGCAGTAAAGATAAGTTTTTTTAACCTTAATGTATCACAAAAAGTTGTTTTAAGATTACCTTAGGCGAGAACGTACACCTCCAAACTTCATCTGTGTAGTTGGTTCATCAGGAATGAGAGCCAATTTCAATTCTGCTCGGACTTGTCGTGAGCGACAGAGACCCGCTGTCAGGCAGTATTATGGCTGTTGGTGCTGCGTTATTATATGTCCAGACAGTCTGTGATTTCCCGTAGACTGGATTATGTTCATCACGGCTGGAAAGTCACTATAAAACCTTTACTAAGTTAGTGGGGGATGTTTGCGCATAACATATTTCAAATGTTAAAATCTTGGCTGGATGTTTTCAGCGTTTTGAATTAATCATAAATTGTATTGCCTCTCTTTCTGTGTGTGTGTGTGTGTGTGTGTGTGTGCCTGCGCACGCATGGGGGGTTGTCGCCGAGTGGTTAGAGCAGCGCGCTTGCACTCAGAGAAGGATGCAAGTACCCGGTTTGATCCCCAGTGCTGGCACTCTGGGTCCCTGAGCAAGACCCTTAACCCCTGATTGCTCCCCAGGCACATCACATGGCAGCCCACTGCTCCTCAAGGGGATCGGTTAAATGCAGAAAGCAAATTTCATTGTAATGTATGTTTCAATGACACTAAAGACGATATTACTATTACTATTATGTGCAGCAGGTTGGTTTCTGTGGCAGAAAAAGAGGAGGTGATCAAAATTCTGCGATACTGTACTTAAAAACCGTCCTATCTGAACTCATTATGTCTGTGCCGCAATGTGAATTACCTACAAGTTACAAGTTGTTTTTGCCTCGCTACCACCGTGATATTTGTAGCAAAAGTGAAAGCGAAGCTGTGACTTGTAAAAGTGAATTTGTGACTCACAGCAGCAGATTTGTATTCACTGATTTGTAGTTCTGTTAAGGAAAAAAATATGATTCAAAAACTTTTTGTGGGATAATGATACAGGTTTGTGAGTTTGTTTTGCACTATTTGTTATGGCTCATTTGGCGTAATATGAGAATGTAAGTTTTTAAATGTGTGAATCATCAAATAAATTTTTTGTACTTGTACTTAAGAATCTGAAGAGGTGTAACTTTTTTGTAATTGTGAAAGATAACACCACAATTATAAATTTCTTATAGCCTTTCTCTCTATGACTTTGAATTGCCAGTTACAATGCACAAAGACTTTAGATTCAAATATACCATCATATACAGAAGCCAACAGGAGAATCCGATAAGGGCATGGCAGGCAGGAGAATACAGGAATGAGACAGGTTGAGATCAGGAGGTCTATATAAGGAATGCTGGATGGTCTACTCACACAATGGCTTTCAAGAATCTGGTGAGTACCCACTGGAAGAGCCAAGAATATAAAGTGCTCCTCCCAGACAAATTACACTGTTTTTGCTTCTCTTTGTTCTCTCCTATGTGCTTCATACTGTGTTGTTTTTTTCTGCCAGCGTTGTTGGCTGATTTGATAAAGGCCCATTTTGGGTAACCACAAGCTTGCAGTGATTTCCTGACATGCTTGTGTTCTTTTTGTTTATCCTCTGTAACAGAGAACAGAGAGTCACAAAAACATTGTCATTATGTATGTGTCAGGAGTTTCTGAGAAACTAGAGGATTTTCTCCAAACACAACATACCAGTAAATTTCAAACCTAACAACACATGGTTCATCCCAATGACAGAATACCCAAACAACAGCTGAGCGGCGTTGTGTATGCGGTCCAATGCAGCAAGAACTGCTCAGACTCCTACATCGGGGAAACTAAACAACAGCTACATAAATGCATGGCACGGCACAGGAGGGCCACCAGCTCAGGGCAAGATTCAGCACTCCACTTGTACCTCAAGAACAAAGGGCACTTTCTTGCCGAAAAGGATGTCCAGATTTTGGACAGGGAGAGCAGATGGTTTGAAAGAGGGGTTAAGCCATTTTGGTCAAAAGAGAAAAGCCATCACTAAACAGAAAGGGAGGACTGCACTTCCAACTCCCCAGTGTTTACAGCTCGGTTCTCCAACACATTCCAACGAGATTACAAGAGCAGTCTCATCATTATTCAGGTGACCAAGTACTCCACTCACACCAAGCAGTAGCTTCAAACGACCTAGGACAGTGGCGGGTGGGTCACTGATTTGCATCTGACTTAGAATGCACCCTGGAGGATGGGCCTACATGTCCTTACAAACAGCTGTGCACCAAGAGCCGGTTGCTCAAGTGTGAGCCACCAGAATTGACAAAGACTCCTGGATAGGTGTCAAAACGTTTTCAGAAAGAACTGATCGAAAGTCCGGTTGCCTCCGATTTAAGGCTGTTTGCTGTTGCAATCACCCGGATAACTGAGAATTTGCACAGTCACGTCTTCTGCTACATTTGACCTGCATGTGTAACACCAGTGTTTGCTACAAAGCCTGTATGGTATGAAAACCCAGATTTTATAGAAGAGGACTGTCAAAATATAACTATGACCATTCCCAAACCTTTCTTTTTAGGAGACCAAACATATCCAGTAGCGGACAGTTATTGGATGTGTGGTGACGACATGTTAACACCTTACCACTTAAGTGGGTAGGGCTCTGTGCATTAGTACGAATGAAAGTGCCAATAACTTTAGTGTATGAAGGTGTAAAAGAACTGGCTGAGATTAAAATAGGTAAAACTAGGTCTCGTCGGAGTCTAGGCAATTACGGACTAAACAAAGGAGTTTATTTAAATCTTATTGGTCAACCAAGAGGAAATTTAGCAAGGCGCCTGCCTCGTGCTGCGTACCGTGCCGTCAGAAATAGCAACAGGAAGTAACACTGCGAATTTCAGCTTCCTACGGTCTTCACAGCCCCCGCAGCGGCCGTCCAAAGGTGCCATGTTAAGTCAATGGAGCGTGTCCCTAGGAGCCTCTGGCTTGCAGCATTGTCATGGAGACTGTCTTACAGCTGAAGCCCTCTATCTTAATTATCATTACCTTTATCATGTGAGGTACTGAGGTGAATGTGTGATTTCAGTGTCTTTGGAGCATTTCTGCAGCATGTAGCAGAGGCAAAGAGGGGTCAAAAATGGATGTTTGACACCTCATAAAATATACATGCTTTATCTGACATGGACCAAATTTGTTGTGGAGCTTCCCCTCTAAGGCAAGTACGGACTCTGTCAAGCAAAAGCTGGTAGGACCTTCCTAGAGCTACTTCCGGTTAGCAACATGCTACGTTGCCATGGTAACTCAAAATGGCGGGTGGCTTTGGCCCATTGAAAAGCATTGGATATTTGACACCTCCTAACATGGAGATGCTTTATGCGACGTAGCCCAAATTTCTTGTGGAGCTTTCTCTCTAAAGTAAGAACAGACTCTGTGAAGCAGAAGTTGGTGAGACCTTCCTAGAGCTACTTCCGGTTAGCAACATGCTAACCGTTAGCCGCTAACAAGGTTGTGTTCAGTATCACCGGGGGATTGTACTCTGTCAGTTTGGTCCAAATCCTGTACTGGGATGTGCTTCAAATAGGGAGAAAATACTTTTTTTATAACATTGCCATGGTAACTCAAAATGGCGGGTGTTACAAAAAAATATTTCATGGTATCAGCACACATGTTTTGATATACACACTGTGGGGATTATAATACAAAACCCTTAGTCTCCCACACCAGGATTCAATCAAATGACCTCTTGCATGCAAAGCCTGCACTTTGTGTGTGAGCTATACTGAAGCCATATATGGGCATGCATGTCTGGGTATATAACAGGCTTCCTCCTCCATTGAAAAGCATTGGATGTTTGACACCTCATAGCTTGGAGATGCTTTATGCGACATAGCCCAAATTTCTTGTGCAGCTTTTTCTCTAAAGGAAGTACAGACTCTGTGAAGCAGAAGTTTGTACAAGCTTCCTAGAGCTACTTCCTGTTAGCAACAAGCTAACCGTTAGCCGCTAAGAAGGTTGTGTTCAGTATCACCGGGTGAGTGTACTCTCTCAGTTTGGTCCAAATCCTGTACTGGGAAGTGCCTCAAAAAGGGTGCCAATACTTAATGTCACCAAAGGTCACCAAAGGTCATGAGTCAGATCGCCCTCCTTTAGCAATTCAGCCTCACCCCATCTGGGCCCAGAACTCAACATTTGACCAAAATGGTCAGTAGCGCCATTTCCCACAGGTGGGTGGTGCTGTATTGGCCAATTGGGTCGTGTCTGGTTATCAAGCCAGGTCCTGTTGGAAGCAAAGGCCCAATAGGAAAGCATGTGAAATCCAAAATGGGACAGAAAAGTGACACATGGCTGAAAGTCACATGAAAATTTTAAAATGTTAAGAGGAAGTGACTGTGCGAATTTCAGATTCCTACAGTAATCACAGCTGCTGCAGTGAGCGTTGAAAGTTGCCATTCTATCCCAATGGAGCGTCTCCCTCTGGCCCTCAGAGTTACGTCGTCATGGAAACTCACTCACACCTGCAGCTGGCCCGTCTACTCAAGTGCAGACACTTTGTGTCAGGCTCTGCCTCATTGAAATAGAATGGAGAACTTTGCCTCGAACAACGCTCCATATCTCCTGATCCGTAAATGGTAGCGACGTAATTTTTTCTGCGTTTATTTCATAACGGATAGGGGCAGAAGGCAGGCTATCGGTTTTTGCTGGAAAAAGTTTAATAAAGGCGTGAAAAATTATGATATAAAGGTGATTTTTATGGAATTTCAGAAATCCTCTAAAAACGGTCCCGAACAAATCGCTGTAGCTGAAAAAGTATAAGAGATATCAAAATAATTATTTCACTATGAGTATCAGCAGGCTTTTGAGGACTATGGTGCTCATTTTCATGTTTGTACAAAAATCGGTGTAGGCACAGCGACGATGTAAAAAAGTGGATGATGTAGGAAAATGCAGCTCAAAAGCGTTTTGAGGATTTTACCGTAACAGTTATCCAAACAATTCCTTTTTTATGAGTGCCAGAAGGGTTGGGACATTCATGTGTGAAAGTCTCATGCTTGTACATGAAACGGTTTAGGAGGAGCGACGATGCGAAAACATGTGATGTTTTGGATTTTCAGACGTCATTTTTCAAAACCGCTCCATAGGAAATGAATGGGGAGGATTTCGGGTTTGTGTCGGTCTGAGGTGATTTGCGAAAAATCTATAAATGCTACACCAATGAGGGTTACATTTCCTGAATCCAGACAAAAATACCTACGTTTTGATGTATAATTTGTCTACGTAGAGTGAAAATTGAGGGAGTAGGCTGAAGTTGTTCGGAGTTTTGAAATCTTTGAAAACGCTAGAGTGGGCCACTCTAAGAGTCTGAGAATTCCGTCATTGACTTTCATTATAAACGAGGATTTCGCTGATTTTTGGACATGAGCTTTGAGGAGTGACTGTGAAGAAACGATAAAAGATATCCACATCCCGTTTTCACTTCTGAGTAGTTCACAGATCTATCTACAAACTGGAAGTTAAACGGTGTTCGTAGGTGAAAGCATGACGATACAGTACAGCGTTGAAAATGGGCATTTGGAGGCTTTTTTGGGGCTTTTTTTCTCCCCGACTCCATTGATTACTATGGGTTTTTTCGGGGTTGGTTTTTCGCTAATTGTGTTGCCATGGTAACTCGAAACCCCGATAAAAGTAATAGCACACTATTCCTGACCGAACCGCACGTTTTGATACCTATATTGTGGGGGTGCACACTATGGTTTGGGCCGCATTAATTGTAAAACAATTAAGAATAATAATGAGATAGAGACGCGTTTAGAGGTGAATAGTAATAGGTGCCTCCATGCATTTGCATGGGAGGCAGTGCTGTGCGAAGCCAGGCGCCTAATTAGAGCAGGTTTTGAGTCTATTTTACCATGGGTTACAGTTAATAAAAATGTTGAATGGATAAATTACGTTTACTATAATCAACAAATAATGATCAATTTCAAGGTTGAAGGATTTATGACGATGGGGGATCAATTGCATGAAACCAGTAGAATGGTAATGCAAAACAGACAACCTTAGATTGGCTTTTAGCAAGTAAGGGAGGAGTTTGTCACATGTTCGGTAATCAGTGCTGTACTTACATTCCCATGAACACAGCTCCTAAAGATACATTTAGGGCAGTAATGGTTAAACTCATGAAACTTAAAGATGAAGTAAAAGGAAATGCTGGTAGAAACAACTGGTCGTGGAAAAGTCTGGAAGAAATTTTAGGAGAATGGGGAGCTCTAGCTGTTAAAACAGGACAAATTTTGGTGATAACACTGATTGTAATTCTTTTGTTTGTGTGTTGTGCCTATTTTGAAAAGGTGGATTGTAGGGACTGTGTAAACTGTTGCCTGGTGTAAACTGCTGCCTGATGTCATCCATCAGGCCATCCCAAGTGCTGACCTCCTGGCCGCCTGGACCAGTCCATGGACTCATGCGTGTACTACAGAGTCATGTCAGATGGAAAGGAGCCCCAAGATCGGGACGGACTCTTTTTGTTTTTGCCACATGTCCATGGGATCATTTAAATCAAGCGAACAGACTGTGATGACTAACCCTATTAACCTTGTTTAAGTTACTCAATTTATGAAAAAATAAATGAATAAAAATAAAACATTAGTAGATAAAGTTAGCACAGGCGGCCGGTTAGTTTAACCTATCATAACATCATATCTTAACATCCGTTTTTTAACACTTCGTATCAGTATTATTAGCAAGATAACTTGCATATATATATATATATAGTCCATGTATTTTGATATGTTGTTTGTGTATGTTATGTTATATTATGTTACATTCTGTTTGTTTCCTTTTCCTGAATGACTAGTGCTGGATTTCATTGCGAGTATCAGGCTGACTTCCAATTGATGCCGGTCGGTCAGGTGGCCGGCTGGCGGATGCCCGAAGGAGACAAGGGTCCATGGAAGAGTTTTTTCCCTGAGAACAGTACATGAATAAGTGCCAACAACAGGGTTTTTCACCTCCATATCAAATTGGACGGTTGCCATGTGAAAGCAATGAATGTTTTGCATACCTGTGCACTCTCTCTCTCTCTCTCTATTATTGGAAGTATGTTATTGACTGTAATCTACACTTGATAAGAGTATGTTATACTTGTCATTGTTGATCAGCACAAATGTT
This sequence comes from Fundulus diaphanus, assembly GCA_037039145.1. NCBI lineage: Eukaryota > Metazoa > Chordata > Actinopteri > Cyprinodontiformes > Fundulidae > Fundulus > Fundulus diaphanus. The sequence goes on along the minus strand of CM073124.1, from coordinate 56,670,373 downwards.
TAACCTTACACTGTTCTATTATCCAATTTATTTTTTTCATGAAGCATGATTGGATTCATTGCTACTGCTAATTCAATATTACACTGATATATTTTCTCTTTATACCATGTTTAGTCTACATACTTCAGTATATAGAGGTTTATTTAGGAGTGTTAAGCTTTTAGCGTAAAAGGGAGGAATGTAGGATTAGGAAAATATCTAAGGCCTGAAGTATTTTTTTTAGACTGTTTTGTGGTTTCCTTAGCAAGAGGAACATGAGGAAAGATCTGGAGTGTGACCCCGAAACACTCCTTTCCTGTTTTTCCAAACATCTGTCAAACAGTAAGATTAATTGGTCTGTTATTGTGTTTTTAGCTAAGAAGTTCCCAGAAATAAGAGCACATCTGCCAAAATCTAACATGCGCACACAGCATTGTTCCAAGAATGTTCTCCACATACACATTAATGGTGTACACACAAATGTCTATTGAAGCGCACACACATACTCGGCTTATAAAAAGAAGTGTCCAGATGCACGTAGTCAGAACTTTTGCTGATACACTGTTGTTGTACGTGTAACATTGAAATAAAGTTCTCCTGTTGGCAAGCAGAGAAACTGGAATCTTAGTCCCCCGAGTCTTTTTTCTTTTTTAAGGTTCAATAAGTTAAATAATCTCCCACATCTTCTGTGATGAGAACTGAGAAGCCAGCAACCAAACCATCTCCTTTTTATGTTTTTGAAACCATTGATGTGAGTTGCAAAACTTTCTCCTCGAATCAGAGTCCCCTTCAACCACGCAATAGGCTTCAACCAGCTGCATTCATCAGCCATCCCCGTTCAGTTTATGTATGAGTCATCTATGGTTTTGCCCTTGAAGTCCTAATTGAACATGTACAGACATGCCTCTCCCTTCAGCCTGACTATGCATTAAAATTCTAACACAAATACATCATTAAAAACAAACTTATTACATTTAGTTTAATACATAAGTGCTTGAGCCTTTAATTATAAAAAAGCAGTTGAAAATCATACAATTTGAGTACTTTTATGTTATCTGTTGTTTTTTAATGTCTCTTAATCACATAATTTACTAATTTGTAAAAACAACATGGAATATGAACAAGCTCACCACACCACAATCGGTGGTAACTTGACAATACATATCAAATAGATCTGGCCACTGGTGTTGTCTTTCCTGAGAGGAGCTGGAGAGGAGATCTGTGTCTGTTTGGGTGGGTGTGTCACTTCTTCATTGGTTGTTGACTGTGGGATGGGCACTTTCACAAGAGAAAGTGACGGAATGATTTTTAAGGTCGGTCACTCATGCAGTTCATATATCGCTGTTAGATTACACAGTAGAAAGTAGGATGACCAACCTTCCATCAAATCACAAAACCCAGAACTCCCTCCCACTTCCAGTATGACCTGACCTATGACCTATGATTTACGACCTGTCAGCCATGACCTATGACCGTGTGACCTATGGTCTAAGATTTATGAATTTTGACCTATGCCCTAAGATTTATGACAACCAGATGCACTAACTGTGGCATGCAACCTATGACCTAACATTTATGACACGTAACCTAAGACCTGTGACATAGTATTTATGAATTGTGACTTATGACCGCCTTAACAATGACCAGATGCTAGCGACCATTCTGAGACAATGGCTTCCTCATATTTAGCACAATATAGGGTTTATATTGGTCTGACAAGACCGAAGTTGTAATCTTTGGGCCAGAGTCCTCAAAAAATCAACTTCTTAACCAATCACTTAATCTGGATGACATTAACTTGGCCTCTGGTAATAAAGTAAAAAACCTTGGTGTTATTTTTGACCAAGACATGTCATTTAAATCCCATATTAAACAGGTTTCCAGAGTTTCCTTTTTTCACCTCCGGAATATCGCCAAAATTAGAAACATTCTGTCCAGGAGTGATGCTGAAAAACTAGTCCATGCATTTGTTACTTCAAGGCTGGTCTATTGTAATTCTTTACTATCAGGAAGTCCACAAAATGCAGTTTAAAGCCTTCAGCTGATCCAAAATGCTGCAGCAAGAGTTCTGATGAAAATCAACAAGCGGGATCATATTTCTCCAATTTTAGCTTCCCTTCATTGGCTTCCTGTTAAATCAAGAATAGAATTTAAAATTCTTCTTCTAACGTATAAAGCCCTTAATGATCAAGCTCCATCATATATCAGAGCTCTGATTACCCCGTATGTTCCTAACAGAGCACTTCGCTCTCAGACTGCAGGTCTGCTGGTGGTTCCTAGAGTCTCTAAAAGTAGAATGGGAGGCAGATCCTTTAGCTATCAGGCTCCTCTCCTGTGGAACCAACTCCCAGTTTTGGTCCGTGAAGCAGACACCCTGTCTACTTTTAAGACTAATCTTAAAACCTTCCTTTTTGACAAAGCTTATAACTAGAGTGGCTCATGTTACTCTGAGCTACCTTTATAGTTTTGCTGCTATAGGCTTAGGCTACTGGAGGACATCAGGGCCTATTTTTCTCACTCTACTGATTTCTACTGTTCTCCTGTCTACTGTTCTCCAGATTTGCATTGCATTACATTGAAATGACTGTTGTCATTTCATCTTTTAACTTTTTGGTCTCTCTTTTTTCTTCATAGTAGGTACACCTGATCTGACGTTCTGTTAACTGTGACATCATCCAGAGAAGACAGATCACCCGCTATTACCATCTAATGTAGAACAGATTACTGGATCAATGTGTGCTTCTGTGCTTTTTTGTCTGTCTTGTGTCTCTGCTCTGTCTTCTTTAACCCCCAGTCGGTCAAGGCAGATGACCGTTCATACTGAGCCCGGTTCTGCTGGAGGTTTTTCCTTCCAGCTAATGGGTGGTTTTTCTTTCGACTGTCGCTTCATGCTTGCTCAGTATGAGGGATTGCTACAAAGCCATGGATAATGCGGACCACTCTCCCTGTAGCTCTACGCTTCTCCAGGAGTGAATGCTGCTTGTCGGGACTTTGAAGCAATCAACTGGTTTCCTTATATATGAAATTTTTGACCATGATTTCAAATTCCAATTCCTCCCTCTTCAAGTTTCTGCTCCGCTTAGAAACATAGACATTATATACGTAGACGCCCCATTGGACGCTGCCGGCCACTAGGCTGACGTGCCTACAGGGCGGCCATCTTGGGTCAGACCACAGATCAGACAGTTGCTGTCAAAATGAATAGGAGGCAGCTCAGATCTCATTTTAATCATATGTTCACAGTGATCGTGACCTTTCAGACAGATTACACATATTTATTCAGAACCAAAACTATTTAAACTGAAGTCAAACTGGATGAAAAATGTACACGCACTTACACATTTTGCAGTTAAATATTAATCTAATATACACACAAATTATAAACATAAATCTCTCTCTCTTTCTTCCAATATATATATATATATATATATATATATATATATATATATATATATATATATATATATATATATATATATATAAGCTATATACACAGACACCGATCTACAGACAACAGCAATTATCTACATATGAGCAAAACTATATACAGACAAGTGAGAGCAAAGGTGCTCATAACAGCATTTAAAAATGATGTAATACAAACCGCGATCTGGGGGAAAGAAATCAACAAAAAACCTAATCACCCTCAGCACGGGCTTCCCCCCCCCCCCCCCTCCCCACAAATCATGTCTATCCAGTAATTTAGGACCATTTTGTTTGTTTTTGGTGTTTAATGTACTTTTCTCTACTTCCATCCCTGTACCCAGTGGCGCAAAAAGTGGGTATGCACTATATGCAGTGCATAGGGGCGCAGCATCCACGGGGTCCAGGATCCAGAATCCAGAAAACATAACTTATGCAGTAACTCATGCATAAATAATATGCAATAAAGATGTTGTTTTACCATTAGCTGTTCATGTTAGCTGTGCTGTCAGATATGTAGGCTGCTTTACATTTGTTGGGTGACATGGAAGCTGTAATTACAGGGTCACTTCTCTCTCTCTCTAAAGGTCTGTGCTAAGGCTATCCATATTTCTACTTTTTAAAATCCAAAATGTGAATGTAATTTCAACAGCAGCAAAACCTTACTGCATAATAGTTGTCTTATCTGATGCCATCACTAGGCTGATTTAGAAAGGCTGCATTAAGTTGCATTGGTTATAATGATAATGTTAATGTTTGTCAATTTGCAACTGTTTATTATGTGTTAACATTGTTAATAATATACCATCTAATTATTATTATGGTAGGCCTACAGTGGCTGATATACTTTAAAATAAACCTTTATTATTTAAAGACCATACATGATGATGTCTGGCACTCATTTATTTATTTATTTTAATCCGGGGGGGGCGCCAAAACTGCTGCTGCATACCCCTCTTATACTGGGTAGTTGCGCCCCTGCCTGTACCCATTAGCACATATTGTGTTAAAGCATGAGGATTATCTATCATAAAATCTTACTTATTGAAGGTAATTCCCCAGGATCTGGTTCCTGGTGTCCTTTTATATGCGCACCCACAAGCGGAGTAAAAGTCTGGCTCCTTGGGACGTAGCTCTGGAAGTTTGCTTACTTTCAATACAAAACCGAAATTATTTATTAAGTTAGACAATCATTTAATTCAATCAATTGGTCCCATGTAGCCCCTAAAGGGGTGACATTTTCAGTCAGTTGATTTAGCTGGAAATCGGGTTAGAATTCACCGGATTCAGAGTGTCTGAAACAAGTACATTTTCCTGAATTGACTATATTCTCTCTGAGCGCAGCTTTGTCTGACCTAAGATGGCCGCTGTGACATCACTTCCTGTGATGTGCCCAAATATGGGCAAAATGGCCGCCCTGTTCACAGCTGTGGAGTCAGAGCTCTGGATGAGAGCTGTGAACTGATCACAAACTTCATAAATTCGTTAATAATCAACGGTTTGCTCTAAAATTCTGAAAATATTCATGGATCTCAAAGAGTGCTTTATCTAACCACATGGTTTTTTTAATGGTCATTAAAAAAATGGATTCAGAGAAATAAAATATTAAACTTTATAGTCTTGTACCATTTATTTTCAAAGTCTTGTAAATTGGTCAAACTCGCCTGGATTTTTACCAAACTGAAATCCATGTTTATTCTGCATGTGCTTTACAAATAGAGGCCATATTTTTGGGGGTTGAACAATATTTGTGGAAAATACATTGATTTCTCCATTTTACAAACTTTTAAAAATTCAGAGTGTAGCACTTCAAAAAAAACAATACATGCAGTGAGAGAATTGTTACACCTTATTCACGGAATACATCCTGAAAATCTGGGATCAAAAAATTGATTTTAAAGCATTTTTTATTCTTTACTTTATTGCTTTTATTATTCTCCAGGTTTTTTAACACTTTTGGAAATAGGCCCCGCCCACTTGTTTTAATCATTACCATATTTAATACCTGAGTTCAGGGGTATGACTGGAAGGGGATGAAGAAGGTTTTGTAAAAATCCGATCAGCCATTCTTGCGTAGTAGATTTCTTGACATTACAGCGCCCCCTAGTGATGGACGATCCTCAAACGCGGGTCACATGTGCAAAATCTTATTTGGACTATGGGTTATGAAGGACATGTCAAAATCTGTTATGGTTTTAGAATAATCAGCAATTACATTTAGAGCTAGCTAGCTAACAATCACTTATTTTAGCGTTACTTTTCGAAAAAGTCAAAATTCAAAAATCCGGCGCGTTCACTTTTTTTATTTGTCCATTACGCGGTTATATATGGAGTTTTGCGCGGATTGCATAAAAAATGTAGGAGGAGTTTAACAAGAAAGGTTTAACCTTTGTAGCCATGTAGCGCGAAAACTAGCTGGGAAACGAAGGGTGTGCCAATTCCCTTTATTTTGCAGAATCATCCAATAAACAAAGTGATGTGAAGTTTTTGAGTGTGGGACCAGTAGTTTGGTGGTTATAGGCCAAAACGCATTGTCCTTTGTTATAGCGCCCCCTAGTTGTTGAGGGGTCTGAATTTCTGGGTTTGAGTAGCGGTGCACATTCTGTACTTGGATACCTGATTCAATAGGTTCGTTACAAATCCGCATGGGCCGCCCAACGCGTTTTAGAGGAGAATAATAATTACCCGTAATAATAATAATAACTAGAACTGCAAGCAGTTATTAACGGGTTCCAAGCCCACCCACGCACCGCCCCCTTGAGCATGTTCCTGGACTTCAGTTCAGCGTTCAACACCATCAAAACTGGAACATCTGGGCTTCAGCACACCTGTTCGCAACTGCCTACTAGACTTCATCACCAACAGACCTCAGTTGGTCCGGGTCGGACAGAAAACCTCTGATGTCATCACCCTCAGCACGGGCTTTCCTCAGGGCTGCGTCCTGAGCCCCCTGCTGTTCACCCTGATGACACACGACTGTGTCCCCAGGTTCACCACCAATCACATTGTGAAGTTTGCAGACTACACGACGGTGGTGGGCCTGATTAGGGACGACAACGACCAGGACCAGGACCAGGACTGATCCTGAACGTGGAGAAAACGAAGGAGATCATCATGGACTTCAGGAAGAAATAGCCTCGCCATGCTCCACTTCTCATTAACAGCTCAGCTGTGGAGGTGGTCAGCAGCTATAAATTCCTCGGGGTGCACATAACACACAACCTCAGCTGGTTTGTGAACACCATGTCACTGGAGAAGAGGGCACAGAAGCGCTTGCACTTACTGCGGAGGATGAGGAGAGCCCACCTGTCCCCGCCCATCCTCACGACCTTCTACAGCAGCACCATCTATCTGCTCCCCACTCCCTTCCAATTAAGCATGTCATAATATTTATTACTTTCTTGCATTTGTCTAAAAAAAGTAGATGCAATGCAGTTTTGCATTGCATTACATTGAAATGACTGTTGTCATTTCATCTTTTAACTTTTTGCTCTCTCTTTTTTCTTCATAGTAGGTACACCTGATCTGACGTTCTGTTAACTGTGACATCATCCAGAGAAGACAGATCACCCGCTATTACCATCTAATATAGAACAGATTACTGGATCAATGTGTGCTTCTGTGCTTTTTTGCACGCCTCAGAGTCTTGGAGGCTTACAGGTCCTGGAGAGATGGAAAATTGCAGCCAATCACCTTCTCTGCAGACCGGATGACACGCTGCACTCTGCTCTTGTCTTTGGCGGTGGCACCAGCGTACCAGATGTTAATGGAGGAGGTGGTTTAGACACACCTTCTCCTTCAAAGAGTTTTCTTAATTTTCATAACTATGACAATTGTAGATTCACACTAAAGGCATCAAAACTATGAATTAAAACATGTGGAATTATATACTTAACAAAAAAGTGTGAAACAACTGAAAATATGTCTTATATTCTAGGTTCTTCAAAGTAGCCACCTTTTGCTTTGATTATTGCTTCATACACTCTTGGCATTCTCTTAATGAGCTTCAAGAGATAGTCACCTGAAATGGTTTTCCCTTCACAGGTGTCCCCTGCTTATTGACTGACAGCCAATGCAGCTCTGCCTTCTTTGTTACAGAAAAGCTCAGGTGGAATTTTTTCACTTTTTCTGAATCAGACCCATTAAAATGCGGGACACTGTTTCACATTCCGACCATTGTTAAAAAAAAAAGAAAAGAAAAAGTGCATCATGCTAAATTAGCCTGAGCTAATAGCAAATCATGAGGATATCCCTGTTTGGTTTATCAGCTAAGTTACTGGCAGTGAGGGAATACACGCTGACAGGTGACGTGGCCACAGGTGGAAATAATTCATTAATTAACTGCAGGAGCAGCGACAGATACACTTACTGATTAAGCTGTTGTCAGTTGTTCATTACTTACAATTGAGAATAATAAAGGACTGATAATACTTTCCAGTGGAGTTCCATTATCAATTTTATATTTATCAGATTTTGTTACTCCCATCTGTACCTGTATAACTATTAAACAAAAAATCTTCAATCCAATTATAAGCCCTTCCTGTTATGCCCATTTTATATAATTTTATAAGCAACCCATCCTTCCATACCATGTCATATGCTTTCTCATTATCAAAAAATATTGCTACTACTACTTCCCTATTAATCTGAGCTTTTCTAATATCTGATTCCAAACACACAACTGGATCCATTGTACTTCCTTTTCTGAATCCAATTTGACATGAAGACAACAGTCTTTTACTTTCTACATAATATGTAATCCTTTCTGTTATCATTCTCTCCATAATCTTTCCTAAACATGAAGTAAGTGCAATTGGTCTATAACTTAAAGGGTTTGTTGGATCCTTTCCTGGTTTAATAATTGGCACAATAATTGCTTCCTTCTAATTAGAAGGTAATCTTCCTTCTTTCCAAATCTTATTATATAAACCTAGAAGTTTTTCTTCAGCTTGTTTCCCTAATTTTTTTTAACATAATATAGCATATCTGATCTTTTCCTGGTGCTGTTAATCCTGATCTAAATATCGCTCTCTTCATTTCTTGCATAGAAAAATAAACATCCATGACATTTCCTGGAGTTGTTTCACCTTCTAAAATAAAATCATTTATCCTTCTTGTCTGCTCTCTCCTAAATTTTCCCGTTTCTGTTAAATTATCTGAACTATGGATCTTTGCAAATGTTCTTGCCATTACTTCTAGTTTTTCTTCATTTGTTACTGCTGTTCCTTCTTCATGTTTTAGAACTGGCTCTAAAATTCTGAAAATATTCATGGATCTCAAAGAGTGCTTTATCTAACCACATTATTTTTTTATGGTCATTAAAAAATGGATTCAGAGAAAGAAAATATTAAACTTTATAGTCTTGTACCATTTATTTTCAAAGTCTTGTAAATTGGTCAAACTCGCCTGGATTTTTACCAAACTGAAATCCATGTTTATTCTGCATGTGCTTTACAAATAGAGGCCATATTTTGGGGGGTTGAACAATATTTGTGGAAAATACATTGATTTCTCCATTTTACAAACTTTTAAAAATTCAGAGTGTAGCACTTCAAAAAAAACAATACATGCAGTGAGAGAATTGTTACACCTTATTCACGGAATACATCCTGAAAATCTGGGATCAAAAAATTGATTTTAAAGCATTTTTTATTCTTTACTTTATTGCTTTTATTATTCTCCAGGTTTTTTAACACTTTTGGAAATAGGCCCCGCCCACTTGTTTTAATCATTACCATATTTAATACCTGAGTTCAGGGGTATGACTGGAAGGGGATGAAGAAGGTTTTGTAAAAATCCGATCAGCCATTCTTGCGTAGTAGATTTCTTGACATTACAGCGCCCCCTAGTTATGGACTATCCTCAAACGCGGGTCACATGTGCAAAATCTTATTTGGACTATGGGTTATGAAGGACATGTCAAAATCTGTTATGGTTTTAGAATAATCAGCAATTACATTTAGAGCTAGCTAGCTAACAATCACTTATTTTAGCGTTACTTTTCGAAAAAGTCAAAATTCAAAAATCCGGCGTGTTCACTTTTTTATTTGTCCATTACGCGGTTATATATGGAGTTTTGCGCGGATTGCATAAAAAATGTAGGAGGAGTTTAACAAGAAAGGTTTAACCTTTGTAGCCATGTAGCGCGAAAACTAGCTGGGAAACGAAGGGTGTGCCAATTCCCTTTATTTTGCAGAATCATCCAATAAACAAAGTGATGTGAAGTTTTTGAGTGTGGGACCAGTAGTTTGGTGGTTATAGGCCAAAACGCATTGTCCTTTGTTATAGCGCCCCCTAGTTGTTGAGGGGTCTGAATTTCTGGGTTTGAGTAGCGGTGCACATTCTGTACTTGGATACCTGATTCAATAGGTTCGATACAAATCTGCATGGGCCGCCCAACGCGTTTTAGCGGAGAATAATAATTACCCGTAATAATAATAACTAGAACTGCAAGCAGTTATTAACGGGTTCCAAGCCCGTCTACGCTCCGCCCCCTTTGAGCATGTTCCTGGACTACAGCGTTCAACACCCTCATCCCACAGCATCTGGTTGAAAAACTGGAACATCTGGGCTTCAGCACACCCCTCATCACTTCCTCACGTCCTGACCACTGTCGGTCCGGGTCTGACAGACCACCTCTGATGTCATCACCCTCAGCACGGGCTCCCCTCAGGGCTGTGTCCGCAGCCCCCTGCTGTTTACTCTGATGACACACGACTGCACCCCCAGGTTCACCCCCAATCACATAATGAAGTTCGCAGTTGACACAAACTCATCAACAGCTCAGCTGTGGAGGTGGTTAGCAGCACCAAATTCCTCGGGGTGCACATCACGGACAACCTCACCTGGTCTGTAAACACCACATCTGGTGAGGAGGGCTCAGAAGCGCTTGTACTTCCTGCGGAGGATGAGGAGAGCCCAACTGCCCCCGCCCATCCTCACAACCCTCTACACAAGTACCATAGAGAGCACTCTGACCATAGATATCCATAATAAAGGCTAGATGTCTTACGGTGGAGTCTCAAACGTCGTCACCGGCGGCCATCTTGCCTCAGACAAGCTTTCTGGCATGCTCTGTGGTACCTAATGTACGGTGAGTGATCAGCACGAACACAAATACTCTTATCTCATTGAATTCTTGACGGATTTACAAACAGTTTGGTTTCTTACAAACGTTATGAACGTGGCTATAATTCTTGATGCTTTAACATGTCGAAATTGCAGATTTTCTTGTCGAAAAATGACTTAATCATGCAGCATAGTTGTGCATCACGGCTACTTGCGCAAGTTATCAAGGCTGAGACCACTGGTCAATTATATAGGTTTTACTGATACCAATAACGATTGTATGACAATTAATCTTTGGTGTAAATTTGAGGGAAATCAATCTCACAATGGTCCAAAAAGATATATGTTCCCTTAATTTCCCCATGGTTATTATAAATTATTTTAATATACCAACTCTTATTTCAGGATTTGTTGTGCGACAGGCTCTGAAAAAGCTGTCCTGTGATGTCTGCCGTGCCAGCTTGGTAACAGATGCTGCATCTGCCATCAAGGACCAGAGCTACCACCTGCTGAAGTTAAAAAACAATGGAGGTCTGGTGATTCCATCACAAGGCACAGTGATGGTAGTCAGGGCAGCAGAGTGGGTCATTCGTCAGACCTCATGTACCAGACGATCACAGCCCATCAAAGTGCTAGAGGTCGTGTACATTGTAAGGAAGAGGATAGGGTCAGAGGATGTGTTTGTGCTCAGAGAGCACATCGGAGAAACACAGTATGGCATAGACAGCCACCACCATATGCTGTTAACGTTGGTTGTGTCCTTGTTTTTTAAGTTAAGGCTGCACCAAATTGCCAAAATAACTAACCTTAGCTTACAGAGCAACAACATGCAACAGAAGCTCAATAAAACCGTCCTTTTCAAAGGGCATTAGCCAAGCTATGTTTTTTGGGTCATTTTTTAAATCTCTGTCTTCCATGTGTATACCATCACAGTAGTGTAGGTGGGGATTTCAACATGCTACATCTATATATACTTGTGAAGGGGACTATTGTACCAATTTTAATAGCAAATAAATTTCACTTTTATAATGGATTAAAAATAGGAACCTTTGTGTAATTACTCCTGATATATAATCCGAATAGTCTACATGAAACTTCAAAGTGTTACCTTTAATTTGAAACCTGGATTATGCTTCTACACCAAGAGGTTGCCACACAATAAGCCTTTTTTGTCAGTACTTCATATTTTATTATAACAGTAATATTCATATTATAAAAGTATGTATGTAAATATAAATAAATTAGGACTGTGAAATAATTAATCACACCCAAATAAAAGTGTTTATATATATATATATATAGATATATAATGAATGTTCTTCATTTAGATTGACCTTTAAACCATTAATGCTATTACTCCTTTTCATATCTATCTATCTATCTATCTATCTATCTATCTATCTATCTATCTATCTATCTATCTATCTATCTATCTATCTATCTATCTATCTATCTATCTATCTATCCATATTATATCATAGTGTTACTTTTGGAATAAGTCTGATCCATATCTGAACTATGGATCTTTGCAAATGTTCTTGCCATTACTTCTACTTTTTCCTCATTTGTTACTGCTGTTCCTTCTTCATGTTTTAGAACTGGATATGTTCTCTCTGGTCTATTTCCCTTCATTTTCTTAATCGTTCCCCATACCTTAGCTATAGGAGTTGTTCTGCCCATTGAATCACAAAAATCTCTCCATTTTGTCTTCTTTGCCTTCTAAATAACTTTCCTTGCTTCTGCTTGATCTTTTTTACATTCAATATTTTTTTTTAAATTATGTGTTCTTTTCAAAACTCTAAAAGCTATCCTCCCTCTTCCAGTTTCTGCTCCGCTTAGAAAATCACGGGATGTGACGTCACATCCTGTGATGTGCCCATATATGGGCAAAATGGCCGCCCTGTTCACAGTTCTGGATGGTCAGAGCTCTGGATGGTGAAAGCTGTGACCAGATCATAAAATTCATTAAATCGGTAAAAATCAACGGTTTGCGCTAAAATTCTGAAAATATTCACATATGTCCAAGAGTGCTTTATCTAACTATGTGATTTTTTAAACGCCCATTGAAAAAAGCGTTTCAGAGAAAAAAAATATTAACCTTTATAGTCTTGCACATGTGAATTTCAAAGTCTTTTAAATAGTTCAAAATCGCCTGGATTTTTACCAAACTGAAGTACACATTAAGTCTGAATGTGCTTTACAAATAGTGGCCATTTTTATTGGGATTGAACAATATTTGTGGAAAATACATTGATTTCTCCATTTTACAAACTTTTAAAAAATCAGAGTGTGCAACTTTCAGAAACCTCAATACATGCAGTGAGAGAATTGTTACACCTTATTCAAGGAATACATCCTGAAAATCTGAGATCGTTACACCACAAAATGGATTTTTGGTAATTTTGTGAAGTTTTGAAGGTTTTTTTCACACTTTTGGAAATAGGCCCCGCCCACTTGTTTCAATCAGTACCATATTTAATTCCTGAGTTAAGGGTTATGACTGGAAGGGGATGAAGAAGGTTTTGTAAAAATCCGATCAGCCATTCTTGCGTAGTAGATTTCTTGACATCACAGCGCCCCCTAGTGATGGACGATCCTCAAACGCGGGTCACATGTGCAAAATCTTATTTGGACTATGTGTTATGAAGGACAGGTCAAAATCTGTTATGGTTTTAGAATAATCAGCAATTACATTTAGAGCTAGCTAGCTAACAATCACTTATTTTAGCGTTACTTTTCGAAAAAGTCAAAATTCAAAAATCTGCCGTGTTAACTTTTTTTATTTGTCCATGACACGCTTATATATGAAGTTTTGTGCAGATCGCACAAAAAATGTAGGAGGAGTTTAACAAGAAAGGTTTAACCTTTGTAGCCATGTAGCGCGAAAACTAGCTGGGAAACGAAGGGTGTGCCGATTCCCTTTATTTTGCAGAATCATCCAATAAACAAAGTGATGTGAAGTTTTTGAGTGTGGGACCAGTAGTTTGGTGGTTATAGGCCAAAACGCATTGTCCTTTGTTATAGCGCCCCCTAGTTGTTGAGGGGTCTGAATTTCTGGGTTTGAGTAGCGGTGCACATTCTGTACTTGGATACCTGATTCAATAGGTTCGTTACAAATCCGCATGGGCCGCCCAACGCGTTTTAGCGGAGAATAATAATTACCCGTAATAATAAATAGTTTAAAAACAGACGAAAAACAATAGGGTTCTCTGCTCACAGAGCAGACGAACGGCATAGCCGTTCGCCTGCGCTGCGGGCTTGGAACCCTAATAATAATAATAAACTAGAACTGCAAGCAGTTATTAACGGGTTCCAAGCCCGTCTACGCTGCGTCCCCTTTGAGCATGTTCCTGGACTACAGCGTTCAACACCCTCATCCCACAGCATCTGGGCTTCAGCACACCCCTCATCACTTCCTCACCTCCTGACCACTGTTGGTCCGGGTCTGACAGACCACCTCTGATGTCATTACCCTCAGCACGGGCTCCCCTCAGGGCTGTGTCCGCAGCCCCCTGCTGTTTACTCTGATGACACACAACTGCACCCCCAGGTTCACCCCCAATCACATCATGAAGTTCGCAGTTGACACAAACTCATCAACAGCTCAGCTGTGGAGGTGGTTAGCAGCACCAAATTCCTCGGGGTGCACATCACGGACAACCTCACCTGGTCTGTAAACACCACATCTGGTGAGGAGGGAACAGAAGCGCTTGTACTTCCTGCGGAGGATGAGGAGAGCCCAACTGCCCCCGCCCATCCTCACAACCCTCTACACAAGTACCATAGAGAGCATTCTGACCATAGATATCCATAATAAAGGCTAGATGTCTTACGGCGGAGTCTCAAACGTCATCACCGGCGGCCATCTTGCCTCAGACAAGCTTTCTGGCGTGCTCTGTGGTACCTAATGTAAGGTGAGTGATCAGCACGAACACAAATACTCTTATCTCATTGAATTCTTGACGGATTTACAAACAGTTTGGTTTCTTACAAACGTTATGAACGTGGCTATAATTCTTGATGCTTGAACATGTCGAAATTGCAGATTTTCTTGTCGAAAAATGAATTAATCATGCAGCATAGTTGTGCATCACGGCTACTTGCGCAAGTTATCAAGCCTGAGACCACTGGTCAATTATATAGGTTTTACTGACACCAATAACGATTGTATGACAATTCATCTTTGGTGTAAATTTGAGGGAAATCAATCTCACAATGGTCCAAAAAGATAAATGTTCCCTTAATTTCCCCATGGTTATTATAAATAATTTTAATATACCAACTCTTATTTCAGGATTTGTTGTGCGACGGGCTATGAAAAAGCTGTCCTGTGATGTCTGCCGTGCCAGCTTGGTAACAGATGCTGCATCTGCCATCAAGGACCAGAGCTACCACCTGCTGAAGTTAAAAAACAATGGAGGTCTGGTGATTCCATCAGAAGGCACAGTGATGGTAGTCAGGGCAGCAGAGTGGGTCATTCGTCAGACCTCATGTACCAGACGATCACAGGCCATCAAAGTGCTAGAGGTCGTGTACATTGTAAGGAAGATGATAGGGTCAGAGGATGTGTTTGTGCTCAGAGAGCACATCGGAGAAACACAGTATGGCATAGACAGCCACCACCATACGCTGTTAACGTTGGTTGTGTCCTTGTTTTTTAAGTTAAGGCTGCACCAAATTGCCAAAATAACTAACCTTAGCTTACAGAGCAACAACATGCAACAGAAGCTCAATAAAACCGTCCTTTTCAAAGGGCATTAGCCAAGCTATGTTTTTTGGGTCATTTTTTAAATCTCTGTCTTCCATGTGTATACCATCACAGTAGTGTAGGTGGGGATTTCAACATGCTACATCTATATATACTTGTGAAGGGGACTATTGTACCAATTTTAATAGCAAATAAATTTCACTTTTATAATGGATTAAAAATAGGAACCTTTGTGTAATTACTCCTGATATATAATCCGAATAGTCTACATGAAACGTCAAAGTGTTACCTTTAATTTGAAACCTGGATTATGCTTCTACACCAAGAGGTTGCCACACAATAAGCCTTTTTTGTCAGTATTTCATATTTTATTATAACAGTAATATTCCTATTATAAAAGTATGTATGTAAATATAAATAAATTAGGACTGTGAAATAATTAATCACACCCAAATAAAAGTGTTTATATATATATATAATGAATGTTCTTCATTTAGATTGACCTTTAAACCATTAATGCTATTACTCCTTTTCATATCTATCTATCTATCTATCTATCTATCTATCTATCTATCTATCTATCTATCTATCTATCTATCTATCTAACTGTCTATTTATCTATATTATATCATAGTGTTACTTTTGGAATAAGTCTGATCCATATCTGAACTATGGATCTTTGCAAATGTTCTTGCCATTACTTCTAATTTTTCCTCATTTGTTACTGCTGTTCATTCTTCATGTTTTAGAACTGGATATGTTCTCTCTGGTCTATTTCCCTTCATTTTCTTAATCATTCCCCATACCTTAGCCATAGGAGTTGTTCTGCCCATTGAATCACAAAAATCTCTCCATTTTGTCTTCTTTGCCTTCTAAATAACTTTCCTTGCTTCTGTTTGATCTTTTTTACATTCAATATTTTTTTTTTAAATTATATGTTCTTTTCAAAACTCTAAAAGCTATCCTCCCTCTTCAAGTTTCTGCTCCGCTTAGAAAATCACGGGATGTGACGTCACATCCTGTGATGTGCCCATATATGGGCAAAATGGCCGCCCTGTTCACAGTTCTGGATGGTCAGAGCTCTGGATGGTGAAAGCTGTGACCAGATCATAAAATTCATTAAATCGGTAAAAATCAACGGTTTGCTCTAAAATTCTGAAAATATTCACGTATGTCCAAGAGTGCTTTATCTAACTTTGTGATTTTTTAAACGCCCATTGAAAAAAGCGTTTCAGAGAAAAAAAATATTAACCTTTATAGTCTTGCACATGTGAATTTCAAAGTCTTTTAAATAGTTCAAAATCGCCTGGATTTTTACCAAACTGAAGTACACATTAAGTCTGAATGTGCTTTACAAATAGTGGCCATTTTTATTGGGATTGAACAATATTTGTGGAAAATACATTTATTTTTCCATTTTACAAACTTTTAAAAAATCAGAGTGTGCAACTTTCAGAAACCTCAATACATGCAGTGAGAGAATTGTTACACCTTATTCAAGGAATACATCCTGAAAATCTGAGATCGTTACACCGCAAAATGGATTTTTGGTAATTTTATGAAGTTTTGAAGGTTTTTTTCACACTTTTGGAAATAGGCCCCGCCCACTTGTTTCAATCAGTACCATATTTAATTCCTGAGTTAAGGGTTATGACTGGAAGGGGATGAAGAAGGTTTTGTAAAAATCCGATCAGCCATTCTTGCGTAGTAGATTTCTTGACATCACAGCGCCCCCTAGTGATGGACGATCCTCAAACGCGGGTCACATGTGCAAAATCTTATTTGGACTATGGGTTATGAAGGACATGTCAAAATCTGTTATGGTTTTAGAATAATCAGCAATTACATTTAGAGCTAGCTAGCTAACAATCACTTATTTTAGCGTTACTTTTCGAAAAAGTAAAAATTCAAAAATCCGCTGTGTTAACTTTTTTTATTTGTCCATGACACGCTTATATATGAAGTTTTGCGCAGATCGCACAAAAAATGTAGGTGGAGTTTAACAAGAAAGGTTTAACCTTTGTAGCCATGTAGCGCGAAAAGTAGCTGGGAAACGAAAGGTGTGCCAATTCCCTTTTTGATGCAGAAACATCCAGTAATCAAAGTGCTATCAAGTTTTTGAGTGTGGGACCAGTAGTTTGGTGGTTACAGGCCGAAACGCATTGTCCTTTGTTATAGCGCCCCCTAGTTGTTGAGGGGTCTGAATTTCTGGCTTTGAGTAGAGGCACACATTCTGTACTTTGATACCTGATTCAATAGGTTCGTTATAAATCTGCTTGGGCTGCACAACACATTTTAATTCCGTAATAATAATAATAATAATAACTAGAACTGCAAGCAGTTATTAACGGGTTCCAAGCCCGTCTACGCTCCGCCCCCTTTGAGCATGTTCCTGGACTACAGCGTTCAACACCCTCATCCCACAGCATCTGGTTGAAAAACTGGAACATCTGGGCTTCAGCACACCCCTCATCACTTCCTCACCTCCTGACCATGTCGGTCCGGGTCTGACAGACCACCTCTGATGTCATCACCCTCAGCACGGGCTCCCCTCAGGGCTGTGTCCGCAGCCCCCTGCTGTTTACTCTGATGACACACGACTGCACCCCCAGGTTCACCCCCAATCACATCATGAAGTTCGCAGTTGACACAAACTCATCAACAGCTCAGCTGTGGAGGTGGTTAGCAGCACCAAAGTCCTCGGGGTGCACATCACGGACAACCTCACCTGGTCTGTAAACACCACATCTGGTGAGGAGGGCAGAGAAGCGCTTGTACTTCCTGCGGAGGATGAGGAGAGCCCAACTGCCCCCGCCCATCCTCACAACCCTCTACACAAGTACCATAGAGAGCATTCTGACCATAGATATCCATAATAAAGGCTAGATGTCTTACGGCGGAGTCTCAAACGTCATCACCGGCGGCCATCTTGCCTCAGACAAGCTTTCTGGCGTGCTCTGTGGTACCTAATGTAAGGTGAGTGATCAGCACGAACACAAATACTCTTATCTCATTGAATTCTTGACGGATTTACAAACAGTTTGGTTTCTTACAAACGTTATGAACGTGGCTATAATTCTTGATGCTTGAACATGTCGAAATTGCAGATTTTCTTGTCGAAAAATGACTTAATCATGCAGCATAGTTGTGCATCACGGCTACTTGCGCAAGTTATCAAGCCTGAGACCACTGGTCAATTATATAGGTTTTACTGACACCAATAACGATTGTATGACAATTAATCTTTGGTGTAAATTTGAGGGAAATCAATCTCACAATGGTCCAAAAAGATAAATGTTCCCTTAATTTCCCCATGGTTATTATAAATTATTTTAATATACCAACTCTTATTTCAGGATTTGTTGTGCGACGGGCTCTGAAAAAGCTGTCCTGTGATGTCTGCCGTGCCAGCTTGGTAACAGATGCTGCATCTGCCATCAAGGACCAGAGCTACCACCTGCTGAAGTTAAAAAACAATGGAGGTCTGGTGATTCCATCACAAGGCACAGTGATGGTAGTCAGGGCAGCAGAGTGGGTCATTCGTCAGACCTCATGTACCAGACGATCACAGCCCATCAAAGTGCTAGAGGTCGTGTACATTGTAAGGAAGAGGATAGGGTCAGAGGATGTGTTTGTGCTCAGAGAGCACATCGGAGAAACACAGTATGGCATAGACAGCCACCACCATACGCTGTTAACGTTGGTTGTGTCCTTGTTTTTTAAGTTAAGGCTGCACCAAATTGCCAAAATAACTAACCTTAGCTTACAGAGCAACAACATGCAACAGAAGCTCAATAAAACCGTCCTTTTCAAAGGGCATTAGCCAAGCTATGTTTTTAAATCTCTGTCTTCCATGTGTATACCATCACAGTAGTGTAGGTGGGGATTTCAACATGCTACATCTATATATACTTGTGAAGGGGACTATTGTACCAATTTTAATAGCAAATAAATTTCACTTTTATAATGGATTAGAAATAGGAACCTTTGTGTAATTACTCCTGATATATAATCCGAATAGTCTACATGAAACTTCAAAGTGTTACCTTTAATTTGAAACCTGGATTATGCTTCTACACCAAGAGGTTGCCACACAATAAGCCTTTTTTGTCAGTACTTCATATTTTATTATAACAGTAATATTCATATTATAAAAGTATGTATGTAAATATAAATAAATTAGGACTGTGAAATAATTAATCACACCCAAATAAAAGTGTTTATATATATATATATATATATATATATATATATATATATATATATATATATATATATATATATATATATATATATATATATATATATATATATATAATGAATGTTCTTCATTTAGATTGACCTTTAAACCATTAATGCTATTACTCCTTTTCATATCTATCTATCATCTATCTATCTATCTATCTATCTATCTATCTATCTATCTATCTATCTATCTATCTATCTATCTATCTATTTATCCATATTATATCATAGTGTTACTTTTGGAATAAGTCTGATCCATATCTGAACTATGGATCTTTGCAAATGTTCTTGCCATTACTTCTACTTTTTCCTCATTTGTTACTGCTGTTCATTCTTCATGTTTTAGAACTGGATATGTTCTCTCTGGTCTATTTCCCTTCATTTTCTTAATCATTCCCCATACCTTAGCTATAGGAGTTGTTCTGCCCATTGAATCACAAAAATCTCTCCATTTTGTCTTCTTTGCCTTCTAAATAACTTTCCTTGCTTCTGCTTGATCTTTTTTACATTCAATATATTTTTTTTAAAATTATATGTTCTTTTCAAAATTCTAAAAGCTATCCTCCCTCTTCAAGTTTCTGCTCCGCTTAGAAAATCACGGGATGTGACGTCACATCCTGTGATGTGCCCATATTTGGGCAAAATGGCCGCCCTGTTCACAGTTCTGGATGGTCAGAGCTCTGGATGGTGAAAGCTGTGACCAGATCATAAAATTCATTAAATCTGTAAAAATCAACGGTTTGCTCTAAAATTCTGAAAATATTCACGTATGTCCAAGAGTGCTTTATCTAACTATGTGATTTTTTAAACGCCCATTGAAAAAAACGTTTCAGAGAAAAAAAATATTAACCTTTATAGTCTTGCACATGTGAATTTCAAAGTCTTTTAAATAGTTCAAAATCGCCTGGATTTTTACCAAACTGAAGTACACATTAAGTCTGAATGTGCTTTACAAATAGTGGCCATTTTTATTGGGATTGAACAATATTTGTGGAAAATACATTGATTTCTCCATTTTACAAACTTTTAAAAAATCAGAGTGTGCAACTTTCAGAAACCTCAATACATGCAGTGAGAGAATTGTTACACCTTATTCAAGGAATACATCCTGAAAATCTGAGATCGTTACACCACAAAATGGATTTTTGGTAATTTTTTGAAGTTTTGAAGGTTTTTTTCACACTTTTGGAAATAGGCCCCGCCCACTTGTTTCAATCAGTACCATATTTAATTCCTGAGTTAAGGGTTATGACTGGAAGGGGATGAAGAAGGTTTTGTAAAAATCCGATCAGCCATTCTTGCGTAGTAGATTTCTTGACATCACAGCGCCCCCTAGTGATGGACGATCCTCAAACGCGGGTCACATGTGCAAAATCTTATTTGGACTATGTGTTATGAAGGACACGTCAAAATCTGTTATGGTTTTAGAATAATCAGCAATTACATTTAGAGCTAGCTAGCTAACAATCACTTATTTTAGTGTTACTTTCCGAAAAAGTAAAAATTAAAAAATCCGCCGCGTAAAATTTTTTTATTTGTCCATTACACGCTTATATATGAAGTTTTGCGCGGATCGCACAAAAAATGTAGGAGGAGTTTAACAAGAAAGGTTTAACCTTTGTAGCCATGTAGCGCGAAAAGTAGCTAGGAAACGAAAGGTGTGCCAATTCCCTTTTTGATGCAGAATCATCAAATAAACAAAGTCATATAAAGGTTTTGAGTGTGGGACCAGTAGTTTGGTGGTTACAGGCTGAAACGCATTGTCCTTTGTTATAGCGCCCCCTAGTTGTTGAGGGGTCTGAATTTCTAGGTTTGAGTAGGGGCGCACGTTCTGAACTTAGATACCTGATCCAATTGTTTCGTTACAAATCCGCGTGGGCTGCACAACGCGTTTTAATTCCGTAATAATAATAATAACTAGAACTGCAAGCAGTTATTAACGGGTTCCAAGCCCACCCACGCACCGCCCCCTTGAGCATGTTCCTGGACTTCAGTTCAGCGTTCACCACCATCAAAACTGGAACATCTGGGCTTCAGCACACCTGTTCGCAACTGCCTACTAGACTTCATCACCAACAGACCTCAGTTGGTCCGGGTCGGACAGAAAACCTCTGATGTCATCACCCTCAGCACGGGCTTTCCTCAGGGCTGCGTCCTGAGCCCCCCTGCTGTTCACCCTGATGACACACGACTGTGTCCCCAGGTTCACCACCAATCACATTGTGAAGTTTGCAGACTGAATATTTATTCAGAACCAAAACTATTTAAACTGAAGACAAACTGGATGAAAAATGTACACGCACTTACACATTTTGCAGTTAAATATTAATCTAATATACACACAAATTATAAACATAAATCTCTCTCTCTTTCTTCCAATATATATATATATATATATATATATATATATATATATATATATATATATATATATATATATATATATATATATATATAAGCTATATACACAGACACCGATCTACAGACAACAGCAATTATCTACATATGAGCAAAACTATATACAGACAAGTGAGAGCAAAGGTGCTCATAACAGCATTTAAAAAAGATATAATACAAACCGCGATCTGGGGGAAAGAAATCAACAAAAAACCTAATCACCCTCAGCACGGGCTTCCCCCCCCTCCCCACAAATCATGTCTATCCAGTAATTTAGGACCAATTTGTTTGTTTTTGGTGTTTAATGTACTTTTCTCTACTTCCATCCCTGTACCCAGTGGCACAAAAAGTGGGTATGCACTATATGCAGTGCATAGGGGCGCAGCACCATGGGGGCGCCAAAGTGATGGTAAAAAAAAAAGTTTTGGTATTTTCTATATGTAGCTGCTATTGTGCTTTTCTTTAACATTTTTGAATTTCCTCAATGTTTTAAATAACATTTTAGAACAAAACATGTTAGAGTAGACGCCCTATGTCATAAGATTCCACCGTAGAATTTTGACACAAGAGGGAGCGGGGAGAAGCATCCCGCTGCAGCCTGCGGGAAGGCTGCAGCGGGATGTACTTGGGAGCGGGGGCGCCGTGAGCGCTGAGCGAGCAGATAGAATAGCCTACGAGTAGTGAGTTTAGTTGTCTATGGAAAATGGATAAATCAAGAAAGCTGTGGGGGGCGAAAAATAAAAAAAGGAAGAGGGAAAGGGAGATGGCATGTCAAGGGATGCAACAGCAGTTTAACAAGTGGATGGTGAAAGGCAACAGGTAAGAATTAAAGTTTGACGGCTGTGCTTGGAGGCTTGCAAATAACGTTATTCACGTTAAGAGACTAGCTAGCGATTACTAACGTAGCAGCCAAATGGGGGTTCACAGCTTGCTTAGAATGTGCAAAACCGAGGTTGCTGAGTTGAAAACTGGAAAATATAAGGCAGGAATTTGCTTAAGCGAGGCGGTGAAGTTTTGCGCGGATCGACTGGGGGGGGAGGCGGTAGCGTGAGTATAGCGCTGCGGGAAACCCTGTAAGGTAGCAGGTACAATACAGGACAAGAATCTGGAAAACAGATACATAAACTGCTTTATCATGGAATCATTAATATATTTTGTTTTACCATTAGCTGTTGATGTATATAACTAATGCAATGACTTTGGTTTACCATGGAATCATGCATAGATTTGCTCCCGTTACTTAGGCTTGTATATTCATACAATATGAATATATATGAACAGACTAGCTTGTGTTTGCTAACAGTGGGAATGTAGCAACCAAATGGGGGTTTACAGCTAGCTCCTAGCTTAATGCAAAACCAATGTTGCTGCGCTGACATAGTGGAAAATATAAGGTAGCATGTACAATAAATGACCAGAATCCAGAAAACATAACTTATGCAGTAACTCATGCATAAATAATATGCAATAAAGATGTTGTTTTACCATTAGCTGTTCATGTTAGCTGTGCTGTCAGACATGTAGGCTGCTTTACATTTGTTGGGTGACATGGAAGCTGTAATTACAGGGTCACTTCTCTCTCTCTAAAGGTCTGTGCTAAGGCTATCCATATTTCTACTTTTTAAAATCCAAAATGTGAATGTAATTTCAACAGCAGCAAAACCTTACTGCATAATAGTTGTCTTATCTGATGCCATCACTAGGCTGATTTAGAAAGGCTGCATTAAGTTTCATTGGTTATAATGATAATGTTAATGTTTGTCAATTTGCAACTGTTTATTATGTGTTAACATTGTTAATAATATACCATCTAATTATTATTATGGTAGGCCTACAGTGGCTGATATACTTTAAAATAAACCTTTATTATTTAAAGACCATACATGATGATGTCTGGCACTTATTTATTTATTTTAATCCGGGGGGGGCGCCAAAACTGATGCTGCATACCCCTCTTATACTGGGTAGTTGCGCCCCTGCCTGTACCCATTAGCACATATTGTGTTAAAGCATGAGGATTATCTATCATAAAATCTTACTTATTGAAGGTAATTCCCCAGGATCTGGTTCCTGGTGTCCTTTTATATGTGCACCCATAAGCGGAGTAAAAGTCTGGTTCCTTGGGACGTAGCTCAGGAAGTTTGCTTACTTTCAATACAAAACCGAAATTATTTATTAAGTTAGACAATCATTTAATTCAATCAATTGGTCCCAAGTAGCCCCTAAAGGGGTGACATTTTCAGTCAGTTGATTTAGCTGGAAATCGGGTTAGAATTCACCGGATTCAGAGTGTCTGAAACATAAAGTACATTTTCCTGAATTGACATATATTCTCTCTGAGCGCAGCTTTGTCTGACCTAAGATGGCCGCTGTGACATCACTTCCTGTGATGTGCCCAAATATGGGCAAAATGGCCGCCCTGTTCACAGCTGTGGAGTCAGAGCTCTGGATGAGAGCTGTGAACTGATCACAAACTTCATAAATTCGTTAATAATCAACGGTTTGCTCTAAAATTCTGAAAATATTCATGGATCTCAAAGAGTGCTTTATCTAACCACAGGATTTTTTTTATGGTCATTAAAAAAATGGATTCAGAGAAATAAAATAGTAAACTTTATAGTCTTGTACCATTTATTTTCAAAGTATTGTAAATTGGTCAAACTCGCCTGGATTTTTACCAAACTGAAATCCATGTTTATTCTGCATGTGCTTTACAAATAGAGGCCATATTTTGGGGGGTTGAACAATATTTGTGGAAAATACATTGATTTCTCCATTTTACAAACTTTTAAAAATTCAGAGTGTAGCACTTAAAAAATAAACAATACATGCAGTGAGAGAATTGTTACACCTTATTCACGGAATACATTCTGAAAATCTGGGATCAAAAAATTGATTTTAAAGCATTTTTTATTCTTTACTTTATTGCTTTTATTATTCTCCAGGTTTTTTAACACTTTTGGAAATAGGCCCCGCCCACTTGTTTTAATCATTACCATATTTAATACCTGAGTTCAGGGGTATGACTGGAAGGGGATGAAGAAGGTTTTGTAAAAATCCGATCAGCCATTCTTGCGTAGTAGATTTCTTGACATCACAGCGCCCCCTAGTGATGGACGATCCTCAAACGCGGGTCACATGTGCAAAATCTTATTTGGACTATGGGTTATGAAGGACATGTCAAAATCTGTTATGGTATTAGAATAATCAGCAATTACATTTAGAGCTAGCTAGCTAACAATCACTTATTTTAGCGTTACTTTTCGAAAAAGTCAAAATTCAAAAATCCGGCGTGTTAACTTTTTTTATTTTTCCATTACGTGGTTATATGTGGAGTTTTGCGCGGATTGCATAAAAAATTTAGGAGGAGTTTAACAAGAAAGGTTTAACCTTTGTAGCCATGTAGCGCGAAAACTAGCTGGGAAACGAAGGGTGTGCCAATTCCCTTTATTTTGCAGAATCATCCAATAAACAAAGTGATGTGAAGTTTTTGAGTGTGGGACCAGTAGTTTGGTGGTTATAGGCCAAAACGCATTGTCCTTAGTTATAGCGCCCCCTAGTTGTTGAGGGGTCTGAATTTCTGGGTTTGAGTAGCGGTGCACATTCTGTACTTGGATACCTGATTCAATAGGTTCGTTACAAATCTGCATGGGCCGCCCAACGCGTTTTAGCGGAGAATAATAATTACCCGTAATAATAATAATAAATAATTTAAAAACAGACGAAAAACATGCCGTTCGTCTGCTCACAGAGCAGACGAACGGCATAGCCGTTCGCCTGCGCTGCGGGCTTGGAACCCTAATAATTTAAAAACACACGAAAAACAATAGGGTTCTCTGCTCACAGAGCAGACGAACGGCATAGCCGTTCGCCTGCGCTGCGGGCTTGGAACCCTAATAATAATAACTAGAACTGCAAGCAGTTATTAACGGGTTCCAAGCCCACCCACGCCCCGCCCCCTTGAGCATGTTCCTGGACTTCAGTTCAGCGTTCAACACCATTATCTTACAGCATCTGGCGGAAAAACTGAAACATCTGGGCTTTGGCACACCCCTTCGCAACTGCCTGCTAGACTTCCTCACCTCCTGACCTCATTTGGTCCGGGTCAGACAGAACACCTCTGATGTCATCACCCTCAGTACGGGCTCCCCTCAAGGCTGTGTCTTGAGCCCCCTGCTGTTCACCCTGATGACACACGACTGCGTCCCCAGATTCACCACCAATCGCATTGTGAAGTTTTCAGACGACACAACGGTGGTGGGCCTGATTAGAGACGACAACGACCAGGACTGATCCTGAACGTGGAAAAAACAACGGAGATCATCGTGGACTTCAGGAAGAACCGGCCTCACCACGCTCCACTGCTCATCACCAGCTCATCTGTGGAGGTGGTCAGGAGCACCAAATTCCTCGGGATGCACATGACGCACAACCTCTCCTGGTCTGTGAACACCACGTCACTGGGGAGGAGGGCACAGAAGCGCTTGTACTTCCTGCGGAGGATGAGGAGAGCCCACCTGTCCTGGCCCATCCTCACGACCTTCTACAGAAGCACCATAAAGAGCATTGTGACCAGCTGTCTCTCTGTGTGGTGAGGAGGCTGAAGTGCCTCAGTAGACTGTTGATAAATTGACTATATATTTGTATTGTGGAGCTAAACCATTTACTTTCACACAAGTTAACAACAATTTTCAAGTATTCCCTGGTAGACATTTAGTAACAATGACCTAAGAGTTAAGGGATGTGGACTATTGCTGTTAAATCTTTATCAACAGTTGGAATTATACATTTATATAAATCTATTATTATAACATTGAATGGGTGATATAAATCAAGCAGTATAACAGTAAAAATAAAACTAATATGTACACAGGTCCTTCAGCTATAGTTAGTAAGCTTGTAGTAAATCGTGTTTTGAATATGGATTTAATGAACCCAGTGGATTTATAGAATATATCTTTATATATCTATACAGGGTTCAGTGCCTGGACTAATTCTCTTTACTATATATATGCTTCCAACTGGCAAAATTAACAAACAGATTGGGATTCATTTCCACTGTTATGCTGATGAGACTAAGCTTTATTTATCCATAAATCCTAATGAATCCAATCAATTACTTCGACTGCAGTCATGTCTTGATAACATCAAGACCTGGATGACTTTAAATTTTCTGCATTTAAATTCTGACAAGACAGAAGTTATAATCTTTAAACCAGAGTCCTCAAAAAATAAACTTCTTCATCAATCACTTAATCTGGATGACATTAACTTGGCCTCTGGTAATAAAGTAAAAAATCTTGGTGTTATTTTTGACCAAGACATGTCATTTAAATCCCATATTAAACAGGTTTCCAGAGTTTCCTTTTTTCACCTCGGGAATATCGCCAGAATTACAAATATTCTGTGCAGGAGCGATGCTGAAAAACTAGTCCATGTATTTGTTACTTGAAGGCTGGACTATTGTAATTCTTTACTATCAGGAAGTCCACAAAATGCAATTCAAAGTCTTCAGCTGATCCAAAATGCTGCAGCAAAAGTTCTGATGAAAATAAACAAGAGGGATCATATTTCTCCTATTTTAACTTCCCTTCATTAGCTTCCTGTTAAATCAAGAATATAATTTAAAATTCTTCTTCTAACATATAAAGCTCTTTATAATCAAGCTCCATCATATATCAGACCTCTGATTACCTTGTATGTTCCTAACAGAGCACTTTGCTCTCGACTTCAGGTCTGCTGGTGGTTCCTAGAGTCTCTAAAAGTAGAATGGGAGGCAGATCCTTTAGCTATCAGGCTCCTCTCCCGTGGAACCAACTCCTAATTTTGGTCCGTGAGGCAGACACCCTGTCTACTTTTAAGACTAGACTTAAAACGTTCCCTTTTGACAAAGCTTATAATTAGAGTGGCTTATGTTACACTGAGCTACCCATATAGTTATGCTGCTTAGGCTACTGGAGGACATCAGGGCCTATATTTCTCACTCTACTGAGTTCTATTGTTCTCCAGTCTACTGTTCTCCAGTTTTGCATGACTGTTGTCATTTCAGCTTTTAACTTTTTGTTCATCACCAACAGACCCCAGTTGGTCCGGGTCGGACAGAACACCTCTGATGTCATCACCCTCAGCACGGGCTTTCCTCAGGGCTGCGTCCTGAGCCCCCTGCTGTTCACCCTGATGACACACGACTGTGTCCCCAGGTTCACCACCAATCACATTGTGAAGTTTGCAGATGACACGACGGTAGTGGGCCTGATTAGAGACGACAACGACCAGGACCAGGACCAGGACTGATCCTGAACGTAGAGAAAACGAAGGAGATCATCATGGACTTCAGGAAGAAATGGCCTCGCCATGCTCCACTTCTCATTAACAGCTCAGCTGTGGAGGTGGTCAGCAGCAATAAATTCCTCGGGGTGCACATAACACACAACCTCAGCTGGTTTGTGAACACCATGTCACTGGAGAAGAGGGCACAGAAGCGCTTGCACTTACTGCGGAGGATGAGGAGAGCCCACCTGTCCCCGCCCATCCTCACGACCTTCTACAGCAGCACCATCTATCTGCTCCCCACTCCCTTCCAATTAAGCATGTCATAATATTTATTACTTTCTTGCATTTGTCTAAAAAAAGTAGATGCAATGCAGTTTTGCATTGCATTACATTGAAATGACTGTTGTCATTTCATGTTTTAACTTTTTGCTCTCTCTTTTTTCTTCATAGTAGGTACACCTGATCTGACATTCTGTTAACTGTGACATCATCCAGAGAAGACAGATCACCCGCTATTACCATCTAATGTAGAACAGATTACTGGATCAATGTGTGCTTCTGTGCTTTTTTGCACGCCTCGGAGTCCTGGAGGCTTACAGGTCCTGGAGAGATGGAAAATTGCAGCCAATCACCTTCTCTGCAGACCGGATGACACGCTGCACTCTGCTCTTGTCTTTGGCGGTGGCACCAGCGTACCAGATGGTAATGGAGGAGGTGGTTTAGACACACCTTCTCCTTCAAAGAGTTTTCTTAATTTTCATAACTATGACAATTGTAGATTCACACTAAAGGCATCAAAACTATGAATTAAAACGTGGGATTATATACTTAACACAAAAGTGTGAAACAACTGAAAATATGTCTTATATTCTAGGTTCTTCAAAGTAGCCACCTTTTGCTTTGATTACTGCTTCGTACACTCTTGGCATTCTCTTAATGAGCTTCAAGAGATAGTCACCTGAAATGGTTTTCCCTTCACAGGTGTCCCCTGCTTATTGACTGACAGCCGATGCAGCTCTGCCTTCTTTGTTACAGAAAAGCTCAGGTGGAATTTTTTCACTTTTTCTGAATCAGACCCATTAAAATGCGGGACACTGTTTCACATTCCGACCATTGTTAAAAAAAAAAAGAAAAGAAAAAGTGTATCATGCTAAATTAGCCTGAGCTAATAGCAAATCATGAGGATATCCCTGTTTGGTTTATCAGCTAAGTTACTGGCAGTGAGGGAATACACGCTGACAGGTGACGTGGCCACAGGTGGAAATAATTCATTAATTAACTGCAGGAGCAGCGACAGATACACTTACCGATTAAGCTGTTGTCAGTTGTTCATTACTTACAATTGAGAATAATAAAGGACTGATAATACTTTCCTGTGGAGTTCCATTATCAATTTTATATTTATCAGATTTTGTTACTCCCATCTGTACCTGTATAACTATTAAACAAAAAATCTTCAATCCAATTATAAGCCCTTCCTGTTATGCCCATTTTATATAATTTTATAAGCAACCCATCCTTCCATACCATGTCATATCCTTTCTCATTATCAAAAAAATATTGCTACTACTACTTCCCTATTAATCTGAGCTTTTCTAATATCTGATTCCAAACACACAACTGGATCCATTGTACTTCCTTTTCTGAATCCAATTTGACATGAAGACAACAGTCTTTTACTTTCTACATAATATGTAATCCTTTCTGTTATCATTCTCTCCATAATCTTTCCTAAACATTAAGTAAGTACAATTGGTCTATAACTTAAAGGGTTTGTTGGATCCTTTCCTGGTTTAATAATTGGCACAATAATTGCTTCCTTCTAATTAGAAGGTAATCTTCCTTCTTTCCAAATCTTATTATATAAACCTAGAAGTTTTTCTTCAGCTTGTTTCCCTATGTTTTTTTAACATAATATAGCATATCTGATGTTTTCCTGGTGCTGTTAATCCTGATCTAAATATCGCTCTCTTCATTTCTTGCATAGAAAAATAAACATCCATGACATTTCCTGGAGTTGTTTCACCTTCTAAAATAAAATCATTTATCCTTCTTGTCTGCTCTCTCCTAAATTTTCCCGTTTCTGTTAAATTATCTGAACTATGGATCTTTGCAAATGTTCTTGCCATTACTTCTAGTTTTTCTTCATTTGTTACTGCTGTTCCTTCTTCATGTTTTAGAACTGGATATGTTCTCTCTGGTCTATTTCCCTTCATTTTCTTAATCATTCCCCATACCTAAGCTATAGGTATGGGGAATATATTAGTATTATCAGTCCTTTATATTAGTTCTGCCTATTGAATCACAAAAATCTCTCCATTTTGTCTTCTTTGCCTTCTAAATAACTTTCCTGTCTTCTGCTTGATCTTTTTTATATTCAATTAAATTTTTTAAATGATGTGTTCTTTAGAAAACCCTAAAAGCTATCCTCCCTCTTCAAGTTTCTGCTCCGCTTAGAAAAAACACGGGATGTGACGTCACTTCCTGTGATGTGCCCAAATATGGGCAAAATGGCCGCCCTGTTCACAGCTGTGGAGTTAGAGCTCTGGATGAGAGCTGTGAACTGATCACAAACTTCATAAATTCGTTAATAATCAACGGTTTGCTCTAAAATTCTGAAAATATTCATGGATCTCAAAGAGTGCTTTATCTAACCACAGGATTTTTTTTATGGTCATTAAAAAAATGGATTCAGAAAAATAAAATATTAAACTTTATAGTCTTGTACCATTTATTTTCAAAGTCATGTAAATTGGTCAAACTCGCCTGGATTTTTACCAAACTGAAATCCATGTTTATTCTGCATGTGCTTTACAAATAGAGGCCATATTTTGGGGGGTTGAACAATATTTGTGGAAAATACATTGATTTCTCCATTTTACAAACTTTTAAAAATTCAGAGTGTAGCACTTCAAAGAAAAACAATACATGCAGTGAGAGAATTGTTACACCTTATTCACGCAATACATCCTGAAAATCTGGGATCAAAAAATTGATTTTATTGCTTTTATTATTCTCCAGGTGTTTTAACACTTTTGGAAATAGGCCCCGCCCACTTGTTTTAATCATTACCATATTTAATACCTGAGTTCAGGGGTATGACTGGAAGGGGATGAAGAAGGTTTTGTAAAAATCCGATCAGCCATTCTTGCGTAGTAGATTTCTTGACATTACAGCGCCCCCTAGTGATGGACGATCCTCAAACACGGGTCACATGTGCAAAATCTTATTTGGACTATGTGTTATGAAGGACATGTCAAAATCTGTTATGGTTTTAGAATAATCAGCAATTACATTTAGAGCTAGCTAGCTAACAATCACTTATTTTAGCGTTACTTTTCGAAAAAGTCAAAATTCAAAAATCCGGCGCGTTCACTTTTTTTATTTGTCCATTACGCTGTTATATATGGAGTTTTGCGCGGATTGCATAAAAAATGTAGGAGGAGTTTAACAAGAAAGGTTTAACCTTTGTAGCCATGTAGCGCGAAAACTAGCTGGGAAACGAAGGGTGTGCCAATTCCCTTTATTTTGCAGAATCATCCAATAAACAAAGTGATGTGAAGTTTTTGAGTGTGGGACCAGTAGTTTGGTGGTTATAGGCCAAAACGCATTGTCCTTTGTTATAGCGCCCCCTAGTTGTTGAGGGGTCTGAATTTCTGGGTTTGAGTAGCGGTGCACATTCTGTACTTGGATACCTGATTCAATAGGTTCGTTACAAATCCGCATGGGCCGCCCAACGCGTTTTAGCGGAGAATAATAATTACCCGTAATATTAAATAATTTAAAAACACTAGAAAAACAATAGGGTTCTCTGCTCACAGAGCAGACGAACGGCATAGCCGTTCGCCTGCGCTGCGGGCTTGGAACCCTAATAATAAATAATTTAAAAACAGACGAAAAACAATAGGGTTCTCTGCTCACAGAGCAGACGAACGGCATAGCCGTTCGCCTGCGCTGCGGGCTTGGAACCCTAATAATTTAAAACCAGACGAAAAACAATAGGGTTCTCTGCTCACAGAGCAGACGAACGGCATAGCCGTTCGCCTGCGCTGCGGGCTTGGAACCCTAATAATAATAATAATAATAAATAATTTAAAAACACTAGAAAAACAATAGGGTTCTCTGCTCACAGAGCAGACGAACGGCATAGCCGTTCGCCTGCGCTGCGGGCTTGGAACCCTAATAATTTAAAAACACACGAAAAACAATAGGGTTCTCTGCTCACAGAGCAGACGAACGGCATAGCCGTTCGCCTGCGCTGCGGGCTTGGAACCCTAATAAACTAGAACTGCAAGCAGTTATTAACGGGTTCCAAGCCCACCCACGCCCCGCCGCTTTTAGCATGCTCCTGGACTTCAGTTCAGTGTTCAACACCATCATCCCACAGCATCTGGTGGAAAAACTGGAACATCTGGGCTTCAGCACACCTCTTCAACTGGCTGCTAGACTTCCTCACCTCCTGACCTCAGTCGGTCCGGGTGGGACAGAACACCTCTGATGACATCACCCTCAGCATGGGCTCCCCTCAGGGCTGCGTCCTGAGTCCCCTGCTGTTCACTCTGATGACACACGACTGCGTCCCCAGGTTCACGACCAATCACATCGTGAAGTTTGCAGACGACAAGACGATGGTGGGCCTGATCAGAGACGACAACGACCAGGGGTCCGTAGTTCGTACGTCGCTAACTCAGTTAGCAGGATTTCATTGTTGACGATTTGGCATGATCTTGGATCGTTTGGTTCTTCGAAAGACATCCTGCACTTGTTGTCATAGCAACATGTGCGCCAGCTTAAGCCTGCTCGAGAGCAGGCTTATTTCATGTAAACAAGATTAGATCACGGCTGTATAAGCGGAGGAGATAGGGAAGTCTGCCGTAGCCATGTCCATTTTTACGACTGCAACCTGTTGCGGAAGGTGCAAGAATAATTTGCAGAGTTTTTTCGAATTAATCGCGTATTGCGCAATAGACAGGATCCTTTAGCGCAGCGCGACAGTGTAATTGTAGAGAGGTTTTCTTGCTGGCTGTTATAAACAAACACATCATTTAACAGTGGCTTTTAAAGAGGAAAAAGTGGTGTTGGAGCCATAAATCTAAAATATTTAAGTTATTTGTATGATGGTTTGCTTTTTATTTTTATCCTATTCAGTAAGAAGATTTGTTCGGGCCATTTTATTGTGAAGTTTAGTTTACTTTGAAAGGCTTGCTTCCTGTCGAGCCGTTTATTGTATTAGAAAAAACTATGGATGGATTATCTAGCCACGGAGCAATACAGTTTTACCGTGTAAACTGTGGATGACTTGGAAAAGGAAAATTTTCATTTTTTATGGATAAAGATTTTTTTTGTTAAAATTCCCAGTTTGCACATGTCCTTTACTTCTCGTGTCTAAGGAATGACACTGAAATTTGGATCTCTTGACATAACAAGTGCCTTTTTAAAATACAGTATAATAATTAAAGGCTACCATTTTGTAGAATATTCTTGTATTTCACTTTTACTTGTCCCCATGTTCTAGTGGGTCCCGTGGAGGCTCTGACATAAAAGAACAAAGTAAATATGAGATTATTAAAATGCAAAAATTGATACTGCAGAAAGTGATAGAAACATCTACCATGGACAGTATTTACGCATTAATTTGTCTGCTGCTTTTTGCCAGCCCTCTCTCCTGGCTTTAACAGATTTTGAGGTGTTTTAATTAATGACTGAAATTCGGCATAACCTTCCATTAAAAGCTCTTTTTCTGCTTGGGAGAAAAACTGTGGGCGTTCTTTGGCCATGCTGAACAGCCAATAGCAGCGTTGCTGATCAATGTTTCTACTATCGATACATTTCCCCTTTTAAACAAATGCATGAACGCGCAGTTGTCTCAGATAACTCAATCCAGTGATACTAATCATAAACAACAGGTGTGTTCGAAGAACCCAATTAGCCGGATCATGATTAGCCGGATGAAGTCATCTCGGATGTCTCATTTGATCTTGGATGTTTTAAGCAACGTACGAAGAACGGACCCCAGGACTACAGAGAGGAGGTGGAGCAGCTGGTGGGCCTGTGCAGAGACAACCGCCTGATCCTGAACGTGGAGAAGCCGAAGGAGATCATCATCGACTTCAGGAAGAACCGGCCTCACCACGCTCCACTTCTCATCAACAGCTCAGCTGTGGAGGTGGTTAGCAGCACCAAATTCCTGGGGGTGCACATCACAGACAACCTCACTTGGTCTTTCAACACTACGTCACTGGTGAAGAGGGCACAGAAGTGCTTCCTGCGCAGGATGAGGAGAGCCCACCTGCCCCCGCCCATCCTCACAACCTTCTACAGAAGCACGATAGAGAGCATTCTTAACAGTTGTCTCTCTGTGTGGTGTAGAGGCTGCAGCGCCTCTGACCGGAGGAACGTGAGGAGAGTGGTGAGGACAGCAAAAGAGATTATTGGGGCTCATCTTCCCTCAATTAAGGATATTTCATCCCAGCGCTGCGTGTCCCGAGCCCATAACATCATCATAGACCCCTCACACCCCCACCATGGACTCTTCTCCCTGCTGTCCTCTCGGAAGATTTTCCTCAGCATCCGCTGCAGGTCCACCAGGTTCTGCAACAGCTTTTTTGCCATTGGCATCAGACTGTTCAACTCTAAACTGGACTCTACACTATATTTGCACATTTGCATCATATCTGGCATTACCAATGTGTTATCCTTTTAAAAATACACAACTGAACATTAATGCATTTTTGCACAAATGCCTTTTGCACCATTATTTTTGCATATAAACAACGGTTGTCAAGCTTCTGAAGTTTGCTGACGACAATACTCTCATCGGACTTATCTATGATGGTGACGAGTCCGGCTACAGGTGGGAGGCTGACCATCTGGTGACCTGGTGCAGGGAGAACAACCTGGAGCTCAACGCTGTAAAAATAGTGGAGATGGTTGTGGACTTCAGGAAGAACTCAGCCCCAGCTACCCCCACCACCCTCTGTGACTATATATAATATATTTCAGTCGTCAGTCAAGTCAAATTATCTTGCGAGTTCAGTTCTTTTTTCTTTTCTTTGTTCGTGTTGTTACCACTGGGAAGTTCATGTCAGTGAGAAGAATGGAGTTCTTCAACGGAGGTTCAGTTCTGCTCGGGGCACAGGCTCACCATCTCCTTTCAGAGAGAATCAATGGAATCTGATCCAGTAGTCTGATCCAGCTTTTTGATCAGCAACAACTAAAAACCTAGCCTGCACACAATAATATTATTATTGCATTCAGCTAAATAAACTCACTTTCTTATCAATTTTTACAGCTATAGCTATTGTTTTTTCTTCATTCCTTACATTAACATGGTTTTACATGCATTGTACATTTTTTTTGCCCTACTCAAAACCCTGGAATCATCTTTAAACCATGTAAAAAAATATAAAATCCTTTTCAATTATGAAACTATGATTTGTAATTTAACAAATTACAGCATAGGCTTTTAAATCCTCTTCCAAAGCTTTGTATATCATGACATGAAATACAATTATCACCTTACCAAACAGCATGATCCAATACTCTCCTTCATCATCCTTTATATCAGTAAACTCTATCTGAGATACTGCATTCATCTGTAGTCAAACTACTTTAAATTCCCCATGATAACCCAGGAAAAGGTACACTTAACATCAACAAACACCACATTGAACAAATAAAAATAATGTAAAAAGAACTTAAAATACTTCCTAAACTTAAATATACTTTGGTGAAACCACAGCTTAAGAGCGACACAATGAGATACATTATACACTGGAGTGCTAATTTTGCCGAAAAACTGAAGTCACTGGTCGCCATCTTGCTACTCCCTACTCTCACAGAATTCCTTAGGATTTGGTTGCAACAACAAGCAGTTTTCTGGCTGTGTGAAAACGTTTCATAGGTAATTCTACTGTCCGTGGATGTACTAACACTATGAACTACTAGGAAATTAGATGCTGAAATATTTTAATGTTATTCATAACAATATATATATATATATATATATATATATATATATATATATATATATATATATATATATATATATATATATATATATATGTATACATATATTTATAAATGTTATATATATATATATATATATATATATATATATATATATATATATATATATATATATATTTATAAATGTTATTTATTATTTATATTTTTATTTATTTATTATTTATATTTTATTATTTATATATATATATATATATATATATATATATATATATATATATATATATATATATATATATATAAATAAACCAAGAAAATTTCCATTGTCTGGTTCATCGAGTGTATTTATGCTTCCCCTGAAAGGCAGATTCCTAAAGGCCAAATAGCAGCGTCACATCCAAAATTCGCTTCAGTAATAATTTGTTTTTTTTTCAATTTCTGTCTCCATCAGTTTTTGTTCTTTGCTGTCGATTCCAGAACTCTGCAAGACAGAATGCTGTAGGTTCTTCCATTTCCAATAACAATGTTTGTGTGCATGGTTTCTTTCATGCCCTGGAAATCTTTCATAAAGCTTTCTGTATTTTATGTTGGATATTTTCATCCCATCTGTTGAATTTAGTGCACTAGTTGATCTTTTCTCTACTTCATAAGAGAAAAGCAAGCACGACAGGCACAATATGGCTTTTTTTGACCTGCTATATATTAGCCAGTCCCTAACAATTTTTCCCTTCCATTGTGGGAGGCAGAATATGCTAGATATTTTGGGAATTCTCTGCCCTCTGAATCTGCTGGCAGTTCACTTGCCATCTCTGAAAAAGGCTTCCTTGTTGCCATAAAACGCACAACATTCACTCTATCAGAATCTGTCATCTGTGTTGGCCATGACGCGGGATCATTAAAATTATGATCCGTCTCTAAGCCACTGTGCTCAGACTCTCCGATCGGGCAGCAAGCCCCTCCACCTGCCCTGTCTCTTGTATCGGTAGGCATGGCTCTCTCCGTCTCTTCCTCAAACGCATGCTGCCTCTCCCCCCCTCCCGAAGCACATGCTGCGACGGGAGAACTGCTATGTTGTCCTTTCTCTCTGTCCACCAAGCTCCCCGCCACAGCTGGCTCTCCTGCTTCGCCCTGTCTTTCAGCCTGCATCTGGACCTCTGCACTCTGTCTGCTTTCAACCCTTTCGCTAAGCTGAAGTATTTCTGTAAAAGAAAAGATGTTTTCCCCCTTACACTAGCTAACGGACGCTATACTTTAAAATCACATTGATAAACGCATTGCTTCTTACCTGGCTCTGAATGTGCACCATCCCTCTGCAATTCCATTCCGGACTCATCCTCAGTTTTTTTTAGATATTTGGCCATCAAAATCCTCAAGCCTTAGGTTTCGTCTTCTCTTTTTCTCTTATTTTTTCTTTTCTGTGCGCCGGACTTCTGAAAACCAGACATGTTTGCAGCGAAACAAACTTTTTTTTCCCTTCTTCTTCTTCTTCTTCTGTTTAATGGCGGTTGGAAAAACAACTTTTGGTGCATTACCGCCACCAACTGAAATGGAGTGTGAATCGGGATGACCTACTCTAATATCCTACTACTATAAATAATAATAAAAAATAAAATAAAATAAAAAATAAAATAAATAAATAAATAAATACATAAATTAATAACTAAATCCGTTTTATCAAATTAGTCTTTTTAAGATATCTTAATAATAAAGAATAACCCTCTAATTTGGTGTTCATGTCTAAAACATATTTTATGTTTAACTTTAATTTACTGATTTGTAATCTATTTATCAATTCATTTCTCTCAGTATGATATTTACTACAAACTAATATAACATGCTCCACTATTTCTTCAACAAAACAAAAATCACACTTTCCTGTATCATGAATACCCATTTTAAATAATGTGCTATTTAACCCTGTATGTACAAAACTTAATCTTGACATTACTGTTTCTTCCCTTCTATTCCTTGATGTAATCCTCATTAATCCTACTTTTTTTTGAATATTATAAAACCATATTCCAGTTCTTTCTTCTTCCCACTGTTTCTGCCACCTTGCTCTAATCCTTTTCTTAATTACTGATTTTATTTCACCTTTACTAAATGGAATTATTATATCAATTAAACTGTATTTACTTGCTCTTTTTGCATATTTATCTGCCATCTCATTCCCTTTTATTCCTATATGAGAAGGAATCCATATAAAAGAAACAATTAATCCCATTGCTTGAATTCTGAATAATAATTGCTGAATTTCGACCAATAAATCCGGTCTGCTATCTGAATGATTGTTTTTAAATGAATATAATGTTGAACTAGAATCTGAACAAACTACACTTCTTAATGGTCTAATTTCTTCAATCCATTCTAATGCTAACATGATACCAAACATTTCTCCTGTATAAACTGAAATTTCATTACTAATTCTTTTACCTGATTTAAAATTAAATTCTGGAACTACAAACGAAACACCATTCCTATTATTTGAATCTTTTGAAGCATCTGTATAAATTTTTACATATCCACAATATTCTTTATCTATATATTGCTCAACCTTATTTGAATCTGAAATATCCTGTTTATTTTTCCGTTTATACAACAAGGTTAAATCTACATCAATTTCAGGCAACATAGATGGATGAAGTATTGATCTAATAACTGTTTTACTGCCATTTTTTTGAGATAATTCAAGATCTGTTATATTAGAATCTGCTATACACCCAAAAGAATTTAATTTCTTCTTCCCTTTTTCCCAACTTGGTTTTAAAATTTCCTGACATGGATGATTTTCACAATGATTCTTTAACTGAAACCAGTAAGTGGAAAGTAATTGTAATATCCTCAATTTTAGTGGCATTTCTCCCATTTCTACTTGTAATGCTGAAGTTGGTGTAGTTCTTATGGCCCCTGTGCATAATATCAAAGCTTGATACTGAACAATATCCAATTTTTTAAGTAATGAAACTGATGCTGAACCAAAAGCTATACATCCATAATAAAAACAAACCTAATTAAACCTGTATAAATTGATTTCAATTCCTTCCTCTCAGCTCCCCATTCATTCCCAACCAAACATCTCATAATATTTATAACTCTTTTGCATTTATCAATCATCTTCTCAATATGAACTTTCCAAGTAAGCCTTTCATCCAACCATATACCCAAAAATTTAAATTGTTTTACCCTTTCCAAATCATTTTTATAAATTTGTAACTTTAATTCTTCAGAAACTTTTTTCCTTGTAAAAACAAAATCTTTGTTTTATCTACAGCAATCTTGAAGCCCCATCTAAAAGACCAATCTTCTATTTTATTAATGGCTTCTTGAACTTTTTTAACGATGAAACTTGGGGTTGAATTGCTCCATCATTAGCAAATAAAAAAACCCATTTTATTTTCCACATCCTCAAACATATCATTAATCATAATAGAAAAAAATAATGGACTAACTATGCTTCCTTGAGGAATACCATTTTCAACATAAAGATTTTCTGATAATTGATTTCCTATTCTTACTTGTATAGATCTATTATTGAGAAAATCATTTATCCAATTAAACATTGAACCCCCAATTCCCATCTTCTTTAATTTTATCAAAAATCCTTCTTTCCACATCATGTCGTAAGCTTTTTCAATGTCAAAGAATACAGCTATCACATTCTCTTTATTAACTTGTGCCTTTCTTATTTCATGTTCCAATAATAAAATAGGATCCATTGTGTTTATACCTTTCCTGAAACAAACTTTTTTTTTTCTTTTTCAAAACGAACATTCAGAGCTGCAGCCAGCCGTTGTCCTAGTGGTCAAACCATTTTATGTTGGGGTGGGGGAGTTATAATGGTCCCTTACCTGTAATACCTGTAATACCCATCTTTATAATTTTAATTAATAAACCTTCTTTCCACAATATATCATATGCATTTTCAATATCAAAAAACACTTCTACAATACTTTATTAATTTAAATTTTTCTGATTTCAAATTCCAATTCCTCCCTCTTCAGGTTTCTGCTCTGCTTAGAAACATAGACATTATATACGTAGACGCCCCATTGGACGCTGCCGGCCACTAGGTGACGTGCCTACAGGGTGACCATCTTGGGTCAGACCACAGATCAGACAGCTGCTGTCAAAATGAATAGGAGGCAGCTCAGATCTCATTTTAATCATATGTTCCCAGTGATCATGACCTTTCAGACAGATTACACATATTTATTCAGAACCAAAACTATTTAAACTGAAGTCAAACTGGATGAAAAATGTACACGCACTTACACATTTTGCAGTTAAATATTAATCTAATATACACACAAATTA
The DNA here is from genome assembly GCA_037039145.1 of Fundulus diaphanus. Classification (NCBI taxonomy): domain Eukaryota; kingdom Metazoa; phylum Chordata; class Actinopteri; order Cyprinodontiformes; family Fundulidae; genus Fundulus; species Fundulus diaphanus. Next base: position 56,630,001 of record CM073124.1, on the reverse strand, counting down.
TAAACATAAATCTCTCTCTCTTTCTTCCAATATATATATATATATATAAGCTATATACACAGACACCAATCTACTGACAATAGCAATTATCTACATATTGTCAGAACTTAGCAGACAGCACCATGCAGTTCTCTGCTGGCGCTGTCCCCTCTGCTCTCTCCACAGGTGACTGCAGCTGACTGGTGGGCGGGGCGTGCACACCTGCGGCTCGTTCTGCGAATCAGCGCTGGAGCATAAGAGCAGCGCTCAGACAGCCGGTGGATGCCAGAGTGTTAGCATCAGTGGTTCCCAGTGCCTTGATCCAGCCGTGGCGCCTATGCACTTGACTTGCCAGACTTCGGATGAAAACCAGTCAGTCAGACTCACCAGATTCCACCGGCTGTCTTCGACCACCTCGGGCGCTGCTCGGACCCCTCATTGCTCCTGCAGCTCACCGTCGCTCAGTCACCAACCTCCATCTGAGCTGAAAGCGCTAAGTTCCGCCTCCGCTCCACTTCCCCCAGTCCGGTTCCCGAGCCTTGTGGTAAGCGCCCCGCCCCTCAGTCCATTATTCCCCTCACCGCAACCCAACCTAAACCTCTTGTTTTTCTCCCTAGATCGTCTCACCGCAGCTCCGTTCAGCCTTGAACCCAGATTCTTAGATTTAGAGATCAGCCAACTCCGCTCCTGTAAATAAAACCTTTGAACTGCTCATTGTTGTCCCAGGTGTCTCTCTGCATGTGGGCCAAATACGTCCGAAACATGACACATATGAGCAAAACTATATACAAACAAGTGAGAGCAAAGGTGCTCATAACAGCATTTAAAAATGATATAATACAAACCGCGATCTGGGGGAAAGAAATCATCAATAAACCTAATCACCCTCAGCACGGGCTTCCCCCCCCTCCCCACAAATCATGTCTATCCAGTAATTTAGGACCATTTTGTTTGTTTTTGGTGTTTAATGTACTTTTCTCTACTTCCATCCCTGTACCCATTAGCACATATTGTGTTTATGCCGGAAACACTGTAACTGTAAAGCATGAGGATTATCTATCATAAAATCTTACTTATGGAAGGTAATTCCCAAGGATCTGGTTCCTGGTGTCCTTTTATATGCGCACCCATAAGCGGAGTAAAAGTCTGGCTTCCTGGGACGTAGCTCTGGAAGTTTGCTTACTTTCAATACAAAACCGAAATTATTTATTAGGTTAGACAATCGTTTAATTCAATCAATTGGTCCCAGGTAGCCCCTAAAGGGGTGACGTTTTCAGTCAGTTGATTTAGTTGGAAATCGGGTGAGAATTCACCGGTTTCAGAGTGTCTGAAACAAGTACATTTTCCTGAATTGACTTGTATTCTCTTTGAGCGCAGCTTGGTCTTACCTAAGATGGCCGCTGTGACATCACTTCCTGTGATGTGCCCAAATATGGGCAAAATGGCCTCCCTGTTCACAGGAGTCAGAGCTCTGGATGTTGAGAGCTGTGAACTGATCACAAACTTCATAAATTCATTAATAATCAACGGTTTGCTCTAAAATTCTGAAAATATTCATGGATATCAAAGAGTGCTTTATCTAACCACAGGATTTTTTTAATGGTCATTAAAAAAATGGATTCAGAGAAATAAAATATTAAACTTTATAGTCTTGTACCATTTATTTTCAAAGTCTTGTAAATTGGTCAAACTCGCCTGGATTTTTACCAAACTGAAATCCATGTTTATTCTGCATGTGCTTTACAAATAGAGGCCATATTTTGGGGTGGGGGGTTGAACAACATTTGTGGAAAATACATTGATTTCTCCATTTTACAAACTTTTAAAAATTCAGAGTGTAGCACTTCAAAAAAAAACAATACATGCAGTGAGAGAATTGTTACACCTTATTCACGGAATACATCCTGAAAATCTGGGATCAAAAAATTGATTTTAAAGCATTTTTTATTCTTTACTTTATTGTTTTTATTATTCTCCAGGTTTTTTAACACTTTTGGAAATAGGCCCCGCCCACTTGTTTTAATCATTACCATATTTAATACCTGAGTTCAGGGGTATGACTGGAAGGGGATGAAGAAGGTTTTGTAAAAATCCGATCAGCCATTCTTGCGTAGTAGATTTCTTGACATCACAGCGCCCCCTAGTGATGGACGATCCTCAAACGCGGGTCACATGTGCAAAATCTTATTTGGACTATGGGTTATGAAGGACATGTCAAAATCTGTTATGGTTTTAGAATAATCAGCAATTACATTTAGAGCTAGTTAGCTAACAATCACTTATTTTAGCGTTACTTTTCGAAAAAGTCAAAATTCAAAAATCCGGTGCGTTAACTTTTTTTATTTGTCCATTACACGGTTATATATGGAGTTTTGCGCGGATTGCATAAAAAATGTAGGAGGAGTTTAACAAGAAAGGTTTAACCTTTGTAGCCATGTAGCGCGAAAACTAGCTGGGAAACGAAGGGTGTGCCAATTCCCTTTATTTTGCAGAATCATCCAATAAACAAAGTGATGTGAAGTTTTTGAGTGTGGGACCAGTAGTTTGGTGGTTATAGGCCAAAACGCATTGTCCTTTGTTATAGCGCCCCCTAGTTGTTGAGGGGTCTGAATTTCTGGGTTTGAGTAGCGGTGCACATTCTGTACTTGGATACCTGATTCAATAGGTTCGTTACAAATCCGCATGGGCCGCCCAACGCGTTTTAGCGGAGAATAATAATTACCCGTAATAATAATAATAAACTAGAACTGCAAGCAGTTATTAACGGGTTCCAAGCCCGTCTACGCTCCGCCCCCTTTGAGCATGTTCCTGGACTACAGCGTTCAACACCCTCATCCCACAGCATCTGGTTGAAAAACTGGAACATCTGGGCTTCAGCACACCCCTCATCACTTCCTCACCTCCTGACCACTGTCGGTCCGGGTCTGACAGACCACCTCTGATGTCATCACCCTCAGCACAGGCTCTCCTCAGGGCTGTGTCCGAAGCCCCCTGCTGTTTACTCTGATGACACACGACTGCAAACCCCAGGTTCACCCCCAATCACATCATGAAGTTCGCAGTTGACACAAACTCATCAACAGCTCAGCTGTGGAGGTGGTTAGCAGCACCAAATTCCTCGGGGTGCACATCACGGACAACCTCACCTGGTCTGTAAACACCACATCTGGTGAGGAGGGCACAGAAGCGCTTGTACTTCCTGCGGAGGATGAGGAGAGCCCAACTGCCCCCGCCCATCCTCACAACCCTCTACACAAGTACCATAGAGAGCATTCTGACCATAGATATCCATAATAAAGGCTAGATGTCTTACGGCGGAGTCTCAAACGTCATCACCGGCGGCCATCTTGCCTCAGACAAGCTTTCTGGCGTACTCTGTGGTACCTAATGTAAGGTGAGTGATCAGCACGAACACAAATACTCTTATCTCATTGAATTCTTGACGGATTTACAAACAGTTTGGTTTCTTACAAACGTCATGAACGTGGCTATAATTCTTGATGCTTGAACATGTCAAAATTGCAGATTTTCTTGTCTAAAAATGACTTAATCATGCAGCATAGTTGTGCATCACGGCTACTTGCGCAAGTTATCAAGCCTGAGACCACTGGTCAATTATATAGGTTTTACTGACACCAATAACGATTGTATGACAATTAATCTTTGGTGTAAATTTGAGGGAAATCAATCTCACAATGGTCCAAAAAGATAAATGTTCCCTTAATTTCCCCATGGTTATTATAAATTATTTTAATATACCAACTCTTATTTCAGGATTTGTTGTTCGACGGGCTCTGAAAAAGCTGTCCTGTGATGTCTGCCGTGCCAGCTTGGTAACAGATGCTGCATCTGCCATCAAGGACCAGAGCTACCACCTGCTGAAGTTAAAAAACAATGGAGGTCTGGTGATTCCATCACAAGGCACAGTGATGGTAGTCAGGGCAGCAGAGTGGGTCATTCGTCAGACCTCATGTACCAGACGATCACAGCCCATCAAAGTGCTAGAGGTCGTGTACATTGTAAGGAAGAGGATAGGGTCAAAGGATGTGTTTGTGCTCAGAGAGCACATCGGAGAAACACAGTATGGCATAGACAGCCACCACCATACGCTGTTAACGTTGGTTGTGTCCTTGTTTTTTAAGTTAAGGCTGCACCAAATTGCCAAAATAACTAACCTTAGCTTACAGAGCAACAACATGCAACAGAAGCTCAATAAAACCGTCCTTTTCAAAGGGCATTAGCCAAGCTATGTTTTTTGGGTCATTTTTTAAATCTCTGTCTTCCATGTGTATACCATCACAGTAGTGTAGGTGGGGATTTCAACATGCTACATCTATATATACTTGTGAAGGGGACTATTGTACCAATTTTAATAGCAAATAAATTTCACTTTTATAATGGATTAAAAATAGGAACCTTTGTGTAATTACTCCTGATATATAATCCGAATAGTCTACATGAAACTTCAAAGTGTTACCTTTAATTTGAAACCTGGATTATGCTTCTACACCAAGAGGTTGCCACACAATAAGCCTTTTTTGTCAGTATTTCATATTTTATTATAACAGTAATATTCATATTATAAAAGTATGTATGTAAATATAAATAAATAAAGACTGTGAAATAATTAATCACACCCAAATAAAAGTGTTTATATATATATAATGAATGTTCTTCATTTAGATTGACCTTTAAACCATTAATGCTATTACTCCTTTTCATATCTATCTATCTATCTATCTATCTATCTATCTATCTATCTATCTATCTATCTATCTATCTATCTATCTATCTATCTATCTATCTATCTATCTATCCATATTATATCATAGTGTTACTTTTGGAATAAGTCTGATCCATATCTGAACTACGGATCTTTGCAAATGTTCTTGCCATTACTTCTACTTTTTCCTCATTTGTTACTGCTGTTCCTTCTTCATGTTTTAGAACTGGATATGTTCTCTCTGGTCTATTTCCCTTCATTTTCTTAATCATTCCCCATACCTTAGCTATAGGAGTTGTTCTGCCCATTGAATCACAAAAATCTCTCCATTTTGTCTTCTTTGCCTTCTAAATAACTTTCCTTGCTTCTGCTTGATCTTTTTTACATTCAATATTTTTTTTTTAAATTATGTGTTCTTTTCAAAACTCTAAAAGCTATCCTCCCTCTTCAAGTTTCTGCTCCGCTTAGAAAATCACGGGATGTGACGTCACATCCTGTGATGTGCGCATATATGGGCAAAATGGCTGCCCTGTTCACAGTTCTGGATGGTCAGAGATCTGGATGGTGAGAGCTGTGACCAGATCATAAAATTCATTAAATCGTTAAAAATCAACGGTTTGCTCTAAAATTCTGAAAATATTCACGTATGTCCAAGAGTGCTCTATCTAACTATGTGATTTTTTAAACGCCCATTGAAAAAAGCGTTTTAGAGAAAAAAAATATTAACCTTTATAGTCTTGCACATGTGAATTTCAAAGTCTTTAAAATAGTTCAAAATCGCCTGGATTTTTACCAAACTGAAGTACATATTAAGTCTGAATATGCTTTACAAATAGTGGCCATTTTTATTGGGATTGAACAATATTTGTGGAAAATACATTGATTTCTCCATTTTACAAACTTTTAAAAAATCAGAGTGTGCAACTTTCAGAAACCTCAATACATGCAGTGAGAGAATTGTTAAACCTTATTCAAGGAATACATCCTGAAAATCTGAGATCGTTACACCACAAAATGGATTTTTGGTAATTTTTTGAAGTTTTGAAGGTTTTTTTCACACTTTTGGAAATAGGCCCCGCCCACTTGTTTCAATCAGTACCATATTTAATTCCTGAGTTAAGGGTTATGACTGGAAGGGGATGAAGAAGGTTTTGTAAAAATCCGATCAGCCATTCTTGCGTAGTAGATTTCTTGACATCACAGCGCCCCCTAGTGATGGACGATCCTCAAACGCGGGTCACGTGTGCAAAATCTTATTTGGACTATGGGTTATGAAGGACATGTCAAAATCTGTTATGGTTTTAGAATAATCAGCAATTACATTTAGAGCTAGCTAGCTAACAATCACTTATTTTAGCGTTACTTTTCGAAAAGGTCAAAATTCAAAAATCTGCTGCGTTAACTTTTTTTATTTGTCCATGACACGCTTATATATGAAGTTTTGCGCAGATCGCACAAAAAATGTAGGAGGAGTTTAACAAGAAAGGTTTAACCTTTGTGGCCATGTAGCGCGAAAAGTAGCAGGGAAACGAAATGTGTGCCAATTCCCTTTTTGATGCAGAAACATCCAATAACCAAAGTACTATCAAGTTTTTGAGTGTGGGACCAGTAGTTTTGTGGTTACAGGCCGAAACGCATTGTCCTTTGTTATAGCACCCCCTAGTTGTTGAGGGGTCTGAATTTCTGGGTTTGAGTAGAGGCACACATTCTGTACTTAGATACGTAATTCAATAGGTTCGTTATAAATCCGCTTGGGCTGCACAACGCGTTTTAATTCCGTAATAATAATAAGAATAAATAATTTAAAAACACACGAAAAACAATAGGGTTCTCTGCTCACAGAGCAGACGAACGGCATAGCCGTTCACCTGCGCTGCGGGCTTGGAACCCTAATAATAATAAATTATTTAAAAACACACAAAAAACAATAAGGTTCTCTGCTCACAGAGCAGACGAACGGCATAGCCGTTCGCCTGCGCTGCGGGCTTGGAACCCTAATAATTTAAAAACAGACGAAAAACAATAGGGTTCTCTGCTCACAGAGCAGACGAACGGCATAGCCGTTCGCCTGCCCTGCGGGCTTGGAACCCTAATAATTTAAAAACAGACGAAAAACAATAGGGTTCTCTGCTCACAGAGCAGACGAACGGCATAGCCGTTCGCCTGCGCTGCGGGCTTGGAACCCTAAAAAAGGGTTGAGGTCAGAATAAAAAGGTATAAGTTACGAAAACATGTAATTCATATATTATAAGTTGTCATTGTCATGATATTTTTCTAGGATGAACCCGGACACAGCGCGCACACACAGAGTTGGGTTTTAAGAGAGTTTATTGTACAAGTGGATGATGAATGACATGAGGAACCAGAGTCTATCACCAGGCGGAGTTGTAGGGTGCAGAAGCTGGCCGGCAGGAGTAGTGCGGAGAGACTGACCAGGAAGTGATCCGTAGCTGATGACTGGAGACCAGGACGGAACACAGGAGTCGAGAACTTGAGACCAGGACGGAACACAGGAGCCGAGAACCTGAGACCAGGACGGAACACAGGAGCCGAGAACTTGAGACCAGGACGGAACTAGAGACGACGCCGGAGCTGGCGAACCCTTGACTGCGGGCTGAGCTGGAACAGAGTCTCTGGCTGTGGCTGAGCTGGAACTGAGTCTCTGGCGGTGGCTGAGCTGAGTCAAAACAGAACACTAGGGAACTAAAGAAGCTAGAGAACACTGGAGAACTAAAGAAGCTAGAGGACACTGGAGAACTAAAGAAGCTAGAGGACACTGGAGAACTAAAGAAGCTAGAGGACACTGGAGAACTAAAGAAGCTAGAGGACACTGGAGAACTAAAGAAACTAGGGAACACTGGGGAACTAAAGAAACTAGAGAACACTAGGGAACCAAAGGGCTAGAGAACTCTGGGGAAACGAGAGTCTAGAGAACTCTGGGGAAACGAGAGTCCAGAGAACTCTGGGGAAACGAGAGTCCAGAGAACTCTGGGGAAACGAGAGTCTAGAGAACTCTGGGGAACCGAGAGTCCAGAGAACTCTGGGGAACAAAGAGTGTAGAGAACCCCGGGGGAACCAAAAGTCTAGAGAACTCTGGGGAACCAAGAGTCTAGAGAACCCTAAAGGAAGGGGTGAGCGTAGGGAAACGCTAGGGAACAGGCGAAAGGAAACACCAGGGAGACTAGACAGGTGCACGCCAACGCCGGGACTCAACAGACATACAGACATGCCGGAGCACAACCAACGCACGGAACGCCAGGGGAAGGAACAGGCGCACAACATCGCCAGAGGGAAGAAACAGGCGTACGACAACGCCAGAGGGAAGAAACAGGCGTACCAACGCCAGAGGGAAAGGACAGGCGTACCAACACCAGAGGGAAAGGACAGGCGGGGGCGTGAGGGAAGGAACGCCGGGGCGTGAGGTAAACTATACGCCAGGGAACAGAGGGCGTCCTATAAGGCCAGGGAACAGAGGGCGTCCTAACACGCCAGGGAACCAAGAAATCTAAACGCCAGAGAAACAGAGGGCGTCTAGGAACAGGGAAATCTAAACACCAGGGAAAGGAGGGTGTCCTGACACGCCAAGGGACAGAGGGCATCTTAACACGCCAGAAACCAAGAATTCTAATACACTATGAGACAGGGGAACGAGGAGGCCAAAACAAAAGGAGAGCTCAACAGAATAAGAAAACGCTGGTGACTTGAACGTGTGCTGGGCAGTGACGGACCAGGTGCATCAGAGGGCACAGCCGGCGACTTGGGAGCGCCGGAGGGCTCTGGCGGCGGCTTGCGTGCGCTGGGCAGCGACAGGCCAGATGCGCCAGAGGGCACAGACGACGACACGGGTGCGCCGGAGGGGTCTGGCGGCAGCCTGCGTGCGCCGGGCAAAGACAGGCCGGATGCGTCAGAGGGCACAGACAGCGACACGGGCGCGCCGGAGGGCTCTGGCGGATCTCGACACCGGGGAAACAGGAACTAGCAGGACTCAGAAGAACTAGAACAGGGGAACCAGGCGAAGCCAGAACAAAACAGAAACTACGGAGGGCTAGAGAGAACAAAACTAACCTAATCAGGGCGAACCAAAAATAAAGAACAGAGGGGAAGTAAAGAGCGTATGAAAACGCTGCAGTAACTCAGGAGCACTAGAACAAGGATACCAAGAGTGCCTGAACCAGACAAAATCAAGAAGCATAAAAGAGCTTATAACTAGGGAGCGCTGGGACCTTAACGAGCGCAGGAAGCTTAACGAGCACAGGGAAAGCGCAGGAACCCATACAGCGCAGGAATCCATACAGCGCAGGAATCCATACAGCGCAGGAACCCATACACGTAGAGACTAGTGAAATGGAAACAAACTAGAGAACTAAATACAGGGCTAAGACGAGAACTTCAGGGCTAAGACGAGAACTACAGGGCTAAGACAGGAACTACAGGGCCAAGACAGGAACTACAGGGCCAAGACAGGAACTACAGGGCCAATACAGGAACCACAGGGCCAAGACAGGAACCACAGGGCAAAGACAGGAACTACAGGGCCAATACAGGAACCACAGGGCCAAGACAGGAACCACAGGGCAAAGACAGGAACTACAGGGCTAAGACAGGAACTGGAAAACTAAAGCCAGAGCTAGAAAACCAAAGTTCATCTTTTTTTTCCAGTGTCCTGTCTAGCAATGTGGCAATAAGAATTTATGTCTTAATGCCAAATAGAGCTCGACAGATTTTACTTTCCCAAGTGGAGCAATCAGCTTTCGCCATAGTGCTCCGCTTGATTTATGCATGTAAATAGTTTTATTGTGATTCCTGCGGGGAGTATTTCAAATTTTGTGGACACTACAATGGGAAAGTAGGAAAGTAAAGGAATAACAAGAAGAGAAAAAAGAAAGAGAAGAGGTGAAAGAAAGAAGAGATAAAAGGGAAAGAATGATAAAACGTCTTCAGTCTGCTTCATCACCTGGAAAGAGAGATGTAAAAAGAACAGCACAACCAACGGATATAGTATAACAGATACCATAATGTAACACCTTGATACATTGCTAAATTATATGTATTATTATTTAAACTGACATGTATAATGTGATAGCTGAGAAAAGAAAGTAAATAAATAAATAAATAAATTATGGGCTTTCTGTATAGAAGTAAACACTTAGTACCTGGAACCCAGCACCTGTGGGTGTTTGTGAGAGTGCACTTGTGTATGTGAAATTTATCCAGAAGAAAAATGCTCAATAGTGGTTGTGAAATAACAAAGGCACGCCTCCCCCGAGCACAGAGGCAGGCGCCGGGGGACCCATAACCCCAGACCCCCAAAGCAGGGCGCCCAAGAGGGGCCAACACAGGAAATCTGCCCCCCCACCAAGGTATGAGGAGAGACGACCCCGAGAAAATCCCCCAGCCACCGCAATGCCAAAGCCCCTAGGAGCCTGTGGGCTCTGCCGGCAGCCAGCTACGCTGAAGTGGCACCGGCCATGGGCCCCAGGGCCCCGAGGCCCCTGGGGCGCCCCACCCCCCGGCGGGAGCCCCGACCGAGCCCCGGGGGGCCAGGCCCCGTGAAGCAGCCGCCAGGAATGAGCCGGCACCCACCCTGGAATCCACTCCGAACCCGAGGGCCGCCAATGCATCAGCGAGCCAAGGCGCCAACCAGCGGAGGGGGGCAGGACGGGGGGGCTCCACACCTAGCGGAGACATGAGATGTTCTTGGGAGAGGGAGCGGTTCGGACCCGAACCTGGCAAAAAAAAACAAAACATCTCATTCACACCTTCCCACCCTAGTGCCCCACTCACCACACAGACTTTTTAAAAAAAAGGACGCCATACACACATTTCCACATAACACTCACATCCAACAACCCCAAGTAGGGGTGGGGGCACCACAATCCAACGATCTGACTGCTCGTTCCCGACCCCCCATCCCGCACCCAGACCAGACGCCCCCCGGCCCAGGCTCCCCAGGGAGGGGGCCAACATGACCCGTACGGGCCACCCAAACAGAACCCCCCTCCCCCCTAAATACCTAATAAGCCCACTCCCTCCCCCTCCTTACCCTAGTCACCCCTCCCCTTTTTGGGGAGAGTGTGGGAGATTATTTAGCTATTAAACCTTAAGAAAGAAGACTCGGAGAGAAATCGTTCCTCTGCCTGTGCCAACGAGAACTTTAATTACAACTCACACATACAAACGGGTATGAGCCACAAGTTCTGAAAAAACAATACAATGAACAGGCCTTTTATAAGTCACAAATGTGTATGCATTATACAGGTATCTGTGTGTCTCCATTGGTGTGTATTGGAAGCTAATGACGTCCAGCTTCTTGGCAGGCTGGACTCACTTCTGGGAAACGCTTAGCTCACAGAGTACAAAAACAGAGCGATTAATTCCGCTACTTGACATATCTTGGAACACTACAGTTAAACAATGTTATCGTTCCATCCAACGTGACATTTAAAAGACCTCTACATTGAAAATCAGACTCCACACTAATCTAGCTGTCAAGCTGTAATAATAACAAACGTGTAAAAAATGTAATGCTTACACAACCAATGGATAACATACTAACGTAATCAAGGTGTCAACACAAGTGCTGATTTAAAATGACATATAATAAGTGCAGATTACAATCAATAACATATTACCAATAATAGAGAGAGAGAGACAGACAGACTGAGAGAGAGAGAGAGACAGAGAGAGAGTATGTATGCAAAACATTCATTGCTTTCACATTAGCATCAATTTCCAGCTGATATGGAAGTGAAAAAACCCCGTTGTTGGCACTTATTTATGTGGTTTCCTCAGGGAAAAAGTCTTCCATGGATCTCTGTTCCCTCCGAGCATCCGCCAGCATGGCCACCTGACCGACCGGCATCAATTGGAAATCAGCCATGCTACTCGCAATGAAATCCAGCACTTGTCATTCAAAAAGAGTACATAAACATATGACAATAACATAACATCATAAAATGTAACATATACAAGCAACAACAAACAACATATCAAATACATGGATTATGTATATGTAAATTATCTTATAATAATACTGATACGGAATATTAAAAAAAATGGATGTTAGAATATAATGTTATGGCAATCTAAACTAACCAGCCGCCTGTGCTAACTTATCTATTAAAGCTTCATTGTATTATATTTCATTTATTTATTCTTAGATTGAGTAACTTAAACAAGGTTAATAGGGTTAGTCATCTTCAGTTAGTGTGCTTGGTTCGAATGATGCCATGAACACGTAGCAAAACAAAAAGAGTCCGTCCCGTTCTCAGAGCTCCTTTCCATCTGGCATGACTCTGTAGCACACGCATGAGTCCATAGACGTGTCCAGGCGGCCGGAGATCAGTCCTTCGGATGGCTGCTGTCTGATGTCATCCATCTGTACATCATTTCCACAATCCACCTTTTCAAAATAGGCACAACACACAAACAAAAAGATTACAATCAGCGTTATCACCAAAATTAGTCCTGTTATGGCGGCCAAGGCTCCCCATTCTCCTAAAATTTCTTCCAGACTTTTCCACGACCAGTTGTTTCAACCAGTATTCTCTTTTACTTCTTCTTTAAGTTTCATAAGTTTAGCCATTACTGCCCTAAACGAACCTTTAGGAGCTGTGTTCATGGGAATATATGTACAGCACTGATTACCAAACATGTGACAAACACCTCCCTTACTTGCTAAAAGCCAATCTAAAACTTGTCTGTTCTGCATTACTGTTAGAAGAAATGTGAATGTAATCATTTTCTTTTTATCTTTTTATTAAGGACTTTTCTACTGTTTTAACTTCACACAGGAGAAACAGATGTATCTCCTAGACAAGGAGTCTCTTGCTATATAAGTTAATCTTATACCTCTTTGTGTACCATCCCCATGTGGTAAAACCCCCCCTTATCTTTTACACCCATGTTGTGAATTCCTGACTCCTCCTGCCCTTTCTTTGATGTCTGATAATAAAGGCAGAGAGACAGAAGATAGCCAGCGCAGATGGAGCCGAGACTGTGATGAAAACGGCCTCACGTTTCTGGTCCTTCTGCCCTCTTTTCCTTGAGAAAGAGTCTAAAACTTGTTTGTGTTGGTTTTCCTTCCAGAATAAAAGAGTTATTAAACTTAACTCTATCAATTACCATTCTACTTGTTTCATGTAGTTGGTCTCCCACTGCCAGAAATCCTTCAACTGTGAAAGTTATCATCCTTTGCTGATTATAGTAAAGGTAATTTATCCATTCAACATTTTTATTAATAGTAACCCAAGGTAAAATAGACTCAAAACCTGCTTTAGTTTCATGTTGTGTTTTAAATTCATTTGGAATTCCTCTTGGTTGACCAATAAGATTTAAGTAAACTCCTTCATTTAATCCGTAATCTCCTAGACTCCGACGAGATCTAGTTCTACCTGTTTCAATTTGAGCTAACTCTTTTACCCGTTCATACACTAAGGTTATCAGCACTTTCATTCGTACTAATGCACAAAGTCCTACCCACTTAAGTGGTAAGGTGTTCATTAACATGTCATCACCACACATCCAGTAACTGTCTGCCACTGGATATGTTTGATCTCCTAAAAAGAAAAGGTTCAGTTATGCTATTTTCAGGTCGAACCACCGTAGGTTTTGCGTTTTCTAAATTGCTAGCAACCTCTGTAGCTTGCACTTCCTCTTTACTTGTATTTACCTTTGTGATTTTACCATTATTGGTCGAAATTTGTATTGTGCTATTTAAGATTTTAGATGCTGATGTGACTGTTAATGTCTTTACCGTTAAAGTTGTCGGTTTATTTAGTCCTGCTTTGGTGACTGAAGTAGGTAAAGTCACATGTCCACTAGGGACGGTCATTTTCTTTGCTTCTACTGTAGTTCTAGTAGCCATAGTTGTTGAGGGAAAACAATTTACTTCTTCTGGTAAAGCCTCTTTTTTCGGTAAGTTCCATAATATAGTTGAATCTACTTTTCCACTCGAGGTGATGTCTTCGAATTTCAACTCGTATATTTTCTCAATCCGGAAGGCTATTACATCTGCTTCAATAATCCAACCGCAATCTGCATTCCAAACGGTCATTTTACAATTAATGTTTTCTTGATTTGGCTTGATAATTGATGGCTTACATTAGTATGCGAATTACACATCCATTGTCTGTCACCTTTTTGCAGTAATCTAGAGATAATCACGTTTCTTTCAACCAAGTCATATTTATCACTGTTTGGCTCCACATCTATCCTAATTCGATCATTAAACATTTGAACTGTAGCAATTAACTCCTTGTTTCCTATTTGTTCCAAATCACCATTTCCTGATACTACATTGGGGTTTTCTAAATTCTTAATTTTTAAGTCATATTTGTAATTGTCCTCGGGATCCCTTTGGGATGCTATTTTTGTTTCTGCATCAAAACCATTGTTCTGCATGTATAGAATAAGTGAGCACTGGTTTATCCCATACTCCGTATATTCCTGTTTGACACTTTTTCCACACAATTTTTCATCATTGTAATAAATGTTCACCTCAAACTCTGTATCTAATTTTGTACGAAATTCTGTATCGGTTACCGTTGCTTTCCATTTGAATTCAGAATGAGTCTCTCTTTTCTTACGCATCCTTTTTGTTTTTACTCTTAATTGTTCTCCAAGACCTAGATGAGTCATTAACTTTAGTTCAGCTGGCAAAAACACTGGTGTGTACTTGTTCAAACCCATTAACGTTGTGTTGTACTTATCTTGTTCTACAAAGGTGAATTTCCCTTTATAGACAGAAGTCCCACATTTCCTGGTTGGATGTCATTCGTCTCGACCCACACTACTCGTTGCTCTCTCCACTCGTAGTTGAGCTGACGTTGGCTGATGCTGTGGTGCCGGCTGCAGGCTGTGAGAGTTCATCTCGGGCCTCGCTGTTGTTAGGTTCACCACTTCTGCCAACATCCACAGGTGAAATGTAATTAATACTAGTCTCATTGCTGCAAACTTTCTGTTCACACCCTTTTCCAATGTCTAGCTTCACAATGTCTGGCTTCACAGTGTCTCTGGCGTGTACTTTAGTACATTGAGTCAAATGATACCACGTATCACTCCCCTTTACTTGGACGGCGGTTGCGGTCGCTCGTTTGACCTCAAAGGGTCCATCCCATCTCGAGCCGTTCCATTTACGTCTGAACACCTTCACGTACACCAGGTCTCCTGGTTCAACTGGTCTCTTCACCACCGACTCTGGACAGGAACTTCTGGCTTTTTACTGCAGATAGATAGCTCTATGGATAGCAGTTAGGTGATCCATATATGCTTTCAACTCTGTTTGAAGCTGTTCAAGCGCCGGGCCTTTGAATGGAAGCCTCCATTCAAGCACTGGCATTGTTCTGCCTGTTAGCATTTCATGCGGGGTTAAATGTGTGCTTCGGTGCAACTGCATGCGATAGCTAATTAGCGCAAGCGGCAAAGCATCAATCCAGTTTAGTTTAGTAGAAGCACAGATTTTATTCAGCTTAGCTTTCAAAGTTCCATTTATCCTTTCCACGATACCCTGACACTGCGGGTGGTAAATTGCTCCAAAACGTTGTTTAATTCCTTGCTTTGACAAAACACCTTTCAACAAATGCTGAACCATTATCTGAACTGATTTCTGATGCTGATGGAATGCCAAATCTCGGAATCACCTCTCTTGTCAGAAACTTAATCACTGTATCAGCTCCCAATGTCTTTGATGGGACTGCTTCAACCCATCGGCTAAACCGATCGATCACCACCAACATGTATCTTTTCCCTTGTACTGGCTTTATCATGTCAACATAATCTATCACAAGATGTTTAAAGGATCCCTCAGGGACCGGAATGTGTCCAATAGGTGATTTTATGCCGTTTCGAACATTGTTTTCTGCACATATTTCATATTGGCTCAAGATTTCATCCACCATTGCTTGCATGTAAGGTGACCAATAACCTTGCCTTTTCATCTTCTCCAGCACTTACCTCTACCACAGTGATCCAAACCATGGCCTTCTGAGATCAACATTGTCAGCAATGCTACTGGTGCAACTATATGTCCACTTTGTGATCTCCACAAACCATTTTCACTCATTGTCACACCTCTCTGCGCCCAGAAAGCGTGCTCAGTCGCACCTGCCTCCTGCTGCATCAAAATTATGTCTTCTGGTGTCACCATTGGTTCCAAGGTGACCACTGGTGCCAAGATAGCCAACTGGCACTTAGATGCTAGTTTTGCTGCCTCATCTGCGGTGTTGTTCCCCATAATGATTGAATCGTTACCTTTACGATGGGTGTTGCATTTAATTATTGCCAGCCTTGATGGCAGCATCATCGATTCAATCAGTTCTTTTAACTGTTTTTGGTGTAGTAAAAACAGTTTTTTTTGCTCTTTTAAAACCTCTTTGTTTCCAAACAGCAGCAAACACATAACACACCCCATGGGCATAAGCCAAGTCTGTATATATGTTTGCTACTTTTCCTTTTGCTAGTTTGCACGCTTCTGTCAATGCTTTTAGTTCTGCCTTTTGAGCTGAGCACGATTGCTCACATTTTTCTGCTTTGACTGTTACAAAATTGTCTCCTACTTGTTCTACCACGGCATAACCTGCGTGGTTTCCAAGATGATCTCTAAAACATGACCCGTCAACAAAATAAGTGACTTCCGCGTTCATTATCGGAGTTGATTCTAAATCGGGTCTTAGTCTTGTGAATTTCATTGTTTCTGCAAGACACTCATGTGGTTCTCCTTCACAGTCCAGAGGTACCAGGTCAGCAGGGTTGTTCGTTGTGCACCTTTGCACAGTTACGTCTGGATAAGTTAAAAGTGGCATGTACTGTAAACATCTTGCCTGAGTCATCACAAACTTCCCTTGATTTATCAGTTCTGTGATTTTGTGGTGGGTCCATATTGTTACCGGGTAACCCATTGTTATGGTTGATGCTTTTTCATAAGCGTAGTAGACTGCTGCTAGACCTTGATAACATGGTGTTCAGCCCTGGGCCACATTGTCTAGTTTAGTGCTGTAATAAGCAATGGCTTGTTTTCGTCGTCCTACACAGGTTTCTTGCATTAGTACAGCTGATGCGTACATGTTTTTCCTGTTGGCTACATACAGGTAAAATTACTTGTCATAGTTTGGCAATGCCAAAGTTGGTGCCACTTGCATTTCCTGTTTTAGTGTTTCAAAAGCTATTTTAGCTTCAGTTGTCCATTATAACACTGCTTTTAACGACTGGTTTCCTGTTTCTTTTATTAATTCTCTAAGTGGTGCTGTTTTTTCCGCATAGTTTTCTATCCAGTCTGCGTTAAAACCTGTCATTCCCAAGAATGTCATCATTCCGCCGACTGTCCGTGGACTTGGAGCTTTGCTGACACCTTCCAGTTGAGAAGGTGAAATGCCAACTGTTCCTTGTGATATTTGCCTTCCTAGGTAATCTACCTGTGGTTGACAATACTGTAGTTTTTGTTTGGAGACCTTGTGTCCTCCCTCGGCTAATCTTTGTAGAACTTTGATTGAGTCTTGATGACAGTCATCTAGTGTGTTTCCGCAGATTAACAAATCATCCACATACTGTAACACAGTTCCGGTTAAATTGAGTCCTTCTAAAGTGGTGAGATGAGCGGCTGAGATCTCGCGAGAGCTGTGAGCTGTGCGTAAGTAAAATGGCGGCATACATGTAGTTCAAAATTAAATCCACTCAGGTAAGTACTAACCAATAACTGAAAATTAAACAAAGTAAAGTTTAAACATTAACAATTGTCTCATTTTCACGAGGGAACAAACTGGAAGAAGAGACCTTGACGAGCCTGGAGAGCTACCTGGACGAGTGCTTTGACAACATCGTGATGGGGAAGAAAAAAGATGCCGCAGCCACAAACACACCTTCACTCAAACGAACTCGGTCTAGCTCTACCGGTGCGTCAACTTCCACTCTGTCTCCCGACAGGAGCTACAGCGACGTCCTGGAATCCATCGACAAGAAGCTTACCAGCCTGGGCGCTCACCTCGCCTTGGTAGAGGTGCTCCACAAAGAGTTTCAGGCTCTGAGAGAATCGGTCGAATTTAGCCAAGCACAGCTAGCTTCTGTTGCCGCGGAGAACGACGTGCTGAGGGGGAAAGTCACGGAGTTCACCGAGGGGATGATGCGGCTGACCGGCGAAAATAAGAAGATGAAAGAATCCATTCTGGACATACAGTCGCGAAGTATGAGAGACAACCTCGTCTTTGCAGGCATCCCGGAGCGGCAGGAGGAGGACCCCGAGTCTGCAATATGTGAGTTTCTCCAGCAGAAGCTGAAAATCCTGGCGAATCAGGTAAAAAACATCACCTTCCATCGCGTTCACCGGCTCGGAGGTAAGAAACCCGATAAAATCCGCCCTCATCCGATTGTTGCTAAATTTGAGCATTATAAACAAAAAGTGTTTGTTAAAAGCCATGGGCGAGAATTGAGAGGAACGGATTTCAGTGTTAATGACCAGTTTCCCAAGGAAATCCTAGATCGTAGGCGAGTGTTATTTCCAATCAGGAAAAAATACATTAATGATGGCGTCAGAGCTAACGTTGCAGTTGACAAACTTTATATCAATGGTCAGTTGTTCAGGGATCAGAAGATCACTCCTTGGCTTTATTAGATGCACAAAGGGTGGATTTAAAGCTTGTCACGCTTGAAAAAAAGAAAAAAATTGTGTATAGTTCGGAACACGGTGATAAAAGAAATAAATGCACAGCTCAAGAGCACGTTGGCACGGTATGGTTGTTAGTCACGGTTGGGTACACGAGGCATGGGCGGTGGTTATTTCTCTTTCATCTTTTCTCACTCTTTGCACTCTCTTAATTCTCTGTCTTTCTTTAAACTATTCATCTGCTCCTTTCCTGCTGACCAATCACAAGCACGTCAGATGATGCTACCTGGGTCTTTGTATAACTATTTTTCTGAGGACATGCACTTTTCAACTTCTCACTTTCACCTATGATGAATGTAAAGTTTGTGACATGGAATGTGCATGGAGCTGGCACCAGGGAGAAAAAGCTAAAGATCTTTAACCAGCTTTCAAGATTAAAGGCAGATGTTGTCTGCAAGAAACCCATAAATCAGCTACAACTGTAAGTGATCTTAACTCACCTGAGTTCCCCAATGTGTTTGCTGCCTGCTATAACTCTAGACAGAGAGGAGTAGCAATTTTAATCCACAAAAACATTAGTTTTAAAATATTAGACACAATTATTGATCCTGAAGGTACATTCATAATAATTAAAATATCTATTCATAACCAGAAGTTTTGTATTGTTAGTGTATATGGTCCAAATGTTGATGAACCCTCATTCTTCCACAAACTCTTCCATGCACTTTCAAAACACGGGGATTGTTCTCTAATTTTTGGGGGTGACTTCAACTTTGGTCTAAATGAGGAAATAGACAGGCTGAATACTACAGGGACTCAGCGTAGCTGGCAGTCATTAAATATAGTCAAACAATACATGAGTGATTTTGGTCTTTGCGATGCATGGCGTTCTCTTCATCCTAATAGTAAGGAATATACTTTTTTTTCAAATGTCGGATGTTTCAGATGCTGTAATTCATCCTATTGCTATTAGTGATCATGCTCCTGTTACTTTAACCCTAACAAATAAAACATAACCCCACAAAACAAGAGCTGGAGATTTAATACATCGCTGCTTAAAGATGAAGAATTTAATACATTTTTCAAAGAAGAGTGGGCTTCATACTTAGAACACAATGATCTGCCAGGCACTTCAGCATCTATACTTTGGGAAGCAGGGAAAGCAGTGATGAGAGGTAAAATAATTTCATTCTCATCTCACAAAAAGAAGATAGAAAACAAGAAGATTCAGGAATTAGAAGAAAAACTCTTCTAATTCCGGATTTTACCCAACTTTCCCTCTTCCAGGGAAGTTACTAGAAACTTCCCTGGAAGAGGGAAAGTTGGGTAAAATCCATAAAATAAAACTAGAATTAAACCATTATATTGAAAAGCAAAATAAATTTCTAATAAAAAAACTTCGATTAGAAAATTTTGAACATGGCAATAAGTCAGGAAGCTTCTTAGCTAATCAGTTAAAAATAAATAAAGAGAAAACGACTATATTTGCAGTTAAAGACTCAACTGGGAATACATTACATGATCCGGAATGTATAAACAACACCTTCCGAGATTTCTACAAATCTTTATACACATCACAGATAAATCCATCAGACAATGACATCAAGCAATTTCTGGATAAAATTACACTTCCTAAACTATCAGATAACCAAAGAACGACACTGGACTCACCGCTGACAACAGCTGAAGTTCAGGAAGCTTTAACAAGCATGCCCAATAAAAAGGCTCCAGGCCCAGATGGATTCCCTACTGAGTTTAATAAGGAGTTCTGGAATATTCTGGCACCAACGTTTCACAGAATGTTGCAAGAAATTCAGGAAAATGGCAGATTTCCAGCTAATATGAACTTTGCCACCATCAGTCTTCTGCTTAAGCCAGGCAAAGATCCTATGTTTCCCACCAGCTATCGTCCCATATCCTTAATCAACGTATATATTAAAATACTCTGTAAAGCTTTTGCAAAAAGATTAGACAAAGCCACTCCTTTCATAATCCACCCAGACCAAACTGGTTTTATCAGAGGAAGACAGTCATCCACAAACACACGCAGATTACTTAATTTAATAGATTATTCCTACATTACAAATAATAAAACTATGATAATGTCTTTAGATGCAGAAAAAGCATTTGATAGAGTAAATTGGAATTTTTTATTCGCTACTCTGCATAAATTTGGTTTTGGCAATTTTTTTATAAATTGGTTGAAAATTGTATACAGCTCTCCTACAGCCTGTGTCAGGACAAATAATCAAACATCTTCCAGCTTTTGTCTCCAGAGGGGCACTAGGCAAGGATGCCCGCTTTCCCCCTCACTTTTTGCCATTTTTATTGAACCTCTAGCAGCAACAATTAGACAAACAAAGGTTATTAAAGGTATAAAATGCATGAATATTGAGCATAAGATTAGTCTTTATGCTGATGATGTATTACTCTATCTTCAGCACTCAAACTCTTCCCTTTCTTAAGTAATTAGATTACTAGAATCCTTCTCAAAGGTTTCAGATTACTCTATAAACTGGTCTAAATCTACGGTACTGCCAATTAATTGCTCTTTCCAAAGACCCCTAGATTTACATTTGCGATCAGGAAATATTACATATTTGGGTATCACTGTGTCGTCTAAACTTGCGGATTTAGTAAAATCTAATCACATCCCACTTTTAAAAAAGATAGAAGATGACCTGGATAGATGGAAATCGCTTCCAATTTACTCATGGGTAGGGTAGCATCGATTAAAATGATGGTATTACCTAGAATTAATTAGTTATTTTCAATGATCCCCAATAAACCTGTCATGATTGGCTTTAAGTGTTTGGCCCACATGCAGAATTACATGTTCCTGTGGTCGGTCCATATCTGCAACGGATGCTCGGACCCCTCAAGCCAATGGCGCCACTCTTCCAGGGCGAGTTTTATGGCCAAGAGTTCCCGGTCGCCCACATCATAGTTACGTTCAGCTGGGGTGAGGCGGCGGGAGAAAAAGGCACAAGGATGGAGCTTGGGACAGAACAGCTCCCACTCCTGTATCAGAAGCGTCGATCTCCACGATGAACTGCTTGGAAGGGTCAGGGTGCTCGAGAATGGGTGCTCTGGAGAACCGATCCTTGAGGTTGTTGAAAGCTGCCTCCGCTTCAGAGTTCCACCTGAACGGGGACTTGACAGAGGTGAGAGCATGGAGTAGGGCAGCTATCAGGCTGTATCCACGAATGAAGCGTCGATAGAAGTTAGCAAAACCGAGGAACCGCTGAAGGTCCTTTCGGTTCTCGGGCACCGGCCACTCCAGAACTGCCTTAATCTTGTTCGGGTCAGACTGGACCCGCCCCCCTTCCAGGATGAGACCAAGGAAGGTTATGGATGGCTGGTGGAATTCACATTTCTCGGCTTTCACAGAGTCTGTTTTCCAGGAGCCGCTGGAGGACGAGGCGGACATGCTGATGGTGCTCGGAGAGGGTGCGAGAGTAGATAAGAATGTCATCCAGGTACACAAAGACAAACAGGTTAAGGAAATCTCGGAGGATATCATTCACAAGGGATTGAAAAACCGCTGGGGCGTTGCAAAGACCAAAAGGCTTTACTAAGTACTCGAAATGGCCCAGGGGTGTCTTGAACGCTGTTTTCCACTCGTCTCCCCGGCGGATCCGGACCAGGTGGTAAGCGTTACGCAGATCTAGTTTGGAAAAGACCGTAGCGGATTGGACCGGCTCGAGCGCGGAGGAAAGGAGTGGAAGAGGATACTTATTTTTCACCGTTATGGCATTGAGCCCACGGTAATCTATGCACGGGCGGAGGGTACCATCCTTCTTAGCAACGAAATAAAACCCGGCCCCGAGGGGGGAGGAGGATGGTCTAATTAACCCCGCTGCCAGGGACTCTTTAATATATTTTTCTAGCGCCTGTCGTTCAGCTTGAGAGATGTTATACAGGCGGCTAGCGGGCAGCGGGGCACCCGGTAAGAGGTTGATTGCGCAATCGTAAGGTCGATGGGGCGGTAACAAGCCAGTCTGAGATTTACTGAAGACCACCTTAAGGTCGTGGTAAATCTCAGGTACAAGATGTAAATTCTCTGGATCAGCCTCGGTAGACGGCTGAACAGAGATCGGGCTGGTGGGGACCGCTGACAGCAGGCAGCTAGAATGACACTTGAGTGACCAGGCTTCTACACGCCTATCAGCCCAGTTGATGTGTGGGTTGTGTTGTTGCAGCCAGGTATAACCCAGAACAAGGGGCGCTTGTTTCACACGAAAAACTAAAAAAGAAATCTGTTCTCTGTTCTCGAGAGGCTTAGTTTGAAGAGTGATCCGGGGAAGAGCCCCGCCATCTAAAGCTGAAACCTGAAGAGGAGTTGACAGGGGCACCGTGTCAATCTTAGCGCGCTGAACAAAAGAAAAATCGATTAAATTAAAATCACACCCAGAGTCAATCAGGGCGGATAACTTAAAAGTTTCACGGGGCGTGACTATTGCTGCACGAAAACACAGGCGCGGAGAAGCGGGGACAGAGGACTTAACTTGGTCCGCCGGCTTCCCCACAATTACCGACGGACCCAGTCTTTTGACCGCTCGGGACAATCGCTAATGAAATGGTTAGGAGAGGCGCAGTATATACATAATCTTTCAGCCATACGCTTCTGCCTCTCTTCAGGCGTGAGTCGTAACCGACCCAGCTGCATGGGCTCAGGAGGAGGTAAGGTTGGAGCAGCTGGCAGCGCGGGGACACGATCAGGGGGGCGAGATGGGAGAGTTCTCTCGGCTCGGCCTCGTGATCTTCCCCGCAGGCGATTGTCAAGACGGACCGCCAAAGCTATCAGCTCATTTAAGGACGTGGGTTCCTGCACCCTAGCTAATTCGTCCTTTAAAGGCTCATCGAGGGCTTGAAAAAACACTGATTTCAGTGCACGTTGTTCCCATCCAGCGGCCGCCGCGAGAGTCCTAAACTCAATCGCGAAGTCGGCTACTCGTCTACCACGCTGTCTGAGGGTGAGGAGTCGGCTAGAGTCCATGGCTTCATCTGACTCGGCGGAAAAAAACGTCTTAAATTCAGAAATAAATTCACTGAATGTACAGCCGAATTGTTGGCAGTCAGGGAAACGAGACTCCGCCCATCGGAGGGCTCTCCCTGTAAGCAGCCGTAAAATAAAAGTTATTTTTAAGTCATCACTGGGGAACGAATGGGGGCTACGACTAAACGCTAGGGAACATTGAAAAAGAAACCCGCCACAGTCACCAATATCCCCAGAAAATTTCTCGGGACTAGGAGAAAAGGTCTCCGGGATGGGTGACGTCACGACTGACGCGGGCGCGGGAGGCGGGTCTGGCACTGCGGGAGCAGCTGGCTGGGGACGAGATTGCAGGAAGTCAGTCAGCTGATTGAGCTGGGCGGCTACGCCTTGCAGCTGATTCTGTACGGATATGACAGTGGCTTCTAACCCGCGAATCTGATCCTGCTGGGCGGAGAGCGCCCTGCCGAATGAATCCGCTGAGCTTGTCTGGCCAGAGTGTTCTTCTGTCATGATTGGCTTTAAGTGTTTGGCCCACATGCAGAATTACACTCGGATGCAGAGATCAGATTCAGAGATTTATTTTTGGAGGTGAGGGGGATGACGCTCGAGGCGAACGAGGGCACGACGGATCGGGATCCGAAACAACTGAAAGGGAAAGGAAGATGGTCAAAAAGTGAAGGACCACAGAGGAAACGACCTGAGAGACGTAAGCTTACCACCCGGACGCGGCAACTGGACCGGGGAGGGCAGTTAGGACTCGGCTTGTTGGTAACCGTTTGTTGGTGACAGGTGATCCAGTGACCGGAGGGCGTAGGCAGAGGAAGGTCCGAGCAGCGCCGCCGATCCAGAGATCCGGGACAGCAGAGGAAACCAGACAGGTTCGAGGTAGGTGGTGAACTCGGGAGGATGACTCGATTCGAGAGTAGTGCTCGAGGGGTTCGTTCTGAGGAGACGCTAACACGCAGGAGGAGACCTGGGAGACACAAAGGGTGACAGTAAGCGCGGAGGAGAATATCTCGAGGAGAGAATAATGGCCTGGAGTCATACATCGACTGATAACACTCTGGCGTTCATCTGCTGTCCGCACGCCGTTCTTAAAGCGTGGCGGGATGCTGCTGAACCAATCCCTGGTGTGCGCGCCCCACCCGCCAGTCAACCAGAAACACCTGTGGAGAAAGCAGAGGCAGAGTCAGCAAGCAGGATGGCTCTGCTGACTGAGTCCTGACAAAACCATCATCTGACTGGTTTAAATCTCTAGACTCTTCAATCTCTAAATTTCTTTGGAAAGATAAACCACCCCGTATCAGCTTAAAGACGCTACAGAAAACTAAAGACAGAGGTGGACTAGATCTGCCTAACTTCCATAAGTACTATTTGGCAAATAGACTACAATATATCACTAAATGGATAAAACATAATCCTTTAGACAAGCCCTGGATAGATATAGAACAGAAAATATGCAATAATATCACGATTTCAGATTTGCCGTTTATTAGCTCAAATATAAAACGGCATACATGCTTTAAAAATATCAATATCAGCTCTACTCTGACAGCATGGTGGGAGTTTCTTAAAATGACTAAGTCATCACTTATCCCATGCAGTCGTACACCCATCTGGAACAACCCTGACATCCTACAAAATAATAATATGATAAACTTTACATACTGGAAGAATAAAGGTACTGAATATCTGGAACATTTACTTGATGGAACCGAGTTCATCAAATTTTCCAAACTAAATATGCAATATGGCATCAGTAAAAATAACTTTAAACAACTTAAATCTATAATTAGAAATACATTTAAGCATATTAAAGGTGGTTTACAAATTCCAACTAATATATTAGAGTTCCTAGATTTAAACCCCCGAAACTACTGTCTAAATCATACAGGACACTGACTAAAATAGATGATTCAACATCTCTTCCTATTTTGAAATGGGAAGATGATTTATCAGTTAGCTTTGAACAAAACTTCTGGGCTCAGATATGTCTTAGAACTTTCAAATTGACTAGAAAGACCAATTTACAACTAATACAATACAAACTCCTTCACAGAGTACACTACACAGGACAAAGATTATTCAAGATGGGTTTAGCACAATCTAATATCTGTCCACACTGCATAGGCAATCATCCTGATAATTATATTCATGCGTTATGGTTATGCACACCAGTCCAAAGGTTCTGGACACAGATATGTAGGGACTTATCAAAGTGCTTGAGTTGTAAAATTTCACCTTCCCCATCAGTTTGCTTGCTCAGTAATTTTGAGGAAAGCCCTCTGGGGAATAAAATAGTTTACATGGTTTTCACTGCATTATGTATCGCAAAGAAAACTATCCTCATGAATTGGAAAAGTAAGGAAAATCTCAGTATCAATCAGTATAGAGATCTTTTGTTGGATCATATTAATCTTGAGACAGCATCTGCATCCACATCTGATCGATCTCTTTGGGCTCCTTTTATTAGCACCATCACTTAGTGGAATGGGGGGCGGTGGGTTGCTGCCTGCAGGGCGCAGTGGCTGGGTGGAGGGGTTCCTGGGGCTCTGGGGGCACTTGAAGAGGGGCGCTTGGTGGGTCTGACTCCAGGGTCTGTTGCCCCCATCTGGGAGGGGCTTGGGAGGCCTACGGGTGGCCTACAGCGCCGCTTGCGACGCTCTTGGGGAGCTACGCGGTGACGGACGTGGGTTACTGACCTGGTAGCTTAGCTGTCGCTGGGTGAGTCCTGGGTGGGTCTGGGGGCCTGGGGTCCCTGGGGTGTGCCGCCCTCGGGCGGGGGCCCCGGCGGGGCCTCGGGGGTTCCGGTTCCGGGGGTGTGCCGCTTGGGGTCTGGGCCGGCGCACGCCAGGTGTCTGCCCCTGCACGGGGCCTCTGGTGCGCTGGGGGCCTCGGGGCCTGTTGAGCTGGTAGGGGGGCATGGTCATTAACATCTCAGGGCAGATGCTCTTCCCCTTCTTTGGATCGGCATTCTGCTAGTGGGGGGAGGGGAGGGAGGGGGAGTAGGGACTAACCCAGCCTGGATGTCTACTGTCGAATGTATGGTGAGATGTTTGAATGTTAGTGTTGGGGAGGGGTTAAGTCTACGGGTGGGGGGGTGGACGTTCTGGTGGGCTTGTGTCCAGCCCCCTGTCCCGGTCCTGGTCCGTGTAGTCTCCCGGTGCGGGCTTTGCCTGGGAGGGGGGGTTTGGGATGGCTCGTGTGGGCTGGCTGGCCAGGGTCCCCCATCATATTAATTTATTTGTTTATTCATTTATATATATATATATATATATATATATATATATATATATATTTATATATATATATATATATATATATATATATATATATATATATATATATATATATATACACTCACCGGCCACTTTATTAGGTACATCTGTCCAACTGCTCGTTAACACTTAATTTCTAAGCAGCCAATCACATGGCGGCAACTCAGTGCATTTAGGCATGTAGACATGGTCAAGAGAATCTCCTGCAGTTCAAACTGAGCATCAGTATGGGGAAGAAAGGTGATTTGAGTGACTTTGAACGTGGCATGATTGTTGGTGCCAGGAGGGCTGGTCTGAGTATTTCAGAAACTGCTAATCTACTAGGATTTTCACGCACAACCATCTCTAGGGTTTACAGAGAATGGTCCGAAAAAGAAAAAACATCCAGTGAGTGGCAGTTCTGTGGGTGGAAATGCCTTGTTGATGCCAGAGGTCAGAGGAGAATGGCCAGACTGGTTCGAGCTGATAGAAGGGCAACAGTGACTCAAATAACCACCCGTTACAACCAAGGTGGGCAGAAGAGCATCTCTGAACGCACAGTACGTCGAACTTTGAGGCAGATGGGCTACAGCAGCAGAAGACCACATCGGGTGCCACTCCTTTCAGCTAAGAATAGGAAACTGAGGCTACAATTTGCACAAGCTCATCGAAATTGGACAATAGAAGATTGGAAAAACGTTGCCTGGTCTGATGAGTCTCGATTACTGCTGAGACAGTCGGATGGTAGGGTCAGAATTTGGCGTCTACAACATGAAAGCATGGATCCATCCTGCCTTGTATCAACGGTTCAGGCTGGTGGTGGTGGTGTCATGGTGTGGGGAATATTTTCTTGGCACTCTTTGGGCCCCTTGGTACCAATTGAGCATCGTTGCAACGCCACAGCCTACCTGAGTATTGTTGCTGACCATGTCCATCCCTTTATGACCACAATGTACCCAACCCATGATGGCTACTTTCAGCAGGATAATGCGCCATGTCATAAAGCTGGAATCATCTCAGACTGGTTTCTTGAACATGACAATGAGTTCGCTGTACTCAAATGGCCTCCACAGTCACCAGATCTCAATCCAATAGAGCATCTTTGGGATGTGGTGGAACGGGAGATTCGCATCATGGATGTGCAGCCGACAAATCTGCGGCAACTGTGTGATGCCATCATGTCAATATGGACCAAACTCCCTGAGGAATGCTTCCAGCACCTTGTTGAATCTATGCCACGAAGAATTGAGGCAGTTCTGAAGGCAAAAGGGGTCCAACCCGTTACTAGCATGGGGTACCTAATAAAGTGGCCGGTGAGTGTATATATATATATATATATATATATATATATATATTTTTTTTTTTTTTTTTTTAATTTTGGGGGGGGGGGGGGGTAAAAGCCAGTAGGCTTGATGGGTGGGCTGGGGGGGGTGGAGGTGTTGGTCCTGGTGGGTGGTTGGCTGACGGGCCCTGCGGCCTCTCCCCGGCACCCGGGCTATGGTGGTGCCGCTGGAGGGGCCACTTTCTCCGGGTGGGGCTTTCGGGGAGCGGGGGTGCCTATAGGAGTCAGTAGGGGAGCTGGCTCCCTGGGTTGGCTCCCCAGTCCTTTGCTCCCCATCCCCGGACTCCTCCCTATGCCTGCTCCATCACGCCGCCGCACATGTAGGTCCTTGGGGAGGGGGCGTTACTGGAGGTTGCCACTTTCTGGTGACGTCCCTCTCCCCAATTTTATCATGCATTTTAGACACTTTCACTCCAAACATTTTCACAACGCACATTCATGTAGGCCACGGTATGGGGGGTGGGGGTGAAGACGTCTGGGGGGGGCTTATGTTGTGTGAGCCTTGCCTCGGACGGCTCCCTTCACACCCTCTCGCATTTAGACATTGAGGGTTCTGGGTAGTTGCTTGGAGGGGGGGGCGCTGGCACCAGCTTCCTTCCGGAGGGGGGGGTGGGCACCCCCTTCGGTGCTCCCAGTTTTAAACACACTTGAGGACAACATGCAACAACACAACATCTGAGCGGGCGTAGGGAGGATCGGGGGTCTTTTGCACACCCCCGATCTCCGATCGTGGCACGGAGTCTGGGGCCTGGAGGAGGTGCGGGCCACTGGGTCCGGGGTCTTGGCGGGGGGCTGCTGTGGGTAGCCAGCGGCTTGCCGGGTCTGGGGCTGACGCCTCTGCTCTCCCCAGAAAGGGGTGGGGGGCAGGGGTGGCTAGGGTAAGGTTGGGGAGAGAGGGGGTTTATTAGGTATTTAGTGGGTGAGGGGGGTTCTGGTCGGGTGGCCCGTACGGGTCGTGTTGGCCCCCCCCTCTTTGGGGGGCCTGGTCCGGGGGGCGTCTGGTCCGGGGGGCGTCTGGTCCGGGGGGCGTCTGGTCCGGGGGGCGTCTGGTCCGGGGGTGGGGCCGGGGGCGGGGCCGGGGGTCGGGCACAGGCAGTCGTATAGTTGAATTGTGGTGACCTCCCCCACTTGGGATTTTTGGATGTGAATGTTATGTGGTAATGTGTGTACAGCGTCCTTTTTTTGTGTCTGTGTGTGGTGAGTGGGGCACTAGGGAGGGATGGTGTGAATGAGTTTTTTTTTTTTTTTTTTTCCAGGTTCGGTTCCGGTCTGCTCCCTCTCCCAAGAATATCTCAAGTCTCCGATAGGTGCGGAGCCCATCCCCCCACGTCCTGCCCTCCTCCGCTGCGCTGGCAGGCGCCTTGGCCCTCTGGCGCATTGACGGTCCTCGGGTTTGGGGCGGGTTCCCGGGTGGGTGCCGGCCCATTCCCGGTGGCGGCTTCGCATGGTCCTGCCCCCCGGGGCGCCCCTGGGGCCTCTGGCCCTCATGGCCCATGGCCGGGACCACTTCAGCGCGGCTGGCTGCCGGCGGAGCCCACAGGCTCGTCCCCGCGGCTCTTGGGGGCGTCGGCATTGCGGTGGCTGGGGGATTTCCTCGGGGGGGGGGGGTTGCAGATTTCCTGTGATGGCCCCTCTTGGCCGCACTGCTTTGGGGGCCCCTTTGGGAGTCCAGGGTTATGGGTCCCCTGACCCCTGCCTCTGTGCTCGGGGAAGGCGGGTCTTTGGTTCTCCACAACCACTATTGAGCTATTTCCTTTTGGATAATTTTCACCTAAACTAGTGCACTCTCACAAACTCCCACAGGTGCAGGGTTCCAGGTATTAAGTGTTCACTTATATACATAAAGCCTGTAATTTATTTATTTATGTTCTTTCACTTTCTTTCTTCAGGTCTCACTTTACACATGTCAGCTTAAATAATAGTACATATGATTTAGCAATGGCATCTAGGTGTTACTCGATTGTATCTGTTGCTTTATGTCTGTTGGTTGTGCTGTTCTTTTTGCATCTCTCTTTCCAGGTGATTGGGCAGACGGAGGACGTTTTATCATCCTCTCCCTTTTATCTCTTCTTTCTTTCAACTCTTCTCTTTCTTTTTTCTCTTCTTGTTCTTCCTTTACTCTCCTACTTTCCCATTGTAGTGTCCATATAATTTGAAATTCTCCCTGCAGGAATCACAATAAAGCTATTTACATGCACAAATCAAGCGGAGCACAATGGCGTAAGCTGTTTGCTCCACTTGTGAAAGCAAAATCTGTCGACATCAATTCTTATTGCCACATTGCTAGACAGGACACTGGAAATAAAATAAAATAAATAAATTGAGTCCTTCCAAATCATTTCTTAGCACCTGATTAAATATGTGCAGGCTGAGTTTAAACCCTTGAGGCAATCGGGTATAACTGAGCTTTTTACCTCTGTAGGTAAATGCGAATAAATGTTGCATCTCTTCCACTACCGGAATGCTGAAAAATGCTGAACAGAGATCAATCACGGTGATGGTATTGAATTTAAAAGAGTGTTTGGATTTGGCACATCCGATTCCGCATCTACTATTATCTTGTTTATTTCTCTTAAGTCATGAACAAGACGGTATTTGTTTTTGTCTGCTTTCAGAACTGGAAAAATTGGAGCGTTGCATTGACTTTCTACTTCCACCAGCACACCTGCTTGCATCAATCCGTCAATCGTTTTCTGAATGCCTTGTTCTGCTTCTGGTTTTAATGGGCATTGCTGGCGAAAAGGAAACTGTGCATTTGGTTTTATTTGAACTGAGACTGGTTCTGCAGATTTTACTAAGCCCACATCTGTCTCATGTTTGGACCATAAGTGCTCAGAGACATTTTTCAGCATGTCCTGCAATAGTGGTTGATCTTCAGAGGAACCATCTTCCTCGGGCTGATCCTTTAGATGAACAGGCACTGTCACAACTTGTGGTTTTGCTGTCATTGTTGTTTCACATAGGATCTTGATCATTGTTTCATCACTTGATTGTGAAATTAATGGGTTATCTGTTTCTTCCCATGTTGCTTCGGTTGCAAGTTTCATCATTGGTCCCAGATCTTTTGGATGAAATCCTTTATTTACAAACAATGTTATGTGTGGTACTGATTCTGGAACATTGTACCACTCAGAAATGAAATCATTTTGTTTCACATTTAAAGCTGCCCCTTGGTTTCCAATAACAATGCATTGTGTTTCAAGATTAACAGTTCTGTCTTTTGTAGAACTGTCCCATTTTTCTTCAAACTCCATGCTCTTTGAAATGTCATAGAACAAGGTGCAGTGGTAATCTAGAAAAGGTTTTCTGGTTTCTGGAGTTTGAGCTTTAATGTACCGGCCCCATTTAGTGACTACATCTTCAATTGGGCCCGAAATGTCTCCTAGCCAATAAATATTAGCTTCATGTGTTTCCATGTACATTTGAAAATCCAGACCTGTTTTGTCAACATACAAACCCTGAGGTGAACACCAAATTTTTAATTTCATCCTGCACAATGCATCTCTTCCCAACAGGTTAATTGGTGTTTGATCGGAGACAAGGATTGGTATTTTTATCTCATCCTCATCAGTTGCCAGTCGTACAGGAGCTGTCATTTGTATTAGCTGTCTTGTTCCCGAGAACCCTACTGTTGAAATGAATATATCAGACATGGGGAGGTGCTTTGCATAATTTGGGCTTACACACGTGTAAGATGCTCGTGTATCGACCAGCATTGGTGTTTCTTTTTCTTCAATTAGAATTTTTAACATAGGGTCATTTTCAGCACCCTCGCTGACGATCGGGCACTGGTTCTCCCCTGTAAGGTTCTCTGGGCCCCCCTGGTAACCAAAATTTGGTGGGTTCACAGAACGTCATCGGCACGATGTCCAAGTTCATTGCATGTCCAACATGCTCCCATTATTCCAGGTGCACCAGGCCTGCCTCTGTTAGTCCAGGCGGGACCTCTTTGCTGTCGTCCACGAGGCACATATGGTTGTGAGTTAAATGCTTGAGGATAGACGTTAACCACCGGTTGAAGCTGGGTAGGTTGAGTAGCCGGAAAACCCCTTTGTGCTTCATTTGTCACATCAGGTACAGGTTCTGAAAAACCTTGAGGTGGGATTACATTTTCAGTAACTTTAATCATTGTGACTTGGGTTTTGGCTTTGTTTTTTCCTTGCAGTTCTCCAAGCTGCATTTGTGCCAGTTTTCTTTGTATGTTTTTTATCTTGTTCTGCAATCTTCATTTCTTCTCTGTACTTCTCCACTGCATGTATCACATGGTCACGGAACTCTCTGTGAGGCATTGACGTCAGAGCCACCACATCTTCAAGCGTGCTTCTCACTGGACCAGGCATTGCTTCAATGATGGAGTTCCGGAACAGAGTTGTCAGCACAGGGCTCTTATCAACTTCCTCTTCTGTTTCCTGTTTCCATCTTTTTAGCTGCTTTGCCATATAAGACACTGGATTTTCTGTGGCATCAATAGGATCTCCTCTTAATGCCTTAGGATCAATCTTCGTCGGGTATTCTTTTCGCAGCGCATCCCACAGTGCTGTGCGAAATAAATTGAATCCGATTCCATCCGCTCTCTGTTGGAGCATCCATGCAAAACGTCCCTTTAAGACGTTTTCCATAGCAGGTGTTCCCAGGCACTGTGCAAAAACCGACTTTAGATCGCCAATAGCCAACATTTTCCCCACATTTAACTCTTCAAACACCTTTATCCATTTGCTGGCACCCTCGGTTTTTTTTCCCCCAGTGTCCTGTCTAGCAATGTGGCAATAGGAATTGATGTCTCAATGCCAGATAGAGCTCGACAGATTTTGCTTTTACAAGTGGAGCGAACAGCTTTCGCCATAGTGCTCCACTTGATTTATGCTTGTAAATAGCTTTATTGTGATTCCTGCAAGGAGAATTTCAAATTATATGGACATTACAATGGGAGAGTAAAGGAAGAACAAGAAGTGAAAGAGAAAGAAAAGAAAAAAAAAGAGTAGAGGTGAAAGAAAGAGGAGATAAAAGGGAGAGAATGATAAAACCTTCTCCGTCTGCTCCGTCACCTGGAAAGAGAGATGCAAAAAGAACAGCACAACCAACAGACATAAAGCAACAGATACAATCGAATAACACCTAGATGCCATTGCTAAATCATATATATTATTATGTAAGCTGACATGTGTAATGTGATACTTGAAAAAAGAAAGTGAAAGAACATAAATAAATAAATAAATTATAAGATTACTGTATATAAGTGAACACTTAATACCTGGGACCCAGCACCTGTGGGAGATGTGAGAGTGCACTAGGTTAGTTGAATATTATCCAGAAAGAAATAGCTTGATAGTGGTTGTGGAGAACCAAAGGCCCGTCTTCCCCGAGCACAGAGGCAGGAGTCAGGGGACCCATAACCCCGGACTCCCAAAGGGGTCCCTAAAGCAGGTCGCCCAGGAGGGGCCGACACAGGATATCTGCAACCCCCCCCCAAGGAAGGAGCAGAGACGACCCCGAGGAAATCCCCCAGCCACCGCAATGCCGACGCCCTCAAGAGCCGCGGGGACGAGCCCGTGGGCTCCGCCGGCAGCTAGCCCCGCTGAAGTGGTCCGGGCCAGAGGCCCCAGGGGCGCCCCGCCCCCGCGACGGGGGCCCCGCCAGGCCCCGCGAAGAGGCCGCCTGGAGTGGGCCGGCGCACGCCCGGGAACCCGCCCCAAACCCGAAGCCAACCAATGCGCCAGAGGGCCAAGGCGCCTGCCAACGAAGCGGAGGAGGGCAGGACGTGGGGGGATGGGCTCCGCACCTAGCGGAGACTTGAGATGTTCTTGGGAGAGGGAGCGGACCACACCCATACCTGGGAAAAAAAAAAGGAAAAACTCATTCACACCATCCCTCCCTTGTGCCCCACTCACCACACACAGATTTAAAAAAAAAGACGCTGTACACACATTCCCACATAACACTCGCATCCAACACTGACCAGAGGGGGGGGGGGTCACCCCAAATCGACTATACGACTGCTTGTGCCCGACCCCCGGCCCCGGACCAGACGCCCCCCGGACCGGGCCCCCCAAATACGAGCCACCCAGCCAGAGCCCCCCTCACCCCCTAAATACCTAATAAACCCCCTCCCTCCCCCACCTTACCCTTGCCACCCCTGCCCCCCGCCCCTCCTGGGGGGAGCGGAGGCGTCAGCCCCAGACCTGAACTGGGAGCGCCGAAGGGGATGCACGGCACAGCCCATCCCCTTTCCGGAAGGAAGCTGTTGCCAGCGCACCCCCTCTGGGCGACTGCCCAGAACCCTCAATGTCTAAATGGGAGAGAAGGTGAAGGGAGCCGTCCGAGGTGAGGCTCACACAACATAAGCCCCCCCCCCCCCCCAGACGTCTTCCCCCCACCCCCCCTACCATGGCCTACATGAGTGTGCGTTGTGAAAATGTTTGAAGTGAAAGTGTCTAAGATGCATGATAAAATTGGGGAGAGGGGCGTCACCAGAAAGTGGCAACCTCCAGTAACACCCTCTCCCCCAAGACCTACATGTGTGGCGGCGTGATGGAGCAGGCAGAGGGAGGAGTCCGGGGATGGGGAGCAAATGACTGGGAAGCTATCCCAAAGAGCCAGCTCCCCTACTGACTCCAATAGGCACCCCCGCTCCCCGAAAGCCCCACCCAGAGAAGGGGGCCTCACCAGCGGCACCACCGTAGCCCGGGGGCCAGGGAGAGGCCGCAGGGCCCGCCAGCCAACCACCCACCAGGACCAACACCTCAACCCCCCCCAGCCCACCCACCAAGCCTACTGGCTTTACCCCCCCCCCAAAAAAAAAAAAAAAACTAAATAAATAAATAAATAATGATAATAATAAATAAATAAATAAGAGGGGGGGACCCTGGCCAGCCGGCCTGCACGAGCCATCCCAAACCCCACCCCCCAAGCGAAACCCGCACCGGAAGACGACACGGACCAGGACCGGGACAGGGGGCCGGACACAAGCCCACCAGAACGTCCACCCCCCACCCCCCCCCCCCACCCCCACACCCGTAGACTTAGTCCCTCCCCAACACTAACGTTCAAACAACTCACCATACATTTGACAGTAGACATCCAGGCTGGGTAGGTCCCTACTCCCCCTCCTTCCCCCTCCCCCCACTAGCAGAGTGCCTATCCAATGAAGTAGAAGAGCATCTGCCCTGAGATGTTAATGACCATGCCCCCCTACCAGCTCAACAGGCCCTGAGGCCCCCCAGCGCACCCGAGGCCCCGTGCAGGGGCGGACACCCGGGCGCGCGCTGGCCCACACCAAAAGCGGCACACCCCCCGGAACCGTAACCCCCGAGGCCCCGCCGGGGCCCCCGCCCGAGGGCGGCGCGCCCCAGGGACCCCAGACACCCAGACCCACCCCGGCCCCACCCAGCGGCAGCACAGCTACCAGGTCAGTAACCCACGTCCGTCAACACGCAGCTCCCAAAGAGCGCCGCAAGCGGCTGCTGTAGGCCACATGTAGGCCTCCCAAGCTCCTCCCAGATGGGGGCAACAGACCCCGGAGCCGGATCCACCAGGCGCCTTACTCCAAGTGTCCCCAGGGCCCCAGGAACCCCTCCATCCAGCCACTGCGCCCTGCAGGAAGCAACCCACCGCCCCCTATTCCACTAAGTGATGGTGTTGATCAGAGGAGCCCAAAGAGATCGACCAGATGTGGATGCAGATGCTGTCTCAAGATTAATATGATCCAACAAAAGATCTCTATACTGATTGATACTGAGATTTTCCTTACTTTTCCAATTCATGAGGATAGTTTTCTTTGCGATACATAATGCAGTGAAAACCATGTAAATTATTTCTTTTTTCAGAGGACTTTCCTCAAAATTACCGAGCAAGCAAACTGATGGGGAAGGTGTAATTTTACAGCTCAAGCACTTTGATAAGTCCTTTCATATCTGTGTCCAGAACCTCTGGACTGGTGTGCATAACCATAACGCATGAAAATAAGTATCAGGATGATTGCCTATGCAGTGTGGACAGATATTAGATTGTGCCAACCCCATCTTGAATAATCTTTGTCCTGTGTAGTGTACTCTGTGAAGGATTTTGTATTGTATTAGTTGTAAGTTGGTGTTTCTAGTCAATTTGAAAGTTCTTAGACATATCTGAGCCCAGACGTTTTGTTCAAAGCTGACTGATAAATCCTCTTCCCACTTCATTATAGGAAGAGATATCGAATCATCTATTTTAGTCAGTGTCCTGTATGATTTAGACAGTAGTTTTGGGGGGGGGGGGTTAAATCTAGGAACTCTAATATATTAGTTGGGATTTGTAAACCACCATTAATATGCTTATATTTATTTTTAATTATAGATTTAAGTTGTTCATATTCCAAGAATTTATTTTTACTAATGCCATATTGCATATTTAGTTTAGCAAAATTGATGAACTCGGTTCCGTCAAGTAGATGTTCCAGATATTTAATACCTCTATTCTTCCAGTATGTAAAGTTTATCATTTTGTAATTTTGTAGGATATCTGGGTTATTCCAGATAGGTGTACGACTGCATGGGATAAGGGATGACTTTGTCATTTTAAGGAACTCCCACCATGCTGTCAGAGTAGAACTAATGTTGATATTTTTGAAGCATGTATGCCGTTTTATATTTGAGCTAATAAACGGCAGATCTGAAATCATGATATTATTGCACATTTCCTGTTCTATATCTAACCAAGGCTCATCTAAAAGACTATTTTTTATCCATTTAGAGATGTATTGTAGCCTATTTGCTAAGTAATAGTTATGGAAGTTAGGCAAATCTAATCCTCCCCTGTCTTTAGTCTTCTGTATTGTCTTTAAGCTAATACGTGGGGGTTTATCTTTCCAAAGAAATTTAGAAATGGCAGAGTCTAGAGATTTAAACCAGTCAGATGTTGGTTTATTGGGGACCATTGAAAATAAATAATTAATTCTAGGTAGGACCATCATTTTTATTGAAGCTACCCTACCCATAAGCGTGATTGGAAGCGATTTCCATCTTTCAAGGTCCTCTTCTCTCCTGTTTAAAAGTGGGGCATGGTTAAGTTTAAGTAAATCCGTTAATTTAGTCGACACAGTAATACCTAAATATTTAATATTTCCTGATTGCATTTGTAAATCTAGGGAGTTTTCGAGAGAGCAATTAATTGACAGTACCGTAGATTTAGACCAGTTTAACGAGTAATCTGATACTTTAGAGAAAGATTCTAGTATTCTAATTACTTGTAAAAGAGAATTATTTGAATGCTGGAGATAAAGTAATACATCATCCGCGTACAGACTAATCTTATGCTCTATTTTCATGCATTTTATACCTTTTACAGCTTTTGTTTGTCTGATTGTTGCTGCTAGAGGTTCTATAAAAATGACAAAAAGTGATGGAGAAAGAGGGCATCCTTGCCTGGTGCCCCTCTGTAGACAAAAACTGGAAGATATTTGATTATTTGTCCTGACACAGGCTGTTGGAGAATTGTATAGAATTTTTAACCAATTTATGAATAAATCGCCAAAACCGAATTTATGAAGAGTAGCGAATAAAAATTTCCAATTTACTCTATCAAATGCTTTTTCTGCGTCTAAAGACAATATATTGGTTTTAATGTTTTTACTGTAGGAATAATCAATTAAATTAAGTAATCGGCGTGTGTTTGTGGATGACTGCCTTCCTCTGATGAAACCAGTTTGATCTGGATGTATTATGAGAGGAGTTACTTTGTCTAATCTTTTTGCAAAAGCTTTACAGATTATCTTAATATCCACATTAATTAAGGATATGGGACGATAACTAGTGGGCAACACAGGATCTTTATCTGGCTTGAGCAGAAGGCTGATGGTGGCAGAATTCAGATTAGCTGGAAATCTACCTTTTTCCTGTATTTCCTGCAACATTCTGTGGAACGTTGGGGCTAGAATATTCCAGAACTCTTTATAAAACTCAGTGGGGAATCCATCTGGACCTGGAGCCTTTTTATTAGGCATGCTTTTAAGAGCTTCCTGGGATTCAGCTGTTGTCAGCGGGGAATCCAGTGTCTTTCTTTTGCAACCATTCCGACCAAGTCTTGACTTGTCCATGGAACATAGTTTGCTAAATTTCCTTTTACGAGTATTGGTAATTGTTTGTTATCTGTGTATCTATCAGGTGAATGTATGTTCAGTCTGTATTTCAAATTAAAATCACTTCTCCTTCCAGTAGTGGCTTGTGTTCCTGCTTCAGGGTCTTTCACTGCCTCTGCTATAAGTGGATTTTCCACTAAGAGCTTGCTGGGATTTCATGGTACAATATTTTGTCTTATGGCTTCCTCTTCAATTTCCTGTTCCAACTCTTCAATTATGGTGTGATTAATTTCTCTTTGCAAATCTAACCCTTCGTGATCTACTTTTACCCAAAATGAATCACCCTTTTGCTTCCCAGCGTAGTCTGCATAACAATCAATTCCACCCATAGGTTTCAGAGTCAACGACTTTCTGGCATCCTTTGATGTTTTTCTTGTGGTACTACAATGTTTTGGTGTCATATATCTGCATTTACAGGCGAATCTGAGTTTATTGGGCCTTCATTGTTCTGATTATTTGCAACTGAAGCAGCTGGAGTGTCACGAACCGAGCAGAAGGACCCAGAATTCAGCAGATGAGACGTAGAGGAATTTATTAAAGGCTGTCTGGTAAGACAGGGACAGGCAGACTCGGTTGTCAGAGTACAATCCAAGGTCGGTACACAAAAATGGCAGTCCAAAATCAGCAGAAATAATGACAGGGATAAGGCAAGCTCAGGTTCTCCAGAAACAGAATCAGGTCGGTCAATAACAGGCAGGGAGTCGGAACATGGCAGGAAAATCAGGATCAGGTATCAGGCTGGCTCAGATGTCATAAAAGGCAGTTGGGTTAAATCTACAGACAATAGGGATGCTGGACAAAACTCACCAAAGGCTAGTTAGACAATGATCTGGCCGAGTGCAGGAGACAGAGGCAGGTATAAATAGGGGAGTGAGCAGGTGAATTGAGTTGAAACTAATTACAGGAAAACAGGTGGAACTAATCAGAGGCAGGGAAGTGACTGACAGAGAACCGAACTGATAGGTTGGTGACTGCTGACAGGGGAGCGACAAACTGATTGGGTGAAAACAGGGAGGTGAGCTGGCAGGTGAACAGAACTGAACTAAAAGCTTGCAGAACCTTGACTGATAATATAAAACAAAGAACAAAAGCAAACCACAACAAAACTCAAACTATTCCATAAACCAAAACTAAGACACAACCTAAACCTAAGACAGAATCGGTAAAATAGAAAGAAGTACAAAAACAAACCAATGACAAAACTCCAATCATGACATGGAGATCCTGACTTATGCACAGATGAATATATATTTACTAGGGCGGGATCTTTTTGGTAAGGCAACCCTCCTGCGTTCGCAACACTGATGTGTGAGGCCTTTGTCATAATCTCTTTATGTGTTGTAGAATCCTCTTCAGTTCCATCTCTTGCATCTATGATCAGAGAATCCTTGTTCTTGTACTGGAAATCTCCCATAATATTGACTGTGCCGGATAGAGATGGATAGATTCCAGCAGGTTTTGAATTTTCTGCCTTATCATTTACAGACTGCTGTTTCATTTCCATATATTTCTGCTTTAAAGAACTTCTATAAACCTCTTCTTCTGTTTTAAAGAGGTTTAAAATCTTCAGCTCGAGGTCACGTTTTTCTTTTCTCTTTTTAGTGTTATTGTTTGCTTTGTAATCCATAATTCTGACTTCCATTTGCTCACAAAGAGACGTGTCAAAACTGCCTGTTTCAAACCAGGGTGAGTTAAACTTCTGTGTTCTCTTGCTCCATTTTTTAGAAATTTTCTGAATTTTTGAAGCGTACTCGGGGTTCTTTAATCCAATAATAATGATAGGAATGTTTGCCATATTACTCTGTATTAGTTTAGTTGAACCAAATTAGGAAAACCAAAATTAAGAGGTACCACGGGGTTAACTTGTCTCGCAGAATCAACGAAGCTCCTACAGACTATTTCCTTTCAGAGATTCGTGTGCTTTCCTCCAGGCGGGGCCGTCGCTCCCAAGGGCAGGCCCCCTGCTCTCTCTCAGCTGAAGCAAAGGGAGGGAGGGAGGGAGGGAGGGGGAGAGAGAGCTGTTGTAAGATTCCTCCTTTGGGCGGGGGAGAGCTTTTGGCAAAAGTCACTGACAGTCTAAAAATAACTCAGGGTGCTTGCTTTTTCCTCTCTCCCATTGACAGGCAAAAAGCAGGCAAGCTTGCAGCTAGTACTGCTGAAAAGTTTTCGCACCAGCCAGGCACTTACACGATAGGATCTAACTTTCAAACACAATTTTAAGTATCTGCACCCACACCCTTTCAACACAGCAGCTCAATAAGTATACACACCTTGGTCCAGCAAGATTTCCTTACAAAAAATAAAGTTTTCATGCACTTTTTTACCTCATCAAATTACACAAACTTTTACCTTTACTTCTGATAGCGGGACTTTGAAGAGAAAAACAAAGCAACAGCAAACAAAACTCAGTTTGATACATGCGTTTTAGTCAAACAACAGAGCTCTCATCATTTAAACTCACACGTAGACGTCTGTCACTCTTTCTCTCAATCCATCATTTCTGAATCATTCCTCTCATCTCACTTTCTCACTTTCCCGGGAACTTAGTGTTTTTTTTCTGATGGTCCAGATGCCCAATATTCCTGGATTTTTACTGTACGCACCTACAATTTAAATCATTTTATTGGACCTGCAGCAAAAAAAAAGTAAACGTCTATACTGCACGTGCTCCAGAACAAGGCCTACTGTTTCAAATTTGATAGGAGGCTCTTTCACCTCGTTTACCTAAACCGGAGTACTCAAACAGACCAGACTGCAGTTAACTCTTTAAGGCCACATATTTCATTGGATTCCCACACGGAAGATCCAAGAAATGCCTTATTTCTCTTCTTCAAGCGCTTACATTAACGGGGCCACGCCCTAAAAGACTCCGACCAGCCGGAGATTTCTAAAATCAACCTCTCACGATGATTTTTTAATTCTAAAAAGTTATATATATTAGACGAACTTCAGCTAGACCACAAAGGTCAGATCCATTCAATATCCACCTGCCACACTAGCGCTTAACGGTGCAGGGATTCAAGCGGCTGGGAGTAAACAAATCACTTCCTTTTAAGTTGTCGTGTGTCGTCAATTGTGTTGGAATTCCATACCATTCCGCATCTTGTCTATGTTTAGGACAACTCTTTCCTCACGTGGGAAATAATGACAGAAGGCAAAACAGAGGAAAGACCTCTCCCAATTGTCACACAATCAAAAAAAACACTCTTCCTAAATCAAACCTCACAGGCGGCAGTTCTGTCATTAACAAGCAGAGAAAAAGAGAGAGCAGTATAAAAAAAAATGTACACTTACCCCCTGTCTTTCTCCGTATCTGTGTGCCCCGGCGCAAAGTGGCCAGCTCGCGCCGAGGGCCCTACGCCGCCTCGGGAAGAGAATCTCCCTTTTTTCCTTCACGTCGGGGTTCACCAATTATGTGGGAGATTATTTAACTATTGAACCTTAAAAAAGAAAGAAGACTCAGGGAGATGAGGTTTCTCTGCTTGCCAACGGAGAACTCTTTTTATTTCAACTTCACATGTACAACAGGTGTGAGCAAAAAGTTCTGATTACATACACTGGACATGCCTTTTTTATAGCCCACAGATGTGTGTGCGTTACAATACGAATCTGTGTGTATCCATTGGTGTGTGTTGTAACCTAATAGTGTCCACGTGCTTCCAGCCTTTTTTAGCAGACATGGTCTTATTTCTGGGAACAGTTCCACAAATGTTGCAAAACAGATAACTTTATCTTAATAGTTGACATCT
Source organism: Fundulus diaphanus (assembly GCA_037039145.1). Lineage (NCBI taxonomy): Eukaryota > Metazoa > Chordata > Actinopteri > Cyprinodontiformes > Fundulidae > Fundulus > Fundulus diaphanus. The sequence goes on along the minus strand of CM073124.1, from coordinate 56,588,250 downwards.
GTTTGGGAATGTCATGTCCCGGTCATGTTCTGGCCTTTTACTCCCTTTACCTCGCTGCCAAGGACAGTCTGACCTCATTGATGTTTACCAAACCTCTGCACACCCAGCTTCACCTCATTCAAAACGAGAGAGCTGTCTATACAACAAGATAACTGCTGCCAGTAAAAAGACCTGCAATGACCATCAATTGTCCACCAGTCCCTCCCCACCCACTACAGCTTTGACTTTGCACAGCAGGTATGTGTCATTCATTGCATATGTTTTCCTTATAAAGTACAACAGACTGCTTTAACAACACAGCTTTTCTTTGATCTAGCAATGAAGTCATGAGCTACGTGCACTATTTCATTGCCATTGATGGCATCACACACACTTAAGACTTAAACATCTTGAAAACCCAAAGGCCTATGCCTGCCTTTTTTTAATAGATTTTAGCATTGCTTTTAATACCCTACAACCTCAACTGCTCGTCAAGAAATAACAGCAGATGAATCTTAATCCTATTCTTATTAAATGGTTTTATTATTTTTTTAAATAAATAGAACACAGCTTGTTAAGAGTTGCAACTCCGTGTCTGGCTCGATTATGAGGTTAAGTTTGTACAAGCATTACCATATTTTTCGGAGTATAAGACTCACTTAAAATCCTTAAATCTTCTCAAAAATTGATTAAAGTTTTGCTTACTGATGTTTTATGCGGTACAATGCGCTCAAATGGATATTCGGAGCATTACGGTACACTGTGTCACTACCTGATTGGACCTCTGAGCTTTCTACAGGACTGCCTGACTGTAATGTTGAAACTAGAAGTGCATTCATGTAAAGGCCCCTGTAAAGGCTTGGAATTTTGTGTAGGTAAAAACAGTCACCCCATATAATTTTATTTTAGTATTTGCTTTACATAAAATGCGCATGATACCATTTAAACTTGCAATGAGTAACCGCTACACCTATGCTTGCCACCAGGGGGCGATACGCAACTGATAGAGAGTAGAGCTGCACACTGGCCGAGGAAGAATAAATCCTCTCATTGAAAAGTTATTATCAGCTCAACCCGTGTGCTGTCTTTATTCTTTATCACAGGTTGGTAAGCACAGAAAAACCGAGAGTACGTTATGGTATTGTAACCTACAAGATGTTGATTATGTAGTTGCATGTGGTAAAGGGTGAAACGGTTTTTGTGAGAGATACCCTTAGCAAAACGTAGTTTATAGAAGTATACTAAAAGTGCACTAATTTTATACTTAAAATCAGGCAGTGCACTTAAAGTTTACTTATTCTAAACTATATTTCATATACTTACTAAAAGTATAGTCAAGTGTACTTGACTAATACTGAGAAGTATAAAAAAAATTCTAAGAGTAAGTATATTATTACTATAGCTATACACTGAATCTTGTACTTGTACTGTGTTGTTGTTTTTTTTCTTATTTCTGCCTTAAGGTACTGATACTACATATGTCCTAAATCAGTAAAGAATGATGAAATAATTGACTTATGCTTACATTTGTATTTTTTACTACTTTTTGCTTTCAGGTACTAACCCTATTTTAAACTTTGGATCTGATCATATTCAAGATCATATAGTGCTGGTGTTTAAAAGTTTACAGTAAATTGATTTGTATTTGATTCATCTTTGTGTAACATAACTTAAAACACGCAGAGACAGGGAAACATGTGACTGACTTTATTGGACAGGTTCTAGTGTCTTTCACAAGCTTTTTGCAGTGGTTTTATGTACACATTATCTCTTTCAACAAGTACACATTTGGTTAGAATCATGTCAGGCTACACAGCATTAACAGTTTCAGTTTTTTAACCTCAAACAAGAAAGTACTTTGTATATTTATCTGTGAATCTTTACATAAAGGTCTCTCTGAATTAGCAAATACTTCAACTAAAACCAAACATAGTCTGGCACATGAACACAAAGCAGAAATTTGATGTGAACAAGTTTGTTTAAAAATAACCAAGTCATTAATTAATCATGAAGGTGAATTACCAGAAAGTAGAAGTCATTTTTTAAACTTCTGTTGGCCTCAAACGCTGTGTTGCAAAGGTTACAATGATTGTAACAGTGTGTACTATTGCCAAGGTATACAAGGCATTTTTCACAATAAAAGTTAACTTCAGATTGTGATGAACCTCTAAATTCTTTGTGGAAAAGGGTAAAATCAGACCTGGAAACTTTAGGTTAAACATTTCCAATAAGTGAGTAACTGCTTCGCTTGTTAAATTGTGTCGCAGCACATATAACATGAGCATCAGTAGACTTTCTCCCTTGAAAAAAGATGCACCAGGATATAGGGGGTTGTCACCATCTGATTGGTCTTCAGAGCCCTATAGATACAAGGAAAATAGAAAATATGTATGTATGAATGAAAATGAACAGCAGCAAACTTGAGCAATAATCTCCATCTAGCATAAAGTATTTGCCTATAGCAAAATTAAAAACAATTGTTGCATAGCTTAGAAAGTAACTCCCCTAAGGGTTACACAAACTATTGTAATTTACCAAAAATATAGTTCGATAATGATTATTTTTAAAATTGGAGGCAACTGGACATTAGCTTTTTTTGTTTTTTTTGTACATATGGAGGTGGAAATTTCAATTTCCTTTAATACCTCTCCATAAGGCAGATGAAAGTAGCAACAATTTTGAGACTAGTGCCCAGCTAAGCTTAAATACGTTGGCGACTACCCTGTCATATTTCAAGAATTAAATGCATTTAATAATTTGAAAAATAAACATTTCCACTTGAGAATAACACTGGGTCATTTTGTATTTACCTGTTGAAAGGCAATGTCCAACACCCTTATAGTGGAGGAACTCCTGCTTTCAACATCTGTAACTTCTCTGCGGGATGCAACAGGGTGACTTATGTGTTCTTCTGTGTAGTCCTGCAGTTCTGTCCTGGAAAGGTGGAATGCTGAAATTGTTTATGACAACTGAAGGCATTTTATTATACACAGGTATACTGAGTGGATTTTTAACATTGGATTTCACATACAAATAAGACTGTATGTAGTCCATGGGTAGCTACTGAAAAAGCAAAGACACTGAACAATAAATGAATAATAATAATAATAATAATAATTGTTATATTATATATATATATATATATATATATATATATATATATATATATATATACACACACACACACACATATATATATCCATGAGCATTTACCTCACATTGCCAGTAGCCCATTTCTAGCAAGGAGCCCTAGCTAGCTGTTTTGATCTTTGACATAAAACATGAAATCATAGTAGTCTGAATTCATTATCTCTTACTTAATGGTACTTTCCATCTGTGCTTGGTAATCCTTGGGATCTCTGCTGTGTAATCCTCCAAATATCTTTGATAAGGAAACAACGTTTCGCCATGTTAGCTCTAATGGGCTCATTCACAGGTTTTCTTCTCTCTACCCCTCTTCCTGACGTCACGTGACTTCTGCCCTTTCCGACTATGTTCCCGCCTCCCTACCAGGCAGCCAATAGGAAGCCCCGTCGCAAATTCCCGCCCATAGCGGCGTTAATGTGGTTTTTTTTTAAAAAAGAAAAAAAGCTCCTGCTCTCAGAACGTAAAGATGGATGGAAGAGGAAGATGGATGGATATAAAGTGGGACATCAAGGGGAGAAAAAAGTCGGAGTCAAACTTTTGATGGTAAGTTGTTAATTTTTTTTTTCTTCCTATAGTTATCTTTATTTATTTGTTATTTCACTTTGTAATAGCCCAGTTATGTTGATTTTTATTAAGCTAATCTACAAGTTAGCAAAACATGCATGATTCAACGTTTTTTTCAAAGAAGGTTCGTTCATTCATGGAGTCATTACTTCTATCGGTGCTATATGACCACTATAACATAATATAAAATGTATTTATTTCCTTATTTTATTTAATCGTGGACTTTTTAAACCACAAGAAAATTACTTTGGTCCAGCTCAGAATATCATGCTGTCCTGTTTATCAAATTCTCTGCACAAGTCAATTTCAAATATTTTGTTAAACAGTATTAATTTAACAATTAACATTAACAGTGAAATAATTGGATGAGGACTACTATGAACAGTAATATTTAAAAGTATTTTTCAAATTACATGATGTATTTCTATTCCTAATTTGATTTTGTAAATAATTAAAAGGGGACATGGTATTTAAACCATGTTGCACCCAAAAATGATTTACTAATTTTAAAATATATAATTTTATGCACACATATTTTTGGTAGAGGGAGGTCAGACGTTTCTGATGAGATTAAAATAATAATAATAAAAAATAACAGCCCACTACAACACAAAATATAGCACATTTCAGCAGTTGGGACTTAAAAGGAACAGGATAATAAGAATTACACACTAAATTAACAGAGCAGGTATTACAATTTGCTCAAATGAATTAATATTGCAACTTAAACCCACATTCAGTAATGGCTGATCTACAAAGCCTGTTGACTTTATCGTGTTTTTCATGTTTTAATAGTTTGTTTAATATAGCTAATTCACAACACCTGTCATCTCAGTGCACTTTAAAATCCCTCTGTATTTTTATTTGACAACGTCTCTTAGACAACTACAGTGACCTCTGCAAGAAGAGACAGGAATTCATAAATGGTGAAGACATCTGGCAAGAAGCACCCAAGAGGAAGAGCAAACCAAACAGCAAGTGGAAAGATGTGGGAGAGGAGGACCATGAAGTTCAAACAAAAAAGGTAGCAGCCTGGATAAATAACACTGCATGAGACCAGTCTATTGCAATCCAGAACCTTGTAAACAATTAACACTAAAACTTCATCTGAGGACCACCAAAGGCAGCGTAAATAACTAAACTGCCACTTGCTGTCATGCAACGAGAACTGGATCCAAGATTCACCACAACAGGTCAGTCAAAATTTAAAAGATTTATTCAAAGACCCGAACAGTCCGCTCCGGTTCTTGTGGCTCGTGCTCACTGGCCGGAAAACTCCTGAGGGTGAAGGCGCAGAGTTAGACTTGGTCATAGAATAAATGACAAGACTCTTGCGACGCACTGACCTTGTCGCCGGGAGAGCTAGGCAGAAACAGGCGAGCTGCCGCGGGGCTTGAATGCGTCTGTTGAGGAGACCAAAGCTGTTGAGCGGTTGATGAGGAAGTCGGTTTGACTTGGGGTTTTCCAGAGGCGTTTGTCACAAAGCAATCCAGGTCCAGTATCGGGGAATCCAGCCAACCGAGCAGAGTACACAGGGAAAATCCAAGAGGGGGGTCCAGGTCCAAATCCGAAATCCGGTTCACTAGGAGGCAGTCCAGGGGAAGGGGTTCCAGGAGGCAGGGGACCAGGCAGGAAGACACAGGCTAGGACAAGGCAGGCTCAAAAACACTGGTAACAGGTCAGGGTCAATTACTGGGACAGGCAGGTAGAAAACGCTGGAAAGTTACTCACACGAAGTTCGAAAACGATCTGGCACTGGAGGCTGGCTTGGACGGAACTTTTATGCAGGTGGAGACAGGTGAAGCCAGTAGAAGTTGATTGCAGAGGGGTGGAGACTGGACAGGGGTGTGAATTGTGAGCAGAATCAGCTCCAGTGCCAGAATCATTACACTTGCCCAATAGTTTGAAACCATGGCATTAAGCAAAGGGTGATCACTTTTTTCTCAAGTGTGTGAACACTTTTCCTCAAAGCTGATGTGCTAGAAGTAGGCAAAATGAACAAAAAAAACCCCCAAAAAAACGAAAAATGAGCGAGTTTGATAAGTTGGAATTGAGTTGGCTCTATAACTGGGAAAGGAATCTCTAATTTTGCAGCAATTACGGAGTGTTCCTAATCTGAACTTGTCCAAAACCAAGAACAATTGTTGTGAACTGGTGATTACGGCATGGACATTAATGCATCTAGGGAGTGAAGACTGGTCCATGTGGTTTGATAAAATAGATGAGGCACTGTAGCTCAAATTATTGGTGGTTCTGATAGAAAGAGGTACAAATACACAGTGTACTGAAGTTTATTACACATTTACAGCTGCACATAATCATATGAGCTGGACCATATAAAGATGGGATGAGGTGATTTAGTCTGATGAATTCAGTTTTCTTTAACAGGGTGCATCCGGTAAGACAAAAGGGTCAGTTTGATGCTTTGGGCAATACTTTGCTGGGAAACCTTGATGCTCTATTGTCACAGACCATCTTTAAGCTTTCATGAGAGCAATATTCTACTATGAGTGCACTCTGAGTATGATAGCATGGCTTGCCACAGAGCAAAATGACACTAAGAATAGTTTGAGAAGCACATGAAACAGCTTCAGAGACTGATTGGGGCTTCTTCCCCAGAAGCTAATCTAATTGAGCAACTTTGTGTGCCATATATTTAAACCAAACAAGGGGCATTTTTGATGGAGACTTGTGAGAGATCAAAGCACATCATACTGCTGCTATTATAAAGGAAGACACGTGTTTGACACTACTTATGTCAACAAGTATTAAACCATTTATCTGTATGATATGATTGAAATGTCTTTGTAAAGTGTCTTGAGATGACTTGCATTTTGAATTGCCGCTATAGAAATAAACTAAATTGAATTGAACTTCGTTAACAACCCCTTTGCTTCTTTACAGTTTCTGTAAATTATAGATTATTCCAAAATGTAACTAATAAACCATCCTTTATGTTTGACATGTGTGTTAAATGTGGCTAAATGTACCAATAAGTAACGTTTTGTTTGTATATTTGTTTTCACACTCACAGTCTATGCCCAGGCGAAGTTCCCCGACACCTCCATGCAAGATGTCAGACGGATCATTAGAAAGAAATGCAACAATATAAGAGATGCAAAGCAACTAAATGAAGAGAAGTCATAAAAGTAATGTTTCTGTCAAGATATTTTTGTTCCGAAAACGTGCACTTTTTTCACCTTCTTTTGACAACCAAGAACTTCAGTTCTCAGTTCTTATTTAGTTCTGAGCTGGAAACATACTTTTGTTTAGATTTTTGATGACGATTGCAGTTTTTCTTGTTCCATTTTTCACAAAGAATGACTTCCTTGTGTTTACATTTTCATATGTAAATGTGTTTACATGTTCATTTCAATATTGAAAGCTAAGAAGGGTTTAATTTCAGAGAAATACATTTTTTATTTTCAAATGCAGTCTGTAATAGTTTAAGCTGACATTAAAGAACTGCACATTATGTTCTTTAATATATAAATAAATCAAAGTTATCAAGATTCTGTCTTGTAATTGTGTAAACACATTGCATTGTACCTACATTATGAGGTAACTGTAAGAATATGTTATTCATATGATGTGCTAAAAGATGGTGAGTGAACTTAAGTATACTTATAATATACAAATTAAAATATCAAAAATAGTATTGTAGTTTTAGTAATTCTTGAATGTGTAATTAAACTAAAATATGGACTAGCAGTATATAACCAGTACATCGGCAGGATATTGAAGAGTATACTGGTGGAATACTTTAAATATACTTCAATAAACTAAAATGTGAACCACAAGTATACCTTGTAAACGTCTAGTATATAGATTAGTGTACTTGCTTAATACTTTAATGTATAATTTAGTGAACTTAAAATGATCTTGGAACAGTATACTTTAAGTATACTTTTGTAAACTAAAAAATGTCCCAATTAAGTCCGAAGAAGTATTACAATAGTAATACTTCAAGTGCACTATAAGTACATGGTTTGAGTAAACTTTCTAAACTTAAACTTATACTTAAGTATTCCTAATAAAATTTACTTCAAGTAAACTACTTTTTGCTAAGGGGATATTTGTGTTTTGAGTAAATGAGTGTTGAAGCTAACATGCTAAAGCTAACGGCAATGCATGGGAATGCAAGGCTGACATGCTAATCTTAACCAGTTATGGTTTTGCAAACTTTATGAGTATTAAACTATAAATTTATGAAATATTTTCATTCAATACCACAGTTAATGGTTGTTTTGTCACTGAGATTGGCATAGTTTTGGGTTATTTCCAACCACCATAAAATGTTATTGCAATCCAGTATAAAAATACAGTAAATGGCAGCTAAGTACAGTTCATGTGGTTAAAGGTGCCATTCAAACATTTGAAAAGTATTAGTAATTCATGATGCGATTCAAATAAGCTAATGGGTTATGATATTAAAATGTAAATGTGTTTACATGTTAAAAACTGGAATTTATTAAAAAAGATATGTTATAAATACTATATTTCATTTAATGATAAAAATGTTAAAAAAAATTAAATATAGTGAAAACAGTGTGATGCATAAGAAAATAGATTCATGATTAACAAAGTGTATCTTACTTTGGTTTATTTGTGAGTTTAATGACTAGAAGAGCTTAAAGAAGCTGTGGCCATGAGATGTTGATTCTGGACTTAACTAGGGTCACATAACTAGTCAATATGGACATTTAGATAATTAAAAGGTTACTAAAAGTTTGATGTCATGTTGATTTAAGAAGAATAAATCCTCTCATTGAAAAGTTATTATCAGCTCAACCCGTGTGCTGTCTTTATTCTTTATCACAGATAACGTATGCTCTCCGAACTGAGCCTTGGAGGAGTAACACCCCCACATACTCGGGTGTAATTCACTCCGCAGAGGTCCGCGCGGACTCAAGGCAGACTCTGTGCACACTCCGCATACAGGTACGTGTCACACTATAAAAGTCTTGGAGGTGAAGGGAAAAAGAATGTTTAATGAAGTATTTAAACCATGTGCACTTAATGTTTTCTGTTTGCTTGTTTGTCGAGGCCCAGTGGGAGAATGAAGTTGCAGCTGGTGTGTGCAGAAGGGTGCAGCCGATATCAGAAAGCCTAAGAAGATAACTCGAAAAATGGTTCAAGGACGTATCCTGAAATCCTGGTGAAAAACAAGTTGCGCAACGGAGCTGCATCCAAGGAGGAGCCAAGGGTCATCGCACCATGCTGTCAACCAATAAATGAACTGTTACTATGCCCAAGAGGCTGCCTTAGCTTATGATCAGACCAATAGGGTCTGTTTGGGCTCCCTTAAGGAGAACCCTTTTATACCAGATGCGCCATTGTTAAAGCATCCTCTTGGGGGCTTGGTGTTAGAACTGAGCTCCATCAGGACCGTGCACATTTAACTGAATGTATTGCTCTGTTTAGAGTAGGAATAAAACGCTTTTTATTTTTCGAACTTATTCAGTTTCCAGTCTTTGATTTTTACTTTCACTTTCTCGCGTGGGGTAAAACAAAATCTCCTCAACAGAGGCAAGAACACAAGCAGGCAGTCGCAAGGACGTGCCGCATGTTATACCAGAAACCTGTTTGGTTATGGATATCATTATTAATTATAATTTGCTATTATAATTTAATAATAGATCATTCAAACTCAAATAGTAGCTATAACAAATATAATTCAAATGGTTGTGATCCAAGGGCTATAAACCTGTAATGATTAACACTAACAGTGCATTTATTAATTAACTGTTATTAACTTATTTATGCTGGAAAAGTGTGATCTGACCGGTTGTTGCCCGATTAGACTTATCCAGCAATCATTGATAACTCAAATTATAACTGCAATTGGAGTTTTAACCCTTACTTCTTTATCACAAACCAATGAAGATGTCTTAGTTAATTTAGTTGTTAACTCAAAAAGAGGTACTTCTTTTTGCTCTTAGAGACCATTACTATATCACACATTATTATTTATTAAATATATAATTCCCTGTTACAGCAATTATTCTACTTAGGAAACACTACTCGCTACTCAAAGAACATGCGAAAGAAAAAAGATGAAAATAAAATAAGTCAAAATTGGATTAAATGAAAGGTAGTACTGCTTAAATCAATTCACAGTTGTTTAAGACTGATTGACATTACATTCAAGAAGTCGGCACTTTGACATAGCAGCATTGAAAGACAAAATAGCTTTGAGATAACACAATTGAAGTACCGGAAACAGACCTGAAGTCAGATGAGCAATGCCTCTGCGCTCCACAACAAGCTAAGCTTAACCGTTTAGAACTACACCGTCTCGCCCCAAGATGGCGGCTATGATGACATACGACCTACGCGGTACGTAAACGGGGCGGCCCTAATGACGTATCTAACGCGCCTGCCTTGTTTGGGCGGACTTTTAATCGGGAGGCGGTCTTGCTTCAGAACAAAGGATTTTCAAAGGAAAATACGGGAAATATCCAGCACAGTTAAAACAAACTCCATCTCGGAGAAATTAAGCATTAAACTAATTACTAATAGGTTCTGCCCAGGCACAAAATATATCACCTTATGGGTGAAAGAAGAGTAAAATCCTTTCTTTACTCTGATGTTGCCTCAGTGAGGGTGTCCTGGCTCGTCTGTAGGTCCGTGAGTCCAACAGCACGGGAGGGCAGCTCGGATCCGGGAGGAGGCGGCCAGGAACGGAGGGAAACCACACAGTCTCTGGGCTTTCAGATGCTTTGTTTTGCCAAACAAGAGCGGAGTCTGACGATCACTGGGAGATAGCGGCTTCCAGTAGGATCAAAAATTAATTCAAAGTACTTTTAAAGTCGACCTCCTGCATAGAAAAACAGGGAGAAGTTGGTTCGGCAACTCGGACCAGCGAGGACTCGAACCCGTGCCACGTGGGGGAAATCCCAACGTGATAAAACAGCTGTATGTCTTTTCAGTTGGCGTGGTGCCGGTAAAGAAGGATGAGTTGAGCTCGCGCAGCGCTTTTATGCCATTCCATAGCAACGAGACAACGTTGCCAGGCTGGGAGTCAGTTTGACCGTGTTGCCTGCTGGGAGCTGGTGATCTGGTCGACCATGTTGCATGCTGGGAGCTGGAGTCTGTCACGTCATAAGATGGTATTACACGCATCACTGTCAGTCCCTCTTTGTTGTCACTGACAACAGAGAGGGACTGACTCTAGGTACTCAGCTAGCTAATCACACATTTAACCATCCATTCCGCTGCTTTGTCCCACTGGCAGAAAGTGTGGGAATTGTAGGAATTTGCCACAGGAAATGCAGATAACTGTATGCTTGACTATGAAGGGTAAAATGTCCGCAGAGAGTCAGCACGGAATGCGCCAATCTCATAGTATGCGCACAGTATGCCCGAATATGTAGAAGCCTTTAGGCAGCCCGGAGTACGCCCTAGCAACAACAAACCTAGTAAGTTAATTCAATATACAAGTTATGTTTATTTTGGCCTTATGTTAGAAACAGGGCAGTGTAATCTAACCACTCTGACCTCCCAAAAGAGACGGATAGCTTTCTCTCTCAGGAGAGAGCTGTGTATGTGAAGGGGCGGAGTGATATTTAGTGCACCATATAATCCGGTGCTCTTATATGTGGACAAAGACGCACAAAGACATGTTAATCACTGTGTGCCTTATAATCTTATGGTCCGAATAATATGGTACACATGAAGAATTAGAAATTAAAATATACATTTTAAAAAGTTATATTTCCCTTATATTTAATTGTTATGGAATTTTCCTTAGACTGTTATCTTGACCTTAAAGAACTTGATTTGAACGTTTACTCTGGATTTGGGCATTTACTACAGTCAAGACAGGTGTGTTACACCTTAACTTCATGTTTCCAGCCACCTGGCCTACATTTGAACTTACCACTAAGGAGAAAAGGTGATAGGCTGCCACAATTACATCACTCCCTTTGGCGCCTTTTCTCATTACCATTATTTAATTTGACCTTCCTCATCCTCCCTGGCCTGACAAAAACAGCATTTAAGGCACACTTAAACACACTCTACTGAAGCAATTAAAACAAGCCAGCTTACTGAGAAACCTGCCAAAATTCAATTATATGTGTAGCTGGAGGGAGAAGCAAGTCAGTGCAGGTGATGATTCTGCTGCTTTTGTGGAAAGAGAAAAACAATGTAGTTAGCTTGGCTTCCATTAACACAATGGTCCTATGTTAATAATGAGCTGGTCAGTGATTGGGAGGAGGAGGTTTGGAGGATTGCAGCTTGTTTCTCTCAGCACTGAGGGCAGAGTCTGGACCACAGTGAGCTCATAGTTTCTTATCATATGTTGCCAGTTCTTGGATTTTATCTCTTCCATTAGTGCAAATCAAGTGAATAGCAGTCACCACGGCAGAAAAAGAGTGCTAGAGACAATTCATTCTTTTTTGTTTTTGGAAAGTTTCTTGTTACAATTTTTAAATAATATGACAGTATTTTCTGCTAGATAACCTCAGTATGTTCTTAGTTTGGGTGTTATGGAGGTACATTTTTTTCAAAACCTCTGCACTTTTTTGTGCTTGTATGTTGGATGTAAACGTCTGTAAATTATGATGTTAGAATTCGTACTGCAATTTTTTTAACTTGTGGAATTAAATAATTTCTTGTAAAAAAACTTCACACACATGCAAAATACATTTGAAGAGTCATGTAAACCTTTCCTCTGCAGAACATTTTTACACAAACAAAAAATTCATTATGCATATGTATTTTGTTTAACTTGTGTCAATTTTCCCACTACAAGTCAGTGCACACTACTTCTCAAAACTTCTGCTGCACACTCTTCTTTCATATGCACACAAATCTCTCCCTGTGTATGTGACTTTTGAAACATTTCTTGCAGTTGTTTGTATCAAGACCCAGCTGTGTCTGGAGAATAATTCACAAGTATTACGGCATTAATTAGATTATAGTACGAATGCATAGTATGGCTAATGTTAATATACACAACCTGCTTTGCTAGGCTAACAGAAAAACGCCACCTTTACTCCAGAAACCCGAGAAAGAAGACTACCCTAGTAGTGTAGCATGATGGCAAATATTAAGGTAAATCTCGTTTTTTTACACCTGTGCAACCAGCTTTTGTGATTCTGTTTGTTTATTTTTTTATTCTGGCAAAGCCAGTGTTGTACTGCAGTTTATAGATGCTTAAAATGCAGTTGTTTTGTTGCTAAAAACAGAGAAGGGAATGCCAAAGTTCTTATTGCATAATCTATCTTTTTCATACCCCTTTCAGTGGAATTATTTTCCTACATATTACAAAGACGCAAGAGAAATAAAAATCATTAACTTTGATTTGAAAATCTGTCAGGTATATTTATTATATCAACACATATGTGATTGAGAATTCTTTATTACTATTTTTAATGGGATCAACGGAAATCAGACATTGAAAATGATGTACGAAGTTTTTCACCAGCAGTTAAAGAGAAATGTGAAGAGGCCAGGGACAAGTCCATCCAGGGAAGCCAATAGAAGCTCTCCTGTCCTCCCCACTCAGCATGCTAGACAAAACACTGTTTTGAAATGCAGAAGATTAGAATTTAAACGGATCATTAATTTCAAACTATTTTGATCTTGATGTATGTACCATCTGTACAGAAACGGCTGTCATACATTTACAGAATAAAGGTTGTGCATACATTGTATTATTGTACATTTTAAATGTCACTTTTTATTTTCAGGAAACATGGGTACTACTTAAGTATGCCTAACTGTGAGAATTGCATGGTGGTTGGCTTCTTGTAAAAACTGTAGGTAAGATTATGACTTTACATTCATTACAAGTCTTGATAAATGCATTAAAAAAATATTTTTCCACGGCATTTTTAGCTTTTTATCGTAATTTCTAACCATGATTCTTTAAGGAGATAGTGGTCAAAGGAAAACCACACCACTCTCACTGGCTTCCAAGGGTTACATTTCCAAAATGTTAAAGGCTTGCTCAGGAAATGGAAAGAATACCATCTACACAATGTTCCCTAACTATAAAAGATAGACAGAACACCCCTAACATATGTTGCACCAGATTTTCAAAACATGCCAAAAAAAAAACTGCATGACATGTGGCAAGTCAATTCCTCTTCTTACAGTGACAATGTAAGTGGTATTTTGTGATGTTTTTAAAGAAAGGAGAGCACCTAAAATGTGTAAATCCTTAAAATCTGCATCTGTTATTAAATCATGTATAACTGTTTCTTATTATATCTTGAGAAATACCCTGCAACATCAAACATTTTCTATTTCTGTAATCTATTGACATATGCCTAATCCAACCATTTCACAATTGTTTGTGAAGGATCTAAGACCTGACATTGAAGAAAAAGATCTGGAAGAACAGTTATTTGAAGTAAGTTATTTGCAAGGTAAGTTAATCATCTAATTGAAATCCTTAGTGGTACAACATGTAAATCATTCTCTGAAGTGAAATTGTAATGGTCCTGGTGTTTATTTTTTTTGGACTTCCCAATAAATCGAAGGTGCCTTTTATTTATTTATATATATATATATATATACTTTTATTTTCTTGTTTAGAGTTAAATTTTGTCAACAATCAAGAATCCTTTATTATCACCATGTGTGGTGAAATTGCCTTTGCGGCAGACACTGTCATGTTTAGCTAATTGACTCTGAATGAGCACAAGTACGGAGGCAGGAATCAGTTTAAAGGTTTTATTGAAAAAATAATAAATGTTGAGGTGATGTTGGCTGGCTGGATCTCTGGGTTTTGCTGAGGAAGGGAAGGCGAGAGGTGAGCAGCGGGACAGTCAAGGTTTGAATGATGATGGCTAGTGGAGAGCACAGAAACTCACTGGGCTGATAGTGAGGCTTAAATTCGGGAGGGTGATGTCCAGGAAGGTTGGTGGTAGGTGCAGAGCCGGTAGGTGTTCTCCAGATGTTGTGGTCTGAGGGTGGACAGGCAGGCGAGCTCAGGTAGGAGGGCTTTCGCAGGGTGTGGATCTGAGACTTCACTGTATCCAGAACACAAACCTGGAACGTCTCGGTGGAGTCTTCAGGGAGCGTGAGTAACGGAGATGTGGAACGAGAATAAAGTTAGGCTTGGTTTACACCTTGGAAAAGGTTTGGTCTGTACCAACGCATGAGTGTTAACGAACTGACGCCCTCAGGGACGTGCAGGGGGGGGGGGGGGGTTGAGCACCTACCCCTTTGCCCCTTGATGCCCAAAGTGCCCTTTTTTCCCCCCAGTGTCCTGTCTAGCAATGTGGCAATAAGAATTGATGTCTTAATGCCAAATAGAGCTCGACAGATTTTGCTTTCAGAAGTGGAGCAAGCAGCTTTTGCCATAGTGCTCCGCTTGATTTATGCATGTAAATAACTTTATTGTGATTCCTGAAGGGAGAATTTCAAATCATATGGACACTGCAATAGGAAAGTAGGACAGTAAAGGAAGAACAAGAAGAGAAAAAAAGAAAGAGAAGAGGTGAAAGAAAGAAGAGATAAAAGGGAGAGAATGATAAAACGTCCTCCGTCTGCTCCATCACCTGGAAAGAGAGATGCAAAAAGAACAGCACAACCAACAGACATAAAGCAACAGATACAATCGAGTAACACCTTGATGCCATTGCTAAATAATATGTATTATTATTTAAGCTGACATGTGTAAAGTGATACCTGAAAAAAGAAAGTGACAGTAAATAAATAAATAAATTACGGGCTTTCTGTATATAAGTGAACACTTAATACCTGGAACCCTGCACCTGTGGGAGTTTGTGAGAGTGCACTAGTTTAGGTGAAAATTATTCAGAAGGAAATAGCTCGATAGTGGTTGTGGAGAACCAAAGGCCCGCCTTCCCCAAGCACAGAGGCAGGGGTCAGGGGACCCATAACCCCGGACTCCCAAAGGGGCCTCCAAAGCAGGGCGCCCTAGTGGGGCAAACACAGGAAATCTGCAGCCCCCCCTCAAGGAAAGAGGAGAGACGACCCCGAGGAAATCCCCCAGCCACCGCAATGCCGACGCCCCCAGGAGCCGCGGGGACGAGCCTGTGGGCTCCGCCGGCAGCCAGCCGCGCTGAAGTGGTCCCGGCCATGGGCCCTGAGGGCCAGAGGCCCAAGGGGCGCCCCGCCCCCGCGGCGGGGGCCCCGGCCAACCCCCGGGGGGGGCCAGGCCCTGCAAAGCAGCCACCGGGAATGGGTCGGCACCCACCCGGGAACCCGCCCCAAACCCGAGGACCGACAATGCGCCAGAGGGCCAAGGCGCCTGCCAGCGCAGCGGAGGGGGGCAGGACGTGGGGAGATGGGCTCCGCACCTAGCGGAGACATGAGATGTTCTTGGGAGAGGGAGCGGACCAGACCTGTACCTGGAAAAAAAAAAACTCATTCACACCGTCCCTCCCTAGTGCCCCACTCACCACACACAGACTTACAAAAAAAGGACGCTGTACACACATTCCCACATAGCACTCACAACCAACAATCCCAAGTGGGGGGTTCCCACAATTCAACTATACGACTGCCTGTGCCCGACCCCCGCCCCCGGACCAGACGCCCCCCGGACCAGGCCCCCAAAGAGGGGGGGGTCAACACGACCCTTACGGGCCACCCTACCAGAACCCCCGCACCAGAGGCCCCGTGCAGGGGCAGACACCCGGGCGCGCGCCGGCCCAGTCCCCAAGCGGCACACCCCCCGGAACCGGAACCCCTGAGGCCCCACCGGGGCCCCCGCCCGAGAGCGGCGCGCCCCAGGGACCCCAGGCACCCAGACCCACCCTGGACCCACCCAGCTGCAGCACAGCTACCAGGTCAGTAACCCACGTCCGTCACCGTGTAGCTCCCCAAGAGCGCCGCAAGCGGCTGCTGTAGGCCGCCCGTAGGCCTCCCAAGCCCCTCCAGATGGGGGCAACAGACCCTGGAGTCAGACCCACCAAGCGCCCCACTCCGAGTGCCCCCAGAGCCCCAGGAACCCCTCCATCCAGCCACTACGCCCTGCAGGAAGCAACCCACTGCCCCCCATTTGCTAAGTGATGGTGCTGATCAAAGGAGCCCAAAGAGATCGATCAGATGTGGATGCAGATGCTGTCTGAAGATTAATATGATCCAACAAAAGATCTCTATACTGATTGATACTGAGATTTTCCTTTCTTTTCCAATTCATGAGGATAGTTTTCTTTGCGATACATAATGCAGTGAAAACCATGTAAACTATTTTTTTCCCCAGAGGGCTTTCCTCAAAATTACAGAGCAAGCAAACTGATGGGGAAGGTGAAATTTTACAACTCAGGCACTTTGATAAGTCCTTACATATCTGTGTCCAGAACCTCTGGACTGGTGTGCATAACCATAACGCATGAATATAATTATCAGGATGATTGCCTATGCAGTGTGGACAGATATTAGATTGTGCCAAACCCATCTTGAATAATCTTTGTCCTGTGTAGTGTACTCTGTGAAGGATTTTGTATTGTATTAGTTGTAAGTTGGTGTTTCTAGTCAATTTGAAAGTTCTTAGAAATATCTGAGCCCAGAAGTTTTGTTCAAAGCTAACTGATAAATCCTCTTCCCATTTCATAATAGGAAGAGATATTGAATCATCTATTTTAGTCAGTGTCCTGTATGATTTAGACAGTAGTTTGGGGGGGTTTAAATCTAGGAACTCTAATATATTAGTTGGGATTTGTAAACCACCTTTAATATGCTTAAATTTATTTCTAATTATAGATTTAAGTTGTTCATATTCCAAGAATTTATTTTTACTAATGCCATATTGCATATTTAGTTTGGCAAAATTGATGAACTCGGTTCCGTCAAGTAAATGTTCCAGATATTCAATACCTTTGTTCTTCCAGTATGTAAAGTTATATCATATTATTATTTTGTAGGATGTCAGGGTTATTCCAGATGGGTGTACAACTTCAGGGGATAAGTGATGACTTCGTCATTTTAAGAAACTCCCACCATGCTGTCAGAGTAGAGCTAATGTTAATATTTTTAAAGCATGTATGCCGTTTTATATTTGAGCTAATAAACGGCAAATCTGAAATCTTGATATTATTGCATATTTTCTGTTCTATATATATCCAGGGCTCGTCTAAAGGATTATGTTTCATCCATTTAGTGATATATTGTAGTCTATTTGCTAAGTAGTAATTATGGAAGTTAGGCAGATCTAGTCCACCTCTGGCTTTAGTTTTCTGTAGCGTCTTTAAGCTGATACGGGGTGGTTTATCTTTCCAAAGAAATTTAGAGATAGAAGAGTCTAGAGATTTAAACCAGTCGGATGATGGTTTATTGGGGATCATTGAAAATAAGTAATTAATTCTAGGTAATACCATCATTTTAATTGAAGCTACCCTACCCATGAGTGAAATTGGAAGCGATTTCCATCTATCCAGGTCTTCTTCTATCTTTTTTAAAAGTGGGATGTGGTTAGATTTTACTAAATCCGCAAGTTTAGACGACACACTAATACCCAAATATATAATATTTCCCGATTCCAAATGTAAATCTAGGGGGTTCTGGAAAGAGCAATTAATTGGCAGTACTTTATAGTACCAGTTTATAGAGTAATCTGAAACCTTTGAGAAGGATTCTAGTAATCTAATTACTTGAGAGAGGGAAGAGTTTGAGTGCTGAAGATAGAGTAATACATCATCAGCATAAAGACTAATCTTATGCTCTATATTCATGCATTTTATACCTTTAATAACCTTTGTTTGTCTAATTGTTGCTGCTAGAGGTTCAATAAAAATGGCAAAAAGTGAGGGGGAAAGTGGGCATCCTTGCCTAGTGCCCCTCTGGAGACAAAAGCTGGAAGATGTTATAGTCGTTTTCTCATTGTGTTCTAAGTATGAAGCCCACTCTTCTTTGAAAAATTTATTAAATTCTTCATCTTTAAGCAGCGATGTATTAAATCTCCAGTTCTTGTTTTGTGGGGTTATTGTTTTATTTGTTAGGGTTAAAGTAACAGGAGCATGATTACTAACAGCAATAGGATGAATTACAGCCTCTGAACCGTCCGACAGCAGCGAGCTGCTGATTAAGAAATAGTCCAAACGAGAATAACAGTGGTGGACATTTGAAAAAAAAGTATATTCCTTACTATTAGGATGAAGAGACCGCCATGCATCGCAAAGACCAAAATCACTCATGTGTTGTTTGACTATATTTAATGACTGCCAACTGCACTGAGTCCCTGTTGCATTCAGCCTGTCTATTTCCTCATTAAGACCAAAGTTGAGGTCACCCCCAATAATTAGAGAACAATCCCCGTGTTTTGAAAGTGCATGGAAGAGTTTGTGGAAGAATGAGGGTTCATCAACATTTGGACCATATACACTAACAATACATAACTTCTGGTTATGAATAGATATTTTAATTATTATGAATCTACCTTCAGGATCAAAAATTTTGTCTAATATTTTAAAACTAACGTTTTTGTGGATTAAAATTGCTACTCCTCTCGGTCTAGAGTTATAGCAGGCAGCAAACACATTGGGGAACTCAGGTGAGTTAAGATCACTTACAGTTGTAGCTGATTTATGGGTTTCTTGCAATAAGACAACATCTGCCTTTAATCTTGTAAGCTGGTTAAAGATCTTTAGCTTTTTTTCCCTGGTGCCAGCTCCATGCACATTCCATGTCACAAACTTTACATTCATCATAGGTGAAAGTGAGAGGTTGAAAAGTGCATGTCCTCGGAAAAATAGTTATACAAAGACCCGGGTATCATCATCTGACGTGCTTGTGATTGTCTGGTCAACAGGAAAGAAGCAGAAGAGTAATATAAAGAAAGACAGAGAATTAAGAGAGTGCAAACAGTGAGAAATGATGAAAGAGAAAGAACCACAGCCCAAAGTGCCCTTTTGTCAGTGTTTTTTTTTTTTTTTTTTTTTTATGTGTGAGTGTTTGTTTGTGTGTGTGTGTGTGCATGTCCAAAAGCAATAATAATTTAGAACTACCGTGCCACGGTAACCGTGGCCGGTTACATGATCCACATAACGTGCCCTCACTCTGCCCTTCTTTTCCTCTCACAGCTCCGCTGCCTCGCGCTTAGGCCTGTCGCGATAATCAATAAATCAATTAATCGCACGATAAATAAAAACTATCCACGTCATTTAATTTATCGGCTATATCGTCTCTGCCTGTGTTTTTCTCTTTCTATTGATGACGCTGGATAAAAAGGCTTAACTCCGGTGCTATCCACTGACCCCTCCCCTTCCTCATTTTTTTAGGAAGGGAAAAAATGAGGAGGGAGGAGGAGTGGACTATTGCATCAGGTAGTCAGCGCGCATCATTTTGTATTTCTGCAGCTTTAGAGCCCCGTGAGGAGCTTTCCCCCCAACATCTTATGTTCTGCCAGCCAGGCGAAGCGGAGGAACGGATGGTAAAATGTGTGATTAGCTAGCTGAGCACCTAGAGTCAGCATCTGTCAGTGAGAACAGAGAGGGACTGTGATGTCGCACATCCTTGCGACCGCCTGCTTGGAGCAGCTCAGTGTATCAAGCTCAGTGTCACATATAAAACAGTTTGATGTAAAGACTTTTTGCTGCCGAGAAGTTTACGCGGTCAGTTGTACTTAAAAGTTGTACTTAAACTTGTCACCAGAGTTGGCAGAACTTATGCTATGCTCCTTAAACAGTAACTAGGACTAGACAACTCCAAAATTCCACCATAGGTTAGAACATCCAAATGCTTCAGGTAATTTTGATTAATGATAATTAAATAATTATTTAATTATTTGAAAAGATAAGTGCTTGTGGCCAATGTTCCCTCAAACCTGTGCGCATGTGCAATCGTGCACTTTATCTGGATTCAGCATACACAAAAAAATCTAAATTGCGCAGTAAATAAAATCCAAGCTGAAATGTAAACAACATAATAATAAACCAAGTTATTTTGTACCATTTTGCAATACTGGTTAGATGGTGTTCCACAGTCCCAGTGCGCCAGGTGCTGATCGGAGCACACCACTGATTGATGGGTGGAGCAGACACCTTTTATAGTTGTGCTGGTTGCAGTGTGCATCTTTGTTCTGGGCCCTGTTTCAGAAAAACTAGCCCATCTACCCTGAGTAGAAAGCTGTTACTCAGAGTAGTTCTACCTCACTCTATCATACTCAGCGCTTTCGGTTTCAGAACAGGTGATATCAATTAGGTAACTAAACACAGCGCCAATCAACCCTGAGTTTAACGTGAGCACGAGCATGAAAAAAACCCTCCTCAATGGAACGCCGATAACGTGATTCACCATGGCAAAGGCAGGAAATAAGAAGCCTGGAAGTGTGCATTTCCCGCGAGTGTAATTAGAAAGCATAAGGAGAATATTAAACCATAAGAAACAATGCTGTTGCTGCGAAAAAGTTAGTGGCAGAGAATAGCTGAAAAAAAGTCAATGCATGAGTAATATGGGAGTTATTTGACAGAGAATTAAAGTTGTTTTCTCACACTTTACTCATTAAACACATAAGAGGGAGGGGGCACATTGATTACAAAAGTCATTGAAAGGACATGGCAGCAAATCATGAAGAAGTATAAAACTATAGTTTAATCAGGTAAGGTTAATTTAAAAAATGTTATTATGTTTAACCGTTATCAACTAAAGTATTAATCGTCTATAATCAATATTTAATGATGGTGAGAGTTACATAAATAACTAATATGTTCATTCGGCTTCACCTAACCTTAAACTGATTTTCTTGTAGGTGTATAATTTGTGCCAACCTCACTTTATATTAATCATATAGGCTATATTTATATTTTAAGTTGAAGTAAAGGTAGTGTTATTCAAGTGAAGAAATGTACCGTGTCCCTAACAGTGTTGGGAATATATGAATGGAAATAAAATTATATGAATGGAAAATTAGAGCTGGAAGTACCAAAGTTTCATACAGAATAAATTATTGCTTTCATTCTGTGTAGTTCTTTTATTAATCTTGTGGGTGTCTCACTATGGAACACTGTTAAACTCGTCTATAGTTGAGTGCAACAGTAACATTCCTGACAGTGCGACATACAGCTGCTTCTGAACGATTTGCTGCATCTCCTACGTTACTAAAAAGCTGCAGTTGGCATAAAAACAAAGAGCAGCACAAAGAAACTGTTCGGAACTGAGATCGTCCCCTCGTTGTGTTGAAGCGATGTGCGGGGTGAGAATATTGAAATAAATCTGTTGCCATGCAGCAAGAAGGTCCTGGGTTCAAGTTCTACCCTTGCCTTAGGTCTTTCTGCATGGAGTTTGCATGCATGGGTTCTCTCCGGGTACTCCGGCTTCCTCCCACAGTCCAAAAAATATGACTGTTGGGTTAATTGGCCTCTAGAATTCTCCTTAGGTGTGAGTGTGTCCTGTTGTCCTGTTTGTCTCACCAGCACCAGTAGGCACCAGCACCCTTGCGACCCCACAAGGATATACGTGTTAGAAAATGGATGGATGATAGGACAT
Organism: Fundulus diaphanus; assembly: GCA_037039145.1. Lineage (NCBI taxonomy): Eukaryota > Metazoa > Chordata > Actinopteri > Cyprinodontiformes > Fundulidae > Fundulus > Fundulus diaphanus. The sequence continues at coordinate 56,566,152 of CM073124.1, read as the reverse complement.
TTAATCGTGGTCTGATCACCCTCTTCCGACAGATATTGCTGTGGAGTATTTGCGCTCCGGACACGCCTTTCCTGACACTTCATTGTGCAGATCTGTAACTGACATTTATGCATTCTTTGCGTTCTTGCACAAGTCACTATCACTTTATTTGGATCTATAGTTATACATATGTATATACTGTATATATATATATATATATATATATATATATATATATATATATAAATAATCGACATTCACACACAGAGTCTACCATCCTCTCTGAGGTAACGTCTTGCGCAAACATACGGCTGATAAAAAACAGGCTGTGCATGGCGCCTGCCAGGGTGAAAGAGGTGGTGCATCACGAGGCTTGATCCTGAGATGTCTGTGCTTTGGCATAGAGTACCATGGCGCTGCATGGACTTCAACAATGACACTTTTGATGGAGAAGTCTTACGTTCTTGATCATTTTTCCAGTTTTGAAATATCTCTCTTATTCTGCTGCCTTCACCTCAGAACAAAGAAGGCAAAAGGAATTTTGTTTGTGGAGTCTAAAGAATAAAACACTAAAAAGTGTTAAATGCACAAATTCCAAAACCAACATTCTTCAAAAAATTGCCCTAAATAATTTAACAACAAAAAGAAACAGGATTGTTTTGTTGTTCTCAAGGTTGGTAGCATGACAAAATTACCACCACTTTTGCTGAAATAATGGGGAAGCAGAATGGTAGGCTCAGGTTAAACTTTGCAGTACTATTTATCCTCACTGATCCACTCAGGGGTTGACAGTCTTATGAATTTCTGTGCACACTTGGCATGAACATATATACTTGCATGCATCCTTGGTGACTATATGAAATCAATTATTATTAAACTATTCCACATTCATGGCCTGTTCAACTGAACTACATTTGTTTTGACATTAACATGTTTCACCATAGGTAACAATTATACATAGATTTTTCTTCCGGATATTAAATTAAGTTAAGGAATGTAATAACTTTTTATTACCATTACACATTATGTTTGGGACATGGAATATTAACAGGTATGGTGCCAGACTTTTACAACAGGTTTTTATATTTTTTTTCGTCATTTTAGAAAGTGAAACTCATATGATATATATGCATCACGCATAGTAGATTGAATTAGTTCAAACCTTTATTTGTTGTAATTTTGATGATTTGGCTTAAAAATAATGGAAACCCCAATTTCGGAGTCTGTGAAGATTAGCTCATGAAATAACAGCAACATAAAAAAGATATTTTACTGGATAAATGTGTAAATATGTACACAGTCATAGGGAGGACTGGACCGATAACTTGACAGATGTCCAGAAGATAGTCCTTGACACCCACCACAAGGAGGAAAACACCAAAAAATTGCTAAAGGAGGTCGTTCAATAAGTACTTTATGCAAGCATTTTGCTACATACCTATATAATTCACCCAGCTTCTTCATATATTTCAGTTTACTTCCAATTAGAATAGAATAGAATAGAATAGAATAGAATAAAAAATAAATAAGTTCCTTGTCCCACAGTGAGGAAATTCGGATGTGATACTGGCAAAAACAATTAGAAGACAAAGAACTTGCACACGAAATTAAATTATATGAAAACATTAAAACTTAAGCTGAACAGCAGATGAAAAAGAACATATCAGAAAGGAAAGAAGAGACAAAAAAAATCACAAACAAAAAAGACCACCTCACGTTTTATCAGTCCCCAGTCCAGTCAACAAAAATAACACTAAAACTAAATGCAAGTTCCACTCCGGGTTTTCCAAACATCCATAACATAGGATATATTTATAGAATAGAAAAAGTAAATGCAACCAAAAATAACCATTAATTATCATGGTTGATGTGTGTGAGAATGTGCTATTTTTAAATTTTTTAGTTGTTTTTATCAGTTATTTGTTATTTATTTATCATATTGTGTGCAAATTGAGGGACAGAGATTTATTTATTATTTATTTATTATTGTTTTTTTTTGTTTTTTTTTAAACATATGCACGGATCGATGGCACTTTTTAAATTTCGTTGTTCTTGTGACAATGACAATAAAGTTTTCATTCATTTTCATTCATTCATTCATTCATTCATTCATTCAGAATATAATAAAAATACCTTTATTGTTCAACAATGGGGAATTTCAGGCCTGACGGTGGCAAAAACACGTAGACCCCAGACTTACATACTAAATTAAACATGAATAAAAAGCTAATTTAAAGTTAAGTTATAAAGCAGACTTATCAGAAAGATAAAATATACTGCACAATTATTAATAGATCATATGGCATATCCAAGTAAACATTCAATGTTTAAGATAAAATAGAGGACAGACAGGCAGCAAACAATAACTGACTTCCCAGACTTATTGAATAACGAAACAGTGAAGTGGTCAAGTTCCAGCACTTTGAGAAACAGAGCAGATTATTTACATAAAAGTATTCGCACCCAACCGTCCAGCTGCAGTCTCGTCTGCCCTCTCGCCTCTTACTATACCTGTCATATCCTAGACATTCATTATCCCTCAGAGTAAATGTGCAAACATTGGCCTTGGCAATCAACAGATAGAGCTGATATGCAATTCTCGTGTCTTCAGTGCTCACATGTCCGAAGTGGTGTCAGGTATAGTGACTTTAGGAGCCATAATAATCCAATAACAATGGTCTTTGAGCATCTAGGATGAAGCAGTCTGTCACTGAAAGAGCTCTCCAGCTCTGCAATAGCTCCATGCATTGAGTGGGAGACTTATTTTTATTAGTCCTTCTTTCTCCCAGCACCTGCACTGGGTCCAGGGGGCATCCCAGGATAGAGCCGGCCCTCCTAATGAGTTTATCCATCTGCTTCCTCTTAGCTATAGATAAGCTGCTGTTCCAATATACCACACCACAGAAGATGGCTGATGCTACCACAGCATCGAAGAAGGTCTTTAGGAGTGCCTCGTGCACTCCAAAAGACCTCAGTCTCCTCAGGAGGTAGAGTCTGCTCTGTTCCTTCCTTTAGAGAGCATTGGGATTGTGACTCCATTCTAGTTTGTTGTTGAGTTGAGCACTCAGCTACTTATAAGGGTCCACTATCTCAACATCAGGTCCCTGGATATTAACTAGTATCAATATAGAATTAGTTTAATAGAATTGGAGGTTCAAATTTCTTGTAATCTTTTATACCTTATTCTATCAAAATGAGACATGAAATAGAGGAAACATTCAACCAAGATTAACTTTAAAGGAATCTTTCTGATTTATATTACATTATGATATTTTAATTTACTGTAAATTTATAATGAAATCGCCTGTGACTGGACAAAAGAGATCAGGTGTGAGGGTACGTTCATGCCGAAGATCTCAAGAGATGTCCATGCCAGAACAGGAAAACATGAATAACTATTATGTTTGTGTTCAGATTTATACAGATGCCTCAAAAAATACGTTGGAAAGACAGGAATAGCCATTATTGTACCAGAATTGTAAGTAGCTCAAGGAAAACAAATCCCTTTTTTTAAGTGTCCTGTCTGGCAATGTGGCAATAAGAATTTTGGTCTTAATGCCAAAAAGAGCCCAACATATTTTACTTTCAAAAGTGGAGCCTTACCGCTTTCGTAATAGTGCTCCGCTTGATTTATATATGCAGAAAGCTTTATTATAATTTACGCAGGGAATATTTCATGTTAAACGGACACTGAAACAAGAAGGTAGAAGAGGAAAAAAGGAGAAAAGGTGAAAGAGAAAGAGGAGATAAAAGGGAGAGAGTGATACAACATCCTCAGTTTTCTTCTTCACCTGCAAAGAGAGATATAAAAAGAACAACATAACCAGCTGATAAAGTATTACAGGTAAAAACAAGCAACTGTTCTGAGCCTAACCCTAGGCTCAGAACAGGTGGACTCAATATTCGAGGCAGACAAATCAGAATCAGAATCAGAATTAGACATACTTTAATAATCACAGAGGGAAATTACTTTTGTTACATGCTCCAGATATACACACATTTTTATATATATATTTACAACATTCCACACAAAGTAATATAAATATATACATATATATTTAATATATATGTATATATAAATATATATAAATATTTATATATACATATATATATATATATATATATATATATATATATATATATATATATAAATATGTTTAACTATAAATCCAAGTAAAGTGATAGTGACTTGTGCAAGAACAAGAACAGTGCAGATAATGAACTAGAACATTTCTGAAGAAATTTAGCAAGGCGCCTGCCTCGTGGTGTATACCGTACCGTCAGAAACACTAACAGGAAGTAACACCGCGAATTTCAGGTTCCTACGGTGTTCACAGCCCCCGCAGCGGCCGTCCAAAGCTGCTATGTTAAGTCAATGGAGCGTGTCCCTGACCTCCTAGGAGCCTCTGGCTAGCAGCGTTGTCATGGAGACTCCCTCACAGCTGCAGCAGAAATGGATGTTTGACACCTCCTAACATGGAGATGCTTTATCCGACATGGCCCAAATTTGCTATGGAGCTTTCTCTCTAAAGGAGGTACAGACTGTGTCAAGCAAAAGTTGGTAGGACCTTCCTAGAGCTACTTCCGGTTAGCAACATGCTAAATGTTAGCCACTAACAAGGTTGTGTTCAGTATCACTGGGTGATGGTATTCTGTTAGTTTGGTCCAAATCCTGTGCTGGGAAGTCAGCAAATAGGGAGAAAATACGTTGTTTATTATGTTGCCATGGTAACTCAAAATGGCGGGTGGTCTTGGCCCATTGAAAAGTATTGGATATTTGACACCTCCTAACATGGAGATGCTTTATCCGACATGGCCAAAATTTTTTGTGGATCTTTCTCTCTAAAGGAAGTACAGACTCTGTGAAGCAGATGTTTGTACGAGCTTCCTAGAGCTACTTCCGGTTAGCAACATGCTAACCGTTAGCCGCAAACATGGTTGTGTTCAGTATCACCGGGTGATTGTACTCTGCCAGTTTGGTCCAAATCCTGTACTGGGAAGTGCCTCAAAAAGGGTGCAAATACTTAATGTCACCAAAGGTCACCAAAGGTCATGGGTAAGATCGGCCTCCTTTAGCAAGTCAGCCTCACCAAATCTGGGCCCAGAACTCAACATTTGACCAAAATGGTGTTTAGCGTCATTTCCCACAGGTGGGTGGTGCTGTATTGGCAAACTGGGTCGTCTCTGGGCCTCATGCCAGGTCCTGTTGGAGTCCAAGGCCAAATAGGAAAGCATGTGAAATTAATAAAAGGGACAGAAAAATGACACATGCCTGATAATTGCTGGAAAATTTAAAATTGTTAAGAGGAAGTGACTGTGCGAATTTCAGATTCCTACATTCATCACAGCCACTGCAGTGGGTGTCGAAAGTTGCCATTCTATCCCAATGGAGCCTGTCCCTCTGGCCAGCAGAGCTCAGTCGTCATGGAAACTCACTCACACCTCTGCTGCAGGCCAGTCTACTGAAGTACAGACACTTTGCTCAGGCTATGTCCCATTGGGTTATAATGGAGAACATTGCCTCGAACAATGCTCCATATCTCCTGATCCGTAAATGGTAGAGACGTAATTTTTTCTGTGTTTATTTCGTAACGGATAGAGGAAGAAGACAAGCTATCGGTTTTTGCTGGAAATACTTTAATTTAGGCGTAAAAAATTATGATATAAAGGGGATTTTTATGGAATTGCAGAAATCCTCTAAAAACGGTCCCGAACAAATCGGTGTTGCTGAAAAAGTATAGGAGATATGAAAATAATTCTTTCACTGTGAGTATCAGCAGGCTTTTGAGGACTATGGTGCTCATTTTTATGTTTGTACAAAAATCGGTGTAGGCACAGCGACGATGTAAAAATGTGGAAAAATGGTGTGGGAAACTGCAGCTCCAAAGCGTTTTGAGGATTCTGGACATTCGCTACTCCCGAACAAATTCTTCCTGCGGCAGAACCGTAACAGTTATCCAAATAATTCCTTTTTTGTGAGTGCCAGAAGGGTTGGGACATTCATGTGTGAAAATCTCATGTTTGTACATGAAACAGTTTAGGAGTAGCGACGATGCGAAAACATGTGATGTTTTGGATTTTCAGATGTCATTTTTCAAAACCGCTCCATAGGAAATGAATGGGGGAGGTTTGGGGTTTGTGTCGCTCTGAGGTGATTTGCGAAAAATATATAAATGCTACACCAATGAGGGTTACATTTCCTGAATCCTGACAAAAATACCTACGTTTTGATGTATAATTTGTCTACGTAGAGTGAAAATTGAGGGAGTAGGCTGAATTTGTTCGGAGTTTTGAAATCTTTGAAAACGCTAGAGTGGGCCACTCTAAGAGTCTGAGAATTCCGTCATTGACTTTCATTATAAACGATGATTTCGCTGATTTTTGGACATGAGCTTTGAGGAGTAACTGTGAAGAGACGATAAAAGATATCCACATCCCGTTTTCACTTCTGAGTAGTTCACACATATATCTACAAACTGGAAGTTAAACAGTGTTCGTAGGTGAAAGCTTGACGACACAGTACAGCTTTGAAAATGGTCATTTGGAGGCTTTGAGTTTAATCTAACTGAGAATGGGTTTTACTGAATTATTCTGATTATGATCAACCACTTTTGTTTTGTCTTTTGTTTACCTTTGTATGCAAATAGTTCCTTAGCTTAGTTTCCTTTTATCTTCATTTTGCTTAGTAGTTTAGTTAAGTTTCACTAGCCTAGTAGAGAGGATTTATTAATCGAAATATAGTGTTAATTCAGATAAACAGCATTACATAGTGATGTTCTCTGGATGTTCATTTTATTTCTGTTATTAAATTCTTGAACTTGAAAGAAGTTGTCACTCCTTTATTTTATGTGTGTGCAGAGTTTGCTGTTAAAAGATCACTAGTGCTCGAATTCATCCCTTTCAACCATTTTCTTGATATCAACTGATTATCACCAGACAATACTTAACAGACAGAAAGTTATTTAATAAACATTAAATAACTTTAAACGGTGTATAATTGCACAACACTCCCAAACTTGTCCTCGGTAAGTGAGGCAGAGTTGGAGGAATCTTTAGAACCTGATCGGTGTTTGAACTTTTTAGAAGCAGTAGAGCTTTCTGAGCTATCTAACATTTTAGCTTCATCTAAACCTTCTACTTGTATGTTAGACCCAATCCCAACCAAATTATTTAAGGAGGTATTCCCTTTGATCAATACCCCTATTTCAGACATGATTAATCTATCCTGAGTATATGGATATGTGCCACAGGCTTTAAAAGTAGATGTTAATAAACCTTTACTTAAGAAACCATCTCTTGATCAAGATGACTTAATAAATTACAAAGTAATGACCTATTTGAAGAGTTTCAGTCAGGTTTCAGAGCTCATCATAGCACTGAAACAGCTCTGGTGAAGGTGACTAATGATATTCACATGGCCTCAGATAATGGAAATGTGTCTGTACTTGTCCTGTTAGATCTCAGTGCTGCATTTGATACAGTTGATGACATTATTCTCCTACAAAGGCTTGAGCATACTGTAGGGATTAAGGGGAAAGCATTAGGCTGGTTTAAATCTTATTTATTGGACAGATTCCAGTTTGTTCATGTTAATAATAAATCTTCTTCAAACTCTAGGGTCACTTGTGGAGTACCACAGGATTCAGTCCTTGGACCAATTCTTTTTACTATATATATGCTTCCGATTGGCAAAATTATCAGACAGCATGGGATTAATTTCCATTGTTATGCTGATGACACTCAGCTATAATTATCCATAAATCCTGATGAATCCAATCAATTACTTCGACTACAGGAATGTCTTAATGACATCAAAACCAGGATGACTTTAAATGTCTTGCTGTTAAATTCTGACAAGACATAAGTTGTAATTTTTGGACCAGAGTCCTCAAAAAATAAACTTCTTAATCAATCACTTAATCTGGATGGCATTAAATTGGTTTCTGGTAATAAAGTAAAAAATCTTGGTGTTATTTTTGACCAAGACATGTCATTTAAATCCAATATTAAACAAGTTTCCAGGGTTTCCTTTTTTTACATGCAGAATATTGCCAAAATTTGAAATATTTTGTCCTGGGGTGATGCTGAAACTACTACTATTTTAATTGTTTACCATCAGGAAATACACAAAATGCAGTTTGAAGCCTTCAGATGATCCAAAATCCAGTTCCAGCAACATCCACCTGCAGTGGGATAGTGGCCACTCACCCTGTTGGTTGTCATGATGAGCAGGAAGAGACACCAGAGGCACATCGAGCACCCATTCCATGTTATGACACTGATAACTGTGAGTTTAATAATTCAATACATTTTACTTTAATTGATAACATATAGCATGCCCTGTAAATTCTTTATGACAATGTATACCGTGTTTTTGTTTTTGTTATCAGTTCCGGCAACGTCCACCACCAACAGGACAGGAATTCCTACCCCTCATCATGACACATCAGCTGCTACTACAACAGGTTTGACTACATCAGAAGACCCTGCAGAATGGCCAAGTGTTCTTAGCCATACTGAAGTATGTGCATTAGTCACAAAAGGGCCTATACAGATCAAAGATGTAGTATTCCCACAGAATTCTGAGAAAAATCCACGTAGATTCACAAAGGAAAACTACCAAATGGTAATGAAAAATGGGGAGATACATCGAACATGGGTTCTTTATTCAGTTAGCAAAGACTCTGTATTCTGTTTTGCGTGCAAACTATTTGGTAAACAAGACAAAGCACTTACAGTAGGAGGTTTTAGAAATTGGAGGAATCTAGCTGGACATCTAAAGGAACATTAATATTCCAAAACGCACATTACCTGTATGACAAGTTGGCATGAACTCCAGATGAGGCTCAAAACTAAAACAGCCATTGATCAGATTAACCAGGATTTAATGCACCTTGAGATGCATCACTGGAGAGGAGTCATTCGCAGAGTGATTGCCATAATATGCCACCTAGCTGAAAGAAACCTCGCTTTGAGAGGGCATATAAATGTGCTATTTGACCCACATAATGGGAATTTCTTGTCACAGGTGGAAATAATGGCATAATTCAATCCAATCATGAGTGAACATTTGAGGAGGATCCAAAACAAGGAAACAATGGTACACTACCTTAGCAGTCAAATCCAAAATGAAATCATAGCACTAATTGGAGACAAAGTAGTTGAGGAGATACTCAAAAGGGTGAAAAAAGCAAAGTATTTTTCTGTCATAATGGACTGTACGCCTGATATTAGTCATACTGAGCAACTTTCTGTTGTTTTGAGAGTGGTGAACTGTGAGCCATCAGTTGGTGCATCTATCTCTGAACATTTCGTAGGATTTGTTAATGTTCAAGACACCACTGGCAAAAGTCTGTGTGACACACTACTTGAGAAGCTGGACAAGTTCAGCTTGAGCATTGCAGATTGTCGTGGACAATCCTACGATAATGGTAGCAACATGATGGGACATCAACAAGGGGTTCAAGCAAGAATATTGCAAATGAATGAGAAGGCACTGTGTGTCCCATGCAGTAGTCACACTCTTAATCTGGTTGTAGCAGATGCTGCAAAATCTTCAGTAGTCTCCATCACCTTTGGTGTTCTCCAGAGATTGTACAATCTTTTTAGCTCCTCTGTGCAACGCTGGGCACTTTTAGAGGAGCATGTCAAACAGTTAACCATAAAATCTTTGTCAGTGACCAGATGGGAGGCTAGGATTGACAGTGTGAAAGTGGTGCATTACCACCTGCCAGAGATCATACAAGCTTTGTCTGCTCTCGAAACTCTTTCAGTGCAGAAGAAGGACTCAGAGACATTGTCCAAGGCAACCAGCATTAAGAATGAACTCATGAAATGGAGTTTTGTAATGTGCACTGTAATCTGGTACAACATATTGTACCAGATCAACCGAGTCAGCAAAATTCTCCAGAGCCCCACTGTTTCTCTTGAAACACTTGAAAGAGAAACAAGCGCAGTGAGAGTGTATCTGGAGAATTTTAGGGAAAATGCACTTGCTGCCTCTCAGATTGATGCTAGGGAGATAGCAGAAAACCTTGAGATTGATATGACATTTCCTGAAAAAAGAAATCGGAAAACAACCAGGCAGTTCCTGTATGAGGGTTGAGAAGAAACACAGTCCACTCCAGATCAACACTTTAACAGAGAGTTTTTTCTGCCCCTAGTGGACACAGCCCTCACAAGTTTGAATGAAAGATTTTCAAAAATTGAGGATTTTTATGCCATTTATGGTTTTATCTTCTCCAAAGAAAATATGTCAAAGACTATTCAGAGTGGCAAACTTGAAGACAGCTGCAAGAAACTGGAAAAGACACTACATGACATTGATTCTGAGGATTTGGTTCTGGAAATCAGGGCTGCTGTCCATGCCTTTCCTGATCATGTATCTGCCTCTCCAAGAGAGATGCTTGATTACATTTACAAGGAACAGATTTTGGATCTTTATGGAAATCTCAGCATTGCCCTCCGTCTGCTGTTAACTCTCCCGGTCACTGTTGCCTCTGGAGAGAGAAGTTTCTCCTCTTTAAAAACCTATCTGAGGTCAACCATGTCTCAAGAGAGACTTTCAGGACTGGCGCTTATTTCCATAGAGTATAGTGTGCGAAGGTCTTTGGATCTGGAGGACTTAATGTCTGCATTTGCACAAGCCAAGGCCCGTAAGCAGCAATTCTGAAAGCAGTATAGGACCCGAATAATTTCACTACACTTACCATACTTTATATTTTGTACAAAGTTTATATTGGGTTTTTAAAGTAATTTACTGTTTTTTATTTTTATACTGTTTACTGTTTTTTTATTTTATTATACATTTATTTAAATTTATTCTTTACTTTTATTCTTTTATATTTTCCAAAATAACAAGGTTGTTCATGTTTAGAACATTTAGAATAAAAAAAGGTTTTATTTAATACATTTTTCGTTGGTGTCAGATTATTTGTAGCCTAACATAATGGTGATGAACACTGGTCGGTAGGGCCCCCTAGGATTTTTTGCTTGGGGCCCCCATAGACTCTAGATTCTGAGTCTACATAAGAAATACAGTCTCGGCTGTAGATGGGAACATAATATATTGACGTGAATTTCTCACTTGAAAAAGTTATCTGAGTGAACATCCAAATATCCGTAAGAACAGACCTGACTTATTTTTTGTTTATGAATAAAAAGGGTCCAATTGTCACCTAGACGGTCAATGATCATCTCTTGTCCTTGAACCAAGGACTGTACCTCATTTAAATATGATGAGGGGTCCATATCTTCATTCATTAAGCTGAGAATAGCGTTATCGTCACAGAACTTCAAAACATAATTTCCGGGGAAGCTGCTGATGCAGTCATTTGTGTAAATAGTAAAAAGGACCAGATAAGTAACACAACACTGAGGAACCCCAATGCTGATGGACGGCTCTGACATAAAAGAACAAAGTAAATATGAAATTATTAAAATGCAAAAATACATACAGTAGAAAGTGATAGAAACATCTATCATCTTACAAATTTAATTTGTCTGCGGCTTTAGCAGACTTTGAGGTGTTCCCTGTCGTTTTAATTAATGACTCAAATTCGGTATAACCTTCCATTAAAAGCTCTTGTTCTGCTTGGGAGAAAAACTGTGGCCATTCTTTGGCCATGCTGAACAGCCAATAGCAGCGTTGCTGATCATTGTTTCTACTATCGATACATTTCCCCTTTTAAACAAATGCATGAACGCGCAGTTATCTCAGATAGATCAATCCTGCCATACTAATCATAAACAGCAGGTGTGTTCGAAGAACCCAATTAGCCGGATCATGATTAGCCCGATGAAATCATCTTGGATGTCTCATTTGATCTCGATGTTTTAAGCAACGTACGAAGAACGGACCCCTGGGGTGTTAACTTAATCAAAACATATGCACCAACGCTTAGCAACACGCAGACAACAGGATGTACATACAATCTTCACACTGATGCAATAAAAGACATAACCACAGCAAATATAAAAAAGTTCAATAGCCTTCTACATATGCTATTCCTGAGTACAACATAAATAATCTCAAACCTTTACAAAATGTAATTGTCTGCATCTGTGAAATCAAAACTTGTGATGGACAATCCACCACTGCCCTATAATACACTGATCTCCAAATATAATTGGAGACTACACACACATACATACATACATACATACATACATACATACATACATACATACATACATACATACATACATACATACACACAGTGTTGTATAAAGTACTGAAATCTCGGAGTCAAGTAAAAGTATAAGTACCTCTCCAAAATATGACTTTGGTAAAAGTCCAAGTCCCTGACTGAAATGTTACTTGAGTAAAAGTCTCAAAGTATCTGAAATGTCTTGTACTTAAGTATGAAAATTACTGTAAAAATAGATGTACTCAAGTAATGTAATAAAAAGTATAAGTAAAAAGTAAAACAAAGCACATGCAGTTTGAATGACATTTTTTAGATTTTGGTAAACTTTGAAAGTCAAATTCACTTAAAATGATATAAACAACCAAGTGCAGGAGAAATTTAGACCAAGTTTAGACAACCTTTTTGTAAGCTTTCAGTTTTCGTTCTTCAAGTAAGGTCAGTGCTAAGCAACCAACACACAACCAAGTGCAGGCAAAGGGGGTGTATACTAAGAACATGGTTAAGGAAATAGTTCGATAGTGATTGTGGAGAACCGAAGACCCACCTTCCCCGAGCACAGAGGCAGGAGTCAGGGGACCCGTAACCCCGGACTCCCAAAGGGGCCCTCAAAGCAGTGCGCCCGAGAGGGGCCTTCACAGGAAATCTGCAACCTCCCCCCCGAGGAAAGAGGAGGGACGACCCCGAGGAAATCCCCCAGCCACCGCGATGCCGACGCCCCCAAGAGCCCCGGGGACGAGCCCGTGGGCTCCGCCGGCAGCCGGCCGCGCTGAAGTGGTCCCGGCCATGGGCCCCGGGGGCCAGAGGCCCCAGGGGCGCCCCGCGGCAGGGGCCCCGCGAAGCCACCGCCGGGAATGGGCCGGCGCCCACCCGGGAACCCGCCCCAAACCCGAGGACCGTCAACGCGCCAGAGGGCCAAGGCGCCTGCCAACGCAGCGGAGGAGGGCAGGACGTGGGGGGATGGGCTCCGCACCTATCGGAGACTTGAGGTGATCCTGGGAGAGGGAGCGGACCGGACCCGAACCTGGAAAGAGAAAAAAAAAAAAAAAAAAAAAACTCATTCACACCATCCCTCCCTTGTGCCCCACTCGCCGCACTCAGACAAAAAAAAAAAAAAAAAAAAAAAAGGACGCTGTACACACATTCCCACATAGCATTCACATCCAAAAATCCCAAGTGGGGGGGGGGTCACCACAATTCAACAATACGCCTGTGCCCGACCCCCGGCCCTGCCCCCGGACCAGATGCCCCCCGGACTAGGCCCCCCAAAGAGGGGGGGCCGACACGACCCGTACGGGCCACCCGACCAGAGCCTCCCTCACCCCGACCTTACCCTAGCCACCCCTGCCCCCCATCCCTTCCTGGGGAGAGCAGAGGCGTCAGCCCCAGAGCCGTTAAGCCGCTGGCTAGCCGCAGCAAGCCCCCCGCCAAGACCCCGGACCGAGTGGCCGCACCTCCTCCAGGCCCCAGACTCCGTGCCGCGATCGGAGATCGGGGGTGTGCAAAAGACCCCCGATCCTCCCTACGCCCGCTCAGATGTTGTGTTGTTGCATGTTGATCTCAGGTGTGTTTAAAACTGGGAGCACCGAAGGGGGTGCACAGCACAGCCCACCCCCCCTCCGGAAGGAAGCTGGTGCCAGCGCCCCCCCTCCAAGCAACTACCCAGAACCCTCAATGTCTAAATGCAAGAGGGGGTGAAGGGAGCCGCCCGAGGCGAGGCCCACACAACATAAGCCCCCCCCCCAGACGTCTTCCCCCCACCCCCCCATATTGTGGCCTACATGAATGTGCGTTGTGAAAATGTTTGGAGTGAAACTGTCTAAAATGCATGATAAAATTGGGGAGAGGGACGTCACCAGGTGGGTCTTCGGTTCTCCACAATCACTATCGAACTATTTCCTTCTGGATAAATTTTCACCTAAACTAGTGCACTCTCACAAACTCCCACAGGTGCCGGGTCCCAGGTATTAAATGTTCACTTATATACAGAAAGGCTATAATTCATTTATTTACTTTCTTTTACTTTCTTTTTTAGGTATCACATTACACATTGCAGCTTAAATAATAATACATATGATTTAGCAATGGTATCAAGGTGTTACACGATTGTATCTGTTGCTTTATGTCTGTTGGTTGTGCTGTTCTTTCTGTATCTCTTTCCAGGTGATGGAGCAGACAGAGGACGTTTTATCATTCTCTTCCTTTTATCTCTTTCTTTCACCTCTTCTTTCTTTTTTTTTTTTCTCTTCTTGTTTTTCTTTTACTCTCCTACTTTCCCATTGTAGTGTCCACAATCTGAAATTCTCCCTGCAGGAATCACAATAAAGCTATTTACACGCACAAATCAAGCGGAGCATTATGGCGAAAGCTGTTTGCTCCACTTGTGAAAGTAAAATCTGTCGAGCTCTATTTGGCATTAAGATATCAATTCTTATTGCCACATTGCTAGACAGGACACTGGAAAAAAAAAAAAAAAAGAACATGGTTAAGTGATAAACCAGGCTTAGTTAACCTAAGGACCGGGACAACACAGTCTTTTTGGGCCCCCCCTCTACACCTGCCGCCACCACACCACACACACAAATCTCTGTATTTTATACTGGATATTTTCAACCCAGCTATTGAATTTAGTGCACTAGATGATCTTTTCTTCATAAGAGAACAGCAAGCACTGCAACCAAAATATGGCCTTTTTTGACCTGCTGTATATCAGCCAGTCCATAATAATTTTTCCCTTCCATTGCAGGAGGTAGAATATGTTAGATACTTTGGGAATTCTCTGCCCTCTGAATCTGCTAGCTCCGGCCATGTTTTATACTAATTTACTAATGGACAGTGTGGAAATCTATGTACAATAAAACCAATGTAAATAGTGTTCCTTTGTTTTATTTGTCTTTATCCTAATTCTAGAAGTATAAATAGTCAAATGAATAACACTATTTTGTGGAACCCTAATCATACTATTATAACTACGCAAAGGTCTAAACAAGAGTAGCAACTGCCTCAAATGGTCGAAAATAAATGAAAGCAACAATAACAACGAAATAATGGTAAAAGTGACACTCACCTTTTTCAGACGGCTGTGGCTAAGAATCTGAATTTTTATGACCTACATTCTTTGCTTTTCCATCTTTCCAGCAGTCTTCAGAACTCCTGCCTGGCACAGAATATTTAGTTTTATAGAGGAGATTAGGTTTTTGTTGATAAAATGTGTTATACTTCAGAATTAAATGCTATTTTGAGATGCTAACGTTGGTTACTTACATTTCTCAAGTTCAGCAATTCAAAACTCTCTGTGCTGCTTCTGATCAGAACTGCACTCAGCAGCTTTGCGTACGTGCTCCAAGCACGTGCTCCAAGCACGTACGCAAATGCACGCACACACGTAATAGAAAAAGCCAATCAGGAAGAGGGAAGGCGGGATTTAAGACAACACATCCAATGAAGCGGAATTAAAGGGGGGTCTATACCTTGTCAATCAAAGGCCAGGCGCGTTAGTGATTGGCTGCGTGGAGCGCCAGGCCCCGCCCCCGCTGGCGCACAGCAGCTTTGAAATGACATGCCGAGCGCTTCAAACGGAGGCGCTCCGGGCGAACCTGTGCATGTATGCACGTCTGGCAGAGCCGAACCGACAGTTTTTTTGTAACGAGTAACTAAACCAAACATTGAAAATGTATCGGAGTAAGTATGCAATTAAGTTCGGAAATATAGTGAAGTAAAAGTAAAAGTAATCAAAAAAAATTATACTTGAGAAATGTATAAAGTACTCCAAAATATACTTAAGTACAGTAGTGAAGTATTTTTACTTCGTTACTATACAACACTGCATACACACACACATATATATATATATACACACACATACACATATTATATATATATATATATATATATATATATATATATATATATATATATATATATAACTGTATTGCAACCCTTATATCAAAATCAAAGTGACAGATTTATGAACACCCCACATACCCCCTCCAGACCCCCCACTCATTTTCGGACTCCTCCTTACTTACGGACCACCTATGTTGCCCCATACCATGAAAAGTGTCCTTTTGTGTCATCGGTGCGACCTTACCCACTTCCCCCCTTCCTTCGTCCTTCTTCAATGTTCTGATTTTGTCAGAGGTTTATTTTCCGTATTGTCTTTATATTACAAAATACTAATGTATGAATAATTAACCAGCTCCTGACTGAACTACAACAGTCCATAACAACCACCGTAGCAACATAACCTCCTCACGGCAAAGCTGATAAATGACAGATTGTCTACCTTCCCTGAACGAAGATTATGAAAATAATATGCATACTACTAGCTAGACAGATCATCAAATTGCATATAAGCACAGTCATTTTGCTGAAATGTTTACTTTTCCAAATAAAGCAAGGGCAATGGCAGCCATGTTTTTTTTTTTTTTTTCAAGATGGCGCTGCGCAGGCAGCAGCCGGTCACATCGGCTGTATCTCTTCTTTTCCTACTTTTTCCTCTTTATAGCATTTTTTGGAGTGTTTGTATATTAGTGAATACCGGATCGGGTATCCTGAACGTATGTGCACTGAAGAAGACAACTTCTGGGACTTTAGTGCTTAGTTTTTTGCTATTTTCGGGACTGTATGATGCAGCAAGGGGAGATCCCTTTGTCCGCGACTCCGAGCGGCCCATTGTTTATACGCGGACCCAGCTCCTCGGACTACGGGAATCTACGCACTGCGGCCCATATCGCCACCACGCTGAGAAACCAGACATCCCCGCAGAAATACGGAGGAGACGGCGAGGCTGCAGGGGTGGCAGGACGAAGCGGAGGAAAAGTTATTTACTATTGGTTGTCATGGGAAACGTAAGATCGCCCCGCAACAAGACCTAGGAGCTCGCAGCACTAACCCGTTTCCAAAGGAAGTACAGGGACACTAGTATTATGTGCTTCACGGAGACGTGGTTAGATGGATCTGTCTCGGACTCAGTGGTCTCTCTGGACGGCTTTAAACTCATCCACGCGGACAGAACTTTGGCGGAGAGTGGAAAAAAGAGAGGAGGGGGGCTGGCGGTGTTTGTGAATGAGAGATGGTGTAACGCGGCTCATGCTCACGTGAAGCAGCAGATATGCTGCTCGGATGTCGAAATTCTCGCAGTGAGTTTGAGACCTTATTACTTTCCGCGAGAGTTTGGTCACGTGATCGTGCTCGGTGTTTATATCCCTCCCTCCGCAGACGCCGCCGCTGCGTGTGAGTGGATTCACAGCGCGGTAAACAAACTGCAAACACAGCACCCTCGCTCTCTCCTGCTGATCACAGGGGATTTCAACCATGCCTCCCTCCGCTCCACCCTCCCCACGCTCACCCAGTACGTAACGTGTGCTACAAGGGACAATAAAACGCTGGACCTCTTCTATGCGAATGTTAAGGACGCCTACACATCTGCCCCCCTCCTCCCACGTTCGGATCACAACCGTGTCTACCTGCCCCCCCATTACATTCGACTGGTGAGGAGGACAATAACACAGAAGAGGTCAGTGAAAGTTTGGTCAGATGAGGCCACTGAGAAACTAAGGGACTGTTTCAGAACCACAGACTGGAGCAAGTTCCAAAGCTCTCATGGTGATGACATCAACAGCCTGACTGAATGCATCACTGGCTACATGAACTTCTGTGTGGAGAGCATTGTGCCAACACGACGGCTACGATGCTTTCCAAACAACCCCCTCTGGGTGACCCCTGAGCTGAAAGTCCTCCTGAACCAGAAGAAGAGGGCTTTCTACTCAGGGGACAGAGAGGAGCAGCGTAGAGCTCAGCGGGAGCTCCAGTGGAGGATCAGGGCAGCAAAGAAGGATTATGGGAAGAAGATGGAGGAGCAGCTGGCGCAGAACAATGTCAGAGACGTGTGGAGAGATCTGAAGAACATCTCCGGCTTTGGGCAGAGGACCAGCAGGGCTGCAGACGGTGACACCAAGTTTGCAGATGAGTTCACCCGGTTTGACTCCCCCCACAATGGCCCCCTCCCTGCCGTCAACCCTCCACACGTCTCCAACCACCAGCCCTCCAGAGACCTACCATCCCCCCTGCCGCCACTCTCATCAACCCCCGACCCATCCACACCTTCGGTCCTGCCTTCCTCCCCCCTCACAGTCACACCAATGCAGGTGAGAGGGCAGCTGATGAGGCTTAAACAGAGGAAAGCCTCAGGACCGGACGGCATCCCCCTCAGGCTGCTGAGGATCTGTGCAGATGAGCTCTGTGAGGTCCTCAGCTACATCTACAATCTGAGCTTCAGCCTGGGGGTGGTGCCCACCCAGTGGAAGACGTCCTGTGTGGTACCGGTTACCAAAACACCGCACGCCAGGGAACCGGCCCACTTCAGACCAGTCACCCTGACCTCCCACCTGATGAAGACATTGGAGCGCCTCATCCTAGCACACCTACGCACCGTGGTCAGCCCCACCCTGGACCCGCTGCAGTTTGCCTACCGGCCCAACATCGGAGTACAGGACACCATCATCTACCTACTGCAGCGGGCGCTCACCCACCTGGAGACCACCGGGAGCGCTGTGAGAGTCATGTTCTTTGACTTCTCCAGCGCTGTTAACACCATCAGAACGGTGCTGCTGAGGGGAAAGATGGAGGACGCTGGGGTAGAAACATCTGGCTGACTGGACCATCGACCACCTCACCGACCGCCCTCAGCACGTGCGGCTGCGCGGCTGTCAGTCAGAGGTGGCACTCTGCAGCACCGGGGCCCCCCAGGGCACTGTTCTGTCTCCATTCGTTTTCACCCTCTACACCTCGGACTTCACCTACAACACGGACAGCTGCCATCTTCAGAAGTTCTCTGATTACTCGGCCATTGTGGGCTGTGTGTCTGAGGGGAACGAGCTGGAGTACAGGTCGGTCATCATTAACTTTGTGGACTGGTGTGAGAAAAACCATCTGTGTCTAAATACCAGTAAGACCAAGGAGATGGTGATCGACTTCAGGAGAAGACCCCCACCTCACTCCCCCGTGAACATCCAGGGGCAGGACATTGAAATGGTGGAGAGTTTCAAATACCTGGGTGTTCACGTCAACAATAAACTGGACTGGACTCATAACACAGACGCTCTGTATAAGAAGGGCCAGAGCCGCCTCCACCTCCTCAGGAGGCTGAGGTCCTTTGGCGTGAGCAGGCCCCTGCTTAAGACTTTTTATGACTCTGTGGTGGCCTCAGCCCTCCTCTATGCTGTCGTCTGCTGGGCTCCTGGCAGCACAGAGCGGGACAGAAAGAGGCTGAATAAGCTGGTGAGGAAGGCCACTTCTGTCCTGGGCTGCTCTCTGGACTCTGTGGAGGAAGTAGCGGAGAGGAGGGTGTTGTCCAAGCTCACATCCATCATGGACAGCACCTTCCACCCCCTGCACCAGACTGTAGAGTGACAGACTTAGACATCCTGTCTGTAAAAAGGAGCGTTACCGCAGGTCATTTATTCCTGCTGCTACCAGATTATACAATGCTGCACTAAGACTGTAATGATAACGTCATTATAACTGTAACTACAACTGTAACTATAACTGTAATACCCAACGTGCAATAACTAATGTGCAATTCTATTTAATACACTGTGCAATAATCCTGAAAGAAGTGATTTCTGCTGCTATTGCCACCTGAATATATGTCAATACATATGTATATAAGTCACTGTGAATGCACATAAGACATCCCCTGCCTTATTTCTATTTTATATTTTTTATTCTTATTTTTCTCATCTACTTCTTTTTTTTTATCCACTGTATAAACGAGGACACACTGTAAATAACTGATGCACCTTGTCCTACTTTTGGCACATTCTTCTGATTATTGATTACTGAGCCGATGTGACAAGTGAATTTCTCCAATGTGAGATCAATAAAGCCTATCTTATCTCTTATCTTATCTTATTTTTTCGCTGGGGGAAACTTGATAGTCACATGACCTGGTTGCAAGCCAATGTAACTGAATAGGACAAATAAAATGTAGGACCGAAACGTCTGGAGGAGCCAAATTGTGACAATACTACGTTTTCTCCTGTAGACCAACGTGGATATTACGCATTTTTCAGTGAAACTGGGTTGGTTGCATCAACCAAGGGCCTGGACTCTCTACTAGTTGTAACAAGTAATAAACAGATCTAGAGAGTGAACCAGCCAGATAACCTGTGTTTGTGTGGTTCTGTGTGTGTAGTTATGGGTTTTATGCTGACTGTAAGAGAACATCATATGTAACACTAACATTGTTCAATCCCAGTGGATCTACAAATGGAAATTGACCTTTGCGTAAATGTGCATTTGATCTGACACCGCATTAGAACTCTCTGGATAAAAGTACCATTCAATTTCCTTCCAGTTTTTGTTATGTGCAATCTCCTATTGCAGCCTATATGTCCTACTGTAGCCTTTCGGACATACCACATAAAATAGCTGGTTGCCAACATGTTAGAGAGCAGTAGTTTTCCCCTCCACAAATAGACATCTGGAGATGATGTCTTAATAAAAATCAATCAAGCAATGAAATCTGGTTGCAGAAGAAAATAAACAAGTTTGAATGATCTTCAACCTTTTAAATTATTTGTGTGTGTACTAGCTAGTGAGAAATGTAATCATCTTGCAGCATTCAGTGCACAAGAGCAATAAGGACAGTTAAATTATTTAAAAAAAATGTTTGGTTTTCTTTTTCCTTTGGAAAAAACATATCTCAGTCGTTTAACCCCTTAAATCCACCCATACTGGTACCGGTATGCGCCACTAGAAACGGGGCAACATCCCTTTTTTGTCCAGTTGCCCCGCTTCTAGCGGCACATACCGGTACCAGGTTAGGTCAAAAATGCTAACTTATTTCTAAATCCTTTAAAGGCTTTAAAATATCTAAATCAAGTCACAAATTTTTTTTTTTTTTTATTTTTTTTTTTTCCCCCAGTGTCCTGTCTAGCAATGTGGCAATAAAAATTGATATCTTAATGCCAAATAGAGCTCGACAGATTTTACTTTCACAAGTCACAAATTTTTTTGAGACATATTTTTGCTTTTACAGCACTTTAAAAAGGCAATGCTATTTAAATGTCTATCAAAAATCGCTGACTCTGCAAAATAAACCTTCACTGCACGGTTATGCACAGCCCCATTCCCCCAGGGCTGATATCATTGGAAACTAGAGACTCTGACCTTTCCAACAAGGTATAACACATATATTCAATGTGTCTCGGTGACATAATTGCCATGCATATCGGAGACTGTACAACTCACAACCACAGCTGCTTTGCGCACGTGCTGCATTAAACACGTAGCAGACAGCAACCAACTTGTTTTTGTTTATCTCTTCAGTGGTGTGGATTTTTCGGAGAATACCTGCACTTATGATGGCACAGAAGAGGAAATTTGCCATTCAGGAGGCTTTGGAAAAAACTTATGAAGGAGAGTGATTTTCAGAATCTTCTGACTCTTGCATGGATTTTGAAGAGGACAAAGACGATCAGCAGCTGTAGGTAATAATATATCGTCTCATATTCAGAAAGTTTCGCTTCACCCCTCCCCCCGCTGCTGCAACACAAAAGCCACTTTTACTGTCAGCTGGATGATCTAAAAAGGCGTTCAATGAAGTGGTAATAGAATGTAGAGCTGCAACTAACGATTATTTTAATAATCGATTAATCTGTCGATTATTAGTTCGATTAATCGATGAATCGGATAAAAAATTAAATAATAAAAAGCATTCATTTTCAACCCTTTATTGAAAAATATAACTGACATATTTAGAAAGTGCACAAACAGATTGCTCCTTGAACATCCCTGAGCTGTTAAAGTAAAAAAAAAAAAAAAATGGACTAACACAAAAAACCTATACACATCTCAGGTATACTTTACATCTGCCAAATTAAATATATAGGCTTTTTTAAAGTGCACAAAAAGATTTAGATTTTTGTTTAAAGGCACTTGAGCTGTCTTAGGAACAATAAATAATTTATAACAAATAAAAAAAAAGTACAAATCTGAAAACATAACCGCATTTGTTTGAACGTCTAAACTTATCTGCTACACTACTACACTCAGACTCACAAACTCTCTCTCTCTCTCCCACACACACACACACACACTCACTCTCTCTCACTCTCTTTGTTCAGACATTTTGCATTGCAATGCAAAAATGTTAGCATGTCCACATGCTCCTGGCTCAGGCTGGCTCTTTTCTTGGAGGCTATGTTTCCTGCTGCAGAAAACAGCCGTTCAGATGGTGTTGAGGTGGCAGGGATGCATAGATAAGACTTGGCTAGCCTGGCCAACATGGGATATCTGTCATTGTTAGCCTTCCACCACAGTAATGGATTTTCTTCCTTGGCAAGGCTTTTTTCTTCAAGGTATGTAAGAACTTCTTTCCTCACTTGAGTGTGGACATCCTCAGCTTGGCCTGCTCTATCATCTTCTTCACCATCAGAACCAAGGAGTGAATCAAGTAGAGTGGCTTGAGGCGTTGATTCAGTAGCTGTAGTATCGGTGGAGGTAACACTGCAACTGCCATGCTGCTGCACATCCATCTTCCTTCTCTCTTCAAGTACCATTGTTTGCACTTTAGTTTGAACACGTAGGACTTCATCAGGTGAAAGAAACTTGTTCAGTTTCCTAAACCTTGGGTCAAGGACCATCGCAAGAATCACTGTGTTTGGTGCGCTATCTGAGAAAGTAGTCTCCCTTTTCCATCTCTCCTGAAACTGCTGCACAGCAGTGAGTTGAAAAGCCCGCAGCGGGGCTGACTCGTAGACAGCACTCTGGGTGGACTTCAACAGCCCCTTCACAAGTGGAGGTATTGTAGATATTGTTGCATATTTCTGTCCACTCATGAACACAGTGGCACATTCAAAAGCCTTGAGGACTGTTGAAAGCTCTTCCAGCAGACTCCACTGGTCTGGTTTCAGATCTAGGTACCTTTTGCCTCTCTGTGTGACAGAGCTGTCAGACAGTGTTGCTGTTACAGGCCACCTTTGCTCAAGCAGTCGGCTTATCATGTAGAATGTGCTATTCCACCTGGTGCTTACGTCTTGGACAAGGCTGTGCTCAGGTGTGTTCATTTGTTGTTGTTTCTCTCTGAGCTTACTGCAGGCTAGCTCACTTTTCTTAAAATGTTCTACCAGACATCTTGCAGCCCCAACAGCTTTTTCAATGCTTGGATTCTTCAACGCAGCGTTGATCACAAGTTGCAAAGTATGGCCAGTGCAACGGACAGAGGACCACCCATGCTTCTCCTCCAGGATATTTGCCGCAGCAACAATGTTAGCACCATTGTCATGGACTATGGCAATGATTTTGCTTGGAGGAATTTCAAATCTGTCTACTACCTGCTCCAACCACTCTGCAATGTTAGATGCAGTATGTCTGTCCTGCAGTGGCATGGTGGTGAGGGAGATTGACTGCATGTCCCAGTCATCTGTGATGTAGTGGCATGTGACACCAAGGTAGGCTTCAGTTGCTACACTTGTCCAAACATCAGTGGTGAGAGCAAGTTTGCTGTTGTTGGTGTTTATTGCAGTCTTCACTTTCTTGAATGTTTCTTCATATTTTCTCTCCATGAGCTTTGTAAAGTGGGTCCTGGAGGGCAGAGTGTAACCAGGGTTCAAGGTGTGGATCATTTTAGTGAAGCCCTCATCTTCAACCATCGACAGCGGCCTCATGTCAGTGACAAGCATGTTGAGGATACTATCTGTCAAGACAGCAGCTTGCTGTGGTGTACATGAAGCATTTCCCATCAAGAAGCCTCTCATGGTTTGCTGTTTTTTTCTGGAATCAAAAAGATAGTATTAGTATGTGTAATAGCACAAATTACTTTAATACATACTTACTTGTTTTAGCTACTTGTTGTGTAAAGGCAATTAATAATTCATTACATTTAAATAAGCGCTTTGAGTGCCAAGAAAAGCGCTATATAAATGTAATGAATTATATACACACATATATATATATATGAAGAGTTCAGATGCAAAAGCCTCAAAGTGCCATTTGAAATTTTCTTCTAAAATGACAATTTTTATTAAGCTTGTATATTTAATTTCAGTAAATACACTTAAATGACAATTAATAGGTAATCTTCATTGCCATTTAAGTGAAATTACTGAACTTAAATATACAAAATTGATAAAAATTATCATTTTAGAAGAAAATTTCAAATGGTACTTAGAGGCTTTTGCATCTGAACTCTTCATTATATATATTATATATATATATATAAATAATAAGAAAATAATACATTTTTAAACATTTTTAAAAATGTACAAATTAAAATAAATATTACAAATTAAAATTAATCGTTTTCTATTTCAATATATCTAGAGCATTGCTGTTTTTACTGTAATTTAGATCAAATAAATGTAGCCTGGGTGAGAATTTACAGATTGAAATATTAATGGGCCAAAAAAAAGGCAAGGGAATAAAAACGTGTCTTTTGTCTTGCTAACTATAACGTTATACGTTATATGCTTTAGCCTAGTAACGTTACTGTTTTTAACGAGCTAACACTAACGTGTCATGCTTATTAAGCTGGATAACGAGTAAACACCAGCACCAGAAGAGCTACTGGAGGGACATTACATTAGCCTCGTGAGACCATCCTGATCTCGCGAGCTTTCAAGGTTTCACTCGAAGATCAGTCTGGCTACTCTCCGTCAGAGCCATAGGCGCTGCTCTCCGTTAAAGAAAATCTGGAGCAGTTCACCAAACGAACGTCCAATCAGCGTTGGCTTTGAGGCAGGTTGAGGTGTGACGCTACGGGAAGCGCGACAGTTCAGTCTAAAGAACATGGCGGCTTCAGCCGATGAAACTAGCGTTAGCGTGGCTATCGAGCAAGTTTTATCGGAATTACAGAGTATTTCTTTGCTGAGCTAACGAGCCTTTACTTGCAGCAGCAAGAGTAGCTTGGCTTGTGGTTGTGTTTTCGTCGTCGCGACGAAGCATGTTGACGAGTACGTCATATGCTTCGTTGATCTGATTGGTTTATTTGGCCCGTCTATCACCAACATAGGCCAATCGGCTAACCAGTATTTTCGCCCCTTCCCAAAATTACTTCAACGGAAGGTTTCCAGATGGATTTGCTCCGCAAATCCATCTGGCGGAGTCAGGTAAACGTTACATACCTTTTACTTCAAAACGGAACAAAAGTAGTAATTTGTAGTGACTTACCCTGCTGTTGAACTCCCTTCCTCATCAAGAACTCCAACATGTTTTCGTTTTAGGTGCTGCATCATCACCGTGGTGCTCCCGTGCCAGGCCATGTCGCTTTTGCATATCTTGCAATTAACACACTTTTTTGATTTATTTAGTGTGAAATATTCCCACACCTTGGATGATTTAGGTCGTACTGATTTCTCTGCCTCCGCCATGTTTCAGAACACTGTTACGGGTCTCTCTGATGGTCTTTCCTCTAACGTTAACTCCGCTCTGTTCTTTTATTTTCTTTCTCGTCAGCTCTGCTCTGCTGCGCGGCGCGCTCAACATGTGACGTAATAGTCGCGCGACACAACGAATCGATAATGAAATTCGTTGCCAACTTTTTTAATAATCGAATTTTATCGATTTTATCGATTCGTTGTTGCAGCCCTAATAGAATGTATACCTTTCCAAAACAACTGATGCTTTACGGTATTTTGCGAGATAGATAGATAGATAGATAGATAGATAGATAGATAGATAGATAGATAGATAGATAGATAGTATCGAGTCAGGCACCTGTGAGGCCCGTTTAGCTAACGGCCCCTCACCCCTTCTCGTCTCACCCGTTCGGAGATTTGGCACAGAGAGAAAAAAGGCAGTGAATTCAGAGGCAAAAACAAAAGTTAAACATATATTTATTACAATTTGGAATTCCAAAGTGGGAGACACTTACACGTTTATCACAGCATCGAATACCTTAAGTTCTCTGCCTGTGTCTGAAGCCTGTCTCAACACATACACGTTGTTCCCCCCTTTTTAAGACAGACAGTCCAAGCGGGGCTGGACCTACATGAGACATTCAGTCTGCTGAGAACATCTGTTTCCTAACCTTTAACCGTTAAATGTATTCTATTGTTCCTAGCTTGTCTCCTGGAAGTTAACTAAAACAATGAGAAGCCTCATGTAAGCATTTCTAACAGCGTTATCTGCTCACCAGACCTCCTTGTTGTATCCTGTGTTTGTCACAAGGCCCACTGAAATGTGAATCCAACCTTTTTTATACATCCTCATCTGTTTAGGTCACTGGGTTAAAGTTAACATCTATATTACTTTAAACTACACTTACTAAATATACGTGATTATATTTCCATAACAATTCCCCCTTTGGACTCTCACAAAGAGAGTCCACAAAAATGCAGATACTGAATATAGAAGCATAAAACTAAAATTGTGAGACACAGAAAAAACACACCTGTGAATTTGGTAAACATACTGGAGCAAACATCAGAAACAAAGCATGCAAAAATTAACCTTAGCAAGTCAAACACATCCAAATCAACACAGTGAAATAAATCAGAAAAAATTAAATGAGTAACTCATAATCAGTATAAAAATCAAACACATGCAAAACAATATATATGCATAGATCAACAGAAAATCAAACAGGATAATACCGGAAAAATCTCATATCACCCCATGATACTGAACCAACTCCAATCTTACATCCTTTAGAGGAGGCTCTGTCCCCACCTGTAACATCTGATTATTGAGAGAAGACGAGGAAACTGTGCCCTTTTCAAGAGTAGTGACAATAAAGCGAACAGCGAGAGTTCTCAAACAGGGGACACAGCAGCAGCCGCACGTAACCAAAATACCCAAAAACACTGACAGAGAAAGCATCATAGAAATAATTAAGTTCTTCCATTTACCCAGAGCCTGTGTCAGCCATTTATCCAAAGGATTATCTATTCCTGATTGTTCATGCATCGTTTTACTCAGAGTCCTCAAACCTTCTAAAGCTTTAGTCACCAACCCATCCGGTGCGGTATTATTAGGAATAAACGTACAACACATATCTCCAAACATGGCGCAAACACCCCCTTTTTCCGCCAAAAGCATATCCAGTGCCATCCTATTCTGAACAGCCATAAGAGAGGTAGGAGCTAATTGTTCAGCTAACCCTTCAACAGCATCTCTAGTCAGATTAGACAAACGTAACACATTGTAATGTATGTAATTAATCCTATCAACGTTCTTATTAGGAGTAATCCAAAGGAATATGGATTCAAAACCTGCTGCAACCTGGTCTACCAACTTGTACCTGTCGGGAACCCCCCTGGGGACCCCGATCGAATCTATGTATGTAGGAGAATTACGTGCCAAATCAAAATCAGAACTACGCTTAATTCTATGTAACAAGTGTTCCTGGTTTAACCCAGGTCCCATTAACAACAGTGGTGCCACCAACCTTACCATGGCACACACACCCACAGAGCCAAAAGGGATCTGAACAAACAACTGTCTTCCGCCACAATAATAATACAATCCAGCTCTTGCCCATGAACCTATGCCTTGAAAATGAAAATAAAATTTACACCACTCCGATGGAATCACACCCAACGTTGATAAATCCTCTGTCCCTTCCCCTGTGAAATTAAAGCACACATACTGTTTAATGTGATTACCAGGAGTAAACGGCCCAGGAATAGTGTCATTGTTTATAGGAGGGAAAAGATCATGATAGAACTCACACCCCACAGAGCGGCCTTTTGTCAACTCTAAAATGCAATCATATCCTGTAGGATCCTCAAAAGGAAATAAAGGTGCTGGTTCTGTTGTTAAAATTGGCCTAGCCGCAGCACATGCCACACAGCTCTCAGCCGTATATTGTCTGGCAGTCTGAGCCATCCAAGAAACCCACAAATTGCGTCTCCTATCCCCTGTAGAACTCTTAAGAATGTTACCAGGGGTCAATTTATTATAATCTACATGAAGTCCTCCTGAAGAGGACAAGGCTTTCCCCACTTGTGGTGAAAGAATCTGTACACCAGAAGTAGTTGCATTATGTAGAGAAAGTTTAATTAAACCAACGGGACCGTTATCCCATGCACCTGCTCCTAGGACAAGATAAAACCCTGACGGACTAATACTACAAGGTTTGGGCTTAGTAACGCCACTGCTATATTCAGAATAAACCCCAGTGTATGCTCCAAAATACGGATTAATGTTCAATCCAGAAATGGTCAAGATAATGGGATTAACACCTTGTACTACCTGACGATGGCCTTTGGTAAGAGTCAATGCTTGTTGTAATAATTTATCAAATCCCCCATGGCGCACCGGAACAGCCTCATTTCCGGTGTGCCACCTCATATAAATCCAGCGGTAGCACCAAGGTACAGGGGAGTCAGGAACCCCCTTCGGCAATACACAAGCATAAACATCAGATTCCTGCCAGATTGATGGGTCACTACCACAATCTACCACTGAGCATAAATCGAATTCAAATACAACCCTTGTACCCAAAGTGTAATGCAGTTCAATACCACGATGTTGAGTCAGACAATCATCTGTATCCTGAATGGCCCGCTCCTGACGCCTGATAGGATCAGCAGCACCTGCTCCTCGAATAACAATGCTGAAAACAAGCATGCACAACATAAGAAGTAAAACCCATAAACCCAACGTCAGCTGCCGCTGAACCAATCCAGCACCCAATTTCTGCTCCATGTTTAACTTCATACAAAAACCAGAATATTCTAAATGTAAAAATCGAATCTGTAGACCAGGAAACACTTGCTCCTTCACCTGAAAAAATGTTATCTATAAAGAGTATGAAACAAAAATAAACCCTCGTTTCAGCTGAACAAAATCCTAAAACTATTACCAACTTACCATAAAGGTCCTTCACCAGCAAATGTAACCTAATGACTGTGTACCAGCTCAAACAAGTCAAAATATTATAGAAATATAAGATCAAAAAATATTGTAAAAAGTAGATCAAAACATTTGTTATATTTAAAGCTAGAAAGATAAAAAGCATAGAAAATCCCACAAATGATCACAAGGTTTTTTTTTTTTTTTTTTTTTTTTTTTTTTTTTTTTTTTTCACAATGACATCAACTTCTTTCTTGCAGACGTTCGTAGAAGAAGGGTGGGTCCCACAGCCACTCAATACAACGTGATGAATCTGCAGGCTGGGTCTTCAACACACAGGTAGACTGCCTGTGGTGTCAAGAACCAGAGGGTGTTATTGTGACCCTGAGTCTGGTTCTATTCACAGCTGACTGAGCCCAATCAGCTGATCCGCTCCTTTAAACCTCCTGAACCTCCGTCAACGACCTCTGAGGTTCTGCTGCTGGTGCACACTGACTCCAGTGAAACCACGTATTACCTTTTCCTCCCAACCTCACCGCATGTGAGGTTCTCTCGATCACTTTGAAGGGTCCCGTGAACCTCGGCTCTGACCACTTTCTTTTGATGACCTTGAGCCAAACCCAGTCGACGTCCGGAGGTGGTGGTCCTCTTTCTCCTTCCTTGGGATGTCCACGGATCTTGGTGTACGCCTCCAGCACAGCCTGCAACTGTGAAAAGTACTCCTTACTTGTCAGAATCTGCAGGTCGCCTGCAGTTCCCAGTGGTCGACGTTGGGGCCCAGGAAAGCTTCTTCCCGTCTCCAGCTCATAAGGAGTAAATCCTGTGGTTGAATTAACCGAAGACCTAATTGACATCAGAGCGAGAGGCAAGGCATCAACCCATGATAGTTTCGTTTGCGCACAGATTTTAGCCAACTTATTTTTCAAGTTCAGGTTCATTCGCTCCACTTTGCCCTGCGACTGGGGGTGATACACGGTGCCAAACCTGTGCGTGAGCCCTAAACTGGACTCCACTCGTTGCAGGTCCTGGTTCTTGAAGTGGGTTCCATTGTCAGTCCTTATCTTTTCAGGGAACCCGTGCCTGGGAATGTAATGGTTAATGAGGCATTTTATCACCGTTTTGCTGTCCTCTCTTCTAGCAGGCCAGGCCTCTGGCCATCCTGTAAAAGCGTCCACACACACCAACAAATACTTAAAGCCTCCAGCTCGGGTCACCATATCTGTATAATCAAGAATCACTTCCTTGCCAGGAACTGTGATCAAAGGAAATCTTCCCTGCAACGGTTTCAAAGTCTTCTTTGAGTTAAATTGCCCACACAGTGCACAACTTTTTACAAAATGTTTGACCATATCTGACATAAATGGATGCCACCAATGGTTCAAGTTGTCCATCATCTGTCTGACACCCACATGTCCAACACCATGTGCCTCAGTAAAAAGCTTCTGTTTCAAACCTGGAGGAAAAACCAGTCTGCCATCTGGCCCTCTCCAGCAACCTTCCTGCTCTGAGGCTCCTCTGAGTCTCCACATATTCTTCTCCTCCGGAGCTGCTCTGCTCTGCAACTGTTTAATGTTACACATGCTCAACTCTTCTCTCAGCTCATCTTCCACCGTCACCATCATCATCTGAGGCGCATATCCAGCGGCTGCTTTGGCAGCCTGGTCTGCAGCCTGATTCCCTAATGCAATGTCTGAATTACTGTTATCATGTCCTTTGCACTTTATCACGGCAATTTTGGCCGGTAATATCAACACATCGGCCAGCTCTCTCATTTCCATCTCGTGTTTTATAGGTTTACCCCCCGCTGTCAAAAATCCTGCTCTCAACCACTGACATAACTCCACATGAACTGCACCTGCGGCATAAGCTGAATCTGTATATACATTTACCTCCTGTTGTTCTGCCAACTTTAATGCCTCAATCACTGCTATTAGCTCTGCTCTCTGCGCTGACTGAGGTCCTTGTAACCTTTCTGCCTTCCTTGTTACAAATCCTGAGCCTATTCGCTCAACAACAGAATAGGCTGCCCTGAGTCCTTCACTTTCATGTCTGAAACAACAGCCATCTGTGAACAACTGTCTCACCTGTGGGCCTTCAATAGGACTAGCCTCTAGGTCTGGTCTCACCTTCTCCATCCTGGCAACCAATTCTTCACATTGATGGGGTTCGCCATCCGTCATGCCATCTGCCATGTTCACACCTTCATGCGTGAATATGATGTTGGGTGCTTCCAAAATTTTGGACAGCCTGTGTTGTCTGAGTGCAGTCATAGTGAAGCTTTGTGAATTCACATAAGCCACAACACTGTGAGTTGTCAAAATAGTTAGACTGTGTCCCATGACTAAATGTGCAGTCTTTTGAATCATTCTGGCTATTGCTGCTGCATATTGTGTACATTGGGGGTGACGTTTTTCCACGTTATCCAACATGACTGATATATACATCAAAATTTTTCTCTCGCCTGTTTTTCTCTGAAACAAGATGCCATTTAAAGCAAATCTGGTTGCAGAAACATCAAGAAAAAATGGGATAGAGTAGTCTGGAAGAGTCAATTCAGCAGCAGATGCAAGTCGTTGTTTAAGCAGAACAAATGCTTCTTCCGCTTCCTGAGTCCAAATCAAAACATTATTTAGTTTTCTCATACCTTGCGCCTTCACGAGGTCCCTCAAAGGCTGCGTCAGGTCTGCATAGCCGGGAATATAGTTACGGCTGTAACCAGTCAATCCCAGAAAAGACAGCATGTCTTTCACGCGCAGCGGTTTAGGATGTGACAAAATGCTCTGTTTATGACTGGAGGACATACTGGTTGTTCCTGCGGAGATGACACGGCCCAGGAAAGAAACCTGTTTTCTGGCAATTTGCAGTTTATCCTTACTGACCTTGAACCCATGTTCATGGAGGTGTCTCAGAACCAGTTCTGTAGCCTGAAGACAGATCTCAGCAGTTGGTGAAGCCAACAGCAGATCGTCCACGTACTGAATAAGGGTGGTGTTTCTTGGCAGAGGACATGTCTGCAAAACATCTTTCAAAACCTGATTAAAGATACCTGGTGATAGGGCAAATCCCTGTGGCAGTCTGGTGTAACGCAGCTGGCGACCTTTATAAGTGAATGAAAAAACGTCTCTGCATTCTTCAGCCAAAGGAAGACAGAAAAATGCGTTCGCCAAGTCGATACATGTGTACCACTGCTGAGAGGGCTCCAAACTGGAAATGGCCACATATGGGTTAGGTACAGGGATTGTAGGTGTCTTCAAAACAGAATTTACAGCTCTAAGATCATGTGCCATGCGATATTTACCAGTTTGTTTCTTTTCCACCGGCAAAATGGGTGTGTTCCAGGCTGAGACAGAGGGTTCTAATACTCCAGCTGTCAAAAGGCCTGTGATGGTGTCAGCAATGCCTTCCTCCGCTTGAGGTTTATGTGGATACTGATTCACCCAAATAGGAGAGTCAGTCGCAACCTGAAATGAAACTGGAGCACATGAAACTAATCCCACGTCTGTGGGACTGGTTGCCCAGAGTTGTGATGGGAGAGCATCCAACATCTCTGCTGCTTTATGATGGTCGGTACGTTCCCTGCCATGGTGTCGAGTCAAAAGCTCATGTTTCAAAAGAACTTTGTCAGTTACATCACAAACAATCTGATATGAGTTAGTGGAAGTTGAAAACAGCAAACCTGGGACGCTGGTCCGTGCCCAATCAGTAGTCTGGAGGGAACGCTTAACCATCCCTCCTAATTCACTGGCCTGTCGCTCAGAATGGAGAGAAAGAGAAATATGAGGAAATGCTTCATCTGACATCATATACCATTGCTGCTGTTCAGGAGTTAACATCACCGCGGCTGCCACCCCCTCAGGGGCCACATATATGTTCTTAGATGTGACTGTCCATGTGTTACCTTCAAGGTCTGCAGCAAATGATTCCTCATACCAATCTGCGTGATTTCTGTCGTAGAACAGAGTGACGTGTGGCGGATCAGGTGGAGTCAGGTAGGAACTTAGGCTTTGAATCCAAGGCTTCCAAAGCTGGAACACCGAGAGAACACCAGCTTCAGCAGGTTCTGTTAAGAGTCCCCAGTAGATGTCAGCAAACTCTTCCCCCACGGGCCGAACCAGATACTGTCCATCCTGGAAAGTGTGACCGCATGCTAGAGAAGAACCGTCTGGAAAGGTAACAGTCAAACCTTGAGGTCCACAAAGCACTGCGGCTCCCAGTTTAACCAACAAGTCTCTTCCCATCAAATTGACAGGTGTAGATGGAGACCATACGAATGAATGTTGCAGTTTCTGGTTTCCAACTTTCACCGGAAGTGGTAAAGTCAACGGCAGACGCTGTTCCTTCCCTGAGAAACCCATTAGTGACACAGTCTTAGTCGACAGCACAGAGGCAGATGGCTGATTGATTATAGTGGAATACGTAGCTCCAGTGTCGACTAAAAAGTTCATGTGTTCTTCTCCAACCTTTGCTGGCAGCATGGGGTCTGCGGAACTCACGCTGCTGGAGTTATTCTCAGGGATGTGTCAAAATTGTCCATAAAAGTTTTCTCCGACCTGGGGGTACTGACCTTGCGGAGGCGGGGCCATGTTAGGGTTTGGTGGCACAATCTCACCTCCTGGTGGGGATTGACAATCCCTTGCCCAGTGTCCAATTTGTCCACAGTTAAAGCAAATGTCGACAGGTGCTCTCCCAGGTCCGCCATATCCACCTCGTCCTCTCAGACCACGGTTCCAACCTGACCGTCCACGCCGTCCACCAAATCGCCATCCGAATCCACGCGCAGAACCCGCAGATCTGTAATTACATGGAGGATAGAAAACAGGAGGGGGGATCCCTCCCCCTTGTATTGGATTAAACTGAGGTGTCACCATCGGGGACGGAGCCCCAGGTGATGCAACTGCTGAGACCATAACATGTTCAGTTTTTTCTTGTTTACGTTTATTTACCTGCTGTCGTGCGTCTAATAATTGCAATTTAATTAATTGATCATGCATGTCCTCTTTCTCTTGTTTTTTCTTCTTCTCTACATCCTGAGCAACATGCAAATGATGTACAAGATGTTTTTCCCAGCGGGCATACTCACAACCAGGCATCTCAGGATTCTGTTTCATCAGCTGTGACACCAAAGGAGGCACACCTTTCAGGACTGCTTCCCTGAATAACTCACCCAAGTTAGAACTATCCCCTTTTGGATTTACACCTGTGTGTTTAATCCAACTCTCTTCAGCTTGAGTAATGAAATCCTTTGGATGCTGTGAGGGATCCCAGTCAAACTTGGGAACCGCTGCAGGAGTTGATAATGGGAAATGTTCTCTAATTGCGTTCCCCAAACGAGTGATAACTGAAGAGAGTAAAGTTTCATCTCCAATATTGGATGTTCGAGCTTCATATTCAATGTCATCTGCAGTTGAAGCAGGAACACAACGGCCTAGAACAGCTCTAAAATCACCCAAAGCCAGTTTAGTTCCTTTAGTTAGATTATCAAGTTCGGCAAGCCACAATCTGCCACCAGCTGCAATACTAGGCAATTTGTCCACCAGGGCTTGTACATCTCCAAATGAATAAGGGACATAGTTTTCTGTGCCCATATTATTTTGCAATATGGGCATCTGCACTCTAGTGGGACCTTGAGAACGAGTTATCATTGGATGCATGCTGCGAAAGCTGTTATTTAAAATCCTACTCACATCACGAGTTCGTGATGTCCTCTGTCTTCTTGCAAATTCTGTGTCCTCGGTAGAATGATATAACCCATTATCATTTGCCATGCCTTCTTCAGCATGCATTTCTCCCTCTAAGGAGAAATCCAACAGTGGCACATTTAACAAATCAGTGGAGTCGTCCTCCTTCCAAACCCCTTTTATTGACATTTTTACATTAACCTCAGGCTCCAATGAACGTGGATTATTAAACCTGACATTAGTCGATGCTGCTGGTGATCTAGTTCCTGTTTTATTAAGATCAACATGATTTAAACCTGTTGCTGGTTGTGTGTCTTCTGAAGATACAGAAGAACAGCCCCTAGAGGGTGGTCTTACTCCAGGTTCCTGGGCGTGCAACACATGCTCCTCAGGGCCTGCTTTCGTCATCTGACAAGCTGTAGGCGGGGAAGAAGGCCTGTTAACAGACTGAGACGGGTTCTCGCGAGCAGCTCGAGCGAGAAAAGGTTCACAAGACTTAAAAGGAGTGAGGGTTATGGGTGGTGCATTAAATGACGTATGTGGGTGTTGAGTACTATCTAAACATATATCGCCCCTTGCAGTATATGCCGGAAGCGTTTCTACTACTAATTCTCCGCCTCTAACATCCAGAACTGGATACAATCCGGAAGGAGTGTTTAAATTGTATGGGGGTGGACATTGTGCTGATGTTTCTTCTTTTGTTTCAAACAAATGTTTAATACCCTGCCAAATTACCAACAGTTTTTCCCATGATTTAACTTCTCTATCTGCGTTTTCCTGATCACGCTTCCCAAAATGCAACAAACCAACAGATTTTTGTCTTTGAATACAATCATTAAGATGTTTCTTACTTTTAGCATATTGTTTCACCAAATACTTGCCCAGGGGTTCGCTGTGTTCCAGCCGTTTCTCTTCTGCTGTAACGGCTCCAAGCACTTTCTGTCTCCACGCCGACTGGGTCTTTTTATCTAACTTTTCATGCGTTTCAACAAAACCCATCAGCGCCTCTACTTGTTCACCCAAGGACTTCCAAGGGGCCGAACCCCATGCGTCGTCCTGAAATTCCTGATCAAAAGCTCCCGCCATGATCCGGGCTATACACAGCTTCCTGACTCAGTACTTTTCCACCGCAAAAAGAACACGTGCAAAGCTATTCACAGCCACACATACGCATGCGTAACCACCCGTTCTCACACACACACAAGAGACTTCGAAGCCGCGCACACACAGAGAGACAGACTCACACCAGAGCTTCTAATCATTCAAACCATGGATCCCATTTAAGCCAAAAAAAAAATTGTTAAACCGACCAGGACAGACAACATTTAAGACAGACAGCCTTGCGCATCACGGAAGGTCCTCTTTACCCTTTCCGTAGTCGACGGAACCCACTATTCATTTAAATACCACCTCGGTCTAACCGTCGTGCAATCAGAATCCCCGTTCTGATGCTAGAGAACAATTTAAATGTTCCCTTAGGGCCCCTTTTTAATCTCTTATCTTCTTTTACAGCTCACTTTAAAGGTCTTGCTGTCTTAGCCTCAACTTTTAGATGGTTTTGTATTCTTGGCCGTTCCTATCGCTACGTTTCTTTGGAGAGTCCCCTTTCTCCGAGGTAACGTTCCACCTCAGTGTTAAAATTTTCCAGACTCGTCAGTCATGGAGAGGGAGCCACCAACTTCCGAGACTATTTTTTATCTTTGTAATTTTATCTTTTTTATTGTCTTTTATTTTATTTTTCAACAGCCTCACAACTTAACGGCTTCTTGGCTTTTATCTCTTTTATCATTTCTATCTTATTTTACGGTTTTCTGACGTGGACATACAGATAACTCTCATTCTCTCATTTCTCGGTTTCAACATAAATTCTATTTAAACCTATTTGTACTGTTCAGCCTCTGATATTTTGAGAAGAGATTCCCTAAAACCAAAAGCATCACTCAATTTGGCCTACAAAACTAACATTTTGCCAATGGAGAAAACATCTCCTTACCTGTTTTGGGTCGACCCGTGATGCTTATGGCAAGGTCCTCCTTCGTGTCCAATATTCAAACAGACTTTTTACTCACAGCCAAAACCCGGGTCACGGCTCCAGTTATCGAGTCAGGCACCTGTGAGGCCCGTTTAGCTAACGGCCCCTCACCCCTTCTCGTCTCACCCGTTCGGAGATTTGGCACAGAGAGAAAAAAGGCAGTGAATTCAGAGGCAAAAACAAAAGTTAAACATATATTTATTACAATTTGGAATTCCAAAGTGGGAGACACTTACACGTTTATCACAGCATCGAATACCTTAAGTTCTCTGCCTGTGTCTGAAGCCTGTCTCAACACATACACGTTGTTCCCCCCTTTTTAAGACAGACAGTCCAAGCGGGGCTGGACCTACATGAGACATTCAGTCTGCTGAGAACATCTGTTTCCTAACCTTTAACCGTTAAATGTATTCTATTGTTCCTAGCTTGTCTCCTGGAAGTTAACTAAAACAATGAGAAGCCTCATGTAAGCATTTCTAACAGCGTTATCTGCTCACCAGACCTCCTTGTTGTATCCTGTGTTTGTCACAAGGCCCACTGAAATGTGAATCCAACCTTTTTTATACATCCTCATCTGTTTAGGTCACTGGGTTAAAGTTAACATCTATATTACTTTAAACTACACTTACTAAATATACGTGATTATATTTCCATAACAATAGATAGATAGATAGATAGATAGATAGATAGATAGATAGATAGATAGATAGATAGATAGATAGATAGATTTTTTGCTGCACATTAGTTTACAAGGTTCTTACTGATAACTTTTATTGCAGATTTATTTACACATTTTATTGATAGCTATTGGAAGGTTTTTCACGTTCTTGTTTTATTGATAATTTAGTTTTGCGCATGTTGTTTATTAGTCTTTTTTCAATAACGTTTGAGACAAAATGACACAATTCAGCTCATTTTCTCATAATTCTTTTGATATTATGCTGTGCACAATGGTACATTTTGATGAAACGGGGTAAATCTTATGAACAAGAAGTCCTACAGTGGAAATCAGCACTTTTATTTGATTCCCTTTTATGAGATGAAAAACACATTTGGCACAGTTTTGGCCCATTTTGGCACAACTGTGCCAAAATCACAGGTCCGCCTGGCACACTGCCCACTAAAAACTTTGTGGAACAAATATGCTTCAACTGATTCTGTCCAGTTTTGTTGTAGTTATAGTCAAGATGTTGATCTAGAAGATCTGAGGCTTCTCCTAAAATTTCATAGGGGTTTTCTTGGTGTTTTGCAGTGTTTATTTTGGAAAAACATTTGGTGAGGCTCAAAGATTTAGATTTTTTCTTTGTTGAATCATCCATAAATCAGACATGGTGACATTTGCAATAGTGGTTTCACCTGAAAAAAGTTCTTTAATCAGAATCAGACATACTTTAATAATCCCAGAGGGAAATTGCTGTTTCAGTACAATCGCCATAACATAACAAACATCACAAACATTTAGGGGAGACGATTTACTGGGGCCTTGCTGCCAAGGAACCGCATTACACTGTACCCACAGGGCGCTGCCTTTGAATCTGTGGAAAAGATAGATTTTCAACAAAGGAAGGTGGGAGGAAAAAAAACATACCTCATACTTTATCCTATAACAGGATACAGTTTGAGATATCAAAAACCTCTTGCACAAAAAAGCACAAATAAGACGACACACATATAGCAGAAGGTAAACATTTGAGGCTAGTCGCGTGTAAGTTCATCAGTTTATATGAGCATCAGTTATGTGTGTCTGTTTGGGTGAAAGTGTTTATATTTCCGTGAACACTCTCCAGAGGCCATTGTCCTTGATGTTATCAGCCGGCCAACAGTTCAGAAAGCATCCGCAGTTGTCAGCGGGGGGGAGGTAGCGGGGAGAGTTCTGAGCTCCTTCCCCATAACAATCCAGGAGTAGAGATAGGGAGGCAGACCAAATACTTTATTTGTTATGATACAGCTGCTCTGACTTTCCTGTCAGCTTTAAGTCTTTTGCTGGCTCCAAATGGTGAAATCCAGTTTTCCAAATTGTTGGGCTTTTCCACGCATCACTTCCAGATTTTATCCCAAATTCCCCTTGAGTTCAACCACCGAAGCCAGTCTGCGTTCCAGCACATCCAGCTTTTCGGCTCTGCTCCTCCACCTTCCAGATCTGTCCGCTCACCGCCTTAGTGAGTGCGTCATATGCAGCCGGCAGCCTGATCAAGGCCAAATGGCTACCGACATCCGCTGTATTTGCTGATACATCAAAAATCCACCAGATCCAATAAAGTAGAAATCCAAGTATCCTGAATCCAAACATGCAAACGTTTCAAACATCCAGGAATGACAAAGTCGAAAAGACACACCGTTTTCCATCCAAAAATATAGGGTCACAAAATGAGTCAATCAGGACCGGACGGGTCCCCCTTTCGTTGCCTACCCGTCGAAAAAAATGTATCAATAGCATTGAGAGACCAGCTTACCAGATCCATGTTTTTCAGAGTTCGGTTGATATGAAGAAAGTGCTCAGAAAGACAAGACATAGCAGCAGAAGCAGGAGAGG
Organism: Fundulus diaphanus; assembly: GCA_037039145.1. Taxonomy (NCBI): domain Eukaryota; kingdom Metazoa; phylum Chordata; class Actinopteri; order Cyprinodontiformes; family Fundulidae; genus Fundulus; species Fundulus diaphanus. The sequence goes on along the minus strand of CM073124.1, from coordinate 56,526,984 downwards.
GGGTGAAAGCTGGAGAGAAGAGGAAAGCACGACCGACCTCGAAGAGAGACAGAACAGAAAGCGTTTGTGTCACACAAATACTAACTTTTACATTTACACTTTATAACTTTGGAGCTGCACTTGATTTATTTCAGATATGTAATGTCAGGTGGAACCCTAAAACCCTCTGGGCTTAAGGGGTTAAGTATACTGAAAACAACCATCATCACCCCTAGAGTGAAACAAAAGCTGCATTGTTTTGTGCTTCCTTCTGTAGATGATTATTATTATTATTATTAGGCCCGAGCAGCTAAGCGCTGCGAAGGCCTATTGTAACTGCAGATTTTATTATTATTAGGCCCGAGCAGCTAAGCGCTGCGAAGGCCTATTGTAACTGCAGATTTTATTATTATTATTATTATTATTATTAGGCCCGAGCAGCTAAGCGCTGCGAAGGCCTATTGTAACTGCAGATTTTATTATTATTATTATTATTATTAGGCCCGAGCAGCTAAGCGCTGCGAAGGCCTATTGTAACTGCAGATTTTATTATTATTAGGCCCGAGCAGCTAAGCGCTGCGAAGGCCTATTGTAACTGCAGATTTTATTATTATTATTATTATTATTATTAGGCCCGAGCAGCTAAGCGCTGCGAAGGCCTATTGTAACTGCAGATTTTATTATTATTATTATTAGGCCCGAGCAGCGAAGCGCTGCGAAGGCCTATTGTATCTGTAGTGTTAATTATTCTTCTTATTATTCTGCCCCCCTAAAGAGGGGCCTTTTTGGGGGCTTTCTCATTTTCAAAAACTCACCAAACTTGGCAGATGCATGGTGACTGTTTAAAAATTTTGTATTTTAAGGTCGTCACAAAAATCTAAAGAAAAATGCCTCAACGGCGCCACCTAGAAATTTTCAAAGGACCCTTTGCTATTCACTTACTTCGTCGTAGAGACATGAAATTTGGTACAGTTGTAGAGCTCAACAAGACGCTCAGAATTTACAATTAATGTCATAGTGCAAATATCACAGGAAGTTGGCCATTTTAGACTGAAAGTCTGATTTTGACCCAATTTTTGACATTTATAGCATTGGTATTTGATGGATCTCCTCCTAGAGATTTTGAGCGATCGGCTTGAAACTCGGGCAGTCTGATCATAAGACATGGCCAATCAAAAGTTATCAAAACGGTGAGTTTTTGAGCATGCTGGAGGGGCGTTGGCAGGGGTCAAAGTTCACCTATTCGCCACAAAAAATAAAAGTGTTATATCTCCTACACAGAAACACACAGAGGCACCAAACTTTCTGTGATTAATCATCATCAGGTCTCCTATAATATCCAATGGTCAAATGATGACATCACTTAGGCCACACCCCCTGACAACAGGAAGTGTCATGTTTTGCTGTAAACGGTCGCTATGTTACCCCTCTGAGCTAATCAACATGAAACTGTGTCCAGAGACAGAAGACATGTTGTTGTGTTGTGGATTCCAGCCCCAAGTCGATTCGATGGAGCAGGAGAGCGTGGCGGCGTGGTGAAGTCACCTCAAACGCCGCTGCCATACGTTTGGCTCTGAATTCCACATTTTTGGGCCGAGCTGCATAAAACTCACTTGGATGCATCCTTATCCACCCCCCAACAGGAATCCATAACAAATTTTGGTGGGCGTGACCTAATGCCTCAACGGCGCCACTTAGCAATTTTCAAAGGACCCTTTGCTATTCACTTACTTCATCGTAGAGACATGAGATTTGGTACAGTGGTAGAGCTCACCAAGACGCTCAGAATTTACAATTAATGTCATAGTGTAAATATCACAGGAAGTTGGCCATTTTAGATTGAATGTCTGATTTTGACCCCATTTTTGACGTGTACAGCATTGGTATTTGATGGATCTCCTCCTAGAGATTTTTAGCGAGCGGCTTGAAACTCGGGCAGTCTGATCATAAGGCATGGCCAATTAAAAGTTATCAAAACGGTGAGTTTTTGAGCTTGTTGAAGGGGCATTAGCAAGGGTCAAAGTTCACCTACGCGCCACAAAAAATAAAACTGTTATATCTCCTACACAGAAACACACAGAGGCATCAAACTTTCAGTGATTGATCACCATCAGGTCTCCTATAATATCCAATGGTCAAATGATGACATTGCTTAGGCCACGCCCCCTGACAACAGGAAGTGTCATGTTTTGTTGTAAGCGGTCGCTATGTTACCCCTCTGAGCTAATCAACATGAAACTGTGTCCACAGACAGAACACATGTTGGTATGTTGTGGATTTCAGGCTCAACTGGATTGGATGGAGCAGGGGGGCGTGGCGGCGTGGCATATTCACCTCAAACGCTGCTGTCATACGTTTGGCTCTGAATTCCACAGTTTTGGGCCGAGCTGCTTAAAACTCATTTGGATGCATCCTTATCCACCCCCCAACAGGAATCCTTAACAAACTTTAGTGAGCAGGACTTAGTTTCTCTATAGCGCCACCAAGCAAATTTCAAAGGACCCTTTGGTATTCACTTACTTCATCGTAGAGTAATGAAATTTTGTACAGTTGTAGATCTCAGCAAGACGCTCAGAATTTACAATTAATGTCATACTGCAAGTATCACAGGAAGTAAGCCATTTTAGATTGAAATCTGAATTTTGATACCAAGTTGACATGTAAAGCATATGTATTTGATCATACTTGTCCAGCAGGGGGCAGCAAGAGACCACAAATAAACCCCAAAGGAATTTCTCTTGGTAAGTAAGTGATCTTAACTCTTTGGTTTCCTTATGTATTTAAGTTGAACAGATATACAAATCCTGCTTGAAAACTGACAAACTTACTCTTCTTCAATACATTTCAGTTTTTATTTATATAGCGCCAAATCATGAAACATGTCATCAGGGGTGGACTGGGAGAAAAAAATCGGCCCTGGCATTTTGGATTAGTGAGAGTGGACACTTAAAATACTTCCAAAATCTTAATTTATTAACACTGTAAAATGTAAACTCCACCACAGCACAGCAACAATTCTTAGATCAGAGAGAGAGAGAGAAAGAGAGGTGTCACGGTCAATCACACATATTATCACGTTACATCATTATAAGAAGTTATTGTAAGTTGCTCATCAGATCTATTCAGTCTTCCAGATACTGTAGGGTAACATTGGACTAATGTGCACTCACTGTGTAAAAAAGGATGCCAATGACAAAATGAACCAGAGAAATGCCTCACTTGTCATCATGGAAAGAAAGAAAATATATAATAACATAATATAAATTTTGATTTACTCAGTCATTTGTAATAAGTATTTTATTTATCTAATTTCCTAATTTTTGATCATATTTTCTTTAAAATCGCAGACTTTTCGCTATTTTTCATGTAAATCCTTGGTGGCGCTTCATAGCGAAGCCGGTGAGGCCGCAGCGAGCTTGGCCTCCCCTGGGATTGCGCAATCCCATGTTAACTGTGCTGACTTCCATTCTGTGAATGCATCTTCCTGTCTCTAGATCATAAATTCAATTGTTCAAACAGTTATGAACTGATTTTCCACAATTTAATATATGTGGATTACGAATTGTGTTTTGGTCATCAAACTGTGTGCAGATAACATGTTTTCGTGGTGCTGGCCGATCATAAACAGCAAAGAACTGGTTGTAGGTGAGGCCGGCAGTTCCTTGGCCGCTAGGCAGGGGGCGCTCAAGGGGCACCGCTCGTGATCCCCAAATAGTAGAGTCAAAACAAGTTATTGATGTTTTATTAGCGAGTTTTGCTAAACAAGTAAAGCACTAAAAAGACTCTAAACATACAGCTGGAACAGGACTGATCAAGGAAGGCTTTCCTCCCTGGCAGTGAGCTCCACTGAGACTAAGAGAGCTTTAAATCTGAAGAAGATAAAGAGAACTTTTACCGGAAAATGATATTTTTGTTCAGAAAGAGCGCCGCAGGGACTTAAATTATAAGTAGAGGTAAGACAGCGATACTTATTCATGTTTTGTTTTTGTGATAAAATGTGCATAATGTGGGTTATAGTTTCAGAATGTGTTACAAATGCAGAAATCCATCATAACTCATAAACTGCTACCAATCAAATGACAAATTTTTTTTCATCAAAGAACCAATATTTTTCCATGTATCTTGGTGAATTTATTTGGCTCAATCAGTCTCCTTCAGCACTTTGCAACGAGTCTACTCTGTAGAGTGTATATATTTGTAAATCTGACTCTGATGACGTCAGTGCCTCACCAGCCATGAACCCTACCGCACGTCACTGACTACAACCACCACCACCACCATATTTTACATCAGACACCGGAGCAGATGAAGGCCTGCTGTAGGGAACATGTCAGTGAGTTTGACACATTTCGCAGCATCCGTTTGAAGAACTCGTTTCTTTTTTTCGTGCAGTTTCTCTGCGCCTCCCATTACTACTGTGAACACTGCTGCACAAAGTTCCACATGGAGCGTGAAGGTGTTTTTCTACTTTATGATTGGCCTAGCCCTTTAGACTGTCAGGGATGATAACGAGGCAGATATATAAAATAATTAATAATAATAATAATAATAATACATATTTATATACATGTCGGGTCTGCCGGCCCAAACAGCACGTCGGCCCACCGGGAAAATGCCCGGTACGCCCGATTACCAGTCCATGCCTGCATGTCATCTAAAGGTAGTTTACAATGTCAAAATCAATCAGATTATACATATTAGGTCAGATTATCCAGATTGGTAAAATAAATTCCTATATAAGGGAACCAGTTGATTGCATCAAAGTCGTAACAAGCAGCATTCACTCCTGAAGAAGCGTAGAGCCACAGGGAGAGTCGTTTGCATTGTACATGGCTTTGCAGCAATCCCTCATACTTATCAAGCATGAAGTGACAGCAGAAGAAAAAACTCCCCATTAACAGGAAGGAAAAACCTCCATCAGAGGCGGGCTCAGTATGAACGGTAATCTGCCTTGACCGACTGGGGGTTACAAAAGAGAGAGAAGAGACACAACAAGAGAGACAAAAAAGCACAGAAGCACACATTGATCCAGTAATCTGTTTTACATTAGATGGTAATAACAGGTGATCTGTCTTCCCTGGATGATGTCACAGCTAACAGAACGCCAGACCAGGTGTACCTACTATGAAGATAAAAGAGAGAGAACAGAAAGTTAAAAGCTAAAATGACAACAGTCATGCAAAATTGAAGAACAATAGACCCTGATGTCCTCCAGCAGCCTAAGCCTATAGCAGCATAACTATAGAGGTAGCTCAGGGTAACATGAACCACTCTAACTATAAGCTTTGTCAAAAAGGAAAGTCCCAAGAGCCAGCTTCTAGTGGAGGAGTTCAAGTATCTTGGGGTCTTGTTCACGAATGAGGGGAAGATGGAGCGGGAGATCGACAGGCGGATTGGTGCAACGTCTGCTGTGAAGCGGGCGCTGTACCGATCCGTTGTGGTGAAGAGAGAGCTGAGCCAAAAGGCGAAGCTCTTGATTTACCGGTCGATCTACGTTCCTACCCTCATCTATGGTCACGAGCTTTGGGTCGTGACCGAAAGAACGAGATCCCGGATACAAGCGGCCAAAATAAGTTTTCTCCATAGTGTGTCTGGGCTCTCCCTTAGAGATTAGGGTGAGGAGCTCAGTCATCCGGGGAGGACTCAGAGTAGAGCCGCTGCTCCTCCACATTGAGAGGAGCCAGTTGAGGTGGCTCGGGCATCTGGTTAGGATGCCTCCTGGACGCATCCCTGGTGAGGTGTTCTGGGCACGTCCCACCGGGAGGAGGCCCAGGGGAAGACCCAGGACACGCTGGAGAGACTCTGCTGGCCTGGGAACGCTTTGGGATTCCCCCGGAGGAAGTGGCCCAAGTGGCTGGGGAGAGGAAGGTCTGGGCCTCCCTCTTGAAGCTGCTACACCCGCGGCCTGACCCCGGATAAGCGGAAGACGATGGATGGATGGAAAAAGGAAAGTTTAAGGATTAGTCTTAAAAGTAGACAGGGTGTCTGCGTCACGGACCAAAACTGGGAGTTGGTTCCACTGGAGAGGAGCATGATAGCTAAAGGATCTGCCTACCATTCTGGTTTTACAGACTTTAGGAACCACCAGCAGACCTGCTTTCTGAGAGTGAAGTGGTCTGTTAGAAATTACTAAAGTTTGTACACAACATACACATGTGGAATATTGCTAACGTGTTACTTTAGCAATATTCCAATTGCTAAAGTGTTACTTTTACATAATACTTTTGGGTGTGTATCCACCAATTTAACTGTCAAACTTTCATAAAAGCTGTCTTAATGCAAGAAACGAAACCCTTAAACACATGAAATAATTAACTTTAAATAACTAAAAAGGTTTTGTTAACTTTTCACATGAAGTTGGATTAACAGCTAGTAAGATACCTTTGATTAAGTTGGTATACTAATGTTTAAACCAGGGGTGTCAAACGTACGGCCTGCGGGCCGGATCTGGCCCGCCGAACGATTTAGTCCGGCCCGGTGGCCAAATGCATTATCATTATTCAACGGCTGTGTCTCCTCGGTGCATCGACCGATCTGCACCAGATTTTTTGTGAGTCGTGGGGGATCGCTGCCCAACGCGTACGTGTGTATTGCATGGTAGACGGGCGAGGAAAATGCATGACAGCTTCTGCTGTGGCTGGCGGTGGGAGGTGCGCGTACCCTAGCGGTGGCCCATAGGCCAGAGCGGCGCTTGGCTGCGAGGGCCGATCATCACCGCTTGCGGTTTTAATTATTATTATTATTTATTCTTGTGACTTTTGAAACGGCTTTTTGGAGGCCTAAACATGCATGAAAACTCACCAAACTTTGCCCAAAATTGTCCCCCGTGAGAAATCGCATGATTTTAGTGTAATTGAAAACGGGCGTGGCAAACCTGCTCAACAGCGCCAACTAGAGTGAGTTGGGCCAAACCGTAACACGTAGAAAGCTGAAATTTTTTACCTAGGTAGGTTTTTTAAAATTATGAAAAAAAGTCTCTTGGGTGTATGCTCTAAAACCCACAGGAAGTCTGCTATTTTGGGTCAAAGGGTAAAATATTGGCCGTTTTTGCCTCAAACTTTAACGAACTAGTCCTAGGCATTTTAACCTATTACTTTCAATTTTTTTCAGCATGCAGTTAAGACATTGACTTTTAAAAGTTATCAAAGGTTTTATGAAATATGCATATTTGCCTGAGCTGTCGCATTGCAAAAATCAGGTTTGTGGAAAACCATTAAAAACGCATTAAATCAGTAAGCCCCAAGCCATGCTTTGTCTGACAATTATGAAACTCAGTAAGTGCATGTAACTTCATAGGCCCTACAAAAAAGCCTCTTGAAGCAATGGGCTACCTCCTACAGGAAATCATTCATTTCTCATCAAAGATGTCATTTTCCCATATTTTTGGGTGTTACATTTGAATAAACTACTCCTAAACCGTTACACTTATGGCATTCAAAGTTACTCCAAAAAATTCCTCACACATAGAGGATCAAAAGTTATCAAAAACATTTTTGCTACGTCCAACCATATTTTTTTGACAATTATTTATAACATGAATTGTGTTTTGAAGGAAAAAACATTTATTATTTCCAACACTAGATGGCAGCAAACCCAAATGTTTGGGCGTCATCTGTAAGTCACGGTACATATTTTACCAAACCATTCATACACATTCGTCCAAAAGTGGAAGCAGCTTTAAAATATCTTTAGCTGGCCTTTAAAAGAAAGAAGCTTTGATTCTTTAATCCTATATAAGGGAACCAGTTGATTGCATAAAAGTCTTGACAAGCAGCATTTCCTCCTGAAGAAGCGTAGAGTCACAGGGAGAGTTGTCTGCATTGTCCATGGCTTTGCAACAATCCCTCATACTGAGCAAGCATGAAGCAACAGGGGAAAAAAACCTCCTTCATTAACATGAAGGACAAACCTCCAGCAGAACCGGGCTCAGTATGAACGGTCATCTGCCTCGACCGACTGGGGGTTACAGAAGACAGAGCAGAGACACAACAAGACAGACAAAAAAAGCACAGAAGCACACAGTGATCCAGTAATCTGTTCTATATAACCACAACTGTTATGACTTTGGGCAATAACTAATGTGCAATAATCTATTTAATACACTGTGCTATAACCTGTGCAAGGATCCAGAAGAACTTCTTCTGCTTTCACCAAGTGAATATATGTCAGTACATGTGTATGTAGGCATGTGTATATATATATATATATATATATATATATATATATATATATATATATATATATATATATATATATATATATATATATATATATATATACACACACACACACTATTGAGCCGACAAGTGAATTTCTCCAATGTGAGATCAATAAAGACTATCTTATCTTATCTCATATCAAGACTTAGATTTGCCCACACAGGATTAGATGGTACATTATTCAAAATAGGGAAGCATAACACTGGCATATGTAAATATTGTGAGGAACAACAGACAGTTGAACGTATATGACACACTGTGAGAAAGTTCATAAAGATCAAGAGAAGAAGAAGACTTCCCAACAGCAGGGGGCGCACTCCAACAATCTGAAACGTGTCCGTTTGCCTGAGGAAGAAGTCCGTGATGTCACAGCTAACAACATTAGCACCACACATTGGAGAATTTAGGAGGGGAAACAGACAAACAGGTAAGGCTTTTTGGATTATATATGCATGTAGTGTAATATCCCCCACCACAACTTGAGGTGGGATGAGCAGTCTCAGTTCTGCGGCTAATTCTAGTGCCTTAAGGCGCTAATATTAGCGCTAATGCTAGCGCCTTAAGGCTAACGAGCAAGGCTCTTGTTTACATCCGGGTTCCGCTGGCTCAGAGCCTTTCTCTCTATGGCTCTGCGTTTGCTACCAGCACAGAGATGTATACGTAGACCAAAAGTTATGATCGGTGTTCAATCATAACTTTTGGAAGAACATCTCAAACTGGCCACAGATGCATGAATGAAAGCAGTGGTGGTCAAAGGTTTTCTTTGGGTTTATGCGAACCAGCAAGTCAGGAAGTGGAGCGGATTGACCATCTGACAACAACTTCCCTCGGTAAGCGTTTCTGTCGACAGACACACTGTCGCTGCTCCAGTTAATTAATGAATTATTTCCACCTGTGGCCATGTCACCTTTCAGCGTGTATTCACTGGCTTCCAGCAACTTAGCTGATAAACCAATCAGGGACCTCCTCAATATTCGCTGTAACGCTTTATTTAAAATTCGAAGAGTAAAGGCTAATTTACCATGACGCGCATTTGTCCCGCATTTGACAGGGTCCGATTTGGAAAAAGTTAAATAATAAATTAAATAATTTCACCTGCGCTTTTCTGAACAAAAGAAGGCAGAGCTGCAGTCAGAGCGGCTATCAGTCAATATGCAGCAGCTCCACCTGATGAGCCGCTGCGCACCACGACACTCTTAATAAAATGACAAGGATTTTGATTTGTACAGATTATTAAGGAAACGACGTAAAAAAAAAAACTGCAGCTACAACATGGACTGGAGAGCGGGTTCTAACTGGGTGAGGCCAGAGGTTATTCTCAGAGAGCTTTTATGAAGTAATTTTTTTTATTTTTACACGCAGTTGAGCGACACTGCAGAAGCAAGTCGTACTAGAAACCACTGAACAAGCCTCCTGTCTGTGGATCTATGGACTCATTTTACTCCAACCCCAAAACATCTGCCAAACAGAGTACTGCAGCCAAGATTAACTTCAACAATAACTTTACGAAATACATTAACATTTTGCTTATTAAAAATGTCCATATTTAAAAGCAAGTTATGTTTTTTTCTGATAAACTTTGAGCAATTTTATTAAACTTTTTAAAAAATTAACATCCCATCCTTCATCGATTTATACCGGCTTTTCCCTACAGGTGTGACGTCAAGCCGTATCTGATGGGGAAACGCAGCTCGGCGTCACACGGGGTCGTGGGGGGTGGGGGCTCGTCCATCCTGGACAGGTTGCCAGTCACAGGGCAACCTGTCCTGTGACACATACATATGCCTACATACACATGTACTGACATATATACCTGGTGATAGCAGCAGAAGTTCTTTGGATCATTGGACAGGTTATAGCACAGTGTATTAAATAGATTATTGCACATTAGTTATTGCCCAAAGTTATAACAGTTGTGGTTACAGTTACTGATAGCAGCAGAAGTCACTTCTTTCAGGATTATTGCACGGGTTATCGCACAGTGAATTAGATTATTGCACATTGGTTACAGTTACAGTGCAGCACTGTATATTCTGATAGCAGCAGGAATGAATGACTTGCGGTAGCGCTCCTTTTTACAGACAGGGTGTCTAAGTCTGCCACTAAAGGAGCTGCTCAGCTGCTCTACAGTCTGGCGCAGGGGGTGGAAGGTGTTGTCCATGATGGATGTGAACTTGGACAACACCCTCCTCTCAGCTACTTCCTCCGCTGAGTCCAGAGTGCAGCCCAGGACAGAAGTGGCCTTCCTCACCAGCTTATTCAGACTCATTCGGTCCCGTTCTGCGCTGCCTGGAGCCCAGCAGACGACAGCGTAGAGAAGGGCTGAGGCCACCACAGAGTCATAAAAAGTCTTAAGCAATAAACTGAGTATCTCCATGTTTTGTTGACAGAACAAGAGATTTGGGAAACACTGACATTTTTCAAAATTTTGTAACATTTTATTATTATAGCAACCAATCAATTAATTGTTAAAATAATCAATAGATTAATCAACAATGGAAATAATCTAGACCCAGAGTTTGTCTTTGCATCGTGTTTACTCCTGTAAGATATAAAAATTAATTAGCTTTGAACTGTTTTTGTTCCCCCTTAGGTCACAGCAGTGTCAGACATTGGTGGGAGGACTGTGGATGAGGCCACAAGACGTATGATGTTCTTCATCATGGACTATGGCCTGTCAAGGCAGTACAACTTTGTGGGCTGGAATGGAAAGTAGGAATTCAGGACTTTAAATCTGTTTGAAGTCATATTTGGTAAGTGCATAATGGATAATAACTGTAATATAGTAACTTTTGGATATTTGTGTCTGTCGAGGGAAATTTATGTATGTTATGAATTTAATTTTCTAATGTCAATAATACCCTCACCTTAAGGACATAAATGTCCCCTCAAAACAGGTGCTCCAGAAATGTTATCATATAAGAAATGTTTTCAAGATTTTCTTGCACAGATCTTCCAGTCAACAGCTGTTCTTATCAAAAAAATTACATTTTGTAATTTTTCCTTGGTTTTTAATTTTTTTATGGGCAATTTAATAAAGCCAGATTTTAGAAAGAAGTAAAAAAATGTGACAGCCTTGGCCAGTCAGCTTTGAATTTTGATCTTTTTTTCTTAGCTTTTTCCCAGTTCATTCTGACGTTTGCAGGTTTGTAAAGTCAATTATGTAAAGGGATACTTCACCCAAAATTACAATTTAAATCTTGGGTAATTGATATAAAACTGATCATTTGTTGGTAAATTTCACCTTAACATAGTTGACTTTACAATTGTAGTTGAGAGTTGTGTTGGTACATATAAAGTGACCATAAGATATGTTTCCCGCAGGAGCTTTAAAGAACAACACATTAACCAGACAGATCACCAGGAAGGATTTGGAGAGGGCAGTGTCGAAATGGCTGATCGGATCAAGGGACAGGGGATGCAATAGAAAGGTCCAACAGGTCCCTCCTTCCCATATGATGGACCATGTTTTTTGTGTTCCATGTTCTTTTTTGATATATAACCATTATAACTAGTTTCTTAAATTGTTATAATGGTTATTATATTACGTATAATATCGTATGTGTGTGTGTGTGTATTATGTACCTGATACGTAAAATACAATCTATTATATCTATTATCTATTATAAGTAAGGCAGCATTGGAGGAATCTTTAGAACCTGCACAGTGTTTGAACTGTTTAGAAGCAGTAGAGCTTTCTGAGCTATCTAAAATCTTAGCTTCATCTAAAACTTCTACCTGTGTGTTAGACCCAATCCCAACTAAGTTGTTTAAGGAGGTATTCCCTTTGATCAGTGGTCCTATTTTAGACATGATTAATCTATCCTTAGTAAATGGATATGTACCACAGGTTTTTAAAGTAGCTGTTATTAAACCTTTACTTAAGAAACCTTCTCTTGATCAAGATGAGCTAGTAAACTACAGACCTATATCTAATCTTTTCTTATCTAAAATTCTTGAGAAAGTAGTTGCTAATCAACTTTGTGAACATTTACAAAGCAATGACCTACTTGAGGAGTTTCAGTCAGGCTTCAGAGCTCATCATAGCACTGAAACAGCTCTGGTGAAGGTCACTAATGATATTCTCATGGCCTCAGATAATGGACTTGTGTCTGTACTTGTCCTGTTAGATCTCAGTACTGCATTTGATACAGTTGATCAAAATATTCTCCTGCAAAGACTTGAGCATACTGTAGGGATTAAGGGAAAAGCATTAGGCTGGTTTAAATCTTATCTGTCGGACAGATTCCAGTTTGTTCATGTTAATAATAAATCTTCCTTAAACTCTAGGGTCACCTGTGGAGTACCACAGGGTTCAGTCCTTGGACCAATTCTCTTTACTAAATATATGCTTCCGATCGGCAAAATTATCAGACAGCATGGGATTAATTTCCACTGTTATGCTGATGACACTCAGCTATATTTATCCATAAATCCTGATGAATCCAATCAATTACTTCAACTGCAGTCATGTCTTGATGACATCAAAAGCTGGATGACTTTAAATTTCCTGCATCTAAATTCTGACAAGACCGAAGTTGTAATCTTTGGGCCAGAGTCCTCAAAAAATAAACTTCTTAACCAATCACTTAATCTGGATGGCATTAACTTGGCCTCTGGTAATAAAGTAAAAAACCTTGGTGTTATTTTTGACCAAGACATGTCATTTAAATCCCATATTAAACAGGTTTCCAGAGTTTCCTTTTTTCACCTCCGGAATATCGCCAAAATTAGAAACATTCTGTCCAGGAGTGATGCTGAAAAACTAGTCCATGCATTTGTTACTTCAAGGCTGGACTATTGCAATTCGTTACTATCAGGAAGTCCACAAACTGCAGTTCAAAGCCTTCAGCTGATCCAAAATGCTGCAGCAAGAGTTCTGATGAAACTCAACAAGCGGGATCATATTTCTACAATTTTAGCTTCCCTTCATTGGCTTCCTGTGAAATCAAAAATAGAATTTAAAATTCTTCTTCTAACGTATAAAGCCCTTAATAATCAAGCTCCATCATATATCAGAGCTCTGATTACCCCGTATGTTCCTAACAGAGCACTTTGCTCTCAGACTGCAGGTCTGCTGGTGGTTCCTAGAGTCTCTAAAAGTAGAATGGGAGGCAGATCCTTTAGCTATCAGGCTCCTCTCCTGTGGAACCAATTCCCAGTTTTGGTCCGTGAAGCAGACACCCTGTCTACTTTTAAGACTAATCTTAAAACCTTCCTTTTTGACAAAGCTTATAACTAGAGTGGCTCATGTTACTCTGAGCTACCTTTTATAGTTTTACTGCTATAGGCTTAGGCTACTGGAGGACGTCAGGATCTAATTTTCTCACTCTATAGAGTTCTACTGTTCTTCAATTATGCATTACGTGTTGTCATTTCTGCTTTAATTTTCTGTTTCTCTCTTTTATCTTCATAGTAGGTACACCTGGTCTGGCGTTCTGTTAACTGTGACATCATCCAAAGAAGACGGCTCACCCGTTACTACCATCTAATGTAGAACAGATTACTGGATCAATGTGTGCTTCTGTGCTTTTTTTGTCTCTCTTGTTGTGTCTCTGCTCTGTCTTCTGTAACCCCCAGTCGGTCGAGGCAGATGACCGTTCATACTGAGCCCGGTTCTGCTGGAGGTTTTCCTTCCCGTTAATGGGGAGTTTTTCTTCCCACTGTCGCTTCATGCTTGCTCAGTATGAGGGATTGCAGCAAAGCCATGTACAATGCAGACGACTCTCCCTGTGGCTCTACGCTTCTCCAGGAGTGAATGCTGCTTGTCGAGACTTTGATGCAATCAACCGGTTTCCTTATATAGGAACATTTTTGACCAATCTGTATAATCTGACCCAATATGTATCAACTGGTTTCCTTATATAGGAACATTTTTGACCAATCTGTATAATCTGACCCAATATGTATAATATGACTGAACGTAACTTTGTAAAGTGCCTTGAGATGACATGTTTCATGATTTGGCGCTATATAAATAAAATTGAATTGAATTATTGCATTTGACCTAATAAAAACATGAATAATGTATTTTATTAGGTCAAATGTGTGTATGTATATGTATATATATATATATATATATATATATATATATATATATATATATATATATATATATATATATATTAGTGCATGCCATGCCAAGAGGCAACTCATGTGTTTTATATAAAGACAAATTAATTCAATCCAATTTTATTTATATAGTTCCAACATGTCATCTCTTTACAACCCCAGCGGTCCGGCCCGGTGGCCAAATGCATTATCATTATTCAACGGCTGTATCTCCTCGCTGCATCCACCAATCTGCACCAGATTTTTTGTGAGTCGTGGGGGAACGCTGCCGAAAGGGTTCGTGTGAATCGCCCAGTGGACGGGCGGGGAAAATGCGTGACAGCTTCTGCGGTGGCTGGCGGCAGGAGGTGCGCGTACCCCAGCGGTGCTTGGCTGCGAGGGCCGCTCATCGCCGCTTGCGGCTTTAATTATTATTATTATTTATTCTTGGGACTTTTGAAACGGCTTTTTGGAGGCCTAAACATGCATGAAAACTCACCAAACTTTGCCCAAAATTGTCCCCCGTGAGAAATCGCATGATTTTAGTGTAATTGAAAACGGGCGTGGCAAACCTGCTCAACAGCGCCAACTAGAGTGAGTTGGGCCAAACCGTAACACGTAGAAAGCTGAAATTTTTTGCCTAGGTAGGTTTTTTTAAATTATGAAAAAAAGTCTCTTGGGTGTATGCTCTAAAACCCACAGGAAGTCTGCTATTTTGGGTCAAAGGGTAAAATATTGGCCGTTTTTGCCTCAAACTTTAACGAACTAGTCCTAGGCATTTTAACCTATTACTTTCAATTTTTTTCAGCATGCAGTTAAGACATTGACTTTTAAAAGTTATCAAAGGTTTTATGAAATATGCATATTTGCCTGAGCTGTCGCATTGCAAAAATCAGGTTTGTGGAAAACCATTAAAAACGCATTAAATCAGTAAGCCCCAAGCCATGCTTTGTCTGAGAATTATGAAACTCAGTAAGTGCATGTAACTTCATAGGCCCTACAAAAAAGCCTCTTGAAGCAATGGGCTACCTCCTACAGGAAATCATTCATTTCTCATCAAAGATGTCATTTTCCCATATTTTTGGGTGTTACATTTGAATAAACTACTCCTAAACCGTTACACTTATGGCATTCAAAGTTACTCCAAAAAATTCCTCACACATAGAGGATCAAAAGTTATCAAAAACATTTTTGCTACGTCCAACCATATTTTTTTGACAATTATTTATAACATGAATTGTGTTTTGAAGGAAAAAACATTTATTATTTCCAACACTAGATGGCAGCAAACCCAAATGTTTGGGCGTCATCTGTAAGTCACGGTACATATTTTACCAAACCATTCATACACATTCGTCCAAAAGTGGAAGCAGCTTTAAAATATCTTTAGCTGGCCTTTAAAAGAAAGAAGCTTTGATTCTTTAATCCTATATAAGGGAACCAGTTGATTGCATAAAAGTCTTGACAAGCAGCATTTCCTCCTGAAGAAGCGTAGAGTCACAGGGAGAGTTGTCTGCATTGTCCATGGCTTTGCAACAATCCCTCATACTGAGCAAGCATGAAGCAACAGGGGAAAAAAACCTCCTTCATTAACATGAAGGACAAACCTCCAGCAGAACCGGGCTCAGTATGAACGGTCATCTGCCTCGACCGACTGGGGGTTACAGAAGACAGAGCAGAGACACAACAAGACAGACAAAAAAAGCACAGAAGCACACAGTGATCCAGTAATCTGTTCTATATAACCACAACTGTTATGACTTTGGGCAATAACTAATGTGCAATAATCTATTTAATACACTGTGCTATAACCTGTGCAAGGATCCAGAAGAACTTCTTCTGCTTTCACCAAGTGAATATATGTCAGTACATGTGTATGTAGGCATGTGTATATATATATATATATATATATATATATATATATATATATATATACACACACACTATTGAGCCGACAAGTGAATTTCTCCAATGTGAGATCAATAAAGACTATCTTATCTTATCTCATATCAAGACTTAGATTTGCCCACACAGGATTAGATGGTACATTATTCAAAATAGGGAAGCATAACACTGGCATATGTAAATATTGTGAGGAACAACAGACAGTTGAACGTATATGACACACTGTGAGAAAGTTCATAAAGATCAAGAGAAGAAGAAGACTTCCCAACAGCAGGGGGCGCACTCCAACAATCTGAAACGTGTCCGTTTGCCTGAGGAAGAAGTCCGTGATGTCACAGCTAACAACATTAGCACCACACATTGGAGAATTTAGGAGGGGAAACAGACAAACAGGTAAGGCTTTTTGGATTATATATGCATGTAGTGTAATATCCCCCACCACAACTTGAGGTGGGATGAGCAGTCTCAGTTCTGCGGCTAATTCTAGTGCCTTAAGGCGCTAATATTAGCGCTAATGCTAGCGCCTTAAGGCTAACGAGCAAGGCTCTTGTTTACATCCGGGTTCCGCTGGCTCAGAGCCTTTCTCTCTATGGCTCTGCGCTGGCTACCAGCACAGAGATGTATACGTAGACCAAAAGTTATGATCGGTGTTCAATCATAACTTTTGGAAGAACATCTCAAACTGGCCACAGATGCATGAATGAAAGCAGTGGTGGTCAAAGGTTTTCTTTGGGTTTATGCGAACCAGCAAGTCAGGAAGTGGAGCGGATTGACCATCTGACAACAACTTCCCTCGGTAAGCGTTTCTGTCGACAGACACACTGTCGCTGCTCCAGTTAATTAATGAATTATTTCCACCTGTGGCCATGTCACCTTTCAGCGTGTATTCACTGGCTTCCAGCAACTTAGCTGATAAACCAATCAGGGACCTCCTCAATATTCGCTGTAACGCTTTATTTAAAATTCGAAGAGTAAAGGCTAATTTACCATGACGCGCATTTGTCCCGCATTTGACAGGGTCCGATTTGGAAAAAGTTAAATAATAAATTAAATAATTTCACCTGCGCTTTTCTGAACAAAAGAAGGCAGAGCTGCAGTCAGAGCGGCTATCAGTCAATATGCAGCAGCTCCACCTGATGAGCCGCTGCGCACCACGACACTCTTAATAAAATGACAAGGATTTTGATTTGTACAGATTATTAAGGAAACGACGTAAAAAAAAAACTGCAGCTACAACATGGACTGGAGAGCGGGTTCTAACTGGGTGAGGCCAGAGGTTATTCTCAGAGAGCTTTTATGAAGTAATTTTTTTTATTTTTACACGCAGTTGAGCGACACTGCAGAAGCAAGTCGTACTAGAAACCACTGAACAAGCCTCCTGTCTGTGGATCTATGGACTCATTTTACTCCAACCCCAAAACATCTGCCAAACAGAGTACTGCAGCCAAGATTAACTTCAACAATAACTTTACGAAATACATTAACATTTTGCTTATTAAAAATGTCCATATTTAAAAGCAAGTTATGTTTTTTTCTGATAAACTTTGAGCAATTTTATTAAACTTTTTAAAAAATTAACATCCCATCCTTCATCGATTTATACCGGCTTTTCCCTACAGGTGTGACGTCAAGCCGTATCTGATGGGGAAACGCAGCTCGGCGTCACACGGGGTCGTGGGGGGTGGGGGCTCGTCCATCCTGGACAGGTTGCCAGTCACAGGGCAACCTGTCCTGTGACACATACATATGCCTACATACACATGTACTGACATATATACCTGGTGATAGCAGCAGAAGTTCTTTGGATCATTGGACAGGTTATAGCACAGTGTATTAAATAGATTATTGCACATTAGTTATTGCCCAAAGTTATAACAGTTGTGGTTACAGTTACTGATAGCAGCAGAAGTCACTTCTTTCAGGATTATTGCACGGGTTATCGCACAGTGAATTAGATTATTGCACATTGGTTACAGTTACAGTGCAGCACTGTATATTCTGATAGCAGCAGGAATGAATGACTTGCGGTAGCGCTCCTTTTTACAGACAGGGTGTCTAAGTCTGCCACTAAAGGAGCTGCTCAGCTGCTCTACAGTCTGGCGCAGGGGGTGGAAGGTGTTGTCCATGATGGATGTGAACTTGGACAACACCCTCCTCTCAGCTACTTCCTCCGCTGAGTCCAGAGTGCAGCCCAGGACAGAAGTGGCCTTCCTCACCAGCTTATTCAGACTCATTCGGTCCCGTTCTGCGCTGCCTGGAGCCCAGCAGACGACAGCGTAGAGAAGGGCTGAGGCCACCACAGAGTCATAAAAAGTCTTAAGCAATAAACTGAGTATCTCCATGTTTTGTTGACAGAACAAGAGATTTGGGAAACACTGACATTTTTCAAAATTTTGTAACATTTTATTATTATAGCAACCAATCAATTAATTGTTAAAATAATCAATAGATTAATCAACAATGGAAATAATCTAGACCCAGAGTTTGTCTTTGCATCGTGTTTACTCCTGTAAGATATAAAAATTAATTAGCTTTGAACTGTTTTTGTTCCCCCTTAGGTCACAGCAGTGTCAGACATTGGTGGGAGGACTGTGGATGAGGCCACAAGACGTATGATGTTCTTCATCATGGACTATGGCCTGTCAAGGCAGTACAACTTTGTGGGCTGGAATGGAAAGTAGGAATTCAGGACTTTAAATCTGTTTGAAGTCATATTTGGTAAGTGCATAATGGATAATAACTGTAATATAGTAACTTTAGGATATTTGTGTCTGTCGAGGGAAATTTATGTATGTTATGAATTTAATTTTCTAATGTCAATAATACCCTCACCTTAAGGACATAAATGTCCCCTCAAAACAGGTGCTCCAGAAATGTTATCATATAAGAAATGTTTTCAAGATTTTCTTGCACAGATCTTCCAGTCAACAGCTGTTCTTATCAAAAAAATTACATTTTGTAATTTTTCCTTGGTTTTTAATTTTTTTATGGGCAATTTAATAAAGCCAGATTTTAGAAAGAAGTAAATAAATGTGACAGCCTTGGCCAGTCAGCTTTGAATTTTGATCTTTTTTTCTTAGCTTTTTCCCAGTTCATTCTGACGTTTGCAGGTTTGTAAAGTCAATTATGTAAAGGGATACTTCACCCAAAATTACAATTTAAATCTTGGGTAATTGATATAAAACTGATCATTTGTTGGTAAATTTCACCTTAACATAGTTGACTTTACAATTGTAGTTGAGAGTTGTGTTGGTACATATAAAGTGACCATAAGATATGTTTCCCGCAGGAGCTTTAAAGAACAACACATTAACCAGACAGATCACCAGGAAGGATTTGGAGAGGGCAGTGTCGAAATGGCTGATCGGATCAAGGGACAGGGGATGCAATAGAAAGGTCCAACAGGTCCCTCCTTCCCATATGATGGACCATGTTTTTTGTGTTCCATGTTCTTTTTTGATATATAACCATTATAACTAGTTTCTTAAATTGTTATAATGGTTATTATATTACGTATAATATCGTATGTGTGTGTGTGTGTATTATGTACCTGATACGTAAAATACAATCTATTATATCTATTATCTATTATAAGTAAGGCAGCATTGGAGGAATCTTTAGAACCTGCACAGTGTTTGAACTGTTTAGAAGCAGTAGAGCTTTCTGAGCTATCTAAAATCTTAGCTTCATCTAAAACTTCTACCTGTGTGTTAGACCCAATCCCAACTAAGTTGTTTAAGGAGGTATTCCCTTTGATCAGTGGTCCTATTTTAGACATGATTAATCTATCCTTAGTAAATGGATATGTACCACAGGTTTTTAAAGTAGCTGTTATTAAACCTTTACTTAAGAAACCTTCTCTTGATCAAGATGAGCTAGTAAACTACAGACCTATATCTAATCTTCTTTTCTTATCTAAAATTCTTGAGAAAGTAGTTGCTAATCAACTTTGTGAACATTTACAAAGCAATGACCTACTTGAGGAGTTTCAGTCAGGCTTCAGAGCTCATCATAGCACTGAAACAGCTCTGGTGAAGGTCACTAATGATATTCTCATGGCCTCAGATAATGGACTTGTGTCTGTACTTGTCCTGTTAGATCTCAGTACTGCATTTGATACAGTTGATCAAAATATTCTCCTGCAAAGACTTGAGCATACTGTAGGGATTAAGGGAAAAGCATTAGGCTGGTTTAAATCTTATCTGTCGGACAGATTCCAGTTTGTTCATGTTAATAATAAATCTTCCTTAAACTCTAGGGTCACCTGTGGAGTACCACAGGGTTCAGTCCTTGGACCAATTCTCTTTACTAAATATATGCTTCCGATCGGCAAAATTATCAGACAGCATGGGATTAATTTCCACTGTTATGCTGATGACACTCAGCTATATTTATCCATAAATCCTGATGAATCCAATCAATTACTTCAACTGCAGTCATGTCTTGATGACATCAAAAGCTGGATGACTTTAAATTTCCTGCATCTAAATTCTGACAAGACCGAAGTTGTAATCTTTGGGCCAGAGTCCTCAAAAAATAAACTTCTTAACCAATCACTTAATCTGGATGGCATTAACTTGGCCTCTGGTAATAAAGTAAAAAACCTTGGTTTTATTTTTGACCAAGACATGTCATTTAAATCCCATATTAAACAGGTTTCCAGAGTTTCCTTTTTTCACCTCCGGAATATCGCCAAAATTAGAAACATTCTGTCCAGGAGTGATGCTGAAAAACTAGTCCATGCATTTGTTACTTCAAGGCTGGACTATTGCAATTCGTTACTATCAGGAAGTCCACAAACTGCAGTTCAAAGCCTTCAGCTGATCCAAAATGCTGCAGCAAGAGTTCTGATGAAAATCAACAAGCGGGATCATATTTCTCCAATTTTAGCTTCCCTTCATTGGCTTCCTGTGAAATCAAAAATAGAATTTAAAATTCTTCTTCTAACGTATAAAGCCCTTAATAATCAAGCTCCATCATATATCAGAGCTCTGATTACCCCGTATGTTCCTAACAGAGCACTTTGCTCTCAGACTGCAGGTCTGCTGGTGGTTCCTAGAGTCTCTAAAAGTAGAATGGGAGGCAGATCCTTTAGCTATCAGGCTCCTCTCCTGTGGAACCAATTCCCAGTTTTGGTCCGTGAAGCAGACACCCTGTCTACTTTTAAGACTAATCTTAAAACCTTCCTTTTTGACAAAGCTTATAACTAGAGTGGCTCATGTTACTCTGAGCTACCTTTTATAGTTTTACTGCTATAGGCTTAGGCTACTGGAGGACGTCAGGATCTAATTTTCTCACTCTATAGAGTTCTACTGTTCTTCAATTATGCATTACGTGTTGTCATTTCTGCTTTAATTTTCTGTTTCTCTCTTTTATCTTCATAGTAGGTACACCTGGTCTGGCGTTCTGTTAACTGTGACATCATCCAAAGATGACGGCTTACCCGCTATTACCATCAAATGTAGAACAGATTACTGGATCAATGTGTGCTTCTGTGCTTTTTTTGTCTCTCTTGTTGTGTCTCTGCTCTGTCTTCTGTAACCCCCAGTCGGTCGAGGCAGATGACCGTTCATACTGAGCCCGGTTCTGCTGGAGGTTTTCCTTCCCGTTAATGGGGAGTTTTTCTTCCCACTGTCGCTTCATGCTTGCTCAGTATGAGGGATTGCAGCAAAGCCATGTACAATGCAGACGACTCTCCCTGTGGCTCTACGCTTCTCCAGGAGTGAATGCTGCTTGTCGAGACTTTGATGCAATCAACCGGTTTCCTTATATAGGAACATTTTTGACCAATCTGTATAATCTGACCCAATATGTATCAACTGGTTTCCTTATATAGGAACATTTTTGACCAATCTGTATAATCTGACCCAATATGTATAATATGATTGAACGTAACTTTGTAAAGTGCCTTGAGATGACATGTTTCATGATTTGGCGCTATATAAATAAAATTGAATTGAATTATTGCATTTGACCTAATAAAAACATGAATAATGTATTTTATTAGGTCAAATGTGTGTATGTATATGTATATATATATATATATATATATATATATATATATATATATATATATATATATATATATATATATATATATATATATATATATATTAGTGCATGCCATGCCAAGAGGCAACTCATGTGTTTTATATAAAGACAAATTAATTCAATCCAATTTTATTTATATAGTTCCAACATGTCATCTCTTTACAACCCCAGCGGTCCGGCCCGGTGGCCAAATGCATTATCATTATTCAACGGCTGTATCTCCTCGCTGCATCCACCAAGCTGCACCAGATTTTTTGTGAGTCGTGGGGGAGCGCTGCCGAAAGGGTTCGTGTGAATCGCCCAGTGGACGGGCGGGGAAAATGCGTGACAGCTTCTGCGGTGGCTGGCGGCAGGAGGTGCGCGTACCCCAGCGGTGCTTGGCTGCGAGGGCCGCTCATCGCCGCTTGCGGCTTTAATTATTATTATTATTTATTCTTGGGACTTTTGAAACGGCTTTTTGGAGGCCTAAACATGCATGAAAACTCACCAAACTTTGCCCAAAATTGTCCCCCGTGAGAAATCGCATGATTTTAGTGTAATTGAAAACGGGCGTGGCAAACCTGCTCAACAGCGCCAACTAGAGTGAGTTGGGCCAAACCGTAACACGTAGAAAGCTGAAATTTTTTACCTAGGTAGGTTTTTTAAAATTATGAAAAAAAGTCTCTTGGGTGTATGCTCTAAAACCCACAGGAAGTCTGCTATTTTGGGTCAAAGGGTAAAATATTGGCCGTTTTTGCCTCAAACTTTAATGAACTAGTCCTAGGCATTTTAACCTATTACTTTCAAATTTTTTCAGCATGCAGTTAAGACATTGACGTTTAAAAGTTATCAAAGGTTTTATGAAATATGCATATTTGCCTGAGCTGTCGCATTGCAAAAATCAGGTTTGTGGAAAACCATTAAAAACGCATTAAATCAGTAAGCCCCAAGCCATGCTTTGTCTGAGAATTATGAAACTCGGTAAGGGCATGTAACTTCATAGGCCCCACAAAAAAGCCTCTTGAAGCAATGGGCTACCTCCTACAGGAAATCATTCATTTCTCATCAAAGATGTCATTTTCCCATATTTTTGGGGGTTACATTTGAATAAACTACTCCTAAACCGTTACACTTATGGCATTCAAAGTTACTCCAAAAAATTCCTCACACATAGAGGATCAAAAGTTATCAAAAACATTTTTGCTACGTCCAACCATATTTTTTTGACAATTATTTATAACATGAATTGTGTTTTGAAGGAAAAAACATTTATTATTTCCAACACTAGATGGCAGCACACCCAAATGTTTGGGCGTCATCTGTAAGTCACGGTACATATTTTACCAAACCATTTATACACATTCGTCCAAAAGTGGAAGCAGCTTTAAAATATCTTTAGCTGGCCTTTAAAAGAAATAAGATTTTAATCTTTAATCCTATATGTAGGAGCGCAAATGCATTGATTGGGTAATTAGCGTTCATGTCTTTTTAAGGGGGGAACTTTTCTTTGATAGGTAGGTTTTCCACCCGGAAGGGGAAAACAGTTTTTGACCGCAAAAAGATAAATACAAGCAAGCAAGTCTGCTTTATATGTTGTCTGGAGATGTGTTCATGTATGATGGACATTTGATATGCAAAGAGGAAAATAAATGGACGAAGCGTTCAACATGCCCTGACGACTCGGACTCTAATTCATCCCAAAACGGTAACAATAAGCGCGTCAACTCTATTACCCCGATGCAGCACCTCAGTGGCTTAAAGTATTAGCTTGGCCGCTACAAAACCAGTCAAAAACTGTTTGTGCATCTTCACGAACTGTGCATAAGTAAAGATACGTGTTTCTGCATGGTTGATGGTGGTGATTGCGCAAGATAAGACTGGGCTGGAGGTTACGTGTTTGGAGTGGAGCATCAGCTGATCGAACTCAGCTCACCTGAGGTGACGTCGGACAGGATAGACATCGGTGAGGACGCAGTTGATCAGCTCGGCGCTGGATTTGAACAATCATTCGTCTGGATTAGGTATGTGTAGCGCTACCACCGATATGATGGCCATCTAAATATAGTGTGCACACATAAGGGCGTAATTCCAATGCATCGGTTGCTGAAGTGGATGAACAATTAATTTTGAATCAACAAACTGTTGCCATCTGTGGACTGTCGGACTTTAATTATGGAGGATTGCGCGGCTAAAATGGATAAACATTTTAGCCGAGGGAACCAGTTGATTGCATTAAGGTCTTGACAAGCAGCATTTCCTCCTGAAAAAGCGTAGAGCCACAGGGAGAGTAGTCTGCATTGTCCATGGCTTTGCAACAATCCCTCATACTGAACAAGCATGAAGCAACAGGGAAAAAAAACCTCCCCATTAACAGGAAGGAAAAACCTCTAGCAGAACCGGGCTCAGTATGAACGGTCATCTGCCTCGACCGACTGGGGGTTACAGAAGACAGAGCAGAGACACAACAAGACAGACAAAAAAGCACAGAAGCACACATTGATCCAGCAATCTGTTCTATATAACCACAACTGTTATAACTTTGGGCAATAAATAATGTGCAATAATCTATTTAATACACTGTGCTATAACCTGTGCAATGATCCGGAAGAACTTCTGCTGCTATCACCAAGTGAATATATGTCAGTACATGTGAATGTAGGCCTATATATATATATATATATATATATATATATATATATATATACAAGATCGGCTTTCTATCACCTGAAGAACATTTCCAGGATTAAAGGACTGATGTCTCAGCAGGATCTGGAAAAACTAATCCATGCGTTTATCTTTAGTAGAATCGATTACTGCAACGGTGTTTTCACAGGTCTGCCTAAAAAGTGGATCAGACAGTTGCAGCTGATCCAGAACGCTGCTGAACGCATCTAAATACATCACAGACTTGTTATCAGTGTATCAACCATCCAGAGCACTAAGGTCTTCTGGCTCCAGCCTTCTCTGCGTACCTACAGCCAGAACTAAACAAGGAGAAGCAGCATTTAGTTCCTACGCTCCACTTATCTGGAACAAACTTCCAGAAAACTGTAAAAGTGCGGAAAACCTGAGTTCTTTTTAATCAAGATTAAAAACACATTTGTTTAGGACTGTTTTTGACTGTTCTAGTTAAACTGTTCTACTGAAACAGCATTAGTTCAACTTTTTTAGTCCAGCTGTTTATTAATGTCTACATTATCTGTTTTCTTTTCCTGTATTTTAATCATGTAAAGCACTTTGCATTGTCTCTGTACTGAATTGTGCTATACAAATAAATTTGCCTTGCCTTGCCTTTATTTATTTATTTATTTATTTATATATATATATATATATATATATATATATATTATATTATATATATATATATATATATATTATATATATATATATAATATATATATATATATATATATATATATATATAATGTGTGTGTGTGTATGTATGTATGTATGTATGTATGTATGTATGTATGTATATAACCGGGAAGTACACATGACATCACCTGCCTACTCCGATTTCTTTTGTATTTTTTTAATTCTTACTTTTTTTCTCATTTTCTTTTTGATCCACTGTATATAGGAAGATACACTGTATATAACTGATGCACCCTTTCCTACTGCTGACTATTGACTGACTATTGAGCCGATGTGACAAGTGAATTTCTCCAATGTGAGATCAATAAAGACTATCTTATCTTATATCAAGACTTAGATTTGCCCACACAGGATTAAATGGTACATTATTCAAAATAGGGAAGCATAACACTGGCAGATGTGAATATTGTGAGGAACAAGACACAGTTGAACATATATGACACACTGTGAGAAAAATTCATAAAGAACAAGAGAAGAAGAAGACTCCCAACAGCAGGGGGCGCACTCCAACAATCTGAAACGTGTCCGTTTGCCTGAGGAAGAAGTCCGTGATGTCACAGCTAACAACATTAGCACCACACATTGGAGAATTTAGGAGGGGAAACAGACAAACAGGTAAGGCTTTTTGGATTATATATGCATGTAGTGTAATATCCCCCACCACAACTTGAGGTGGGATGAGCAGTCTCAGTTCTGCGGCTAATTCTAGCGTCTTAAGGTGCTACTTATAGCGCTAATGCTAGCGCCCTAAGGCTAGCGAGCAAGGCTCTTGTTTACATCCGGGTTCCGCTGGCTCAGAGCCTTTCTCTCTATGGCTCTGCGCTGGCTACCAGCACAGACATGTATACGTAGACCAAAAGTTATGATCGGTGTTCAATCATAACTTTTGGAAGAACATCTCAAACTGGCCACAGATGCATGAATGAAAGCAGTGGTGGTCAAAGGTTTTCTTTGGGTTTATGCGAACCAGCAAGTCAGGAAGTGGAGCGGATTGACCATCTGACAACAACTGCCCTCGGTAAGCGTGTCTGTCGATAGACACACTGTCGCTGCTCCAGTTAATTAATGAATTATTTCCACCTGTGGCCATGTCACCTTTCAGCGTGTATTCACTGGCTTCCAGCAACTTAGCTGATAAACCAATCAGGGACCTTGTAATGTGCGATCAGTGTTAAACTAAAATGTATGACATCATAGTGTTGGTTATATGTCCTGCATTGTCCAGGTTGTGGTTGGCCTTGTTTGTTCATATGATTAATTTATACTGAAGGTGACAGGGAGCCAGTGGAGGTAATGTTCAGATGTGAAGTAGATGATGTAAAGATGTAAATTGCTGTCTTTTGTACTAGTTGTAATTTATGGAGGTTTTCTGGAGGACAGGGAGGGAAGGGAGCTGACAGTGTAAAGTGGACTGTGGACCAGTTTGGTTAAAGTGTTAAGGAAGAACTTGATGTTCCCGATATGAAAGTTAACCAGGTGATGTTATGGATGTGGACAGTGGAGGAGAGGATGGGAGGCTGTCCAGGAAGACACCAAGGCTCTGAAGCTGAAAGGTGGGACAGAGACATGAATGGTCAGTGGATATTGTAAAACTACCAGATTTGGTTCAAGTTGACTCTGCACAATAAGCAAGTGAGGTAACTAATGTGGCATTATTTCCACGGTCCCGGGAATATATGGGCTGACTAGGAATTTTTTTCAGTCAAACTGATTATTTTAGCTTTAACCCATGACGTAGACGCCCCGTCGTCGGGTGAGAGGCGTGCCGACAGAGCGGCCATCTTAGGTCAGACCAAGCTGCGCTCAGAGAGAATACACGTCAATGCAGCAAAATGTACTTTATGTTTTCAGACACTCTGAATCCAGCCGTGGATATTAACCCTGTGGAGCTCCCGACGGACAGTTTTGGTAGAAACAGGAGAGTTGAGGTGCACGTTTAGTTCTGCCGTGATTTGGGGAGCCGTGGTTTCATGTTTTTTGGATACAATCCGGGTAAGCACTCTAACATCCCTTTCAGACAGCTTCCTCTTGCGTCCACAGTTAATCCTGTTGGATGTGGTTCGTCCTTCTTGGTGGTATGCTGACATTACCCTGGACACCGTGGCTCTTGATACATCACAAAGACTTGCTGTCTTGGTCACAGATGCGCCAGCAAGACGTGCACCAACAATTTGTCCTCTTTTGAACTCTGGTATGTCACCCATAATGTTGTGTGCATTGCAATATTTTGAGCAAAACTGTGCTCTTACCCTGCTAATTGGACCTTCACACTCTTCCCTTATTGGTTCAATGTGCAATTAATGAAGATTGGCCACCAGGCTGGTCCAATTTAGCCATGAAACCTCCCACACTAAAATGAGAGGTGTTTCAGTTTCATTGTCCAACCCCTGTATGTATATATATATATATATATATAAATACATATATAAATACATACATATATGCACATGTACTGACATATATTCAGGTGATAGAAAGCCGATCATGCAATTGTCTTTAGACAATATATATATATATATATATATATATATATATATATATATATATATATATATATATATACCTACATACACATGTACTGACATATATTCACTTGGTGATAGCAGCAGAAGTTCTTCGGATCATTGCACAGGTTATCGCACAGTGAATTACATAGATTATTGCACATTGGTTACAGTTACAGTGCAGCACTGTATAATCTGATTGCAGCAGGAATGAATGACTTGCGGTAGCGCTCCTTTTTACAGACAGGGTGTCTAAGTCTGGCACTAAAGGAGCTGCTCAGCTCCTCTACAGTCTGGTGCAGGGGGTGGAAGGTGTTGTCCATGATGGATGTGAACTTGGACAACACCCTCCTCTCAGCTACTTTCTCCACTGAGTCCAGAGTGCAGCCCAGGACAGAAGTGGCCTTCCTCACCAGCTTATTCAGCCTCATTCTGTCCCGTTCTGCGCTGTCTGGAGCCCAGCAGACGACAGCGTAGAGAAGGGCTGAGGCCACCACAGAGTCATAAAAAGTCTTAAGCAGGGGCCTGCTCACTCCAAAGGAACTCAGCCTCCTCAGGAGGTGGAGGCGGCTCTGGCCCTTCTTATGCAGAGCGTCGGTGTTATGAGTCCAGTCCAGCTTATTACTGACGTGAACACCCAACAAAAGAGTCCTACGTCTCTGATTTCAGCTTCATAAATGTGAATATTTCTGTTTTCTTTGCTCATTTATGGCAATAAACTGAGTATCTCCATGTTTTGTTGACAGAACAAGAGATTTGGGAAACACTGATATTTTTCAAAATTTTGTAACATTTTATTATTATAGCAACCAATCAATTAATTGTTTAAAATAATCAATAGATTAATTAACAATGAAAATAATCTAGACCCAGAGTTTGTCTTTGCATCGTGTTTACTCCTGTGAGCTATAAAAATGAATTAGCTTTGAACTGTTTTTGTTCCCCCTTAGGTCACAGCAGTGTCAGACATTGGTGGGAGGACTGTGGATGAGGCCACGAGACGTATGATGTTCTTCATCATGGACTATGGCCTGTCAAGGCAGTACAATTTTATGGGCTGGAATGGAAAGTAGGAATTCAGGACTTTAAATCTGTTTGAAGTCATATTTGGTAAGTGCATAATGGATAATAACTGTAATATACTAACTTTAGGATATTTGTGTCTGTCGAGGGAAATTTATGTATGTTAGGGTTAGGGGAAATACAACCCCACCTACAAACAACCGCACCTGGCTTGATGGAGAAACCAGGAGAACAGCTGAGCATCTTTACGACAATGCACTTTTACTTTCGCCCTCTGGGGGAGCCTCGCTGGAAAATCAACCCCGGTTGCATAGTATACCTTTAACTGGGACTAGTTTGTTGTCAAGTATTAATTGAGGTAACGGCAGTATACCTGTATGAATTGAAATTTAAATCTTGCGCTCCAAGCAAATAAGCACGCACACACGCGCTAGCAATCAGAAAGAGGAAAGGCGGGATTTAAGGCAGTACAACCAATGAGAGTTAAGTTTAAAAAAATGCACAGAGCACAGTCACGTGTGCTGCCGATTTAAAGGGGCAGGCAGTCAGACAGCGGCAGCAGCAGCCGCGGAGCTGCGAGAGGAGAAGAAGGGAAAAGTGAGGCACGTTATGTGGATCATGTAACCGTGCCACGGTAACTGTGGCAATTTAGATCTAAATTATTTTTATTTTGGACATGCACACACACACACACATAAAAAAACACTGACAAAAGGGCACTTTGGGCATCAAGGGGCAAAGGGGCAGGTGACCAAGCCCCCCGCCCCCCTCTGCACGTCCCTGCTGTTAGCTGTGATATCACGTCTTTCTTCCTCAGCCAAACCGGCGCCTTTCAGTTTTTTTCAGGTGCGCCCCCTGCTGTCGGGAAGTCTTCTGCTTCTTCTTTTTCTTTATGGATTTTTTTTGCCGGTTGGCACGCAACCAAATGGTGCATTACCGCCACCAACTGGTATGGAGTGTGGATCAGAATTATTTATACTAAACAAAACAAGTCACAATCAAATTAACAAAACAATATAAACAAAACCAAAAAAAGATTTCAAATCCTCTCAATTACATTTATTAATCTAAGATAATGAAAAATAATCACATAACAATTATCTCTGGAGTTTTTCTAAGTATTTCTATTAAATCAAATTGTATTCTTTTCCTTTTTAGATTTTGGACCATTTCTCTCCTTTCTCTTTCGTACTTCCTACAGTATACCATAACGTGTTCAACTGTCTCTTGTTGCTCACAATATTCACATCTGCCATTGTTATGTTTACCTATTTAGAATAATGTATTATTTAATCCTGTGTGCCCAAATCTAAGTCCTGATATAATTGTTTCTTCTCCTACACAGGAAAAATTAGAGAGTACTTTTTTCAGAGTTACCATTATTTTCCTCTAAAAGAGTAATATTTATTAACTTCGGAGTGTAATTACTTCCAGTCGTCACTAGAGTAGGAGGAAAAAAATAGAGTCAATCATATTGGAGTAATATCAAGACCACGCCCCCTAATGTTCCTTAGGTTTCGTTTTTGCCGTCATTTTCCATCCCAGCAGTTGGAAGGTCAAGGTGAAGACGGATGTTTGCCGGGTAAGTCAGCAAAGTACAAAAATCTATTTTATTTAAGACAAAATGTCAGCAGAATTTTGTTACCTTACTTGGGAGATAATGCTTGTGAGTTTGTGTGTCTCAAACATGCAGTTATGTCGATGCTAACGTTAGCTTCAGCACAGACTATATCTTTAGATGTGAATTTAAACCAAATTTCACTGTTGTTAGCTTAACTTACCACGTGTGTTTTTACTGGCCATTTTGAAGGTTTGCTCTGTATTGAGTTGTGCCCTTGGTTTGCAATTGTATTTTATTTAAAATGTTCTGTGTACCAGTCTATTATATGTGGGATGTTTTCTCTGCTGTGCGGGTAGCAAGCTTGACCGTGAGGTTTTACCAGACTTCAGTTAACAAGTGGGGTTTTTGTGTGCACCGTCAGCAAGCACGTGTATTTTACTCTGAATTGAGGCATCAGTTAGCTAGTGTGTGTGTTTGGACCGATAGCAATCACGTGTAAGGTTATCTTCTTTGAACTGATTAATTTACATCGACTGTTTTAATTGCTTTCCGTTCTGTATTGTTATTTATTTATTTATTTTGTATGTGGACCGTTTTTACCTGGTAATTTGCTAGCAAGCACGTGTATTTTACTCTGAATTGAGTCACCACTTGGCTAGTGTGTGTTCGGACCGTTAGCAAGCACGTGCATTTTACTCTGAATTGAGTCACCACTTAGCTAGTGTGTGTGTGTGTGTGTGTTTGGACCGATAGCAATCACGTGTAAGGTTATCTTCTTTGAACTGATTAATTTACATCGACTGTTTTAATTGCTTTCCGTTCTGTATTGTTATTTATTTATTTTATTTTTTTTGTATGTGGACCGTTTTTACCTGGTATTTTGCTAGCAAGCACGTGCATTTTACTCTGATGGAGTCATGGAACAAACATGTCCTCAAGGACAGTTTCGGATAGTTTTCCCACGTAGCAAAGGGTTGAAAGGAATTATGCGAAGTTTACAGAGGTGAGCTCAAATGAAACTGGTTGACACCAACAATTCTTTATTCACTCAGAGATGGGGTGTTGTGGTCTATGCTGGAGCGGCAGCATTGTAACGTTAGGTATGTGTTTTGATAGGCATGTAAACACATTGGAAGCAACCTAAGACAAAAACAATGACTTTACCCAGCTTTCAAACAACATTTAATTAGATGCAAATGCAGAGTGGTATCGAGTCTACCTGTAGATAAGGCATTTGTAATACTTAAGCTAATTGTAACATTCAGTGCATCAATTATATTATCTTAGTAACTTTTATCTTTTTTACTTTCCATAAAGAATGCAGGCTGTAAGAGCGAAATCCAGAGATCGCCAGAAATACATTTGTTATGAAGGGCAACTGACCTTCAAATCATTTTTGGAGTGTGGTGAGTGAAACAAATTGCACAACCTGTTGGGTGTCATGTTAAAATGAGTAGTGCTGTCTTTTTTATTATTATTGTTATCGTAGTTGTTGTCAAGGACCCCTAAAGTATGTCTTAGATTTTGGACCCCCTTCTCTAGATGGTGTTTCATGTACCCTGATTAATAAGAACAATTTGAGTTAGAAATGTTCGCTGTAAAAGTATATTCAAATATTAGTAAAAATCTTAATAATTTCTTTTATTGTTAAAGTATAAAATCATTGTTTTAAGTGGTTTGAATATAAATAGAAACAAATGTATGACCTTTTAATAAAAATAGGATTAATTGCACAACAGAATATCAATCTTGTGCAATATTGTTTTGTCTTCACAGTTTCCAAGAAGTTTCAGATTCCTACCTTGGACTTAAAAGTCTATGATGATTTGAACACTGAAGTTGACGAGGATGCATTTGCGTTTCTTGTAATGAAACCAGACCTGGGTGTGCTTGAGGTCCGTTTGCCCAAGGGTTCAGATTTTGAGGGTGAGTAACTTGTTAATTCAGAGTCTCATAATCCATGCAGTCCTGGCTTACTTTGTAATGCAACATAGTAAAGAGATACTTATCCACATTGCATGACATTTTGAATAAACATGCCTCTTCAGACACTTAAAAAAGCATCTGACGAATAACTAGTTTAGTGTGTGGATCCATCCTAATCTAGCGGGGTCTTGCATACTACTCTTATCACAGATGATCCTCTATTGCTAATCACACCTGTTATGTCAACTTGCTAGATTCAGTCAGCCCCTCTACAAACCATTCCATTTGCACCAGCAACAGCTCCTTTGATGAAGGGGACTCTGATGACACCATCATTTTGCAGTCTACTCCTGCCCAAAGAAACAGAGCTGACCTGACTCGTCTAGCTCAGGTAAGCTTTACTGGGGAGTGGTGGGCTAGTGGTTAGAGCAGTGAGATTGGACTCTGAGAAGGATGCAAGTACCCGGTTCGATCCCCACAGCCTGCACTCTGGGTCCCTGAGCAAGACCCTTAACCAACAATAGACCCCTTGCAACCACGTGACTCGTTACCCAGAACCCCTTGCGTGGCGGCCATATTGGTTGACATGCCATTGTCTACACAACGCGCCAACATGCAAACAAAGCCTTACGTGGATGAGTTACAGCCTTCTGATAAGGCAGCTTACTTCGCTAAATGTGCAAGGATCGGTAATGCGGACCCTTTGGCTCTTCCTGATAAGGTTTTTTCTAGTAATCCCGATGATTGGCCATCAGTTTGCTACGCGGATCTGGTGAACTACCTTGTTGTCACCCACCCCAACGTACAGTGGCGATCAGATGAAGGCCTACAAGAGTTTGGAAGCGCACAAACAGTTCACTGCCGGATGGATACGTGAACTGTCTGTTTGTTACCTGAATGATGTAGCAGTTGTCCGTGGAAGGGTGAGTCTAATGTTTTTTATTCTCATAACTTAGCCGGGCGTACACTGTACGTGCTGGCCGTCTTTTTCCGTACGGGGGTGCGGGCCGGGCGGTCTGCCGTGCCGCGCGGCCGGCGGCGCGTCTCGTCTTTCCTCTCTCCCCTCCGTTCCCCCTGACGCCCAGTGCCTCCCGTGGTCTGGGTCCCTGTCACCCACCGGGGCACGAACAGTATGAGCACTCCGGTCGCGCCGTACACAGGTCGTGAGCGGTGATCTTTTAAACCCCGCGGTTCCGTAGCTGAATATAAGTACCACGACTGAAAAACTCGTAGAGTGTATGCCCGTGAACGGGCGGGTGGGGAGGTGGCGATCGTTACACTGGCCGGAGAGCCGCCGCTGTCTGGAGCAGCAGGAAGCGGGTGCTGCTCCAGACAGCGGCGGCTACAGCAGCAACAGCGGCTTCTCCAGCTGGTGTAGCGATCGCTACACCGGCTGGAGAAGCCGCCGCTGTCTGGAGCAGCACCCGCTTCCTGCTGCTCCAGACAGCGGCGGCTACAGCAGCAACAGCGGCTTCTCCAGCCGGTGTAGCGATCGCTACACCGGCCGGAGAAGCCGCCGCTGTCTGCTGCTTCAGACAGCGGCGGCTGCTGTAGCCGCCGCTGTCTGAAGCAGTAGACAGCGGCGGCTGCTGTAGCGCATTAACTCTGCTTCTCCGGCCCGTGTAGCGATCGCCACCTCCCCTCCGCCGCTATTTAAGTAGAACAATGAATAGAGCAGAATTAAGTTGTATTTACCGGAGATGAAGTGTAGACTGCAAATTCTGTCGCAGTATGATGGATCCCCCAGTCCATTTGGAGTGTCTGCCTGCGCTCTTTTCATTGAAAATATCCATTTCTTTCTTCTTTCCTCATCCTTTGGTAAACGACAGAAACGTACATCCAACGATTTGGAATGCCTCTGTGTGCAACCGGGAGCACAACAAGTGGTAGGCATTGTTTAGATTCCAAAAATAATCGAACTAAAAGCACGCTCTAAATCACCCGTTTTGTCATGTAGTAGACGGGCTGTCAGGCTAGCGTGCCCACCAAGATGGAGGCGCGCGCCCCCGATCACGTGACTGTGACGTCAGATGCAAGGGGTCTATTGCTCCCTAGGTGCTGGACAGTTGCAGCCCACTGCTCCCCAAGGGGATGGGTTAAAAGCAGAAATCAAATTTTGTTGTAATGTGTGTTTCAATGACAATGAAGACAAAGTTACTATTACATGGAAAGATCAAGATGGTGATTCTGATAAAATGGTGGGGGGGGGTCAAGTAAATTTGCAGAGAAATATGGGGCATGGTTTACATTTGTGTCACTGTGAATAGAATTGGCAACCAAATCCCTGTGTCCCTCCCCTTTTTTTCCCTCTTCACACTTAGCTCATTGAAAATATTCTGAGGAAGAAACCTGGAGGAGAGAGGATCCTTACAGAGTATAGTCGGACAAAAAGCTTAACAGATTCCAGAAGACGTGACATGGTGAAGATCTTGGTTGCACACATGGCGAGTGAACATGGGTATGTTGTCATGTAATTAACGTCCAACCCTAAGTTTTTTTTTTTTTTTTTTTTTTTGTTCGTTCAGAAGGCATCGGCATAGTAATACTTTTGTTTGGCTCTCATACGTGTGTGTGTGTGTGTGTGTGTGTGTGTGTGTGCACTGTAGGACAAGTCCTTCAAGACGTGTTAAAGAGGACTACGCAAAGGGCATCACTGCCTTGTTTCCATACCTGGCTGATCCCCAGGGAACTTTGGGCTATGTAAGTACATAAAACAAGTCTAACCTCTTAACTCATTACTTCTGGTACTGATCAAAAAACCGAGGGAGATTTCAACTAAATATTAACATTTCTGTAAGCTGACCCTTTCTTCTAACCTCAACAAGTTAATCACAGCAGATGTCAAACTGGCTGACCTTTAGCAATTGTCTAGACAAGGACATGTTGGTGTTTTAAGGAAGAAAAATATAAATACTTTCTTGGTCTTTAGGAGCAGTATTACAATCCGGTAGATGGGAGTGGATTTCTTGCATGGAGAGTGAAAACGCTTCAGAAAGAAGCCTCAGAGGGACAAAAGAAAAGAAACCCTCAGCCACTGACAGGTGCATGAATTTTAGTGTAGTTATATTTTTTATGAGAATTCACACATTAAAACCCATTATTAATATGCATAGTGCTTTTTGTTACAGTAGTGGGTATTGCAGTGGTTAAGAAAAAAGACGAGTGGGCGGCTGTGTAAGGGGTGAAAGTTGCTCAACTTTTTTTGGGAAGTAAAGTATTGCATCATTAAGTGGTTTCACTGTTACAGGCGGTCCGGTTTCTGGTGAGAGAACCCCCTTCTGTAAGGAAAACCAGCTGGCCACAGAAACCCAGTGTTGTGAGGCCATCGCACTGATGAAGCATACAACTGATGAAGCAATTATCAGGGAGAAGATGAAACAGACCTTCACCCATCGCCAAGCAATGGTTAATGACCCAGTAAAGTCCTCTGAAATATTTACCACCTTTCCAAGATTTCTTGACATCAAGGGAATGGTAGGTCGCTCTTAAACTACTTTGCACTGAAATTGAGCTGAGATGAAAAATTACTTTAAATAGAGGACATCCCTGGTAAGCCCAGGTGCACCTATTAATGATGTATGCCATGTTGTTTTCTGTATTCCATCTTGACTGCAGATAGAGCAGGATTTCAGTCTGATGTTTGGTGATGACATCTCTGCAAGGTTCCTGGAGAAGTGGCCTACGCACTACAGGCAGAGAGTCCTTGAACAAAGTCGTGGCCTCACCCAGACAAGCGACCTTGAAGATCTCCTTCATAATGCAGAATCCACAACAGAAGAACTGGAAGATGGTACAGCCGAATTAAAGAAATATATGATTATTATATATATATATATATACACGTTGTAGTAGTAAGTGGGTTTTGAAACAAAAATATGGACGTTTTAGTAAAAATGTCTTTCAAAATTTTCTTTATTTTCAGGATGGGACAGTGAATTGTCATCCATCTTGCTCCTTATCCACCTCATGCCGCCATCACCTCTTGGCCGCAACAAAAGACCAGGAAAGCTCTCTGCCAGACAAGCCATTGACCACCTTGTGAAATTTATCAAGGTAATGTTACGATTTAATTAAAGCTTAAGAAGGCTAACTGTTCTGTTCGTAATATTAAACCTTAAAACTAAACTCTTGTTAAATCAAACGATGGCCACGCAGTCTACCGAGTGGCCTGTGAAATTTATCTGATTTGGCTCCCCACAGATCTGTCATCGTCAGCCTCAGATACGCTGATATGATTAAGTCTTTTATTTCTTTTACAGTTAGAAGAATTAAAAAAAATAAGGCTGAAAATGGTATGGTTTCTATGGTATCTAGCATTTTGTGGGAAAAGGTGGTTCTTGTGGTGATGATGGGGCCATAAACTGCAACAGATTAATTTTAATAGCAAGACTAATTACATTTTCTTGTCACAGACTGGGACCAGTGTTGAGGGTCATCTGGACAGCATCACAGAGAGCCGTCAACCCTATCTACTGGCTGTGGGGACCCAGAGGAGCGCCATACACAAATATTTCATTGTGATTGACAAACATGCAATCCCGTGTCAGTCACCAGATCCGCTTACCTCTTTTGATGAGCTTTTCAAAGCTCATTTCGTCTTCGCTACCTCATACAACAGGGATCTGGCCAATGTCTACTACTTTTTGCAAACCGCTGTTTACCAAATTGATGCTGCTACAACTAAGGTGAATCCCAGGGTCAAAGAGATGAGAGCCCGGATGCTGCACTGATTTTGACACTTTGAGATGCTTTGGAGGGATCTGCTTTTGCACTGATTTGATACAGAAATGTTTTGTTATTTTTGCAAAGCCCCTCAGGCCAATGCCAATTCACTAATTAAGCACTTAAAGTTGATCCACGGACTTTGTTCAGGAAAGACACTTCGTCTGAAATGTGGTCAGCCTGGTTGTTCCCACTTCTTTGGTACTTTTTCTGGGTTTCGAAAGCATCTTAAAGCACATGAACCTCGTGGTGATTCTGGTAAAGGCCCCTCTACAACTGCACATTTAGCCGGAAGTTTTGCTGATGACTTTCCATCAAGCATTCCCTCTTCTGACCCAGTCATTCTTAATAAGAGTCTTGTAGACAGCTGTGCTACAACAGTGGCTGAACTTAAAGTGGCAGGTGTAGGTGAAACAATCATTAACTCTTTGGTTACTTCAATGGAAGAGATTGTTGATGAGATCCATAATCAAGCAAAAGAATCTGTGAAGCAGTGTCTATCTTTGCAGGAACCTATAAACACTGAGGTGGAGTTTAAAATTGATCAGTGCTTTGAAGAAATTGAAAATCCTTTTGGTCTCTTAAATTCTGAAACTAAGAGAAGGCAGTATTTCACAGAAAAGTGGGGAAGGGTGGAACCCGTTGAATGTGTTCTTGGTACAAGATTTGATACACGACGCAATCGAACTACTGGAACTTATGATCCAGTTGTTGTTACTGATAAATTTGTTTATATCCCAATTTTGAAAACATTAGACTTCATTTACAAACACCCTAAGATAAAAGACATGATGCAGAGGGATTATAGTTCAAGAAAAGATCTAAATGACTTTTGTGATGGAGCTCTTTTCAACAGTCATCCTTTATTTTCAAAACAGAAGCATGCAATTCAGTTGCAGCTTTTCTATGATGATTTTGAATGTACAAATCCATTGGGGAGTAAAAAGGGAATACATAAATTGGGAGCAATGTATTTCACTTTGCGTAATCTTTCTCCAAAGCACAACTCAATGCTGCTTAATATTCATTTGGTTGCTTTATTTCATGCCCAAGACATTAAGACATATGGCTTTTCTAAAATACTTCATCCAATTGTTCAAGACATTAAAGAGCTGGAGACTAAAGGAATTCAGGTCCCACTGTATGAGGAGAATGTGTATGGAACTATTGTTCAAGTTACTGGTGACAACCTTGGTCTTCATGGTTTGTTTGGTTTTGTAGAGTCATTCAGTGCCAGATATTGTTGTCGCTTTTGTCTCGCTGAGAAAGAGGACTTTCAGACAGAATTCACAGAAGATTCACCCAAGATAGTCATGCGAACTCAAGCACTTCATGCAAAACACTGCCAAATGATGGATAAAACTCCTAGTCTTCCCTATGTGATGGGTGTAAAACGTTCCTGTGTTCTAAATTCTTTGAAGTACTTTAATACATGTGAAAACTTCTCTGTTGATATTATGCACGATATCTTGGAGGGAGTGGCACAATATGAAATGAAGCTGCTAATACTACACTTGATCAAAAACTACACAACATCAAAGGAAATAGACAGGAGAATTAAGAACTTTAACTATGGCTACATGGAACAAAACAACAAGCCACCTGCATTGAAGTTAGTGGAGGACTCAAACGACTTGGGTTTAAACGCAATCCAATCTTGGTGTTTACTTCGGAATTTCCCACTTATATTTGGAGACTTGGTTTGTCGAGGTGATCAATATTGGTATTTGCTTCTGTTGCTGCTTCAAATAGCACATATTGTATTTTCTCCCATGTTGTCAACTGGCATTACCATTTATTTGAAACATTTGATTTTAGAGCACCATGGATTATTCAAGCATTTGTTTCCCAACAAGAAGCTACTACCAAAGCATCATTTTATGGTGCATTATCCTACATGTATTCGTAAAATTGGACCAGTTTTGCACACCTGGTGCATGCGCTATGAAGCAAAGCACAATTTCTTCAAAAAACAACTCAAAAGTTTCAAAAATATAACTAAAACATTGGCAAAGAAACACCAAACTCAAGTAGCATATAGTTGGAAAACATTTGAGCCTGACAGACTGGTGCTTGGTCCAAGTAAAATGGTAGCTTTAAATGTGATGGACAGGGGCTTTGAGATAGCAGAGGCTCTTCAGGTAGCAATGGACACTAAGGTGTTAGATGTTAGATGGGCCAAACAACATGGAAATGTGTATCGTTCAGGTTTAGTTGTTTGTCTTAAAGTGCATAATGAGATGCCAGTTTTTCACAAAATCCACCGTGTTGTTCTTAAAGACGAGAGGTTATTGTTACTTACATTTGCACTACAAGCAGTGTGTATGGATGAGCATTTTTGTGCATTTAAAGTTGTATGCACTGCAGAAGGACCTCATGTTATTGATGTCAAAGAGCTTTTGTGTCACAAAGCATTCGATATGCAGATGTCGTACAGTAATGATGATTCAAGTTCATTTATTGTACCATACTGTTTCCTGTAATAAGTCGTTAAGATCAAACTATTGCACCAGGTAATGGATTTCTAAATTTCTTGCCCATTACTCCAATTCTAATCTATTCATATTTTCTCCTCTTTTATACAATCCACCCAATTTCAAAGGGCACGTGTCCAAATTGTTTAAATATAGTATACATTCTTTGGGTGGGGTGATGGCTATTGCAATATTCTACAGCCGTACCTGCAGCTACTGGTGTAGTGATTGTGTGAATATTCTATTTGTTTTTATCATGATACAGAGACGTGTCACCCCAAAATACTTTTTTTTTCCCCTCCCTCATGTTGATTACTCTGCCCATGGAGCCATATTCATGGAGATTTTTGTTATAGGTTTTGAGACCATTTTAAGTTTTTATGTATCATATAATGCTGTGATATTACAACGGCCAAACAGTATTGACATGTATATGATGGGTGCGCAGTGTTATGCATTTAAGAAAATACAAGTTAATTGTGGAATATATATTTCTGGTCTTTTTTATTATTTCAGACATTTTAATCCAGAGTTATTTTTAAGATTAATTTTAAGTGAAATACAACTCAGTTAATAGAGTTGGACCTCTATTTTGAGGCAGTAACTGCTCTGTACAGAGTAAAATTCATCTCAATTTATAGTAGAATTAACCTCTATTTTGAGGCAATAACTGCTCTGTACAGAGTAAAATTCATCTCAATTTATAGTAGAATTAACCTCTATTTTGAGGCAATAACTGCTCTGTACAGAGTAAAATTCATCTCAATTTATAGTAGAATTAACCTCTATTTTGAGGCAATAACTGCTCTGTACAGAGTAAAATTCATCTCAATTTATAGTAGAATTAACCTCTATTTTGAGGCAATAACTGCTCTGTACAGAGTAAAATTCATCTCAATTTATAGTAGAATTAACCTCTATTTTGAGGCAATAACTGCTCTGTACAGAGTAAAATTCATCTCTGTATTGAGTGAAATGGTGTTGGAGTTGTTCTCACTTTAAGCTAAATTGAGTAAATTGTAATCTTGTGGAGTAAAACATGAACTCTAGCTAGAGTACAAATAACTCTGAAATTTTAACTCTATGATGGGAGTAAATTTCACTCTTTTTGGACTGGGACCAAATATTGTCTTTTTGGGAGTAAAATTTTCCTCAAATTGAGTAAATTTTACTCTTCAAAATTTACTGTGTATGTTCTTCCCTGCCCATCTCATTTTTCCCACTCTCCTCTGGATCATGT
Organism: Fundulus diaphanus; assembly: GCA_037039145.1. NCBI lineage: Eukaryota > Metazoa > Chordata > Actinopteri > Cyprinodontiformes > Fundulidae > Fundulus > Fundulus diaphanus. The sequence goes on along the minus strand of CM073124.1, from coordinate 56,485,975 downwards.
AAAACCATCTTCTGTTCCTCTCTTCCTCCCATTGCTTTTGCCACCTTTCCTTCATCTTCTGTTCAATTATGCTCTTTATTTCCATCTTACTAATTTTAACTGACACATCAATGTCTTTTCTTGTTGTAGCCTCCTTTGCAGCCTTATCTGCCATTTCATTTCCTTTAACTCCCATGTGTGCTGGTACCCACAAAAATATGACTGTAATGTCCATCATTTGAATTCTGTATAATGTTTGCTGGATTTCTATCAAAATATCTGGTCTACTGTCTGAGTGTTTTATCGGTAAACTGATTAGTGATGAAGATGAATCTGAACAAATAATCACTCTCAGAGGTCTTATTTCTTCTACCCATTGCATTGCAAACAAAATTGCTAACATTTCTCTTGTGTATACTGATATATTATTACTTGTCCTCTTTCCTACTGTAATATGAAACTCTGGAACAATAAAAGATACTCCTATCTTGTTATCTAAACTTTTTTGATGCATCTGTGTAGATCTGAATGAAACTAGTAAATATTAATATATTCCTGTATTGTATTTGAATTTAAAAAAAAACCCCTGACCTTATTTCCCTTTCGTAATAGTGTTAGATCTACTTTAGCTTCAGGTAGTATCCAAGGTTGTACTGCTGTCAGTGGTACTGTTGAACTGAACATTAAATCAGTTAATTCTAATTCCATTGCTTTTTGTCTAACTGTCTACCCAAAGCTTCTTCTCTCCCTGTTCTCCATTTCCCAACAAGATGTTAAAGTGGTCTGTGCTGGATGATCTTCACTATGACCCTGTAAATTAGCCCAATAGTTTAGAGATAACTGAATTCTTCTCAATGTCGGGAAGTCTGAACAACAACAACTCTTAATGCATCACGTGACTTTTGGCACAAATTTACCGCAGCGTGGGTGGGATTGTATCGTAGTCGAGCAGAGGCTGTTTTGTGCGAGCAGAGACCATTTTGTACTCGAGGAAAACTTATAAATGATATTTTGAGCGCAAGGTAGGCGGACAGTTTGCAAAACAATTTTTTTGTGTGAAACATATCTATTCGGGTTCGTGTGAATCGCCCGGTGGAAGGGCAGGGAAAATGCGTGACAGCTTCTGCGGTGGCTGGAGGGAGGAGGTGCGCGTACCCCAGCGGTGCTTGGCTGCGAGGGCCGCTCATCGCCGCTTGCGGCTTTAATTATTATTATTATTTATTCTTGGGACTTTTGAAACGGCTTTTTGGAGGCCTAAACATGCATGAAAACTCACCAAACTTTGCCCAAAATTGTCCCCCGTGAGAAATCGCATGATTTTAGTGTAATTGAAAACGGGCGTGGCAAACCTGCTCAACAGCGCCAACTAGAGTGAGTTGGGCCAAACCGTAACACGTAGAAAGCTGAATTTTTTTACCTAGGTAGGTTTTTTAAAATTATGAAAAAAAGTCTCTTGGGTGTATGCTCTAAAACCCACAGGAAGTCTGCTATTTTGGGTCAAAGGGTAAAATATTGGCCGTTTTTGCCTCAAACTTTAACGAACTAGTCCTAGGCATTTTAACCTATTACTTTCAAATTTTTTCAGCATGCAGTTAAGACATTGACGTTTAAAAGTTATCAAAGGTTTTATGAAATATGCATATTTGCCTGAGCTGTCGCATTGCAAAAATCAGGTTTGTGGAAAACCATTAAAAACGCATTAAATCAGTAAGCCCCAAGCCATGCTTTGTCTGAGAATTATGAAACTCGGTAAGGGCATGTAACTTCATAGGCCCTACAAAAAAGCCTCTTGAAGCAATGGGCTACATCCTACAGGAAATCATTCATTTCTCATCAAAGATGTCATTTTCCCATATTTTTGGGGGTTACATTTGAATAAACTACTCCTAAACCGTTACACTTATGGCATTCAAAGTTACTCCAAAAAATTCCTCACACATAGAGGATCAAAAGTTATCAAAAACATTTTTGCTACGTCCAACCATATTTTTTTGACAATTATTTATAACATGAATTGTGTTTTGAAGGAAAAAACATTTATTATTTCCAACACTAGATGGCAGCACACCCAAATGTTTGGGCGTCATCTGTAAGTCACGGTACATATTTTACCAAACCATTTATACACATTCGTCCAAAAGTGGAAGCAGCTTTAAAATATCTTTAGCTGGCCTTTAAAAGAAATAAGATTTTAATCTTTAATCCTATATGTAGGAGCGCAAATGCATTGATTGGGTAATTAGCGTTCATGTCTTTTTAAGGGGGGAACTTTTCTTTGATAGGTAGGTTTTCCACCCGGAAGGGGAAAACAGTTTTTGACCGCAAAAAGATAAATACAAGCAAGCAAGTCTGCTTTATATGTTGTCTGGAGATGTGTTCATGTATGATGGACATTTGATATGCAAAGAGGAAAATAAATGGACGAAGCGTTCAACATGCCCTGACGACTCGGACTCTAATTCATCCCAAAACGGTAACAATAAGCGCGTCAACTCTATTACCCCGATGCAGCACCTCAGTGGCTTAAAGTATTGGCTTGGCCGCTACAAAACCAGTCAAAAACTGTTTGTGCATCTTCACGAACTGTGCATAAGTAAAGATACGTGTTTCTGCATGGTTGATGGTGGTGATTGCGCAAGATAAGACTGGGCTGGAGGTTACGTGTTTGGAGTGGAGCATCAGCTGATCGAACTCAGCTCACCTGAGGTGACGTCGGACAGGATAGACATCGGTGAGGACGCAGTTGATCAGCTCGGCGCTGGATTTGAACAATCATTCGTCTGGATTAGGTATGTGTAGCGCTACCACCGATATGATGGCCATCTAAATATAGTGTGCACACATAAGGGTGTAATTCCAATGCATCGGTTGCTGAAGTGGATGAACAATTAATTTTGAATCAACAAACTGTTGCCATCTGTGGACTGTCGGACTTTAATTATGGAGGATTGCGCGGCTAAAATGGATAAACATTTTAACCGAGGGAACCAGTTGATTGCATTAAGGTCTTGACAAGCAGCATTTCCTCCTGAAAAAGCGTAGAGCCACAGGGAGAGTAGTCTGCATTGTCCATGGCTTTGCAACAATCCCTCATACTGAACAAGCATGAAGCAACAGGGAAAAAAACCTCCCCATTAACAGGAAGGAAAAACCTCCAGCAGAACCGAGCTCAGTATGAACGGTCATCTGCCTCGACCGACTGGGGGTTACAGAAGACAGAGCAGAGACACAACAAGACAGACAAAAAAGCACAGAAGCACACATTGATCCAGCAATCTGTTCTATATAACCACAACTGTTATAACTTTGGGCAATAAATAATGTGCAATAATCTATTTAATACACTGTGCTATAACCTGTGCAATGATCCGGAAGAACTTCTGCTGCTATCACCAAGTGAATATATGTCAGTACATGTGTATGTAGGCCTATATATATATATATATATATATATATATATATATATATATATATATATACAAGCTCGGCTTTCTATCACCTGAAGAACATTTCCAGGATTAAAGGACTGATGTCTCAGCAGGATCTGGAAAAACTAATCCATGCGTTTATCTTTAGTAGAATCGATTACTGCAACGGTGTTTTCACAGGTCTGCCTAAAAAGTGGATCAGACAGCTGCAGCTGATCCAGAACGCTGCTGAACGCATCTAAATACATCACAGACTTGTTATCAGTGTATCAACCATCCAGAGCACTAAGGTCTTCTGGCTCCAGCCTTCTCTGCGTACCTACAGCCAGAACTAAACAAGGAGAAGCAGCATTTAGTTCCTACGCTCCACTTATCTGGAACAAACTTCCAGAAAACTGTAAAAGTGCGGAAAACCTGAGTTCTTTTTAATCAAGATTAAAAACACATTTGTTTAGGACTGTTTTTGACTGTTCTAGTTAAACTGTTCTACTGAAACAGCATTAGTTCAACTTTTTTAGTCCAGCTGTTTATTAATGTCTACATTATCTGTTTTCTTTTCCTGTATTTTAATCATGTAAAGCACTTTGCATTGTCTCTGTACTGAATTGTGCTATACAAATAAATTTGCCTTGCCTTGCCTTTATTTATTTATTTATTTATATATATATATATATATATATATATATATTATATATTATATATATATATATATATATATATATATTATATATATATATATATATATATATATATATATATATATATATATATATATATATATATATATATATGTGTGTGTGTGTATGTATGTATGTATGTATGTATGTATGTATGTATGTATGTATATAACCGGGAAGTACACATGACATCACCTGCCTACTCCGATTTCTTTTGTATTTTTTTAATTCTTACTTTTTTACTCATTTTCTTTTTGATCCACTGTATATAGGAAGATACACTGTATATAACTGATGCACCCTTTCCTACTGCTGACTATTGACTGACTATTGAGCCGATGTGACAAGTGAATTTCTCCAATGTGAGATCAATAAAGACTATCTTATCTTATATCAAGACTTAGATTTGCCCACACAGGATTAAATGGTACATTATTCAAAATAGGGAAGCATAACACTGGCAGATGTGAATATTGTGAGGAACAAGACACAGTTGAACATATATGACACACTGTGAGAAAAATTCATAAAGAACAAGAGAAGAAGAAGACTCTCAACAGCAGGGGGCGCACTCCAACAATCTGAAACGTGTCCGTTTGCCTGAGGAAGAAGTCCGTGATGTCACAGCTAACAACATTAGCACCACACATTGGAGAATTTAGGAGGGGAAACAGACAAACAGGTAAGGCTTTTTGGATTATATATGCATGTAGTGTAATATCCCCCACCACAACTTGAGGTGGGATGAGCAGTCTCAGTTCTGCGGCTAATTCTAGCGTCTTAAGGTGCTACTTATAGCGCTAATGCTAGCGCCCTAAGGCTAGCGAGCAAGGCTCTTGTTTACATCCGGGTTCCGCTGGCTCAGAGCCTTTCTCTCTATGGCTCTGCGCTGGCTACCAGCACAGACATGTATACGTAGACCAAAAGTTATGATCGGTGTTCAATCATAACTTTTGGAAGAACATCTCAAACTGGCCACAGATGCATGAATGAAAGCAGTGGTGGTCAAAGGTTTTCTTTGGGTTTATGCGAACCAGCAAGTCAGGAAGTGGAGCGGATTGACCATCTGACAACAACTGCCCTCGGTAAGCGTGTCTGTCGATAGACACACTGTCGCTGCTCCAGTTAATTAATGAATTATTTCCACCTGTGGCCATGTCACCTTTCAGCGTGTATTCACTGGCTTCCAGCAACTTAGCTGATAAACCAATCAGGGACCTTGTAATGTGCGATCAGTGTTAAACTAAAATGTATGACATCATAGTGTTGGTTATATGTCCTGCATTGTCCAGGTTGTGGTTGGCCTTGTTTGTTCATATGATTAATTTATACTGAAGGTGACAGGGAGCCAGTGGAGGTAATGTTCAGATGTGAAGTAGATGATGTAAAGATGTAAATTGCTGTCTTTTGTACTAGTTGTAATTTATGGAGGTTTTCTGGAGGACAGGGAGGGAAGGGAGCTGACAGTGTAAAGTGGACTGTGGACCAGTTTGGTTAAAGTGTTAAGGAAGAACTTGATGTTCCCGATATGAAAGTTAACCAGGTGATGTTATGGATGTGGACAGTGGAGGAGAGGATGGGAGGCTGTCCAGGAAGACACCAAGGCTCTGAAGCTGAAAGGTGGGACAGAGACATGAATGGTCAGTGGATATTGTAAAACTACCAGATTTGGTTCAAGTTGACTCTGCACAATAAGCAAGTGAGGTAACTAATGTGGCATTATTTCCACGGTCCCGGGAATATATGGGCTGACTAGGAATTTTTTTCAGTCAAACTGATTATTTTAGCTTTAACCCATGACGTAGACGCCCCGTCGTCGGGTGAGAGGCGTGCCGACAGAGCGGCCATCTTAGGTCAGACCAAGCTGCGCTCAGAGAGAATACACGTCAATGCAGCAAAATGTACTTTATGTTTTCAGACACTCTGAATCCAGCCGTGGATATTAACCCTGTGGAGCTCCCGACGGACAGTTTTGGTAGAAACAGGAGAGTTGAGGTGCACGTTTAGTTCTGCCGTGATTTGGGGAGCCGTGGTTTCATGTTTTTTGGATACAATCCGGGTAAGCACTCTAACATCCCTTTCAGACAGCTTCCTCTTGCGTCCACAGTTAATCCTGTTGGATGTGGTTCGTCCTTCTTGGTGGTATGCTGACATTACCCTGGACACCGTGGCTCTTGATACATCACAAAGACTTGCTGTCTTGGTCACAGATGCGCCAGCAAGACGTGCACCAACAATTTGTCCTCTTTTGAACTCTGGTATGTCACCCATAATGTTGTGTGCATTGCAATATTTTGAGCAAAACTGTGCTCTTACCCTGCTAATTGGACCTTCACACTCTTCCCTTATTGGTTCAATGTGCAATTAATGAAGATTGGCCACCAGGCTGGTCCAATTTAGCCATGAAACCTCCCACACTAAAATGAGAGGTGTTTCAGTTTCATTGTCCAACCCCTGTATGTATATATATATATATATATATATAAATACATATATAAATACATACATATATGCACATGTACTGACATATATTCAGGTGATAGAAAGCCGATCATGTAATTGTCTTTAGACAATATATATATATATATATATATATATATATATATATATATATATATATATATATATATATACCTACATACACATGTACTGACATATATTCACTTGGTGATAGCAGCAGAAGTTCTTCGGATCATTGCACAGGTTATCGCACAGTGAATTAGATAGATTATTGCACATTGGTTACAGTTACAGTGCAGCACTGTATAATCTGATTGCAGCAGGAATGAATGACTTGCGGTAGCGCTCCTTTTTACAGACAGGGTGTCTAAGTCTGGCACTAAAGGAGCTGCTCAGCTCCTCTACAGTCTGGTGCAGGGGGTGGAAGGTGTTGTCCATGATGGATGTGAACTTGGACAACACCCTCCTCTCAGCTACTTTCTCCACTGAGTCCAGAGTGCAGCCCAGGACAGAAGTGGCCTTCCTCACCAGCTTATTCAGCCTCATTCTGTCCCGTTCTGCGCTGTCTGGAGCCCAGCAGACGACAGCGTAGAGAAGGGCTGAGGCCACCACAGAGTCATAAAAAGTCTTAAGCAGGGGCCTGCTCACTCCAAAGGAACTCAGCCTCCTGAGGAGGTGGAGGCGGCTCTGGCCCTTCTTATGCAGAGCGTCGGTGTTATGAGTCCAGTCCAGCTTTTTACTGACGTGAACACCCAACAAAAGAGTCCTACGTCTCTGATTTCAGCTTCATAAATGTGAATATTTCTGTTTTCTTTGCTCATTTATGGCAATAAACTGAGTATCTCCATGTTTTGTTGACAGAACAAGAGATTTGGGAAACACTGATATTTTTCAAAATTTTGTAACATTTTATTATTATAGCAACCAATCAATTAATTGTTTAAAATAATCAATAGATTAATCAACAATGAAAATAATCTAGACCCAGAGTTTGTCTTTGCATCGTGTTTACTCCTGTGAGCTATAAAAATGAATTAGCTTTGAACTGTTTTTGTTCCAGCAGTGTCAGACATTGGTGGGAGGACTGTGGATGAGGCCACGAGACGTATGATGTTCTTCATCATGGACTATGGCCTGTCAAGGCAGTACAACTTTGTGGGCTGGAATGGAAAGTAGGAATTCAGGACTTTAAATCTGTTTGAAGTCATATTTGGTAAGTGCATAATGGATAATAACTGTAATATACTAACTTTAGGATATTTGTGTCTGTCGAGGGAAATTTATGTATGTTAGGGTTAGGGGAAATACAACCCCACCTACAAACAACCGCACCTGGCTTGATGGAGAAACCAGGAGAACAGCTGAGCATCTTTACGACAATGCACTTTTACTTTCGCCCTCTGGGGGGAGCCTCGCTGGAAAATCAACCCCGGTTGCATAGTATACCTTTAACTGGGACTAGTTTGTTGTCAAGTATTAATTGAGGTAACGGCAGTATACCTGTATGAATTGAAATTTAAATCTTGCGCTCCAAGCAAATAAGCACGCACACACGCGCTAGAAATCAGAAAGAGGAAAGGCGGGATTTAAGGCAGTACAACCAATGAGAGTTAAGTTTAAAAAAATGCACAGAGCACAGTCACGTGTGCTGCCGATTTAAAGGGGCAGGCAGTCAGACAGCGGCAGCAGCAGCCGCGGAGCTGCGAGAGGAGAAGAAGGGAAAAGTGAGGCACGTTATGTGGATCATGTAACCGTGCCACGGTAACTGTGGCAATTTAGATCTAAATTATTTTTATTTTGGACATGCACACACACACACACATAAAAAAACACTGACAAAAGGGCACTTTGGGCATCAAGGGGCAAAGGGGCAGGTGACCAAGCCCCCCGCCCCCCTCTGCACGTCCCTGCTGTTAGCTGTGATATCACGTCTTTCTTCCTCAGCCAAACCGGCGCCTTTCAGTTTTTTTCAGGTGCGCCCCCTGCTGTCGGGAAGTCTTCTGCTTCTTCTTTTTCTTTATGGATTTTTTTTGCCGGTTGGCACGCAACCAAATGGTGCATTACCGCCACCAACTGGTATGGAGTGTGGATCAGAATTATTTATACTAAACAAAACAAGTCACAATCAAATTAACAAAACAATATAAACAAAACCAAAAAAAGATTTCAAATCCTCTCAATTACATTTATTAATCTAAGATAATGAAAAATAATCACATAACAATTATCTCTGGAGTTTTTCTAAGTATTTCTATTAAATCAAATTGTATTCTTTTCCTTTTTAGATTTTGGACCATTTCTCTCCTTTCTCTTTCGTACTTCCTACAGTATACCATAACGTGTTCAACTGTCTCTTGTTGCTCACAATATTCACATCTGCCATTGTTATGTTTACCTATTTAGAATAATGTATTATTTAATCCTGTGTGCCCAAATCTAAGTCCTGATATAATTGTTTCTTCTCCTATGTTCTTCCCTGCCCATCTCATTTTTCCCACTCTCCTCTGGATCATGTAAAACCATCTTCTGTTCCTCTCTTCCTCCCATTGCTTTTGCCACCTTTCCTTCATCTTCTGTTTAATTATGCTCTTTATTTCCATCTTACTAATTTTAACTGACACATCAATGTCTTTTCTTGTTGTAGCCTCCTTTGCAGCCTTATCTGCCATTTCATTTCCTTTAACTCCCATGTGTGCTGGTACCCACAAAAATATGACTGTAATGTCCATCATTTGAATTCTGTATAATGTTTGCTGGATTTCTATCAAAATATCTGGTCTACTGTCTGAGTGTTTTATCGGTAAACTGATTAGTGATGAAGATGAATCTGAACAAATAATCACTCTCAGAGGTCTTATTTCTTCTACCCATTGCATTGCAAACAAAATTGCTAACATTTCTCTTGTGTATACTGATATATTATTACTTGTCCTCTTTCCTACTGTAATATGAAACTCTGGAACAATAAAAGATACTCCTATCTTGTTATCTAAACTTTTTTGATGCATCTGTGTAGATCTGAATGAAACTAGTAAATATTAATATATTCCTGTATTGTATTTGAATTTAAAAAAAAAAACCCTGACCTTATTTCCCTTTCGTAATAGTGTTAGATCTACTTTAGCTTCAGGTAGTATCCAAGGTTGTACTGCTGTCAGTGGTACTGTTGAACTGAACATTAAATCAGTTCATTCTAATTCCATTGCTTTTTGTCTAACTGTCTACCCAAAGCTTCTTCTCTCCCTGTTCTCCATTTCCCAACAAGATGTTAAAGTGGTCTGTGCTGGATGATCTTCACTATGACCCTGTAAATTAGCCCAATAGTTTAGAGATAACTGAATTCTTCTCAATGTCGGGAAGTCTGAACAACAACAACTCTTAATGCATCACGTGACTTTTGGCACAAATTTACCGCAGCGTGGGTGGGATTGTATCGTAGTCGAGCAGAGGCTGTTTTGTGCGAGCAGAGACCATTTTGTACTCGAGGAAAACTTATAAATGATATTTTGAGCGCAAGGTAGGCGGACAGTTTGCAAAACAATTTTTTTGTGTGAAACATATCTTTTTGTGTGCAAAACAAGTTTTATTTGTGTGCAACAACCTTTCAGCTGAAGACTTTTAACTGCATTTCAACCAGTAAAATAATGTTTAAACCAGGGGTGTCAAACGTACGGCCCGCCGAACGATTGTATCTCCTCGCTGCATCGACCGATCTGCACCTGATTTTTTGTGAGTCGGGTGGGGGGGGGGTGGAGCGCTGCCGTACGGGTTCGTGTGAATCGCCCGGTGGACGGGCAGGGAAAATGCGTGACAGCTTCTGCGGTGGCTGGAGGGAGGAGGTGCGCGTACCCCAGCGGTGCTTGGCTGCGAGGGCCGCTCATCGCCGCTTGCGGCTTTAATTAGGCCCGAGCAGCTAAGCGCTGCGAAGGCCTATTGTAACTGCAGATTTTATTATTATTATTATTAGGCCCGAGCAGCTAAGCGCTGCGAAGGCCTATTGTAACTGCAGATTTTATTATTATTATTATTATTTATTCTTGGGACTTTTGAAACGGCTTTTTGGAGGCCTAAACATGCATGAAAACTCACCAAACTTTACCCAAAATTGTCCCCCGTGAGAAATCGCAGGATTTTAGTGTAATTGAAAGCGGGCGTGGCAAACCCGCTCAACAGCGCCAACTAGAGTGAGTTGGGCCAAACCGTAACACGTAGAAAGCTGAACTTTTTTACCTAGGTAGCTTTTTTAAAGTTATGAAAAAAAGTCTATTGTGGGTATGCTCTAAAACCCACAGGAAGCCTGCCATTTTGGGTCAAAGGGTAAAATATTGACGGTTTTTGCCTCGAACTTTAACAAACTAGTCCTAGGCATTTTAAGCTATCACTTTCAAATTTTTTCAGCGTGGAGATGAGACCTTGATGGTTAAAAGTTATCAAAGGTTTTATGAAATATGCATATTTGCCTGAGCTGTCGCATTGCAAAAATCAGGTTTGTGGAAAACCATTAAAAACGCATTAAATCAGTAAGCCCCAAGCCATGCTTTGTCTGAGAATTATGAAACTCGGTAAGTGCATGTAACTTCATAGGCCCTACAAAAAAGCCTGTTGAAGCAATGGGCTACCTCCTACAGGAAATCATTCATTTCTCATCAAAGATGTAATTTCTTCATATTTTTGGGCGTTACATTTGAATAAACTACTCCTAAACCGTTACAGTTATGGCATTCAAAGTTACTCCAAAAAATTCCTCACACATAGAGGATCAAAAGTTATCAAAAACATTTTTGCTACGTCCAACCATATTATTTTGACAATTATTTATAACATGAATTGTGTTTTGAAGGAAAAAACATTTATTATTTCCAACACTAGATGGCAGCAAACCCAAATGTTTGGGCGTCATCTGTAAGTCACGGTACATATTTTACCAAACCATTCATACACATTCGTCCAAAAGTGGAAGCAGCTTTAAAATATCTTTAGCTGGCCTTTAAAAGAAATAAGATTTTAATCTTTAATCCTATATGTAGGAGCGCAAATGCATTGATTGGGTAATTAGCGTTCATGTCTATTTAAGGGGGGAACTTTTCTTTGATAGGTAGGTTTTCCACCCGGAAGGGGAAAACAGTTTTTGTCTGCTTTATATGTTGTCTGGAGATGTGTTCATGTATGATGGACATTTGATATGCAAAGAGGAAAATAAATGGACGAAGCGTTCAACATGCCCTGACGACTCGGACTCTAATTCATCCCAAAACGGTAACAATAAGCGCGTCAACTCTATTACCCCGATGCAGCACCTCAGTGGCTTAAAGTATTGGCTTGGCCGCTACAAAACCAGTCAAAAACTGTTTGTGCATCTTCACGAACTGTGCATAAGTAAAGATACGTGTTTCTGCATGGTTGATGGTGGTGATTGCGCAAGATAAGACTGGGCTGGAGGTTACGTGTTTGGAGTGGAGCATCAGCTGATCGAACTCAGCTCACCTGAGGTGACGTCGGACAGGATAGACATCGGTGAGGACGCCGTTGATCAGCTCGGCGCTGGATTTGAACAATCATTCGTCTGGATTAGGTATGTGTAGCGCTACCACCGATATGATGGCCATCTAAATATAGTGTGCCCACATAAGGGCGTAATTCCAATGCATTGGTTGCTGAAGTGGATGAACAATTAATTTTGTATCAACAAACTGTTGCGATCTGTGGACTGTCGGACTTTAATTATGGAGGATTGCGCGGCTAAAATGGATAAACATTTTAGCCGAGGGAACCAGTTGATTGCATAAAGGTCTTGACAAGCAGCATTTCCTCCTGAAAAAGCGTAGAGCCACAGGGAGAGTCGTCTGCATTGTCCATGGCTTTGCAACAATCCCTCATACTGAACAAGCATGAAGCAACAGGGAAAAAAAACCTCCCCATTAACAGGAAAGAAAAACCTCCAGCAGAACCGGGCTCAGTATGAACGGTCATCTGCCTCGACCGACTGGGGGTTACGGAAGACAGAGCAGAGACACAACAAGAGAGACAAAAAAGCACAGAAGCACACATTGATCCAGCAATCTGTTCTATATAACCACAACTGTTAGAACTTTGGGCAATAAATAATGTGCAATAATCTATTTAATACACTGTGCTATAACCTGTGCAATGATCCGGAAGAACTTCTGCTGCTATCACCAAGTGAATATATGTCAGTACATGTGTATGTAGGCCTATATATATATATATATATATATATATATATATATATATATATATATACAAGATCGGCTTTCTATCACCTGAAGAACATTTCCAGGATTAAAGGACTGATGTCTCAGCAGGATCTGGAAAAACTAATCCATGCGTTTATCTTTAGTAGAATCGATTACTGCAACGGTGTTTTCACAGGTCTGCCTAAAAAGTGGATCAGACAGCTGCAGCTGATCCAGACGCTGCTGAACGCATCTAAATACATCACAGACTTGTTATCAGTGTATCAACCATCCAGAGCACTAAGGTCTTCTGGCTCCAGCCTTCTCTGCGTACCTACAGCCAGAACTAAACAAGGAGAAGCAGCATTTAGTTCCTACGCTCCACTTATCTGGAACAAACTTCCAGAAAACTGTAAAAGTGCGGAAAACCTGAGTTCTTTTTAATCAAGATTAAAATCACATCTGTTTAGGACTGTTTTTGACTGTTCTAGCTAAACTGTTCTACTGAAACAGCATTAGTTCAACTTTTTTAGTCCAGCTGTTTATTAATGTCTACATTTTCTGTTTTCTTTTCCTGTATTTTAATCATGTAAAGCACTTTGCATTGTCTCTGTACTGAATTGTGCTATACAAATAAATTTGCCTTGCCTTGCCTTGCCTTTATTTATATATATATATATATATATATATATATATATATATATATATATATATATATATATATATATATATATATATATATAATGTGTGTGTGTGTATGTATGTATGTATGTATGTATATAACCGGGAAGTACACATGACATCACCTGCCTACTCCGATTTCTTTTGTATTTTTTTAATTCTTACTTTTTTTCTCATTTTCTTTTTGATCCACTGTATATAGGAAGATACACTGTATATAACTGATGCACCCTTTCCTACTGCTGACTATTGACTGACTATTGAGCCGATGTGACAAGTGAATTTCTCCAATGTGAGATCAATAAAGACTATCTTATCTTATATCAAGACTTAGATTTGCCCACACAGGATTAAATGGTACATTATTCAAAATAGGGAAGCATAACACTGGCAGATGTGAATATTGTGAGGAACAAGACACAGTTGAACATATATGACACACTGTGAGAAAAATTCATAAAGAACAAGAGAAGAAGAAGACTCCCAACAGCAGGGGGCGCACTCCAACAATCTGAAACGTGTCCGTTTGCCTGAGGAAGAAGTCCGTGATGTCACAGCTAACAACATTAGCACCACACATTGGAGAATTTAGGAGGGGAAACAGACAAACAGGTAAGGCTTTTTGGATTATATATGCATGTAGTGTAATATCCAGCACCACAACTTGAGGTGGGATGAGCAGTCTCAGTTCTGCGGCTAATTCTAGCGTCTTAAGGTGCTACTTATAGCGCTAATGCTAGCGCCCTAAGGCTAGCGAGCAAGGCTCTTGTTTACATCCGGGTTCCGCTGGCTCAGAGCCTTTCTCTCTATGGCTCTGCGCTGGCTACCAGCACAGACATGTATACGTAGACCAAAAGTTATGATCGGTGTTCAATCATAACTTTTGGAAGAACATCTCAAACTGGCCACAGATGCATGAATGAAAGCAGTGGTGGTCAAAGGTTTTCTTTGGGTTTATGCGAACCAGCAAGTCAGGAAGTGGAGCGGATTGACCATCTGACAACAACTGCCCTCGGTAAGCGTGTCTGTCGATAGACACACTGTCGCTGCTCCAGTTAATTAATGAATTATTTCCACCTGTGGCCATGTCACCTTTCAGCGTGTATTCACTGGCTTCCAGCAACTTAGCTGATAAACCAATCAGGGACCTTGTAATGTGCGATCAGTGTTAAACTAAAATGTATGACATCATAGTGTTGGTTATATGTCCTGCATTGTCCAGGTTGTGGTTGGCCTTGTTTGTTCATATGATTAATTTATACTGAAGGTGACAGGGAGCCAGTGGAGGTAATGTTCAGATGTGAAGTAGATGATGTAAAGATGTAAATTGCTGTCTTTTGTACTAGTTGTAATTTATGGAGGTTTTCTGGAGGACAGGGAGGGAAGGGAGCTGACAGTGTAAAGTGGACTGTGGACCAGTTTGGTTAAAGTGTTAAGGAAGAACTTGATGTTCCCGATATGAAAGTTAACCAGGTGATGTTATGGATGTGGACAGTGGAGGAGAGGATGGGAGGCTGTCCAGGAAGACACCAAGGCTCTGAAGCTGAAAGGTGGGACAGAGACATGAATGGTCAGTGGATATTGTAAAACTACCAGATTTGGTTAAAGTTGACTCTGCACAATAAGCAAGTGAGGTAACTAATGTGGCATTATTTCCACGGTCCCAGGAATATATGGGCTGACTAGGAATTTTTTTCAGTCAAACTGATTATTTTAGCTTTAACCCATGACGTAGACGCCCCGTCGTCGGGTGAGAGGCGTGCCGACAGAGCGGCCATCTTAGGTCAGACCAAGCTGCGCTCAGAGAGAATACACGTCAATGCAGCAAAATGTACTTTATGTTTTCAGACACTCTGAATCCAGCCGTGGATATTAACCCTGTGGAGCTCCCGACGGACAGTTTTGGTAGAAACAGGAGAGTTGAGGTGCACGTTTAGTTCTGCCGTGATTTGGGGAGCCGTGGTTTCATGTTTTTTGGATACAATCCGGGTAAGCACTCTAACATCCCTTTCAGACAGCTTCCTCTTGCGTCCACAGTTAATCCTGTTGGATGTGGTTCGTCCTTCTTGGTGGTATGCTGACATTACCCTGGACACCGTGGCTCTTGATACATCACAAAGACTTGCTGTCTTGGTCACAGATGCGCCAGCAAGACGTGCACCAACAATTTGTCCTCTTTTGAACTCTGGTATGTCACCCATAATGTTGTGTGCATTGCAATATTTTGAGCAAAACTGTGCTCTTACCCTGCTAATTGGACCTTCACACTCTTCTCTTATTGGTTCAATGTGCAATTAATGAAGATTGGCCACCAGGCTGGTCCAATTTAGCCATGAAACCTCCCACACTAAAATGAGAGGTGTTTCAGTTTCATTGTCCAACCCCTGTATATATATATATATATATATATATATATATATATATATATATATATATATATATATATATATATATATATATACATACATATATAAATACATATATAAATTCATACATATATGCACATGTACTGACATATATTCAGGTGATAGAAAGCCGATCATGTAATTGTCTTTAGACAATATATATATATATATATATATATATATATATATATATATATATACCTACATACACATGTACTGACATATATTCACTTGGTGATAGCAGCAGAAGTTCTTCGGATCATTGCACAGGTTATCGCACAGTGAATTAGATAGATTATTGCACATTGGTTACAGTTACAGTGCAGCACTGTATAATCTGATTGCAGCAGGAATGAATGACTTGCGGTAGCGCTCCTTTTTACAGACAGGGTGTCTAAGTCTGGCACTAAAGGAGCTGCTCAGCTCCTCTACAGTCTGGTGCAGGGGGTGGAAGGTGTTGTCCATGATGGATGTGAACTTGGACAACACCCTCCTCTCAGCTACTTTCTCCACTGAGTCCAGAGTGCAGCCCAGGACAGAAGTGGCCTTCCTCACCAGCTTATTCAGCCTCATTCTGTCCCGTTCTGCGCTGTCTGGAGCCCAGCAGACGACAGCGTAGAGAAGGGCTGAGGCCACCACAGAGTCATAAAAAGTCTTAAGCAGGGGCCTGCTCACTCCAAAGGAACTCAGCCTCCTCAGGAGGTGGAGGCGGCTCTGGCCCTTCTTATGCAGAGCGTCGGTGTTATGAGTCCAGTCCAGCTTATTACTGACGTGAACACCCAACAAAAGAGTCCTACGTCTCTGATTTCAGCTTCATAAATGTGAATATTTCTGTTTTCTTTGCTCATTTATGGCAATAAACTGAGTATCTCCATGTTTTGTTGACAGAACAAGAGATTTGGGAAACACTGATATTTTTCAAAATTTTGTAACATTTTATTATTATAGCAACCAATCAATTAATTGTTTAAAATAATCAATAGATTAATCAACAATGAAAATAATCTAGACCCAGAGTTTGTCTTTGCATCGTGTTTACTCCTGTGAGCTATAAAAATGAATTAGCTTTGAACTGTTTTTGTTCCCCCTTAGGTCACAGCAGTGTCAGACATTGGTGGGAGGACTGTGGATGAGGCCACGAGACGTATGATGTTCTTCATCATGGACTATGGCCTGTCAAGGCAGTACAACTTTGTGGGCTGGAATGGAAAGTAGGAATTCAGGACTTTAAATCTGTTTGAAGTCATATTTGGTAAGTGCATAATGGATAATAACTGTAATATACTAACTTTAGGATATTTGTGTCTGTCGAGGGAAATTTATGTATGTTAGGGTTAGGGGAAATACAACCCCACCTACAAACAACCGCACCTGGCTTGATGGAGAAACCAGGAGAACAGCTGAGCATCTTTACGACAATGCACTTTTACTTTCGCCCTCTGGGGGGAGCCTCGCTGGAAAATCAACCCCGGTTGCATAGTATACCTTTAACTGGGACTAGTTTGTTGTCAAGTATTAATTGAGGTAACGGCAGTATACCTGTATGAATTGAAATTTAAATCTTGCGCTCCAAGCAAATTAGCACGCACACACGCGCTAGAAATCAGAAAGAGGAAAGGCGGGATTTAAGGCAGTACAACCAATGAGAGTTAAGTTTAAAAAAATGCACAGAGCACAGTCACGTGTGCTGCCGATTTAAAGGGGCAGGCAGTCAGACAGCGGCAGCAGCAGCCGCGGAGCTGCGAGAGGAGAAGAAGGGAAAAGTGAGGCACGTTATGTGGATCATGTAACCGTGCCACGGTAACTGTGGCAATTTAGATCTAAATTATTTTTATTTTGGACATGCACACACACACACATAAAAAAACACTGACAAAAGGGCACTTTGGGCATCAAGGGGCAAAGGGGCAGGTGACCAAGCCCCCCGCCCCCCTCTGCACGTCCCTGCTGTTAGCTGTGATATCACGTCTTTCTTCCTCAGCCAAACCGGCGCCTTTCAGTTTTTTTCAGGTGCGCCCCCTGCTGTCGGGAAGTCTTCTGCTTCTTCTTTTTCTTTATGGATTTTTTTTGCCGGTTGGCACGCAACCAAATGGTGCATTACCGCCACCAACTGGTATGGAGTGTGGATCAGAATTATTTATACTAAACAAAACAAGTCACAATCAAATTAACAAAACAATATAAACAAAACCAAAAAAAGATTTCAAATCCTCTCAATTACATTTATTAATCTAAGATAATGAAAAATAATCACATAACAATTATCTCTGGAGTTTTTCTAAGTATTTCTATTAAATCAAATTGTATTCTTTTCCTTTTTAGATTTTGGACCATTTCTCTCCTTTCTCTTTCGTACTTCCTACAGTATACCATAACGTGTTCAACTGTCTCTTGTTGCTCACAATATTCACATCTGCCATTGTTATGTTTACCTATTTAGAATAATGTATTATTTAATCCTGTGTGCCCAAATCTAAGTCCTGATATAATTGTTTCTTCTCCTATGTTCTTCCCTGCCCATCTCATTTTTCCCACTCTCCTCTGGATCACGTAAAACCATCTTCTGTTCCTCTCTTCCTCCCATTGCTTTTGCCACCTTTCCTTCATCTTCTGTTTAATTATGCTCTTTATTTCCATCTTACTAATTTTAACTGACACATCAATGTCTTTTCTTGTTGTAGCCTCCTTTGCAGCCTTATCTGCCATTTCATTTCCTTTAACTCCCATGTGTGCTGGTACCCACAAAAATATGACTGTAATGTCCATCATTTGAATTCTGTATAATGTTTGCTGGATTTCTATCAAAATATCTGGTCTACTGTCTGAGTGTTTTATCGGTAAACTGATTAGTGATGAAGATGAATCTGAACAAATAATCACTCTCAGAGGTCTTATTTCTTCTACCCATTGCATTGCAAACAAAATTGCTAACATTTCTCTTGTGTATACTGATATATTATTACTTGTCCTCTTTCCTACTGTAATATGAAACTCTGGAACAATAAAAGATACTCCTATCTTGTTATCTAAACTTTTTTGATGCATCTGTGTAGATCTGAATGAAACTAGTAAATATTAATATATTCCTGTATTGTATTTGAATTAAAAAAAAAAAACCCTGACCTTATTTCCCTTTCGTAATAGTGTTAGATCTACTTTAGCTTCAGGTAGTATCCAAGGTTGTACTGCTGTCAGTGGTACTGTTGAACTGAACATTAAATCAGTTAATTCTAATTCCATTGCTTTTTGTCTAACTGTCTACCCAAAGCTTCTTCTCTCCCTGTTCTCCATTTCCCAACAAGATGTTAAAGTGGTCTGTGCTGGATGATCTTCACTATGACCCTGTAAATTAGCCCAATAGTTTAGAGATAACGCCATGAGAGATGAGCGGCTGAGAGTACAGAGATGAGCGGCTGAGATCTCGCGAGAGCTGTGAGCTGTGCGTAAGTAAAATGGCGGCATACATGTAGTTCAAAATTAAATCCACTCAGGTAAGTAATAACCAATAACTGAAAATTAAAAGTAAAGTTTAAACATTAACAATTGTCTCATTTTCACGAGGGAACAAACTGGAAGAAGAGACCTTGACGAGCCTGGAGAGCTACCTGGACGAGTGTTTTGACAACATCGTGATGGGGAAGAAAAAAAATCCCGCAGCCACAAACACACCTTCACTCAAACGAACCCGGTCTAGCTCTACCGGTACCTCAACCTCCACTCTATCTCCCGACAGGAGCTACAGCGACGTCCTGGAGTCCATCGACAAAAAGCTTACCAGCCTGGACGCTCGCCTCGCCTTGGTAGAGGTGCTCCACAAAGAGTTCCAGGCTCTCAGAGAAGCGGTCGAATTTAGCCAAGCCCAGCTAGCTTCTGTTGCCGCGGAGAACGACGCGCTGAGAGGGAAAGTCACGGAGCTTACCGAGGGGTTGACGCGGCTGTCCGGCGAAAATAAGAAGATGAAAGAATCCATTCTGGACATACAGTCGCGAAGTATGAGAGACAACCTCGTCTTTGCAGGCATCCCGGAGCGCCAAGAAGAGGACCCTGAGTTTGCTATACGTGAGTTTCTCCAGCAGAAGCTGAAAATACCGGCGGATCAGGTAAAAAACATTACCTTCCATCGCGTTCACCGGCTCGGAGGTAAGAAACCCGATAAAATCCGCCCTCGTCCGATTGTAGCCAAATTTGAGCATTATAAACAAAAAGTGTTTGTTAAAAGCTATGGCCGCGAATTGAGAGGAACGGATTTCAGTGTTAATGACCAGTTTCCTAAGGAAATCCTAGACCGTAGGCGAGTGTTATTTCCAATCAGGAAAAAATACATTAATGATGGCGTCAGAGCTAACGTTGCAGTCGACAAACTTTATATCAATGGTCAGTTGTTCAGGGATCAGAAGATCACTCCTTGGCTTTATTAGATGCACAAATGGTGGATTTATAGCTTGTCACGCTTGAAAAGGAAAAAAAAAGTGTTTGGAACACGGTGATAAAAAAAAAATAAATAAACGCACAGCTCAAGAGCACGTTTGCACGGTATGGTTGTTAGTCACGGTTGGGTACACGAGGCATGGGTGATGGTTATTTCTCTTTCATCTTTTCTCACTCTTTGCACTTCCTTAATTCTCTGTCTTTCTTTATATTATTCATCTGCTCCTCTCCTGCTGACCAGGAAATCACAAGCACGTCAGATGATGCTACCTGGCTCTTTGTATAACTATTCTTCTGAGGACATGCGCTTTTCAACTTCTCACTTTCACCTATGATGAATGTAAAGTTTGTGTCATGGAATGTGCATGGAGCTGGCACCAGGGAAAAACAGCTAAAGATCTCTAACCAGCTTACAAGATTAAAGGCAGATGTTGTCTTATTGCAAGAAACCCATAAATCAGATACAACTGTAAGTGATCTTAACTCACCTGAGTTCCCTGATGTGTTTGCTGCCTGCTATAACTCTAGACAGAGAGGAGTAGCAATTTTAATCCACAAAAACGTTTTAAAATATTAGATAAAATTATCGATCCCGAAGGTAGATTCATATTAATTAAAATATCTATTCATAACCAGAAGTTATGTATTGTTAGTGTATATGGTCCAAATGTTGATGAACCCTCATTCTTCCACAAACTCTTCCATGCACTTTCAAAACACGGGGATTGTTCTCTAATTATTGGGGGTGACTTCAACTTTGGTCTAAATGAGGAAATAGACAGGCTGAATACAACAGGGTCTCAGCGTAGTTGGCAGTCATTAAATATAGTCAAACAATACATGAGTGATTTTGGTCTTTGCGATGCATGGCGTTCTCTTCATCCTAATAGTAAGCAATATACTTTTTTTTCAAATGTCCACCACTCTTATTCTCGTTTGGACTATTTCTTAATCAGCAGTTCGCTGCTGTCGGACGTTTCAGATGCTGTAATTCATCCTATCGCTATTAGTGATCATGCTCCTGTTACTTTAACCCTAACAAATAAAAAAATAACCCCACAAAACAAGAGCTGGAGATTTAATACATCATTGCTTAAAGATGAAGATTTTAATAAATTTTTCAAAGAAGAGTGGGCTTCATACTTAGAACACAATGATCTGCCAGGCACTTCAGCATCTATACTTTGGGAAGCAGGGAAAGCAGTGATGAGAGGCAAAATAATTTCATTCTCATCTCACAAAAAGAAGTTGGAAAACAAGAAGATTCAGGAATTAGAAGAAAAACTTAAGTTACTAGAAACTTCCCTGGAAGAGGGAAAGTTGGGAAAAATCCGTAAAATAAAACTAGAATTAAACCAGTATATTGAAAAGCAAAACAAATTTCTAATAGAAAAACTTCGATTAGAAAATTTTGAACATGGCAATAAGTCAGGAAGCTTCTTAGCTAATCAGTTAAAAATAAATAAAGAGAAAACGACTATATTTGCAGTTACAGATTCCAATGGGAATACATTACATGATCCAGAATGTATAAATAACACCTTCCGTGATTTCTACAAAACTTTATACACATCACAGATAAATCCATCAGACAATGTCATCAAGCAGTTTCTGGATAAAATTACACTTCCTAAACTATCAGATAACCAAAGAACGACACTGGACTCACCGCTGACAACAGTTGAAGTTCAGGAAGCTTTAACAAGCATGCCCAATAAAAAGGCTCCAGGTCCAGACGGATTCCCTACTGAGTTTTATAAGGAGTTCTGGAGTATTCTGGCACCAACGTTTCACAGAATGTTGCAGGAAATTCAGGAAAATGGCAGATTTCCAGCTAATATGAACTCTGCCACCATCAGTCTTCTGCTTAAGCCAGGCAAAGATCCTATGTTGCCCACCAGCTATCGTCCCATATCCTTAATCAACGTGGATATTAAAATAATATGTAAAGCTTTTGCAAAACGATTAGATAAAGTCACTCCTTTCATAATCCACCCAGACCAAACTGGTTTTATCAGAGGAAGGCAGTCATCCACAAATACACGCAGATTACTTAATTTAATAGATTATTCCTACAGTACAAATAATAAAACTATTATAATGTCTTTAGATGCAGAAAAAGCATTTGATAGAGTAAACTGGAATTTTTTATTCGCTACTCTGCATAAATTTGGTTTTGGCAATTTTTTTATAAATTGGTTAAAAATTTTATACAGCTCTCCTACAGCCTGTGTCAGGACAAATAATCAAACATCTTCCAGCTTTTGTCTCCAGAGGGGCACTAGGCAAGGATGCCCACTTTCCCCCTCACTTTTTGCCATTTTTATTGAACCTCTAGCAGCAACAATTAGACAAACAAAGGTTATTAAAGGTATAAAATGCATGAATATAGAGCATAAGATTAGTCTTTATGCTGATGATGTATTACTCTATCTTCAGCACTCAAACTCTTCGCTTTCTCAAGTAATTAGATTACTAGAATCCTTCTCAAAGGTTTCTGATTACTCTATAAACTGGTCTAAATCTACGGTACTGCCAATTAATTGCTCTTTCCAAAACCCCCTAGATTTACATTTGCGCTCAGGAAACATCACATATTTGGGTATCACTGTGTCGTCTAAACTTGCAGATTTAGTAAAATTTAATCACATCCCACTTTTAAAAAAGATAGAAGATGACCTGGATAGATGGAAATCGCTTCCAATTTCACTCATGGGTAGAGTAGCTTCGATTAAAATGATGGTCTTACCTAGAATTAATTACTTATTTTCTATGATCCCCAATAAACCATCATCTGACTGGTTTAAATCTCTTGACTCTTCAATCTCTAAATTTCTTTGGAAAGATAAACCGCCCCGTATCAGCTTAAAGACGCTACAGAAAACTAAAGACAGAGGGGGACTAGATCTGCCTAACTTCCATAAGTACTACTTGGCAAATAGACTACAATATATCACTAAATGGATAAAGCAAAATCCGTTAGACGAGCCCTGGATAGATATAGAACAGAAAATATGCAATAATATCATGATTTCAGATTTGCCGTTTATTAGCTCAAATATAAAACGGCATACATGCTTTAAAAATATCAATATCAGTTCTACTCTGACAGCATGGTGGGAGTTTCTTAAAATGACAAAGTCGTCACTTATCCCATGCAGTCGTACACCCATCTGGAACAACCCTGACATCCTACAAAATAATAATATGATAAACTTTACATACTGGAAGAACAAAGGTATTGAATATCTGGAACATTTACTTGATGGAACCGAGTTCATCAATTTTTCCAAACTAAATATGCAATATGGCATTAGTAAAAATAAATTTTTGGAATATGAACAACTTAAATCTATAATTAGAAAAAAATTTAAGCATATTAAAGGTGGTTTACAAATTCCAAGTAATATATTAGAGTTCCTAGATTTAAACCTCCCCAAACTACTGTCTAAATCATACAGGACACTGACCAAAATAGATGATTCAATATCTCTTCCTATTACGAAATGGGAAGAGGATCTATCAGTCAACTTTGAACAAAACTTCTGGGCTCAGATATGTCTAAGAACTTTCAAATTGACTAGAAACACCAACTTACAACTAATACAATACAAAATCCTTCACAGAGTACACTACACAGGACAAAGATTATTCAAGATGGGTCTGGCACAATCTAATATCTGTCCACACTGCATAGGCAATCATCCTGAAAATTATATTCATGCGTTATGGTTATGCACACCAGTCCAGAGGTTCTGGACACAGATATGTAAGGACTTATCAAAGTGCTTGAGCTGTAAAATTACACCTTCCCCATCAGTTTGCTTGCTTGGTAATTTTGAGGAAAGTCCTCTGGGGAATAAAATAGTTTACATGGTTTTCACTGCACTATGTATCGCAAAGAAAACTATCCTCATGAATTGGAAAAGTAAGGAGAATCTCAGTATCAATCAATATAGAGATCTTTTGTTGGATCATATTAATCTTGAGACAGCATCTGCATCAACATCTGTTCGATCTCTTTGGGCTCCTTTGATTAGCACTATCACTTAGTGGAATGGGGGGCGGTGGGTTGCTTCCTGCAGGGCGCAGTGGCTGGGTGGAGGGGTTCCTGGGACTCTGGGGGCACTTGGAGTGGGGCGCTTGGTGGGTCTGACTCCAGGGTCTGTTGCCCCCATATGGGAGGAGCTTGGGAGGCCTACGGGTGGCCCACAGCACCGCTTGCGGCGCTCTTGGGGAGCTACGCGGGGACGGACGTGGGTTACTGACCTGGTAGCTGTGCTGTCGCTGGGTGGGTCCTGGGTGGGTCTGGGGGCCTGGGGTCCCTGGGGCGCGCCGCCCTCGGGCGGGGGCCCCGGCGGGGCCTCGGGGGTTTCGGTTCCGGGGGGTGTGCCGCTTGGGGTCTGGGCCGGCGTGCGCCCGGGTGTCCGCCCCTGCACGGGGCCTCTGGAGCGCTGGGGGTCCTCAGGGCCTGTTGAGCTGGTAGGGGGGCATGGTCATTAACATCTCAGGGCAGATGCTCTTCCCCTTCTTTGGGTTGGCATTCTGCTAGTGGGGGGAGGGGAGGGAGGGGGAGTAGTGACTTACCCAGCCTGGATGTCTAGTGTCGAATGTATGGTGAGATGTTTGAATGTTAGTGTTGGGGAGGGTTTAAATCTACGGGTGGTGTGTGGGGGGGGGTTTGGTGGACGTTCTGGTGGGCTTGTGTCCGGCCCCCTGCCCCGGTCCTGGTCCGTGTAGTCTCCCGGTGCGGGTCTCACCTGGGGGGTGGGGTTTGGGATGGCTCGTGCGGGCTGGCTGGCCAGGGTCCCCCATCTTATTAATTTATTTATTTAATTATATATTATTATTATTATTATTATTAATAATCTTTTTTTGGGGGGGGGGTTAAATACAGTAGGCATGGGGGGTGGGCTGGGGGAGGTAGAGGTGTTGGTCCTGGTGGGTGGTTGGCTGGCGGGCCCTGCGGCCTCTCCCCGGCCCCCGGGCTATGGTGGTGCCGCTGGAGGGGCCCCTTTCTCCGGGTGGGGCTTTCGGGGAGCGGGGGTGCCTATAGGAGTCAGTAGGGGAGCTGGCTCCCTGGATTGGCTCCCCAGTCCTTTGCTCCCCATCCCCGGACTCCTCCCTCTGCCTGCTCCATCACGCCGCCACACATGTAGGTCCTTGGGGAGAGGGCGTTACTGGAGGTTGCCACCTTTTGGTGACGTCCCTCTCCCCAATTTTATCATGCATTTTAGACACTTTCACTCCAAACATTTTCACAACGCACATCCATGTAGGCCACGATATGGGGGGGGTGGGGGGGAAGACGTCTGGGGGGGGGCTTATGTTGTGTGAGCCTCGCCCCGGGCGGCTCCCTTCACCCCCTCTCGCATTTAGACATTGAGGGTTCTTCTGGGTAGTTGCTTGGAGGGGGGGCGCTGGCACCAGCTCCCTTCCGGAGGGGGGGTGGGCTGTGCCGTGCACCCCCTTCGGTGCTCCCAGTTTTAAACACACCTGAGAACAACATGCAACAACACAACATCTGAGCGGGCGTAGGGAGGATCGGGGGTCTTTTGCACACCCCCGATCTCCGATCGCGGCACGGAGTCTGGGGCCTGGAGGAGGTGCGGGCCACTGGGTACGGGGTCTTGGCGGGGGGCTGTTGCGGCTGGCCGGCGGCTTACCGGATCTGGGGCTGTCGCCTCTGCTCTCCCCAGGATGGGATGGGGGGCAGGGGTGGCTAGGGTAAGGTCGGGGTGGGAGGGGGTTTATTAGGTATATAGTGGGTGATGGGGGGCTCTGGTCGGATGGCCCGAGCGGGTCGTGTCGGCCCCCCCTCTTTGGGGGGCCTGGTCCGGGGGGCGCCTGGTCCGGGGGCGGGGCCGGGGGTCGGGCACAGGCAGTCGTATTGTTGAATTGTGGTGACCCCCCCCCCACTTGGGTTTTTTGGATGTGAATGCTATGTGGGAATGTGTGTAAAGCGTCCTTTTTTTTTTTTTTTTTTTTTTTATTTATTTTATTTATTTATTTATTTATTTTTTGGTGTCTGTGTGTGGCGAGTGGGGCACAAGGGAGGGATGGTGTGAATGAGGTTTTTTTTTTTTTTTTTTTTTTTTTTTTTTTTTTTTTTTTTCCAGGTTTGGGTTCGGTCAGCTCCCTCTCCCAAGATCATCTCAAGTCTCCGCTAGGTGCGGAGCCCATCCCCCCACGTCCTGCCCACCTCCGCTGCGTTGGCGGGCGCCTTGACCCTCTGGCGCGTTGACGGTCCTCGGGTTTGGGGCGGGTTCCCGGGTGGGTGCCGGCCCATTCCCGGCGGTGGCTTCGCGGGGCCTGGCCCCCCGGGGGGCGGCCGGGGCCCCTGCCGCGGGGGCGGGGCGCCCCTGGGGCCTCTGGCCCCCAGGGCTCATGGCCGGGACCACTTCAGCGGGGCCGGCTGCCGGCGGAGCCCACGGGCTCGTCCCCGCGGCTCTTGGGGGCGTCGGCATTGCGGTGGCTGGGGGATTTCCTCGGGGTCGTCTCTCCTCTTTCCTCGGGGGGGGTTGTACATTTCCTGTGAAGGCCCCTCTCGGGCGCACTGCTTTGGGGGCCCCTTTGGGAGTCCGGGGTTATGGGTCCCCTGACCCCTGCCTCTGTGCTCGGGGAAGGTGGGTCTTCGGTTCCCCACAATCACTATCAAGCCATTTCCTTCTGGATAATTTTCACCTAAACTAGTGCACTCTCACAATCTCCCACAGGTGCTGGGTCCCAGGTATTAAATGTTCACTTATATACAGAAAGGCTATAATTTATTTACTTTCTTTTACCTTTTTTTAGGTATCACATTACACATGTCAGCTTAAATAATAATACATATGATTTAGCAATGGTATCAAGGTGCTACACGATTGTATCTGTTGCTTTATGTCTGTTGGTTGTGCTGTTCTTTTTGTGTCTCTTTCCAGGTGATGGAGCAGACAGAGGACGTTTTATCATTCTCTTCCTTTTATCTCTTCTTTCTTTCACCTCTTCTTTCTCTTTCTTTTTCTTTTTTTGTTTTTCTCTTCTTGTTTTTCTTTTACTCTCCTACTTTCCCATTGTAGTGTCCATATAATTTGAAATTCTCCCTGCAGGAATCACAATAAAGCTATTTACACGCACAAATCAAGCGGAGCATTATGGCGAAAGCTGTTTGCTCCACTTGTGAAAGTAAAATCTGTCGAGCTCTATTTGGCATTAAGATATCAATTTTTATTGCCACATTGCTAGACAGGACACTGGGGAAAAAAAAAAAAAAAAAAAAAAAAAAAAAAAAAAAAAAAAAAAAAAAAAAAGAGATAACTGAATTCTTCTCAATGTCGGGAAGTCTGAACAACAACAACTCTTAATGCATCACGTGACTTTTGGCACAAATTTACCGCAGCGTGGGTGGGATTGTATCGTAGTCGAGCAGAGGCTGTTTTGTGCGAGCAGAGACCATTTTGTACTCGAGGAAAACTTATAAATGATATTTTGAGCGCAAGGTAGGCGGACAGTTTGCAAAACAATTTTTTTGTGTGAAACATATCTTTTTGTGTGCAAAACAAGTTTTATTTGTGTGCAACAACCTTTCAGCTGAAGACTTTTAACTGCATTTCAACCAGTAAAATAATGTTTAAACCAGGGGTGTCAAACGTACGGCCCGCCGAACGATTGTATCTCCTCGCTGCATCGACCGATCTGCACCTGATTTTTTGTGAGTCGGGTGGGGGGGGGGGGGGGTGGAGCGCTGCCGTACGGGTTCGTGTGAATCGCCCGGTGGACGGGCAGGGAAAATGCGTGACAGCTTCTGCGGTGGCTGGAGGGAGGAGGTGCGCGTACCCCAGCGGTGCTTGGCTGCGAGGGCCGCTCATCGCCGCTTGCGGCTTTAATTATTATTATTATTTATTCTTGGGACTTTTGAAACGCCTTTTTGGAGGCCTAAACATGCATGAAAACTCACCAAACTTTACCCAAAATTGTCCCCCGTGAGAAATCGCATGATTTTAGTGTAATTGAAAGCGGGCGTGGCAAACCCGCTCAACAGCGCCAACTAGAGTGAGTTGGGCCAAACCGTAACACGTAGAAAGCTGAAATTTTTTACCTAGGTAGCTTTTTTAAAGTTATGAAAAAAAGTCTATTGTGGGTATGCTCTAAAACCCACAGGAAGCCTGCCATTTTGGGTCAAAGGGTAAAATATTGACGGTTTTTGCCTCGAACTTTAACAAACTAGTCCTAGGCATTTTAAGCTATCACTTTCAAATCTTTTCAGAGTGGAGATGAGACCTTGAAGGTTAAAAGTTATCAAAGGTTTTATGAAATATGCATATTTGCCTGAGCTGTCGCATTGCAAAAATCAGGTTTGTGGAAAACCATTAAAAACGCATTAAATCAGTAAGCCCCAAGTCATGCTTTGTCTGAGAATTATGAATCTCCTTAAGTGCATGTAACTTCACAGGCCCTACAAAAAAGCCTCTTGAAGCAATGGGCTACCTCCTACAGGAAACCATTAATTTCTCATCAAAGATGTAATTTTATAATATTTTTGGGTGTTGCATTTGGATAAACTACTCCTAAACCGTTACAATTATGGCATTCAAAGTTGCTCCAAAAAATTCCTCACACATAGAGGATCAAAAGTTATCAAAAACATTTTTGCTACGTCCAACCATATTATTTTGACAATTATTTTTATGTCAATTGTGTTTTGAAGGATAAAAACAGTTATAATTTTGAACGCTAGATGGCAGCAAATCCAAATGTTTGGGCGTCATCTCCATGTGTTGATCGATATCATGGCCTCTTTTTTTATTCTCTAAATATCTCCATTTTTCGTGCAGGGTCTTGCATGCCTCATATTGACTGGGACGACAGTGGACTGAATGATGACCCACACTGTGGGGTCACTATTCCTGAAACTGGCAATGTGTTGATACCCGAACAACTGGTAGCACCGAGGGCAGCCATGGATGCACTGGGACATTCTGAATCACATGGCTCAGATATATATGTTGCTACTGTCCAGTATGACCAAAACTTTACAAGTTTAATCTTATTGTGATTACCATTGTTGCAAAAGGTTTTTAGGTAGTAAAATCCAGCCAGGGAAATGTAAATAAGTTAGTGTATTCACTGAATAAAAATATAGAACTGCTGGCATTATGATGGTAAGGTGTATGGTACTGTATAAACCTTTTAAAAATGCTGAGGATATTGAAAAAAGGGCACATGGGGCTGTTAATAAACCTGAGGATGCAAACTAAACACTGGGAAAATTAAACAGTCCTTTATTTTCCACATTGCATAATAAACATTCCACATTGCATAATAAACATACCCTTTGATAAAGTCTTTATTTCCAATTCTTACCAATATTAATCAAAGTGAATACACCTTTCCACAAGGATAGCTTTTATTGTTGAAATTGAGACTGAAAGAACTCCATTAATTCTCCAGGTTTTTCCCAGTAAACAATCCATGCATTACCAGTAAAACGGGCTGTATTAAAAAAACCGCCTGACGAAATGGATGAAGCCAAAAACAGAATAAAAAAACTGGCTGATGAAATGGATGAAGCCAAAAACAGAACTATGAAAAATATATTTGCAATTAGGCACAGATGACTTCATTTTTACTTTGAAGAAATTAAGGAGTTAGAAAGGTAGTGAGATATAATCTAGATCTGCTGCTATATGCGTTACTTGTAACATTCATATTTATGTTAAAAAACACAATTGTTTAGTAATTTCCTTACCAATTTTCATATTATCAATATCCACCCGTTGCAATTATTTTAAATTCCTTAAGAATCAGTTAAAACAGAACTATGAAAAATATATTTGCAATTAGGCACAGATGACTTCATTTTTACTTTGAAGAAATTAAGGAGTTAGAAAGGTAGTGAGATATAATCTAGATCTGCTGCTATATGCGTTACTTGTAACATTCATATTTATGTTAAAAAACACAATTGTTTAGTAATTTCCTTACCAATTTTCATATTATCAATATCCACCCGTTGCAATTATTTTAAATTCCTTAAGAATCAGTTTTGCACATAAGCATACATGCATTGGCTTGTACCGTCAGTTCAGCATTTCATCCCATTATGCACAGCCAGCAGCAAAGCCGCTCTTCTTGACCTTCTTGCGCACCGTAGCTCCCTTGCCTCTACGCTCCCTCTCCCCCCTCCCCCGCCCGTCTCACTCAGCCGCTGTTGCGTTCTTAGACAACTACAGCTCCTGCCTTCAACGGTGATAAAAGGTGGAAAGTGAACAAGACTAACGGTAAGTAAATAAGTCAAACCATTCATTTGTAAAAGAAGAGGGGGTTATATGAACTGGATCAGCTCCTGTTACAGTGGCTTTTTGACAAGTTTTCAAAGAGTTACGTAGCTAACGTTGTTAGCTGGTGTTTGTGTATGGTTTGTCAATTCCCACACAATGAAGGTAAAGTCCACAGGCATATCTTCTTATTTTAAGAAGAAAATAACAGCAGAAGGAGATAAAGAGATGACAGGGGAGCAACAGAGAACAAAGAAGAAAGAGGAGGTGGATGGAGGAGAGGGACAGATAAAGCATTATGAGGAAACAGCCAGCATTATCAGAGGACAGTGATGAGGAAAAAATCAGACAGTAGCAGATCAGGAACAGTCACCATAGACACCTTTTCACATGACGTCACTCAAATTCCGTTTTGAAGCGGAGCAGGGTATTTTTACTTCCGGCTACATGCTTTTACATAGAAAATTCGGTAGGTGAAGAGGTGTTTCACTGATAATCAGCGCGATTTCATAAGGTAAGACTGAGACCACAATGTGTCGCATTGGCTATCTTTATTTTCCTTAGTATTGGTAGCAATCATTGCTGTTATATAGATGCTTTGATCGGGACAGTAATATGTAGATCAAAGCTAACATGCAGCAGCTTGTTAGCTTACCTTACCAAACTTTTACCTATCAGTAATCAGCGTGATTTCATTAAGTAAGACTGAGAGCACAATATTAAACGTCTTATTGACTATTTTCCTTAGTATTTGTAGCGATCATTGCTGTTATATAGATGCTTTGATTGGGACTGTAACATGAAGATCAAAGCTAACATGCAGCAGCTTGTTAGCTTACTTTACCTGTCATTAATCTGATGTAGATGTTATAAAATGATTACTGTAGCTTTGCTATTATAGAAATAAATCTTGTTTTTCACTGAGTGAAAAAAAGAGACATTTATCTGCTACATTGTTCCCCTTCCTTTATTATGGTGATGTGTTATACATAATTGCAGTCACTGAATTAAAAAGATCTTATTCCATTTGAATCTTTTTGTTCATTCCTAAAAAAAATTACCGTGGGTCTATTGGACAGTACTTCTGTTTCTGAATTTTCTGTGTATTATAATGAATTTTCTTCATAATATTATTTGCACTTATATTAATGCACTTTTTTTTTAGTTTTTGTGCAAAATACTGTATATTTTAAGTAGAAGCCTGAAATTGTTTTATTATACTGTATTAGTAATGACATGTGCTGCTGACCTCTTAATCAGATCAACCTTTAAAAAAGAGATCTTAATCTCAATGGGAGTTTATCTGGTTAAATAAAGGTTTTATGTATTATAATTAATCTATTTGTTCTCCCCTTGTGTCCATCTCTCAGCAGCATCATATCCACCAAGCATGGCACAATCACAGAGAAACTGCTACTGCAGTGTCCCACAGTGTTCGAACAACAAAAAAAACTTTCCATATCTCAGTTTTCACGACTTCCCGGCTGATGCTGAGACTGGAGCCTATTGGGTGACAGCAATAAGGAGAGACGAGGGGCCAAATTTTAAAATCCTTCGCAGCAGCACTTACGCCTGCAGTCAGCACTTCTCTTCCGAGGACACCTATGTTTCTGCAAGTGGTCTTTAACAAATTAAACATCTTTCTTTCTTAAAGATAATTGAGTTATAAGTTTATTTAGCTATTCCCAAGATAATTTCAGTGGCTCACCACGTAAATTTTTATTAGAGCTGTCAAAATCAATTTGTTAATGAAAGGAAATTAATCTGAGAAATTAATTAATTTCTGCACATACAAATGGTTTTTAAAAATAGTCACCTGTACACTGTGATCGCACACCGTCTCTTTCTCCTGCATTGTTTACATTTCAATTGTTTACTGTTAAATCACTGCTGCACTTTATCCTGTAATTTATTGTAATTCTCAAGCTGTATGCAAACTGAATTTCGTTCTGTACACACTCTGTGCATACATAATGACAAATAAAGTTGTCTAAGTCTAATTTGTCTATGGATGAACCCAGAACCACACACACGGGACTTAAAATGAAAGTCTTTATTGAAGGTTTGATGGGATGGAGGGTGATGTAACCAGCGAGGTAGAACTGCACGGGAACAGGGTGATGGTGTTGGCAGGAGCTGACGGCCCGGAGAGAGACTTCTTGGAACCAGGAACAGGCAGCAGGGTCCACAGCTCGGAAGAGAATTGACAGTTCAGGGGAGAACCCACCAGAGCTCGGCAGCAGGCTCTTCTGTAAGGCAGAGGGGAACCGGAGCAAGGCAGCAGGATAAACAGGGCAGGTAAAATGGACAGAGCTGCTATGAAGTATCTATGTAATAAATAACTAAAATATATGAAGTGTGATGTCTGAAGTTTTTTAAAATCCATGTTTTTTTGGTCTGTTCCTGAAAAATAACAGTATAGGACACAAGGGGTTTGCCCCGACAGCAGCATAATCCATAAATACTATAGTGAACTGATTATTAGTGTGCATGCAGTGTGCATTCAACATTATTGACAGCGTCTTTCTCAGTCTATGATGTCCTAAACTATCACAGTTTTAACAGGAATGGGCAGAATTATTTTATTAATTGAGGCTCCAAATGTACTGACGAGACTGAGAAACACACTGAACCCACAGAGGAATTTTGAGGGATACTGCAAAGTCTGCAACCTCAGTAAAATACTACACACACAAAAAAAAACGGGAGGGAATGAGGCTCCTCATTTTTATTCATAGAGGTGTGACAGCGTGCTCTAACTGTGACCAAGTGGCCAAAAGCATTGACACTGTTCCAAAACAAAGTATGAAAAGGCTCAACATTATACATCAACTATATCCCTGGTGAGACTCATTGGCTAAAAGCTGTGAAACAGATAAGCTGATATAGCAATAAAGCTAGCGTAGCAATATAATGGAGAAATAGAAAACTAATAAATGACAAAAGTCCTGTTGGTAGCATTGCTATCATTATCCTAGCATCTATGCTAACAACAGAGCTAAGAAGACAAAGCTCTTACCTTCATAATCGAAAAGGTATTGTTCCACAAAGAACTTGTCATCTTTGTCGAGTTTGGAGGCTGGTGTGGTCGAAAGCTTTTGTGCCAGTCTGTGCACGTCTCCCAAACGAAATTTGAGTAGATTGGTGAGGGACTGTGTGAATTCCCTATGTAAAAACACTGCTCGCGGAGAAAGCGGAAGTAAAGATACCCTGCTTCACCGCAGAACGGAAGTTGCATGACGTCACTGTGAAAAGGGTCTATTGATCACAAAAGCATGGCAGAACTCAGCGAAAGTGGGTGTTCCTGGACCGACAGGTGAAGTTATGACCATGTAGCCATAATAATGAAATTAATGAATTGTCTAGAAAGCAATATCCCAGAGGAAATGTATATTTAGTTTAGTGTGTTAGTTTTTTAGTGTGATGGACTCACTTAAATATATAACTTGAAAAATAAATTATAACTTAAAAAATAAATTATATATATATATATATATATATATATATATAGTTTTGTTTGAATCAAAATGCCTAGAAGCCATTAATACAAATATAATTGATCATTACTATAGAGAGGCTGGTATTATTATTATTATTATTATTATTTATTGTTACTGTCATCATCATTTTAATGTCAGAATAACAGACTTTCGCTCCTGTTTCATTATAGAATATCCCAGTCAAGAGTAGAGCAGTCCATGAATCCACAACTAAAAATCTTCCCTCGAACCTGTCAAGAGGACAGAAGAAGATGCTTTTCTAAAGACTGGCACAACACATGTAAATGGCTTGAATTGAGCCTGGTAACCAGAGTTGGAGACTATGGATCTTTGCTGGGAAGTTATTTTTGTAAAAGTAATTATTATTTTTGTTTCAGACTAAGTAAAGGTATCACTGTTTCTTACACATACAGTATAACCTTGTAGTCAAAATATGACTGTTGTTCCCTGTTTTCCGTGAAATTCCTGTTACATAAAGATGTTGTTTCTGTTCTTGCTTTTATTTTTATCTGCCAGTATCTGCTTTTCCCCTGTATTTTTTTGTATTCAATATATAAATAAATTTACACCCTATTTCTACATGATTACACAATAAAAAGCAAATATTGTTCAACCCAAAATGTTAACTGTACTGTTATTGGTCTGTGTTTATGCAGATTAGATCATTAGTAACATTAAAAATCACACAATTAAGCAATAGGTGTTTACTTAAGTCTTTCTGATAGTTTTCTTCAGGAAGCTTTACTACAACCGTAGAATAAAATCTTGAAATGATGGCTTTTAGTTTCAGTGTGCCACCTCAAGAGTTTTAAGTGGCCCCTTCTGGCCACCCCTATGAAAAATTTCTGCAGGCGCCCCTGTCTGTTAATAATGCATTTAACTGGGTATCCACTCAGGTACCATTTATTTGACATAGCACAGCAAAGGAGAAGCCAACCACAGTGGCTGCATTACAAAGCAAAAGTTGTTTTAGCATGGCGTTCAACCTAAGGAAAAGCTTTCATGTTATTTGCTCTAAAAAGTAACATGGTCCCTCACTGTAACACAGCAGTGCCTTTAACTGAAATCTTACGTGATCTATCTGCATAATGAGCTGTTACTTTTTCACCGGAAAAGTTTTGAAAGTTACCTGTGGGGATCTGATGCTGTTAGCCAGGGACGTGCAGAGACCATTGGAGGGGCAGGTGCTCAAAGTTAAAAGAGGGCACATGGGGCACGGATTTAAAACACGATACAGAAACATACCTTGCTATACAACCGGCTGAAATGTACCAACCCATACTATAAAGAATGTAACATGGAATCAAGGGCGTAGGTTTGATTTGAACTTTGGTAAAGACACTACTGGTCCAAAGGTTCATTGGTCCTACGCAATATGCATGCTCCTATTTTTTGATGCTTGATTTGAGCATTAGGATGCGTTTTGCCTGTCTAAAAAGAAAAGGCAGCATTATTTGCTACATTTATACAAATTTTATAAGCACAACACACTAGATGCCGTTTGTTTATCTTTAAAGCATCACAGGATCTGATGAATGTCGAATTGGGACTTTTTCCCACTTTGAAAACGTTTGCATTTGAACTTACTAGCAACAGAGACAGATGGTAAATACGTGCCTATTAAACCAAATATATTCAAAATATGTCTGTTGTCTAGATTTATCCTGTATTTTCTTTTGAAGATATAGAAATGTGCAGAGATAAACCCCACCCTTATTCTTTTTTATCGAAGATACTCTGTCTGCATCATAAAACAGCAAAATTATACATTCAAGGGACTGCAAATAAATGTACTGTATTTACTTTGCACTGGAAGTAGAAGTGTCACTGACACTGACAGCATTTCAAATTTTAAATTCAAACTTCAACAAATGTACTACAGGGTTGTAGTTGCTCTGTGTAGCCAATTTCATGTAATTTATCTTAACATTCCAAACACATTTCTTACATCATATATCTGAAGTGTAGATAACAGCTTCTCCTTACCTACATCCTCTCAGACAACTAATTATTTCCCTAACAATAGTGAGTTGTTAATGTTTAAATGTGCAGTAAATCTTAATACATAAGGAGCATGGAGGACCCAATACTGTACTTTAAGTAAGATTAGTGACACTAAAACTGATCTGTTACATGAGTGGTTGTCCATTTCATCATTGAAATGAGAACATATTAATATACTATTGGGATATACTAGTAAGACTATTAAAGAACAGCAGATTAAACTTTAAGATATGTAAAGGCCTATATTAAATTAATTTTGCAACCACATCAACAGATTAAATAATTTTTACTTTTTTGGTGTACCAAATTACCCTCGTAATGATGAAATATGTTGTGGACTAAACCCCTGGTGATGAGAATGTCTAGCTCTGCCTCTGGTTTGTACTCATTTACTAATGGACAGTGTGGAAACCTTTGTACAATAAAACCAATGTAAATTGTATTCCTCGGTTTTATTTGTCTTTATTCTAATTATGTCTACAATCAATGAAAGCAACAATAACAACGAAATATGGTAAAAGGGAAACCCTCACCTTTTCTTTTTCAGACAGCTGTGGCTAAGAATCTGAACTTTTAATAGCCTACAGTCTTTGCTTTTCCATCTTTCCAGCAGTCTTCAGAACTCCTGCCTGGCACAGAATATTTAGTTTTATAAAACAGATTAGGTTTCGGTTGATAAATGCATTATACTTCAGAATTAGATGCTATTTTGAGATGCTAATGTTGGTTACTTACATTTCTCAAGTTCCACAAATCCAAACAGTCTCTCCTGCTTCTTTACAGAACTGCACTCAGCAGCTTTCACCTATTTTAGTGCTGATAATATTTAGTTTTTTAAAGGCATACTATGCAACATTTTTCAGTTAATTAATGTGTTCCATACCGTGGATGATTAAATGAGTCATTTCAGGTCGAACAAAGGTTTTCTCGGCCGCCCTGGTGGTCTGTAGGGGAAATACCGTACTTGCAATTGCAGGAGCCCTCGGCCCGCACCCACAGACTCAGAAGTCTGTGCATCGTGAGAGTCGGTCTTGCTTTATGGCGAGAACTGCTACATGCCCCCAGTGAAAGGCATGCTCGTTGCTAGCGCAGTGGCGATATTTGTGTAGTTATCATGGCAGAACCAGCGAGAAAACAGCGAAAGCCCATGTCGGAGCAGGCAAGAAAGAGGAAAAGGGCTCTGGACAGAGAGAGGAGTCGTACACGGGTGAACATCGGGCAAGCTTTTTCCGAATGGCGAGAGCTAAAAGAAAAAGAAGGCTGCAAGGCTGACGCGGACCTCGCGTTTCTGCTGATGCGATTGTAAGTACATTGGAATGGTTTCTCTCTCTCTCTGTGCATGTTCATACTTTCACTGTGTTAGTCATTGTTTGTACTGCCGTTTTTTCGACTTTTCTTTGCGTTCGCCTGTCTGCTAAGCTCAAAACAACCACGCCTGGCTTGATGGAGAAACCAGGAGAACAGCTGAGCATCTTTACACAGTGCACTTTTACTTTCGCCCTCTGGGGGGAGCCTCGCTGGAAAATCAACCCCGATTGCATAGTATACCTTTAACTGGGACTAGTTTTGTTGTCAAGTATTAATTGAGGTAACGGCAGTATCCCTGTATGAATTGAAATTTAAATCTTGCGCTCCAAGCAAATAGGCACGCACACACGCGCTAGAAATCAGAAAGATAATAATCTAAGATAATGAAAAACAATCACATAACACTTATCTCTTGAGTTTTTTCTAAGTATTTCTATTAAATCAAATTTTATTCTTTTCTTTTTTAGATTTTGAACCATTTCTCTCCTTTCTCTTTCATACTTCCTACAGTATACCATAACATGTTCAACTGTCTCTAGTTGCTCACAATATTCACATCTGCCATTGTTATGTTTACCTATTTAGAATAATGTATTATTTAATCCTGTGTGCCCAAATCTAAGTCCTGATATAATTGTTTCTTCTCCTATGTTCTTCCCTGCCCATCTCATTTCTCCCACTCTCCTCTGGATCATGTAAAACCATTTTCCTTTCCTCTCTTCCTCCCATTGCTTTTGCCACCTTTCCTTCATCTTCTGTTTAATAATGCTCTTTATTGCCATCTTACTAATTTTAACTGACACATCAATGTCTTTTCTTGTTGTAGCCTCCTTTGCAGCCTTATCTGCCATTTCATTTCCTTTAACTCCCATGTATGCTGGTACCCACAAAAATATGACTGTAATGTCCATCATTTGAATTCTGTATAATGTTTGCTGGATTTCTATCAAAATATCTGGTCTACTGTCTGAGTGTTTTATCTGTAAACTGATTAGTGATGAAGATGAATCTGAACAAATAATCACTCTCAGAGGTCTTTTTTCTTCTATCCATTGCACTGCAAACAAAATAGCTAGCATTTCTCCTGTGTATACTGATATATTATCACTTGTCCTCTTTCCTACTGTAATATGAAACTCTGGAACAATAAAAGATACTCCTATCTTGTTATCTAAACTTTTTTGATGCATCTGTGTAGATCTGAATGAAACTGTAGTAACTATTAATATATTCCTGTATTGTATTTGAATTTAAAACAAACCCCCTGACCTTATTTCCCTTTCGTAATAGTGTTAGATCTACTTTAGCTTCAGGTAGTATCCAAGGGTGTACGGCTGGCAGTGGTACTGTTGGACTGAACATTAAATCAGTTAATTCTAATTCCATTGCTTTTTGTCTTACTGTCTACCCAAAGCTTTTTCTCTCCCTCTTCTCCATTTCCCAACAAGATGTTAAAGTGCTCTGTGCTGGATGATCTTCACTATGACCCTGTAAATTAGCCCAATAGTTTAGAGATAACTGAATTCTTCTCAATGTCGGGAAGTCTGAACAACAACTCTTAATGCATCACGTGACTTTTGGCACAAATTTACCGCAGCGTGGGTGGGATTGTATCGTAGTCGAGCAGAGGCTGTTTTGTGCGAGCAGAGACCATTTTGTACTCGAGGAAAACTTATAAATGATATTTTGAGCGCAAGGTTGGCGGACAGTTTGCAAAACAATTTTTTTGTGTGAAACATATCTTTTTGTGTGCAAAACAAGTTTTATTTGTGTGCAACACCTTTTTTGTGCACAACCTTTCAGCTGAAGACTTTGAACTTCATTTCAACCAGTAAACTAATGTTTAAACCAGGGGTGTCAAACGTACGGCCCGCCGAACGATTGTATCTCCTCGCTGCATCGACCGATCTGCACCTGATTTTTTGTGAGTCGGGGGGGGGGGAAGCGCTGCCGTACGGGTTCGTGTGAATCGCCCGTTGGACGGGCGGGGAAAAGGCGTGACAGCTTCTGCGGTGGCTGGCGGCAGGCGGTGCGCGTACCCCAGCGGTGCTTGGCTGCGAGGGCCGCTCATCGCCGCTTGCGGCTTTAATTATTATTATTATTTATTCTTGGGACTTTTGAAACGGCTTTTTGGAGGCCTAAACATGCATGAAAACTCACTAAACTTTGCCCAAAATTGTCCCCCGTGAGAAATCGCATGATTTTAGTGTAATTGAAAGCGGGCGTGGCAAACCCGCTCAACAGCGCCAACTAGAGTGAGTTGGGCCAAACCGTAAAACGTAGAAAGCTGAAATTTTTTACCTAGGTAGCTTTTTTAAAATTATGAAAAAAAGTCTATTGTGGGTATGCTCTAAAACCCACAGGAAGCCTGCCATTTTGGGTCAAAGGGTAAAATATTGACGGTTTTTGCCTCGAACTTTAACGAACTAGTCCTAGGCATTTTAAGCTATCACTTTCAAATTTTTTCAGCGTGGAGATGAGACCTTGAGGGTTAAAAGTTATCAAAGGTTTTATGAAATATGCATATTTGCCTGAGCTGTCGCATTGCAAAAATCAGGTTTGTGGAAAACCATTAAAAACGCATTAAATCAGTAAGCCCCAAGCCATGCTTTGTCTGAGAATTATGAAACTCGGTAAGCAAATGTAACTTCTCAGTCCCTACAAAAAAGTCTCTTGGACCAATTGTGTAAACCCTAAAGAAAGTCAATTAATTTTCATCAAAGATGTCATTTTGTCATAAAAACGGGTATTATTTTTGACCACAAGATGGCAGCATAATACTTTGAACCTCTGATTTACCCATGTCTATTCTTAATCACTCTTACTTTTATTTATCGACTCTTTAGCTTTCTTATCAGCCATTTAATTACCTTTCACTCCTATATGTGCAGGAACCCAAAGAAACACAGCTGATAACCCCATCATCTGAATATGATATAATATTTGTTGAATTACTAATAAGATATCTGGACGGCTTTCTGAATGATTTCTTTTTAAACTGATCAATGATGAACTTGAATCTGAACATATGACAGCTCTTAATGGTCTCACTTCCTCAATCCATTCTACAGCAACTAATAATGCAATAATTTCTGCCGTATAAACAGATATTCCTTCATTTAATTTCTTCCCTATATGCAGTTTAAACTCTGGAATTATTACACCTACTCCAGTTTGTCGTAATTGCTTTTTTGATGCATCCGTATACATTTTTACATTATTATAAAACTGTTCTATATATTCCTCCACTATTATAGAATTACACATATACATTTTATCTTTATTTTTCTTTTCCA
This sequence comes from Fundulus diaphanus, assembly GCA_037039145.1. Taxonomy (NCBI): domain Eukaryota; kingdom Metazoa; phylum Chordata; class Actinopteri; order Cyprinodontiformes; family Fundulidae; genus Fundulus; species Fundulus diaphanus. The sequence continues at coordinate 56,445,356 of CM073124.1, read as the reverse complement.
ATATTGTTAAATCTACTATTGTTTCAGGTAAAATCCATGGTGGTGTTATTGATAATGGTACTGTTGGACTAATATTTAAATGATTTAATCCTAATTCTGTAGCTTTCTGAATAATTGTCCAACTTCATTATGAACCCTTTCTTTTTCACTGCAGGAATGTAACATTCATACCCAACTAAACATCTCAATATATTAAGTATCCTTTTACATTTTTCAATAACCTTATCTATGTGCACTTTCCAGGATAGTTTTTTTTATCAAACCATACTCCTAAGAATTTAAATTGCTTTACTCTCTCTAGATCTTTGTTCTGCCCTGAATATGTTTAATATGTTTAAAAGACATTTAAAAACTACTTTGAATTGTTAATATACCGTTCTCTGTTTTAAATGAATTTGCGGTGCTTTTATGTTGAAAATCTTCCAAACCGGAAGTAGGAAGTAAAGACGCAAACAACAGGAAGGCCGTTTCTCAATATGCGTTCTTGAGCGTTCTTGTGTGCTCGTGTGCTCGTGACACGTCATCAGCCTCAGCCCGAGCACTGTCCCAATCCAGAGAACGCCAAATCGAGAACGCGCCGAATTCCCCGGATGTTGTTCTCGCCCCGCCCTCTTTATCGAGCATGCATCAGAGCAGACTTGTGCGTTCTTCAGACTGACCGCTTTCCCAGAATGCACCGCGGCAAGATAATTTTTAGGCTTTTTAGAAATTAAAAAAAAATTGTCAATAAGATTTATTGTGGTGTAGTATATAAATACTTTTGAATGTTAAAGAAATGCTAAAGAACTGTGCGTCTCATGACGTCACAAGTACGCTTCTGTTCCAATACACCATACGTGCTGCGTGCTCGCGTTCTTGTCAAGTCCGATCTTCCTGTGTTCTCGCCAAGACCGGTCTTGACGAGAACGCGAGTCCGTACTCGCGTTCTCGTGAATTGAGAAACGGCCGAAGAGAGCATGTGTGCATCGTCTCAGGGCAGCAACAATGCAGTTAATCTCCGAAAGCAATGGTTGTAAGTGTTGCTCATTGTTTACAGATTCGATAAGATATGTTAATATCTTTTATGGTTATTTTGTGTATAAAAGCAACGGTAAAATGTCGTGGTCTGTGTGACAGCAGAGTGTGTGTGTTTACTTGCTAATTTGCCACTTTTCTAGCCGGCTGTGAAAATACCTGTTGAGTTAATATTAAGCAGCTGATACTTTGATACGTTAATACTGATATTTACATGGCTGTTTATTAAGCCATTTTTTTTTGTATCTTTCTTTTCTAGTTTTACACTGGATTCAAAGCAGTCAGAAATGCTGACTAAATGTGTAAGAAGATAATAAAGGAGCAAGCCGCTCACTTCCTGGCTCTTGAATAAGAGCCAGGAAGAGCCTACAATATATTTAACATTCCTTCTACGTTTCCAAATAGCTCCGTCATCAGCAAACAATGAACAACCCAATTCATTTTCTATTTCTTTAAGTGCATCATTTATCATAACTGAAAATAATAAAGGACTGATAATACTGCCTTGTGTGGTTCTTTTTAATTTCTCCCTGAAAGACTCTTACCAACTCTTACCTGTATTATCCATTCTGGCCTCTGGAAATAAAGTTAAAAATCTTGGTGTTGTCTTCGACCAAGACATGTCATTTAAATCCCATATTAAACAGGTTTCCAGAGTTTCCTTTTTTTCACCTCAGGAATATCGCCAAAATTAGAAACATTCTGTCCAGGGGTGATGCTGAAAAACTAGTCCATGCATTTGTTACTTCAAGGCTGGACTATTGTAATTCTTTACTATCAGGAAGTCCACAAAATGCAGTTCGAAGTCTTCAGCTGATCCAAAATGCTGCAGCAAGAGTTCTGATGAAAATCAACAAGAGGGATCATATTTCTCCAATTTTAGCTTCCCTTCATTGGCTTCCTGTTATATCAAGAATAGAATTTAAGCTTATAGTTAGAGTGGCTCATGTTACCCTGAGCTACATCTGTAGTTATGCTGCTATAGGCTTAGGCTGCTGGAGGACATCGGGGCCTATTTCTCTCACTCTACTGATTTCTACTGTTCTCCAGTCTACTGTTCTCCAGTTTTGCATTGCATTACATTGAAATGACTGTTGTCATTTCAGCTTGTAACTTTTTGTTCTCTCTCTTTTTTCTTCATAGTAGGTACACCTAGTCTGACGTTCTGTTAACTGTGACATCATCCAGGGAAGACAGATCACCACTATTACCATCTAATGTATAACAGATCACTGGATCAATGTGTGCTTCTGTGCTTTTTTGTCTGTCTTGTTGTGTCTCTGCTCTGTCTTCTGTAACCCCCAGTCGGTCGAGGCAGATGACCGTTCATACTGAGCCTGGTTCTGCTGGAGGTTTTTCCTTCCTGCTAATGGGTGGTTTTTCTTTCCACTGATGCTTCATGCTTGCTCAGTATGAGGGATTGTTGCAAAGCCATGGACAATGCAGACGACTCCCCCTGTAGCACTGCGCTTCTCCAGGAGTGAATGCTGCTTGTTGGGACTTTGATGCAATCAACTGGTTTCCTTATATAGGAAATTTTTGACCAATCTGTATAATATGATTGATTTTGACTTTATAAAGTGCCTCGAGATGACATGTTTATGAATTGGCATTATATAAATAAAATTGAATTGAATTGAATTGTTAAAAAGTTCTCTACCCAATGATAAATTCTTCCACAAATTCACATTTTCCTCAATTTGATCAATAATCCCTCTTTCCACATCATATCATAAGCCTTTTCTATATCTAAGAACACTGCCAAAACACTTTCTTTATTAACTTTTGCTGTTAGTACCTCATGTTGTAAACACACAATTGGATCCATAGTATTCCTTCCTCTTCTGAAACCGCTTTGATAATTTGATAAGTACCCTTTTGATTCAACAAAATAAATTAATCTTTCAATTACCATTTTCTCCATAATTTTACTTAAACATGATGTTAAAGCAATAGGTCTATAATTTTCTGGTTTTGAGCTATCTTTACCCGTTTTTGGAATTGGAACCACAATAGCCTCTTTCCAACTTCTAGGTCATTTCCCATTCTCTGATTACCCCGTATGTTCCTAACAGAGCACTTTGCTCTCAGACTGCAGGTCTGCTGGTGGTTCCTAGAGTCTCTAAAAGTAGAATGGGAGGCAGATCCTTTAGCTATCAGGCTCCTCTCCTGTGGAACCAACTCCCAGTTTTGGTCCGTGAGGCAGACACCTTGTCTACTTTTAAGACTAATCTTAAAACTTTCCTTTTTGACAAAGCTGATAGTTAGAGTGGCTCATGTTACCCTGAGCTACATCTATAGTTGTGCTGCTATAGGCTTAGGCTACTGGAGGACATCAGGGTATATTTTTATCACTCTACTGATTTCTACGGTTCTACAGTTTACTGTTCTCCAGTTTTTCATTCCATTACATTGAAATGACTGTTGACATTTCAGCTTTTAACTTTTTGCTCTCTCTCTTTTTTCTTCATAGTAGGTACACCTGGTCTGACGTAAATAAAATTGAATTGAATTGAATCTTTTTATGCACACCCTTGCTTCCATCATCTGTACTGTCGTCTTCAAGATTTCCTTTGTCTCCTGAATTCCCAGAACCTCTGCCTGCTTCACTACTTTTGAATTTTCCACTTCCCCGGTAACTAGCAACTGGCGTTCAACTATCCGTATCCATATCACTATGTAGTTCTTCCTCATCCTCTACAACCTGAGCCGCCATCCTGATCCAGTCACAAACTTGCTTATGCCTACTGCCAACCTTTTCCTTCTTCCTTCAGATAGATTTCTCTGACGAAGCAACGCACGCACCTGTTTCCAACCAGCCTGTCACTCAGTCTCCTACCCGAGAGCGTCCTGTCTGCTCATCTCCATCAACATGGTTTAACGTCTCCTGTCGGGAAGTCTGAACAACAACAACTCTTAATGCATCACGTGACTTTTGGCATAAATTTACTGCAGCGTGGGTGGGATTGTTTTGTAGTCGAGCAGAGACCATTTTGTACTGGAGGAAAACTTATAAATGATATTTTGAGCGCAAGGTTGGCAGTTTGCAAAACAAATTTTTTTTGTGTGAAACATATATTTTTGTGTGCAAAACAAGTTTTATTTGTGTGCAACACCTTTTTTGTGTACAACTTTTCAGCTGAAGACTTTGAACTGCATTTCAACCAGTAAACTAATGTTTGAACCAGGGGTGTCAAACGGTAGGCTCGCTGAACGATTTAGTCCGGCCCGGTGGCCAAATGCATTATCATTATTCAACGGCTGTATCTCCTCGCTGCATCGACCGATCTGCACCTGATTTTTTGTGAGTTGTGGGGGAGCGCTGCCAAACGGGTTCGTGTGAATTGCCCGGTGGACGGGCAGGGAAATTGCGTGACAGCTTCTGCGGTGGCTGGCGGCAGGCGGTGCGCGTACCCCAGCGGTGCTTGGCTGCGAGGGCCGCTCATCGCCGCTTGCGGCTTTAATTATTATTATTATTATTATTATTATTATTAGGCCCGAGCAGCTAAGCGCTGCGAAGGCCTATTGTAACTGCAGATTTTATTATTATTAGGCCCGAGCAGCGAAGCGCTGCGAAGCGCTGCGAAGCGCTGCGAAGCGCTGCGAAGCGCTGCGAAGCGCTGCGCAGGCCTATTGTTTCTGTGTTGTTTCTTATTATTATTAGGCCCGAGCAGCGAAGCGCTGCGAAGGCCTATTGTTTCTGTGTTGTTTCTTATTATTATTATTAGGCCCGAGCAGCTAAGCGCTGCGAAGGCCTATTGTATCTGTAGTGTTAATTATTATTATTATTATTATTATTATTCTTATTCTTATTATTCTGCCCCCCTAAAGAGGGGCCTTTTGGGGGGCGTTCTCATTTTCAAAAACTCACCAAACTTTGCAGATGCATGGTGACTGTTTAAAAATTTTGTATTTTAAGGTCGTCACAAAAATCTAAAGAAAAATGCCTCAACGGCGCCACCTAGAAATTTTCAAAGGACCCTTTGCTATTCACTTACTTCGTCGTAGAGACATGAGATTTGGTACAGTTGTAGAGCTCAACAAGACGCTCAGAATTTACAATTAATGTCATAGTGCAAGTATCACAGGAAGTTGGCCATTTTAGACTGAAAGTCTGATTTTGACCTCAATTTTGACAGTTACAGCATTGGTATAAGATCTAACTCCTCCTAGAGATATCGAGCGATCGGCTTGAAACTCGGGCAGTCTGATCATAAGGCATGGCCAATCAAATGTTATCAAAACGGTGAGTTTTTGAGCATGCTGAAGGGGCGTTGGCAGGGGTCAAAGTTCACCTATTCGCCACAAAAAATAAAAGTGTTATATCTCCTACACAGAAACACACAGAGGCACCAAACTTTCTGTGATTGATCATCATCAGGTCTCCTATAATATCCAATGGTCAAATGATGACATTGCTTAGGCCACGCCCCCTGACAACAGGAAGTGTCATGTTTTGTTGTAAGCGGTCGCTATGTTACCCCTCTGAGATAATCAACATGAAACTGTGTCCACAGACAGAACACATGTTGGTATGTTGTGGATTTCAGGCTCAACTGGATTCGATGGAGCAGGGGGGCGTGGCATATTCACCTCAAACGCTGCTGTCATACGTTTGGCTCTGAATTCCACAGTTTTGGGCCGAGCTGCCTAAAACTCATTTGGATGCATCCTTATCCACCCCCCAACAGGAATCCATAACAAACTTTAGTGAGCAGGACTTAGTTTCTCTATAGCGCCACCAAGCAATTTTCAAAGGACCTTTTGCTATTCACTTACTTCATCGTAGAGTAATGAAATTTTGTACAGTTGTAGATCTCAGCAAGATGCTCAGAATTTACAATTAATGTCATAGTGCAAGTATCACAGGAAGTAAGCCATTTTAGATTGAAATCTGAATTTTGATACCAAGTTGACATGTAAAGCATATGTATTTGATCGTACTTGTCCAGCAGGGGGCAGCAAGAGACCACAAATAAACCCCAAAGGAATCTCTCTTGGTAAGTAAGTGATCTTAACTCTTTGGTTTCCTTATATATTTATGTTGAACAGATATACAAATCCTGCTTGAAAACTGACAAACTTACTCTTGTTCAATACATTTCAGTTTTTATTTATATAACGCCAAATCATAAAACATGTCATCAGGGGTGGACTGGGACAAAAAAATCGGCCCTGGCATTTTGGATTAGACTGGCCCACCACATTTTTTTTGTGTACTGAATGTGTATACCAACTTTGCAATACCAACTGTGCAATACCTTGAGGCCAGGTTAATGGAAATTAGTGAGCGTGGACACTTAAAATACTTCCAAAATCTTAATTTATTAACACTGTAAAATGTAAACACCACCACAGCACAGCAACTATTCTTAGATCAGAGAGAGAGAGAGAGAAAGAGAGGTGTCACGGTTAATCACACATATTATCACGTTACATCATTATAAGAAGTTATTGTAAGTTGCTCATCAGATCTATTCAGTCTTCCAGATACTGTAGGGTAACATTGGACTAATGTGCACTCACTGTGTAAAAAAGGATGCCAATGACAAAATGAACCAGAGAAATGCCTCACTTGTCATCATGGAAAGAAAGAAAATATATAATAACATAATATACATTTTTATTTACTCAGTCATTTGTAATAAGTATTTTATTTATCTAATTTCCTAATTTTTGATCATATTTTCTTTAATATCGCAGACTTTTCGCTATTTTTCATGTAAATCCTTGGTGGCGCTTCATAGCGAAGCCGGTGAGGCCGCAGCGAGCTTGGCCTCCCCTGGGATTGCGCAATCCCATGTTAACTGTGCTGACTTCCATTCTGTGAATGCATCTTCCTGTCTCTAGATCAGAAATTCAATTGTTCAAACAGTTATGAACTGATTTTCCACAATTTAATATATGTGGATTACGAATTGTGTTTTGGTCATCAAACTGTGTGCAGATAACATGTTTTCGTGGTGCTGGCCGATCATAAACAGCAAAGAACTGGTTGTAGGTGAGGCCGGCAGTTCCTTGACCGCTAGGCAGGGGGCGCTCAAGGGGCAACGCTCGTGATCCCCAAATAGTAGAGTCAAAACAAGTTATTGATGTTTTATTAGCGAGTTTTGCTAAACAAGTAAAGCACTAAAAAAACTCTAAACATACAGCTGGAACAGGACTGATCAGGGAAGGCTTTCCTCCCTGGCAGTGAGCTCCATTGAGACTGAGAGACTTTTAAAACTGAAGAAGATAAAGAGAACTTTTACCGGAAAATGATGATATTTTTGTTCAGAAAGAGCGCCACAGGGACTTAAATTATAAGTAGAGGTAAGACAGCGATACTTATTCATGTTTAGTTTTTGTGATAAAATGTGCGTAATGTGGGTTATAGTTTTAGAATGTGTTACAAATGCAGAAATCCATCATAACTCATAAACTGTTAACAATCAAATGACAATTTTTTTTCATCAAAGAACCAATATTTTTCCATGTATCTTGTTGAATTTATTTGGCTCAATCAGTCTCCTTCAGCACTTTGCAACGAGTCTACTCTGTAGAGTGTATATATTTGTAAATCTGACTCTGATGATGTCAGTGCCTCACCAGCTATGAACTCTACCGCACGTCACTGACTACAACCACCACCACCATATTTTACATCAGACACCGGAGCAGATGAAGGGCCTGCTGTTGGGAACATGTCAGTCAGTTTGACATATTTCGCAGCGTCCGTTTGAAGAACTCGTTTCTTTTTTTCGTGCAGTTTCTCTGCGACTCCCTTGCGTTTCTTATCCATTACTACTGTGAACACCGCTGCACAAAGTTCCACATGGAGCGTGAAGGTGTTTTTCTACTTTATGATTGGCCTAGCCCTTTACACTGTCAGGGATGATAACCAATGGGCTGCAGTAGCCTGTGGTAAGGGCCGGATGATCGGAACAGACTCTTGCGCTGCTGATATTTTTCTTCATGCATTATGCAAATATAACGAGGCAGATATATAAAATAATAATAATAATAATAATAATACATATTATTAATATACATGTCGGGTCTGCCGGCCCAAACAGCACGTCGGCCCACCGGGAAAATGCCCGGTACGCCCGATTACCAGTCCATGCCTGCATGTCATCTAAAGGCAGTTTACAATGTCAAAATCAATCAGATTATACATATTAAGTCAGATTATCCAGATTGGTAAAAGAAATTCCTATATAAGTGAACCAGTTAATTGCATCAAAGTCGTAACAAGCAGCATTCACTCCTGAAGAAGCGTAGAGCCACAGGGAGAGTCGTTTGCATTGTACATGGCTTTGCAGCAATCCCTCATACTGATCAAGCATGAAGTGACAGCAGAAGGAAAAACTCCCCATTAACAGGAAGGAAAAACCTCCAGCAGAACCGGGCTCAGTATGAACGGTAATCTGCCTTGACTGACTGGGGGTTACAAAAGAGAGAGAAGAGACACAACATGACAGACAAAAAAGCACAGAAGCACACATTGATCCAGTAATGTGTTTTACATTAGATGGTAATAGCAGGTGATCTGTCTTCCCTGGATGATGTCACAGCTAACAGAACGCCAGACCAGGTGTACCTACTATGAAGAAAAAATAGAAAAAACAAAAAGTTAAAAGCTGAAATGACAACAGTCATGCAAAAACGAAGAACAATAGACCCTGATGTCCTCCAGCAGCCTAAGCCTATAGCAGCATAACTATAAAGGTAGCTCAGCGTAACATGAGCCACTCTAACTATAAGCTTTGTCAAAAAGGAAAGTCTCAAGAGCCAGCTACTAGTGGAGGAGTTCAAGTATCTTGGGGTCTTGTTCACGAATGAGGGGAAGATGGAGCGGGAGATCGACAGGCGGATTGGTGCGACGTCTGCTGTGAAGCGGGCGCTGTACCGGTCCGTTGTGGTGAAGAGAGAGCTGAGCCAAAAGGCCAAGCTCTCGATTTACCAGTCGATCTACGTTCCTACCCTCATCTATGGTCACGAGCTTTGGGTCGTGACCGAAAGAACGAGATCCCGGACACAAGCGGCCAAAATGAGTTTTCTCCATAGTGTGTCTGGGCTCTCCCTTAAAGATAGGGTGAGGAGATCAGTCATCCGGGGAGGACTCAGAATAAAGCCGCTGCTCCTTCACATTGAGAGGAGCCAGTTGAGGTGGCTCGGGCATCTGGTTAGGATGCCTCCTGGACGCATCCCTGGTGAGGTGTTCTGGGCACGTCCCACCGGGAGGAGGCCCAGGGGAAGACCCAGGACACGCTGGAGAGACTATGCTCGCCTGGGAATGCTTTGGGATTCCCCCGGAGGAAGTGGCCCAAGTGGCTGGTGAGAGGAAGGTCTGGGCCTCCCTCTTGAAGCTGCTACCCCCGCGACCTGACCCCGGATAAGCGGAAGACGATGGATGGATGGAAAGAGGAAAGTTTTAGGATTAGTCTTAAAAGTAGACAGGGTGTCTGCGTCACGGACCAAAACTGGGAGTTGGTTCCACTGGAGAGGAGCCTGATAGCTAAAGGATGTGCCTACCATTCTGGTTTTACAGACTTTAGGAACCACCAGCAGACCTGCTTTCTGAGAGTGGTCTGTTAGAAATTACTAAAGTTTGTACACAACATACACATGTGGAATATTGCTAACGTGTTACTTTAGCAATATTCCAATTGCTAAAGTGTTACTTTTACATTATTACTTTTGGGTGTGTATCCACCAATTTAACTGTCAAACTTTCATAACAGCTGTCTTAATGCAAGAAACGAAACCCTTAAACACATGAAATAATTAACTTTAAATAACTAAAAAGGTTTTGTTAACTTTTCACATGAAGCTGGATTAACAGCTAGTAAGATACCTTTAATTAAATTTGTATACTAGTGTTTAAACCAGGGGTGTCAAACGTACGGCCTGCGGGCCGGATCTGGCCCGCCGAACGATTTAGTCCGGCCCGGTGGCCAAATGCATTTTCATTATTCAACGGCTGTGTGTCCTCGGTGCATCGACCGATCTGCACCAGGTTTTTTGTGAGTCGTGGGGGAGCGCTGCCCAACGCGTACGTGTGTATTGCATGTTAGACGGGTGAGGAAAATGCATGACAGCTTCTGCGGTGGCTGGCGGCGGGAGGTGCGCGTACCCTAGCGGTGGCCCATAGGCCAGAGCGGCGCTTGGCTGCGAGGGCCGATCATCACCGCTTGCGGTTTTAATTATTATTATTATTATTATTTTTATTCTGCCCCCCTAAAGAGGGGCCTTTTTGGGGGCTTTATCATATTCAAAAACTCACCAAACTTGGCAGATGCATGAAGACTGTTTAAAAATTTTATATTTTAAGGTCATCACAAAAATCTAACGGAAAATGCCTCAACGGCGCCACCTCGCAATTTTCAAAGGACCCTTTGCTATTCACTTACTTCATCGTAGAGACGTGAAATTTGGTACAGTTGTAGAGCTCACCAAGACGTTCAGAATTTATAATTAATGTCATAGTGCAAATATCACAGGAAGTCGGCCATTTTAGATTGAAGGTCTGATTTTGACCCCATTTTTGACGTTTACAGCATTGGTATTTGATCGAACTCCTCCTAGGGATTTTGAGCGAGCGACTTGAAACTCGGTCAATCTGATCATAAGGCATGGCCAATTAAAAGTTATCAAAACAGTGAGTTTTTGAGCATGTCGAAGGGGCGTTAGCAGGGGTCAAAGTTCACCTACTCGCCACAAAAAATAAAACAGTTATATCTCCTACACAGAAACACACAGAGGCACCAAACTATCTGTGATTGATCATCATCAGGTCTTCTATCATATCCAATGGTCAAATGATGACATCACTTAGGCCACGCCCCCTGACAACAGGAAATGTCATGTTTTGCTGTAAACGGTCGCTATGTTACCCCTCTGAGCTAATCAACATGAAAATGTATCCAGAGACAGAAGACATGTTGGTGTTTTGGATTCCAGCCCCAAGTGGATTCGATGGAGCAGGGCGGCGTGGTGGCGTGGTGAAGTCACCTCAAACGCCGCTGCCATACGTTTGGCTCTGAATTCCACAGTTTTGGGTCAAGCTGCTTAAAACTCCCTTGGATGTATCCTTTTCCACCCCCGACAGGAATCCATAACAAACTTTGGTTGGCGTGACCTAATTTTTCTATAGCGCCCCCTAGAATATTTTAAATGATCAGCCCCAAGCCATGCTTTAAGATAGAATTACGAAAGTTGGTACACAACATACACATGTGGAATATTGCTAAAGTGTTACTTTTACATTATTACTTTTGGGTGTGTATCCACCAATTTAACTGTCAAACTTTCATAAAAGCTGTCTTAATGCAAGAAACAAAACCCTTAAACACATGAAATAACAACTTTAAATAACTAAAAAGGTTTTGTTAACTTTTCACATGAAGCTGGATTAACAGGTAGTAAGATACCTTTGATTAAATTGGTATACTAATGTTTAAACCAGGGGTGTCAAAACGTATGGCCCGCGGGCCGGATCCGGCCCACCGAACGATTTTGTCCGGCCCAGTGGCCAAATGCAATATCAATATTCAACGGCTGTATATCCTCGCTGCATCGACCGATCTACACCAGATTTGTTGTGAGTCGTGGGGGAGCGCTGCCGAATGCGTTCGTGGGAATCTCCCGGCGGACGGGCGGGGAAAATGCGTGACAGTTTCTGCGGTGGCTGGCGGCCGGCGGTGCGCGAACCCCCGCGGTGGCCAATAGGCCGGAGAGGCGCTTGGCAGCGAGGGCCGATCGACGCCGCTTGCGGCTTTAATTAGGCCCGAGCAGCTAAGCGCTGCGAAGGCCTATTGTATCTGTAGTGTTAATTATTATTATTATTATTATTATTATTATTATTCTGCCCCCCTAAAGAGGGGCCTTTTTGGGGGCTTTCTCATTTTCAAAAACTCACCAAACTTGGCAGATGCATGGTGACTGTTTAAAAATTTTGTATTTTAAGGTCGTCACAAAAATCTAAAGAAAAATGCCTCAACGGCGCCACCTAGAAATTTTCAAAGGACCCTTTGCTATTCACTTACTTCGTCGTAGAGACATGAAATTTGGTACAGTTGTAGAGCTCACCAAGACGCTCAGAATTTACAATTAATGTCATAGTGTAAATATCACAGGAAGTCGGCCATTTTAGATTGAAAGTCTGATTTTGACCTCAATTTTGACAGTTACAGCATCGGTATAAGATCTAACTCCTCCTAGAGATATCGAGCGATCGGCTTGAAACTCGGGCAGTCTGATCATAAGGCATGGCCAATCAAAAGTTATCAAAACGGTGAGTTTTTGAGCATGCTGAAGGGGCGTTGGCAGGGGTCAAAGTTCACCTATTCGCCACAAAAAATAAAAGTGTTATATCTCCTACACAGAAACACACAGAGGCACCAAACTTTCTGTGATTAATCATCATCAGGTCTCCTATAATATCCAATGGTCAAATGATGACATCACTTAGGCCACACCCCCTGACAACAGGAAGTGTCATGTTTTGCTGTAAACGGTCGCTATGTTACCCCTCTGAGCTAATCAACATGAAACTGTGTCCACAGACAGAACACATGTTGTTGTGTTGTGGATTCCAGCCCCAAGTCGATTCGATGGAGCAGGAGAGCGTGGCGGCGTGGTGAAGTCACCTCAAACGCCGCTGCCATACGTTTGGCTCTGAATTCCACATTTTTGGGCCGAGCTGCATAAAACTCACTTGGATGCATCCTTATCCACCCCCCAACAGGAATCCATAACAAATTTTGGTGGGCGTGACCTAATGCCTCAACGGCGCCACTTAGCAATTTTCAAAGGACCCTTTGCTATTCACTTACTTCATCGTAGAGACATGAGATTTGGTACAGTGGTAGAGCTCACCAAGACGCTCAGAATTTACAATTAATGTCATAGTGTAAATATCACAGGAAGTCGGCCATTTTAGATTGAATGTCTGATTTTGACCCCATTTTTGACGTTTATAGCATTGGTATTTGATGGAGCTCCTCCTAGAGATTTTTAGCGAGCGGCTTGAAACTCGGGCAGTCTGATCATAAGGCATGGCCAATCAAAAGTTATCAAAACGGTGAGTTTTTGAGCTTGTTGAAGGGGCATTAGCAAGGGTTAAAGTTCACCTACTCGCCACAAAAAATAAAACTGTTATATCTCCTACACAGAAACACACAGAGGCATCAAACTTTCAGTGATTGATCACCATCAGGTCTCCTATAATATCCAATGGTCAAATGATGACATTGCTTAGGCCACGCCCCCTGACAACAGGAAGTGTCATGTTTTGTTGTAAGCGGTCGCTATGTTACCCCTCTGAGCTAATCAACATGAAACTGTGTCCACAGACAGAACACATGTTGGTATGTTGTGGATTTCAGGCTCAACTGGATTGGATGGAGCAGGGGGGCGTGGCGGCGTGGCATATTCACCTCAAACGCTGCTGTCATACGTTTGGCTCTGAATTCCACAGTTTTGGGCCGAGCTGCTTAAAACTCATTTGGATGCATCCTTATCCACCCCCCAACAGGAATCCTTAACAAACTTTAGTGAGCAGGACTTAGTTTCTCTATAGTGCCACCAAGCAAATTTCAAAGGACCCTTTGGTATTCACTTACTTCATCGTAGAGTAATGAAATTTTGTACAGTTGTAGATCTCAGCAAGACGCTCAGAATTTACAATTAATGTCATACTGCAAGTATCACAGGAAGTAAGCCATTTTAGATTGAAATCTGAATTTTGATACCAAGTTGACATGTAAAGCATATGTATTTGATCATACTTGTCCAGCAGGGGGCAGCAAGAGACCACAAATAAACCCCAAAGGAATTTCTCTTGGTAAGTAAGTGATCTTAACTCTTTGGTTTCCTTGTATATTTAAGTTGAACAGATATACAAATCCTGCTTGAAAACTGACAAACTCTTGTTCAATACATTTCAGTTTTTATTTATATAGCGCCAAATCATGAAACATGTCATCAGGGGTGGATTGGGACAAAAAATTGGCCCTGGCATTTTGGATTAGACTGGCCCACCACATTTTTTTTGTGTACTGAATGTGTATACCAACTGTGCAATACCAACTGTGCAATACCTTGAAGTCAGGATAATGGAAATTAGTGAGTGGACACTTAAAATACTTCCAAAATCTTAATTTATTAACACTGTAAAATGTAAACTCCACCACAGCACAGCAATTATTCTTAGATCAGAGAGAGAGAGAGAGAAAGAGAGGTGTCACGGTCAATCACACATATTATCACGTTACATCATTATAAGAAGTTATTGTAAGTTGCTCATCAGATCTATTCAGTCTTCCAGATACTGTAGGGTAACATTGGACTAATGTGCACTCACTGTGTAAAAGAGGATGCCAATGACAAAATGAACCAGAGAAATGCCTCACTTGTCATCATGGAAAGAAAGAAAATATATAATAACATAATATAAATTTTGATTTACTCAGTCATTTGTAATAAGTATTTTATTTATCTAATTTCCTAATTTTTGATCATATTTTCTTTAAAATCGCAGACTTTTCGCTATTTTTCATGTAAATCCTTGGTGGCGCTTCATAGCGAAGCCGGTGAGGCCGCAGCGAGCTTGGCCTACCCTGGGATTGCGCAATCCCATGGTAACTGCGCTGACTTCCATTCTGTGAATGCATCTTCCTGTCTCTAGATCATAAATTCAATTGTTCAAACAGTTATGAACTGATTTTCCACAATTTAATATATGTGGATTACGAATTGTGTTTTGGTCATCAAACTGTGTGCAGATAACATGTTTTCGTGGTGCTGGCCGATCATAAACAGCAAAGAACTGGTTGTAGGTGAGGCCAGCAGTTCCTTGGCCACTAGGCAGGGGGCGCTCAAGGGGCACCGCTCGTGATCCCCAAATAGTAGAGTCAAAACAAGTTATTGATGTTTTATTAGCGAGTTTTGCTAAACAAGTAAAGCACTAAAAAGACTCTAAACATACAGCTGGAACAGGACTGATCAGGGAAGGCTTTCCTCCCTGGCAGTGAGCTCCACTGAGACTGAGAGACTTTTAAAACTGAAGAAGATAAAGAGAACTTTTACCGGAAAATGATGATATTTTTGTTCAGAAAGAGCGCCACAGGGACTTAAATTATAAGTAGAGGTAAGACAGCGATACTTATTCATGTTTTGTTTCTGTAATGAAATGTGCTTAATGTGGGTTATAGTTTTAGAATGTGTTACAAACGCAGAAATCCATCATAACTCATAAACTGTTACCAATCAAATGACAATTTTTTTCATCAAAGAACCAATATTTTTTCCATGTCTTTTGGTGAATTTATTTGGCTCAATCAGTCTCTTTCAGCACTTTGCAATGAGTCTACTCTGTAGAGTGTATATATTTGTAAATCTGACTCTGATGACGTCAGTGCCTCACCAGCTATGAACTCTACCGCACGTCACTGACTACAACCACCACCACCATATTTTACACCAGACACCGGAGCAGATGAAGGGCCTGCTGTTGGGAACATGTCAGTCAGTTTGACACATTTCGCAGCATCCGTTTGAAGAACTCGTTTCTTTTTTTCGTGCAGTTTCTCTGCGCCTCCCTTGCGTTTCTTATCCATTACTACTGTGAACACCGCTGCACAAAGTTCCACATGGAGCGTGAAGGTGTTTTTCTACTTTATGATTGGCCTAGCCCTTTAGACTGTCAGGGATGATAACCAATGGGCTGCAGTAGCCTGTGGTAAGGGCCGGATGATCGGAACAGACTCTTGCGCTGCTGATATTTTTCTTCATGCATTATGCAAATATAACGAGGCAGATATATAAAATAATAATAATATTAATAATAATAATACATATTATTAATATACATGTCGGGTCTGCCGGCCTGCATGTCATCTAAAGGCAGTTTACAATGTCAAAATCAATCAGATTATACATATTAAGTCAGATTATCCAGATTGGTAAAATAAATTCCTATATAAGGGAACCAGTTGATTGCATCAAAGTCGTAACAAGCAGCATTCACTCCTGAAGAAGCGTAGAGCCACAGGGAGAGTCGTTTGCATTGTACATGGCTTTGCAGCAATCCCTCATACTTATCAAGCATGAAGTGACAGCAGAAGAAAAAACTCCCCATTAACAGGAAGGAAAAACCTCCAGCCGAACCGGGCTCAGTATGAACGGTAATCTGCCTTGACCGACTGGGGGTTACAAAAGAGAGAGAAGAGACACAACAAGACAGACAAAAAAGCACAGAAGCACACATTGATCCAGTAATGTGTTTTACATTAGATGGTAATAGCAGGTGATCTGTCTTCCCTGAATGATGTCACAGCTAACAGAACGCCAGACCAGGTGTACCTACTATGAAGAAAAAATAGAAAAAACAAAAAGGTAAAAGCTGAAATGACAACAGTCATGCAAAATTGAAGAACAATAGACCCTGATGTCCTCCAGCAGCCTAAGCCTATAGCAGCATAACTATAGAGGTAGCTCAGCGTAACATGAACCACTCTAACTATAATCTTTGTCAAAAAGGAAAGTCCCAAGAGCCAGCTTCTAGTGGAGGAGTTCAAGTATCTTGGGGTCTTGTTCACGAATGAGGGGAAGATGGAGCGGGAGATCGACAGGCGGATTGGTGCGACGTCTGCTGTGAAGCGTGCGCTGTAGCGATCCGTTGTGGTGAAGAGAGAGCTGAGCCAAAAGGCCAAGCTCTCGATTTACCAGTCGATCTACGTTCCTACCCTCATCTATGGTCACGAGCTTTGGGTCGTGACCGAAAGAACGAAATCCCGGATACAAGCGGCCAAAATGAGTTTTCTCCATAGTGTGTCTGGGCTCTCCCTTAGAGATAGGGTGAGGAGCTCAGTCATCCGGGGAGGACTCAGAGTAGAGCCGCTGCTCCTCCACGTCGAGAGGAGCCAGTTGAGGTGACTCGGGCATCTGGTCAGGATGCCTCCTGGACGCCTCCCTGGTGAGGTGTTCCGGGCACGTCCCACCGGGAGGAGGCCCAGGGGAAGACCCAGGACACGCTGGAGAGACTCTGCTCGCCTGGGAACGCTTTGGGATTCCCCCGGAGGAAGTGGCCCAAGTGGCTGGGGAGAGGAAGGTCTGGGGCTCCCTCTTGAAGCTGCCCCTGCGACCTGACCCCGGATAAGTGGAAGACGATGGATGGATGGAAAAAGGAAAGTTTTAGGATTAGTCTTAAAAGTAGACAGGGTGTCTGCGTCACGGACCAAAACTGGGAGTTTGTTCCACTGGAGAGGAGCCTGATAACTAAAGGATCTGCCTACCATTCTGGTTTTACAGACTTTAGGAACCACTAGCAGACCTGCTTTCTGAGAGTGAAGTGGTCTGTTAGAAATTACTAAAGTTTGTACACAACATACACATGTGGAATATTGCTAACGTGTTACTTTAGCAATTTTCCAATTGCCAAAGTGTTACTTTTACATTATTACTTTTGGGTGTGTATCCACCAATTTAACTGTCAAACTTTCATAAAAGCTGTCTTAATGCAAGAAACGAAACCCTTAAACACATGAAATAATTAACTTTAAATAACTAAAAAGGTTTTGTTAACTTTTCACATGAAGCTGGATTAACAGCTAGTAAGATACCTTTGATTAAGTTGGTATACTAATGTTTAAACCAGGGGTGTCAAACGTACGGCCTGCGGGCCGGATCTGGCCCGCCGAACGATTTAGTCCGGCCCGGTGGCCAAATGCATTTTTATTATTCAACGGCTGTGTCTCCTCGGTGCATCGACCGATCTGCACCACATTTTTTGTGAGTCGTGGGGGAGCGCTGCCCAACGCATACGTGTGTATTGCATGGTAGACGGGTGAGGAAAATGCATGACAGCTTCTGCGGTGGCTGGCGGCGGGAGGTGCGCGTACCCTAGCGGTGGCCCTTAGGCCAGAGCGGCGCTTGGCTGCGAGGGCCGATCATCACCGCTTGCGGTTTTAATTATTATTATTATTTTTATTCTGCCCCCCTAAAGAGGGGCCTTTTTGGGGGATTTATCATATTCAAAAACTCACCAAACTTGGCGGACGCATGAAGACTGTTTAAAAATTTTGTATTTTAAGGTCCTCATAAAAATCTAAAGAAAAATGCCTCAACGGCGCCACCTAGCAATTTTCAAAGGACCCTTTGCTATTCACTTACTTCATCGTAGAGACATGAGATTTGGTACAGTGTTAGAGCTCACCAAGATGCTCAGAATTTACAATTAATGTCATAGTGCAAATATCACAGGAAGTCGGCCATTTTAGATTGAAGGTCTGATTTTGACCCGATTTTTGACGTTTACAGCATTGGTATTTGATCGAACTCCTCCTAGAGATTTTGAGCGAGCGGCTTGAAACTCGGTCAGTCTGATCATAAGGCATGGCCAATTAAAAGTTATCAAAACGGTGAGTTTTTGAGCATGTTGAAGGGGTGTTAGCAGGGGTCAAAGTTCACCTACTCGCCGCAAAAAATAAAACTGTTATATCTCCTACACAGAAACACACAGAGGCACCAAACTTTCTGTGATTGATCATCATTGGGTCTTCTTTAATATCCAATGGTCAAATGATGACATCACTTAGGCCACGCCCCCTGACAACAGGAAGTGTCATGTTTTGCTGTAAACGGTCGCTATGTTACCCCTCTGAGCTAATCAACATGAAAATGTATCCAGAGACAGAAGACATGTTGGTGTGTTGTGGATTCCAGCCCCAAGTGGATTCGATGGAGCAGGGGGGCGTGGCGGCGTGGTGAAGTCACCTCAAACGCCGCTGCCATACGTTTGGCTCTGAATTCCACATTTTTGGGCCGAGCTGCTTAAAACTCACTGGGATGCATCCTTATCCACCCCCCAACAGGAATCCATAACAAACTTTGGTGGGCGTGACCTAATGCCTCAACGGCGCCACCTAGCAATTTTCAAAGGACCCTTTGCTATTCACTTACTTCATCGTAGAGACATGAGATTTGGTACAGTAGTAGAGCTCACCAAGACGCTCAGAATTTACAATTAATGTCATAGTGTAAATATCACAGGAAGTCGGCCATTTTAGATTGAAGGTCTGATTTTGACCCGATTTTTGACGTTTACAGCATTGGTATTTGATGGAACTCCTCCTAGAGATTTTGAGCGAGCGGCTTGAAACTCGGGCAGTCTGATCATAAGGCATGGCCAATTAAAGGTTATCAAAACAGTGAGTTTTTGAGCATGCTGAAGGGGCGTGAGCGGGGGTCAAAGTTCACCTACTCGCCATGAAACACAAAACTGTTATATTTCATATACAAAAACTCACAGAGCCACCAAACTTTCAGTAGTTGATCACCACTAGGTCTCCTACAATATCCAATGGTCAAATGATGACATTGCTTAGGCCACGCCCCCTGACAACAGGAAGTGTCATGTTTTATTGTTAACAGTCGCTATGTTACCCCTCTGAGCTAATCAACATGAAACTGTGTCCACAGACAGAAGACATGTTGCTGTGTTGTGGATTCGAGGCCCAACTGGATTCCATGTAGCAGTGCGGCGTGGTGGCGTGGCGAAGTCACCTGAAAGGCCGCTGCCATATGTCCAGACTTCCATAGGATATTGACAAATTTAATAAAAAGTAACTTAAAATTACCTTAAAAGGACAACATTTTTAAAAGTCAAAAGGCTTATTTAATGCTTTGAGAACATCTCTTCTATTCGGCTACAAAATCAACCAAAACAGGATGATCTTTTAAGCTATAAGACCATTTTTAAGATGTCAATACATAGATTTTAAGCTGGTGGGTCGCCACTGCCTCCGGTGGCCTAATGCATCGCTGCATCAACTGATCTCCACCAGTTTAATCTCGTCATGGCAAAATTATTTTTTCTCTTCATGTGTGGCCCTAATACTCCATCGTAAGAACACCGCTGTCGTTACCGCGGGTCCTGGGGAAAAAAAAAAAAACACTGCTCCTGGGGGGAGCGCATAGATGTGTAATACTTCTCATTGCAATTCAGACAGTGCAGTTCATTTTAAAGAGGCAGTTTTGGCGCATATTACGATAGAAATGGGCTGCGGGGAGCCTAAGTGTGTTGTCGTGGGCGTGTTTACCCGCTGCAGGTAACCGCTGTGAAACAATCAGAAAGATTTCCCTGATTAATAACATCTTTATGGAGCGCTAGACTTATTGTTACTATGTGCTGCTTTACCAGTTCTCTCTCTCTCGCTCGCTCGCTCGCTCGCTCGTCATCGGACAAAAATCAAACTGCTTCGTGTTTGTATTTGAAATTGTGCGTCAGACTCAGATTTAGAAGTGTTGTTACGACGTTTGAGCTGTAACTGCAACCGTTATATATATCTTGTAACTTTGACAGACAACACCAACTGTCCCCACAATCCAGTGCACACAATACCACAACAGACCTCATCACGCTCTACAGTACATCAAGAAAACTAAATCAACTAAAACAAGTTCACGAGTGCACTTGAAATGAAGTTAATCCATATTTGTGTGTCAGGGTGTCTAAGCACTCTCCAGAATTTGACATCTCAGCAGAACCTGTAATAATTATAGAAAGTAACGTTATAGTTGTTCTGCCTTTTGTTAAGACAGCAAGGAATTCATGTCGTGAATACATTACTTAAATAAGATATTAATTAATTCTTAGTCAGAGGAAATCCATGGTAAAAACAGTTAGAAACGTTTTGGGTTCATATTTAATCAGAGTGAGACATCACAACTTTGTTAGATCTCTATGTGAATTACGTGAGATAGTGAGTGCTCTCACCTTAAAAAAAGATCTTTGACGTATTTTGCTCCGGTTAAAAGCTGCTTTTCAGCTATGAAGCTAGGGAAACTGCTAATGTTGAAGTTGAATTTGTTCTACACGCTTCTGCCTTGGAAAAATATTTGTCTTTTTACAAAAACAATGTTTAAAACCAGATTTGGTAACAAAGGTTATTCAGACAACGCAAGAAAAGGAAGCTTTGTGTGGGGAACTTTTCTCCTAGCTGTCTAGCTGCATATGGCTCCAGGACAGCACAATAGTTTTCTTGAAGTATAATTTTGGAGAAGTAGAAACAAGTATTCATTTCAAAAGGTAGGTAAAAAAGGAAAAAAGTTTTTACAAAATCTTAAAATGTTGGATAGTCGTTAATTCAATCTTGCTGTGAAAATTGGTGAAATATTATCATTTTTAATGCTTAGATATAAAATTGCAAGGCGATTACTAAAATTGCCTTTTGTTGAAAATGTTTTTTGGCATGCCATACTTTATATTTATAGGTAGCCTAGATGTGCATAATAAAAGAGTGGAACTAAAAGCTGGTCTAAAATTTTTATGGAGCTTTAACTTGCTAAGAGTAATAACGTTAGATGATTATATCTTTAAAATGAGATAACTGTCTCATAAAATGTGATAGTTTACTTGGTCTAAAGAGATGATTCAATTCAATGTTATTTATATAGCGCCAATTCATGAAATATGTCATCTCAAGGCACTTTACAAAGTCAAAATCAATCAGATTATACAGATTGGGTCAGATTATACACATTGGTCAAAAAAATTCCTGTATAAGGGAACCAGTTCATTGCATCAAAGTCTTGACAAGTAGCATTCTCTCTTGAAGAAGCGTAGAACCACAGGGAGAGTCGTCTGCTGTGTCCATGGCTTTGCAGCAATCCCTCATACTGAGCAAGCATGAAGCAACAGCGGGGAAAAAAACTCCCCATTAACGGGAAGGTAAAACCTCCAGCAGAACCGGGCTCAGTATGAACGGTCATCTGCCTCGACAGACTGGGGGTTACAGAAGACAGAGCAGAGACACAACAAGACAGACAAAAAAGCACAGAAATTCTACATTAGATGGTAGTAGCGGGTGATCTGTCTTCCCTGGATGATGCCACAGCTAACAGAACACCAGACCAGGTGTACCTACAATGAAGAAAAAAGAAAAATCAAAAAGTTAAAAGCTGAAATGACAACAGTCATTCAAAATTGAAGAACAATAGACCCTGATGTCCTGCAGTAGCCTAAACGTATAGCAGCATAACTATAGAGGTAGCTCAGGGTAACATGAGCCACTCTAACTATAAGCTTTTTAAAAAAGGAAAGTCCAAAGAGCCAGCTTCTAGTGGAGAAGTTCAAGTATCTTGGGGTCTTGTTCACGAATGAGGGGAAGATGGAGCGGGAGATCGACAGGCGGATTGGTGCGGCGTCTGCTGTGAAGCGGGCGCTGTACCGATCCGTTGTGGTGAAGAGAGAGCTGAGCCAAAAGGCGAAGCTCTCGATTTACCAGTCGATCTACGTTCCTACCCTCAACTATGGTCACGAGCTTTGGGTCGTGACCGAAAGAACGAGATCCTGGATACAAGCGGCCGAAATGAGTTTTCTCCATAGTGTGTGTGAGCTCTCCCTTAGAGATAAGGTGAGGAGCTCAGTCATCCGGGGAGGACTCAGAGTAGAGCCACTGCTCCTCCACGTCGAGAAGAGCCAGTTGAGGTGGCTTGTGCATCTGGTTAGGATGCCTCCTGGACGCCTCCCTGGTGAGGTGTTCTGGGCACGTCCCACCGGGAGGAGGCCCAGGGGAAGACCTGGGACACGCTGGAGAGATTATGTTTTCTCTGCTGGCCTGGGAACACCTTGGGAGGAGGTGGCCCAAGTGGCTGGGGAGAGGGACGTCTGGGCCTCCTTTATAAAGCTGCTACCCCCGCGATTTTGCTAAAGTGTTCCTTTAGCAATAGTCCAATTGCTAAAGTGTTACTTTTACATTACTTTTGGGTGTGTATCACCAATTTAGATGTTAAACTTTCATAAAAGCTGTCTTAATGCAAGAAACAAAACCCTTAAAGACATGAAATAGCAAGTAACTTTAAAAAACTAAAATGGTTTTGTTAACTTTTCACATTAAGCTGGATTAACAGCTAGTAAGATACCTTTGATTAAATTGGTATACTAATGTTTAAACCAGGGGTGTCAAAGGTACGGCCCGCCGAACGATTTAGTCCGGTCCGGTGGCCAAATGCATTATCATTATTCAACGGCTGTATCTCCTCGCTGCATCGAGCGATCTGGACCAGATTTTTTGTGAGTCGTGGGGGAGCGCTGCCGAACACGTTCGTGTGAATCGCCCAGTGGACGGGCGGGCAAAATGCGTGACAGCATCTGCGGTGGCGGGCGGCCGGCGGTGCGCAAATCCCAGCGGTTGCCAATAGGCCAGACCGGCGCTTTGATGCGATGGCCGATCATCACCGCTTGCGGTTTTAATTAGGCCCGAGCAGCGAAGCGCTGCGAAGGCCTATTGTTTCTGTGTTGTTTCTTATTATTATTAGGCCCGAGCAGCTAAGCGCTGCGAAGGCCTATTGTAACTGCAGATTTTATTATTATTAGGCCCGAGCAGCTAAGCGCTGCGAAGGCCTATTGTAACTGCAGATTTTATTATTATTATTATTATTATTATTTATTCTTGGGACTTTTGAAACGGCTTTTTGGAGGCCTAAACATGCATGAAAACTCACCAAACTTTACCCAAAATTGTCCCCCGTGAGAAATCGCATGATTTTAGTGTAATTGAAAGCGGGCGTGGCAAACCCGCTCAACAGCGCCAACTAGAGTGAGTTGGGCCAAACCGTAACACGTAGAAAGCTGAAATTTTTTACCTAGGTAGCTTTTTTAAAGTTATGAAAAAAAGTCTATTGTGGGTATGCTCTAAAACCCACAGGAAGCCTGCCATTTTGGGTCAAAGGGTAAAATATTGACGGTTTTTGCCTCGAACTTTAACAAACTAGTCCTAGGCATTTTAAGCTATCACTTTCAAATCTTTTCAGCGTGGAGATGAGACCTTGAAGGTTAAAAGTTATCAAAGGTTTTATGAAATATGCATATTTGCCTGAGCTGTCGCATTGCAAAAATCAGGTTTGTGGAAAACCATTAAAAACGCATTAAATCAGTAAGCCCCAAGTCATGCTTTGTCTGAGAATTATGAAACTCCTTACGTGCATGTAACTTCACAGGCCCTACAAAAAAGCCTCTTGAAGCAATGGGCTACCTCCTACAGGAAACCATTCATTTCTCATCAAAGATGTCATTTTATCATATTTCTGGGTGTTGCATTTGGATAAACTACTCCTAAACCGTTACAATTATGGCATTCAAAGTTGCTCCAAAAAATTCCTCACACATAGAGGATCAAAAGTTATCAAAAACATTTTTGCTACGTCCAACCATATTATTTTGACAATTATTTTTATGTCAATTGTGTTTTGAAGGATAAAAACAGTTATAATTTTGAACGCTAGATGGCAGCAAATCCAAATGTTTGTTGATCGATATATGTCTGAAATATTGTAATTCACGGTGCATATTTTACCAAACCATTCATACACATTCACCCAAAAGTGGAAGCAGCTTTAAAATATCTTTAGCTGGCCTTTAAAAATATGAAGTTTTTAATTTGTCCTCACTCACGAGAGGACAACAGTTTGCTTGACCTGTCAAACATGTTGTCACTGTTTATTTGTCCCAAGACTACAAGTTTTCACACCATCAGCAGTGGATGGGATGACCATTCACTCAGAACTGAACGGGAATCTAACACTCAGTTAGTTATGGGAGATGAGAAGCATCCAGCATGCTGTTGTAGAACCAGAAATCACACAATTAAGAAGGATTATTTTTTGTGCTTGCAATCATACAGTTTCGCACCTTAATGCCTATATTTCAAACCAGAAATGAAATTATCTGATCATTTATCTGATCACTCCAATACAACAAAACATTGAGTACATCAGAGAGGTGGCACTGAAACTGGTTTCCTTGAAATCTGTTTATAATGTTCCTTCCAAATAACAAATGGATTTTGGAGTCATTTTTTTCCCAATCCTTAGCTCCATGAATTAAATTATATTCAGTAAGTTGTAGCAACAAAATCATGACCTCTTTTTTATTCTCTATATGTCTCCATCTTTTGTGCAGGGTCTTGCCTGCCTCATTTTGACTGGGACGACAGCGGACTGCTTGATGACCCACACTGTGGGGTCATTTTTCCTGAAACTGGCAATGTGTTGATACCCAAACAACTGGTAGCACTGAGGGCAGCCATGGATGCACTGGGACATTTTGAATCACATGGCTCAGATATATATATGTTGCTATTGTCCAGTATTGTGGTTACCATTGCTGCAAAAGGTTTTTAGGTAGTAAAATCAAGCCAGGGAAATGTAAATAAGTTTGTGTATTCACTAAATAAAAATGTAGAACTGCTGGCATTATGATGGTAAGGTGTATGGTACTGTATCAACCTTTTAAAAATGCTGAGGTTAATGAAAAAAAGTGCACATGGGGCTGTTAATAAACCTGAGGTTGCAAACATTGTGGGTAAATTAAACAGTCCTTTATTTTCCACATTGCATAATAAACATACCCTTTGATAAAGTCTTTATTTCCAATTCTTACCAATATTAATCAAAGTGAATACACCTTTCCACAAGGATTGTTTTATTGTTGAAATTAAGACTGAAAGAACTCCATTAATTCTCCAGGTTTTTCCCAGTAAACAATCCATGCATTACCAATAAAACGGGCTGTATTAAAAAAAACTGGCTCATGAAATGGATGAAGCCAAAAACAGAACTATGAAAAACAATTTCTGAATTTAAGACTGTCAGAAAATTTAGAACAATGTCAAGCCTGGTTTTTTTTTTTCTAACCTTTTTTTCCAGCCTAAACGGCTCCGCTAAGAGCTATGAAGGACATGCTGCAACAGTTACTGATCAAAGTAGTTAATACTGGGAACTAAAACGGTTACATGTTAAGTTATTTTTAAACAAGCCCAAATCCTCTGTTGTGTGTTTAAAGATTCCATCAAATCATGAATTGTTCAAGTCTTGTTAGTCTTGTGATGGAAGTCGGCGTGTCTCAAAGCAGGTTGATGATCTGTTTGACCACCAGGGCTATTTTCCATGGTGATAGTTCATGTAGGAGCCTTCCATCCAGCCCAGAACTTTGATGGCTTTCACCTCATCAGTGGATGCTGCAAAACAGATATGTGTTATGGTTATGTAAAGGATAATACTCCTCTTAAAGAAAAAACAAATCACCACTAAGATGAAAACACAAGGGGAGTGGTGGCCTAGTGGTTAGAGCTAGGGCTGGACGATAATTCAATTGCAATATATATCGAACGATAGACGTGTGGCGTGATAGGAAAAAATAGGGTAGATAAAACTTCCATAGAAAGTTTTCCTTCCTTCCTTTCAGCATATCATATTAGTTGATGCTGCAGTCACTACTTCCTCTTAACCTATCGTAATCGCGGACCCAGGCACACCGTCACAAAGGCCGCCTTCTCAAACCACAACACAGAGCATGTGAATGTCGCAGCAAGTAGAGGCGGAGGAAACGGTGTAGGTACCAGATCGACTCGGGTGGTCAGATTGGCTCGGGCGCTTCCAGATGACGTCATCATATGGCAAATCCATCCAAAACAAACTGCATTATGCCCGCGGTCTCCATTTGTTACAAATCAAATTTATTTTGTTAATTTACGGTTATTTTCCAGTAACTTAATCGAGGCATGAAAACTTTTAACATATTTTTTCGAATGCTTCTGTGGTAGTCTGACAGTTTAATCGGTAATTTTGCCAGATCAAAGTTACATCTTAAGAGAAATTTCCTTCCTCCAATTTTTTTAAAGTTGTGAAGGGAAGATAAACCATAAACTCTTAATTTTTATTAAAAGTCCACAGCCATTTTAATATAATCACGGCATTAATCACTTTAAAATCAATAACGTTTATTCCTCCTTTTTCTACTGATATTACTATGTCGTTCTATCTGATCACATGCTTTTTATTATTCCAGATGAGATTGTGATGAATTTGATTATTTTTTATTGTAGTATTTGGTATATTTAAGATATATGCTGGATAAATTAATCTGGCTATCCCTCCCGTTTTTGTTAACAATATTCTTCCAAAAATTGAGCCAACTGTCAAATATTTGTTGATTTTTTTTTGTAAAATGGCATGATAATTTGTTCTATTTTTTTCAGTGTGGTCATTGTTAATCATTAAACCTAAATATTTTACCTAATTTTTATCTATTAAAGTGAGTTGATTATTTTGAATTGCTAAGATTTCACATTTTTCTATGTTCATCTTTAAGCCTGAAGCTTTTGATAAAAAAGAAACCGCTAAATTAACTAAATAAGATTGATTCGTTACAAATGCAGACCGTGGGCTCAATGTAGTTTGTTTGAGTGGCTTTGCCATAAGGTGACTTCACCGGGAGGCGCAAGCACAGACATGAATACGTAGACGCCACGTTCTCGGTTGAGAGGCGTGCCGACAGAGCGGCCATCTTAGGTCAGACCAAGCTGCAGTCAGACAGAATACAAGTCAAGTCAGGAAAATGTACTTTATGTTTTCAGACACTCTGAATCCAGTGAATTCTCAACCGATTTCCAGATAAATTAGCTGACTGAAGACGTCACCCCTTTAGGGGCTACATGAGACCAATTGATTGAATTAAAAGATTGATAGTCTAACTTAATACATAATTTCGATTTTGTATTGACAGTCAGCAAACTTCCAGAGCTACGTCCCAGGATGCCCGACTTTTGCTCGGCTTATGGGTGTGGAAATAAAAGGGTATTACAAACCAGATCCCGGGGTATTACCTTCCACAAGTAAGATTTTACGATAGTTAATCCTCATACTTTACAGTTACAGTTTTTTCCGGCATAAACACATTATGTGCTAATGGGTAGCAGGGATGGAAGCGGAGAAAAGTACATTAAACACCCTGATTTCTAAAAGATCTGACTGAGGATATATATATATATATATATATATATATATATATATATATATATATATATATGTTGTGCCATGTCAGGACGTGACAGACTGCATTTCCCATGATGCATGGTGGTCAAAATGGCCACCAACTCCCATCATGCAACGCGGCCCAAAATGGCCGGCGCCCTAGCAACCGATAACGTTGCTAGGGTAAAGTTGATAAAACTCGGTTGCACCCCGCAATCGGCCTTCTTCCCTGGCGCCCTGCCAACCCGAGAAGACACACACACAGCTGTTTCCGTTGGGGCAATCCCACGCCACGTGCTCGAGTTTCTCGCTGGACCGAGATTTTTTTCGAAGCAAAACTATTCCCTGTACAGACAGGAGGTCGACTCAAAAAGGTACCTTTAATTCCCTCTGATCAAATACTGGAAGCCGCCTTATCTCCCAGTGATCGAGAGAGGACGACGCGTTGTTTGGCCCAACAAGCGTCTAGGAGCCCAGAGAGAGAGAGAAAGACGAAGGAACTCTCTCAGTCTGGTCCCCGCTGCAGCCTGCGGACCCTGCGGTCGTCAAGACGCGTTCAGGACGTCGCGTGATCCGGAGCGCTCCGGACCGAAGCCGGGACTTTCACTCCGGACCAGCCCCGAGGCACCTCAAAGTAACGGGTTCTCCCCTTTTATTTCTGTCTCACCAACAGGGTGTTTAGAAGTGCCTGGGCAGACGTAGAAATTTGTAGGCTTAGGTTAATGCTTTTATTCCACGACGAAGTTGGAATTATTTTGCTGAATATTTTCTTTGTATGTGCATGCATTTTACATTTGATTTTGCTGTGTTGATTGTGGTTTATCTATAACCCCGCCGTGGGTCACTGTTTCAGTTCTTTTCCATCTTCCTCCATGCTTTTCCCCCTTTTCTTTCGCTTCTCCTTATCAGAGAATTTGATCGCTTTGTTTGAATCTTAGTTCGCGGTTTCTCTTTGAACCAGAGCGTAAACCACTCCCTCTCGGAGCGAGGTACCACCTCACCTTAGCGTAAGCGCGGTGATATCATTAAGACCTCCCCTCACGCTTCACGCAAATTTGCAGAGCATACGTCATCATAGTCGCCATCTTGGGAGGGTGTCGGATGACTGGGCTGTAGCTTAGCTGATAGCTTTGTAAGGCATCAAAGCGTCCGGTAGGACTCCCACAGCTGCTCTGTCTGTCAATGCTATGTCAAATGCCGATGTTCTGAATGTGGTTTAACCAACCGTGAGCTGAACTAAGATTTGCAACCGCTCATTTTAATCCATTTGTTTTTCTTTCCTTTCGTTTTGTTTGTTTTGTTTATTCTTTTATCTCCATATATATTTTGCGTGTTAGTTAGTAGTGAGTAAGATTTCCAAAGTCGTTGAATCAGAGAATTACTGTAACAGGGAATTGCTTTTGGTTCAATAAAACACCACTGCGGAATAGAGTTGGTTTTGTGTCCAGTCTAATTCATAGTTGTATGGTTATTCAGAAATCAGAGCTAACCTCCTTTGGAGTTAACATCTGACATTAATACAGAGACAAAATCATTGGATGGTGATAGACGAATAAGGATTTAAACTCTAATTGCAGTTACATTGGGGTTCTCACAGCCTGCCGGATAAACCTCGTCGGTCACAAGTCCGACCAGATCATTTATCCCAGCATAAATGAGTTCATAACAGCAAATTAACTAATGCATTAGTGGTATAAATACTTACAAGCTTATAGCTAACATCACCACCATTTGAACTATATTTTGTTGTAGCGGAATTTTGAGTTGAATGATTTATTATTTAAATTATAATGCCAAATTATAATTAATAATAATAATAAGCATATTCAACCATCTTCTGGCATAACATATATATATATATATATATATATATATATATATATATATATATATATATATATATATTAGGGCTGGGCGATATAGAAAAAAAGTTTATCGATAAAAAAAAATGCATATTGATCGATATCGATAATTATTGAAAATATTTAAAACCATATTTTATGTGCAGCTCTGCCTGGACATTTTATGATATTGCTAAATGATTTGATTTAAATAAAGAACACAAACACAGAATTCCAATTAAATCTTTGTTTAACCAACTTTGGTTGGTTAAATAAAGAGTGGCAGGTTTTTCAGCTGCAGAGAACAGCAGACATATCCATCACTATGAAGCACGTTACTGCATGCGTTATGTCCTTATGCCGCTTGGACGATTTGTCATTTTATCACAAAGAAGGGAGCCCAGTTTAGCTGCTGTACCTGCTTTGTTTTGGAAGAAGTTCCAGACGACGACGCGGGGCCGCGCAGCTTAAGCTCGCGGGGCCGCGCTGCTAAAGCTCGCGGGGCCGCGCTGCTGCGGGTGTAAGCGGCTTACGTGATGAATACTGGTGGGTTGCGTTACCAGACTGCTTTTACTGGTTCCTTGCAAGTTTTACAAATCACTGTGGTTTATTTCTATCAGGCTGGCGAACTAGTAAAACCCCGTTTTGGGACAATTTCCTCCGCCGCTACTTGCTGCGACATTTTCACGTGTTGTGTGTTGTGGTTTGAGAGGGCGGCGCTTAGTGACGGCGTGCCGACTGTAGCAAGGAAGTAAAACTGTCTATCGAAGTTTTTATCGACCCTATTTTTTCCTATCGCGCCACACGTCTATCGATCGATAGATATTGTTATTGAATTATCGCCCTGTAGGCAGACAGCTCGCGCTTGTCAGCCCCGCGTTACTGCTGCGCGGCTTTGTAAGAATCTTATGGAACTTCTTCCAAAACAAAGCAGGTATAGCAGCTAAACTAGGCTCCCTTATTTGTGATAGAAAACGTCCTTACCCGCCACAACGTCGGACCTCTGCTCTTCTTCTTCTTCTTTTGTTCTTCTTCTTCTTCTTCTTCTTCTTGATTTTTTTTATTGGCGGTTGGCAAAAAACGTTTAGGTGAGCATTACCGCCACCAACTGGTATGGAATGTGGACTGCATGACAAAAAAAAAAAAAAAAAAAAAAAAACTATATCCTATTATACAACCTACTCTGTTTCAAAAACTCAAATATGACCGGGTATCCTCTGCTTCCTGATTCCTTTCGCAATAAATCAACAATATCAAGTTTAATTTTCATGTTACTAAGTTTCCTTGTCAACCTATTTCTCTGAATCCAATATTTATTACAATTCAAAATGACATGTTCCACAGTCTCATCTTCCCCACAGTCACATTTCCCTGTCTGATGTTTACCTATCAAAAATAATGATCTATTCAATCCAGTGTGTCCCATTCTAAGCCGTGAAATAATTATCTCTTCTCTCCTGTTCCTTTCTGTTATTCTCATTTGTCCAATTCTCTTTTGTATTTTATAAAGCCACCTTCCTTTCTTTTCTTCATCCCATAACTTTTGCCACCTCTCTTTGGCTTTTTGTTTAATTATATCCTTTATTTCTGTTATACCAAAACTAACATTAATATCTACCCTTACCTTATTTGTACTCTCCTTAGCCATTCTGTCTGCCATTTCATTTCCTTTAATCTCATTATGTGCCGGAACCCAAACAAAATTTACTACTAACCCCATCATATTTATTCTATAAAGCGTTTGTTGTATTTCAATTAATCTATTGCCTTGAGTGAGATGTGAGCTTTTAGATTATCCAGGATTAGCAGCATGGGACGATCAGGGGTGCAGTTAGTGTGCTGTATCAGGTGATCAAGGAACTCAGGCCAGATGTCTTCATTCATCCATCCCGTTCTGGTGGCGGTACCTTTGGCTCCTGGACGTGCTCCTGTCATGAAGCAATCCTTAAACTTGACTCTGGGGAAGACAAACATGGGAGGTATGGCATTCCCAGCAGCATTCACTGCACACACCACAGTCACCAGTTCTCCTCTTTCAGCCGATGTGACAGAACCAACTTGCTTTTTTCCTGTCTCCGTCATAACCTGATCAAATAGAAAGTTTAGAATCAATGGCATGTGCAAGCAGTATTCTACTACTGGTAATATGCCCTCTAGTGTATCTGCTGTGGCTTTTGTACTGTAAAGACAACTGTTTCATCCACATTGTAAATCATGTGTGGAGGGAAGGCATGCCTGTTAAAGATGAGAGGCAAAGTAAGAACCTTATCAGAATCAAAGCCAAATCTTACAGGTAATGCCTCCGTAAAGCATTTGCGACTAAATAATTAATTCTGTCACCTGTCCATAACTACAGCCAGATTGTCAAATAACTCCCTGACTGTAGTTTTATTGAAGGCTGTAGCTCTTCCCAGGGATGTTGCCTCTGGAGTTCGGATAGAGAGATGGCGACGTGCTAGGAAGCTGCAAAACCAATCTTCACCTAGAGTAGACAATTCATTATTATAAGATTCAGCTGTGTGCCAAGATCAGTTGGCCTTAATTAACCTACAGAATCATGTGATCTCTTGCACACCCTAGCCTACCTGCACATTGTGTCTTTGTCCAATTGTCAGGGACAGGGATATTGTTTCTTTCTGCATATTCAAAGGCCAGTTGATGGGACTTAACTGGAGGAAGGCCAATGAAACTAGTTGTTTCAAGTGTTTGGCACGCTCCTCCTCCATCTCATTTGTAATAATTCTCTTTGCCTCAGCTACTGCACCCCAGGCTACCGATTTTACTTCCCCTTTCTCTTTTTTCTTTATGAATCTTAAAAGGCTTGACTTGTCAATATTTCTATCCCTAGCAGCTGCTCTTAGAGATTCTTTCCTTCCTTGACTTTAGCGGCTGCACTCTCCATCTCCTCGAGGGGTGTTTTGCCCCAGGTTGTCTTCCTGGTGTATTTCCTTGGCATGATGGCTTTTCTACAATGTTTATGACATTTAAAATAAAAATGTAACATTACATTGTCATGCTGCTGGTCTAGATGTGGGTCTCTCTCCCTTTCTCTCTGCTACAGGGTGTGACATGCAGGTGTTTTGCATCTCAGCTGATTAAGGCACCTACTTAAGGAGCCGAGACCAGGAGGAGGGCGTCAGTTCTTTCTCGCTACCAGCGTGGTACATGACCGACCTTAAACTCTGTCCCGAGTTCTTCCGGGCCAACCCTAACTCAGCGTTTTTGATCTCTTGCAGAAAATCGACCAAGGATTCTAGAGGCTCACAAGCCTGGAGCCCTCTGACTGCCAGTCTGCCTGGGTCCTCCTCTTGCACTGACCTGCCTGTCCACCCTCCACCTCTAACAACACTGGAGAGAGCCACTGGATACACCTGGACCAAAGACACACTTCCCCCCGGACCCCTGCCAAGCACCAGCCTCCGTGAGTTCAGCCCTCTCCACCTCTCCATCTATCTCAGCCCTGTCATTTACCACTGTCCTCATCTCTCCCAGCAGAACCAAGAACAATCCGACCAGGAACACTACCCACTCTGTTCAATAAAAGATCATTTTTTATTGGAACTGACTGACTCCGTTGTTGCCCTGATTCAGAGTCGTTTCTTTCAAATATGACAGAAAGAACTGACCAACCCGACTCTGGGGAGCAACTACGGAGCGCGGTCACTCATCAGGGACAATTGTTAGGGCAACATGAGACCCTCCTTCAGTCTATGAGCCAACAACAGAACCAACTTATGCAGATGATGAATGTTTTAACCCATGGCTTTCAGGACCTAAGAAACCAATTAAGCGTGATTCAGCCTACCTCCACTCCTCCACCGGCAGCCCAGCCTCCCGCTGATCCCGCGCCGCTTACAGTTCCCGGCGTCGGGGTTTCCACCCCTACCCCCGAACCCTTCTTCGGTGAGTTAAATAAATCCAGGGGCTTTCTACTGCAGTGCTCTTTGGTATTTAACCGGTCACCTCGGTCTTTTCCTGATGACGTCGGTAGGATCTCATATATTGTCGGGCTTCTTCGCGGAAGAGCCCTGAGCTGGGCAGAATCGTTTATTGACGAGACCAGCATTCTTAGCCTCAGTTACTCTGACTTCCTCGCCCGATTTAAAAGAACTTTCACTTCCTCGTTGTCCGAGGAGGAAGCGGCAAAGAGACTGTGGTCTTTAAAACAGGGAAATAGATCCGTGGCTGACTACGCGGTCGACTTTCGTACCCTGGCGGCGCAAACTGGCTGGAACGATCTCGCTCTTAAAGCGGCGTTTTTAAATGGCCTTTCCGAAAAAACAAAGGACGAACTAGCCAGCCGGGATAAGCCCCCGAATCTAGAAGACCTTATTGAGCTAGCAGTAAGAGTAGATGATCGACTCCGGGACAGGGCTCGCGAGAGGCGGAGCCAAGCTCCACCCTCAACGCTACCGCCCGCAGCATCCACCTCTGTTACGTCACCTATGCCCCGTTCGGTTCCCTCCGAGAGCCAACCTTTGGAAGAGCCTATGCAGTTAGGAAACGCCAAATTAACCCCCGAAGAAAAAGATAGGCGAATGAGGGCGAGACTATGCCTTTACTGTGGCGCCTTAGGGCATTTTAGGTTAAACTGTCCTGTTCGCCCAAAAGATCCCGTCCGCCAGTAATCCAGGGGATACTGGCGGGCGTATGCTCTAAAAACCCGGCCCCCTGGTTAACGTTACAAGCCGTTATCTGTTTCCTAGACACTCAACATCCAGTCACGGCTCTTGTTGATTCAGGTTCTGAGCAAAGTCTAATAGATCCTAGCTTAGTTAATAAATTGCGCGTCCCTGTTCGTTTACTACCTTCCCCCATTTCAGTCGCTGCCTTGGATGGCAGGCCATTATCCACTATTACGCACCAGACCGTTCCACTGAAATTTATTTCTTCCGGTAATCATCACGAGAACATCTCGTTTCTTGTCTTCCCTACTAAGCACTCGCCTGTAGTTTTAGGGCATCCGTGGTTGGCTGTGCACAACCCTCATATTAATTGGAGGGAGTCACGAATTGAGACATGGAGCACCAGTTGCCTGGCCTCATGTTTACAGTCAGCCCTTCCTCGTTCTTCGGCTGACTCTGCCTGTCCTGAGGCTTCTCCTGATCTATCCCAGGTTCCCCCCGAGTATCATGACCTCCAGCGGGTATTCAGTAAGGATCTAGCCCTCAGCCTACCGCCTCACCGTCCTTATGATTGTTCAATAAACCTTCTCCCAGGAGCTCCTTTACCATCTGCACGCCTGTATAAACTTTCTCAATCTGAACAGGGCACCATGGAGAGTTACATTGCTGACTCACTGAAAGCGGGCATAATTCGCCCTTCATCCTCCCCTGTTGGGGCAGGTTTTTTTTTTGTTGCCAAGAAGGATAAATCATTGCGTCCCTGTATAGATTACCGAGGCCTAAACCAGATAACAGTCAAAAATAAGTATTCTTTACCCCTGTTAGCTTCTGCCTTTGAGACGGTTAGGGGCGCAACTGTCTTCACTAAACTGGATCTCCGCAATGCCTACCATCTCGTCCGTATTCGTGAAGGAGACGAATGGAAGACAGCCTTCAAGACCCCGCTCGGCCATTTCGAGTATCTAGTCATGCCCTTCGGCCTTACCAATGCACCCGCCGTGTTCCAGGCCCTTATAAATGATGTCCTCAGGGACTTCATCAACCACTTTGTTTTCGTTTACCTTGATGACATTCTTATTTTCTCAAAAGATCCCAGCCAACACCAACAGCACGTCCGTCAGGTCCTCCAACGACTCCTCGAGAATCGCCTGTTCGTCAAAGCAGAAAAATGTGAGTTCCACCGCAAGTCCATCAGTTTCCTCGGCTACATCTTCGAGGGTGGACAGGTGAAGACCGACCCGGCCAAGGTTAAGGCAGTGGAAGACTGGCCCACACCCAAGTCCCGGAAGGATCTCCAACGCTTCCTGGGGTTTGCCAATTTTTACCGAGTATTTATTAAGAACTTCAGTGTCATTGCATCACCCCTTTCTGCTCTCACCTCCACTAAGCTAGCTTTTACCTGGACACCCGCTGCTGATCAAGCTTTCCAACTCCTCAAGAAGAGGTTCACTCAGGCTCCCATTCTCACCTACCCCGACCCCACGGCCCAATTCACTTTGGAGGTCGACGCCTCGGATTCCGGAACCGGGGCCATTCTGTCGCAGATGTCTCCTTCTGATGGGAAGCTCCACCCTTGTGCCTTCTTTTCTAGGCGTTTTTCCCCAGCTGAGAGAAACTATGATGTGGGAGACCGAGAACTTCTCGCCATCAAGCTGGCCCTAGAAGAATGGCGTCATTGGCTAGAGGGAACAGAGTTGCCCATCATAATCTGGACTGACCATAAAAACCTTTCTTACATTCAGTCAGCCAAACGATTGAATTCCCGCCAAAGCCGCTGGGCATTATTTTTCTCACGCTTTCATTTTACTATTACCTACCGCCCGGGCTCCAAGAACATCAAACCCGATGCCTTGTCTCGACAGTTCTCCACCATCTCCGAACCCATAGGCCCAGAACCCATCGTTCCCACGTCCTGTGTGGTGGGTGCTCTCACCTGGGAACTAGAAAGGCTGATCCGACGAGCTCAAGAGAACGAACCAGATCCCGGGGGCGGCCCTCCTCGACGTCTGTATGTTCCGACTGCTGTTCGTTCCCAGGTGCTCCGCTGGGGGCACTCCTCCAAATTTTCTGGTCATCCTGGCTCCAGCCGCACCATCGCTCTCCTCAGGCGTTACTTCTGGTGGCCTTCCCTGAACAAGGACGTGTCCGAGTTTGTTTCGGCCTGCTCCGTCTGTGCCCGCTATAAGGGATCTTGCAGACCACCTACTGGCCTCCTCCAACCCCTACCTACGCCTAGTCGCCCTTGGTCTCATATCGCCCTAGATTTTATCACCGGCCTTCCTCCATCTAGCCACAAGACCGTCATCCTCTCCATCGTTGACAGATTCTCCAAGGCTTGCCATCTGGTTGCTCTCACCAAACTTCCATCTGCTCACCAGACCGCCAGGTTGCTAGTCAACCATGTTTTCAGACTCCATGGCCTCCCCGTTGAAATTGTCTCAGACCGTGGTCCACAGTTTGTTTCCCAGGTCTGGCGTGACTTCTGCCAATGCTTCGGTTCTAAGGTTTCCCTCACCTCCGGTTTCCATCCTCAGTCCAATGGACAATGTGAGAGACTTAATCAGGAAATTGAAAACATTCTCCGCTGTCTCTGCTCCCACAATCCCACCACCTGGAGTCAGCATCTCGCCTGGGTGGAATATTGCCACAATTCACACATCTCTGCCGCCACTGGATTGTCCCCTTTCGAAGCCTCCCTTGGCTACCAGCCCTCTCTCCTACCCTCCTCTTTCCCGGATTCAGTCCTCCCCTCAGTCAGGTCACACCTCCATCACTGCCGTAAGGCTTGGGACCAGACCAAAGCCGCCCTCGAACGCACCTCTGCCCAAAACAAAAGATATGCCGATCGCAAACGCTTACCGGCACCTGCTTACACTCCCGGACAGCAGGTGTGGCTGTCGTCCCGGGACTTCCCATTGAAGGCGGTGACGAAGAAACTCGGCCCCAAGTTCCTCGGTCCCTTCCAGATCGACCGTGTCATCAGTCCCACTGCAGTCAGGCTCAAGCTCCCGCCTCACCTCCGTGTCCACCCAACCTTCCATGTGTCCCAGATTAAACCTGTTACCTCTAGCCTGTTGTGCCCACCGTCCAGACCCCCTCCACCCGCCCGGATCGTAGACGGGCATCCCGCCTTTACGGTGGACCGTATTGTGGCGTCTCGACCAAGGGGTCGTGGCCTCCAGTACTTGGTCGACTGGGCTGGTTACGGCCCTGAGGAACGTTCCTGGGTTCCGCGTTCCTTCATTCTAGATCCCGACCTCATCTCGGCCTTCGAGGCATCGTCCTCGGGACGGCCGCCAGGGGGCGTCCGTTAGAGGGGGGGTGCTGTCATGCTGCTGGTCTAGATGTGGGTCTCTCTCCCTTTCTCTCTGCTACAGGGTGTGACATGCAGGTGTTTTGCATCTCAGCTGATTAAGGCACCTACTTAAGGAGCCGAGACCAGGAGGAGGGCGTCAGTTCTTTCTCGCTACCAGCGTGGTACATGACCGACCTTAAACTCTGTCCCGAGTTCTTCCGGGCCAACCCTAACTCAGCGTTTTTGATCTCTTGCAGAAAATCGACCAAGGATTCTAGAGGCTCACAAGCCTGGAGCCCTCTGACTGCCAGTCTGCCTGGGTCCTCCTCTTGCACTGACCTGCCTGTCCACCCTCCACCTCTAACAACACTGGAGAGAGCCACTGGATACACCTGGACCAAAGACACACTTCCCCCCGGACCCCTGCCAAGCACCAGCCTCCGTGAGTTCAGCCCTCTCCACCTCTCCATCTATCTCAGCCCTGTCATTTACCACTGTCCTCATCTCTCCCAGCAGAACCAAGAACAATCCGACCAGGAACACTACCCACTCTGTTCAATAAAAGATCATTTTTTATTGGAACTGACTGACTCCGTTGTTGCCCTGATTCAGAGTCGTTTCTTTCAAATATGACATACATATTAATTAATATGTAATTAATAGTAATATTACATTACATATGCAGTGTAATATTACATTAAAATATGTTTACAACCAAACTTAACCTGTGCCTCATGGTGGGGGTAAAGTAAGACACTGTATCACTTTACCCCACAGCATTTGTCTCAATTTACCCCACCTCCACCATTTTTTTTAAAAATGACCTTTCTTAGCAATTCAGGCTAACCTTCAGCTAGCACCATCACATGGTTTTATATGTTGGTAGTTCATCAACAGGTATGATATAAGTTTTTCTACTAGAATCAATTTGCTTTGGCACAACAGTTGATTAAGTTGACAGCAAGAAAATTTACTTTTACATGCAAAAAACACATTGTGTTGGAAAAAACATGCTTACCTGAGCAAAATGAGCTTCTCTCCTTTATGGCAAAGGGGAAATGGGAGGAGCTTGGAAACAAAATGGTCACATGGGCACAAATGTGTTCTGTTGCCTAGATACAGGGGTTGTCTCACATTACCCAGTGTCTCACTTTACCTCACTCTCCCCTACGTGCTGCGTACTCGCGGTCAAGTCCGATCTTCCTGTGTTCTTACCGAGAGTACGGACTCGCGTTCTCGTGAATTGAGAAACGGCTATCGTCACAGGGCTGCAACAATGCAGTTATTCTCTCAGAAAGCAATGGTTGTAAGTGTTGCTCATTGTTTACAGATTCGATAAGATATATGTCAAGCTCCATCATATATCAGAGCTCTGATTACCCCGTATGTTCCTAACAGAGCACTTCGCTCTCAGACTGCAGGTCTGCTGGTGGTTCCTAGAGTCTCTAAAAGTAGAATGGGAGGCAGATCCTTTAGCTATCAGGCTCCTCTCCTGTGGAACCATCTCCCAGTTTTGGTCCGTGAGGCAGACACCCTGTCTACTTTTAAGACTAATCTTAATACCTTCCTTTTTGACAAAGCTTATAACTAGAGTGGCTCATGTTACTCTGAGCTACCTTTATAGTTGTACTGCTATAGGCTTAGGCTACTGGAGGACATCAGGATCTAATTTTCTCACTCTATAGAGTTCTACTGTTCTTCAATTATGCATTACGTGTTGTCATTTCTGCTTTAACTTTCTGTTCTCTCTCTTTTATCTTCATAGTAGGTACACCTGGTCTGGCATTCTGTTAACTGTGACATCATCCAGAGAAGCCAGATCACCCACTAGTACCATCTAATGTAGAACAGATTACTGGATCAATGTGTGCTTCTGTGCTTTTTTGTCTCTGTTGTTGTGTCTCTGCTCTGTCTTCTGTAACCCCCAGTCGGTCGAGGCAGATGACCGTTCATACTGAGCCCGGTTCTGCCGGAGGTTTTCCTTCCTGTTAATGGGGCAGTTTTTCTTCCCACTGTCGCTTCATGCTTGCTTAGTATGAGGGATTGCAGCAAAGCCATGTACAATGCAGACGACTCTCCCTGTGGCTCTACGCTTCTCCAGGAGTGAATGCTGCTTGTCGGGACTTTGATGCAATCAACTGGTTTCCTTATATAGGAACATTTTTGACCAATCTGTATAATCTGACCCAATCTGTATAATATGATTGAATTTGACTTTGTAAAGTGCCTTGAGATGACATGTTTCATGATTTGGCGCTATATAAATAAAATTTAATTGAATTGAAATTGAATATGTTAATATCTTTTATGGGTATTTTGTGTATGAAGGAACGGTAAAATGTTGTGGTCTGTGTGACAGCAGTGTGTGTGTTTACTTGCTAATTTGCCGCTTTTCTAGCCGGCTGTGAAAATGCCTGTTGAGTTAATATTATGCAGCTGTTACGTTAATACTGATATTTACATGGCTGTTTATTAAGCCATTTTTTGTATCTTTCTTTTCTAGTTTTACACCGAATTCAAAGCAGTCAGAAATGCTGACTAAATGTGTAAGACGATAATAAAGGAGCAAGCCGATCATTTCCTGGCTCTTTAATAAGGAGTTTGGCTGGCTGTTTATCTGTGTTCACGCTAGACCAAAACACATAGAGAGAACAGTACAATGTTGATTTATATAACTTCAGTTGTACTTCTTGATTTCTTTGTTTTATCTACTGAAAATGTAAAACTCCATTTGTAAGACCATTTTTCAATCTTATGAATTGATTTTTGGACTTTCCCTACAATAAATTTAACATTCCTTCCACGTTTCCAAATATCTCCGTCATCAGCAAACAATGAAGGCTGTTTCATGCGAGCAGAGGCTGTTTTGTGCGAGCAGAGACCATTTTGTACTGGAGGAAAACTTATAAATGATATTTTGAGTGCAAATTTGGCGGACAGTTTGTAAAACAATTTTTTTATGTGAAACCTTTTGGCAGGAAACTATCTCCATAACTCCTGCTGCAGCATTATGGATCAGCTGAAGACTTTGAACTGCATTTCAACCAGTAAACTAATGATTAAACCAGGGGTGTCAAACGTCCGGCCTGGTGGCAAATGCATTATCATTATTCAACGGCTGTATCTCCTCGCTGCATCGACCGATCTGCACCAGATTTTTTTTATGAGTCGTGGGGGAGTTCGGCCGAACGCATATGTGTGTATTGCCTGGTGGACGGGCGGGGAAGATGCGTGACAGCTTCTGCGGTGGCTGGCGGCAGGCGGTGCGCGTACCCCAGCGGTGCTTGGCTGCGAGGGCCGCTCATCGCCGCTTGCGGCTTTAATTAGGCCCGAGCAGC
Organism: Fundulus diaphanus; assembly: GCA_037039145.1. Lineage (NCBI taxonomy): Eukaryota > Metazoa > Chordata > Actinopteri > Cyprinodontiformes > Fundulidae > Fundulus > Fundulus diaphanus. The sequence continues at coordinate 56,404,444 of CM073124.1, read as the reverse complement.
TAAGCGCTGCGAAGGCCTATTGTAACTGCAGATTTTATTAGGCCCGAGCAGCTAAGCGCTGCGAAGGCCTATTGTAACTGCAGATTTTATTATTATTAGGCCCGAGCAGCTAAGCGTTGCGAAGGCCTATTGTAACTGCAGATTTTATTATTATTATTATTAGGCCCGAGCAGCTAAGCGCTGCGAAGGCCTATTGTAACTGCAGATTTTATTATTATTATTATTATTATTATTATTATTATTTATTCTTGGGACTTTTGAAACGGCTTTTTGGAGGCCTAAACATGCATGAAAACTCACCAAACTTTGCCCAAAATTGTCCCCCGTGAGAAATCGCATGATTTTAGTGTAATTGAAAACGGGCGTGGCAAACCTGCTCAACAGCGCCAACTAGAGTGAGTTGGGCCAAACCGTAACACGTAGAAAGCTGAAATTTTTTGCCTAGGTAGGTTTTTTAAAATTATGAAAAAAAGTCTCTTGGTTGTATGCTCTAAAACCCACAGGAAGTCTGCTATTTTGGGTCAAAGGGTAAAATATTGGCCGTTTTTGCCTCAAACTTTAACGAACTAGTCCTAGGCATTTTAACCTATTACTTTCAATTTTTTTCAGCATGCAGTTAAGACATTGACTTTTAAAAGTTATCAAAGGTTTTATGAAATATGCATATTTGCCTGAGCTGTCGCATTGCAAAAATCAGGTTTGTGGAAAACCATTAAAAACGCATTAAATCAGTAAGCCCCAAGCCATGCTTTGTCTGAGAATTATGAAACTCAGTAAGTGCATGTAACTTCATAGGCCCTACAAAAAAGCCTCTTGAAGCAATGGGCTACCTCCTACAGGAAATCATTCATTTCTCATCAAAGATGTCATTTTCCCATATTTTTGGGTGTTACATTTGAATAAACTACTCCTAAACCGTTACACTTATGGCATTCAAAGTTACTCCAAAAAATTCCTCACACATAGAGGATCAAAAGTTATCAAAAACATTTTTGCTACGTCCAACCATATTTTTTTGACAATTATTTATAACATGAATTGTGTTTTGAAGGAAAAAACATTTATTATTTCCAACACTAGATGGCAGCAAACCCAAATGTTTGGGCGTCATCTGTAAGTCACGGTACATATTTTACCAAACCATTCATACACATTCGTCCAAAAGTGGAAGCAGCTTTAAAATATCTTTAGCTGGCCTTTAAAAGAAAGAAGCTTTGAATCTTTAATCCTATATAAGGGAACCAGTTGATTGCATAAAAGTCTTGACAAGCAGCATTTCCTCCTGAAGAAGCGTAGAGTCACAGGGAGAGTTGTCTGCATTGTCCATGGCTTTGCAACAATCCCTCATACTGAGCAAGCATGAAGCAACAGGGGAAAAAAACCTCCTTCATTAACATGAAGGACAAACCTCCAGCAGAACCGGGCTCAGTATGAACGGTCATCTGCCTCGACCGACTGGGGGTTACAGAAGACAGAGCAGAGACACAACAAGACAGACAAAAAAAGCACAGAAGCACACAGTTATCCAGTAATCTGTTCTATATAACCACAACTGTTATGACTTTGGGCAATAACTAATGTGCAATAATCTATTTAATACACTGTGCTATAACCTGTGCAAGGATCCAGAAGAACTTCTTCTGCTTTCACCAAGTGAATATATGTCAGTACATGTGTATGTAGGCATGTGTATATATATATATATATATATATATATATATATATATATATATATATATATATATATATATATATATATATATATACACACACTATTGAGCCGACAAGTGAATTTCTCCAATGTGAGATCAATAAAGACTATCTTATCTTATCTCATATCAAGACTTAGATTTGCCCACACAGGATTAGATGGTACATTATTCAAAATAGGGAAGCATAACACTGGCATATGTAAATATTGTGAGGAACAACAGACAGTTGAACGTATATGACACACTGTGAGAAAAGTTCATAAAGATCAAGAGAAGAAGAAGACTTCCCAACAGCAGGGGGCGCACTCCAACAATCTGAAACGTGTCCGTTTGCCTGAGGAAGAAGTCCGTGATGTCACAGCTAACAACATTAGCACCACACATTGGAGAATTTAGGAGGGGAAACAGACAAACAGGTAAGGCTTTTTGGATTATATATGCATGTAGTGTAATATCCCCCACCACAACTTGAGGTGGGATGAGCAGTCTCAGTTCTGCGGCTAATTCTAGTGCCTTAAGCCGCTAATATTAGCGCTAATGCTAGCGCCTTAAGGCTAACGAGCAAGGCTCTTGTTTACATCCGGGTTCCGCTGGCTCAGAGCCTTTCTCTCTATGGCTCTGCGTTTGCTACCAGCACAGAGATGTATACGTAGACCAAAAGTTATGATCGGTGTTCAATCATAACTTTTGGAAGAACATCTCAAACTGGCCACAGATGCATGAATGAAAGCAGTGGTGGTCAAAGGTTTTCTTTGGGTTTATGCGAACCAGCAAGTCAGGAAGTGGAGCGGATTGACCATCTGACAACAACTTCCCTCGGTAAGCGTTTCTGTCGACAGACACACTGTCGCTGCTCCAGTTAATTAATGAATTATTTCCACCTGTGGCCATGTCACCTTTCAGCGTGTATTCACTGGCTTCCAGCAACTTAGCTGATAAACCAATCAGGGACCTCCTCAATATTCGCTGTAACGCTTTATTTAAAATTCGAAGAGTAAAGGCTAATTTACCATGACGCGCATTTGTCCCGCATTTGACAGGGTCCGATTTGGAAAAAGTTAAATAATAAATTAAATAATTTCACCTGCGCTTTTCTGAACAAAAGAAGGCAGAGCTGCAGTCAGAGCGGCTATCAGTCAATATGCAGCAGCTCCACCTGATGAGCCGCTGCGCACCACGACACTCTTAATAAAATGACAAGGATTTTGATTTGTACAGATTATTAAGGAAACGACGTAAAAAAAAAAAACTGCAGCTACAACATGGACTGGAGAGCGGGTTCTAACTGGGTGAGGCCAGAGGTGATTCTCAGAGAGCTTTTATGAAGTAATTTTTTTTATTTTTACACGCAGTTGAGCGACACTGCAGAAGCAAGTCGTACTAGAAACCACTGAACAAGCCTCCTGTCTGTGGATCTATGGACTCATTTTACTCCAACCCCAAAACATCTGCCAAACAGAGTACTGCAGCCAAGATTACCTTCAACAATAACTTTACGAAATACATTAACATTTTGCTTATTAAAAATGTCCATATTTAAAAGCAAGTTATGTTTTTTTCTGATAAACTTTGAGCAATTTTATTAAACTTTTTAAAAAATTAACATCCCATCCTTCATCGATTTATACCGGCTTTTCCCTACAGGTGTGACGTCAAGCCGTATCTGATGGGGAAACGCAGCTCGGCGTCACACGGGGTCGTGGGGGGTGGGGGCTCGTCCATCCTGGACAGGTTGCCAGTCACAGGGCAACCTGTCCTGTGACACATACATATGCCTACATACACATGTACTGACATATATACCTGGTGATAGCAGCAGAAGTTCTTTGGATCATTGGACAGGTTATAGCACAGTGTATTAAATAGATTATTGCACATTAGTTATTGCCCAAAGTTATAACAGTTGTGGTTACAGTTACTGATAGCAGCAGAAGTCACTTCTTTCAGGATTATTGCACGGGTTATCGCACAGTGAATTAGATTATTGCACATTGGTTACAGTTACAGTGCAGCACTGTATATTCTGATAGCAGCAGGAATGAATGACTTGCGGTAGCGCTCCTTTTTACAGACAGGGTGTCTAAGTCTGCCACTAAAGGAGCTGCTCAGCTGCTCTACAGTCTGGCGCAGGGGGTGGAAGGTGTTGTCCATGATGGATGTGAACTTGGACAACACCCTCCTCTCAGCTACTTCCTCCGCTGAGTCCAGAGTGCAGCCCAGGACAGAAGTGGCCTTCCTCACCAGCTTATTCAGACTCATTCGGTCCCGTACTGCGCTGCCTGGAGCCCAGCAGACGACAGCGTAGAGAAGGGCTGAGGCCACCACAGAGTCATAAAAAGTCTTAAGCAATAAACTGAGTATCTCCATGTTTTGTTGACAGAACAAGAGATTTGGGAAACACTGACATTTTTCAAAATTTTGTAACATTTTATTATTATAGCAACCAATCAATTAATTGTTAAAATAATCAATAGATTAATCAACAATGGAAATAATCTAGACCCAGAGTTTGTCTTTGCATCGTGTTTACTCCTGTAAGATATAAAAATTAATTAGCTTTGAACTGTTTTTGTTCCCCCTTAGGTCACAGCAGTGTCAGACATTGGTGGGAGGACTGTGGAGGGGCCACAAGACGTATGATGTTCTTCATCATGGACTATGGCCTGTCAAGGCAGTACAACTTTGTGGGCTGGAATGGAAAGTAGGAATTCAGGACTTTAAATCTGTTTGAAGTCATATTTGGTAAGTGCATAATGGATAATAACTGTAATATAGTAACTTTAGGATATTTGTGTCTGTCGAGGGAAATTTATGTATGTTATGAATTTAATTTTCTAATGTCAATAATACCCTCACCTTAAGGACATAAATGTCCCCTCAAAACAGGTGCTCCAGAAATGTTATCATATAAGAAATGTTTTCAAGATTTTCTTGCACAGATCTTCCAGTCAACAGCTGTTCTTATCAAAAAAAATTACATTTTGTAATTTTTCCTTGGTTTTTAATTTTTTTATGGGCAATTTAATAAAGCCAGATTTTAGAAAGAAGTAAAAAAATGTGACAGCCTTGGCCAGTCAGCTTTGAATTTTGATCTTTTTTTCTTAGCTTTTTCCCAGTTCATTCTGACGTTTGCAGGTTTGTAAAGTCAATTATGTAAAGGGATACTTCACCCAAAATTACAATTTAAATCTTGGGTAATTGATATAAAACTGATCATTTGTTGGTAAATTTCACCTTAACATAGTTGACTTTACAATTGTAGTTGAGAGTTGTGTTGGTACATATAAAGTGACCATAAGATATGTTTCCCGCAGGAGCTTTAAAGAACAACACATTAACCAGACAGATCACCAGGAAGGATTTGGAGAGGGCAGTGTCGAAATGGCTGATCGGATCAAGGGACAGGGGATGCAATAGAAAGGTCCAACAGGTCCCTCCTTCCCATATGATGGACCATGTTTTTTGTGTTCCATGTTCTTTTTTGATATATAACCATTATAACTAGTTTCTTAAATTGTTATAATGGTTATTATATTACGTATAATATCGTATGTGTGTGTGTGTGTATTATGTACCTGATACGTAAAATACAATCTATTATATCTATTATCTATTATAAGTAAGGCAGCATTGGAGGAATCTTTAGAACCTGCACAGTGTTTGAACTGTTTAGAAGCAGTAGAGCTTTCTGAGCTATCTAAAATCTTAGCTTCATCTAAAACTTCTACCTGTGTGTTAGACCCAATCCCAACTAAGTTGTTTAAGGAGGTATTCCCTTTGATCAGTGGTCCTATTTTAGACATGATTAATCTATCCTTAGTAAATGGATATGTACCACAGGTTTTTAAAGTAGCTGTTATTAAACCTTTACTTAAGAAACCTTCTCTTGATCAAGATGAGCTAGTAAACTACAGACCTATATCTAATCTTCTTTTCTTATCTAAAATTCTTGAGAAAGTAGTTGCTAATCAACTTTGTGAACATTTACAAAGCAATGACCTACTTGAGGAGTTTCAGTCAGGCTTCAGAGCTCATCATAGCACTGAAACAGCTCTGGTGAAGGTCACTAATGATATTCTCATGGCCTCAGATAATGGACTTGTGTCTGTACTTGTCCTGTTAGATCTCAGTACTGCATTTGATACAGTTGATCAAAATATTCTCCTGCAAAGACTTGAGCATACTGTAGGGATTAAGGGAAAAGCATTAGGCTGGTTTAAATCTTATCTGTCGGACAGATTCCAGTTTGTTCATGTTAATAATAAATCTTCCTTAAACTCTAGGGTCACCTGTGGAGTACCACAGGGTTCAGTCCTTGGACCAATTCTCTTTACTAAATATATGCTTCCGATCGGCAAAATTATCAGACAGCATGGGATTAATTTCCACTGTTATGCTGATGACACTCAGCTATATTTATCCATAAATCCTGATGAATCCAATCAATTACTTCAACTGCAGTCATGTCTTGATGACATCAAAAGCTGGATGACTTTAAATTTCCTGCATCTAAATTCTGACAAGACCGAAGTTGTAATCTTTGGGCCAGAGTCCTCAAAAAATAAACTTCTTAACCAATCACTTAATCTGGATGGCATTAACTTGGCCTCTGGTAATAAAGTAAAAAACCTTGGTGTTATTTTTGACCAAGACATGTCATTTAAATCCCATATTAAACAGGTTTCCAGAGTTTCCTTTTTTCACCTCCGGAATATCGCCAAAATTAGAAACATTCTGTCCAGGAGTGATGCTGAAAAACTAGTCCATGCATTTGTTACTTCAAGGCTGGACTATTGCAATTCGTTACTATCAGGAAGTCCACAAACTGCAGTTCAAAGCCTTCAGCTGATCCAAAATGCTGCAGCAAGAGTTCTGATGAAAATCAACAAGCGGGATCATATTTCTCCAATTTTAGCTTCCCTTCATTGGCTTCCTGTGAAATCAAAAATAGAATTTAAAATTCTTCTTCTAACGTATAAAGCCCTTAATAATCAAGCTCCATCATATATCAGAGCTCTGATTACCCCGTATGTTCCTAACAGAGCACTTTGCTCTCAGACTGCAGGTCTGCTGGTGGTTCCTAGAGTCTCTAAAAGTAGAATGGGAGGCAGATCCTTTAGCTATCAGGCTCCTCTCCTGTGGAACCAATTCCCAGTTTTGGTCCGTGAAGCAGACACCCTGTCTACTTTTAAGACTAATCTTAAAACCTTCCTTTTTGACAAAGCTTATAACTAGAGTGGCTCATGTTACTCTGAGCTACCTTTTATAGTTTTACTGCTATAGGCTTAGGCTACTGGAGGACGTCAGGATCTAATTTTCTCACTCTATAGAGTTCTACTGTTCTTCAATTATGCATTACGTGTTGTCATTTCTGCTTTAATTTTCTGTTTCTCTCTTTTATCTTCATAGTAGGTACACCTGGTCTGGCGTTCTGTTAACTGTGACATCATCCAAAGAAGACGGCTTACCCGCTATTACCATCTAATGTAGAACAGATTACTGGATCAATGTGTGCTTCTGTGCTTTTTTTGTCTCTCTTGTTGTGTCTCTGCTCTGTCTTCTGTAACCCCCAGTCGGTCGAGGCAGATGACCGTTCATACTGAGCCCGGTTCTGCTGGAGGTTTTCCTTCCCGTTAATGGGGAGTTTTTCTTCCCACTGTCGCTTCATGCTTGCTCAGTATGAGGGATTGCAGCAAAGCCATGTACAATGCAGACGACTCTCCCTGTGGCTCTACGCTTCTCCAGGAGTGAATGCTGCTTGTCGAGACTTTGATGCAATCAACCGGTTTCCTTATATAGGAACATTTTTGACCAATCTGTATAATCTGACCCAATATGTATCAACTGGTTTCCTTATATAGGAACATTTTTGACCAATCTGTATAATCTGACCCAATATGTATAATATGATTGAACGTAACTTTGTAAAGTGCCTTGAGATGACATGTTTCATGATTTGGCGCTATATAAATAAAATTGAATTGAATTATTGCATTTGACCTAATAAAAACATGAATAATGACAAATTAATTCAATCCAATTTTATTTATATAGTTCCAACATGTCATCTCTTTACAACCCCAGCGGTCCGGCCCGGTGGCCAAATGCATTATCATTATTCAACGGCTGTATCTCCTCGCTGCATCCACCAATCTGCACCAGATTTTTTGTGAGTCGTGGGGGAGCGCTGCCGAAAGGGTTCGTGTGAATCGCCCAGTGGACGGGCGGGGAAAATGCGTGACAGCTTCTGCGGTGGCTGGCGGCAGGCGGTGCGCGTACCCCAGCGGTGCTTGGCTGCGAGGGCCGCTCATCGCCGCTTGCGGCTTTAATTATTATTATTATTTATTCTTGGGACTTTTGAAACGGCTTTTTGGAGGCCTAAACATGCATGAAAACTCACCAAACTTTGCCCAAAATTGTCCCCCGTGAGAAATCGCATGATTTTAGTGTAATTGAAAACGGGCGTGGCAAACCTGCTCAATAGCGCCAACTAGAGTGAGTTGGGCCAAACCGTAACACGTAGAAAGCTGAAATTTTTTACCTAGGTAGGTTTTTTAAAATTATGAAAAAAAGTCTCTTGGGTGTATGCTCTAAAACCCACAGGAAGTCTGCTATTTTGGGTCAAAGGGTAAAATATTGGCCGTTTTTGCCTCAAACTTTAACGAACTAGTCCTAGGCATTTTAACCTATTACTTTCAAATTTTTTCAGCATGCAGTTAAGACATTGACGTTTAAAAGTTATCAAAGGTTTTATGAAATATGCATATTTGCCTGAGCTGTCGCATTGCAAAAATCAGGTTTGTGGAAAACCATTAAAAACGCATTAAATCAGTAAGCCCCAAGCCATGCTTTGTCTGAGAATTATGAAACTCGGTAAGTGCATGTAACTTCATAGGCCCTACAAAAAAGCCTCTTGAAGCAATGGGCTACCTCCTACAGGAAATCATTCATTTCTCATCAAAGATGTCATTTTCCCATATTTTTGGGGGTTACATTTGAATAAACTACTCCTAAACCGTTACACTTATGGCATTCAAAGTTACTCCAAAAAATTCCTCACACATAGAGGATCAAAAGTTATCAAAAACATTTTTGCTACGTCCAACCATATTTTTTTGACAATTATTTATAACATGAATTGTGTTTTGAAGGAAAAAACATTTATTATTTCCAACACTAGATGGCAGCACACCCAAATGTTTGGGCGTCATCTGTAAGTCACGGTACATATTTTACCAAACCATTTATACACATTCGTCCAAAAGTGGAAGCAGCTTTAAAATATCTTTAGCTGGCCTTTAAAAGAAATAAGATTTTAATCTTTAATCCTATATGTAGGAGCGCAAATGCATTGATTGGGTAATTAGCGTTCATGTCTTTTTAAGGGGGGAACTTTTCTTTGATAGGTAGGTTTTCCACCCGGAAGGGGAAAACAGTTTTTGACCGCAAAAAGATAAATACAAGCAAGCAAGTCTGCTTTATATGTTGTCTGGAGATGTGTTCATGTATGATGGACATTTGATATGCAAAGAGGAAAATAAATGGACGAAGCGTTCAACATGCCCTGACGACTCGGACTCTAATTCATCCCAAAAAGGTAACAATAAGCGCGTCAACTCTATTACCCCGATGCAGCACCTCAGTGGCTTAAAGTATTGGCTTGGCCGCTACAAAACCAGTCAAAAACTGTTTGTGCATCTTCACGAACTGTGCATAAGTAAAGATACGTGTTTCTGCATGGTTGATGGTGGTGATTGCGCAAGATAAGACTGGGCTGGAGGTTACGTGTTTGGAGTGGAGCATCAGCTGATCGAACTCAGCTCACCTGAGGTGACGTCGGACAGGATAGACATCGGTGAGGACGCAGTTGATCAGCTCGGCGCTGGATTTGAACAATCATTCGTCTGGATTAGGTATGTGTAGCGCTACCACCGATATGATGGCCATCTAAATATAGTGTGCACACATAAGGGCGTAATTCCAATGCATCGGTTGCTGAAGTGGATGAACAATTAATTTTGAATCAACAAACTGTTGCCATCTGTGGACTGTCGGACTTTAATTATGGAGGATTGCGCGGCTAAAATGGATAAACATTTTAGCCGAGGGAACCAGTTGATTGCATTAAGGTCTTGACAAGCAGCATTTCCTCCTGAAAAAGCGTAGAGCCACAGGGAGAGTAGTCTGCATTGTCCATGGCTTTGCAACAATCCCTCATACTGAACAAGCATGAAGCAACAGGGAAAAAAAACCTCCCCATTAACAGGAAGGAAAAACCTCCAGCAGAACCGGGCTCAGTATGAACGGTCATCTGCCTCGACCGACTGGGGGTTACAGAAGACAGAGCAGAGACACAACAAGACAGACAAAAAAGCACAGAAGCACACATTGATCCAGCAATCTGTTCTATATAACCACAACTGTTATAACTTTGGGCAATAAATAATGTGCAATAATCTATTTAATACACTGTGCTATAACCTGTGCAATGATCCGGAAGAACTTCTGCTGCTATCACCAAGTGAATATATGTCAGTACATGTGTATGTAGGCCTATATATATATATATATATATATATATATATATATATATATATATACAAGATCGGCTTTCTATCACCTGAAGAACATTTCCAGGATTAAAGGACTGATGTCTCAGCAGGATCTGGAAAAACTAATCCATGCGTTTATCTTTAGTAGAATCGATTACTGCAACGGTGTTTTCACAGGTCTGCCTAAAAAGTGGATCAGACAGCTGCAGCTGATCCAGAACGCTGCTGAACGCATCTAAATACATCACAGACTTGTTATCAGTGTATCAACCATCCAGAGCACTAAGGTCTTCTGGCTCCAGCCTTCTCTGCGTACCTACAGCCAGAACTAAACAAGGAGAAGCAGCATTTAGTTCCTACGCTCCACTTATCTGGAACAAACTTCCAGAAAACTGTAAAAGTGCGGAAAACCTGAGTTCTTTTTAATCAAGATTAAAAACACATCTGTTTAGGACTGTTTTTGACTGTTCTAGTTAAACTGTTCTACTGAAACAGCATTAGTTCAACTTTTTTAGTCCAGCTGTTTATTGATGTCTACATTTTCTGTTTTCTTTTCCTGTATTTTAATCATGTAAAGCACTTTGCATTGTCTCTGTACTGAATTGTGCTATACAAATAAATTTGCCTTGCCTTGCCTTGCCTTTATTTATTTATTTATATATATATATATATATATATATATATATATATATATATATATATATATTTATATATAATGTGTGTGTGTGTATGTATGTATGTATGTATGTATATAACCGGGAAGTACACATGACATCACCTGCCTACTCCGATTTCTTTTGTATTTTTTTAATTCTTACTTTTTTTCTCACTTTCTTTTTGATCCACTGTATATAGGAAGATACACTGTATATAACTGATGCACCCTTTCCTACTGCTGACTATTGACTGACTATTGAGCCGATGTGACAAGTGAATTTCTCCAATGTGAGATCAATAAAGACTATCTTATCTTATATCAAGACTTAGATTTGCCCACACAGGATTAAATGGTACATTATTCAAAATAGGGAAGCATAACACTGGCAGATGTGAATATTGTGAGGAACAAGACACAGTTGAACATATATGACACACTGTGAGAAAAATTCATAAAGAACAAGAGAAGAAGAAGACTCCCAACAGCAGGGGGCGCACTCCAACAATCTGAAACGTGTCCGTTTGCCTGAGGAAGAAGTCCGTGATGTCACAGCTAACAACATTAGCACCACACATTGGAGAATTTAGGAGGGGAAACAGACAAACAGGTAAGGCTTTTTGGATTATATATGCATGTAGTGTAATATCCCCCACCACAACTTGAGGTGGGATGAGCAGTCTCAGTTCTGCGGCTAATTCTAGCGTCTTAAGGTGCTACTTATAGCGCTAATGCTAGCGCCCTAAGGCTAGCGAGCAAGGCTCTTGTTTACATCCGGGTTCCGCTGGCTCAGAGCCTTTCTCTCTATGGCTCTGCGCTGGCTACCAGCACAGACATGTATACGTAGACCAAAAGTTATGATCGGTGTTCAATCATAACTTTTGGAAGAACATCTCAAACTGGCCACAGATGCATGAATGAAAGCAGTGGTGGTCAAAGGTTTTCTTTGGGTTTATGCGAACCAGCAAGTCAGGAAGTGGAGCGGATTGACCATCTGACAACAACTGCCCTCGGTAAGCGTGTCTGTCGATAGACACACTGTCGCTGCTCCAGTTAATTAATGAATTATTTCCACCTGTGGCCATGTCACCTTTCAGCGTGTATTCACTGGCTTCCAGCAACTTAGCTGATAAACCAATCAGGGACCTTGTAATGTGCGATCAGTGTTAAACTAAAATGTATGACATCATAGTGTTGGTTATATGTCCTGCATTGTCCAGGTTGTGGTTGGCCTTGTTTGTTCATATGATTAATTTATACTGAAGGTGACAGGGAGCCAGTGGAGGTAATGTTCAGATGTGAAGTAGATGATGTAAAGATGTAAATTGCTGTCTTTTGTACTAGTTGTAATTTATGGAGGTTTTCTGGAGGACAGGGAGGGAAGGGAGCTGACAGTGTAAAGTGGACTGTGGACCAGTTTGGTTAAAGTGTTAAGGAAGAACTTGATGTTCCCGATATGAAAGTTAACCAGGTGATCTTATGGATGTGGACAGTGGAGGAGAGGATGGGAGGCTGTCCAGGAAGACACCAAGGCTCTGAAGCTGAAAGGTGGGACAGAGACATGAATGGTCAGTGGATATTGTAAAACTACCAGATTTGGTTAAAGTTGACTCTGCACAATAAGCAAGTGAGGTAACTAATGTGGCATTATTTCCACGGTCCCGGGAATATATGGGCTGACTAGGAATTTTTTTCAGTCAAACTGATTATTTTAGCTTTAACCCATGACGTAGACGCCCCGTCGTCGGGTGAGAGGCGTGCCGACAGAGCGGCCATCTTAGGTCAGACCAAGCTGCGCTCAGAGAGAATACACGTCAATGCAGCAAAATGTACTTATGTTTTCAGACACTCTGAATCCAGCCGTGGATATTAACCCTGTGGAGCTCCCGACGGACAGTTTTGGTAGAAACAGGAGAGTTGAGGTGCACGTTTAGTTCTGCCGTGATTTGGGGAGCCGTGGTTTCATGTTTTTTGGATACAATCCGGGTAAGCACTCTAACATCCCTTTCAGACAGCTTCCTCTTGCGTCCACAGTTAATCCTGTTGGATGTGGTTCGTCCTTCTTGGTGGTATGCTGACATTACCCTGGACACCGTGGCTCTTGATACATCACAAAGACTTGCTGTCTTGGTCACAGATGCGCCAGCAAGACGTGCACCAACAATTTGTCCTCTTTTGAACTCTGGTATGTCACCCATAATGTTGTGTGCATTGCAATATTTTGAGCAAAACTGTGCTCTTACCCTGCTAATTGGACCTTCACACTCTTCTCTTATTGGTTCAATGTGCAATTAATGAAGATTGGCCACCAGGCTGGTCCAATTTAGCCATGAAACCTCCCACACTAAAATGAGAGGTGTTTCAGTTTCATTGTCCAACCCCTGTGTATATATATATATATATATATATATATATATATATATATATATATATATATATATATATATATATATATATAAATATAAATATAAATACATACATATATAAATACATACATATATGCACATGTACTGACATATATTCACCTGGTGATAGCAGCAGAAGTTCTTCGGATCATTGCACAGGTTATCGCACAGTGAATTAGATAGATTATTGCACATTGGTTACAGTTACAGTGCAGCACTGTATAATCTGATTGCAGCAGGAATGAATGACTTGCGGTAGCGCTCCTTTTTACAGACAGGGTGTCTAAGTCTGGCACTAAAGGAGCTGCTCAGCTCCTCTACAGTCTGGTGCAGGGGGTGGAAGGTGTTGTCCATGATGGATGTGAACTTGGACAACACCCTCCTCTCAGCTACTTTCTCCACTGAGTCCAGAGTGCAGCCCAGGACAGAAGTGGCCTTCCTCACCAGCTTATTCAGCCTCATTCTGTCCCGTTCTGCGCTGTCTGGAGCCCAGCAGACGACAGCGTAGAGAAGGGCTGAGGCCACCACAGAGTCATAAAAAGTCTTAAGCAGGGGCCTGCTCACTCCAAAGGAACTCAGCCTCCTCAGGAGGTGGAGGCGGCTCTGGCCCTTCTTATGCAGAGCGTCGGTGTTATGAGTCCAGTCCAGCTTATTACTGACGTGAACACCCAACAAAAGAGTCCTACGTCTCTGATTTCAGCTTCATAAATGTGAATATTTCTGTTTTCTTTGCTCATTTATGGCAATAAACTGAGTATCTCCATGTTTTGTTGACAGAACAAGAGATTTGGGAAACACTGATATTTTTCAAAATTTTGTAACATTTTATTATTATAGCAACCAATCAATTAATTGTTTAAAATAATCAATAGATTAATCAACAATGAAAATAATCTAGACCCAGAGTTTGTCTTTGCATCGTGTTTACTCCTGTGAGCTATAAAAATGAATTAGCTTTGAACTGTTTTTGTTCCCCCTTAGGTCACAGCAGTGTCAGACATTGGTGGGAGGACTGTGGATGAGGCCACGAGACGTATGATGTTCTTCATCATGGACTATGGCCTGTCAAGGCAGTACAACTTTGTGGGCTGGAATGGAAAGTAGGAATTCAGGACTTTAAATCTGTTTGAAGTCATATTTGGTAAGTGCATAATGGATAATAACTGTAATATACTAACTTTAGGATATTTGTGTCTGTCGAGGGAAATTTATGTATGTTAGGGTTAGGGGAAATACAACCCCACCTACAAACAACCGCACCTGGCTTGATGGAGAAACCAGGAGAACAGCTGAGCATCTTTACGACAATGCACTTTTACTTTCGCCCTCTGGGGGGAGCCTCGCTGGAAAATCAACCCCGGTTGCATAGTATACCTTTAACTGGGACTAGTTTGTTGTCAAGTATTAATTGAGGTAACGGCAGTATACCTGTATGAATTGAAATTTAAATCTTGCGCTCCAAGCAAATTAGCACGCACACACGCGCTAGAAATCAGAAAGAGGAAAGGCGGGATTTAAGGCAGTACAACCAATGAGAGTTAAGTTTAAAAAAATGCACAGAGCACAGTCACGTGTGCTGCCGATTTAAAGGGGCAGGCAGTCAGACAGCGGCAGCAGCAGCCGCGGAGCTGCGAGAGGAGAAGAAGGGAAAAGTGAGGCACGTTATGTGGATCATGTAACCGTGCCACGGTAACTGTGGCAATTTAGATCTAAATTATTTTTATTTTGGACATGCACACACACACACACATAAAAAAACACTGACAAAAGGGCACTTTGGGCATCAAGGGGCAAAGGGGCAGGTGACCAAGCCCCCCGCCCCCCTCTGCACGTCCCTGCTGTTAGCTGTGATATCACGTCTTTCTTCCTCAGCCAAACCGGCGCCTTTCAGTTTTTTTCAGGTGCGCCCCCTGCTGTCGGGAAGTCTTCTGCTTCTTCTTTTTCTTTATGGATTTTTTTTGCCGGTTGGCACGCAACCAAATGGTGCATTACCGCCACCAACTGGTATGGAGTGTGGATCAGAATTATTTATACTAAACAAAACAAGTCACAATCAAATTAACAAAACAATATAAACAAAACCAAAAAAAGATTTCAAATCCTCTCAATTACATTTATTAATCTAAGATAATGACAAATAATCACATAACAATTATCTCTGGAGTTTTTCTAAGTATTTCTATTAAATCAAATTGTATTCTTTTCCTTTTTAGATTTTGGACCATTTCTCTCCTTTCTCTTTCGTACTTCCTACAGTATACCATAACGTGTTCAACTGTCTCTTGTTGCTCACAATATTCACATCTGCCATTGTTATGTTTACCTATTTAGAATAATGTATTATTTAATCCTGTGTGCCCAAATCTAAGTCCTGATATAATTGTTTCTTCTCCTATGTTCTTCCCTGCCCATCTCATTTTTCCCACTCTCCTCTGGATCACGTAAAACCGTCTTCTGTTCCTCTCTTCCTCCCATTGCTTTTGCCACCTTTCCTTCATCTTCTGTTTAATTATGCTCTTTATTTCCATCTTACTAATTTTAACTGACACATCAATGTCTTTTCTTGTTGTAGCCTCCTTTGCAGCCTTATCTGCCATTTCATTTCCTTTAACTCCCATGTGTGCTGGTACCCACAAAAATATGACTGTAATGTCCATCATTTGAATTCTGTATAATGTTTGCTGGATTTCTATCAAAATATCTGGTCTACTGTCTGAGTGTTTTATCGGTAAACTGATTAGTGATGAAGATGAATCTGAACAAATAATCACTCTCAGAGGTCTTATTTCTTCTACCCATTGCATTGCAAACAAAATTGCTAACATTTCTCTTGTGTATACTGATATATTATTACTTGTCCTCTTTCCTACTGTAATATCAAACTCTGGAACAATAAAAGATACTCCTATCTTGTTATCTAAACTTTTTTGATGCATCTGTGTAGATCTGAATGAAACTAGTAAATATTAATATATTCCTGTATTGTATTTGAATTAAAAAAAAAAAAACCCTGACCTTATTTCCCTTTCGTAATAGTGTTAGATCTACTTTAGCTTCAGGTAGTATCCAAGGTTGTACTGCTGTCAGTGGTACTGTTGAACTGAACATTAAATCAGTTAATTCTAATTCCATTGCTTTTTGTCTAACTGTCTACCCAAAGCTTCTTCTCTCCCTCTTCTCCATTTCCCAACAAGATGTTAAAGTGGTCTGTGCTGGATGATCTTCACTATGACCCTGTAAATTAGCCCAATAGTTTAGAGATAACTGAATTCTTCTCAATGTCGGGAAGTCTGAACAACAACTCTTAATGCATCACGTGACTTTTGGCACAAATTTACCGCAGCGTGGGTGGGATTGTATCGTAGCCGAGCAGAGGCTGTTTTGTGCGAGCAGAGACCATTTTGTACTCGAGGAAAACTTATAAATGATATTTTGAGCGCAAGGTAGGCGGACAGTTTGCAAAACAATTTTTTTGTGTGAAACATATCTTTTTGTGTGCAAAACAAGTTTTATTTGTGTGCAACAACCTTTCAGCTGAAGACTTTTAACTGCATTTCAACCAGTAAAATAATGTTTAAACCAGGGGTGTCAAACGTACGGCCCGCCGAACGATTGTATCTCCTCGCTGCATCGACCAATCTGCACCTGATTTTTTGTGAGTCGGGTGGGGGGGGGTGGAGCGCTGCCATACGGGTTCGTGTGAATCGCCCGGTGGACGGGCAGGGAAAATGCGTGACAGCTTCTGCGGTGGCTGGAGGGAGGAGGTGCACGTACCCCAGCGGTGCTTGGCTGCGAGGGCCGCTCATCGCCGCTTGCGGCTTTAATTATTATTATTAGGCCCGAGCAGCTAAGCGCTGCGAAGGCCTATTGTAACTGCAGATTTTATTATTATTATTATTATTATTAGGCCCGAGCAGCTAAGCGCTGCGAAGGCCTATTGTAACTGCAGATTTTATTATTATTATTATTATTATTATTATTATTATTATTTATTCTTGGGACTTTTGAAACGGCTTTTTGGAGGCCTAAACATGCATGAAAACTCACCAAACTTTGCCCAAAATTGTCCCCCGTGAGAAATCGCATGATTTTAGTGTAATTGAAAACGGGCGTGGCAAACCTGCTCAACAGCGCCAACTAGAGTGAGTTGGGCCAAACCGTAACACGTAGAAAGCTGAAATTTTTTACCTAGGTAGGTTTTTTAAAATTATGAAAAAAAGTCTCTTGGGTGTATGCTCTAAAACCCACAGGAAGTCTGCTATTTTGGGTCAAAGGGTAAAATATTGGCCCTTTTTGCCTCAAACTTTAACGAACTAGTCCTAGGCATTTTAACCTATTACTTTCAAATTTTTTCAGCATGCAGTTAAGACATTGACGTTTAAAAGTTATCAAAGGTTTTATGAAATATGCATATTTGCCTGAGCTGTCGCATTGCAAAAATCAGGTTTGTGGAAAACCATTAAAAACGCATTAAATCAGTAAGCCCCAAGTCATGCTTTGTCTGAGAATTATGAAACTCCTTACGTGCATGTAACTTCACAGGCCCTACAAAAAAGCCTCTTGAAGCAATGGGCTACCTCCTACAGGAAACCATTAATTTCTCATCAAAGATGTCATTTTATCATATTTCTGGGTGTTGCATTTGGATAAACTACTCCTAAACCGTTACTATTATGGCATTCAAAGTTGCTCCAAAAAATTCCTCACACATAGAGGATCAAAAGTTATCAAAAACATTTTTGCTACGTCCAACCATATTATTTTGACAATTATTTTTATGTCAATTGTGTTTTGAAGGATAAAAACAGTTATAATTTTGAACGCTAGATGGCAGCAAATCCAAATGTTTGTTGATCGATATATGTCTGAAATATTGTAATTCACGGTGCATATTTTACCAAACCATTCATACACATTCACCCAAAAGTGGAAGCAGCTTTAAAATATCTTTAGCTGGCCTTTAAAAATATGAAGTTTTTAATTTGTCCTCACTCACGAGAGGACAACAGTTTGCTTGACCTGTCAAACATGTTGTCACTGTTTATTTGTCCCAAGACTACATGTAAGTTTTCACACCATCAGCAGTGGCTGGGATGACCATTCACTCAGAACTGAATGGGAATCTAACACTCAGTTAGTTATGGGAGATGAGAAGCATCCAGCATGCTGTCGTAGAACCAGAAATCACACAATTAAGAAGGATTATTTTTTGTGCTTGCAATCATACAGTTTCGCACCTTAATGCCTATATTTCAAACCAGAAATGAAATTATCTGATCATTTATCTGATCACTCCAATACAACAAAACATTGAGTACATCAGAGAGGTGGCACTGAAACTGGTTTCCTTGAAATCTGTTTATAATGGTCCTTCCAAATAACTGACGGATTTTTGAGTCATTTTTTTCCCAATCCTTAGCTCCATGAATTAAATTATATTCAGTAAGTTGTAGCAACAAAATCATGACCTCTTTTTTATTCTCTATATGTCTCCATCTTTTGTGCAGGGTCTTGCCTGCCTCATTTTGACTGGGACGACAGCGGACTGCTTGATGACCCACACTGTGGGGTCATTTTTCCTGAAACTGGCAATGTGTTGATACCCAAACAACTGGTAGCACTGAGGGCAGCCATGGATGCACTGGGACATTTTGAATCACATGGCTCAGATATATATATGTTGCTATTGTCCAGTATGACCAACACTTTAGAAGTTTAATCTTATTGTGGTTACCATTGCTGCAAAAGGTTTTTAGGTAGTAAAGTCAAGCCAGTGAAATGTAAATAAGTTTGTGTATTCACTAAATAAAAATGTAGAACTGCTGGCATTATGATGGTAAGGTGTATGGTACTGTATCAACCTTTTAAAAATGCTGAGGTTATTGAAAAAAGGGCACATGGGGCTGTTAATAAACCTGAGGTTGCAAACATTGTGGGTAAATTAAACAGTCCTTTATTTTCCACATTGCATAATAAACATACCCTTTGATAAAGTCTTTATTTCCAATTCTTACCAATATTAATCAAAGTGAATACACCTTTCCACAAGGATTGTTTTATTGTTGAAATTAAGACTGAAAGAACTCCATTAATTCTCCAGGTTTTTCCCAGTAAACAATCCATGCATTACCAATAAAACGGGCTGTATTAAAAAAAACTGGCTCATGAAATGGATGAAGTCAAAAACAGAACTATGAAAAACAATTTCTGAATTTAAGACTGTCAGAAAATTTAGAACAATGTCAACCCTGTTTTTTTTTTTTTCTAACCTTTTTTTTCAGCCTAAACGGCTCCGCTAAGAGCTATGAAGGACATGCTGCAACAGTTACTGATCAAAGTAGTCAATACTGGGAACTAAAACGGTTACATGTTAAGTTATTTTTAAACAAGCCCAAATCCTCTGTCGTGTGTTTAAAGATTCCATCAAATCATGAATTGTTCAAGTCTTGTTAGTCTTGTGATGGAAGTCGGCGTGTCTCAAAGCAGGTTGATGATCTGTTTGACCACCAGGGCTATTTTCCATGGTGATAGTTCATGTAGGAGCCTTCCATCCAACCCAGAACTTTGATGGCTTTCACCTCATCAGTGGATGCTGCAAAACAGATATGTGTTATGGTTATGTAAAGGATAATACTCCTCTTAAAGAAAAAACAAATCACCACTAAGATGAAAACACAAGGGGAGTGGTGGCCTAGTGGTTAGAGCTAGGGCTGGACGATAATTCAATTGCAATATATATCGAACGATAGACGTGTGGCGCAATAGGAAAAAATAGGGTAGATAAAACTTCGATAGAAAGTTTTCCTTTCTTCCTTTCAGCATATCATATTAGTTGATGCTGCAGTCACTACTTCCTCTTAACCTATCGTAATCGCGGACCCAGACACGCCGTCACAAAGCGCCGCCCTCTCAAACCACAACACAGAGCATGTGAATGTCGCAGCAAGTAGAGGCGGAGGAAACGGTGTAGGTACCAGATCGACTCGGGTGGTCAGATTTGCTCGGGCGCTTCCAGATGACGTCATCATATGGCAAATCCATCCAAAACAAACTGCATTATGCCCGCGGTCTCCATTTGTTACAAATCAAATTTATTTTGTTAATTTACGGTTATTTTCCAGTAACTTAATCGAGGCATGAAAACTTTTAACATATTTTTTCTAATGCTTCTGTGGTAGTCTGACAGTTTAATCGGTAATTTTGCCAGATCAAAGTTACATCTTAAGAGAAATTTCCTTCCTCCAATTTTTTTTAAAGTTGTGAAGGGAAGATAAACCATAAACTCTTAATTTTTATTAAAAGTCCACAGCCATTTTAATATAATCACGGCATTAATAACTTTAAAATCAATAACGTTTATTCCTCCTTTTTCTACTGATATTACTATGTCGTTCTATCTGATCACATGCTTTTTATTATTCCAGATGAGATTGTGATGAATTTGATTATTTTTTATTGTAGTATTTGGTATATTTAAGATATATGCTGGATAAATTAATCTGGCTATCCCTCCCGTTTTTGTTAACAATATTCTTCCAAAAATTGAGCCAACTGTCAAATATTTGTTGATTTTTTTTGTAAAATGGCATGATAATTTGTTCTATTTTTTTCAGTGTGGTCATTGTTAATCATTAAACCTAAATATTTTACCTAATTTTTATCAATTAAAGTGAGTTGATTATTTTGAATTGCTAAGATTTCACATTTTTTTCTATGTTCATCTTTAAGCCTGAAGCTTTTGAGAAAAAAGAAACCGCTAAATTAACTAAATAAGATTGATTCGTTACAAATGCAGACCGTGGGCTCAATGTAGTTTGTTTGAGTGGCTTTGCCATAAGGTGACTTCACCGGGAGGCGCAAGCACAGACATGAATACGTAGACGCCACGTTCTCGGTTGAGAGGCGTGCCGACAGAGCGGCCATCTTAGGTCAGACAGAGCTGCAGTCAGACAGAATACAAGTCAGTTCAGGTAAGTGGTGCTTTATGTTTTCAGACACTCTGAATCCGGTGAATTCTCAACCGATTTCCAGATAAATTAGCTGACTGAAGACGTCACCCCTTTAGGGGCTACATGAGACCAATTGATTGAATTAAAAGATTGATAGTCTAACTTAATACATAATTTCGATTTTGTATTGACAGTCAGCAAACTTCCAGAGCTACGTCCCAGGATGCCCGACTTTTGCTCGGCTTATGGGTGTGGAAATAAAAGGGTATTACAAACCAGATCCCGGGGTATTACCTTCCACAAGTAAGATTTTACGATAGTTAATCCTCATACTTTACAGTTACAGTTTTTTCCGGCATAAACACATTATGTGCTAATGGGTAGCAGGGATGGAAGCGGAGAAAAGTACATTAAACACCCTGATTTCTAAAAGATCTGACTGAGGATATATATATATATATATATATATATATATATATATATATATATTAGGGCTGGGCGATATAGAAAAAAAGTTTATCGATAAAAAAAAATGCATATTGATCGATATCGATAATTATTGAAAATATTTAAAACCATATTTTATGTGCAGCTCTGCCTGGACATTTTATGATATTGCTAAATGATTTGATTTAAATAAAGAACACAAACACAGAATTCCAATTAAATCTTTGTTTAACCAACTTTGGTTGGTTAAATAAAGAGTGGCAGGTTTTTCAGCTGCAGAGAACAGCAGACATATCCATCACTATGAAGCACGTTACTGCATGCGTTATGTCCTTATGCCGCTTGGACGATTTGTCATTTTATCACAAAGAAGGGAGCCCAGTTTAGCTGCTGTACCTGCTTTGTTTTGGAAGAAGTTCCAGACGACGACGACGCGGGGCCGCGCAGCTTAAGCTCGCGGGGCCGCGCTGCTAAAGCTCGCGGGGCCGCACAGCTCAGCTCGCGGGGCCGCGCTGCTGCGGGTGTGAGCGGCTTACGTGATGAATACTGGTGGGTTGCGTTACCAGACTGCTTTTACCGGTTCCTTGCAAGTTTTACAAATCACTGTGGTTTATTTCTATCAGGCTGGCGAACTAGTAAAACCCCGTTTTGGGACAATTTCCTCCGCCGCTACTTGCTGCGACATATTCACGTGTTGTGTGTTGTGGTTTGAGAGGGCGGCGCTTAGTGACGGCGTGCCGACTGTAGCAAGGAAGTAAAACTGTCTATCGAAGTTTTTATCGACCCTATTTTTTCCTATCGCGCCACACGTCTATCGATCGATAGATATTGTTATTGAATTATCGCCCTGTAGGCAGACAGCTCGCGCTTGTCAGCCCCGCGTTACTGCTGCGCGGCTTTGTAAGAATCTTATGGAACTTCTTCCAAAACAAAGCAGGTATAGCAGCTAAACTAGGCTCCCTTATTTGTGATAGAAAACGTCCTTACCCGCCACAACGTCGGACCTCTGCTCTTCTTCTTCTTCTTTTGTTCTTCTTCTTCTTCTTCTTGATTTTTTTATTGGCGGTTGGCAAAAAACGTTTAGGTGAGCATTACCGCCACCAACTGGTATGGAGTGTGGACTGCATGACAAAAAAAAACAAAAAACAAAAACTATATCCTATTATACAACCTACTCTGTTTCAAAAACTCAAATATGACCTGGTATCCTCTGCTTCCTGATTCCTTTCGCAATAAATCAACAATATCAAGTTTAATTTTCATGTTACTAAGTTTCCTTGTCAACCTATTTCTCTGAATCCAATATTTATTACAATTCAAAATGACATGTTCCACAGTCTCATCTTCCCCACAGTCACATTTCCCTGTCTGATGTTTACCTATCAAAAATAATGATCTATTCAATCCAGTGTGTCCCATTCTAAGCCGTGAAATAATTATCTCTTCTCTCCTGTTCCTTTCTGTTATTCTCATTTGTCCAATTCTCTTTTGTATTTTATAAAGCCACCTTCCTTTCTTTTCTTCATCCCATAACTTTTGCCACCTCTCTTTGGCTTTTTGTTTAATTATACCCTTTATTTCTGTTATACCAAAACTAACATTAATATCTACCCTTACCTTATTTGTACTCTCCTTAGCCATTCTGTCTGCCATTTCATTTCCTTTAATCTCATTATGTGCCGGAACCCAAACAAAATTTACTACTAACCCCATCATATTTATTCTATAAAGCGTTTGTTGTATTTCAATTAATCTATTGCCTTGAGTGAGATGTGAGCTTTTAGATTATCCAGGATTAGCAGCATGGGACGATCAGGGGTGCAGTTAGTGTGCTGTATCAGGTGATCAAGGAACTCAGGCCAGATGTCTTCATTCATCCATCCCGTTCTGGTGGCGGTACCTTTGGCTCCTGGACGTGCTCCTGTCATGAAGCAATCCTTAAACTTGACTCTGGGGAAGACAAACATGGGAGGTATGGCATTCCCAGCAGCATTCACTGCACACACCACAGTCACCAGTTCTCCTCTTTCAGCCGATATGACAGAACCAACTTGCTTTTTTCCTGTCTCCGTCATAACCTGATCAAATAGAAAGTTTAGAATCAATGGCATGTGCAAGCAGTATTCTACTACTGGTAATATGCCCTCTAGTGTATCTGCTGTGGCTTTTGTACTGTAAAGACAACTGTTTCATCCACATTGTAAATCATGTGTGGAGGGAAGGCATGCCTGTTAAAGATGAGAGGCAAAGTAAGAACCTTATCAGAATCAAAGCCAAATCTTACAGGTAATGCCTCCGTAAAGCATTTGCGACTAAATAATTAATTCTGTCACCTGTCCATAACTACAGCCAGATTGTCAAATAACTCCCTGACTGTAGTTTTATTGAAGGCTGTAGCTCTTCCCAGGGATGTTGCCTCTGGAGTTCGGATAGAGAGATGGCGACGTGCTAGGAAGCTGCAAAACCAATCTTCACCTAGAGTAGACAATTCATTATTATAAGATTCAGCTGTGTGCCAAGATCAGTTGGCCTTAATTAACCTACAGAATCATGTGATCTCTTGCACACCCTAGCCTACCTGCACATTGTGTCTTTGTCCAATTGTCAGGGACAGGGATATTGTTTCTTTCTGCATATTCAAAGGCCAGTTGATGGGACTTAACTGGAGGAAGGCCAATGAAACTAGTTGTTTCAAGTGTTTGGCACGCTCCTCCTCCATCTCATTTGTAATAATTCTCTTTGCCTCAGCTACTGCACCCCAGGCTACCGATTTTACTTCCCCTTTCTCTTTTTTCTTTATGAATCTTAAAAGGCTTGACTTGTCAATATTTCTATCCCTAGCAGCTGCTCTTAGAGATTCTTTCCTTCCTTGACTTTAGCGGCTGCACTCTCCATCTCCTCGAGGGGTGTTTTGCCCCAGGTTGTCTTCCTGGTGTATTTCCTTGGCATGATGGCTTTTCTACAATGTTTATGACATTTGAAATAAAAATGTAACATTACATATTAATTAATATGTAATTAATAGTAATATTACATTACATATGCAGTGTAATATTACATTAAAATATGTTTACAACCAAACTTAACCTGTGCCTCATGGTGGGGGTAAAGTAAGACACTGTATCACTTTACCCCACAGCATTTGTCTCAATTTACCCCACCTCCACCATTTTTTTTAAAAATGACCTTTCTTAGCAATTCAGGCTAACCTTCAGCTAGCACCATCACATGGTTTTATATGTTGGTAGTTCATCAACAGGTATGATATAAGTTTTTCTACTAGAATCAATTTGCTTTGGCACAACAGTTGATTAAGTTGACAGCAAGAAAATTTACTTTTACATGCAAAAAACACATTTTGTTGGAAAAAACATGCTTACCTGAGCAAAATGAGCTTCTCTCCTTTATGGCAAAGGGGAAATGGGAGGAGCTTGGAAACAAAATGGTCACATGGGCACAAATGTGTTCTGTTGCCTAGATACAGGGGTTGTCTCACATTACCCAGTGTCTCACTTTACCTCACTCTCCCCTACGTGCTGCGTACTCGCGGTCAAGTCCGATCTTCCTGTGTTCTTACCGAGAGTACGGACTCGCGTTCTCGTGAATTGAGAAACGGCTATCGTCACAGGGCTGCAACAATGCAGTTATTCTCTCAGAAAGCAATGGTTGTAAGTGTTGCTCATTGTTTACAGATTCGATAAGATATATGTCAAGCTCCATCATATATCAGAGCTCTGATTACCCCGTATGTTCCTAACAGAGCACTTCGCTCTCAGACTGCAGGTCTGCTGGTGGTTCCTAGAGTCTCTAAAAGTAGAATGGGAGGCAGATCCTTTAGCTATCAGGCTCCTCTCCTGTGGAACCATCTCCCAGTTTTGGTCCGTGAGGCAGACACCCTGTCTACTTTTAAGACTAATCTTAAAACCTTCCTTTTTGACAAAGCTTATAACTAGAGTGGCTCATGTTACTCTGAGCTACCTTTATAGTTGTACTGCTATAGGCTTAGGCTACTGGAGGACATCAGGATCTAATTTTCTCACTCTATAGAGTTCTACTGTTCTTCAATTATGCATTACGTGTTGTCATTTCTGCTTTAACTTTCTGTTCTCTCTCTTTTATCTTCATAGTAGGTACACCTGGTCTGGCATTCTGTTAACTGTGACATCATCCAGAGAAGCCAGATCACCCACTAGTACCATCTAATGTAGAACAGATTACTGGATCAATGTGTGCTTCTGTGCTTTTTTGTCTCTGTTGTTGTGTCTCTGCTCTGTCTTCTGTAACCCCCAGTCGGTCGAGGCAGATGACCGTTCATACTGAGCCCGGTTCTGCCGGAGGTTTTCCTTCCTGTTAATGGGGCAGTTTTTCTTCCCACTGTCGCTTCATGCTTGCTTAGTATGAGGGATAGCAGCAAAGCCATGTACAATGCAGACGACTCTCCCTGTGGCTCTACGCTTCTCCAGGAGTGAATGCTGCTTGTCGGGACTTTGATGCAATCAACTGGTTTCCTTATATAGGAACATTTTTGACCAATCTGTATAATCTGACCCAATCTGTATAATATGATTGAATTTGACTTTGTAAAGTGCCTTGAGATGACATGTTTCATGATTTGGCGCTATATAAATAAAATTTAATTGAATTGAAATTGAATATGTTAATATCTTTTATGGGTATTTTGTGTATGAAGGAACGGTAAAATGTTGTGGTCTGTGTGACAGCAGTGTGTGTGTTTACTTGCTAATTTGCCGCTTTTCTAGCCGGCTGTGAAAATGCCTGTTGAGTTAATATTATGCAACTGTTACGTTAATACTGATATTTACATGGCTGTTTATTAAGCCATTTTTTGTATCTTTCTTTTCTAGTTTTACACCGAATTCAAAGCAGTCAGAAATGCTGACTAAATGTGTAAGACGATAATAAAGGAGCAAGCCGATCATTTCCTGGCTCTTTAATAAGGAGTTTGGCTGGCTGTTTATCTGTGTTCACGCTAGACCAAAACACATAGAGAGAACAGTACAATGTTGATTTATATAACTTCAGTTGTACTTCTTGATTTCTTTGTTTTATCTACTGAAAATGTAAAACTCCATTTGTAAGACCATTTTTCAATCTTATGAATTGATTTTTGGACTTTCCCTACAATAAATTTAACATTCCTTCCACGTTTCCAAATATCTCCGTCATCAGCAAACAATGAAGGCTGTTTCATGCGAGCAGAGGCTGTTTTGTGTGAGCAGAGACCATTTTGTACTGGAGGAAAACTTATAAATGATATTTTGAGTGCAAAGTTGGCGGACAGTTTGTAAAACAATTTTTTTATGTGAAACCTTTTGGCAGGAAACTATCTCCATAACTCCTGCTGCAGCATTTTGGATCAGCTGAAGACTTTGAACTGCATTTCAACCAGTAAACTAATGATTAAACCAGGGGGGCAAATGCATTATCATTATTCAACGGCTGTATCTCCTCGCTGCATCGACCGATCTGCACCAGATTTTTTTTATGAGTCGTGGGGGAGTTCGGCCGAACGCATATGTGTGTATTGCCTGGTGGACGGGCGGGGAAGATGCGTGACAGCTTCTGCGGTGGCTGGCGGCAGGCGGTGCGCGTACCCCAGCGGTGCTTGGCTGCGAGGGCCGCTCATCGCCGCTTGCGGCTTTAATTATTATTATTATTTATTCTTGGGACTTTTGAAACGGCTTTTTGGAGGCCTAAACATGCATGAAAACTCACCAAACTTTGCCCAAAATTGTCCCCCGTGAGAAATCGCATGATTTTAGTGTAATTGAAAACGGGCGTGGCAAACCTGCTCAACAGCGCCAACTAGAGTGAGTTGGGCCAAACCGTAACACGTAGAAAGCTGAAATTTTTTACCTAGGTAGGTTTTTTAAAATTATGAAAAAAAGTCTCTTGGGTGTATGCTCTAAAACCCACAGGAAGTCTGCTATTTTGGGTCAAAGGGTAAAATATTGGCCGTTTTTGCCTCAAACTTTAACGAACTAGTCCTAGGCATTTTAACCTATTACTTTCAATTTTTTTCAGCATGCAGTTAAGACATTGACTTTTAAAAGTTATCAAAGGTTTTATGAAATATGCATATTTGCCTGAGCTGTCGCATTGCAAAAATCAGGTTTGTGGAAAACCATTAAAAACGCATTAAATCAGTAAGCCCCAAGCCATGCTTTGTCTGAGAATTATGAAACTCAGTAAGTGCATGTAACTTCATAGGCCCTACAAAAAAGCCTCTTGAAGCAATGGGCTACCTCCTACAGGAAATCATTCATTTCTCATCAAAGATGTCATTTTCCCATATTTTTGGGTGTTACATTTGAATAAACTACTCCTAAACCGTTACACTTATGGCATTCAAAGTTACTCCAAAAAATTCCTCACACATAGAGGATCAAAAGTTATCAAAAACATTTTTGCTACGTCCAACCATATTTTTTTGACAATTATTTATAACATGAATTGTGTTTTGAAGGAAAAAACATTTATTATTTCCAACACTAGATGGCAGCAAACCCAAATGTTTGGGCGTCATCTGTAAGTCACGGTACATATTTTACCAAACCATTCATACACATTCGTCCAAAAGTGGAAGCAGCTTTAAAATATCTTTAGCTGGCCTTTAAAAGAAAGAAGCTTTGAATCTTTAATCCTATATAAGGGAACCAGTTGATTGCATAAAAGTCTTGACAAGCAGCATTTCCTCCTGAAGAAGCGTAGAGTCACAGGGAGAGTTGTCTGCATTGTCCATGGCTTTGCAACAATCCCTCATACTGAGCAAGCATGAAGCAACAGGGGAAAAAAACCTCCTTCATTAACATGAAGGACAAACCTCCAGCAGAACCGGGCTCAGTATGAACGGTCATCTGCCTCGACCGACTGGGGGTTACAGAAGACAGAGCAGAGACACAACAAGACAGACAAAAAAAGCACAGAAGCACACAGTGATCCAGTAATCTGTTCTATATAACCACAACTGTTATGACTTTGGGCAATAACTAATGTGCAATAATCTATTTAATACACTGTGCTATAACCTGTGCAAGGATCCAGAAGAACTTCTTCTGCTTTCACCAAGTGAATATATGTCAGTACATGTGTATGTAGGCATGTGTATATATATATATATATATATATATATATATATATATATATATATATATATATATATATATACACACACACTATTGAGCCGACAAGTGAATTTCTCCAATGTGAGATCAATAAAGACTATCTTATCTTATCTCATATCAAGACTTAGATTTGCCCACACAGGATTAGATGGTACATTATTCAAAATAGGGAAGCATAACACTGGCATATGTAAATATTGTGAGGAACAACAGACAGTTGAACGTATATGACACACTGTGAGAAAGTTCATAAAGATCAAGAGAAGAAGAAGACTTCCCAACAGCAGGGGGCGCACTCCAACAATCTGAAACGTGTCCGTTTGCCTGAGGAAGAAGTCCGTGATGTCACAGCTAACAACATTAGCACCACACATTGGAGAATTTAGGAGGGGAAACAGACAAACAGGTAAGGCTTTTTGGATTATATATGCATGTAGTGTAATATCCCCCACCACAACTTGAGGTGGGATGAGCAGTCTCAGTTCTGCGGCTAATTCTAGTGCCTTAAGGCGCTAATATTAGCGCTAATGCTAGCGCCTTAAGGCTAACGAGCAAGGCTCTTGTTTACATCCGGGTTCCGCTGGCTCAGAGCCTTTCTCTCTATGGCTCTGCGTTTGCTACCAGCACAGAGATGTATACGTAGACCAAAAGTTATGATCGGTGTTCAATCATAACTTTTGGAAGAACATCTCAAACTGGCCACAGATGCATGAATGAAAGCAGTGGTGGTCAAAGGTTTTCTTTGGGTTTATGCGAACCAGCAAGTCAGGAAGTGGAGCGGATTGACCATCTGACAACAACTTCCCTCGGTAAGCGTTTCTGTCGACAGACACACTGTCGCTGCTCCAGTTAATTAATGAATTATTTCCACCTGTGGCCATGTCACCTTTCAGCGTGTATTCACTGGCTTCCAGCAACTTAGCTGATAAACCAATCAGGGACCTCCTCAATATTCGCTGTAACGCTTTATTTAAAATTCGAAGAGTAAAGGCTAATTTACCATGACGCGCATTTGTCCCGCATTTGACAGGGTCCGATTTGGAAAAAGTTAAATAATAAATTAAATAATTTCACCTGCGCTTTTCTGAACAAAAGAAGGCAGAGCTGCAGTCAGAGCGGCTATCAGTCAATATGCAGCAGCTCCACCTGATGAGCCGCTGCGCACCACGACACTCTTAATAAAATGACAAGGATTTTGATTTGTACAGATTATTAAGGAAACGACGTAAAAAAAAAACTGCAGCTACAACATGGACTGGAGAGCGGGTTCTAACTGGGTGAGGCCAGAGGTTATTCTCAGAGAGCTTTTATGAAGTAATTTTTTTTATTTTTACACGCAGTTGAGCGACACTGCAGAAGCAAGTCGTACTAGAAACCACTGAACAAGCCTCCTGTCTGTGGATCTATGGACTCATTTTACTCCAACCCCAAAACATCTGCCAAACAGAGTACTGCAGCCAAGATTAACTTCAACAATAACTTTACGAAATACATTAACATTTTGCTTATTAAAAATGTCCATATTTAAAAGCAAGTTATGTTTTTTTCTGATAAACTTTGAGCAATTTTATTAAACTTTTTAAAAAATTAACATCCCATCCTTCATCGATTTATACCGGCTTTTCCCTACAGGTGTGACGTCAAGCCGTATCTGATGGGGAAACGCAGCTCGGCGTCACACGGGGTCGTGGGGGGTGGGGGCTCGTCCATCCTGGACAGGTTGCCAGTCACAGGGCAACCTGTCCTGTGACACATACATATGCCTACATACACATGTACTGACATATATACCTGGTGATAGCAGCAGAAGTTCTTTGGATCATTGGACAGGTTATAGCACAGTGTATTAAATAGATTATTGCACATTAGTTATTGCCCAAAGTTATAACAGTTGTGGTTACAGTTACTGATAGCAGCAGAAGTCACTTCTTTCAGGATTATTGCACGGGTTATCGCACAGTGAATTAGATTATTGCACATTGGTTACAGTTACAGTGCAGCACTGTATATTCTGATAGCAGCAGGAATGAATGACTTGCGGTAGCGCTCCTTTTTACAGACAGGGTGTCTAAGTCTGCCACTAAAGGAGCTGCTCAGCTGCTCTACAGTCTGGCGCAGGGGGTGGAAGGTGTTGTCCATGATGGATGTGAACTTGGACAACACCCTCCTCTCAGCTACTTCCTCCGCTGAGTCCAGAGTGCAGCCCAGGACAGAAGTGGCCTTCCTCACCAGCTTATTCAGACTCATTCGGTCCCGTTCTGCGCTGCCTGGAGCCCAGCAGACGACAGCGTAGAGAAGGGCTGAGGCCACCACAGAGTCATAAAAAGTCTTAAGCAATAAACTGAGTATCTCCATGTTTTGTTGACAGAACAAGAGATTTGGGAAACACTGACATTTTTCAAAATTTTGTAACATTTTATTATTATAGCAACCAATCAATTAATTGTTAAAATAATCAATAGATTAATCAACAATGGAAATAATCTAGACCCAGAGTTTGTCTTTGCATCGTGTTTACTCCTGTAAGATATAAAAATTAATTAGCTTTGAACTGTTTTTGTTCCCCCTTAGGTCACAGCAGTGTCAGACATTGGTGGGAGGACTGTGGATGAGGCCACAAGACGTATGATGTTCTTCATCATGGACTATGGCCTGTCAAGGCAGTACAACTTTGTGGGCTGGAATGGAAAGTAGGAATTCAGGACTTTAAATCTGTTTGAAGTCATATTTGGTAAGTGCATAATGGATAATAACTGTAATATAGTAACTTTAGGATATTTGTGTCTGTCGAGGGAAATTTATGTATGTTATGAATTTAATTTTCTAATGTCAATAATACCCTCACCTTAAGGACATAAATGTCCCCTCAAAACAGGTGCTCCAGAAATGTTATCATATAAGAAATGTTTTCAAGATTTTCTTGCACAGATCTTCCAGTCAACAGCTGTTCTTATCAAAAAAAATTACATTTTGTAATTTTTCCTTGGTTTTTAATTTTTTTATGGGCAATTTAATAAAGCCAGATTTTAGAAAGAAGTAAAAAAATGTGACAGCCTTGGCCAGTCAGCTTTGAATTTTGATCTTTTTTTCTTAGCTTTTTCCCAGTTCATTCTGACGTTTGCAGGTTTGTAAAGTCAATTATGTAAAGGGATACTTCACCCAAAATTACAATTTAAATCTTGGGTAATTGATATAAAACTGATCATTTGTTGGTAAATTTCACCTTAACATAGTTGACTTTACAATTGTAGTTGAGAGTTGTGTTGGTACATATAAAGTGACCATAAGATATGTTTCCCGCAGGAGCTTTAAAGAACAACACATTAACCAGACAGATCACCAGGAAGGATTTGGAGAGGGCAGTGTCGAAATGGCTGATCGGATCAAGGGACAGGGGATGCAATAGAAAGGTCCAACAGGTCCCTCCTTCCCATATGATGGACCATGTTTTTTGTGTTCCATGTTCTTTTTTGATATATAACCATTATAACTAGTTTCTTAAATTGTTATAATGGTTATTATATTACGTATAATATCGTATGTGTGTGTGTGTGTATTATGTACCTGATACGTAAAATACAATCTATTATATCTATTATCTATTATAAGTAAGGCAGCATTGGAGGAATCTTTAGAACCTGCACAGTGTTTGAACTGTTTAGAAGCAGTAGAGCTTTCTGAGCTATCTAAAATCTTAGCTTCATCTAAAACTTCTACCTGTGTGTTAGACCCAATCCCAACTAAGTTGTTTAAGGAGGTATTCCCTTTGATCAGTGGTCCTATTTTAGACATGATTAATCTATCCTTAGTAAATGGATATGTACCACAGGTTTTTAAAGTAGCTGTTATTAAACCTTTACTTAAGAAACCTTCTCTTGATCAAGATGAGCTAGTAAACTACAGACCTATATCTAATCTTCTTTTCTTATCTAAAATTCTTGAGAAAGTAGTTGCTAATCAACTTTGTGAACATTTACAAAGCAATGACCTACTTGAGGAGTTTCAGTCAGGCTTCAGAGCTCATCATAGCACTGAAACAGCTCTGGTGAAGGTCACTAATGATATTCTCATGGCCTCAGATAATGGACTTGTGTCTGTACTTGTCCTGTTAGATCTCAGTACTGCATTTGATACAGTTGATCAAAATATTCTCCTGCAAAGACTTGAGCATACTGTAGGGATTAAGGGAAAAGCATTAGGCTGGTTTAAATCTTATCTGTCGGACAGATTCCAGTTTGTTCATGTTAATAATAAATCTTCCTTAAACTCTAGGGTCACCTGTGGAGTACCACAGGGTTCAGTCCTTGGACCAATTCTCTTTACTAAATATATGCTTCCGATCGGCAAAATTATCAGACAGCATGGGATTAATTTCCACTGTTATGCTGATGACACTCAGCTATATTTATCCATAAATCCTGATGAATCCAATCAATTACTTCAACTGCAGTCATGTCTTGATGACATCAAAAGCTGGATGACTTTAAATTTCCTGCATCTAAATTCTGACAAGACCGAAGTTGTAATCTTTGGGCCAGAGTCCTCAAAAAATAAACTTCTTAACCAATCACTTAATCTGGATGGCATTAACTTGGCCTCTGGTAATAAAGTAAAAAACCTTGGTGTTATTTTTGACCAAGACATGTCATTTAAATCCCATATTAAACAGGTTTCCAGAGTTTCCTTTTTTCACCTCCGGAATATCGCCAAAATTAGAAACATTCTGTCCAGGAGTGATGCTGAAAAACTAGTCCATGCATTTGTTACTTCAAGGCTGGACTATTGCAATTCGTTACTATCAGGAAGTCCACAAACTGCAGTTCAAAGCCTTCAGCTGATCCAAAATGCTGCAGCAAGAGTTCTGATGAAAATCAACAAGCGGGATCATATTTCTCCAATTTTAGCTTCCCTTCATTGGCTTCCTGTGAAATCAAAAATAGAATTTAAAATTCTTCTTCTAACGTATAAAGCCCTTAATAATCAAGCTCCATCATATATCAGAGCTCTGATTACCCCGTATGTTCCTAACAGAGCACTTTGCTCTCAGACTGCAGGTCTGCTGGTGGTTCCTAGAGTCTCTAAAAGTAGAATGGGAGGCAGATCCTTTAGCTATCAGGCTCCTCTCCTGTGGAACCAATTCCCAGTTTTGGTCCGTGAAGCAGACACCCTGTCTACTTTTAAGACTAATCTTAAAACCTTCCTTTTTGACAAAGCTTATAACTAGAGTGGCTCATGTTACTCTGAGCTACCTTTTATAGTTTTACTGCTATAGGCTTAGGCTACTGGAGGACGTCAGGATCTAATTTTCTCACTCTATAGAGTTCTACTGTTCTTCAATTATGCATTACGTGTTGTCATTTCTGCTTTAATTTTCTGTTTCTCTCTTTTATCTTCATAGTAGGTACACCTGGTCTGGCGTTCTGTTAACTGTGACATCATCCAAAGAAGACGGCTTACCCGCTATTACCATCTAATGTAGAACAGATTACTGGATCAATGTGTGCTTCTGTGCTTTTTTTGTCTCTCTTGTTGTGTCTCTGCTCTGTCTTCTGTAACCCCCAGTCGGTCGAGGCAGATGACCGTTCATACTGAGCCCGGTTCTGCTGGAGGTTTTCCTTCCCGTTAATGGGGAGTTTTTCTTCCCACTGTCGCTTCATGCTTGCTCAGTATGAGGGATTGCAGCAAAGCCATGTACAATGCAGACGACTCTCCCTGTGGCTCTACGCTTCTCCAGGAGTGAATGCTGCTTGTCGAGACTTTGATGCAATCAACCGGTTTCCTTATATAGGAACATTTTTGACCAATCTGTATAATCTGACCCAATATGTATCAACTGGTTTCCTTATATAGGAACATTTTTGACCAATCTGTATAATCTGACCCAATATGTATAATATGATTGAACGTAACTTTGTAAAGTGCCTTGAGATGACATGTTTCATGATTTGGCGCTATATAAATAAAATTGAATTGAATTATTGCATTTGACCTAATAAAAACATGAATAATGTATTTTATTAGGTCAAATGTGTGTATGTATATGTATATATATATATATATATATATATATATATATATATATATATATATATATATATATATATATATATATATATATATTAGTGCATGCCATGCCAAGAGGCAACTCATGTGTTTTATATAAAGACAAATTAATTCAATCCAATTTTATTTATATAGTTCCAACATGTCATCTCTTTACAACCCCAGCGGTCCGGCCCGGTGGCCAAATGCATTATCATTATTCAACGGCTGTATCTCCTCGCTGCATCCACCAATCTGCACCAGATTTTTTGTGAGTCATGGGGGAGCGCTGCCGAAAGGGTTCGTGTGAATCGCCCAGTGGACGGGCGGGGAAAATGCGTGACAGCTTCTGCGGTGGCTGGCGGCAGGAGGTGCGCGTACCCCAGCGGTGCTTGGCTGCGAGGGCCGCTCATCGCCGCTTGCGGCTTTAATTATTATTATTATTTATTCTTGGGACTTTTGAAACGGCTTTTTGGAGGCCTAAACATGCATGAAAACTCACCAAACTTTACCCAAAATTGTCCCCCGTGAGAAATCGCATGATTTTAGTGTAATTGAAAGCGGGCGTGGCAAACCCGCTCAACAGCGCCAACTAGAGTGAGTTGGGCCAAACCGTAACACGTAGAAAGCTGAAATTTTTTACCTAGGTAGCTTTTTTAAAGTTATGAAAAAAAGTCTATTGTGGGTATGCTCTAAAACCCACAGGAAGCCTGCCATTTTGGGTCAAAGGGTAAAATATTGACGGTTTTTGCCTCGAACTTTAACAAACTAGTCCTAGGCATTTTAAGCTATCACTTTCAAATTTTTTCAGCGTGGAGATGAGACCTTGAAGGTTAAAAGTTATCAAAGGTTTTATGAAATATGCATATTTGCCTGAGCTGTCGCATTGCAAAAATCAGGTTTGTGGAAAACCATTAAAAACGCATTAAATCAGTAAGCCCCAAGCCATGCTTTGTCTGAGAATTATGAAACTCGGTAAGCAGATGTAACTTCTCAGTCCCTACAAAAAAGTCTCTTGGACCAATTGTGTAAACCCTAAAGAAAGTCAATTAATTTTCATCAAAGATGTCATTTTGTCATAAAAACGGGTATTATTTTTGACCACAAGATGGCAGCATAATACTTTGAACCTCTGATTTACCCATGTCTATTCTTAATCACTCTTATTTTTATGTATAGACTCTTTAGCTTTCTTATCAGCCATTTAATTACCGTTCACTCCTATATGTGCAGGAACCCAAAGAAACACAGCTGCTAACCCCATCATCTGAATATGATATAATATTTGTTGAATTACTAATAAGATATCTGGACGGCTTTCTGAATGATTTCTTTTTAAACTGATCAATGATGAACTTGAATCTGAACATATGACAGCTCTTAATGGTCTCACTTCCTCAATCCATTCTACAGCAACTAATAATTCAATCATTTCTGCCGTATAAACAGATTTTCCTTCATTTAATTTCTTCCCTATATGCAGTTTAAACTCTGGAATTATTACACCTACTCCAGTTTGTCGTAATTGCTTTTTTGATTCATCCGTATACATTTTTACATAATTATAAAACTGTTCTATATATTCCTCCACTATTATAGAAAACAGGAAAAGGAATTTAAGACTCAGCGGGGGGACACATTTTAGTGATGGAGCGGTTAGATGTTCTCGCTCTCGGCAAGCTGAGGGAAATGAATAAAAACTAACGTGAAACGTAAGGAGAT
Organism: Fundulus diaphanus; assembly: GCA_037039145.1. NCBI lineage: Eukaryota > Metazoa > Chordata > Actinopteri > Cyprinodontiformes > Fundulidae > Fundulus > Fundulus diaphanus. Next base: position 56,367,815 of record CM073124.1, on the reverse strand, counting down.
GAAATTAGACAGACGAGCGCCCAGGTGTGGGGTCTTGTCTCTGCGGAGGCGAGGCGTCGGACAGCCAGTAAATTGAGCGGTGACGGCGGTGCGATTTTTCGATTATGAAGGTAAGAGCTTTGTCTTCTTAGCTCTGTTGTTAGCATAGATGCTAGGATAATGATAGCAATGCTACCAACAGGACTTTTGTCATTTATTAGGTTTCTATTTCTCCATTATATTGCTACGCTAGCTTTATTGCTATATCAGCTATTCTGTTTCACAGCTTTTAGACAATGAGTCACACCAGGGATATAGTTGATGTATAATGTTGAGCCTTTTCATACTTTGTGGCAATGCTGTTAGCCACTTGGTCAAAGTTAGAGCAATCTGTCACAGCTCTATGAATAAAAACGAGGAGCCTCAATCCCTACAGGGTTTTTCTTTTTGTGTAGTATTTTACTGCGGTTGCAGACTTTGCAGTATCCCACAAAGTTCCTCTGTGGGTTCAGTGTGTTTCTCAGTCTCGTCAGTAGATTTGGAACCTCAATTAAGAAAATAATTTCACCCATTTCTGTTAAAACTGCGATAGTTTAGGACATCAAAGACTGAGAAAGACGCTGTCAATAATGTTGCATGCACACTGCATGCACACTAATAATCAGTTCACTATAGTATTTATGGATTATGCTGCTGTCGGGGCAAACCCCTCGTGTCCTATACTGTTATTTTTCAGGAAGTGACCAGAAAACATGAATTTTAAAAAACGTCAGACATCACACTTGATATATTTTAGTTATTTATTACATAGATATGCATTCCTCGGTTTTTAATATTTTGACTAAATCATGCTCGCATGAATTAGTGTTCTTGACTAAAGTCAAATGGAGGATTGAGCTTGAGAATGCCATAAAAACAACAAGACCTGGTGTCTTATCAGATTTTTATAGCTTTCAGTCCAAATAACGGTGTCCCATAGGGGTAATTTGATTCTGATAACACTGATTATTATTCTACACATGTAAATGTAGTCAGTGAGTGAAAAATAAACTTCTTTGCATCTGCTGTTTCCAACAATCATAATTTTCATGTTGCTGCTTTGATAAATTGAACATTAGCTAAATCCATCTAAAACAGCATGTCTCTATTTCTAGTTTCCACTGGACAACAAAGAAGACCCCGTGGCTCTGGAGTGCCTGTCGTGTTCTTGTGCTGCAAGAACAGCTCTATGTGATCACATAGCAGCCCTACTACTTCATAGCAGCTCTGTCCATTTTACCTTTTACCTGTCCTGTTTATCCTGATGCCTTGCTCCGGTTCCCCTTCTGCCTTACAGAAGAGCCTGCTGCCGAGCTCTGGTGGGTTCTCCCCTGAACTGTCAATTCTCTGCCGAACTGTGGACCGTGCTGCCTGTTCCTGGTTCCAAGAAGTCTCTCTCCGGGCCGTCAGCTCCTGCCAACACCATCACCCTGTTCCCGTGCTGTTCTACCTCGCTGGTTTCATCACCCTCCATCCCATCAAACCTTCAATAAAGACTTTCATTTTAAGTCCCGTGTGTGTGGTTCAGGGTTCATCCATAGACAAATTGTGACAATTAGACTTAGACTTAGACAACTTTATTTGTCATTTTGTATGCACAGAGTGCGTACAGAATGAAATTGCGTTTGCATACAGCTTGAGAATAACAGTAAATTACAGGATAAAGTGCAGCAGTGATTTAACAGTAAACAATTGAAATGTAAACAATGCAGGAGAAAGAGACAGTGTGCCATCACAGTGTACAGGTGAGTATTTTTAAAAAACATTTGTATGTGCAGAAATTAATAAATTTCTCAGATTAACTTCCTTTCATTAACAAATTGATTTTGACAGCTCTAATAAAAATTTACATGGTGACCCACTGAAATTATCTTGGGAAAAGCTAAATAAACTTAAATAAACTGGAAAGTTTTTTTTTTGTAGTTTGAGCACTGTGGGACACTGCAGTAGCAGTTTCTATGTGATTGTGCCATGCTTGGTGGATATGATGCTGCTGAGAGATGGACACAAAGAGGACAAGGGGAGAAAAAAATAGATTAATTATAATACTTTTTAAAACCTTTATTTAACCAGATAAACTCCCATTGAGATTAAGATCACTTTTTCAAAGGTTGATCTGACTAAGAGGTCTGCAGCACATGTCATTACTAGTACAGTATAATAAACAATTTCAGGCATCTACTTAAACTACACAGTATTTTGCACAAAAAGTGCATTAATATAAGTGCAAATAATATTATGAAGAAAATTCATAATAATACACAGAAAATTCAGAAACAGAAGTACTGTCCAATAGACCCACGGTCGTCATTTTTTTAGGAATGAACAAAAAGATTCAAATGGAATAAGATCTTTTGAATTCAGTGACTGCAATTATGTATAACACGTCACCATAATAAAGGAAGGGGAACAATGTAGCAGATAAATGTCTCTTTTTTTCACTCAGTGAAAAACAAGATTTATTTCTATAATAACAAAGCTACAGTAATAATTTTATAACATCTACATCAGATTAATGATAGGTAAAGTAAGCTAACAAGCTGCTGCATGTTCGCTTTGATCTTCATGTTACTGTCCCGATCAAAGCATCTATATAACAGCAATGATCGCTACCAATACTAAGGGGAAAAAAAAGATAGTCAATAAGACACGTTTAATATTGTGCTTTCAGTCTTACCTAATGAAATCACGCTTTCTGATAGGTAAAAGTTTGGTAAGGTAAGCTAACAACCTGTTGCGTGTTAGCTTTGCTCTACATGTTACTGTCCTGATCAAAGAATCTATATAACAGCAATGATCGCTACAAATACTAAGGAAAATAAAGATAGTCAATACGACACGCTTAATATTGTGCTCTCAGTCTTACCTTATGAAATTGCGCTGATTATCAGTGAAACACGTCTTCACCTCCCGAATTTTCTATGTAAAAGCATGTAGCCGGATGTAGAGATACCCTGCTCCACTTCAAAACGGAAGTTGAGTGACGTCATGTGAAAAGGGTCTATTAAATTGAAACACTGAGAGATTAACATGGCTTGAACGAAAAATAGTTCAGCTTTGTTAGAAATTGGAACTGGTAATAAGCTGCACATAAAACTTAGTGATAAAATTACTGAGATCTCATTGCTTGTAATAATAATTCATCACAAACCAGTCCATTTGAAAGGAGTTTAGATATACATAATCTTTGATTTAAATAGATGTAAAAAAAACTGTGCTTTGGGTTTGAAGAAAACTGTATGGAACTAAATATGGTTGCTTTTCTAAGGGTTTTCTATTCATTTATTTTATTTCCTTTTAACTTGGGATTTGAATGCAACTAAAGAGACATTTAGAGAATATCACGAAGGCCACACTTAGCGCATAATCAGTTACAAAATCATCTGATGTTATTAGTTATGCTGAGCTGAGGCGAACCTCAGAGGGACAGTTTAAACTGAAACAAGACAAAAGATATGCAGGGGCGGATCCAGGATTTTTCAAAGGGGGGTGCGCACCTAAGGGTCATGTCAAGACAATGTGTGGCTAAACGACCAAAGAATGCCATCTTTACTCTTTCACACTACCCTAATTATTCATCTAAGGGTTTTTGAATTGATAATCATTTTAATGGATGAACATAAGTGGAATTAGCATGATTACATTATTGTAATTGAAAAATTATTTTTAAGACAAAATTTCTTGGTTTTTACAGCATGCACAAGGTTAAAAAGTAGTTTGATTAATTGTTGATAAGGATAATTGTTTCTTCAAACAAAGATTTTCTTTATTTCCAGAAATGATATTTAATTAGTAAAATGAAATAAAAAGACTCAAGGACTTAGAACAGTTTGTTATGGTTCAAGTGATAAAGGATTTTTTAATATACATGTATTTTAACAATTTATTTCATCCAGATAAACTATATTAAGAAAAAATGACTTAAAAAGACCCAAGGACTTAGAACAGTTTGTTATGGTTCAAGTGATAAAGGATTTTTTAATATACATGTATTTTAACAATTTATTTCATCCAGATAAACTATATTAAGAAAAAATGACTTAAAAAGACCCAAGGACTTAGAACAGTTTGTTATGGTTCAAGTGATAAAGGAGTTTTGAATATATTTTAACGAGACAAACTATGTTGAGAGAAAAAAAAACTTTAAGGTAAGTTAAACCAATAAACATGTATGGTGAAGTTAAGCCATAAGCCTATAATAGAACAGTAAGACTTGACAAAGAATATTGTTCTCTTCTACAACACCTTCAACTTTATGATGACGATGATAATGGGTCATCGTCCCATCGTCCCATGTCAACCTTCTGGGATGCTTCTGGGCAAATATGTCTATGATTTTGTTGATGTCTAAATGAATGTCCTTGTGGACATACATAAGTAGCAAAACCACAAACCTTTCTTGTCCCATTACAAAGTTTTCACTGCTTTAAGGCCCGAGTTAGCACGTTCCACAGAAGCACTCGTAAAAGGTATAACTGATAGAAGGTGAAGAATCATAGAAATGTTTGGGTAGCACTTCATATTTGTTATACTTGTTATAATTTCAGGGAGAGAGCTGGGTTTTTCCACTGATGATGACCACTTTGTGTGCCACAACTTCATTTCCTGCTTGAATGTTGATCCTGATGGTAGATCATCTTTATATGATGTAAAGATCTCTTTCTCACTCTCATCGTTCATCATATGCAAGTTGCTTGGAAATAGTTTTAATCGCGGTTGTAATAACGCGAGATCTGAGCTGTGAGCAATTCAAATTCATGCTCGGACAGACCTGGCTGCAGAAACAAATTACAGGGGGTCATTACATTTTTCAGGGGGGCACACTTTAAAGGCCTATTGTAACTGCACATTTTATTATTATTATTATTATTATTATTATTATTATTATTTATTCTTGGGACTTTTGAAACGGCTTTTTGGAGGCCTAAACATGCATGAAAACTCACCAAACTTTACCCAAAATTGTCCCCCGTGTGAAGGTAGTATCCAAGGTGGTACTGCTGGTAGTGGTACTGTTGGACTGAACATTAAATCAGTTAATTCTAATTCCATTGCTTTTTGTCTTACTGTCTACCCAAAGCTTTTTCTCTCCCTCTTCTCAATTTCCCAACAGGATGTTAAAGTGCTCTGTGCTGGATGATCTTCACTATGACCCTGTAAATTAGCCCAATAGTTTAGAGATAACTGAATTCTTCTCAATGTCGGGAGGTCTGGACAACAACAACTCTTAATGCATCACGTGACCCTTGGCACAAATTTACCGCAGCGTGGCTGGGATTGTTTCATAGTCGAGCAGAGGCTGTTTTGCGTGAGCAGATGCTGTTTTGTGCGAGCAGAGACCATTTTGTATTCGAGGAAAACTTATAAATGATATTTTGAGCGCAAGGTTGGTGGACAGTTTGCAAAACAATTTTTTTTGTGTGAAACGTCTTTTTGTGTGCAAAACAAGTTTTTTGTGTGCAACAACTTTTTTGTGTACAACCTTTTGGCAGGAAACTATCTCCATAACTCTTGCTGCAGCATTTTGGATCAGCTGAAGACTTTGAACTGCATTTCAACCTGTAAACTAATGTTTAAACTAGGGGTGTCAAACGTACGGCCCGCCGAAAGATTTAGTCCAGCCTGGTGGCTAAATGCATTATCATTATTCAACGGCTGTATCTCCTCGCTGCATCGACCGATCTGCACCTGATTTATCGTGAGTCGTGGGGGAGCGCTGCCGAGCGGGTTCGTGTGAATCGCCCGGTGGACGGGCGGGGAAAATGCGTGACAGCTTCTGTGGTGGCTGGCGGCAGGCGGTGCGCGTACCCCAGCGGTGCTTGGCTGCGAGGGCCGCTCATCGCCGCTTGCGGCTTTAATATTATTATTATTATTTATTCTTGGGACTTTTGAAACGGCTTTTTGGAGGCCTAAACATGCATGAAAACTCACCAAACTTTGCCCAAAATTGTCCCCCGTGAGAAATCGCATGATTTTAGTGTAATTGAAAACGGGCGTGGCAAACCTGCTCAACAGCGCCAACTAGAGTGAGTTGGGCCAAACCGTAACACGTAGAAAGCTGAAATTTTTTACCTAGGTAGGTTTTTTAAAATTATGAAAAAAAGTCTCTTGGGTGTATGCTCTAAAACCCACAGGAAGTCTGCTATTTTGGGTCAAAGGGTAAAATATTGGCCGTTTTTGCCTCAAACTTTAACGAACTAGTCCTAGGCATTTTAACCTATTACTTTCAAATTTTTTCAGCATGCAGTTAAGACATTGACGTTTAAAAGTTATCAAAGGTTTTATGAAATATGCATATTTGCCTGAGCTGTTGCATTGCAAAAATCAGGTTTGTGGAAAACCATTAAAAACGCATTAAATCAGTAAGCCCCAAGCCATGCTTTGTCTGAGAATTATGAAACTCGGTAAGTGCATGTAACTTCATAGGCCCTACAAAAAAGCCTCTTGAAGCAATGGGCTACCTCCTACAGGAAATCATTCATTTCTCATCAAAGATGTCATTTTCCCATATTTTTGGGGGTTACATTTGAATAAACTACTCCTAAACCGTTACACTTATGGCATTCAAAGTTACTCCAAAAAATTCCTCACACATAGAGGATCAAAAGTTATCAAAAACATTTTTGCTACGTCCAACCATATTTTTTTGACAATTATTTATAACATGAATTGTGTTTTGAAGGAAAAAACATTTATTATTTCCAACACTAGATGGCAGCACACCCAAATGTTTGGGCGTCATCTGTAAGTCACGGTACATATTTTACCAAACCATTTATACACATTCGTCCAAAAGTGGAAGCAGCTTTAAAATATCTTTAGCTGGCCTTTAAAAGAAATAAGATTTTAATCTTTAATCCTATATGTAGGAGCGCAAATGCATTGATTGGGTAATTAGCGTTCATGTCTTTTTAAGGGGGGAACTTTTCTTTGATAGGTAGGTTTTCCACCCGGAAGGGGAAAACAGTTTTTGACCGCAAAAAGATAAATACAAGCAAGCAAGTCTGCTTTATATGTTGTCTGGAGATGTGTTCATGTATGATGGACATTTGATATGCAAAGAGGAAAATAAATGGACGAAGCGTTCAACATGCCCTGACGACTCGGACTCTAATTCATCCCAAAAAGGTAACAATAAGCACGTCAACTCTATTACCCCGATGCAGCACCTCAGTGGCTTAAAGTATTGGCTTGGCCGCTACAAAACCAGTCAAAAACTGTTTGTGCATCTTCACGAACTGTGCATAAGTAAAGATACGTGTTTCTGCATGGTTGATGGTGGTGATTGCGCAAGATAAGACTGGGCTGGAGGTTACGTGTTTGGAGTGGAGCATCAGCTGATCGAACTCAGCTCACCTGAGGTGACGTCGGACAGGATAGACATCGGTGAGGACGCAGTTGATCAGCTCGGCGCTGGATTTGAACAATCATTCGTCTGGATTAGGTATGTGTAGCGCTACCACCGATATGATGGCCATCTAAATATAGTGTGTACACATAAGGGCGTAATTCCAATGCATTGGTTGCTGAAGTGGATGAACAATTAATTTTGTATCAACAAACTGTTGCGATCTGTGGACTGTCGGACTTTAATTATGGAGGATTGCGCGGCTAAAATGGATAAACATTTTAGCCGAGGGAACCAGTTGATTGCATAAAGGTCTTGACAAGCAGCATTTCCTCCTGAAAAAGCGTCGAGCCACAGGGAGAGTAGTCTGCATTGTCCATGGCTTTGCAACAATCCCTCATACTGAACAAGCATGAAGCAACAGGGAAAAAAAACCTCCCCATTAACAGGAAAGAAAAACCTCCAGCAGAACCGGGCTCAGTATGAACGGTCATCTGCCTCGACCGACTGGGGGTTACAGAAGACAGAGCAGAGACACAACAAGACAGACAAAAAAGCACAGAAGCACACATTGATCCAGCAATCTGTTCTATATAACCACAACTGTTATAACTTTGGGCAATAAATAATGTGCAATAATCTATTTAATACACTGTGCTATAACCTGTGCAATGATCCGGAAGAACTTCTGCTGCTATCACCAAGTGAATATATGTCAGTACATGTGTATGTAGGCCTATATATATATATATATATATATATATATATATATATATATATACACAAGATCGGCTTTCTATCACCTGAAGAACATTTCCAGGATTAAAGGACTGATGTCTCAGCAGGATCTGGAAAAACTAATCCATGCGTTTATCTTTAGTAGAATCGATTACTGCAACGGTGTTTTCACAGGTCTGCCTAAAAAGTGGATCAGACAGCTGCAGCTGATCCAGAATGCTGCTGAACGCATCTAAATACATCACAGACTTGTTATCAGTGTATCAACCATCCAGAGCACTAAGGTCTTCTGGCTCCAGCCTTCTCTGCGTACCTACAGCCAGAACTAAACAAGGAGAAGCAGCATTTAGTTCCTACGCTCCACTTATCTGGAACAAACTTCCAGAAAACTGTAAAAGTGCGGAAAACCTGAGTTCTTTTTAATCAAGATTAAAAACACATCTGTTTAGGACTGTTTTTGACTGTTCTAGTTAAACTGTTCTACTGAAACAGCATTAGTTCAACTTTTTTAGTCCAGCTGTTTATTGATGTCTACATTTTCTGTTTTCTTTTCCTGTATTTTAATCATGTAAAGCACTTTGCATTGTCTCTGTACTGAATTGTGCTATACAAATAAATTTGCCTTGCCTTGCCTTGCCTTTATTTATTTATTATATATATATATATATATATATATATATATATATATATATATATATATATATATATATATATATATATATATATATAATGTGTGTGTGTGTATGTATGTATGTATATAACCGGGAAGTACACATGACATCACCTGCCTACTCCGATTTCTTTTGTATTTTTTTAATTCTTACTTTTTTTCTCATTTTCTTTTTGATCCACTGTATATAGGAAGATACACTGTATATAACTGATGCACCCTTTCCTACTGCTGACTATTGACTGACTATTGAGCCGATGTGACAAGTGAATTTCTCCAATGTGAGATCAATAAAGACTATCTTATCTTATATCAAGACTTAGATTTGCCCACACAGGATTAAATGGTACATTATTCAAAATAGGGAAGCATAACACTGGCAGATGTGAATATTGTGAGGAACAAGACACAGTTGAACATATATGACACACTGTGAGAAAAATTCATAAAGAACAAGAGAAGAAGAAGACTCCCAACAGCAGGGGGCGCACTCCAACAATCTGAAACGTGTCCGTTTGCCTGAGGAAGAAGTCCGTGATGTCACAGCTAACAACATTAGCACCACACATTGGAGAATTTAGGAGGGGAAACAGACAAACAGGTAAGGCTTTTTGGATTATATATGCATGTAGTGTAATATCCCCCACCACAACTTGAGGTGGGATGAGCAGTCTCAGTTCTGCGGCTAATTCTAGCGTCTTAAGGTGCTACTTATAGCGCTAATGCTAGCGCCCTAAGGCTAGCGAGCAAGGCTCTTGTTTACATCCGGGTTCCGCTGGCTCAGAGCCTTTCTCTCTATGGCTCTGCGCTGGCTACCAGCACAGACATGTATACGTAGACCAAAAGTTATGATCGGTGTTCAATCATAACTTTTGGAAGAACATCTCAAACTGGCCACAGATGCATGAATGAAAGCAGTGGTGGTCAAAGGTTTTCTTTGGGTTTATGCGAACCAGCAAGTCAGGAAGTGGAGCGGATTGACCATCTGACAACAACTGCCCTCGGTAAGCGTGTCTGTCGATAGACACACTGTCGCTGTCCAGTTAATTAATGAATTATTTCCACCTGTGGCCATGTCACCTTTCAGCGTGTATTCACTGGCTTCCAGCAACTTAGCTGATAAACCAATCAGGGACCTTGTAATGTGCGATCAGTGTTAAACTAAAATGTATGACATCATAGTGTTGGTTATATGTCCTGCATTGTCCAGGTTGTGGTTGGCCTTGTTTGTTCATATGATTAATTTATACTGAAGGTGACAGGGAGCCAGTGGAGGTAATGTTCAGATGTGAAGTAGATGATGTAAAGATGTAAATTGCTGTCTTTTGTACTAGTTGTAATTTATGGAGGTTTTCTGGAGGACAGGGAGGGAAGGGAGCTGAAAGTGTAAAGTGGACTGTGGACCAGTTTGGCTAAAGTGTTAAGGAAGAACTTGATGTTGCCGATATGAAAGTTAACCAGGTTATGTTATGGATGTGGACAGTGGAGGAGAGGATGGGAGGCTGTCCAGGAAGACACCAAGGCTCTGAAGCTGAAAGGTGGGACAGAGACATGAATGGTCAGTGGATATTGTAAAACTACCAGATTTGGTTAAAGTTGACTCTGCACAATAAGCAAGTGAGGTAACTAATGTGGCATTATTTCCACGGTCCCGGGAATATATGGGCTGACTAGGAATTTTTTTCAGTCAAACTGATTATTTTAGATTTAACCCATGACGTAGACGCCCCGTCGTCGGGTGAGAGGTGTGCCGACAGAGCGGCCATCTTAGGTCAGACCAAGCTGTGCTCAGAGAGAATACACGTCAATGCAGCAAAATGTACTTTATGTTTTCAGACACTCTGAATCCAGCCGTGGATATTAACCCTGTGGAGCTCCCGACGGACAGTTTTGGTAGAAACAGGAGAGTTGAGGTGCACGTTTAGTTCTGCCGTGATTTGGGGAGCCGTGGTTTCATGTTTTTCGGATACAATCCGGGTAAGCACTCTAACATCCCTTTCAGACAGCTTCCTCTTGCGTCCACAGTTAATCCTGTTGGATGTGGTTCGTCCTTCTTGGTGGTATGCTGACATTACCCTGGACACCGTGGCTCTTGATACATCACAAAGACTTGCTGTCTTGGTCACAGATGCGCCAGCAAGACGTGCACCAACAATTTGTCCTCTTTTGAACTCTGGTATGTCACCCATAATGTTGTGTGCATTGCAATATTTTGAGCAAAACTGTGCTCTTACCCTGCTAATTGGACCTTCACACTCTTCTCTTATTGGTTCAATGTGCAATTAATTTAGCCATGAAACCTCCCACACTAAAATGAGAGGTGTTTCAGTTTCATTGTCCAACCCCTGTATGTATATATATATATATATATATATATATAAATACATACATATATGCACATGTACTGACATATATTCACCTGGTGATAGCAGCAGAAGTTCTTCGGATCATTGCACAGGTTATCGCACAGTGAATTAGATAGATTATTGCACATTGGTTACAGTTACAGTGCAGCACTGTATAATCTGATTGCAGCAGGAATGAATGACTTGCGGTAGCGCTCCTTTTTACAGACAGGGTGTCTAAGTCTGGCACTAAAGGAGCTGCTCAGCTCCTCTACAGTCTGGTGCAGGGGGTGGAAGGTGTTGTCCATGATGGATGTGAACTTGGACAACACCCTCCTCTCAGCTACTTCCTCCACTGAGTCCAGAGTGCAGCCCAGGACAGAAGTGGCCTTCCTCACCAGCTTATTCAGCCTCATTCTGTCCCGTTCTGCGCTGCCTGGAGCCCAGCAGACGACAGCGTAGAGAAGGGCTGAGGCCACCACAGAGTCATAAAAAGTCTTAAGCAGGGGCCTGCTCACTCCAAAGGAACTCAGCCTCCTCAGGAGGTGGAGGCGGCTCTGGCCCTTCTTATGCAGAGCGTCGGTGTTATGAGTCCAGTCCAGTTTATTATTGACGTGAACACCCAACAAAAGAGTCCTACGTCTCTGATTTCAGCTTCATAAATGTGAATATTTCTGTTTTCTTTGCTCATTTATGGCAATAAACTGAGTATCTCCATGTTTTGTTGACAGAACAAGAGATTTGGGAAACACTGACATTTTTCAAAATTTTGTAACATTTTATTATTATAGCAACCAATCAATTAATTGTTAAAATAATCAATAGATTAATCAACAATGAAAATAATCTAGACCCAGAGTTTGTCTTTGCATCGTGTTTACTCCTGTGAGCTATAAAAATGAATTAGCTTTGAACTGTTTTTGTTCCCCCTTAGGTCACAGCAGTGTCAGACATTGGTGGGAGGACTGTGGATGAGGCCACGAGACGTATGATGTTCTTCATCATGGACTATGGCCATGGTGATTGTACAAGGCAGTACAACTTTGTGGGCTGGAATGGAAAGTAGGAATTCAGGACTTTAAATCTGTTTGAAGTCATATTTGGTAAGTGCATAATGGATAATAACTGTAATATAGTAACTTTAAGATATTTGTGTCTGTCGAGGGAAATTTCTGTATGTTATGAATTTGATTTTCTAAGGTCAATAATACCCTCACCTTAAGGACATAAATGTCCCCTCAAAACAGGTGCTCCAGAAATGTTATCATATAAGAAATGTTTTCAAGATTTTCTTGCACAGATCTTCCAGTCAACAGCTGTTCTCATCAAAAATATTACATTTTGTATTTTTTCCTTGTTTTGTAATTTTTTTATGGGCAATTTAATAAAGCCAGATTTTAGAAAGAAATAAAAAAATGTGACAGCCTTGGCCAGTCAGCTTTGAATTTTGATCTTTTTTTCTTAGCTTTTTCCCAGTTCATTCTGACGTTTGCAGGTTTGTAAAGTCAATTATGTAAAGGGATACTTCACCCAAAATTACAATTTAAATCTTGGGTAATTGATATAAAAATGATCATTTGTTGGTAAATTTCACCTTAACATAGTTGACTTTACAATTGTAGTTGAGAGTTGTGTTGGTACATATGAAGTGACCATAAGATTTGTTTCCCACAGGAGCTTTAAAGAACAACACATTAACCAGACAGATCACCAGGAAGGATTTGGAGAGGGCAGTGTCGAAATGGCTGATCGGATCAAGGGACAGGGGATGCAATAGAAAGGTCCAACAGGTCCCTCTTTCCCACATGATGGACCATGTTTTTTTCTGTTCCATGTTCTTTTTTGATATATAACTAGTTTCTTAAATTGTTATAATGGTAATTATATTACGTATAATATCGTATGTGTGTGTGTGTGTGTGTGTGTGTGTGTGTGTATTATGTATCTGATACGTAAAATACAATTTATTATATCTATTATCTATTATAAGTAAGGCAGCATTGGAGGAATCTTTAGAACCTGCACAGTGTTTGAACTGTTTACAAGCAGTAGAGCCTTCTGAGCTATCTAAAATCTTAGCTTCATCTAAACCTTCTACCTGTATGTTAGACCCAATCCCAACCAAGTTGTTTAAGGAGGTATTCCCTTTGATCAGTGGTCCTATTTTAGACATGATTAATCTATCCTTAGTAAATGGATATGTACCACAGGTTTTTAAAGTAGCTGTTATTAAACCTTTACTTAAGAAACCTTCTCTTGATCAAGATGAGCTAGTAAACTACAGACCTATATCTAATCTTCTTTTCTTATCTAAAATTCTTGAGAAAGTAGTTGCTAATCAACTTTGTGAACATTTACAAAGCAATGACCTACTTGAGGAGTTTCAGTCAGGCTTCAGAGCTCATCATAGCACTGAAACAGCTCTGGTGAAGGTCACTAATGATATTCTCATGGCCTCAGATAATGGACTTGTGTCTGTACTTGTCCTGTTAGATCTCAGTGCTGCATTTGATACATTTGATCAAAATATTCTCCTACAAAGACTTGAGCATACTGTAGGGATTAAGGGGAAAGCATTAGGCTGGTTTAAATCTTATCTGTCGGACAGATTCCAGTTTGTTCATGTTAATAATAAATCTTCCTCAAACTCTAGGGTCACCTGTGGAGTACCACAGGGTTCAGTCCTTGGACCAATTCTCTTTACTATATATGCTTCCGATCGGCAAAATTATCAGACAGCATGGGATTAATTTCCACTGTTATGCTGATGACACTCAGCTATATTTATCCATAAATCCTGATGAATCCAATCAATTACTTCGACTGCAGTCATGTCTTGATGACATCAAAAGCTGGATGACTTTAAATTTCCTGCATCTAAATTCTGACAAGACCGAAGTTGTAATCTTTGGGCCAGAGTCCTCAAAAAATAAACTTCTTAACCAATCACTTAATCTGGATGGCATTAACTTGGCCTCTGGTAATAAAGTAAGAAACCTTGGTGTTATTTTTGACCAAGACATGTCATTTAAATCCCATATTAAACAGGTTACTATCAGGAAGTCCACAAAATGCAGTTCAAAGCCTTCAGCTGATCCAAAATGCTGCAGCAAGAGTTCTGATGAAAATCAACAAGCGGGATCATATTTCTCCAATTTTAGCTTCCCTTCATTGGCTTCCTGTAAAATCAAGAATAGAATTTAAAATTATTCTTCTAACGTATAAAGCCCTTAATAATCAAGCTCCATCATATATCAGAGCTCTGATTACCCCGTATGTTCCTAACAGAGCACTTTGCTTTCAGACTGCAGGTCTGCTCGTGGTTCCTAGAGTCTCTAAAAGTAGAATGGGAGGCAGATCCTTTAGCTATCAGGCTGTGGAACCAACTCCCAGTTTTGGTCCGTGAAGCAGAACCCCTGTCTACTTTTAAGACTAATCTTAAAACCTTCCTTTTTGACAAAGCTTATAACTAGAGTGGCTCATGTTACTCTGAGCTACCTTTATAGTTTTACTGCTATAGGCTTAGGCTACTGGAGGACGTCAGGATCTAATTTTCTCACTCTATAGAGTTCTACTGTTCTTCAATTATGCATTACGTGTTGTCATTTCTGCTTTAACTTTCTGTTCTCTCTCTTTTTTTTTCTTCGTAGTAGGTACACCTGGTCTGGCATTCTGTTAACTGTGACATCATCAGATTACTGGATCAATGTGTGCTTCTGTGCTTTTTTTGTCTCTCTTGTTGTGTCTCTGCTCTGTCTTCTGTAACCCCCAGTCGGTCTAGGCAGATGACCGTTCATACTGAGCCCGGTTCTGGCGGAGGTTTTCCTTCCCGTTAATGGGGAGTTTTTCTTCCCACTGTCGCTTCATGCTTGCTCAGTATGAGGGATTGCAGCAAAGCCATGTACAATGCAGACGACTCTCCCTGTGGCTCTACGCTTCTCCAGGAGTGAATGCTGCTTGTCGGGACTTTGATGCAATCAACTGGTTTCCATATATAGGAACATTTTTGACCAATCTGTATAATCTGACCCAATATGTATAATATGATTGAACTTAACTTTGTAAAGTGCCTTGAGATGACATGTTTCATGAATTGGCGCTATATAAATAAAATTGAATTGAATTAATTTATTGCATTTGACCTAATAAAAACATGAATAATGTATTTTATTAGGTCAAATGTATATATATATATATATATATATATATATATATATATATATATATATATATATATATATATATATATATATATATTAGTGCATGTCATGCCAAGAGGCAACTCGTGTGTTTTATATAAAGACAAATTAATTCAATTGAATTTTATTTATATAGTTCCAACATGTCATCTCTTTACAACCCCAGCGGTCCGGCCCGGTGGCCAAATGCATTATCATTATTCAACGGCTGTATCTCCTCGCTGCATCGACCGATCTGCACCACATTTTTTGTGTGTCGTGGGGGAGCGCTGCCGAACGGGTTCGTGTGAATCGCCCGGTGGACGGGCGGGGAAAATGCGTGACAGCTTCTGCGGTGGCTGGCGGCCGGCGGTGCGCGAACCCCCGCGGTGGCCAGTAGGCAGGAGCGGTGCTTGGCTGCGAGGGCCGATCAACGCCGCTTGCGGCTTTAATTATTATTATTATTTATTCTTGGGACTTTTGAAACGGCTTTTTGGAGGCCTAAACATGCATGAAAACTCACCAAACTTTGCCCAAAATTGTCCCCCGTGAGAAATCGCATGATTTTAGTGTAATTGAAAGCGGGCGTGGCAAACCCGCTCAACAGCGCCAACTAGAGTGAGTTGGGCCAAACCGTAAAACGTAGAAAGCTGAAATTTTTTACCTAGGTAGCTTTTTTAAAATTATGAAAAAAAGTCTATTGTGGGTATGCTCTAAAACCCACAGGAAGCCTGCCATTTTGGGTCAAAGGGTAAAATATTGACGGTTTTTGCCTCGAACTTTAACGAACTAGTCCTAGGCATTTTAAGCTATCACTTTCAAATTTTTTCAGCGTGGAGATGAGACCTTGAGGGTTAAAAGTTATCAAAGGTTTTATGAAATATGCATATTTGCCTGAGCTGTCGCATTGCAAAAATCAGGTTTGTGGAAAACCATTAAAAACGCATTAAATCAGTAAGCCCCAAGCCATGCTTTGTCTGAGAATTATGAAACTCGGTAAGCAGATGTAACTTCTCAGTCCCTACAAAAAAGTCTCTTGGACCAATTGTGTAAACCCTAAAGAAAGTCAATAAATTTTCATCAAAGATGTCATTTTGTCATAAAAACGGGTATTATTTTTGACCACAAGATGGCAGCATAATACTTTGAACCTCTGATTTACCCATGTCTATTCTTAATCACTCTTACTTTTATTTATCGACTCTTTAGCTTTCTTATCAGCCATTTAATTACCTTTCACTCCTATATGTGCAGGAACCCAAAGAAACACAGCTGATAACCCCATCATCTGAATATGATATAATATTTGTTGAATTACTAATAAGATATCTGGACGGCTTTCTGAATGATTTCTTTTTAAACTGATCAATGATGAACTTGAATCTGAACATATGACAGCTCTTAATGGTCTCACTTCCTCAATCCATTCTACAGCAACTAATAATGCAATCATTTCTGCCATATAAACAGATATTCCTTCATTTAATTTCTTCCCTATATGCAGTTTAAACTCTGGAATTATTACACCTACTCCAGTTTGTCGTAATTGCTTTTTTGATGCATCCGTATACATTTTTACATTATTATAAAACTGTTCTATATATTCCTCCACTATTATAGAATTACACATATACATTTTATCTTTATTTTTCTTTTCCAATATTGTTAAATCTACTATTGTTTCAGGTAAAATCCATGGTGGTGTTATTGATAATGGTACTGTTGGACTAATATTTAAATGATTTAATCCTAATTCTGTAGCTTTCTGAATAATTGTCCAACTTCATTATGAACCCTTTCTTTTTCACTGCAGGAATGTAACATTCATACCCAACTAAACATCTCAATATATTAAGTATCCTTTTACATTTTTCAATAACCTTATCTATGTGCACTTTCCAGGATAGTTTTTTTTATCAAACCATACTCCTAAGAATTTAAATTGCTTTACTCTCTCTAGATCTTTGTTCTGCCCTGAATATGTTTAATATGTTTAAAAGACATTTAAAAACTACTTTGAATTGTTAATATACCCTTCTCTGTTTTAAATGAATTTGCGGTGCTTTTATGTTGAAAATCTTCCAAACCGGAAGTAGGAAGTAAAGACGCAAACAAGAGGAAGAGAGCATGTGTGCATCGTCTCAGGGCAGCAACAATGCAGTTAATCTCCGAAAGCAATGGTTGTAAGTGTTGCTCATTGTTTACAGATTCGATAAGATATGTTAATATCTTTTATGGTTATTTTGTGTATAAAAGCAACGGTAAAATGTCGTGGTCTGTGTGACAGCAGAGTGTGTGTGTTTACTTGCTAATTTGCCACTTTTCTAGCCGGCTGTGAAAATACCTGTTGAGTTAATATTAAGTAGCTGATACTTTGATACGTTAATACTGATATTTACATGGCTGTTTATTAAGCCATTTTTTTTGTATCTTTCTTTTCTAGTTTTACACTGGATTCAAAGCAGTCAGAAATGCTGACTAAATGTGTAAGAAGATAATAAAGGAGCAAGCCGCTCACTTCCTGGCTCTTGAATAAGAGCCAGGAAGAGCCTACAATATATTTAACATTCCTTCTACGTTTCCAAATAGCTCCGTCATCAGCAAACAATGAACAACCCAATTCATTTTCTATTTCTTTAAGTGCATCATTTATCATAACTGAAAATAATAAAGGATTGATAATACTGCCTTGTGTGGTTCTTTTTAATTTCTCCCTGAAAGACTCTTACCAACTCTTACCTGTATTATCCATTCTGGCCTCTGGAAATAAAGTTAAAAATCTTGGTGTTGTCTTCGACCAAGACATGTCATTTAAATCCCATATTAAACAGGTTTCCAGAGTTTCCTTTTTTTCACCTCAGGAATATCGCCAAAATTAGAAACATTCTGTCCAGGGGTGATGCTGAAAAACTAGTCCATGCATTTGTTACTTCAAGGCTGGACTATTGTAATTCTTTACTATCAGGAAGTCCACAAAATGCAGTTCGAAGTCTTCAGCTGATCCAAAATGCTGCAGCAAGAGTTCTGATGAAAATCAACAAGAGGGATCATATTTCTCCAATTTTAGCTTCCCTTCATTGGCTTCCTGTTATATCAAGAATAGAATTTAAGCTTATAGTTAGAGTGGCTCATGTTACCCTGAGCTACATCTGTAGTTATGCTGCTATAGGCTTAGGCTGCTGGAGGACATCGGGGCCTATTTCTCTCACTCTACTGATTTCTACTGTTCTCCAGTCTACTGTTCTCCAGTTTTGCATTGCATTACATTGAAATGACTGTTGTCATTTCAGCTTGTAACTTTTTGTTCTCTCTCTTTTTTCTTCATAGTAGGTACACCTAGTCTGACGTTCTGTTAACTGTGACATCATCCAGGGAAGACAGATCACCACTATTACCATCTAATGTATAACAGATCACTGGATCAATGTGTGCTTCTGTGCTTTTTTGTCTGTCTTGTTGTGTCTCTGCTCTGTCTTCTGTAACCCCCAGTCGGTCGAGGCAGATGACCGTTCATACTGAGCCTGGTTCTGCTGGAGGTTTTTCCTTCCTGCTAATGGGTGGTTTTTCTTTCCACTGACGCTTCATGCTTGCTCAGTATGAGGGATTGTTGCAAAGCCATGGACAATGCAGACGACTCCCCCTGTAGCACTGCGCTTCTCCAGGAGTGAATGCTGCTTGTTGGGACTTTGATGCAATCAACTGGTTTCCTTATATAGGAAATTTTTGACCAATCTGTATAATATGATTGATTTTGACTTTGTAAAGTGCCTCGAGATGACATGTTTATGAATTGGCGTTATATAAATAAAATTGAATTGAATTGAATTGTTAAAAAGTTCTCTACCCAATGATAAATTCTTCCACAAATTCACATTTTCCTCAATTTGATCAATAATCCCTCTTTCCACATCATATCATAAGCCTTTTCTATATCTAAGAACACTGCCAAAACACTTTCTTTATTAACTTTTGCTGTTAGTACCTCATGTTGTAAACACACAATTGGATCCATAGTATTCCTTCCTCTTCTGAAACCGCTTTGATAATTTGATAAGTACCCTTTTGATTCAACAAAATAAATTAATCTTTCAATTACCATTTTCTCCATAATTTTACTTAAACATGATGTTAAAACAATAGGTCTATAATTTTCTGGTTTTGAGCTATCTTTACCCGTTTTTGGAATTGGAACCACAATAGCCTCTTTCCAACTTCTAGGTCATTTCCCATTCTCTGATTACCCCGTATGTTCCTAACAGAGCACTTTGCTCTCAGACTGCAGGTCTGCTGGTGGTTCCTAGAGTCTCTAAAAGTAGAATGGGAGGCAGATCCTTTAGCTATCAGGCTCCTCTCCTGTGGAACCAACTCCCAGTTTTGGTCCGTGAGGCAGACACCTTGTCTACTTTTAAGACTAATCTTAAAACTTTCCTTTTTGACAAAGCTGATAGTTAGAGTGGCTCATGTTACCCTGAGCTACATCTATAGTTGTGCTGCTATAGGCTTAGGCTACTGGAGGACATCAGGGTATATTTTTATCACTCTACTGATTTCTACGGTTCTACAGTCTACTGTTCTCCAGTTTTTCATTCCATTACATTGAAATGACTGTTGACATTTCAGCTTTTAACTTTTTGCTCTCTCTCTTTTTTCTTCATAGTAGGTACACCTGGTCTGACGTAAATAAAATTGAATTGAATTGAATCTTTTTATGCACACCCTTGCTTCCATCATCTGTACTGTCGTCTTCAAGATTTCCTTTGTCTCCTGAATTCCCAGAACCTCTGCCTGCTTCACTACTTTTGAATTTTCCACTTCCCCGGTAACTAGCAACTGGCGTTCAACTATCCGTATCCATATCACTATGTAGTTCTTCCTCATCCTCTACAACCTGAGCCGCCATCCTGATCCAGTCACAAACTTGCTTATGCCTACCGCCAACCTTTTCCTTCTTCCTTCAGAAAGATTTCTCTGACGAAGCAACGCACGCACCTGTTTCCAACCAGCCTGTCACTCAGTCTCCTACCCGAGAGCGTCCTGTCTGCTCATCTCCATCAACATGGTTTAACGTCTCCTGTCGGGAAGTCTGAACAACAACAACTCTTAATGCATCACGTGACTTTTGGCATAAATTTACTGCAGCGTGGGTGGGATTGTTTTGTAGTCGAGCAGAGACCATTTTGTACTGGAGGAAAACTTATAAATGATATTTTGAGCGCAAGGTTGGCAGTTTGCAAAACAAATTTTTTTTGTGTGAAACATATATTTTTGTGTGCAAAACAAGTTTTATTTGTGTGCAACACCTTTTTTGTGCACAACTTTTCAGCTGAAGACTTTGAACTGCATTTCAACCAGTAAACTAATGTTTGAACCAGGGGTGTCAAACGGTAGGCTCGCTGAACGATTTAGTGCGGCCCGGTGGCCAAATGCATTATCATTATTCAACGGCTGTATCTCCTCGCTGCATCGACCGATCTGCACCTGATTTTTTGTGAGTTGTGGGGGAGCGCTGCCAAACGGGTTCGTGTGAATCGCCCGGTGGACGGGCAGGGAAATTGCGTGACAGCTTCTGCGGTGGCTGGCGGCAGGCGGTGCGCGTACCCCAGCGGTGCTTGGCTGCGAGGGCCGCTCATCGCCGCTTGCGGCTCTAATTATTATTATTATTTATTCTTGGGACTTTTGAAACGGCTTTTTGGAGGCCTAAACATGCATGAAAACTCACCAAACTTTACCCAAAATTGTCCCCCGTGAGAAATCGCATGATTTTAGTGTAATTGAAAGCGGGCGTGGCAAACCCGCTCAACAGCGCCAACTAGAGTGAGTTGGGCCAAACCGTAACACGTAGAAAGCTGAAATTTTTTACCTAGGTAGCTTTTTTAAAGTTATGAAAAAAAGTCTATTGTGGGTATGCTCTAAAACCCACAGGAAGCCTGCCATTTTGGGTCAAAGGGTAAAATATTGACGGTTTTTGCCTCGAACTTTAACAAACTAGTCCTAGGCATTTTAAGCTATCACTTTCAAATTTTTTCAGCGTGGAGATGAGACCTTGAGGGTTAAAAGTTATCAAAGGTTTTATGAAATATGCATATTTGCCTGAGCTGTCGCATTGCAAAAATCAGGTTTGTGGAAAACCATTAAAAACGCATTACATCAGTAAGCCCCAAGCCATGCTTTGTCTGAGAATTATGAAACTCGGTAAGTGCATGTAACTTCATAGGCCCTACAAAAAGCCTCTTGAAGCAATGGGCTACCTCCTACAGGAAATCATTCATTTCTCATCAAAGATGTCATTTTCCCATATTTTTGGGTGTTACATTTGAATAAACTACTCCTAAACCGTTACAGTTATGGCATTCAAAGTTACTCCAAAAAATTCCTCACACATAGAGGATCAAAAGTTATCAAAAACATTTTTGCTACGTCCAACCATATTATTTTGACAATTATTTATAACATGAATTGTGTTTTGAAGGAAAAAACATTTATTATTTCCAACACTAGATGGCAGCAAACCCAAATGTTTGGGCGTCATCTGTAAGTCACGGTACATATTTTACCAAACCATTCATACACATTCGTCCAAAAGTGGAAGCAGCTTTAAAATATCTTTAGCTGGCCTTTAAAAGAAATAAGATTTTAATCCTTGGCATGCTCCTGATGAGGTGTCAGATAGTCTCCGGAGGGATCTCCTGCCAGACTTGGACTAACGCATCCGCCAACTCCTGGACAGTCTGTGGTGCAACGTGCCCTTGGTGGATGGAGTCAGACATGATATCCCAAATTTGCTCAAGTGGATTCAGGTCTAGGGAATGTGCAGGCCAGTCTATAGCATAAATACCTTCGTCTTGCAGGAACTGCTGACACACTCAAGCCACATGAGGTCTACCATTGTCTTGCATTAGGAGGAACACAGGGGCAACCCCACCAGCATATGGTCTCACAATGGGTCTGAGGATCTCATTTCTGTACCTAATGGCAGTCAGACTACCTCTGGCGATCACATGGAAGGCTGTGCGCTGTGCCCCCCCCCCCCCCCCCACCAAAAGAAAGGCCACCCACACCGTTACTGACAAACTTCCAAATCGTCATTCTGAAAGATGTTGCAAGCAGCAGAACTTTCTCCACGGTGTTTCCAGACTCTTTCACGTCTGTCGCATGTGCTCAGTGTGAACCTGCTTTCATCTGTGAAGAGCACAGGGCGCCAGTGGTGAATTTGCCAATCTTGGTGTTCTCTGGCAAATGCCAAACACAGTGTTGGGCTATAAGCATAGCCCCCACCTGTGGACGTCAGGCCCTCATGGAGTCTGTTTCTGATCGTTTGAGAAGACACATTGTCAGGTTCAAACACCTAAAACATTCATTAAACAAACACAAGGAGGAGAGACAACAGGAAAGTTAGTTTTCGTCTTCCAAGGAGAGTCAACGGAGATGCTTAATACAGATCTCCTACTCGCTCTAAAGCATACTCCGTCGCCTCCTCTCTTTTTATTATCCAAAGGAATTCCTGGTTACATTGTCAAGCTAAGGGGTAGGGATAAGCAAAACACTCTGTGACCTTCGAGATAATACCAAGCAGTCCACACAGTACAGTTATGCGTAACCACTCCAGATGGCTGAATACAGTGCATAACATATTTAGAAAAACACTTATTATCGTCACAACATATTTCTCTGCTTTCTGCAGGCCTTCTGCAATGATAAGAGAGAGAGAGTAAATCAATATACATACATAGTAAAATAAAATGGTAACCACTGGTGTAATGTTCTGTTGTGGTTTTGGTTATTTTCAGTTAGTCGACTTTTCTGTTTTCGGATTTATTTCTGTGTTGTGTCGTTTTGTATTGGATTTATTCTTAACCGGTATTAGTCTTTATTTCAGCTAGTGTTTGTCCAGTCTTTGTCTTGCTTTTTACCTTAGGTTTAGTCAGTGTGCTCCGTTTATTATTTCCACCTGTGTTGGTTAGTTAGTCCCGCCCTGCTCTTTTGTTCCGGTCATCTATTTAAGCCCGCTTTAGTTTTTGGTTTGTTGTCAGGACGTCTCGTGTTACCCCATGTCTAAGTTCCCCGGTAAGAGTACTTCTCCTTGTCTGTTTTTGTTTTGCCTGCCTGTCCGTTTGCCCGTTTAACCTTCGGTTCGTCTGCTTTTGGAGTCTGCCTTGTTTTGTTGCCTGAAGCCACTTCTTTTGTCCCCTGAACCTTTTTGTTAATAAACCCCTTTTTCAAGCTTCAGCTCTGTGTCCGGCTAACATTTGGGTTCTCCTTATACAATTCATTACATTACGTCCTGACCAACATGAACCCAAAGCCGACACGTTATCTCCTTTCTGGAGGAGCTAAGCTAACTCAGCCCGGCGCATCACTAACCTCCCACTCTCAAAGCTGTTCTTCACTGGACTTACCCTGTCAGTCCGTCTCATCGCCGTTCATCCCGGATCCGAACCTTTTTCTGGAGGTCGACGCCGAGATGATCTGGGAGCTCCGTCCCGACTTATCCCCTGAGTCGGTCCCGTTTCCTCCTCCTGACGCGGAGGCGAATGAATCTTCGCGGGCAGTTCTGTCCCGTCGGGAGGAACCGGCATCCCCGCTAGGCCCGCCGTCTCGCCGCCGAAGGAGGAAGCGCTCGTCTGCCGGCCCCCCATCCAGCAATGGCGGGCAGCCGCCCGATGAGTCAGTCCGGCCTCACCCGGCTGCCGAGTCCCTGGCTCGACCCACTTCCGGTCCAGCAGACAGGAGTTCCTCGCTTCCCGGAGTTGAGAGGCCTACAGCTCCCCCTGCTGGCGTCCGTGACTCGGAGTATCTGACACTGGAAAATAAAATAAGAACTTTCGCCCCCATCATCAAACGTCTCAGGGAGGCTCTACTAATTCATTATTCACAGGAGTTGGAGAAAAAATTAAAGGAGGTTGAGGGACATTACAGGTCAGCCCTCCGGTCATTTTACAGCCGACCAAAGTCTGTCCCCGAGGGTCTGGAAGACGCCTCGGCCCCTGAGACTGTCCCCGAGGGTCTGGAAGAAGCCTCGGCCCCTGAGTCTGTCCCCGAGGGTCTGGAAGACGCCTCGGCCCCTGAGACTGTCCCCGAGGGTCTGGAAGACGCCTCGGCCCCTGACTCAGCCCCCGAGGGTCTGGAAGACGCCTCGGCCCCTGACTCAGCCCCCGAGGCTCTGGAAGACGCCTCGGCCCCTGACTCAGCCCCCGAGGGTCTGTAAGACGCCTCGGCCCATGACTCAGCCCCCGAGGGTCCGGCGGACGTCTCGGTCCCTGAACCTGTTCCCCAGGGCCAGGACGGGGCTCTGGAGGATCTGCCTCTGCCCAAGTTTCCAGAGGGGATTCTGGAGGACCCGCCTCTGCTCAAGTCTCGTGACGCGTCGACCCAGGAGGGTCCGTCGCAGACGTCCGACGTGGGAACCCAGAGGGGTCCGTCGCAGACGTCCGACGTGGGAACCCAGAGGGGTCCGTCGCAGACGTCCGACGTGGGAACCCAGAGGGGTCCGTCGCAGACGTCCGACGTGGGAACCCAGGGGGGTCCGTCGCTGACGTCCGACGTGGGAACCCAGGGGGGTCCGTCGTTGACGTCCGACGTGGGAACCCAGGGGGGTCCGTCGTTGACGTCCGACGTGGGAACCCAGGGGGGTCCGTCGTTGACGTCCGACGTGGGAACCCAGGGGGGTCCGGCGCTGACGTGCGACGTTGGAACCCAGAGTGGTCCATCGCGGACCTGCGACGTTGGAACCCAGGGGGATCCTTCGCTCTTCGGTCATCCAGGACCTCAGAAGGGGATGCAACAACCGGGACCCCCTGGAGACCTAGAGCCTCATGGTGTTCTTTACAAGTCCAGACCCCAGATAGCCCTCATGGACAGTCAGCTCTGGGAGAGACTTTATTGGACGTCCCTTTCTGAGACCCTCCAGGAGTTGATTCTGAGACTCCTGGTGGCTAAGGGTCTGACTTTGGTGCCTGAAGCCTGTAGCCCGGGGTCTCCTGGAACCTGCAGCCCGGGGTCTCCTGAAGCCTGTAGTCCGGTGCCCACCTCAGCAGCCTGTAGCCAGGCCCCCACTTTAGCAGCCTGTAGCCAGGCCCCCACTTTAGCAGCCTGTAGCCAGGCCCCCACGTTAACTGCCTGTAGCCAGGCCCCCACGTTAACTGCCTGTAGCCAGGCTCCCACCTTAGCTGCCTGTAGCCAGGCTCCCACCTTAGCTGCCTGTAGCCAGGCTCCCACCTTAGCTGCCTGTAGCCAGGCTCCCACCTTAGCTGCCTGTAGCCAGGCTCCCCCTTCAGTCGCCTGTAGTCAGGCTCCCCCTTCAGTCGCCTGTAGCCAGGCTTCCCCTTCAGTCGCCTGTAGCCAGGCTTCCCCTTCAGTCGCCTGTAGCCAGGCTTCCCCTTCAGTCGCCTGTAGCCAGGCTTCCCCTTCAGTCGCCTGTAGCCAGGCTTCCCCTTCAGTCGCCTGTAGCCAGGCTTCCCCTTCAGTCGCCTGTAGCCAGGCTTCCCCTCCAGTCGCCTGTAGCCAGGCTTCCCCTCCAGTCGCCTGTAGCCAGGCTTCCCCTCCAGTCGCCTGTAGCCAGGCTTCCCCTCCAGTCGCCTGTAGCCAGGCTTCCCCTCCAGTCGCCTGTAGCCAGGCTTCCCCTCCAGTCGCCTGTAGCCAGGCTTCCCCTCCAGTCGCCTGTAGCCAGGCTCCTTCGTCGGTCGCCTGTAGTCAGGCTCCTTCGTCTGTCGCCTGTAGTCAGGCTCCTTCGTCTGTCGCCTGTAGTCAGGCTCCTTCGTCTGTCGCCTGTAGTCAGGCTCCTTCGTCTGTCGCCTGTAGTCAGGCTCCTTCGTCTTTCGCCTGTAACCAGGCTCCTTCGTTCGTCGCCTGTAGCCAGGCTCCTTTTTCAGTCGCCTGTAGCCAGGCTCCCGCACCGGGAACCAGTGACCAGGCGCCGCCGCCTGTAGTCGCTAACCAGGCGCCGCCGTCTGTAGCCGCTAACCAGGCGCCGCCGCCTGTAGCCATTAACGCGGCGCCGCCGCCTGTAGCCACTAACCAGGCGCCGCCGCCTGTAGCCACTAACCAGATGCCGCCGCCTGCAGTCATTAACACGGCGCCGCCGCCTGTAGCCACTAACACGGCGCCGCCTCCCGTAGTCTTTAGTCTGACGCCTTCCCTACCCTGTAGTCCGGCGCCGGATTCTGTCTTCTCTCTCTCCAGACCTCGCCGCCGGCCTCCTAGATTCCTGCTCCGCCGCCGGCCTCCTAGATTCTTGCTCCGCCGCCGGTCTCCGAGGTTCCTGCTCCGTAGACGGCCTCCTGGACGTCCGCCGGAGAGCCTAGCATGCCGGGGCCGTCCGCCAGAGAACCTGTCACGCCGGGGTCGTCTGCTAGAGAACCTGTCACGCCGGGGCTATTTGCCGGAGAACCTGTCACGTCTGGTCCGTCCGCCAGGGCGACCGCCGGAGAACCTGTCACGCCGGGGCAGTCCGCCGGAGAACCTGTCACGTCTGGGCCGTCCGCCGGGACGACCGCCGGAGAACCTGTCACGTCTGGGCCGTCCGCCGGGACGACCGCCGGAGAACCTGTCACGCCGGGGCCGTCCGCCGGAGAGCCTCTCACGCAGGGGCCCCCCGCCGGGAAGACCGCCAGACTTCCTGATTCGCTGGGGTCGTCCGCCGGGAAGACCGCCGGACTCTCTGTTGGGGGAACTGTTTTGGAGATTTTCTGTTAGTTTGGATTCGCCCGATGTGGGTTGTTTTCTGTTTTGGACTCTTGTTTTGGTTGTTTTGTCTTTTTTTCCTGACCCTCCTGCCTGTAGCCCCCTCCACCCGCCCGGTCAGACTTTTATTTAGTTTCTTTGTAGAGACGTAAGGGCGTCTAGAATCCGCCCTTGAGGGGGGGGCTCTGTAATGTTCTGTTGTGGTTTTGGTTATTTTCAGTTAGTCGACTTTTCTGTTTTCGGATTTATTTCTGTGTTGTGTCGTTTTGTATTGGATTTATTCTTAACCGGTATTAGTCTTTATTTCAGCTAGTGTTTGTCCAGTCTTTGTCTTGCTTTTTACCTTAGGTTTAGTCAGTGTGCTCCGTTTATTATTTCCACCTGTGTTGGTTAGTTAGTCCCGCCCTGCTCTTTTGTTCCGGTCATCTATTTAAGCCCGCTTTAGTTTTTGGTTTGTTGTCAGGACGTCTCGTGTTACCCCATGTCTAAGTTCCCCGGTAAGAGTACTTCTCCTTGTCTGTTTTTGTTTTGCCTGCCTGTCCGTTTGCCCGTTTAACCTTCGGTTCGTCTGCTTTTGGAGTCTGCCTTGTTTTGTTGCCTGAAGCCACTTCTTTTGTCCCCTGAACCTTTTTGTTAATAAACCCCTTTTTCAAGCTTCAGCTCTGTGTCCGGCTAACATTTGGGTTCTCCTTATACAATTCATTACAACTGGTCTATATATTCCAGCAAATATATGATTAAAACAATAAACACAAACACTGTAATGAGAGAGAGATCAGTCACATGAAATACACTTTAATTTCTGACTAAAACCTTGAAACTTCTTAGTAGTAAAGAGTATATACGTGATAAATGCAATGAACATAGTAAATAACATAAAATATGTGGAAAATACAGCATCTAAACTCGGAGCAGAAATGGTTGCGTTCTGCCTACGATATATTTCAACCAAAATTGCAATTTTTACTTTTTCTCTGCATTAACCACAACCAACAAAAATGGCCTCTAAATAAAGATGTTTGTAAACAAGGACTATTTAAAACAAGAACTTTTAATGTTTCTATTAATAAGAATATTATTCAAGAGAACAGTTTTTAATTGATTTGGACATCAATCAAAACATAAAGTGCAAAGTGCAACCAACAAGCAAGTCTATGTATTAAACTGATCGACCTGTACTATGTATGATTATATAAACTCTAAAGTAATAAAAATAGATTATCTCACTGCTGCAACTGTCTTCCCTTCCATGTGGAGGCAAACCCACTTTAAACATTTTACCGACACCTAAAGGACCTTTCTAATTCCCTAATTGTTACATAGCCAAAAACTGAAGACCTTTGCGATTTGGAAATTGTGTTTTTGTTTTTTTAAATTGCGATTATATTGAAAATGCGAATAATTGTGCATCCCTAGTCTATATAAGTTGGATCCGCTTCACCTGGCCATGATATTGATCTTTTATATCTTTTACATGCTTCAGGAACCACACTAGATAACTGAGAGATTAGATCTTCCACTGTCATGGGGACCACAGACACAAGCAGTAACAAAATGACCAGGGCACAATACCCTTTAGCATTTCTTCAGAAATCAAAGTCAATTTCCCACTAGCAGATCTCCCTGCAACGTCTAAGCCATTAGAGCGCAGACAGGGAACAGGTTATTTGCAAGTTGTTCTACATGCTCCTGTGTCACACAAAAAGGTAATAGATTTCTGTTTTATGAAATGTTTATTCAGATTCGGAAGAGATCGGCAACACACAAATAAAAACACAAACACTGTTTCTATTGGGATAATAGCGCCCATATTTATTATTCCCCACAAGAATACAGCAAGACAAACAGCAGGCTCTTCACACACGCAAAGTAGCAAGCATCAAAGCCTGGCAAGCTTTCAAACAGGCGTGTTGTTCCATCTCTTACCATATAGGACTGGGAAGTCGGTCAGTCCGGTTAGAGCACAATCCACGCGGCCGGGCGTCCACACAACCCACGGCTGACTTCAACGAATGAGGGCGGTTCCCTCCTTTTTATACCAATAAACAAAGTATCAGATGGGAGCGAGAGTGGCCAGTTCTCCCTCTCCCATGTGATCTGTTCCTCCCGTTTCCAAAACAAAAACCGTCCCCAGCATCTCAGCAGTGTGTGAAGTAAAATAATATTGCGAATACAGCAAATATAAGTAAAATAAGGAATACAGATTCAGTCTTTCCCACAACACATTGTCATAGGTTCCCACCACAAGTTAAAACAAGTTATAACACAATAACACACGTGGTTCTTAGCTTCATGTGAACTCAGGTGCGAACACCACAACAGCAATAATCAATGTGTGAACTGGCCAGTCCTCTCATACAAGTTTATAAAACTGAGCAGGTTTTCCCATAATACATTGTTAAAGAGCAAAAATAATTCTTTAATATATCACTCGACCCCTTGGTCTTTGACAATCCTAATTTTGGGAAAACCTAATTTTGGAAAAACTGACCCCAGGGTTCCTCCATTTTCAAAAGTCCAATGTTATCTGATAATAACAATAATGAGCAAAAGCAAGGGAGGTACTACATATTTTCGAGCAGTAACAGACATTCCATTAAAAATGTCCCACCAATGATGTGCAGATGATTGCTCCATTAACTTAGCCGCATGCAAAACCTGTCCTTGGGCCATAAATGTAGACACCTTTAAGCTGGAAATGTTGGACCTGTGTGATTCAATTAAGCAATTTAGTTCCGTAGACTGATTCAATGCGCTTTTGAACCGATCCAGGGAGATAGTAAAATTGGTTAATTGATAGGTCACGTTATTCCAACTCCAGATGTATACATCATATAAACACCCAACGAAAGGCACCTGAGGTAATTGAGGATGACTCTTTATTGTTTCTCTAGCTGGTTCATGAGTCCAATCACATAACACCTCGTCTCAGGTTAAACATGGGATAAGATGTCCTTGTTGTAGCATACATACCATCCCTTCATCAGCAGTCTCGCATAGATCCAGGTCATAGGTGTAGTTTGTCTGTGGGCCAAACCAATCACCATCCAGTTTCAAAAACCAATACCCCTGTACAGTCACTACGGGCAAAATATAATAATGACAGACAGTAGTACTATCAGTAACATCATATTGTATCCAATGTCCTTCACACATAGTAGCATTACAATAGGTCTTCTGTGGTTCTAGTTGTAACCAACTATTACTACTAATGTTCCATAGTTGTCTCCATTCGTGGAAATTTCCGATAATAACCACACGCTTAAACCGTTCTTGTTGTATATGAGCGTGTATCATTTGTACGTTACATACCGTCCAGTTCAAAGCTACAGAAATTTTCGTTAACACTTCTGCTGTCGTGTTCCACATCTTTATTTGCCAGTTCAGTTCTCTAAGGAAGATCTTTGCAGTTTCCTCCTGTCATGTTACAACAGTAGGCATCCACAATCCAACCTGATGAACAGCTCTTGATGCATGCTGTCCAGTGTTTAATAACATAATTCTTGTTACTTTATTGTCAAAAGTGTTGGAAACACTTAACACAGTACCTGCAAAGTGCCCCACCATGCACGTTTCGTCCTAGTGCATGTTGGCAGAGGAGGGGAAAAAAAAAACTTTCCAGTGAACATTATTTGTTATCGTCAATTGTGCCATTTTTGACAAGTGTGTGCAGCAAGAGAAACTTGAGTGTGTATCTTCTTACACGCTCGTTCTGTAGACGATTCATATTGGCACAAACCTCTCCTTGAAACCACTTTAACGTTACATCCCTTGAAGACTACTGGTATGCTTCTTACACGCCACCGAGAGCATGTGTAGTCATCCTGGATTCCGTTGCGCATGCTGTCTCCCGATCACAGTTGATACGGCTGAACCACTTCTTTCAGGATCCGGCCTGGTGCTTCTGCCCAACAGAGGTGGGCCAGCAGGACCATGGCAGCAAGGACACGGAGGATGATGGTCCCAAATCCTGCACCAGCCCTATAGTGCCTCCCACGGTTTGGGACGTCCGCCATCGCGCTGTCCCTCGGGTCGTCCAATCAGCAGATCCCACGGAAACATGGATCTGAAATCAAAATTATTATTGCTACAAGACAAAAGGATTTGATTAGTTTTCTCTTACATAACATTTATCCATTTTTTCCTCCCCTGAGTAAAATACTGACACTGTTGCATCATTCCCTTGTGAAATTATTTCAGCTGGTCTAGGTGGACCATTTTTTTTGTCTCACCCAAACTTTGGCTCTTGGTTTATCTGTTGAGCCAACCCCCCCTGTACCTCTTACAGTGATGTTAGTGGGGGCAGCCACCCCTTGAACCTCTCTCATTTCACAGGGTTTCACTAGCAGTTGTGCTAGTTTTTCTTCTTTCTCAATTACCAGGGATTTTCTCCTTGATAATCCCCATCAATCACTTCATCTTGTATTGTCATTAACAGCTGAGACCTGCAACTGCACAGGCCCCGACATCACATTTCCCAATGACACAGCTTGTTGTATGGCTTTCTTAGCCAAATCTAATGTTCTTTGCTGTGCTTCTTCCCAAATAAAATTTTCTTTTTCAGGCACTTTTCAGAATTGGAATGATCACATCCTTGTGCCATAAAATGATAAATTCTAGCCAATAATGCTGAAATATTTTTAACTCCTGTATTAAACATTCACATATACATTAATACATTTTCCATTCAGATAAAATCCCAAGTTATATTGTTCATTTATTTTTACTCTCTTATACACATATAATCCTGAGCGGTTTCTCAGTTTGTCAAATGCAGAGACAGTAAGACTGCCCCTGGGGCAATTGGCCTATTATTCAATTGGGCCACTGCTTGCATCAATTTTAGGCTTTTAGTCATGATTATCAGACACGTTTTTTTAAAGGATTCTTTCAACAATCCATTCATTCACAATCAGCCCAGCAGCTTGCAGATAATATGGAATGTGATAAATCCATTCCACCTGTCGTTACTGTCCTTTCCTGATGTTGACATGATTCACACTGCTAGATGGCTGTTTTAATGTTATCTGTTTTCAAATCAGCACCCCTGTACTGGTGTTGACTGCACTTTCTCCTTAATGTCTTTTCACAATTTTTTTCCCAAACTTCTTTGTTCTGAATTTTCCAAATTTTATCTATTTTTTTTAACAAAACTATCAAAAAAAAACCAAAAAACTCATGTGTTGGATGAATCGCCTCTCGCAACATCTGGGCCAAAGGATTTAATGGATTCAGCCCAGCCCAGCCTCTGGCCCTCAGGGCCCATGGCCGGGACCACTTCAGCGGGGCTGGCTGCCGGCGGAGCCCACGGGCTCGTCCCCGCGGCTCTTGGGGGCGTCGGCATTACGGTGGCTGGGGGATTTCCTCGGGGTCGTCTCTCCTCTTTCCTTGGAGGGGGGATGGGGGTTGCAGATATCCTGTGTCGGCCCCTCCCGGGCGCCCTGCTTTGGGGGCCCCTTTGGGATTCCGGGGTTATGGGTCCCCTGACCCCTGCCTCTGTGCTCGGGGAAGGCGGGCCTTTGGTTCTCCACAACCACTATCGAGCTATTTCCTTCTGGATAATTTTCACCTAAACTAGTGCACTCTCACAAACTCCCACAGGTGCAGGGTTCCAGGTATTAAGTGTTCACTTATATACAGAAAGTCTGTAATTTATTTATTTATTTATGTTCTTTCACTTTCTTTCTTCAGGTCTCACTTTACACATGTCAGCTTAAATAATAGTACATATGATTTAGCAATGGCATCAAGGTGTTACTCGATTGTATCTGTTGCTTTATGTCTGTTGGTTGTGCTGTTCTTTTTGCATCTCTCTTTCCAGGTGATGGAGCAGACGGAGAATGTTTTATCATTTTCTCCCTTTTATCTCTTCTTTCTTTCACCTCTTCTCTTTCTTTTTTTTTCTATTCTTGTTCTTCCTTTACTCTCCCATTGTAGTGTCCATATAATTTGAAATTCTCCCTGCAGGAATCATAATAAAGCTATTAACATGCATAAATCAAGCGGAGCACTATGGCGAAAGCTGTTCGCTCCACTTGTGAAAGCAAAATCTGTCGAGCTCTATCTGGCATTGAGACATCAATTCCTATTGCCACATTGCTAGACAGGACACTGGGAAAAAAAAAAGAAAAAAAAAAAAAAAGAAACAGTGGACACAGACGTGTTTGTGTGTGTGGTGGTGGGGCCAAAACGACAGTGTTGTCCTGGGCTCCAGCAAAGCTGTCAGCTGGTCTGATTTCCATTAAAGTTGCCTGCATCCCTACTCCCTGCTCAGGAGTGGGGATGATCAAGGCGGAGTAGGGCCAAATGTGATTTGAACAGACTGCTGGTCACTGATTGGCCGAGCGCAAGGAGAAATGAGAAGGTTTTCACCTAGAAAGTGCAGGGAAAAGTTAAACTGAAGAGCGACAACATTAATATAAAGGACCACCATATACAGAGTGGATTAAACTGATGTATAATTTTACTATTTACAAACCATGAACCACGTCTAATGGAAACAAAAGAAAAGAAAAAGGACACTTCAACTTTCTATACACAGATGGGTGCGCTGTATTTATTAACCTAAATCAGATCCATGGATTTAGCAAGGATTTCTCTCATTTTACACACAAGGTTTGTCTCTGAAGCGTGTTTGGTTCAAAAAGTTTCAGACTTATCCACTCAGGGAGCAGATTTCAAATGTAGTCAATTAGGCGGCCACTTTGTCTGGGTGGGACCCCTATCCGACCAAGAAGCTATTTTGATACAGCCAATGAACCTGAGCCCCGTACAAATCAAATCTTAATGAGGAAGATATGCTGTACTCTTGACGTTGTTGGGAAATGACTTGGAAAACTTTAATAAAATGCAGTGTGATACCATGTCAGGGGGAGAGCTGGGTTCGCCTGGCACAGATGACTGATGGCTGGAGGAGTCATCAGAAGAATTTGATGAGTTAGACCAAGGAGGATCTTTCTCGTCCTCCTCTTGGTCCTGGTCAGAGTTCTAGAAGAAAAGAGCAGAATTAAAAAGCTGGTCTGGTTTGACTCCTTTCTGTTACAACAACACAGCAGGAGGTCAAGCTAACCTCATGGCCAGACGTTTGGTTAGTTCTCTTAAACCCTTACAGCTGATCTCAAAGGGCTGCAGCCATCCCTTTGAGTGGTTCAGCAAGGATGGAGCACATTTCTTCCATCCTCACCATCTTCAGGTGGTTCCCTACTAGGTTTATATTTGTGTTTGAAATGCTTCTTCTCACACAGAAGTCTCTCAGTGCCCCAACACAACTGTTGTCTAAAAATCTTTTTATTCACTATAACCAGTGAATCCATCTATACTCTCAAACCAAAGGTTTACTTGTTCCCAAAATGTCCAAGTCCAATCGGGGTGTTTCCACTACAGCAACTCAAATGCTGGAACTTGAACCAGTTCCTGATGTTTTTTGGTGCCCTTACACTCTTACAGAACTGTGACCTCTTTATGCACCATTGACCTTTATGATCATACTTTGTCTAAACATCCTTATATGTAAACAGAGGGCAGGCTACCTTAAATGCATTAAATTCTGGTCTTACTAGGTCATTAGGGAGGTCAGTCAAGAGTGTCTCATTATCAGAAAGCAGCAACAGGAGCATCTATGTGCTGCTTTCGACTGCTGACCCTTTTATACCCACAGCCTGCCTTTTTTCAAAGCTATAGCAAAAACCTCCCTTGTTCTACATCCTCTTCCTGGACTTTTGGCTGTTTACTCCAAGACTTTAGAACCCAATGAGTCAATGTTCCTGTCAAACCTCAACAGTTGACTTGCACTGTGTAACTCAACTCAAGCCGAGTACAAATAGTTTCTTATACTTGACAGTAGCCTTTAGACTGTTTTTCCAGTTACTTCAGCTGTGATTTCTAAACCTGTTGATAGCGAGTCAGAGGATGAGACCTGACTGATTACATTTTCTAGATATCTTTTGTGAGACCCTAATGTTCAGGCTTGTGTTCTTTCTCCTGATTACAGATACCAACTGAGGTCACTCCAATGTACGGCTACTCAGGACTATCTCTCCCCAACAGCTGGATCAGATGTTGAGATGTTTGTAGGCTTGAAAGATAAGCTTTTGCTTTGCCTGTCACGATCACTTTGAGGGCAGCTTTGGTTAAGTGTTCCTCGGAAGATGTCCAGGAGCGGCCAGGGCTGCTGCCTTGTTGGACACTGTGGCAGAGACTGGACGTCCAAAAGGCAGCAGACGGTGTAAAGAGGGTTGGAACAGTTAGGAATCAGCTGCTGTTAAATCCCAACAAACCCTCTCTGAACCATGGGATCTGACTTCTAAGGTCACAGCTGATTTTAATAAGAACTAAGTTGGTACTTCTGTAATGTGTTTAAAGTCCTCTACATTGCCAAAGGTATCCCCTTGTCTGCAGAAGACAACTGGAACTACAAACAGCTCTGGGCTTTCCGCTGGATTGACTCACAACCCAAATGCCTAATTAATAGCAGTCAACTACAACCATGTTGTTCTATGCATTTTTCACAATTTTACTGTTTTGAGAAAAAAGCTTCTGATTTGCTGATTATTGCTTTTCGCTACCCCTTTTCCTGATGTTCCCGCCCTCCATTATTCTCACAAAGAGGCTACTTCTTTCTACTTGTTCTAGCAACACCCATTTCAAAAAAAGAAATAAAAAATTCCAATAAACATGTGAGGCATTACTGCCAATCTTTACAATTAGTTGCTTTTAGTAGAGAAAACAGTCTATGCTGTTTAGAATATCAAGGACTCATTCTGCCACTTTCCTGTCCTCTCCATCTTTTGTCTTGTTAACATCGTCCACCTAAATAAACAAATGACTAAAAAAGGCAAAAAAAGGATTCAGCCCAGCACTAAATCCTGCACAGTTAACTTTTGTGCCTTTCTTTTGACATCTTTGTTTCAACTCAACAGCAGATAACCCATTAATCTCTCTGCTGCAGGCACCCCTGCACTTATCGGTGCCTTCCACAACATAAAACATGACAGACCCTGTTCATTTCTCCTGGTCAGTCCGTGGCCCGCGAACCTAAGTTTGTTGACATTGTGGTCTGCGTTCCTCTCGCTCGCCCCATTTTCCCAGATTCCGCAGCTCCATAATTCGAGTTTTAATAATTTTTATCGGGGCATCTGGAGCTCCCAGCATCACAGTAAGCATAGCTGATCGATAATGCTGTAGAGCAGTTCTATTCTTTTTTTTTTTAAATGTTTCAAACAAATGTCAAATTCTGTGCCAGAAATCCAGCAACTTTTCCTAACTTCTAACCTGTCTCCTGCGCTTAATATACTGTTTTACTAAACATTTTAACAAAATCTCACTGTAATAACCGTTTTTTTTTTTTTTTCAATATAACTGCCTTGACCAGCTATTGTTTGCACGCGGAACGCTCTCCTGCGCGGGGGGGGGGGGGGGGGGGGACATAAAAACTTCAATCTGTCCTCCCACTGATATCCATGCTGCACAATCTTAATGATTTTCACGAATATCCTGATTAAATACTCACTCCATACTGAACACTTTTACTTGTTTCCGCGAGGGTTAACTCAAAACTCCAGTAATTTTCCACCGTAAGTCTCTTACGCTCCGGAACTATCCTCAGCTCCGTAATACACATGAATCTACAGTACACACACGGATTTACACACAAAGTCTCACTTACACACACACTCCGCGGATTCAAGCACACTCCTTTACTCATTCACACACAATGAACCCTTTTTAACCGACAATATATGAAAAAGACAAGACAGACAGCTTGTGCGCAGAGTCTGCAACACTTTTTTCCTACGGAACTTTTTTGTTTCTTTCTTGTTACCACAGACACCCTAGCTACAGCTTTTCTGCAACACTAGTTATCTATTCCAGCTGGTGACTCAACACTTTCAGATGCTGTCGACACAGCGACTCAGCAGATTGCAGCTCTATCATTTCCTGCTTATCTTTTAACTGCTGAGTTTTTAATTGTTGGCCGGCTTCTGTTTCCATGCAGTGGCACAGATCAAACTACACTCCGGCCGACGGAACCTTTTGCTTTTTTTTTGCACTTCAATTTTCTGCAACATTGCCAATAAGTCTTTGGGTCCCGCTGTCTACGGAGAATCCCACGGTTCCGGTTTTCTTCCACTATCGCGGAAACACAGTGCTACCTCTGCACAATGAAAGGGTTCCCATCTCGGTACTACCTTCACTTCCATATTTGTATATTGCAGTCTCTTCTCAATCCTGCCGACAACGGCAAAACGTTTTATGAAATGTTTATTCAGATTCGGAAGAGATCGGCAACACACAAATAAAAACACAAACACTGTTTCTATTGGGATAATAGCGCCCATATTTATTATTCCCCACAAGAATACAGCAAGACAAACAGCAGGCTCTTCACACACGCAAAGTAGCAAGCATCAAAGCCTGGCAAGCTTTCAAACAGGCGTGTTGTTCCATCTCTTACCATATAGGACTGGGAAGTCGGTCAGTCCGGTTAGAGCACAATCCACACGGCCGGGCGTCCACACAACCCACGGCTGACTTCAACGAATGAGGGCGGTTCCCTCCTTTTTATACCAATAAACAAAGTATCAGATGGGAGCGAGAGTGGCCAGTTCTCCCTCTCCCATGTGATCTGTTCCTCTCGTTTTCAAAACAAAAACCGTCCCCAGCATCTCAGCAGTGTGTGAAGAAAAATAATATTGGGAATACAGCAAATATAAGCAAAATAAGGAATACAGATTCAGTCTTTCACACAACACATTGTCATAGGTTCCCACCACAAGTTAAAACAAGTTATAACTAGGGCTGTCAATCGATTAAAAAAATTAATCTAATTAATTACATACTCTGTAATTAATTAATCTAAATTAATCGCATATAATTTTTGCTGTGAAAGTATTTTAAATATTTAAATTCAAATGATTCAATGAATAATCAGCATTGAATAAATTAAAGTTCAAAAATTCTTATTCACATTTCATGCCGTCAGACGTTTTAACATGTGTCGTTGTGGCATATGTGGCACACAGTAACGTAGGGGACACAATTAAAATAAATGAACACTCCCCTCAATATCAACACTTTACAACAGTAAAGTGACGTCCGCGCTACTTCCGGGTTACGCCGGTAGGCAAAAACAGGACTGTTCTCGCCAAACACCGTGACAAAACGGGTGAATTAGAGCGTGCTTTTAGTTTATGCCACACAGAAGCATTCCAAATCGTTGGATGTACGTTTCTTTCGTTTACCGAAGGACGAAGAAAGAAATGGATATTTTCAGTGAAAAAGGACCCAGGCAAAAAAATCCCAATGGACTGGGGGAGCCATCATACCCCGAAAGAATTTGCAGTCTACACTTCATCTCCGGTAAATACAACTTAATTTTGCACTGGTCATTGTTCTGCTTAAATAATTAAAGCCGCAAGCGGCGTCAATCGGCCCTGCAGCCAAGCGCCTTCACGCACCGCCGGCCATCAGCCACCGCAGAAGCTGTCACGCATTTTCTCCGTCCGTCCACCGGCCGATACACACGAACGCGTTGAGCAGCGTTAGCCAACGACTCACAAAAAATCCAGTGCAGATCGGTGGATGCAGCGAGGAGATACAGCCGTTGAATAATAATAATGCATTTGGCCACCGGGCCGGACTAAATCGTTTGGCCAGCATTCACAGACTCGCTATCTGGACTGTATCTGGCAATCTGATACCATCAACCTTCAACTTACTCTTAAAACGATCTTGTGATACGTTACCTAAAGAAGAAAAATACGTCGAGAACTTGTTGTTTGCTCTGTTGGCATCTGCCGCTGTGCTCGCCTTCTGCCTTCCAGTCCGGCGCGCATGCGCGAAAAAACCCGGATGAAAACAATAGCAGTGAACTACCCTATACGATTAATTTGCGTTAATTTTTTTAATCCGTTAATTTTATTTAAATTAATTAATCGAAATTAACGCGTTATTTTGACAGCCCTAGTTATAACACAATAACACATGTGGTTCTTAGTTTCATGTGAACTCAGGTGCCACAACAGCAGTAATCAATGTGTGAACTGGCCAGTCCTCTCATACAAGTTTATAAAACTGAGCAGGTTTTCCCATAATACATTGTTAAAGAGCAAAAATAATTCTTTAATATATCAATTTCCCATTTACCAACAAAGTTATTTCAGGTTTTGCAACCTCCACTGCAAATAAGTCCTGGAGATTCAGCAGTATGTCATCATGATGAGGCGGAGGCCTCAAACCTGCTACATCTGTGTCTAGTCATGCTGAAGTGCAAGAAGCACGTCCTTGCTTAGGGCAATCTGTGATTAAGTGTCCTTCTTTCCCACACTGCTCCTGTTCCTGTTCCTGTTCCTCAAAAGTAAACGCAACTCCACACAGTAACTTTCCACCGCAAATACTGCACGCAGGCGCTGTTCTGAGCCACACATACGTACATACATACGCACACACATATGCACAGATTTACACACACACAGACTTACACACAAAGACCCACTCGCACACACTCACTCTCTTCAGAGTCGCGGATACAAGCAGTCCTTTACTCATTCAAACACAATGGAACCCATTTTAACTAACACAATTTGTTGGACAAGATATGACAAAGACAACATATCAGACAGACAGCTTGCGCGCAAAGAGTCTTCTGCGACACTTTTTCTTTCTACGGACTGTAGGGTTTGGAAAACATCTGAAGTCTGTGTGTCCTGCCAGCGAGGCGAAGAGAGCAGAAGTCCAGAGTATGACCAGGGCATGACATCCTGTGTGACCCAAACAGAGGTCAACTGACAAGATAAGGTTGTCTGTTTTTCAACGTTTGTGGAACTGTTCCCAGAAATAAGACCAATGTCCGCCAAAGGAGGCTGGAAGCACGTGGACACTGCTGGGTCACGGCGCGGACCAATGGATGCACGTAGAATCTTATTTGTAACACACGCCCATCTGTGTCATATAAAATCCATGTACACTATGTTGTGTCAGAACCCTAGCTCACACCCGTTCGTACGTGCTGAGGAGGTAAAGCCTGAAATAAATGGGTTCCCAGTTGGCAAGCAGAAAGACCTTGTTTTCCCGTGTCATCATTCTTTTATATAGTTTAACAGTTAGAAATCCTCCACATAATTGGTGACCTTTCGACGTGATTTTGCATAAAGAGGGAGGTCCTCTTCCCCAGACGGCAAGGCTTTCGGTGCAAGCTGGCCACTTTGCGCCGGGACACACAGATACGGAGAAAGACAGGGGGTAAGTGTAAATGGTTTTTTTTATACTGCTCTCTTTCTTTCTCTGCTTGATAATGACAAAAATTGCCGTCTGTGAAGTTTGATTTGGGAAGAGTGTGTTTATTGATTGTTTGACAATTGGGAGAGGTCGTCTCTCTGTTTTGCCTTCTGTCATTATTTCCCACGTGAGGAAAGAGTTGTCTTAAAAATTCTTAGAATTCCTACACAATTGACTACAAGAAGACAACTTAAAAGAAGTGACTTGTGACTCCCAGCCGCTTTAATCGTACGTCTCGTTAGAAAACGCTAGTATGACGACGAATAGAATATGGATCGGACCATGACGGTTTAAGCTGAAGTTTCCTAATATATATATATCTTTTTAGAATAAAGAAATCATTGTGAAAGGTTGATTTCAGAAACATACGGCTGGTCGGAGTATTAAGAGGTAGAGCCTCTTTGAGTAAGTGAAGCGTGAAGCGCTGAGTCAAATGAGATGTGGCCTTAGTGAACTGCAGTTGTTTTGTAAAGCTGAGATCTCTGGTTTAGGCTTTGAGGTGAGAAAAACCTCCCGGTAAATTTTAAATAGTAGGCCTGTTGTTGTAAGCGCTTGTAAAAGAGAAATGAGGTTTCTCTTGGATCATCAGTGTGTCTTAGAGTTAACTGCAGTCTGGGTTGTTTGAGTACTCTGGTTTAGGTAACGAGGTGAAATCAAATTTGAAATAGAAGGCCTGTTCTGGAGCACGTGAAATATAAATATTTACTTTTTTGCTATGGGTCCAATAAATATGGTTTAAATTATATGTGCGCACAGTAAGAATCCAGGAATATTGGGCATCTGGACCATTATTAGAGAAAATACTAAGTTCCCGGGAGAGTGAGAAATGAGTGAGTGAAAGAGTGTTTTGGATGTGTTGTGTGTCAGACGTCTATGTGTGAGTTTAAGTG
Source organism: Fundulus diaphanus (assembly GCA_037039145.1). Taxonomy (NCBI): domain Eukaryota; kingdom Metazoa; phylum Chordata; class Actinopteri; order Cyprinodontiformes; family Fundulidae; genus Fundulus; species Fundulus diaphanus. The sequence goes on along the minus strand of CM073124.1, from coordinate 56,326,674 downwards.
ATTACAGCTCTGTTGTTTGACTAAAAATGCATGTATGAAACTGCTTTGTTTGCTGTCGCTTTGTTTTTTCCTCGTCAAAGTCCTGTGATCAGAAGTAAAGGTAAAGTGTGTCTAATTTGAGAAAGCAAAAGTGCATGGAAACCTTTTATTTTTTGTAAAGAAATCTGCTGAACCGAGGTGTGTGTGCGTGTTGAGCTGCGGTGTTGGAAAGATGTGGGTGCGATTACGTAAACTGGGTTTGGAGGTTTACCAATAGTTGTGCAGTGGTTTCGCTGGTGGCAGTGGCGTCTGCCTGTTCCTGACGGTGTGCTGTTATTTTAATAAATAAAAGGTGTGTTGTTGGAAAAACTTTTCAGCTATAGAACCTGCAAGCTTGTCTGCTGTTGTTTTTTTATTTTTAATTTTGCCTGTCAGTGAGCACCCTGGTTATCGATTGACGGCCAGAGTCCACGTGACTCGTGCCAATACACACACAGTCCACCCCCTCTCCCCCTCCCTCCCTTTGCTTCAGCTAAGAGAGAGCAAAGTACAGCAAACAAATCTCTGAGTGGTAACAGTTTATCAGTTTGCAGGGATTTATTGATTCTGCAAGACAAGTAACCCTGTAGTACATTTTAAATTTTTGGTTTTCTTAAATTTGGTTTAACTAATACAGAGCAAAATGGCAAACATTCCTATTGTTAATATTGGGTTGAAATACCCCGAATTTGCTTCACAAATTCCCAAAATTTCTAAGAAATGGCACAGAAGGACTCAGAAATTAACCTCCCCCTGGCCGGAGCAAGGTTGCTTTGATACATCTCTTTGCGAACAAATGGAAGTGAGAATCATGGATTACAAGGCTAATAATAATTCTAAAAAGAGAACAGAAAAACGTGAGCTTGAGTTAAAAATTCTAAACCTTTTCAAGGAAGAAGGTCAGGCCTACAGAAGTGCATTAAAACAGAAGCTTATGGAAATGAGACAGCAGTCTGCAAATGGTAAATCAGAATATTCAAAAGCTGCAGGACTTTACCCATCTTTAAGTGGTACAGTTAACATAAATGGAGATTTCCAATACAAGGACAAGAATAGTCTGATCATAGATGCAGCTGCAGAGGATGGAAGCCAAAACGATTCAACAGAACATAAAGAAATCATGACAAAGGCCTCACATATCAGTTTTACAAACGCAGGAGGGTCGCCTAACCAAAATGTACCTGCAACACAGCAAAATGATCACGCCCTAGTAAACATATATTCGTCTTTGCATAAATCAAGTTCTCCTGGTGCTTCGGTTGCAATGCATCAGAACACTGCAGGCCCAATGAACTCAGATTCCCCTGTAAACGTGCAGGATCTTGCACCTAGTCATTGTAGCACTGCGAAAAAACAAACATCTGGGGATCAGAGAAGGTCGTTGACCCTGAAGCCTATGGGTGGAGTTGATTGTTATGCAGACTACGTAATGAAACCAAAGGGTGATTCATTTTGGGTAAACCTAGATCATGAAGGGTTAAGTTTGCAAAGAGAAATTGGTCGCACCATAATTGAGGCAATAGAAAAGGAAATTGATGAGGAAGCCATAAGACAAAATATTGTACTAGAAAATGCCAGTAAGCTTTTAGAACAAGAGGCAGTGAAGGGCCCTACAGGAGGAACACAAACAGCTACTGGCAGGAGCAGTGATTATGATTTAAGGTACAGACCTCACATACATGCACCTGACAGATACACAGATAACAAACAGTTACCCATACTTGTAAAAGGGAACATTGCTCAATACGCACCTTGGGGGTCTCAAGACCAGATCGGCCTGGTTGGCAGATTGCCAGACATAAATGAGGGTGCCAGCAAGTGGATAAAGGTGTTTGAGGAGGAAACTGTTGGAAAAATGCTAGCTCTTGGTGATTTAAAAGCTGTTTTTGCACAGTGCCTGGGAACACCTGCTATGGAAAACGTCCTAAAAGAACGTTTCGCGTGGATGCTCCAACAGAGAGCTGATGGAATCGGCTTCAATTTATTTCGCACAGCACTGTGGGAAGCACTGCGAAAAGAATATCCCACTAAGATTGACCCAAAAGCATTAAGAGGAGATCCAATCGATAATGCAGAAAATCCAGCGTCTTATATTGCAAAGCAGCTAAAAAGATGGAAACAGGAAACAGAAGAGGAAGTTGATAAGAGCCCTGTGCTGACAACTCTGTTCCGGAACTCCATCATTGAAGCAATGCCTGATCCTGTGAGAAGCAGGCTCGAGGATGTGGTGGCTCTGACATCAATGCCTCACAGAGAGTTCCGTGATCATGTGATACATGCAGTGGAGAAGTACAGAAGAGAAGAAAGTAGGAGTGCAGAATATGATAAAAATGTACAAAGAAAACTGGTACAAATGCAGCTTGGAGAACTATCAGAAAAAAACAAAGCTAAAACCCAAGCTAAAATGATTAAAGTGACTGATAATGTACCCCCACCTCAAGGTTTTTCAGATCCTATACATGATGTGACAAATCAAATACAAAGGAGTTTTCCGGCTCCTCAACTTACCCAGCCACAACAACCAGTGGTTAATGTTTATCCTCAAGCATTCAATACACAGCCATATGGGCCTCGTGGACGGCAGCAAAGAGGTCCCGCCTGGACTAACAGAGGCAGGCCTGGCACACCTGGAATAATGGGCGCATGCTGGGCATGCAATGAACTTGGACATCGTGCTGAGCATTGCCCAAGAGGCAACAACACCTACCGCAGGCAATCAGGCGGCCGGTTCCGTCCAGGTCCAACAAGACGCCCTGTAAACCCACCAAATTTTGGTTACTAGGGGTGCCCAGAGAACCTTACAGGGGAGAACCAGTGCCCGATCGTAAGTGACGGTGCTGAAAATGAACCAATGTTAAAAATTCTAATTGAAGAAAAAGAAACACCGATGCTGGTCGATACAGGAGCAGCTTACACGTGTGTAAGTCCAAATTATGCAAAGCACCTCCCCATGTCTAATAAATTCATTTCAACAGTAGGGTTCTCGGGAACAAGACAGTTACTACAAATGACAGCTCCTGTACGACTGGCAAATGATGATGATGAGATAAGAATACCAATCCTTGTCTCTGACCAAACACCAATTAACCTGTTGGGAAGAGATGCATTATGCAGAATGAAATTAAAAATCTGGTGTTCTCCTCAGGGTGTGTATGCTGACAAAACAGGTCTGGATCTTCAAATGTACATGCAAACACATGAAGCTAATGTTTATTGGCTAGGAGACATTTCAGGCCCAGTTGAAGATGTAGTCTTCAAATGGGGCCGTTACATTAAAGCTCAAATTCCAGAAGCCAGAAAACCTTTTCTAGATTACCACTGCACCATGTTCTATGACATTTCAAAGAGCCTGGAGTTTGAAGAGAAATGGGACAGTTCTACAAAAGACAGAACTGTTAATCTTGAAACACAATGTATTGTTATTGGAAAACAAGGTGCAGCTTTAAATGTGAAGCAAAATAATTTCATTTCAAAGTGGTACAATGTTTCAGACTCAGTACCACACATAACATTGTTTGTAAATAAAGGATATGCATTAATGCAGGATATGCTAAAAAATGTCCCTGAGCACTTATGGTCCAAACATGATACAGATGTGGGTTTAGTAAAATCTGCAGAACCAGTCTCAGTTCAAATAAAACCAAATGCACGGTTTCCTTTTCACCAGCAATACTCATTAAAACCAGAAGCAGAACAAGGCATTCAGAAAACCATTGATGGATTGATGCAAGCAGGTGTGCTGGTGGAAGTAGAAAGTCAATGTAATACTCCAATTTTTCCAGTTCTGAAAGCAGACAAAAACAAATACCGTCTTGTTCATGACTTAAGAGAAATAAACAAGATAATAGTGGACGCAGAATCAGACGTGCCAAATCCAAATACTCTTTTAAATTCAATACCATCAGAAGCACGGTTTTTCACCGTAATTGATCTCTGCTCTGCATTCTTCAGCATTCCTTTAGCGGAAGAGTCACAACATTTATTTGCATTTACCTACAGAGGTAAAAAGCTCAGTTATACCCGATTGCCTCAAGGGTTTAAACTTAGCCCGCACATATTTAATCAGGTGCTAAAAAATGATTTGGAAGGACTCAATTTAACTGGAACTGTGTTACAGTATGTGGATGATTTGTTAATCTGTGGAAACACACTAAATGATTGTCATCAGGACTCAATCAAAGTTCTACGAAGATTAGCAGAGGGAGGACACAAGGTCTCCAAACAAAAACTACAGTATTGTCAACCACAGGTAGATTACCTAGGAAGACAAATATCACAAGGAACGGTTGGCATTTCACCTTCTCAACTGGAAGGTGTCAGCAAAGCTCCAAGTCCACGAACAGTCGGCGAAATGATGACATTTTTGGGAATGACAGGTTTCAATGCAGACTGGATTGAAAACTATGCGGAAAAAGCAGCACCACTTAAAGAACTAATAAAAGAAACAGGAAACCAGTCGTTAAAAGCAGTGTTAAAATGGACAACAGAAGCTAAAATAGCTTTTGAAACACTAAAACAGGAAATGCAAGTGGCACCAACTTTGGCATTGCCAGACTATGACAAACAATTTTACCTGTATGTAGCCAACAGAAAAAACATGTACGCATCAGCTGTACTAATGCAAGAAACCTGTGTAGGACGACGAAAGCAAGCCATTGCTTATTACAGCACTAAACTAGACAATGTGGCCCAAGGCTGGCCACCATGTTATCAAGGTCTAGCAGCAGTCTACTACGCTTATGAAAAAGCGTCAACCATAACAATGGGTTACCCGGTAACAATACAGACCCATCACAAAATCACGGAACTGATAAATCAAGGAAAGTTTGTGATGACTCAGGCAAGATGTTTACAGTACATGCCATTGTTAACATATCCAGATGTAACAGTACAAAGGTGTGCAACGAACAACCCTGCTGACATGGTACCTCTGGACTGTGAAGGAGAACCACACGATTGTCTTGCAGAAACAATGAAATTCACAAGACTAAGACCCGATTTAGAGTCAACTCCGATAATGAACGCGGAAGTCACTTATTTTGTTGACGGGTCATGTTTCAGAGATCATCTTGGAAACCATGCAGGTTATGCTGTGGTTAAACAAGTAGGAGACAATTTTGTAACAGTCAAAGCAGAAAAATGTGAGCAACCATGCTCTGCCCAAAAGGCAGAACTAAAAGCATTGACAGAAGCATGCAAATTAGCAAAAGGAAAAGTAGCAAACATATTCACAGACTCGGCTTATGCCCATGGGGTGTGCTATCTGTTTGCTGCTGTTTGGAAACAAAGAGGTTTCAAACGAGCAGACGGCAGTCCAGTATTACATCAAGAACAGCTGAAAGAGCTGATTGCATCGATGATGCTGCCATCAAGACTGGCAGTGATCAAATGCAACGCCCATCGTAAAGGTAATGATTTAATCATTAAAGGGAACAACGCCGCAGATGAGGCAGCAAAACTAGCGTCTAAGTGTCAGATGGCCATCTTGGCACCAGTGGTCACCTTGGAACCAATGGTGACACCAGAAGACATCATTTTGATGCAGCAGGAAGCAGGTGCAAGTGAGCACGCTCTCTGGGCGCAGAGAAGTGCGACAATGAGTGAAAGTGGTTTGTGGAGATCACAAAGTGGACATTTAGTTGCACCAGTAGCATTGTTGACAATGTTGGTTTCAGAAGCACATGGTTTGGATCACTGTGGTAGAGGGAAAGTGATGGAGAAGTTGAAAAAGCAAAGTTATTGGTCGCCTTACATGCAAGCAATGGTGGATGAAATCTTGAGCCAATGTGAAATATGTGCAGAAAACAATGTACGAAAAGGCATAAAATCACCGATTGGTCACATTCCGGTCCCTGAGGGACCCTTAAACATCTTGTGATAGATTATGTTGACATGATAAAGCCAGTGCAAGGAAAAAGGTACATGTTGGTGGTGATCGATCGGTTCAGCCGATGGGTTGAAGCAGTCCCATCAAAGACATTGGGAGCTGATACAGTGATCAAGTTTCTGACAAGAGAGGTGATTCCGAGATTTGGCATCCCATCAGAAATCAGTTCGGATAATGGTTCAGCGTTTATCCAAAAGGTGTTAAAAGGTGTTTTGTCAAAGCTAGGAATTAAACAACACTTTGGAGCAGTCTATCACCCGCAGAGTCAGGGTATTGTTGAGAGAATCAATGGGACTTTGAAAGCTAAGCTGAATAAAATCTGTGCTTCTACTAACCTAAACTGGGCTGATGCTTTGCCGCTTGCACTAATGAGCTATCGCATGCAGATGCACCGCAGCACACATTTAACCCCGCATGAAATGCTAACAGGCAAAATGATGCCAGTGCCCGAATGGAGGCTTCCATTCAAAGGCCCGGCACTTGAACAGCTACAAACAGAGTTGAAAGCATATATGGATCAACTAACTGCTATCCATAGAGCTATCTATCTGCAGGAAAAAGCCAGAAGTTCCTGTCCAGAGTCGGTGGTGAAGAGACCAGTCGAACCAGGAGACCTGGTGTACGGGAAGGTGTTCAGACGTAAATGGAACAGCTCGAGATGGGACGGACCATTTGAGGTCAAACGAGCAACCGCAACCGCCGTCCAAGTAAAGGGGAGTGATACGTGGTATCATTTGACTCATTGTACTAAAGTACACGCTAGAGACACTGTGAAGCCAGACATTGTGAAGCCAGACAATGGAAAAGACTGTGAACAGAAAGTTTGCAGCAATGAAACTGGTATTAATGACATTTCACCTGTGGATGTTGGCAGAAGTGGTGAGCCTAACAACAGCGAGGCCGGAGATGAACTCTCACAGCCTGCAGACGGCACCACAGCATCAGCCAACGTCAGCTCAACCACGAGTGGAACGAGCAACGAGTAATGAGGGTCGAGACGATCGACATGCAACCATGAAATGTGGGACTTCGGTCTATAAAGGGAAATCCACCTTTGCAGGAAAAGATAAGTACAACACAACGTTAATGTTTTTGAACAAGTACACACCAGTGTTTTTGCCAGCTGAACTGAAGTTAATGACTCATCTAGGTCTTAAAGAACACTTAAGAGAAAAAACAAAAAGGTTGCGCAAGAAAAGAGAGACCCATGCTGAATTCAAATGGAAAGCAACGGTAACCGATACAGGATTTCGTACAAAATTAGATACGGAGTTTGAGGTGAACATTTATTACAATGATCAAAAATTGTGTGGAAAAAGTGTCAAAAAGGTATATACAGAATATGGGATAAATCAGTGCTCACTTATTCTGTACATAAAGGATGATGGTTTTGAGGTAGAAATAGAAATAGAATCCCACAGGGATCCCGAGGACAATTATAAATATAACTTAACAATGAAGAATCTACAAAACCACAATGTAGTATCAGGAAGTGGTGATTTAGAACGAATAGGAAATAAGGAGTTAAACGCTACAGTCCAAATGTTTAATGACCGAATTAGGATACATGTGGAGCCAGACAGTGATGAATATGACTTGGTTGAAAGAAACGTGATTATCTCTAGAGTACTGCAAAAAAGTGACAGACGAAGGATGTGTAATTCTCATGCTAATGTAAGTCATCAATTATCAAGTCAAAATCAAGAAAACATTAATTGTAATATGACTGTTTGGAATGCAGATTGTGGATGGATTATTGAAGCAAATGTAATAGCTTTCCGGATTAACAAAACATACGAGTTGAAATTCGAAGACGTCACCTCGAGTGGAAAAATAGATTCAACTATATTATTTAACTTACCGAAAAAAGAAGCTTTACTAGAAGATGTAAATTGTTTTGCCCCAACAACTATGGCTACTAGAACTACAGTAGAAGTGAAGAAAATGACTATCCCTAGTGGAAATGTGACTTTACCTACTTCAGTCACCAAATTAGGACAAAATAAATCGACAACTTTAACGGAAAAGACATTAACGGTCACATCAGCGTCTAAATTTTTAAATAGCACAATACAAATTTCAAATTCGTTCCCAGTTGATATTACAGAGGTAAATACAAGTAAAATGGAAGTGCAACCTACAGAGGTTGCTAGAGACTTGGTCAACGCAAAACCTACGGTGATTCGACCTGAGAACATAACTGAACCTCCAACAATTGTTATAACTAAAACAAATCTACAGACAATAGTTTCAAATACAATTAAAACCACAAAGGAAGTTTTAAATACTACTAAACCCTCACTAATAAGATTAATTACAAAGGCACCTCCTTCGGTTGAGGTAACATCAGATCAGGACAAGAACCTAATATTAGAATTCGCAGAACTAGATCCAAAACAGTATGGATGCTCTGAAAAGGAAGGATGTGAAGATTTCTCTGAAGGTTTAGATAAATTTTATGAAAAACAAAATCCAAAAGTAGCTATGCCAAAAGCAATAAATAAATTACAGGATATTAAATGGCATGGAATCAGACCAAGGGGTGATCCTTTATGGCAAAGAGCCATACGCAATACATGGTATAGCTGGTCATGGTATACAGCAAGAGAGTTAACCAAAAATGATTGCTTAATCTGTACTGCTGCTCCGGGAGCAGTTCCTATGGTTATTCCAGAAAAATACACGTCAAAAGAATGTGCATTTGTACAACGTGAAAAATGTAGGAATGGTGAGTTCACTTCAAGAGAAGACGCAGTGTCATTCTTTAAATTACCTATGTGTGGTTTGGGTTGCAGACTCTTATATGGTTCAAGAAATTCTCATCAATACTTAGAAAAGTGGAAAGGGTATAAATTAGAATCATTGTGTGCAGAATTTAACATTAGTACTACAGATAATGTTCCACCTACTGATTATGAAATAGATTATGATGCAGACTACGAATGTTTCGTCAGTGGAGGTTTTGAGGACAATGAAGGAATCAATGTAGGAAACACCACTGTAAAATGTAATGTAACTTGGGTGTTATCCTGGTTTAAGCATGCAAATGTAACACCAGTGTTTGCTACAAAGCCCGTTTGGTTTGAAAACCCAGATTTTATAGAAGAGGACTGTAAAAATATAATTATGACTATTCCCAAACTTTTCTTTTTAGGAGATCAAACGTATCCAGTGGCAGACAGTTACTGGATGTGTGGTGACGACATGCTAATGAACACCTTACCACTTAAGTGGGTAGGGCTCTGTGCATTAGTACGAATGAAGGTACCGCTAACTTTAGTGTATGAAGGGGTAAAAGAATTAGCTCAGACAGAAATAGGTAAAAATAGGTCTCGTCGGAGTCTAGACGATTATGGACTAAATGAAGGAGTTTATTTAGATCTTATTGGTCAACCAAGAGGAATTCCAGATGAATTTAAAGCGCAGCATGAAATTAAAGCAGGTTTTGAGTCTATCTTACCTCAAATTACTATTAATAAAAATGTTGAATGGATAAATTACATTTACTATAATCAGCAAAGGATGATAAATTTCACGGTAGAAGGATTTATGGCACTGGGAGACCAATTACATGAAACAAGTAGAATGACAATACAAAACAGACAAGCCTTAGATTGGCTTTTAGCAATTAAGGGAGGTGTTTGTCACATGTTCGGTAATCAGTGCTGTACATACATTCCCATGAACACAGCTCCTAAAGGTTCGTTTAGGGCAGTAATGGTAAAACTTATGAAACTTAAAGAAGAAGTAAAAGAGAATGCTGGTAGAAACAACTGGTCGTGGAAAAGTCTGGAAGAAATTTTAGGGGAATGGGGCGCTTTAGCCGCTAAAACAGGACTAATTTTGGTGATAACGCTGATTGTAATCTTTTTGTTTGTGTGTTGTGTTGTGCCTATTTTGAAAAGGTGGATTGTGGGAACGATGTATAGATGGATGACATCAGGCAGCAGCCATCGAAAGGGCTGATATCCCGGCCGCCTGGACACGTCTATGGACTCACACGTATGCTACAGACTCATTCCAAATGGAAAGGAGAACCCGTGATCGAGACGGACTCTCTTGTTTTGCTATGTGTCCATGGACTCATTCAAACCAAGCACACGAACTGAAGACTGACTAATCCTATTAACCTTGTTTAAGTTACTCAATCTAAGATTAAATGAATAAAATATAATACAATAAAGCCTAAGTAGATAAGGTAGCACAGGCGGCCGGTTAGTTTAATCTATCATAACATTATATTTTAACGTTCGTTTTAGTATTATTTCCGTATCAGTATTATTAGCAAGATAATTTGCATATATATACATATATATTCCATGTATTTCACATGTTGTTTGATTGTTGGGTGTATATGTTAAATTCTATTATGTTATGTTTTTGAATGACAAGTGGTGGATTGCATTGCGAGTAGCATGGCTGATTTCCAACTGATGCCGGTCGACCTGGCTGGCGGATGCTCGATGGGGAACCGAGATCCATGGGAGAGTTTTTTCCCCTGAGAACAGTACATGAATAAGTGCCAACAACGGGGTTTTTCGCTTCCATATTAGCTGGATTGATGCCAATGTGAAAGCAATGACTATTTTGTCTGTCTCTCTCTCTCTCTCTCTCTCTCTCTCTCTCTCTCTCTCTCTCTCTCTCTCTAGATTATTGAAATGTGTTATTGATTGTAATCTGCACTTATTACAAGTCATTGTTGATCGACACTTATGTGGGCACCTTGATTACATTAGTATATTATCCATTGGTTGTGTAAGCAATTGCATTTCTAGATGTGTGTTATCATTACAGCTAAGCTTGATTAGTGTGGAGTCAGATTTTCTCTTTATACGATGTTTAGTCTATGTACTTTAGTATATAGAGGGTTCCTTAGGAGTGTTACGTAAATAACGTAACAAGGGAGGATGTGTAGGGTTTGGAAAACATCTGAAGTCTGTGTGTCCTGCCAGCGAGGCGAAGAGAGCAGAAGTCCAGAGTATGACCAGGGCATGACATCCTGTGTGACCCAAACAGAGGTCAACTGACAAGATAAGGTTGTCTGTTTTTCAACGTTTGTGGAACTGTTCCCAGAAATAAGACCAATGTCCGCCAAAGGAGGCTGGAAGCACGTGGACACTGCTGGGTCACGGCACGGACCAATGGATGCACGTAGAATCTTATTTGTAACACACGCCCATCTGTGTCATATAAAATCCATGTACACTATGTTGTGTCAGAACCCTAGCTCACACCCGTTCATACGTGCTGAGGAGGTAAAGCCTGAAATAAATGGGTTCCCAGTTGGCAAGCAGAAAGACCTCGTTTTCCCGTGTCATCATTCTTTTATATAGTTTAACAGTTAGAAATCCTCCACAGGACTTTGCGCTTAATTCTTTTACCCATGTAGCTAAATGTATTATTTTATCAGGGTCTTGCTGTTCAACGAATTTCCAGTCCTTACTCTGGAGCTGTTTCAACGTTTTACTTTGTCCTTTTCCCATTTTTATAAATTTGGTCCAGTCCTGTAACACATGGGGCTGGGATATTTACACCGTGGGGTAACAATAAAAATACCTCTCAGGGGCGGATCGAGGATTTTTCAAAGGGGGGTGCGCACCTAAGGGTCATAGGGTCAAGGGTCATGGGGTCGAGACAATGTGAGGCTAAATGACAAAGAATGCCATCTTTACTCTTTCACACTACCCTAATTATTCATCTAAGGGTTTTTTAATTGATAATAAATAAATAAATAAATCTCATGCTTTTTACAGCATGCACAAGGTTAAAAAGTAGTTTGAAGAAAAAATTATCCTTATCAACAATTAATCAAACAAATATTTTCTTTATTTCCAGAAATTATATTTATACAGAAAATGAAATAAAAAGATAAAGGAGTTTTAAAAATATACATGTATTTTAACAATATATTTTAACCATATAAACTATATTAAGAAAAAAAAATACTTAGAAAGACCCAAGGACTTAAGAACAGTGTGGTATAGTTCAAGTGATAAAAGATTTTTTAACATATTTTAACAAGACAAACCATGTTGAGGAAAAAAAATATTTAAAGTAAGTTAAACCAATGAACATGTAGGGTGAAGTTAAGCCATAAGCCTATAATAGAACTGTAAGACTTAACAAAGAATATTGTTCTCTTTTACAACACCTTTAACTTTATGATGACGATGATAATGGGTTTATGAATGTCAACCCTCTAGGATGCTTCTGGGCAAATATGTCTATGATTTTGTTGATGTCTAAATGAATGTCCTTGTGGACATACATAAGTAGCAAAGCCACAAACCTTTTCTGTCCCATTGTTGACCTCAGCAAAGTTTTCACTGCTTTAAGGCCTGAGTTAGCACGTTCCACAGAAGCACTTGTAAAAGGTATAACTGACAGAAGGTGAAGAATCATAAAAATGTTTGGGTAGCACTTCATATTTGTTATCCTTAGAATTTCAGGGAGAGAGCTGGGTTTTTCCACTGATGATGACCACTTTGTGTGCCACAACTTCACTTCCTGCTTGAATGTTGATCCTGATGGTAGATCATCTTTATATGATGTAAAGATCTCTTTCTCATCGTTCATCATAGGCAAGTTGCTTGGCAATAGTTTTAAGCCTAGTATGTTTTCATAAAGGAGACCATTCTTAGTTTTAACAATAAAACGCATGTGGCACTAAAAGGTTTAAATCAGACAATACACACTACACAATAACTACTGTATGGGTGTCAATGTCCACTATTTTTTTTACTTTACACTGTTTTTTTCATTACTTTTCAAAAACTGTGCAACAAAAATGTATTTTTAAACTTTCCCGTTACTGGAAAAAGTTTTCCTGAAATTGCACTACTTTACAACTTTACACAACTTGTGAGAACTCAATGTTTTTTCATTATCAAAATTTTCTAACGATCATCATACCTTTTTTCTGTGGGGAGAATATAAGATTAAGGTTGATCCATACTCCAATCTGGAAGGTGGCGGTAATGCACCTAAAAGTTGTTTGCCAACCACTATTAAAAAAGAGAAGAAGAAGAAGTAGTCGTAGAAGAAGAACAGGCTCGTCACTGCACGCTGTTATTCAAGATGACCACGACCGGTGCGGCAGAGAGTGATGGATTAATTAGTGATAGTGATGGAGTTTCATGGATTTATCATCATCATCTGAGAGCGATTTGGAATATATAGAAGACTTTCTTGACAGCAACCTGATTTTTGACAAAATCCAGCCCAGTTTGAGGCAAGGAGACCAAAAAGGAACGATGTGAGTTGAATCTGTGTGCTGCGGCAGCCATCTCCTTATTTTTGTGATGTTTTTCCACTCTTAACCGATGTATTGCAACATCAAACTGCCATGCACGTGGGCATTGTTGCTTCAACAATAGCTCTCGAAAATTTCAATGGTGACGTCCTCTGGAAATCCGAAATAATTGTTGTTTATCGCAGCTGTAGGAGTACAATGCCTCTGCTAAGAAACAACACAGGATGTGACGTCAGGCCGCCATTACTGCCCATATTTGGGCACTAAATGCCGCCCGCAGTATCGGTGATTGCGACGACAATTTATGCCGCGCCGGTGTCACAGTGCGTTTTAAATGAAAGGTACTGGCTCTTAATCGTAATTCTATGAAGGATGTTTAAAATTTCGGGCTCTTTAAAAAAATACTTTTGGTCTCCAAAAGGGGGGTGCGCGCGCCCCCTGCGCCCCCGCCTGAATCCGCGCCTGCCTCTTGTGGTAATTCTTACTTCAACTCCTTCGAGCAGAAAATTCTTGCTAGACCTCCACAAAAGGCTTATTACTTACAATCCCACTGTTTTTAAATGAAAATTAAATACCTAGTGTAATTCCCCCTCAAGTCGAAATCACAAAACCAAGTCATTCTTAAAGTTACGGGCTTTAATTACACAAGGAGCATGATAGTGTGCCGTGAGAACTGTTTGATATACAGACAGAAAGCAAATAAAAACAAATTATTTCAGTGTAAAGACATCAAAGAAACAACGCGACCATACATACATGGCGCAACAGAAATTTGTCACGTTACATCTTTACGGTCAAACAAAGATAACAGTAGCAAACATAAATGTACCTCATTGGCCGCTTTCCCTTGAGAGAAAATTAGAAATCTTCTGTCCTTCAATGCACTTTGCACTTTATCCAATCTTCTTTAATTAGTATTGCACAGTCTTAGCCAGAGGAATCAACGAGGTGTCTGCCTGCTAGCTTGGTCCAGAATATTCTTAATCAACAGGTAGCAACACTCAAAAAAGGTAACACCCCGTCAACACGCGGCAGCAAACTTTAATTCCCCCATTAATTAAGACATGTTCCCCCATGTCAAAACAAACAATATACGTGAAATACATGAAATTAGGCCTTTGATATTAAACTATTTCTACTAGAAATGTATGTATTTATGAGCTTTGTATTTTTGACCTAATATTTATTAATCTATTATTTATTTATTTATTCTGACTTCGATGGCAGCTACAACTAGTGGTATTTAATTGTCCAGTCATACAAACAAGCACACACTGCATACTTTAATTTTGTAGGACTCTGCCACCCTCAATTTACACGGCCCTTTAAATGGACGCCGTTATCCTTTTTTATTTACACAGACCTTTTGGGCTCTGTCACCCCTTCGATTCACAGACCTTTTGGGCTCTTTTACCCGTTTGAGTACCTATCAGGTACCTAGGATTATAGAGTTTGACTTAGTGACCCTCAGTCACTCGCTCACACTTTTAAATAAACTCCACTCACCACTGCTTTGAATCCTCCCTCGGAATTCCCGTCAACAGTCAGATACCAGGAGGCAAGATGGACTAGGCCCTTGAAAAAGGATCTGAATGCAGTGGCCACTGACTTTCACCTGGTTCACCTCAACCCCCTGAATTCTCCGGTATATTGGGATCCGGCTCGAAGGACCAATTAAATGTCAGGTACAAACACCTAAAACATTCATTAAACAAACACAAGGAGGAGAGACAACAGGAAAGTTAGTTTTCATCTTGCAAGGAGAGCTTACGGAAACGGAGATGCTTAATACAGATCTCCTACTCGCTCTAAAGCAAACTCTGTCGCCTCCTCTCTTTTTATCCCTGGTTACATTGTCATAAGCAAAACACTCTGTGACCTTTGAGATAATACCAAGCAGTCCACACAGTACAGTTATGTGTAAGCACTCCTGTTCCTCCTTGCACAGTGCATAACAGTTTCAGACATATTTAGAAAAAAACTTATTATCATCACAACATATTTCTCTGCTTTCTGCAACGATAAAAGAGAGAGAGAGAGTAAATCAATACACATACATAGTAAAATAAAATAGTAACCACTGGTCTATATATTCCAGCAAATATATGATTAAAACAATAAACACAAACACTGTAATGAGAGAGACATCAGTCACATGAAATACACTTTAATTTCTGACTAACTAAAACCTTAAAACTTATTAGTAGTAAAGAGTATATACATGATAAATGCAATGAACATAGTAAATAACATAAAATATGCAGAAAATAGTAAAAATTATTCTATCACACATGCACATTTGTGGCCTGCTGGGGGTCATTTAGCTGGATTCTGGCAGTGCTCCTCCTGTTCCTCCTTGCACAAAGGTGGAGGTAGTGGTCCTGCTGCAGGGTTGTTGCCCTCTTACAGCCTCCTCCATGCCTCCTGATGTACTGGCCTGTCTCCTTGTAGCGCCTTCATGCTCTGGAAGCTACGCTGACAGACACAGCAACCCTTCTTGCACAGCTCGCATTGATGTGCCATCCTGGATGAGCTGCACTACCTGAGCCACTTGTGTGGGTTGTAGACTCCATCTCATGCTACCACTAGAGTGAAAGCACCACTAGCATTCAGAAGTGACCAAAACATCGACCAGAAAGCATAGGAACTGAGAAGGGGTCTGTGGTCACCACCTGCAGAACCACTCCTTTATTGGAGGTGTCTTGCTAATTGCCTATAGTTCCCACCTGTTGTCTATTCCATTTGCACAACAGCATGTGAAATTAAATGTCAGTGTTGCTTCTGAAGTAGGCAGTTTGATTTAATAGACGTGTGATTGACTTGGAGTTACATTGTGTTGTTTAAATGTTCCCTTTATTTTTTGAGCAGTGTATTTAAATGTTCCTCCCTCTAGAGCCTAGGAGTGTACTCTAGCTGGGTTCCCTGAACACAAAGTCCTCCAGGTTACATTTATGAAACTATTCAGTTCGACTACATCATCTGTAAAGTAAAGAATCCTGGCATAGTCTGTCATGGTTTTTATATGTTTTGCCCACATGCAGACACAATACGGAAGACAATGCGCAGTTTAAGATGTTTATTTTAAGTTCAGATTACAGAGATCAATTCTGCTGATGGGATCTGTCGAGGTCTGAACGTAAGTGCTGGAGAAACTGTGGGGAGAAAAGGAGAATGGTTAAGAGAAATTGAACCAGAGAGAAATCTCCAGAAGCCTATCCGCTTACCATTTAGTTGGGTAAACCTAACCAGGAAAGTAGTGACAAGGGAACTCTGAGACCGAATGCTCACGGTGGATAGCTGGTGGTTAGCGGCTGGAGGGTGGACTGTTGGTAAGTCGGCAAGGGATCTGGAGCGAGCCACGGCAGGCAGGAGTGACAGATGGAGCAACCAGAGTGCGGAGGAACCAGCAGAATCCAGGGAAGGGAACCTCAGGCCCGGCTTGGTATCAAGGGAGTAAGAGGGGGAATGCCAGAGCAACATCTGAGCTTCAGGGATTCTTAGGAGCTGGTTCGTCGAGCGAGACGTCAAGGCGGGTGAGTAGTCCAAACAAAAACTAAGAAAAAGCAGGAGATCCAAAATTAGTCAGTGATAGGGTTATTATAAATAACCCAGTTTATCCTAGAACAAAAAGCACACAACACAAGTTTTAGACTGTTTCTATAGAAAAGGACAGAGAATAAACCCAGACGGAGAACTGTACTCCCTGACAGTCTGAGATCGTCTGTGCCGGATCATCTCTGTCCTTCTGCCTTTATTATCACACATCAAAGAGGGGGTCAGGAGGATTGGGTCAGGATATTTCAGGAATTTACATAATGGGGGTTGTAAGGGTCAGGAGGTTAAAAGCAAAGAAGGAAACAATTGGAATTGCAGATGGTGATTTCTCACCAGCTTCATGCACAGCTGGATAAGGCAAGGCATTCCTTATCTGGGAAGACCATTTGTTCTCCCTGTCTAAGGTTAAAAAACAACAGAGCCTTCCTGTCAAACTCTTAAAACAAACCAAATACCTGTAACTTGATAGAAATAAAATGATTACATTCACATTTTCCTTACAGTCAGATTTCAGAGATACGAAAAAACTCACAAATTCAGGTTTCCAAGATCTGGTCAGAGGCCAAGTCGTACCACGACTGGGTAAGGCTCTGGCCTCTTCCATCCGTCTGAGTCTTCCTTAAGATGCCAGTGAGCACTGCTCCAAATGAGCCGCAGGTGTGGGCCACGCCCCCCAGCCAACTAGAACCACCTGTGTAGCAGAGTTAGAACACCGACCAAACAGAGAACCCTGACATAGTCCTGTTTAAAATGTTCTCCACAGAAGGTGATCCAATGTAGGGTGCCATTGCCGTTATAGTGTTCCCCAGAGTCGTATTAGCACCTTGTACATATATGCCAATTGCTCTGCCATCGCAACCAGATCCAACGATGCCCAGGGAATCTAATTGGCCATATTTCTTTTTACCAGGCTAGGTAAGTGTGTAATCATTAAATAAACCTAGCTTTAAAAAAAACTACCAGCACAGAGTTTGTTGAACTCAATTCGGATGCATTTTGACCAGGGCACCTATTAGTATTTTGTGTTGTAGAATGGTTAAATTAATATTCTGTCAGGTGACTGCATGTGGAGTAGTTCCCAACTACCTGTTTTTCCATTAATATTTTATAAAATCGTTTTAACCCTCAACTTACCATACATGATTAGTGTCAGGTCTAAGCACCTAGAACATTATAAAACAAGGGAAAGAAAGACAGAAAGACAATTAGTTTGGTTTTACACGCGGGGAGAGTAGCTGAGACAGCACAGTTACAATCTCCAAACTACTCTGCCGGTCTCAGCGTTCTCCTCGATTTTATTAAGTTTGGGGCGTTTCCCTAGTTACATGACTGAGGCTGTACTGAAGGGTGGGAAACAGATAGTTACAGCCTCAGTTGTCAACAAAGATACACAGCTGAGCAATCACGTCCAGTCAGCACATAATCTTGTAGCTGAGTCTTCTTGTTTCAGGAAGCGAAGAAACAGAGTGTCTTCTGTTTTTTTGCACAGACATGATTAAGCTATCATCTGAGTAATATGATTATATCAGAAGCTTACATTACTACATCATAACAAGATAAATCGGTTAATGAAGTATAAACATTAATCCCAACATTTCCCCCCTGTTTATGGTGTATAATGTCAGATAAAAAATACCATTACAATTTTCACTAAACAGCCACTTCATCGACGATTTTCGGCTGCTAGATCATGGAGTAACAGCAACATTATCACGTACACTCGGAGGGGTTGTGAGTTTACACCTGGTCGACAAATAAAGTTTCTATGTTACAATTGTCTTCTTCTTCCTGGTCATCTGCATAGTCACTGGGAGCCAAAAGAGGATAATGTTCCTGCAGAGGAGCTATTGCAGTTGTTATTAACTGCTGTGTTAAACCTCGAAGACATGGAATGTAGCAGCACCCTCAAAGGGTCAAGATGGCGGCAAACACAGCTGTGGACACAAGTACTGATGAAATAAGGGTGCGATATTTTCCAAAAACATCCAACCATGAGTCCCATATGGACGTGTCCACGCTGGAATGCTCCTTCATTTTACCATTCAGTGACCGTAGGCCTTCGAGGGCGACAGTGAGACTGCCGTCTGAGGCTGTGTTGTTTGGAATAAAAAGTACAACATTGCTCACCAAAAATTGCACAGACTCCTCCTTTTTCCGCCAGTAACATATCTAGAGCAATTCTATTCTGAAAAGCCATGAGTGAAGTCGCAGCCAATTGTCCAAGTACTGCTTCAAAACCACTCTGTGTCAATTTTCCTAGTCGTTGCACATTGTAATGAAAGTAATTTATTCTGTCCACATTCTTGTTGATAGCACACCACCAGCACAATGCTGATTCAAACCCTTGATTTACTAATTTGTATTCGTCTGGTACCCCTCGTGGGACCCCTATGGCATCTATATATGTGGGGTTGCCAGCTGCTTGCCATGAGATGTCTCTCTTTGCTCTAAAACTCCACTTTTGTGGTAAAGCCCTTGCTACTTGCATCATTAGTTCCGTGACAGTCGGGGTATACTTTTACAGGTAACAGGAGAGAGACTAAACCACATGTTCCTGATACATTTCTAGGTAATTTATCAAACAACCTATCATCTCCACACTACCACCAGACGTCCGCTCTAGAAACAGGGGGAAAATGGCGACTGACTGTGACTATAGTTTTACACCATGTTGAGGTCAAATTTCCAAACTTCTGTCCAGCATTGGTCATATTAATGCAGGTGAAATTACTAGGAGCGATTTTGTTCGAGAACAAGGGTTTTTGTTTTTGTGCTGTAGCCAAAGGGTAAATTTTGTCCCATCGTGAACAGTTGGTAGTTGGAACAGTTTTGTTCATTACCTCTAGTAAACATTCAGCATCAATTACTGCTGGAACAACTTGGAGTAGCGGCCTGGGACCCACACACACTACGCAGCTTTGTCCAGACATGTTAGCAGCTTGCTCTACCATTAACAGCCAGTTGTTTGTTTGTCTTGAGACTCCTGTTGTGACCTGAAACCATTCATTGGTAGTAAGGGGGCTGTTTATTATTAAGGGTATCATCTCTGAATCTGTTTTGGGTCCCCGTGTGAGTGTTCCTTCCTCCAAGATTTTGTTATTCATTTTGTTTACATTGAAGGCAGTTACATTAGGACAAAATCCTAAGCGAACACAAGGGTCCTGTTCGTGTTCTCTCCAAATACAAAGCATTTGACAAGGAGGATTTATGTATTGACCGGAGGATTCAGGTTTTTCTGGCAGTGGTTCACTAGTTGTATTGAATGTAAAAATTAAATCTTTTCCTGCTAGATGCATAGTCTATTTTGGTTTCTACCAGATTGAAGAAACACGATTAGCAGTAAAAGGGTATTCATTTTGCCTCTTTAGTGTAATACCGCTTAATGTGTCATTCAAGCTGAATTCCTCTACTTGGTTCCGTATCCTCTTGTTCTTCACCGACTTTCGGATCTTCCCGACTCTAGATGTCTGAGTCCACCCTATTATCGGACTGGTAAGTACTTCCCCTACTTGGGTGAATGCCAGTGTTTCCTCTTAATGCTTTCGATCAGCACCCAGTCCCCTGGTTCCACTAACTGGATCTCTCTTGAGACACAGAGGGAAACTCATCCGTGCTGTGCAGTTTCTGTTTTTCCAACATTTTTCTCATATAACCTGCTAAGTCAGTTTCTTCTTTCAGTTCTTATTCATTCTTAAAATATGCCAGTCTGTATATCCTGCCAAACAATGTCCCATAGGGGGTTAAACCTGCTGATGTTGTAATATTATAGTGTAGCTTGACCAGGTCTAGACACTGAGTCCATGGTCTTCCTGTTTCTTCCATGCACTTTTTAGTCTGTTTTTCAATGTCCACAAGTCCTGCGCTTTGAGGGTGATATGAACAATGATTCTTTAAGTCTATGTGAAAGCACTGTCCTATCTTTTTGATCACCTGGTTTACAAAATGAGTGCCATTGTCACTGTAGATTTTTTCTAGTATACCATATCTAGGTATAATGTCTTTGCACAAAGCTTTAGCTACTGTTACTGCATCTGGGTGCTTTACTGAAAACAGTTCTATCCATTTAGAAAAGGCATCTATTATCACTAGACAATACTTTTTCCCTTCACTCTGATTTAATTAAATGAAATCCATGTGAATTATTTGAAATGGGTAGCTGGGAGATGGAAACTTGCCTCAGTTCACAGTGTGAACTGTTGAAAATGCATACTGACTCTGTGTAAATAGTGGCTCGTTTTCCTTTCATTAATTTGCAAGCCTCTGTGAGGGATACCAGTTCTGCAGCTTGTGCAAAGTAGTTTGATGGCAGTTTTTCTGCTTTTAAGACTTTTGTTGCTGTAACCACAGCTTAACCTGTCTGTGTTTTACCATAGTTGTCTTTTCTTGATGAGCCATCTATGAAAAGAGTTTGTCCCTCGGTTAAGGGTTGATCTCTTAGATCTGGTCTGGATTTAGTCAACTGTTCAGCTATTTGTTGACAGTCATGCTTGCTCTACCATTAACAGCCAGTTGTTTGTTTGTCTTGAGACTCCTGTTGTGACCTGAAACCATTCATTGGTAGTAAGGGGGCTGTTTATTATTAAGGGTATCATCTCTGAATCTGTTTTGGGTCCCCGTGTGAGTGTTCCTTCCTCCAAGATTTTGTTATTCATTTTGTTTACATTGAAGGCAGTTACATTAGGACAAAATCCTAAGCGAACACAAGGGTCCTGTTCGTGTTCTCTCCAAATACAAAGCATTTGACAAGGAGGATTTATGTATTGACCGGAGGATTCAGGTTTTTCTGGCAGTGGTTCACTAGTTGTATTGAATGTAAAAATTAAATCTTTTCCTGCTAGATGCATAGTCTATTTTGGTTTCTACCAGATTGAAGAAACACGATTAGCAGTAAAAGGGTATTCATTTTGCCTCTTTAGTGTAATACCGCTTAATGTGTCATTCAAGCTGAATTCCTCTACTTGGTTCCGTATCCTCTTGTTCTTCACCGACTTTCGAATCTTCCCGACTCTAGATGTCTGAGTCCACCCTATTATCGGACTGGTAAGTACTTCCCCTACTTTGGTGAATGCCAGTGTTTCCTCTTAATGCTTTCGATCAGCACCCAGTCCCCTGGTTCCACTAACTGGATCTCTCTTGAGACACAGAGGGAAACTCATCCGTGCTGTGCAGTTTCTGTTTTTCCAACATTTTTCTCATATAACCTGCTAAGTCAGTTTCTTCTTTCAGTTCTTATTCATTCTTAAAATATGCCAGTCTGTATATCCTGCCAAACAATGTCCCATAGGGGGTTAAACCTGCTGATGTTGTAATATTATAGTGTAGCTTGACCAGGTCTAGACACTGAGTCCATGGTCTTCCTGTTTCTTCCATGCACTTTTTAGTCTGTTTTTCAATGTCCACAAGTCCTGCGCTTTGAGGGTGATATGAACAATGATTCTTTAAGTCTATGTGAAAGCACTGTCCTATCTTTTTGATCACCTGGTTTACAAAATGAGTGCCATTGTCACTGTAGATTTTTTCTAGTATACCATATCTAGGTATAATGTCTTTGCACAAAGCTTTAGCTACTGTTACTGCATCTGGGTGCTTTACTGAAAACAGTTCTATCCATTTAGAAAAGGCATCTATTATCACTAGACAATACTTTTTCCCTTCACTCTGATTTAATTAAATGAAATCCATGTGAATTATTTGAAATGGGTAGCTGGGAGATGGAAACTTGCCTCAGTTCACAGTGTGAACTGTTGAAAATGCATACTGACTCTGTGTAAATAGTGGCTCGTTTTCCTTTCATTAATTTGCAAGCCTCTGTGAGGGATACCAGTTCTGCAGCTTGTGCAAAGTAGTTTGATGGCAGTTTTTCTGCTTTTAAGACTTTTGTTGCTGTAACCACAGCTTAACCTGTCTGTGTTTTACCATAGTTGTCTTTTCTTGATGAGCCATCTATGAAAAGAGTTTGTCCCTCGGTTAAGGGTTGATCTCTTAGATCTGGTCTGGATTTAGTCAACTGTTCAGCTATTTGTTGACAGTCATGCTTGCTCTACCATTAACAGCCAGTTGTTTGTTTGTCTTGAGACTCCTGTTGTGACCTGAAACCATTCATTGGTAGTAAGGGGGCTGTTTATTATTAAGGGTATCATCTCTGAATCTGTTTTGGGTCCCCGTGTGAGTGTTCCTTCCTCCAAGATTTTGTTATTCATTTTGTTTACATTGAAGGCAGTTACATTAGGACAAAATCCTAAGCGAACACAAGGGTCCTGTTCGTGTTCTCTCCAAATACAAAGCATTTGACAAGGAGGATTTATGTATTGACCGGAGGATTCAGGTTTTTCTGGCAGTGGTTCACTAGTTGTATTGAATGTAAAAATTAAATCTTTTCCTGCTAGATGCATAGTCTATTTTGGTTTCTACCAGATTGAAGAAACACGATTAGCAGTAAAAGGGTATTCATTTTGCCTCTTTAGTGTAATACCGCTTAATGTGTCATTCAAGCTGAATTCCTCTACTTGGTTCCGTATCCTCTTGTTCTTCACCGACTTTCGAATCTTCCCGACTCTAGATGTCTGAGTCCACCCTATTATCGGACTGGTAAGTACTTCCCCTACTTTGGTGAATGCCAGTGTTTCCTCTTAATGCTTTCGATCAGCACCCAGTCCCCTGGTTCCACTAACTGGATCTCTCTTGAGACACAGAGGGAAACTCATCCGTGCTGTGCAGTTTCTGTTTTTCCAACATTTTTCTCATATAACCTGCTAAGTCAGTTTCTTCTTTCAGTTCTTATTCATTCTTAAAATATGCCAGTCTGTATATCCTGCCAAACAATGTCCCATAGGGGGTTAAACCTGCTGATGTTGTAATATTATAGTGTAGCTTGACCAGGTCTAGACACTGAGTCCATGGTCTTCCTGTTTCTTCCATGCACTTTTTAGTCTGTTTTTCAATGTCCACAAGTCCTGCGCTTTGAGGGTGATATGAACAATGATTCTTTAAGTCTATGTGAAAGCACTGTCCTATCTTTTTGATCACCTGGTTTACAAAATGAGTGCCATTGTCACTGTAGATTTTTTCTAGTATACCATATCTAGGTATAATGTCTTTGCACAAAGCTTTAGCTACTGTTACTGCATCTGGGTGCTTTACTGAAAACAGTTCTATCCATTTAGAAAAGGCATCTATTATCACTAGACAATACTTTTTCCCTTCACTCTGATTTAATTAAATGAAATCCATGTGAATTATTTGAAATGGGTAGCTGGGAGATGGAAACTTGCCTCAGTTCACAGTGTGAACTGTTGAAAATGCATACTGACTCTGTGTAAATAGTGGCTCGTTTTCCTTTCATTAATTTGCAAGCCTCTGTGAGGGATACCAGTTCTGCAGCTTGTGCAAAGTAGTTTGATGGCAGTTTTTCTGCTTTTAAGACTTTTGTTGCTGTAACCACAGCTTAACCTGTCTGTGTTTTACCATAGTTGTCTTTTCTTGATTAGCCATCTATGAAAAGAGTTTGTCCCTCGGTTAAGGGTTGATCTCTTAGATCTGGTCTGGATTTAGTCAACTGTTCAGCTATTTGTTGACAGTCATGCTTGCTGCCGTCTTCCAGGAGTGGCATAAGTGTGGCTGGGTTCAAAGTGTCACTTTTAATGTTAGTGGGTGAAAAAGAATAAGTGTTGCAATAAACGGTTTATTGTAATCCGGCAACGCTAGAGCGGTGCTGGAAACTAAGGCCTGTTTTAGATCACAAAAGGCTTTTTCTTCTTCTGCCGTCCAGTTTAATTGTGCTGACATTCTCAATTTTTGTTCAAACATTAGTTTTTGTAGAGGCACTGCTATTTCCGCGTAATTTGGGATCCAGTGTCTGCAGTAGTTTTGTGTCACTGTTTGTTTTTAAAAAGCGACATTTGAGGGGAAATGCATTCTGTTAAACCTCTTTAGTTTTTTTTTTCTTTTCTGGCAAGATTATTCCTGCTACCGCGGTGCTTTGAGCATCCGAGTAGAGGTAATCCACTGTTATTGTTGCCGGTGTACACTTTTCAACTTGTTTTTCATAACCTGGGTCCGATCCTGGGCTGTTTTTTTTACCAGAGTGACATGCAGATCTGTTTCTGTCATTTCATCTTGTATTTTGCTTATAGCTTATCTCC
Source organism: Fundulus diaphanus (assembly GCA_037039145.1). Classification (NCBI taxonomy): domain Eukaryota; kingdom Metazoa; phylum Chordata; class Actinopteri; order Cyprinodontiformes; family Fundulidae; genus Fundulus; species Fundulus diaphanus. The sequence continues at coordinate 56,301,821 of CM073124.1, read as the reverse complement.
CTTCCTGTTTCAGGGCTGAGGCTGACTTAAGTGGAAGTGTGTTTGGGATCTCCAGAGTATAGTAATAGTGAGGATTTCCTGAACCCCTTTGCACAAGTACGTCTTCATGTTGTCTTTTTACCACAATGCTTCCATTTGCTGTGGGCACCAGGGCCAATCCTAATTGATACAAACCATCTCTGCCCAAGAGATTAACTGGGCAGCTGGGAATGTATAAGATTTGCTTTGGCATTTTTTTTTTCCTCGGGGTCGTCCAGAGTTACTGGAGTGGTGACTGGGGCCCTATTAGTGGCTCCACTTGCATTTCTGACCAGAATGGTTTCATCACTGAATTTACACAATCTCTAGAGATGTGTCCCACCTGTCCATACTCCCAACATTTATTTGATAAGTAAGGACGACCGTGGAATCTTCTTCTCCCTCCTCGGCCTCTGCCTCTGCCTCTGTTATCACCATGGGCTCTATGGCCTTGATAAAACATTTCTTCTTCTGAGAGGAAGGTGCCTGACTTTGTTTTAATTTTTTGTCGTTCTTTATCTTTATTCATGGAGTGCATGATTAATGTCGATTTACCCATTGCTGTATTGCGTTACTTGAACCTGCATGCAGAGTGTTCTTTAACTGCTGCTGATAGGGACTTTGGGCGTTTTGATCCTCATTCAGACCTGAATGCATTTTGAACACAGCGGTCATCCTTACTTGGTATTCATCAAAACTTTCATCTGGTTTTTGTTTGGTTCTTCCTATTTTTATTTTAATATGACCTTGCCCTACGGGCCCTGTTTCATTATTTTCCTGCCTACAAAACATTGTCCTGCCTTCCTCCTTCTTCTTATTTCTTTGCCCTTCTTCTCTGGATTTTGCTACTTTTCCCACAATTCTAAATCCTCCCATCCTTCCTTTTTTGTTTTTATTATTTTTGCACTTTTTTTTTAATTTGTCTTTTAATTCTGCAATTTTTTGGGAATTGAGGCCTCCCTCAAATCCGTATTTTTCTATCCATTTGTCTAAGTGTTCAATTTTATCGGGATCCCTGACTTGCACAAATTTCCAGTCGCTGCATATTAATCCTTCTCTTTATTTGCTCGAGCTTTTTCCCATTTTGAATCAATTTGGTCCAGTGTGTTAACACCTAGGGTGTTCGAAAACACGGGTTTGTTTTTCAGCAGGACAATACTAAAAACTATTGTGGTAATTTCTGCTTCAATCTTTTCAGGTGAGAAATTCTTGCCTTTGCATCCACAAAAGTCGTACTTTTCCTGCTGTTTTAGTATGGAGCAATAGAACCTAGTGGTTATATTGTTCCCAATCACACTATCAGTCACACTTTTAAGGCCTATTTACCTGAACTAGTTCCACTTCTTTTATAGACGAAAAATATCCTACTTTTACCACAGACGGTTTCGGGGGCCTGCTCCCCTGGTAGGAGTTATTTAGCTCTATATTATTGCCTGAACAGAGTCTAGAATCCCTCAGGTCTTTTTCTTTTATAGACGTAAAATATCCTACTTTTACCACAGACAGTTTTGGGGGCCTGCTCCCCTGGTAGGAACTTATTTTACTCTATTTTCACTCAGGTTTTTGTTTTAATGAAAACCTACTTACGGAATTTACAGGACTTTGTCGTACTTCTTTGTGCCTTAATCCCTCGGATCACCGTCAACCTTCAGAATCCTAGGGGATGGGAGGAAACCCAGTCCCGTTAAAGGGTCTGAAGGACTCTTCAGTCCTGCTGTGGCCACAGTCTTCCTGGATTTCCCTCGCGTCCACCAGTATCTTCAGGTATGTTGGCATCCGGCTCAAAGGACCAAGTTAATGTCAGGTCTAAGCACCTAGAACATTATAAAACAAGGGAAAGAAAGACACAAAGACAATTAGTTTGGTTTTACCCGCGGGGAGAGTAGCTGAGACCGCACAGTTACAATCTCCAAACTACTCTGCCGGTCTCAGCGTTCTCCTCGATTTTATTAAGTTTGGGGCGTTTCCCTAGTTACATGACTGAGGCTGTACTGAAGGGTGGGAAACAGATAGTTACAGCCTCAGTTGTCAACAAAGATACACAGCTGAGCAATCACATCCAGTCAGCACATAATCTTGTAGCTGAGTCTTCTTGTTTCAGGAAGCGAAGAAACAGAGTGTCTTCTGTTTCTTTGCACAGACATAATTAAGCTATCATGTGAGTAATATGATTATATCAGAAGCTTACATTACTACATCATAACAAAATAAATCGGTTAATGAAGTATAAACATTAAACCAATTAAACACTGTCGCTTCATGCTTGCTCAGTATGAGGGATTGTTGCAAAGCCATGTACAATGCAGACGACTCTCCCTGTGGCTCTATGCTTCTCCAGGAGTGAATGCTGCTTGTCGGGACTTTGATGCAATCAACTGGTTTTCTTATATAGGAACATTTTTGACCAATCTGTATAATCTGACCCAATGTGTATAATATGATTGAACTTAACTTTGTAAAGTGCCTTGAGATGACATGTTTCATGAATTGGCGCTATATAAATAAAACTGAATTGAATTGAATTGAATATACTTGCACATCAACTACTACCATACACATACACATAATGTAGTTATACACACTTTATGTAAGTTTATACATGCTCATGCTGCACTACACACACAATCACTTGCATTCATGTCAAGGGGATTTCCAAGTCTGTGCTTTTTTTGAACATGTTTAACACCTTTTGACCTCATATCACCACAACCCATTTTCTTGTCCCAAACAGGCTCTATGCACAGCTCCACCTTATCCTGAACTTCAGCAGCTCCTTTGCTTCCCTTCCTTTCATTACTGGACAGACGGATTAATCCAGGTGTGTCTGACCTCAGTAACCAGCCAGACACACCTGGATTAATCAGCTTGTCCAGTAATGAAAGACAGGAAACAAAGGAGCTGCTGAAGTTCAAGAAATAGTGGAGCTGTGCTATTAGCACATTAGTGGGAGAAATTAATCTGCTTCTTTGAGATGCACAGGCCCCTGATGCGGTCAGTTGACAGTAAGAAACATATCATCCTTTAAGCCGTGCGTACACTGTACGAGTTTTTCCCCTTTTCGGGCCGATTCTTCAGTCGTGCGAGCATTTTTTGAATCGGGCCGAATTTCAGCTTGATCGTAGAGGGGGGGGGGAGGGTGGAATGGCTTCTCACGACTACCTCCCGATCAGGAATCGGACAGTCGGTGAAAATCAAACATGTTTGAAATTCAGTCGGCTGTCGTGAGGTTTTCGTGAGCGCATCCTGCTGTTCAAGCAGAGCTACGAGGGGGCGCCCTCCCCTCCTCTCCGTCCCCGCCAGCGGAGGGAGGGGCGCGGGCGTCCCTGAAGCGACCTCCGGCCGTCCCGCTCGCGGGGGCGTTGGGGAGGGCGGCAACGCGGTGGCCACCTGTTTCGGCACTCCTCCGCGGTCCGCGCTGGCCGCCTGTTTCGGCACTCCTCCGCGGTCCGCCGCCTGTTTTGGCACTCCTCCGCTCCCGGGGGGGGGGGGGGGGGGTGCGGTCTGGGTGACCTGCCGTGCCTCCTCTCTCCCCTCCGTTCCCCCGACGCCTCCTGCGGGCCTCACCAGAGCTGGGCTCGAACCCCTGCTCTGGGTCCCTGTCACCTATCGTCGCTCGCCTGCCTCTGCCACCACAGCGAGCGGTCCCAGAGGGGGCACGACGTACAGTGTGAGCAGTCCGGTCGCGTCCAAGCGTCGTGCCGCACAGATCGTGAGCGGTGAGCTTTTTAAACCCCGCGGTTCCGTCGCACAGTTTGAGATGTATATAAGTACCACGACTGAAAAACTCGTACAGTGTACGCCCGGCTTTACCTGCGGGCTTGACTGCTACTTCTTTTTGATGTTAACGCAGAAAAACCTATTTCTCATAGGTATGTAGATGTGAACAGAATAAGTATTTGTTGTACTTTTTTGAAAAGGTGGGGGAACTCTGTCTCCACAGACAGCCACAGGCTAAATGTTTGTATTTACTGTTTTTTCTTTTCCTCATTTCAGGAGGCGGCAGAGCTTCTTGGGCCCCACAAAATTGGAAAGCCCTGCTAACCATCCTTGATCCCTCCGCTCCCACCCCCACCACTTTGCCCCAACCCAGAGACACAGTTCTAGTTTTCTATTAATAACACTATTGATTTATTCTTTTTATTAATCTTAGGATATACTATGTGGAAAGGCACATTCCTGGCTTTTACACTTGATTTTTGTTGTTTAAATATTAATAAATATGTAAAAATCAATGAAACCATTACTGTCCCCGTTTCCTAATTTGATCTTGATGAGAGTATTGATTTTTATCCACGAGCTAGAAATGTCCCCAGATTTGATTTCAGAAATCTGGTCACCTCACTGCAAAGCTTTGTTTCAAAGTTATGCTAGTGGGTAACTTAGCCTGTTAACTTCAGGTCTTAACCTCAGTCAAATTTTTAAAATACAGCAAAAGCACATTAAAAGTAAACCTTTTTAAATGATTAATCCCATCCTAACTTTCCCTACTAAATTCAGCCAAACTTCTGCCTTTGGTGTTCCATTCTGTCAACTTTGGTGCATCCAGTTGCTATGAATTTCTGCAAGGTGAAAGCTATTCGAGCTGCCGATGAGCAAGCAGCTCTTACTTTCCTTTATTGCGAGTTCTCGGGACACTTCCTTACAGCCTCTCATGCTGTAGGAAGATCAGCGCTGTGGTGAACTTTGCAGGCCTGTTCTAGTGCTGAGGAGGCTTCTATGAAGGTATTCTTGTTCCAATACGATTTGTGCATTTGAAGCGTGAATTTGAAGTTGTAGAGGGAATTAAATTTTAAGTTTTGTATTTGTAGAATAAAAAAAAAATTACAAGTACAAATTTCTTTTACACCTGTTCAAATACTTTTTTTCCCTCTACACAAATACAAATCAATAATTTACAACTGCACAAATCTGCTGCTGTGAGTCACAAATTCAACGTTACAAGTTACGCCTTCATTTTCAATTTTGACACAAACGTCGCGCCGGTAAAAATGATCTGTAACTTGTGGGTAGTACCCATGATCGGACAGCAGGGGCAATTCATTTTTTTTCTGGAAAGCCAAAACCAAAAACGGAAACTACTTCCGTTTTTCCATTTGCAAATCAAGACGGAAAAATGGAAAACAAAGTCGTTTTTTCTTTCCTGTCACTACAATTTAGAAACGAAAAACCAGAAAAATTTTATGAAAAAAAGTTGTAATCTTACCTCCCTTTCAACCTGAAGCTCCAACTCCAGCTTTTTCAGCTTCAAAACTCGTTCTATCTCCGTTTGCATCTCCAACTTACAAAGTTCAATCTCTGCCTGACGAGCTTGGATTTTATCCTGAGCCTCTAATAGCGTACCACGCACGTGACGTCATCGTCTCAAGAGCAACGCCCCTTTTGCCGCTTAGGTAGGGCAAACAGATAGAGAACGCACGTAGCAACCAGCAACAGAACCAGCGATATGACCGACTTTGCAGCCATTAAACTTTCCCAAGACGATGTCCCAGGCGCATGGTTTACTGGTCGCACAGTCGAAGAACACACCAACCTTCAGCTCAAACGACGGCTTGAGTGTCGAGGGCTTAAAAAGACCAGAAATTGGGCCTGGTTGATCGAACGGTAAGCTTTGTTTTTTTTTTCCTGCGCGGCGTTCATTGTGTCGTCGGCCGTTTTTTTGTTTGTAATCACCGTCCAGGAATCGGTATATGTTGCCAATTGGTAGCTAGAAAACAACTGTTTACATCTCAGAATCTTTCCCTTAAGAGATTCATGGCAAATTGTTTGTTTAATGTTTGTCTTATTTGAAATGTTTTTGAGTAGGCTATCCTGGTAGCAGGGTATCATGTTAGCGCCTGCTACCATGATAGCCTATATGCTATCATGGTAGCAGGCGCTTCATTATTAACATGTCGGCCTCCTAACGTGCCTATCCGTGGCTAAAATATATGCTAGGCCTATTTTAGGCCTTTTATAGAGGGAACATGTAGAGGCAGGCTTGCTGTTCAGTTAGTAAGTAGTAGCCTAGTCTCTTTTACAGCGAAACAGCGGCGGACTATGCAAGTTTGTCCTACCGCGTACCACGTGATGTTGTCACGAATTTGCAGGGAGATGAATCCAGAATTCAACCAACACACTAGGAATGCTCTTTAAGGTGATTTATTAAGGGATGGTGAGGAGAAGGAACCAAACGGACAAACAGAGACTGGGCAGAAAAATACAAAACATGTTACAAAAACAAAATCAAGAGGCTGGAAGCTCTTACCAGAAAAACATGGAAAGCAGGCATGGTATGATTGACGACGACCCGACAACTAACTAAGGAGGGAGTGAGACTTAAATAGACAGACAAACAGGTGAGCGGAATTGAAACTAATTAACCGAAGGCGGGAGCAATAAAGAACTGACAGGACACTAGATAACAAAGCACAGAACTAAAATCAGAACTAATACAAAGACCGGATAAGCTGACGAAGTAAAAAGGCTAAACTGGAATTCAAAACAGAAATAAACCCAGAGGCAGAAATAAGCGACTTAACCAAAACAATAAACATAGACCGAATAAACTAAAACAGTACAAAAGCTGAAGAATCCAAAATCAGACAGAACAGAAACAAAATCTGAGGTGGAAGACAGGAATAGCTGATCAAATAAATAAACATGAACCAAAACAAAAACCCAAATCATAACAGAGCCCCTCCCTCAAGGGCGGATTCCAGACGCCCTTAAAAAAAAATCAGAACAAACTAGACCGGGTGGGTGGAGGGGGTTACAGGAAGGAGGGTTAGAATCTATTACAAAACAAAACAACCCAGACAAGGCGAGCAGAGGAAAAAGTCCAAAAAAAAATGTCCAATCAAAATCTGAACCAAAAACAACCCAGATGGGGCGAACGAGAAAAAAAAACAGAAACAATCAGAGAACGGATACAGGTAAAAAGTCTGGTGGGCGTCCCAGACGACGGCCCCGGCGTGTCCGGTTCTCCGGCGGGCGTCCCGGACGACGGCCCCGGCGTGTCCGGTTCTCCGGCGGGCGTCCCGGACGACGGCCCCGGCGTGTCAGGTTCTCCGGCGGGCGTCCCGGACGACGGCCCCGGCGTGTCAGGTTCTCCGGCGGGCGTCCCGGACGACGGCCCCGGCGTGTCAGGTTCTCCGGCGGGCGTCCCGGACGACGGCCCCGGCGTGTCAGGTTCTCCGGCGGGCGTCCCGGACGGCGGAACGAGACCCTCGGAGGCCAACGCCTGGAGAGAGACAGAACAAAAACTGCCGCCGCACTAAAGGCTTCAGGAGGCGCCGAACTACAGGCTGAAGGGGGCGCCTGGCTATAGGCGACTAAGGAGAGAGCCTGGCTGCAGGCGACTAAAGAGAGAGCCTGGCTGCAGGCGACTAAAGAGAGAGCCTGGCTGCAGGCGACTAAAGAGAGAGCCTGGCTGCAGGCGACTAAAGAGAGAGCCTGGCTGCAGGCGACTAAAGAGAGAGCCTGGCTGCAGGCGACTAAAGAGAGAGCCTGGCTACAGGCTTCGGGCTGGGCCTGGCTACAGGCTTCGGGCTGGGCCTGGCTACAGGCTTTGGGCTGGGCCTGGCTACAGGCTTCGGGCTGGGCCTGGCTACAGGCTTCGGGCTGGGCCTGGCTACAGGCTTCGGGCTGGGCCTGACTACAGGCTTCGGGCTGGGCCTGGCTACAGGCTTCGGGCTGGGCCTGACTACAGGCTTCGGGCAGGGCCTGACTACAGGCTTCGGGCAGGGCCTGACTACAGGCTTCGGGCAGGACCTGACTACAGGCTTCGGGCAGGACCTGACTACAGGCTTCGGACAGGAGTGCTTTAAAGCTGCGAGGAGCTGACACTGGAGACAGTGCGCTAAAGCTACGAGGAGCTGACACTGGAGACAGTGCGCTAAAGCTACGAGGAGCTGGCACTGGAGACAGTGCGCTAAAGCTACGAGGAGCTGGCACTGGAGACAGTGCGCTAAAGCTACGAGGAGCTGGCGCTGGAGACAGTGCACTAAAGCTACGAGGAGCTGGCACTGGAGACAGTGCGTTAAAGCTACGAGGAGCAGGCACTGGAGACAGTGCGTTAAAGCTACGAGGAGCAGGCACTGGAGACAGTGCACTAAAGCTGCGAGGAGCAGGCACTGGAGACTGTCCATTAAAGCTGCGAGGAGCAGGCAATGGGGCTGAAATCGAGGGCGGGTCCTCCAGGACCCCTTCTTGGGGCTTGGGCGGAAGCGGTTCCTCCTGGACCCCCTCGTCGCCTGTTGGCGGCGGACCCTCCTGGGTCTCCTCGGCGCCCGCTGGCGGCGAACCCTCCTGGGTCTCCTCGGCGCCCGCTGGCGGCGAACCCTCCTGGGTTTCCTCGGCGCCCGCTGGCGGCGAACCCTCCTGGGTCTCCTCGGCGCCCGCTGGCGGCGAACCCTCCTGGGTCTCCTCGGCGCCCGCTGGCGACGAACCCTCCTGGGTCTCCTTGTGAGACTTGGGCAGAAGTGGACCCTTCAGGACCACCCCTGGAGACTTGGGGGGAGGCGAACCCTCCAGGACCCCCTCAGGAGACTTGGGGAGAGGCGGACCCTCCAGGACCCCCTCTGGAGACTTGGGGAGAGGCGGACCCTCCAGGGTCTCCTCGTCGCCCACTGGCGGCGGACCCCCCTGGGTCTCCTCGTCGCCCACTGGCGGCGGACCCTCGGGAACGGGGGCTGGTGCTGAGGCGTCGGCCGGACCCTCGGGGACAGGTGCTTGTGCCGAGGCGTCGGCCGGACCCTCGGGGACAGGTGCTGGTGGTGGGCTATAGAAAGCCTGGAGGGCCGACTTGTAGTGCCCCTCCACCTCCTTTAATTTTTCCTCCAACTGGGCTGAATAACGGCAGTGAAGAACCTCCCTGAGGCGTTTAATTATGGGGGCAAACGTCCTTATTTTACCCTCCAGTGTGAGGTACTCGGCGTCACGGACGCCACCAGGAGGCGCAGTGGGCTGCTCGGCTCTGGGGAACACGGGAGTCCAGTCCTCAGGGCAGGAAGTGGGAGAGGAAGTAGCGGGGAGCGTGGGCTGTGGCTCAGCGACGGACAATGCCTGGGCCTGAACATCGATCCGCTGGCCGTGACTGGCGGAAGAGCGGCAGGCAGACGGGCGCTTCCTCCTCCGACGGTGGGAGGACGGACCAGACCGGGAGACCGATTCCTCCCGAAAGGACGGGGCCGAACAAGACCGCGGCGACCCCTGCTGCTGCTCGTCCAGAGCGAGGAACAGAGCCGGGTCTAGGAAAAGGTCTGGGCGGATCTCCTGTATCACCTCCGCGTCGACTTCCATGAACAGAGCCGGGTCTGGGTGGAAACGCTCGGAGGACGACAGAACAGAAGCTTCTGGTGAGTTTTCCGCGTAAGCCGGCATGCAGAGCGCTAAACCGGGCTCACAGAGCATAGCTCTCCCTGAGCGGAGAGAGTGTGTTGGCGAGGGATTCATGATAGGGTCGGGTCGTTCTGTCACGAATTTGCAGGGAGATGAATCCAGAATTCAACCAACACACTAGGAATGCTCTTTAAGGTGATTTATTAAGGGATGGTGAGGAGAGGGAACCAAACGGACAAACAGAGACTGGGCAGAAAAATACAAAACATGTTACAAAAACAAAATCAAGAGGCTGGAAGCTCTTACCAGAAAAACATGGAAAGCAGGCATGGTATGATTGACGACGACCCGACAACTAACTAAGGAGGGAGTGAGACTTAAATAGACAGACAAACAGGTGAGCGGAATTGAAACTAATTAACCGAAGGCGGGAGCAATAAAGAACTGACAGGACACTAGATAACAAAGCACAGAACTAAAATCAGAACTAATACAAAGACCGGATAAGCTGACGAAGTAAAAAGGCTAAACTGGAATTCAAAACAGAAATAAACCCAGAGGCAGAAATAAGCGACTTAACCAAAACAATAAACATAGACCGAATAAACTAAAACAGTACAAAAGCTGAAGAATCCAAAATCAGACAGAACAGAAACAAAATCTGAGGTGGAAGACAGGAATAGCTGATCAAATAAATAAACATGAACCAAAACAAAAACCCAAATCATAACAGATGTGACGTCATCGTGACGTTACGTTTCTAAAAATAGCTCGCTCGCGGTACGCTATTGCAGTCTTGCTAGACGTACCTTAATTAATGCTTCTTGCTTTAATTGAGAAGAAGGTGAGGCAGCAGCAGAAGGTGAGGCATCAGTACTCACGCTTCCAACCTCTAGCTGTTCCACACAAGCAGGCCTTTGTCCTTCCTCTGACACAGCAGGCATCAATCTCTCATTAGGAGACCTGTCAAGAGGAACTTCCAAAACAGGTGACTCAGAAACAGGAAGCAATCCTTCTTCCACAAGCTTGTTTGAAACAACAAACTTCAAGTCTTTTTTAACCATTTGTTTGGTTACATTCAACTCAAAATGGGCTGCTATAGAAAATGGGTATTGTTTTCTACACCTTTCCAACTCCTCCCAAGAAAGATTATCTACAAAAGCATGTAGTCGAAAATACGGGTTGCCATACCAACACACTCTGCCACATACACCTAAGAACAAAACTCCAACAATCCACTTCAAAAATATACAGACAGGATTAAACTCTCCCGGACGAGCCCCCAATATATGTTACGTCCACTGGCTTGGTCTAGGGGATATACGGGACTAATATAAAATGAGGAAGTGAATTGAGGAGGCAGAATGACCTTTTAAGTATTTAATTACTACCATTTTTAAGTTATTTACATTTCAGACTTGTAAAACTTCAGGGAAAGCCCAGGCCAACATAACAAACAAAACAACTCTAGAACAACAACTAGGAAATAAAAGTAAACAGGAGAATACTGGGGTTTAAACTAAAGGCAGCTCTCCCCTACCAAAGCAGTCTGACCAAGATTCCATTAAAATAATGATAAAGAAGGCATTTGCGCCGACAACGTAAGCAAGAGGTGTATGGCAGGCAAGTAGTCAAGAGGCACTGAGGTGCAGGATCACAGCCATTAAATAGGACACAGGTGATTGCTGATTGGCATGGGACTCAGGAAGCCGCACCCTCATCTTGGAGAAGGTGGAGCCTAGAATAGGACAAAGTAGTAAGCACACACACACACACACACACACACACACGCACGCACACACACACACACACACGCGCGCACACACACACACGCACATAAACACACACACACGCACACATACATGTCTTTAATACGTTGTGTGGACTCCGTCCTCATAGTTCATTGTGTGGACCACTACTTCCACTGCATATAGAACAGTGCAAAACACATTGCCACCACTAGAAAAAAATGTAGATTCAGAATGTGACCTTAGATAATCAAAAGCTCAAAATAAAATAAATCTTTTTCTTGTGGACTTGTGTGGACCAGTTGTTGTTGCCAGGTAGATTTGGGTGTGTGTTTTCTCACCAACAGCCAAGCTTTATTTCATCAAAAAAGCCATTCTAAGCTTCTAATAATTAATTATTTTTTTCCTTAACCCCCGGCATCATATCTTCTCACATATACTGTCCTTTATAGATATAGTAGTGCCAATTTAACTACATTATACAGGCTTTGTGAACTAAGATAAACATTTTAAATACTAAAGAACACAATGTGGAGACCGAATGCAAACTATTTTATTTGTTTATGGAACAAAAATACATATTTTTGCTGCTGTCCAAACACTAGGCAAAGGACCATTGCCAAATATGCACTGCTTACAACATCTTTTGTAGTTTTAACCAAACAATGTAAGATTGTCAGGGACCCCTCACACCCCCCACCACAGACTATTCTCCCTGCTGCCCTCTGGAAAGAGGTTTCGCAGCATCCGCTGCAGGTCCACTAGGTTCTGCAAAAGCTTTTTCCCTGCTGCCATCAGACTGTTGAACTGCTGAACTGCTAAAGTATAAAAACGGACTGTGTACCACATTCGATTCGCTGATTTGCACATCTGCACATTTGCACATTGTATCGTATCCTGCAAAATTGCTGCTGCACCTTACCGGGAAACGTACTGCAAAACTGTGTACAATGCAACTGTCTACTTTTAAATCATTGCTGCACCTTACTGCGTATTTGTTTACATTTGTTTTACACTGTTTACATTTCAACTGCCTACTGCTCACTGCTGCACTTTATCCGGAAGTCAATTGAAACTTATCCTGTAAGTGACTGCGATTTATCACTGCACTTTATCCTGTACTGTAATTCACCGCAAGGTATCCTGTAGAGTTACTGCAATCTTTCTGAGCTGTGTGAAAGCGAAATTTCGTTCTGTATCCACTCTGTGTATACAAAATGACAATAAAGAAAGTCTAAGTCTAAGTCTAAGTCTAAGTCTAAGTCTAAGTCTAAGTCTAAGATTGACCATATCTAATGTAGAATGTTTTTTCGGCTTTTGAACAGTAATAGTATTGTAAACTTGTTGTTTATGTCTTTCCAAGTTTGGCTTCTCAGTGCAGGCTCAACTTTAAGTGCCTCAATACATGGTTCTTTACCAGGAACTCTCTAAGGTTACATATTGGCAAAGCTGTTGCCATACTGCTGCCTTTTCGGCCTTACTCCAAAGCCATCGATGAGATGTAGGTTCAATAGCTGGTCTATTCACATCCTGATCTTTGCCTGCAACACAAATAAAGAATATACTTCAAACCGTTTTAGCATTTTTTGCATTGTAGGTAATATTTACATTACATCAATGTATTAACAAAGGTTTGTCATCTAAATTCTTAACCATTATACCAAACCTCAATCTCGACATAATGATTTTATCAGTTTAAACATTAAGGTAGCAATAGATTAATTTACAGCCAAAATTACCATTTTACCATACATTGGTGTGAAAACGTGATTGCATTCTACCTGATCTCTTATTTGTTTGCATGTTTGTCATGCATTAAATTACATTATTAGTTAAATTACATTTCAGTGTACCTAACATGGCAAGTCAATACAATCAATCAACGACAATAGTCAAACTGACCAATAATATCTCACACAAACTCCTTCCACACAACAAGAACCTCCCACTTGGGCATACCAGAGACCCCAACTCTCTAGAAAAGGTTCATATGCAAATGTAATTGCATATGAACCGCAGCAGTCTGCCGAGCTGAGTGGAGCCATGTACTGCTGGAACCATGAATGGAAAATGGGTAATAGGTTGTTCTAAACTTGGGCTTCTGGGGGCAAAATGCCCAGTTCTTCTCACTCTGCTGTCTTTAAGTTCATAACAAAATTTTTATTGCATATAGATACAAAAACTGGGCCCTTGAGCATCATTATATTTTTATGTCCAACTGCTTGTGATATATCAAATTTTTTTTAGGACCAGTCCAGTCAACAAGGGAAAATCAGTGGATTATTAACTATACCTTAAACTAATACGCCCGTGGTGATTTAATGAATTTAGCGTTAATCAATAAGAAAATAAAAGCATAAATTGTCGTCTTGATCACTGTGCGGGGGGGGGGGGGGCGGCCATTATTGCCCATATTTGGGGAAAAATGTCCACCTGACATCACATCCTGTGATGTCTTTGTGCGGTGAGGCACTGCGCTTTACAAGCTAATTCAATAGTAACTGTTGTACTAGGACTAAACGATATAGAAAAAAGTTTATCGATAAAAAATGCATATTGATCGATATCGATAATTATTGAAAATATTTAAAATCATATTTTATGTGCAGCTCTGCCTGGATATTTTATGATATTGCTAAATGATTTCATTTTAATAAAGAACACAAACACAGAATTTCAATTAAATCTTTATTTAACCAACTTTAACCATAACAGATATTTTTAAAGAAAAAATAACTTAAGAGACCTGAGTTATGTTATTAAATACTGACAAAGAATAAACTAAAGTGACCAGTAAAATGACCAAAATAAATACACCAATACCATTTTATCACAAAGAAGGGAGCTCAGTTTAGCTGCTATACCTGCTTTGTTTTGGAAGAAGCTCCGTAAGATTTCTCCGAAGATGACGCGGCGCGGGGCTAAAACAGCTCGCGCTGCTGCGGGTGTGAGCAGCTTACGTAATGAAACAAGTTGATTGCGTTACCAGACTTTGTTTTTACCGGTTCCTTGCAAGTTTTACAAATCACTGTGGATTATTTCTGTCAGACTGGTGAACTAGTAAAACCCCGTTTTGGGACAATTTCCTCCGCCGCTACTTGGAAAAAAAAGCATTTGATATTTTGCCACTGGACTGTCAGTATATCAGAAGGAACATATCTCTGAAGTCTCACTGATATCACAAAAAAAAAAGTTAGAACACCAGCTAACACCGCTTTTTTCTCTGCTCCCTGCTTGCTCCCTGCTTGCTTGCATTTTCCTGCCTTTTAATTTTTATCTCCTTTTTATCTCTTTGCCAAAACCACGGAAAGTTGGATTTAGTTATTTTTATTTATTTTCTTTTTACTTATTTTAGATTTTGATTTTGCAAAGATGCCTACCTTCACCACAGTGGACCTTGACACGCTTCTACAGAAGATCGCTGTTATAGAACAGAAGATATACCGACTCGAACTGAATTATGATGTAAACGGCGCATATGGAAATGAAACAACCCTGCCTGCGACTCCAAACGGGGACCACCAGCCCAGCAACTCTCTGAACAAACAGATCCCTGAGGAAAATGAGAATCCCTGGACCACTCTGGGTGCAAGACCAAAGGATCAACGAACCCCACGCCTAGACAAAGAAAACTGGCCGAGACTACAGAGAGGTGTCCCAGGACAAGTGAAACAACAGCGGGCTGTTCCCACAACAAATGATAGGAGTAAACCTGCTGGAAATACTGGAATTCCTTTACGAAACAGATTCGCTCCGCTCCAAAATGTGACCCAGGAGAATCATGACAACACTCAGAGGTACGTCAACGACTTTCGCTCTAATACATCAGAGAAAAGACATGCCACGGGGCCAAGGACCCTGATTTTATGCAGTGGGTCTGTATGTGGGATTAAACATTTCTGTAACAAGAAAAACACAGAGGTGTTAATTTATAACGACTCGAACTATGGCCTGGTGTCTGATTTATTAGACATCCTTCCAAGGATCTTGAAAGAACGCCCGACCTTGGAAAAACTCATAATACAAGCTGAAGCCCTGGGCGACGTCTCCCGGATAAGAAAATCAGAAGTATTGAAAGAGGATTACATTCGTCTGTTGAACTTAGTTCATGGCAAAAATGTCAAGGTGCTTCTCAGCGGCCCTCTCCCGCCCGTTTCTTGTGGAGACGAGATTTTTTCCAGAATTCTGATGCTAAACAAATGGCTGGAAAAAACATGCAAACAAACAACTGTAACCTTCATAGACAACTTTAACATCTTTTGGGAGAGGAGACATCTGTTCAACAGAGATGGTTTCTCTCTAAATAGGTCAGGTGCAAAACGACTGATTTCAAACATCTTCTATTCTGTGAACCATACGCCATCAGCTTTGTTCCAAAACAAAGTACATCCAGTGCCTAAACAAAAGATAAGCCCAGTGCAGCCCGAACAAGCCAAGATAAAGACGGCCAGAAAGATGACACAGAAAGAGGCGTCGTCAGAGCTACAGAAGGATTCATCCCAGATCTCAGCAGGACAACGAGAGGACCAAGAACCGCCATCATCACGAACACCGGTCCAGACTTCACCCGCCTCGCCTTCCTCTCCACAAAGCCCAGAGGTTCCTTTTCTGGATTTTTCTCATAACATGAACAAAGTCCTTAAGATTGGTCTACAGTTGACATCCTCTCCACATATTAATTCTGAATACCGCAGTTCTGTGACTAAATCAGCATCTTCCAAAGGACGCAGAGGTCCAGATCCTCCTCCTCCTCTACATATCACAGAACATGCCTGTCCTGAAGACCTTCGGATAACTTCCTTGTGATATTCAGCGGGCCCTGGCAGTACGTTTATCAGACAAAACCGCTTCCAGCATAAGCCTGGGCCTCCTGACGGAGAACATGGAATATCTGTTATGATACGTGGCAGAAATAAGAAAAGAAAAAGGAAAACAGACAGGAATAATCAGTCGTACTTAAAAGTCATAACCTGTCAGATGCAACCTCCCACAGAGACATCATCAACCACCAAATCATATAAACTGGGTTTACTAAATATTAGATCTCTGTCAGGAAAATCCCTTTTAATTAATGACTTCATTATTGATAATAATCTTGATGTTATGTTTTTAACAGAAACATGGTTACATGAATTTAATGAAGCAGCTATTCTGCTGGAGTCAACACCTCCAAACTACAATTTTCTTTGTGAGAGCAGACAGCAAAGGAAAGGTGGAGGAGTAGCAACATTGTTTAATGATTCACTAAAATGTAAAAAGGTGTTTTTGGGAAAATTTTACTCTTTTGAACATTTGGCTCTCCAGGTAAAGAGCCCGGTACGAACTATGTTTCTGAATGTTTACAGGCCTCCTAAGTCCACATCAAACTTTTTTAATGATTTTAGTGACCTGCTGTCTGTGATATGTGTTGATTATGACTTTTTAATTATTGTTGGAGACTTCAACTTTCACGTTGACAACCCTGAAGACAGAAGTGCAAAAGAACTGTGTGACACACTTAGAAAATTGGTTTAACTCAACATGTTAAACAGCCAACACACAAACAGGGACATATTTTAGACTTGATCATCACTAAAGGTCTAAACATTTCACAGGTCAATGTAACTGATGTTGCCTTATCTGATCACTTCTCCGTTACCTTTGAATGTATAATTTCCAGTGACTCATTTAGCCAAAGGGACATCGTAAGAAAACGCACCTTTAAGGACAATGCCACAGAAACTTTTATTCAAGCTTACTCTGCTACCTCAACCTTGGGCTGCAACTCAGTAGATGAGCTAGTGGATAACTTTCAGTCGAAAGTCTCAGACATCATTGACTGCATTGCTCCAGTTAAAGTGAAGGTTTTTTCCGGGAAGAATAAATCTCCTTGGAGAAATGCTCCAGCAGTTAGAGGTGAAAAAAGGGAGTGTCGGAAAGCTGAACGCAGGTGGAGAAAGAATAGACTCCAGGTTCACTATGACATCTATAAAGAGAGACTTTACAGATATAACTTACAACTGAAAAATGCTAGAGAATCTTTCTTCTCAGAGATCATCAAGAAAAACATTAATAATGCTCGTGTCTTATTTTCCACAGTCGACAGGTTAACAAATCCTCCTATGTCAGTGACTTCTGAACTCCACTCCACCAGGGCCTGCAATGAATTTGCTAACTTCTTTACTGAGAAAATCCTAAAGATTAGACGATCAGTTTGTACATCCATACCAACTCCAGAACCAAAGCCGTATTCAGCTGGGACTTATCCTGACAAAATGTCCCAATTCAGCCAAATAAACCACAAAAGCTTAGAGGAGATCATTCAGCAGCTAAGTTCCTCCTCAAGCTGCCTTGATGTTCTACCCACAGCCTTCTTTAAAAAAGTTTTACCTGTCATAGTGTCTGATTTGACCCAGATAATAAACACGTCCCTTCTGTCAGGTGTTTTCCCCCAGTCCCTAAAAACAGCAATTATCAAACCACTGCTGAAAAAGAACAATTTAGACAAACTTCTACTCCAGAACTACAGGCCCATCTCAAACCTCCCCTTTATCAGTAAGATTATTGAAAAAGCTGTATTTCAACAATTAAACACCTTCTTAACAACAACCAGCCGCTTTGACGTTTTCCAGTCAGGCTTCCGTGCTCACCACAGTACAGAGACCGCCCTTATCAAGGTGTTTAATGACATCCATATAAATACAGACTGTGGAAGAACCACCGTGCTGGTACTATTGGACCTCAGTGCAGCATTTGATACTGTCGATCACTCCATTCTGTTAGACCGTCTGGAAAACTGGGTCGGCCTCTCTGGTACAGCTCTCAACTGGTTTAAATCCTACTTAAAGGACAGGGAATTTTTTTGTATCAGTAGGTAACTTTACATCAGAGATGACAAAAATCACATGCGGGGTTCCCCAAGGGTCCATTCTGGGTCCCCTCCTTTTCAATATCTACATGCTCCCTCTAGCTCAGATAATAAAAAAACAACAACATCAGCTACCATAACTATGCAGACGACACACAGCTCTACATCACCATGTCACCAGGTGACTATAAACCAGTTCAAGCACTGAGTAGATGCTTAGAAGAAATCAATGCCTGGATGTGCCAAAATTTTCTTCAGTTGAATAAAAACAAAACAGAAGTAATAATTTTTGGACCAATAGAGGAGAGATCAAAGGTTAGCACACAGCTTCATCTGCTTCAGCTAAAAACCACTAATCAGGCCCGAAATCTGGGAGTAGTGATGGACTCAGGCCTGAACCTCCAAAAGCACCTAAAGACAGTTACAAGGTCGGCTTTCTATCACCTGAAGAACATTTCTAGGATTAAAGGACTGACGTCTCAGCAGGATCTGGAAAAACGAATCCATGCGTTTATTTTTAGTCGAATAGATTACTGCAACGGTGTTTTCACAGGTCTGCCTAAAAAGTGGATCAGACAGCTGCAGCTGATCCAGAACGCTGCTGCCCGCGTCCTCACTAAGACTAAGAAAGTAGAGCACATCACCCCAGTTCTAAAGTCCTTACACTGGCTCCCAGTATCTCAGAGAACAGACTTTAAAATACTTCTGTTAGTCTATAAATCCCTAAATGGCTTAGCACCTAATTACATCACAGACTTGTTATCGGTGTATCAACCATCCAGACCACTCAGGTCTTCTGGCTCCAGCCTGCTCTGCATACCTAGAACTAGAACTAAACAAGGAGAAGCAGCATTTAGTTCCTATGCTCCACTGATCTGGAACAAACTTCCAGAAAATTGTAAAGGTGCGGAAAGCCTGAGTTCCTTTAAATCAAGATTAAAAACACATTTGTCTAGGATTGCCTTCAACTGTTCTAGTTAACTGAATCACCACTTTTTTGCTCTAATTTCTATCTACATTTTATTCTTACTTGCTTTTATTCTGTTTTAATTTGTTATATTTTAATCATGTAAAGCACTTTGCATTGTCCATGTACTGAATTGTGCTATATAAATAAATTTGCCTTGCCTTGCCTTGCCTAGCTAAAGGCTGATGACTCCAATTCAGTTCTCATATGACTGGACTTATTAAAAAAACTCATTTCAGTTTCATACTTTAATATTACAAAAAGGGAAATCAAATGAAAAAAATGCATTAAGGATTATCAAAACAAAGAATCCAATAGTTTAAATAAAAAAGCTTACCAGTTTTTCCTGCCTGCTTAGACTGCTTTGATGGTTCTCCTTGGTTCTCACTTGGAGATCTTAGGGTCACTGCATCAAGTTCTAGAACAAAAGAATATGCCTGTCACCTTAACACCCCTATGTTTAAAAGACATTAAAGAAATAAACCTGTGTAGCAAAAGTGTTCTGTAGGAATTTACAAAACTTTGAAATTGTGTGAAATGAGAGAGGAGCATAAGTTAGAACTTGTATATGTCCATAATATATAAAATATATAAATATAAAAGTTCTAACAAATGCTCCTCTCTCATTTCACACGTCCCACTTTTAAAGACCTGTTGCAACAGTGTCCAGAGATTAAAGCAATGATCAATGTCTGAAAAGTGCATCATGTTTCATTTCAGGTAGAGAAATTTGGTGATCGCAAAAACTACTACTTTGAAAAAAAGAAAAAAAATCACAAATCACAGTTCACGTTAGGTTTTACTGAGGACACCAGAGTAAAACCTACAATTACATTGAACACTCTCAAGAGCCCCTGCTGCTTTTTTTTTGGGGGGGGGGGGTTGTTTTGTACCTGGGGCACAGAGCTTGTTTACTGAGGCATCTACCACCCAAATAAGTATCTGGCAACACCAATGACCAAATTGAGTGACAAAGAATTCATTGGATGGTACTTTACAGCCCTGGAAAGAAAGTGTATGTTGCCTACAGTTAAGCACAGTTGTGGTAGTGTCATGTTTTGGGCTGTATGGGAGCTGCTGGCTGTAGAGAACCAAAGTTATTTGAGGGAACATGCACTGTGACATTTCTGAAGCAGAGGATGATTTCCTCACTGTGGAAACTGAGCTGCAGAGCAGTATTCAAACATAACTACGCTTTACACACTCACAAGATGACCACTGCCTTGCTAGAAGAGACTGAGGGTAACGGGATGTCATCACAGAGGAGTGAAAAAGGATTCCAGTGGAAACATGTGAAACTCTAATGAAATCCATGCAAAGGCATTGGTAGAAAAATAATAGTCACACTAAATATTGACACTTTGGGAACAGTTTGGACATTTTCACTTAAGGGAGTGCTCAGAGACTGTTGCCAGCATTTTAGACAATAATGGCTGTGTTCAGAGGTATCATAAGAGGTAGGTGAGAGTATGTCAAAAATGCAAAATGTTGCAAGCTGTGACAAACAGCACAGAGAAAAGAGTTAAGCAAGAATAAAATTTTGTTTGGCAGCACTAATGTAAAGTGTGGGTTTGTCTATTGTTCTTTTCTTTTTTTTCTTTTGCTGTTACTTGTGTTTAATGTGGACAATTTACCAAAATAAATAAAGTGATTGATTGATTGATTGATTGAGTTCTATAGTTCATATACTCTTCAGTGCGGTTTACCATAAGGAGGCCATCTTTGGTCCCTTGTTATTTTTAATATATGTTAAAGACCTCCCTAATGTTTCAGATAAACTTTCTAAAATCTTATTTGCAGACGATACAAGTGTGTATTACTCCCATAAAAATCCTGAAATTTTAATAAAGGTAGTTAATGAAGAACTTGACAAGTTATCCTATTGGTTCAAGTCCAACAAATTGTCACTTAAAATAAAAAAACAAGTTATATATTTTTTGGTTATAAGTTTGATACGTTTAAACCTCCAATGAAAATTCAAATTGATAATATTTCTATTAATGTTAGATCTGCTCGTTTCCTTGGTGTTATTCTAGATGATTCTTTATCCTGGAAACCCCACATTAGTGCCATAAGTACAAAACTAGCCAAAGTGGTTGGTATACTAGGAAAAATCTGTCACCTGATTAACAAAAAGTTGCAATTATGTTATATTATTCAATGTTATATCCATATATCAATTACTGTAATGTTGCGTGGGCTAGTACCCACCCAACTAAACTGGAATCTGTTTTTCGACTTCCAAAGCGAGCTTTAAGGCTAATATTTTGTGTAAATCGTACACACCCCTCACAACCACTGTTTGCTCAGGCAAGTATTCTTAGTGTTTATCAAGTGAATCAACTTCAAATAGCTTTTATTCGTTTATAGGTCTATAAAAAAGTTACTTCCTCAGCACTTTTGTAATATTTTTACTTTTAATAATGAATTTCACCAGTATCCAACTCGTAGTAGTTGTCTTATCAGGCCTCCTTACTCTCGTACAACTCAAACACAGTTATTATACAGAGGATCAATGATATGGAACAGTCTTCCCACATCACTGACAGATCTTTCTAAAGAAGAATTTAAACGGAGAGGAAAGTTGCTGCTACTTAGTTGTCTGAATTTTCCATATAGATTTGTGGTCTAAATTAAATGTTTAACTGTTATATATTGAAATGTTGTTGTTTGTTTGTTGTTTTTTTTCTCTTTTTCTTCTTGAAATATATTTGTTATTATGGAGACTGCCACTCATTAAGCCCCTTGAGGTTTTTTGGCAGTTATCCATCACATTTTCTTCTCTTTTAGTGAAACAGGATTCTGTTTTTTATATTTTGTTGTGAAAATAAATTAAAAAAATAATAATAACAATATAGAAAAAGTAAACATACCCTTTCCTTCCCTCATCCTTCCTTTGTTTTGCTGATCATTATCTGCAGAAAAAACAATTGCATAAATATAAAAACAGAAATAAACTCTTTCATATAAATATCATATTTATATCATATCATATATTTTTAATATAAATAAAACACATTTTTGCAGCAGCTTTTAAAAGCCAAAATGTACAAAGTCTATGGTTGAGTAAATGTTGATTATGTTTAACAAAACATGCAAAGCACTTAAGGTTATTCACAGCAGATATTAAAAAATACATTTACACCCTTAAAACCAATATAGTATATACATGTTTGTAGCACTTCAAGCTGCCAAAGCTGTAAATGAAGTCTCAACTCCCGGTGCACTCAGCACAGTTAGCATCTGATTAGCCTAACTCAGAAAGCAAGTGGAGCTCTACACAAACTCAACATAGCACACCACTACAGTATTTTAAGCTTTTCTACTGCATTGTTTTTATTGCAGAGTAGTAATTAGAACAACAGACACTGCAGGGCTGTGGGTGTAAAAATCACATCATATGAACTGCTTTACAAAGCAACCCTCCCTGTCTTATTAGCAGAAAGCAACAACAGGTTTGATATGTAAATAAAAAAAATCATACCTTCTATGATGTTTCCCAAGATTTCGGAAAATGCTGTTATCTCCAATTACAAGACTTGTTTCTTGACCTGGCTCCTGTTTCTGCGTGCTCCTGCTGCAAGTGACCTTTGATACATTTCTTGAGATGCGTTCAAGACCTGTACGAATGTTTAATTCTACTGGCAAATGTGCTTGTTGGAAGAAAATTTTTTTAAAAAAACAACAACAACTAGTTTTACTAACATATTATCTTGTTAAAGATTCTTCATCATGTTTTTTTACATGATGAAGAATCGTTTGAAGACATTGCATAGATCCATTTTTTATTAGTTTAACAGATTCCCATTTCCCATGAATTCAACTAGGCTTGTTGAAAGGTCAGCAGTGCAGGTGTTCAATTGAAGGCTCCCCTCCCCCTCCCTTACACTTTTCTGTGGTCTGCTAAAATCTAAATCGAAATGGAAGACATTATAAGTCACAGTAACTTGATTTTAAAGATGTAATAACTACACATAGTTTATTTCTTTGGGTATGTAACTTTTAGGAGTGACTTGTTAAATAATATTGTGTGTAAACATTGATATAAATGCATGCACATCATATTACATGTGTAAGATTACTTAATTGAAATAAACTACAGATGCAAAAAATTGGTTGTAAAAAAAAAGAAGAAAAACATCTGATAATCTTAATCCAAAGAGAGTTTGTTTTAGCTCATCTCTTGGACCTCAGCCTCCGCTACATTTCAGTGTGATTTCCCCCACTACACAAAAATAATTAAGTCCATTCAGAACTAAGACATTAGTTCACTTTGTATTTTATTTCTGCCTGTTCTTAAAATAAATGTTTTATCTGGTTTTAGGCATCTACTAGGTAATAATATATTCCTAACATTGCTGCACAACATTATTGTACTTTAAGTGAGCAATGCATATACATATTGGGTTTATCAGGGGAACTACTCCTCAAGAACAGCTAATAGGCTCCAAAGATAATCAACCCAGACTGAAATCCATCCTACAGCCCGCAAAATCATCCATCTTCAAAGCTGCTGTGCTTCAATGACATACAAGAAATGGTAGTGTGTTTGATCTTGCTGCTTGGGCTATGAAAGTCCGATTGGGACATACTTGGTGTTATTGCGAAGAGCCTGATCAGACAGTTAAAATGAAACCACCAGTATCTCCGTAACCAGTTGCTTAGTGCGAAAACCTAACCCTAAATGGCCGATTCAGGCTTCTGAGGCCTTCTGTTAAGGCATAAGCTGGAAACCTTTGGGCACCTGCAGTACTGTGAAAGGGGGGATGGGCGACCAGCCTGATGGGCTCCAGATAGACCACAGCGACATGCAGAGGAGGTTGAATAAGGGTTCCCTCAATGTCAGAGTGAGACTGCCTTTGGGCCTCTGACCCCATTAGGACATGGCGGACACCGGAGCAATGACCCACCCAGGCTCCACTGTGACACCAACCTGTGTGGAATGACACTACACCACTTTTTAGTTAAATGTTGAGTTTTGCAGCCAGATTCTGTGAGTCTACGTGGCTGAAGGAGGCCAATCTAATTGCTGACCTTTCGTGACCTTTGGGGTTTTCCTCCTTTTTTGAGGCAGTTCCTAGCAGAGGATTTCGACCCAACTCATGGAGTGGCATCTCCAGGAGTTGTTAAACATAACCCCATTAGCGGCTAACGGCTAGCATGTTGCCAGCCAGAAGTAGCTGTAGGAAGTTCCTTGAGAGCTGGTATTTTACATGTCTGTAGGGGCTTTGCAGGGGAAGCTGCATACCGATTTTGGCCTTGCTCAGACATACTGTCTTTGAATTATGAGGTGTCAAAGGTTCAATTATTTGCCCTTTCTTGCCTCTGTCATGCCCAGCTAAAACGACCCAGAGATACCAAAGCCACAGAATCCACTTAGTCTCTCACCCACAACAACATTTCTGAAAATCAACCTTCTATGACAAACTCAGCCAAGTCTGTCAACCCTTACAGTTCTAAGTAGGGTTAAAGGAGCACCAGAAGATGTATTGCTGCAAAAAAGACACCTACGAAAATTCTACTTAACGTAGACTTACCAAAACTGTCACACATGATTTAGCTTGCAAGAGGAAGGCACTCTATGAATATGGGGTCTCTATCAGCTCCATGGGCTGGGGGAGAGCTGTTTAAAAGTTAACTGAAAACACACTCTAAGGAGAACAGGTCCAAAAAGGGAGTGTTTGGAGGGCCGTTTCAGAGTTGGAGAATTCTTTTGAGCCAAACTTAACACTTGCAAAGAATCCGATAAGACGATCGAAAAAAGACCACAAATGTTCTGAAAGGCCACTCCTACTTTCCACCATAAGCCTTAATTGGTCCCAAAGGTTGTTTTCTTTAGGGCACTGCAATAACTTTGAATGGAGTTGTGAGGAAAAATCCACCATTTTGCAAAACAGTTGTTTTTCCTTCCTTCTGCACATAGGTTCGTTTGTTGCACTCATGCATGGCACCTTTGAAAGGGGAACACCTGACAAGAAAACTGACCCATGCATGAACTTTTAACTCCACCCTACAGCTCGCAAAATGGTCAGTGTTCAGTGCTGCTGTGCTTCAATGACATACAAGAAATGGTAGTGTGTTTGATCTTGCTGCTTGGGCTATGAAAGTCCGATTGGGACATACTTGGTGTTGTTGCGAAGGGCCTGATCAGACAGTTAAAATGAGACCACCAGTATCTCCTTAACCAGTTCCTAAGTGCAAGAACCCAACCCTAAATGGCCGATTCAGGCTTCTGAGGCCTTCTATTAAGGCATATACTGGAAAATTTGGGGCACCTGCAGTACTGTTAAAGTGGGATAAAAAAACTTAAAAAAGTTCTGTTATCCACCAAAAGGTCAAAATCATCCTTTTTTGGATGGGCAACCAGCCTGATCGGCTCCAGATAGACCACAGTGACATGCAGAGGAGGTTGAATAAGGGTTCCCTCAATGTCAGAGTGAGACTGCCTTTGGGCCTCTGACCCCATTAGGACATGGCGGACACCGGAGCAATGACCCACCCAGGCTCCACTGTGACACCAACCTGTGTGGAATGACACTACACCACTTTTTAGTTAAATGTTGAGTTTTGCAGCCAGATTCTGTGAGTCTACGTGGCTGAAGGAGGCCAATCTAATTGCTGACCTTTCGTGACCTTTGGGGTTTTCCTCCTTTTTGAGGCAGTTCCCAGCAGAGGAGTTTGACCCAACTCATGGAGTAGTATCTCCAGGAGTTGTTGAACATAACCCCATTAGCGGCTAAGGGCTAGCATGTTGCCAGCCAGAAGTAGCTCTAGGAAGTTCCTTGTGAGCTGGTATTTTACATGTCTGTAGGGGCTTTGCAGGGGAAGCTGCATACCGATTTTAGCCTTGCTCAGACATGATGTCTCTGAATTATGAGGTGTCAAAGTTCAATTATTTGCCCTTTCTTGCCTCTGTCATGCCCAGCTAAAACGACCCAGAGATACCAAAGCCACAGAATCCACTTAGTCTCTCACCCACAACAACATTTCTGAAAATCAGCCTTCTATGACAAACTCAACCAATTCTGTCAACCCTTACAGATCCAAATAGGGTTAAAGGAGCACCAGAAGATGTATTGCTGCAAAAAATACACCTGCGAAAATTCCACTTAACGTAGACTTACCAAAACTGTCACACATGATTTAGGTTGCAAGAGGAAGGCACTCTATGAATATGGGGTCTCTATCAGCTCCATGGGCTGGGAGAGAGCTGTTTAAAAGTTAAATGAAAACACACTCTAAGTAGAACAGGTCCAAAAAGGGAGTGTGTTTGTAGGGCCCTCTCAGAGTTGGAGCATTCTTTTGAGCCAAGCTTAACACTGTTGGAAAGAATCCAATAAGACGATCGAAAAAAGAACACCAATGTCCTGAAAGGCCACCCCTACCTTCCACCATAAGCCTTTATTGGTCCCAAAGGTCATTTTCTTTAGGGCACTGCAATAACTTTGAATGGAGTTGTGAGGAAAAATCCACCATTTTGTAAAACAGTTGTTTTTCCTTCCTTCTGCACATAGGTTAGTTTGTTGCACTCATGCATGGCACCTTTGAATGGGGAACACCTGACAAGAAAACTGACCCATGCATGAACTTTTAACTCCACCCTACAGCTCGCAAAATGGTCAGTGTTCAGTGCTGCTGTACTTCATTGACATACAAGAAATGGTAGTGTGTTTGATCTTGCTGCTTGGGCTATGAAAGTCCGATTGGGATATACTTGGTGTTGTTTCGAAGGGCCTGATCAGACAGTTAAAATGAAACCACCAGTATCTCCGTAACCAGTTGCTAAGTGCCAAAACCCAACCCTAAATGGCCGATTCAGGCTTCTGAGGCCTTCTGTTAAGGCATAAGCTGGAAACCTTTGGGCACCTGCAGTACTGTGAAAGGGGGGATGGGCGACCAGCCTGATGGGCTCCAGATAGACCACAGGGACATGCAGAGGAGGTTGAATAAGGGTTCCTTCAATGTCAGATTGAGACTGACTTTGGGCCTCTGACCCCATTAAGACCAGGCGGACGCCCAAGCAATGACCCACCCAGTCTCCACTGTGACACCAACCTGTGTGGAATGACACTACACCACTTTTTAGTTAAATGTTGAGTTTTGCAGCCAGATTCTGTGAGTCTACGTGGCTGAAGGAGGCCAATCTAATTACTGACCTTTCGTGACCTTTGGGGTTTTCCTCCTTTTTGAGGCAGTTCCCAGCAGAGGATTTCGACCCAACTCATGGAGTGGCATCTCCAGGGGTTGTTGAACATAACCCCATTAGCGGCTAACGGCTAGCATGTTGCCAGCCAGAAGTAGCTGTAGGAAGTTCCTTGTGAGCTGGTATTTTACATGCCTGTAGGGGCTTTGCAGGGGAAGCTGCATACCGATTTTGGCCTAGCTCAGTCATGGTGTCTTTGAATTATGAGGTGTCAAAGTTCAATTATTTACCCTTTCTTGCCTCTGTTATACCCAGCTAAAACGACCCAGAGATACCAAAGCCACAGAATCCACTTAGTCTCTCACCCACAACATTTCTGAAAATCAGCCCTCTATGACAAACTCAACCAATTCTGTCGACCCTTGCAGATCCAAATAGGGTTAAAGGAGCACCAGAAGATGTATTGCTGCAAAAAGAGACACCTGCGAAAATTCTAGTTAACATAGACTCACCAAAACTTTCACACATGATTTAGGTTGCAAGAGGAAGGTGCTCTATGAATATGGGCTCTCTATCTGCTCCATGGGCTGGGAGAAAGCTGTTTTAAAGGTTAACTGAAAACACACTCTAAGGGGAACAGGTCCAAAAAGGGAGTGTGTTTGGAGGGCCCTCTCAGCGTTGGAGCATTCTTTTGAGCCGAGCTTAACACTGTTGGAAAGAACCCAATACGACGATCGAAAAAAGACCACCAATATCCTGAAAGGCCACTCCTACCTTCCACCACAAGCCTTGATTTGTCCCAAAGGGCGTTTTCTTTAGGGCACTGCAATAACTTTGAATGGATTTGTGAGGAAAAATCCACCATTTTGTAAAACAGTTGTATTTGCTTCCTTCTGCACATAGGTTAGTTTGTTGCACTCATGCATGGCACCTTTGAAAGGGGAACACCTGACAAGAAAACTGACCCATGCATGAACTTTTAACTCCATCTTACAGCTCGCAAAATGGTCAGTGTTCAGTGCTGCTGTGCTTCAATGACATACAAGAAATGGTAGTGTGTTTGATCTTGCTGCTTGGGCTATGAAAGTCCGATTGGGGCATACTTGGTGTTGTTGCGAAGGGCCTGATCAGACAGTTAAAATGAGACCACCAGTATCTCTGTAACCAGTTGCTAAATGCCAGAACCCAACGCTGAATGGCCGATTCAGGCTTCTGAGGCCTTCTATTAAGGCATAAACTGGAAACCTTGGGGCACCTGCAGTACTGTGAAAGGGGGATAAAAAAACTTTAAAAAGTTCTGTTTTCCACCAAAAGGTAAAAATCTCCCTTTTTCTGGGGATGGGCAATCGGCCTGAGGGGCTCCAGATAGACTGAAGAATGCAATAGAGTTGAAGGTTAGAAAAATATTCCTCACGAATGTAGTAGTTGACCTTGTTTTGCCCATTTTCATCACATTTTATAAATATCAGATGTTGGTGACAAATATCTGGGATATATTTTGCAACCACAAACTATTATTTTTCAAAACTCATTACAATATTGTCTTGTGGGGATATAAATTAAATTATAAATGTTGTCATTTTTTAATCAAGTTTTAATGATTATCTCCAACCCAAAGATAAATAATTTTGTGAGAAATAAATTAAAATATCTTCTAAGTTGATTATTTCAATAACACAAATTGAAAATAAACATGTAAAAAAAACTTACATATGTGCAAAGGACCCTCTGAATATAACAGTCATTTTTTAATCAATAATTGTCTTTACAAAAATGTTGTTGATTTTCAACAGAAATTGTTTCTTTTTGTTGTGGGAAATATTTTTCCAAAAGTTTCAAGTCATAATTACCAGGAAGTCAATTAAATATTTTTTAATACTGACACTAGATGCCAAGCTTTTAAAATACTACTATAAATAGACCACTGCCTTTAAAATGTGTAATTATGATTATTATTATTAATAATAATAATCATTATTTTTATTATTAATATTATTCATTTATTTATTTATTTTTAAAAAGAAGAAATCCATTTGCAAAAAAATCTGTTAACTCCATATAGATTTAATCTCAACAAGTAAAACAAGTAAAACATTAGATAAAAAGCATCCTCTCTTCTTAATATAGAATGGACTTGGCTTTGAATCCTTTTCTGAGTGGCATCCTAAGTATGGTGTCACATGATCAGAACTGCCCAATCAGAAAATTCCCCACACAAGCCAATCAGAAAATTCCCAGCACAAGCCAATCAGAAAATCCCACTTATTTCGTTGCAGTGCAAGAGAGTTTCCATTAGAGGGTGATCTAGAGCAGAGTCATTCACACACTTTTCAGTGACTCCTATCTCACTGGGGTCCACCTGTAAAAAATTTACAGGGTAATTTTTAGGGTCAAAGGAGCCTATTGCATGATTATTTTTGTGTGGACCAGCAAAATGTCCACACAACTGAGAATCTCCACACAATGTTGGTCTTCCGTCAGGGATTGAGCCACACAAGTATAGAGAGACAAGTGCGCGCACACACACACACACACACACACACACACACACACACACACACACACACACACACACACCACAACAACAAAAAACAACACATCTATCTTGGAGATGTAACACTGCTCTTCCATTCGTCAGGGGGATCGCTTAGAAAAATCTTGCAAATCCACTCAGGTCTAATTTCCTTACACTGAGGCCTTCCTCTTCTTTCATAATGCAGTTTGCTTCCTGCGACTCGTTTCAAAGTATACATTGAGAGCAGCGGAGCTATGATGAATGGCTAACACGGAAACTAACCAGATACACAAGCACTAGAAGAGCGCATGTGCAGCCAGCAAACGGAAACTAGCAAGGAACCTTCATGCATATTGGCATTACGTGAGGGCATCACAATATTTGGCTTTGGGGACAACCAATAGATGAGGTGATTCCCCAAGAACCCGACGGACAGAGAGGGGGTGGGCAAGACCAATCCACTGAACAATCCCTGCTGTTCGGACCAAACAGCATTAGTACAGCAATAGCTGTAGTTATCCAGTCGTCTGAAAACACCTCCTGCCACCCACAGCCTGTCTCAATTTCTCCCTGAAAGCCACAAACCTTTCTTCCTTTTTCAGCTGTCACCAGTTTGTTCTCTTCTCCCTACATTTGTTGTTTATATCTTCCTCACATTGTTTACACAAGATGTAATCCACCTGTGTGCCCCTACCTCCACTCTTGGAAGTGTACCCCTGAATACACCCTGTGTTCCTGCCTCTACTTCCAGAAGAGGCAGGAACATAGAACAATTCTGCACCAATAATCACTCTCTCACTTCTGGATGTATTCAACTCACTCCAGAATTTATCACCCTCTAACTCACACCCTACCTGTGGGCCATAACCACTGACAACATTGAACATCACACATTCAGTTTTCAGCTTTAAACTCATCACCCTATTAGACAGTCTTTTTCCCCCCAGAACATTGTTGACAACCAGTGTTGGGCACGTTACTTAAATAATGTAACTAGTTAAAGGTAGTAGTTACTTCGGTAAATTTGATTAATGCACTATCAAAGTAACTGGTTACTAGGCAAAGTTACTTTTTATGGTCTAAAATGTCAATTAATTCAGAGGATTTTGATGCTGTTGGAACTTTAAATACTACTGTGTTCAAATAAAAAAGGCTTGATAATTAAATGGACTAAATATTTGAAAACATTGTGCACTAATCTATACCATTATAGTGTGGGTGGGACGAGTAAGTCAAGAGTCAAGACATACAATTCTAATATATTTGTATCAATATAGTTATTATGTTTAATGTTTATAATAAAATAACAAAAACAAAATACATGTTTTAGAATCTGATAATTATTGCACATTAACAGTCTACAACTCTATAAAATTGGAATTACAACAAAATATAATGCTTTTCAAGCAATTTAACAAAATAAAATATCCTTTGTAGTACAATTAAATAGGGGTCATAGCACTTCAACAGCCAGGTAACATGTACTTCAAGTATTTTGTGTGATTATGATATATAGTAGAGTAATTCATAACAGCATACCACTGAAAAAGTGCAAACCTAAGGCACCCAGTTGTACACATAAGTTATAGGTTTTGGGGTACTTCTAATCAACAATGACAAATTCAAACAGCACTCCATACTAACTACTAACTCTCCATTCACTTTCTCTAACTGTCCTGCATGTGCAAAACTTTGCCTTTGACTTGTGTGAACATAAAACAATGTCTATACTTCCAGCTTCCAAATGCTGTTTTTGAATTTGTAAGCCTCTCCTGCATCGTGGTGTGTGTCTCTTGCTGTTGGTCTGCTGTCTGTGTGCTGCAATGTATGGTGAGCACCCTCCCGGGATTCCTCAGGCAATTGGTGTCACGTATGCTTCTATCTCAGCCCCTTTCTCCACGCTCCACTTTCCCCCTGCACTAGAAAAAAAAAAGTCTCACACAGCAGAAAGTGTATTCTTAAGAAAAAGTGCCGTATTTGATCAAGTTGTAGTAATGTGCCATGTTATATTGTAGGTAACATACTGGTATTGCCGAAATGGAAAAAGTGATTCATTGGATTAATCAGTTACTGAAAAAATAACGTTGATACAAACGCCGTTATTTTCTAATGCTGTTACACCAAACACTGCTCATGAGCACCATATAGATTAAAATAAAGGGTACCATAGGTGAAGTGGCTCTAACTGCTGAGACAGCAGAAAAAACAGGAAAACCTTTTTTCATTTTTTATTGTAATTATCTTGTAATAAAATATAACAGCTAGATGGTTCTGTTTAAGTACTTTGCTGTCCCTGTGACTAATGTCATATGGGTGTGTATTCAAACTTTGTGTGCATAGTTTAATCTCAGTTCTTCTTAGTGTCATCTCAACAAAAATGGGTTCTCAGCACATGACTTTTTCCAAAATAACCTTCCACATAATTTCACTGATCATTTCATCTGCACCTGCTCCAGCCTTCCCCCACCCCACCTCCCTTAGCGCCGATCTGCAATCTGATCTGTGACAGCTGCTGTGGAGGATTAAGTCTGGTTTTTAAACAAACACACAGCTCTGCTGTGCTGTGCTGTGCTGTGCTTGGCAGGAGCCAGGCGTTGGGGTCCAGCTCCACTGTCTGCAGGGAGTGAACCATCCCTGAGAGAGAAACAGAGAATAGCCTCCTGTGTAATCCAATGAGCCCCTAAAGCTCCCCAACAGGACAGCAATAAAATAGAGATATTCTAACTTCACTTGTGCTTCAAATGCAAGAGAAAGACAACATTTCAACTACAGTTTCAAATCAGCAGTTGAAGTGCCAAAGAGCTAGTAAAAAGATACTCCAAACATCATTTTAGTTCTGTTTCAGAGTGAAGTGCCATCCTCCCACACAATGTCTTACATTTTAACAAAGCTGGATAAGGACACCTGTCTCTGTTGTAGATGACAGACTCCGTCAAAATGTTGGCTGTACCAAGGATGGAGCCAGTAAGATGCTCACAACTTGTTTCTCACGCAGTTGTGACAGCAAATGCAAATAGTGTGACTAGGTTCACACCCCCACCATCACAGCCACCCCACTGTTTAGACACTCAGTGACTTGCAGGGAACATGTGACAAGAAAAAAAGAATATATATATACAGGGGTTGGACAATGAAACTGAAACACCTCTCATTTTAGTGTGGGAGGTTTCATGGCTAAATTGGACCAGCCTGGTGGCCAATCTTCATTAATTGCACATTGAACCAATAACAGCAGAGTGTGAAGGTCCAATTAACAGGGTAAGAGCACAGTTTTGCTCAAAATATTGCAATGCACACAACATTATGGGTGACATACCAGAGTTCAAAAGAGGACAAATTGTTGGCGCACGTCTTGCTGGGGCATCTGTGACCAAGACAGCAAGTCTTTGTGATGTATCAAGAGTCACGGTATCCAGGGTAATGTCAGCATACCACCAAGAAGGACGAACCACATCCAACAGGATTAACTGTGGACGCAAGAGGAAGCTGTCTGAAAGGGATGTTTGGGTGCTAACCCGGATTGTATCCAAAAAACATAAAATCACGGCTCCCCAAATCACGACAGAATTAAATGTGCACCTCAACTCTCCTGTTTCCACCAAAACTGTCCGTCGGGAGCTCCACAGGGTCAATATCCACGGCCGGGCTGCTATAGCCAAACCTTTGGTCACTCGTGCCAATGCCAAACGTCGGTTTCAATGTTGCAAGGAGCGCAAATCTTGGGCTGTGGACAATTTGAAACATGTATTGTTCTCTGATGAGTCCACCTTTGCTGTTTTCCCCACATCCGGGAGAGTTACGGTGTGGAGAAGCCCCAAAGAAGCGTACCAACCAGACTGTTGCATGCCCAGAGTGAAGCATGGGGGTGGATCAGTGATGGTTTGGGTTGCCATATCATGGCATTCCCTTGGCCCCATACTTGTGCTAGATGGGCGCGTCACTGCCAAGGACTACCGAACCATTCTGGAGGACCATGTGCATCCAATGGTTCAAAC
This sequence comes from Fundulus diaphanus, assembly GCA_037039145.1. Classification (NCBI taxonomy): domain Eukaryota; kingdom Metazoa; phylum Chordata; class Actinopteri; order Cyprinodontiformes; family Fundulidae; genus Fundulus; species Fundulus diaphanus. The sequence continues at coordinate 56,268,270 of CM073124.1, read as the reverse complement.
ATTGTATCCTGAAGGAGGTGCCGTGTATCAGGATGACAATGCACCAATACACACAGCAAGACTGGTGAAAGATTGGTTTGATGAACATGAAAGTGAAGTTGAACATCTCCCATGGCCTGCACAGTCACCAGATCTAAATATTATTGAGCCACTTTGGGGTGTTTTGGAGGAGCGAGTCAGGAAACATTTTCCTCCACCAGCATCACGTCGTGACCTGGCCACTATCCTGCAAGAAGAATGGCTTAAAAATCCTCTGACCACTGTGCAGGACTTGTATATGTCATTCCCAAGACGAATTGACGCTGTATTGGCCGCAAAAGGAGGCCCTACACCATACTAATAAATTATTGTGGTTTCATTGTCCAACCCCTGTATATATATCTATATCTATATATATATATATATATATATATATATATATATATATATATATATATATATATATATAAACACATGCACATATATGTATATATATATATGTAAGTATACATGTGTGTATGTATGTGTGTAATGAATTAATAAAGAAATAATGAAATACAGTAACTACAAGGAGACAGGATTGGAGGATGGAAGACAGAAATTCGCAATAAAGAAGCCCTTTTTAGTAACTTCAACTTTTCGCCAATGCCATCAAAATATTATACCAATAATTGCTGGCGAAAAATTAAACAAGTAAAACAATGAGAAAGCCCTGTGGGCAACCTTCCCTCTCTAAATTAGTCTGTGCATTTTAGAAGAAGGTCACTTCCTCCTTCTCAACCCAACCCACAACCTACCTCCACATCACCTCTGCGTCTATTGGATCAGTCACACATTCACAACGGTGATAGCGCTGACCTGAGTTTGAATTTAGAGTGTTCATTAATAGCATATTATGCCATATGCTCACAGCACTGTCATGTTCTAATGTCTGGCACTGGTTTAAGAATTTGTAATTAGTGCTGCTATAATAAAAGGACTGGAGGGGCTCACACTAACTGAGGTGCAGGAAAGAGATTTGCTCTACAGATTGTATGGTAGTAGAATTGGTCACCTGGTGACCTGCTGGCTCACCAATAGCATGCTAGACAGGGATTTAATCATAGACCCATGGTCAAGAGACATGTTGAGAAGAGTCTCTATCCATCCTGAAATAAAATTCCACAAATCCATACAACAATGCACATTTGATTCAGCTTTTAAGCTTCCAAGTGACATTTCTTCCTGTATAGCTCTACCTCAAAGGCTACTCTTTTTCTAAACTCATAACATAGAACTCTTCTTAAAACTGAATTTAGTAATGCTAATATTGTTCTGTTTTTGTCTCTTATTTGATGGTTAGCAACAACTCTTCTAATAGCTTTATGCAAAAATAATAAATTAGCTCTTCAAAAGAGAGTTTTTTGCCATGGAAAAATATAAGCCACATCAAAACGTGTGTGGCTTTTACTGTGCTATTTATCCTGTAAAATTAAACTAAAAAAATGTGAACCTGATTAAATTTAAATGAATATTTTGTTGAATCTGATTAAAATTCAAAATAGAAGCCAGTAAGAGAATCAGACCAGAAATAGTCTCAACAATACCTAAGAACCCTTAGCATCCTTCAAAAAGGGAAAAGGCAGGGTAAAACATGGATTAATATTGGTGACTTGTTTGAAAGATGGAGAAGTCTGAAAAACATAATTAATTTCAAAATAGATGCAGAGTCAGCAAAGTTTCTCCTTGACAGGTAAACACCATTTTCTTTCTGAACATTCCATGTGTTCTAGTGATCGGCTTATACTATTCCAACCATCCATCCATCCATCCATTTTCTGTCACGCTTGTCCCTTGTGGGGTCGCGAAGGTTGCTGGTGCCTATCTCCAGAATTCAGTGGGCAAGAGGCGGGGTACACCCTGGACAGGTCGGCAGTCTGTCGCAGGGCCTATTCCAACCAATAAACAGAAATTGAAATTTGCATAGTGCCTGCCAGTCTGACAGCAGTGGCATATACCTATCCTGTATAAAGAAAAACTCAATGGGGTCAGGGGGAAGTGTATTTGGGCCCGTTTCACAGCAGCATAGGCTGTTGTCAGTGGCATGTAGTTGGCCTTTTCGGATCTCTAGGGTGACCAGACATCCCTGATTTCCAGGGACAGTCCTCGTTTTGGACGACCTGCTCCCGGCACAAGCTGTCCCCAGTTTCAGCATTTTATGATTGTCAAAAAAGGAGCTATTGAGGTAGCTGATTGCGCAGCTGTCAGCGATACAGAGTAGTAGAAGAAGTACACCGCTCCCAACACTGTCAGCGTTGTAGCACACTGATTCCTCCCCCATCCCTTCTTTGTGGGCAAGCTGTTTATTTAACAATAACAACTTATTTTGGCTTCACTCATCATCTTGAATTTAGCTACGCGACATCCTCATCTCTCTTGACTTGGAAACCTGCGCAACAAGGTTTGTGTGTTGTTCCGATTTGAAACACAAGGCTTCATTATTACTTATTGCTCCTTTAAATGCTGTGTCATTAGGTGTGTTTCTGTATAAATGACTTTTTACAGCATAATTGGCATAAACAGTGTCATAAAGGAACACAAAGTGTAACCCCTATGTGTCCCACTGGCACCAATTTTCATTTATAATGATCTTCATGGGTGGCATTGAAGGATGAGGCTTTGAGCTGCTCTTGCAGGGTGTTGGCCCAGGACTCGTGTTGTCATAATTATGCTGTTGGTACTAAATGCCTATTGTATAAATGTGCAAAACAGCTGTCTAGATAAAACAATAGGACCAGATTTCACGTGCAGACAGCTGCAAACAGATATTAAGCTAAAATAAAGGCTTTTTTATTATTTAACCTTGATTTATACAGGAATTTTCATTGAGTTTCGGGATCTCATTTTAAAGAGAGACGTGTGATAAAACAAAACATAATAAAAGTAATTACATATTTCACTAAATAAGCTAGTAAAATATTACTCAAAAACAAGAACAAAGTGCACAAGAAGAGTTCTCTAATATACAAATTACAACAGTGAATAAAAGATTTATGCCCTGTTATGAACCTTAATGTCCCATGATAGATGGCATCCAACAAATGCAGAGAGGTGGCAGGTGCATTCATATACACATCATAGTAATCTAACAGAGGCTGGAAGGTCATTTCAACAAGATGCTTCCTTGCACTGAAAGAAAAGTCAGATCTATTTCTAAAGAAAACCCATAGTTTTATCTTCAACTTCATTACAACATTTTCAGTATGTGTTATAAAGGAGAGCTTATTGTTAGTTGTCATGCCAAGGTACTTATTGTCATGGTTTTCAGGTGACGAGCCCACATGCAGATACGGTCGGGAAGCAAAGCACAGTTTTAAGATGTTTATTTTGGAAACAGGCAGATCTACGGACGGAACTACAGGTGATTCGGCAGGGTCAGAACGTCACGGCTGGAGAGTCTGCAAGAGAGAGGGAGTAAGTGACTCTGAAAGGAGAACCAGGAGAACTGCTAGAAGCTACGCTGCTTACCATTGGGCTGGGCGGACCTAACCGGGAAGGAGTAGCGCCGAGGGAACTCTGTGGTTCTACTCTGCTGATGATAGGCGGCTAGTGGCTGAGGGCGGCAGATGTTACTGGCGAGGGATCCTGAGCGAGCCTCGTCGGCAATGGTGACAGATGGATTGACCAGAGTGAGAGCAGGACCAGCAGAATCCGGGAGAGGGGATCTCAGGCCTCGCTGGGTAACATCCAGGAAGTATGAGGGGAGCGCCAGAGCAAAATCTGAGCAGACGGATTCTGCCGGTCTGTTTCTTCGGACTAGACGTCAAGACAGGTGAGTGCTTCCAAGCACCAAAAATCTGAGACAAAAACAGGGAGAACCAAAATTAGTCAAAGTCAAAAGAGCGAAAAAACTCACAAGCTGGTTTCCAAGAGTTGGGACAGAGGCCACGTCGTACCACGACTGGTTAAGGCTCTGGCGTCTTCCATCTGTCAGCGCTCTGCTTAAGAAGCCAGAGGAAGCCGCCTGCAACGAGCTGCAGGTGTGGGCCACGCCTCCTCAGCCAACTAGACACACCTGAGGAGTAGAGTTAGAGCAGAGCAGCACAGAGAACCCTGACACTTATCTCTTTCAACATTCTCTGTTGGTGTACCTATAAATGTTTCTATGAAAGGTTTTAACACCATTTAAGAATAGTCATAGCGAATCAGACTGATTAGTATCAAATGCAGACTGCAGACACCAAAGCACAGCAGTAACTGTTTTTGCATGGCAGTACAATGCCATCTCCATAAATATCTCTACAAGTATCAGTAATATTTTACTGACATTGTTTGCATAAATTGAAAGTACAGTAGTGGACTTAAAATTGAACTCAGTGGCACACCTTTTATGAAGTTTAAGTAATCTGATGACAGAGCACTGTGTTGCACAGACTGTCTACGATTTGACAGATCATTAGAAAACCAACCCACAGCATTATCTCATAAACCAATATCTGACAGCTTTTGAAAAAAGATAAAATGATCAACAGATTCAGATGCCTTAGACAGGTCAATGAAAAGAGCAGCACAGTTGTGATTAGCATTTAAGCCATCTACAGTCAATTACAGTAACTATAAATGTACTGTACTGTTTCCTGAAACAAGACTGTTGACATGACAAGATATTAGCTGTCCACAAATATTATTCAAGTTGATTATTAACTAGTTTTTCAAAAGCTAAAGTACAAGGATTTGAAATAGGACAATAATTGTCTTGCACACCAGGATCATCACCTTTTAATAGGGGGAGAACAAAAACAGCCTTCCACATATCTGGGATGACGTTGTTTTGGAAAGAAAGAACTGGTTGAGCTATAATATCTGCTACTAAAGGTAAATAATAAAGATAAAGGTTGTCAGGTCACACAGATTTATAAGCATTGAGACCCTTCAGTGCTTTTGAAACTTCACTAACAGATACATTTAAAAAAAGAGTTATTTCTGTTGAGGGGTTGATTCATGGAGGAAGTGAGAGGCTGACCATCACCAGATGGCATAAAATATCAGTTTAAGCAATTAAGCATCTCTGACTTATCTGATATCACGGAGGAGTTTATAGTTAAGGAATGGAGAAAATCTGAGCAATGAATATTGCCTGAGAAGGTCTTAAGGCTGGCGTGTGTCCTACACAATAAAGCAGAAACAGGCTGACAGATCCGATGGGCTTGGCAAGGGTCTTGGTCATGATGAATTCCAGGTTGTGTCTAGAGACCAGAGTCCAGAGTGAGTGCGAAAAAAACAAAAAACAGACAGCCTGCAGAGGGGGCCAAGGGAAAAGGGCTAGAGTTCAAAAACAAAACTAAAACTACCCTGACATGGCAAAACTAAATTTTAGGAGGGCAACCTGGACATCATCCCATGCATAGCAGGATCTCTGGTGGGCAACACTGAGGTCGTCCCTGGTGAAGCAGGATCTCTGGCAGGTGACCCTGAAGTCATCCTAGACGAAGCAGGATCTCTGGCGGGTGACCCTGAAGTCATCAACACAGGAGCCTTGGAGGCCGGCAGCACAGGAATGGGAACTTGTGAGACCATCTTCCAAACTGGTGCAAGAGCAGGTAACCTGGTAGCTGACAGTGCCCCAAGTGAACATAAGGGTGTCAGGAGAACTGGTTAAACCCTGCTGGTTTGAGCTTTGTGGACTTGATCTCAGGACAGAGCCCTGTGTCTGGCGAGACCCGGAGTTTAGCATCTGGTATGACCTAGAACTTGACATCCAGAAACCCACGCAGCAGCTTAGGAGATGGGAACCCATGTGGCAACTTAGGATACTTCTGCTGCTTTTCCAGTAGTACCGACTTTGAGCGATTCGCCAGGGATCTGTTTGATTCGGTTCGCTTCGGGTGGTTTTCTATTACAATTGAATATGCCACAAATGTGGGCGGGGTTGCTGCAGAAGGAAAGGTGGCACCAAGACAAAAAGTGACGTGACGAAACGTTGTTGCAACACAATAACAAAACAGCATGGACATGTAGCTAACAAGATAGCTGCCCAGTATATATTTTTAAGCAGACTGAGTAGGTTGACAAGCCGGGATATTATCATTACTACTATTACTATTACTATTACTATTACATAAGGAGTTGACAGAGAAGAGAAAGACCGGTGAGAACTGAGAGAGCATTAAAGCAGATGAAAAAGACCAACTTAAGGCTTCTTGAAGCCATGGATCAAAGACGAACGTATTAGCTCCCTCCAACATTTACCGGGTATATTAGTGCTAGTTGTAGCTTGCTTTGTTGTTCAATATATACACGATAAGCTGTGCATACTGTCAGTAACTGTTACCACACCCTGTTGCAGTTAAACAGCTTAGCCCCGGCTCTTTTCCCTTTAAGCAAACTACACTTGTTGCATAAATGTTTTGAAGAATGACACTCTAAACAGAATACTATACTTTAACCTATTTAATATCACAAGGCAGAAGAATGTTTATAGCTTCAGTATTGGACTCTCCTACATAAAACAATGCAAGACGGGTAGAAATCCGGATGCAAGAGTGCAACCCTCTTGCTTACATCAGCTTATATGGATCAGCAAAGACCTGCTCAAGTATTGGTTGATTCTTCCCATCTTATCCTTTGGGATACATTTCACCATTAGCCTGACTCCAGGTATATCCACGTGTCCATTCGGCCTCAAGATAACTGTTCATATGTTTATGCATGCCACATCTGTAAAGTCCTTGGCGTCCGTAGGTTATCTGTTTCTCTGTTAACTGCTTTCTGCATCTCCAGCCTCTGTGATCACATAATTCTTAACAGCCCCCCTGTTGGTGTTCCAAATGGCACATCACAACAAGAAAAGTTCCGATATATGGGCCGGACTAAATCAACAGAAACATAATCAGCATGAACAATTCAGCATTTGTCCCTCAAGACCACAGTTTTAGCATTTATCTACAATTTAGGGTTCAACTAATTAAGTAAAGCATGTTTTAGGACTAGGTAAGCTAAGCCTGTTTAATAGCAAGGTCAAATCTGTACACCCTTCCCCCACTCCGGAAAACTTCCCACTTGGGCCTCCGCTCACCACTTCCATGGGTAAGCATCTCTCACTTACAAACTTACAAAGTAAAATACCAGTAGGGGGGCATTACAGGGCATGCTGGACCCTTTACTAACAGGAAACGCCATCCCATGTTGTTGGTAGAACCAAAAACTCATGTCCTACTAGCATTTGATCTTCATGCTTCATGGTCAACAGACAACAACTCTATAAATAAAACACAAAAACCTGATGATAATTATAATCTACTTCAATGAATCTGGAATTAAAAATCACAACTACAAAAGGGAACTTCTAAACAGTAAGCCTTTAAGTGTATATACAATATATAGGTGTGCATATTATTTGAGCAGGATAAATTTAGTTCAACTGACCACACATTTTTTTATATCCATCCATCCATTATCTATGCACGCTTATCCCTCATGGGGTCGCGAGGGGTACTGGTGCATATCTCCAGCGTTCAACGGGCAAGAGGCGGGGTACATCCTGGACAGGTCGCCAGTCTATCGCAGGGCACATTTTTTTATATTTAAAATAATAGTCTTTTCCTTACATTAGTGAAAACAGTTGGTATTTTTTTTGTTTTAGCTTTAGTCCCAGTCAAGGCTAGAACACACTGACCCAGCTGGCAATCTCTTTAAATGTTTACATTATTGCAGACTCACTGTCAATTGTTTGTATATTTATCAAAATTATAGACAGTGAGCCTTGCTCTTAAATTTTCATAAGTTGTTAATTCTCTTATATATTGCTACTCAAAACCTATTTTATGCCTTCTCTTAAATGGACTGGATTATGATGAATCAACATTGTTACAAACAATTTCCTAGTCAGTCTTATTTTTGTTTTACCTAAGGATAAAATCAGCACTGGAATTTCTGCTTTGTTTCTCATTTTATTGTAATCCTAATAATATTCTATTTTTGCAGTTTAACCGCATTTTTACAGTTTGTCATGGACACATTTTTTAATCATAACCTCTGTAATTAAAAGTTAAATACCGATTGTAATTCAATATTACACAGCATCAAAGCCGTAGGAACCTAAATTCCCTTATAGTAAGCCAAATCAATCCCATTTTGCCTGGTGTGCCAGTGCTGGGTGCCAGTGCTGGCACCCAGCACTGGCACACCTGCTATGGAGAGAGCATTTTAAACTAGAACATTTCTTAAGAAATTTAAGAAGGCGCCTGCCTTGTGGTGCGTATAACTGTCAAAGGCAAAGCATTTAGGAGCATGGGACATTTCAAATTTACAAGGAAAGAGACATAAAACGGAACAGAAGTTAAGTCATGTAATGTATGTATCCAGAAACACTGTGGGCTTTTTTTATAATAGTGAATGGTCTATAATTGTATTTCTGTTATTTTTTAAATTATGCACATCTGCTATCTTTATATTTTGAAAATCTATAATATTACAGCAGCAAATTATCACTGTTTTTCAAAAGGCTGTTTAAAAGCTCAAAATGGGGCTTCAGATCCTACTGTGACGATCTCGGCACTGGCTCTGATCTTTTCCTCTGTTCAGCACACCTGCTCATTCTCCACCCTGCCCGCAATTAGTCCTCATCGGTTCCACCTGTTTTCACCTCCTTATTATCCCCGTGCAGATCAGAAGCCAGTGCCAGATTGTCTCAAGCCACCCATACGAGCATTCCAGCGTTTCCTTATTCTGCCTGTCTGAGTCCGACCTGATTCTGCCCTCCGTTTCGAGCCTGCCTGTTCTCTGTGATTACTCTGAGCCTGTTTGTTACCGAACCTGGACTGGACCTGGACCTCGCCTTTCGGATTCCCCTCTCTGTGCTGCCGCTGGATAAACTGCTTCTCTGTGATAGGACCCGGACCCCTCTGGATAACGCCCCTGGATTTCCCTTAACGGATTGTCTGCCCGCCTGTAGTCGCTCTACGGCTTCAGCCCTGGAACCCCGGCCCAAAGTTAAATCCCCAGCTTCGGAATCCCACTACCAGGTTAGTGATCCAGCCTCCCTCATTCTTGCCCGACACCACCAGCTGATCACTAACCTGTTGTCTCTGCTACAGGGTGGTTTCCAGTCTCAGAGCGAGCAGCCAGCCCCGTGTGCCTGCGTCTGCGTTCCTTTAATAAAGTTGTTTAAAACGTCACTGACCTGCCTGGTTGAATTCTGGATCCAGTTTCCTGTACGTTACAGTTACAATCTGGCCAGTATGGATCCATCACCGAACGGTCAGTGGCGCGCAGGCGTTGAGAAGTCTATTTCTCAGCTAGAAACCGCCGTTGACGAAATTCTCGCTCGTCTCCGCAGCCAGGCTGCGCCAGCCCCGCCACTTCCGCAAACAGCGGTCCCAGCCGCCGCGTCATGCACTGTGACGTCAGCTCGGTCCGAGCCGCGTCTATCTCCGCCCGAGCGTTTCTGCGGCGACCCCGATCAGTGCCGGGCGTTTCTCACACAGTGTGAGATCCAGTTTGAGCTACAACCATCTGCTTACCCCACTGATCGCTCTAAAGTGGCTTTTGTTATTTCTTTGTTGACAGGCAAGGCTAAGTTGTGGGCAGCTTCTGAGTGGCAAAGTGATTCCTCTATCTGTCATTCGTATTATGCCTTCTCTCGGGAATTGACCAGAGTTTTCAGTCCTTTATTACCCTGCCGGGAGTCTTCTAGGGGGCTTTTAGCCCTCAGGCAGGGTGATAAGTCTGTTTCTCAGTTTATTATTGATTTTCATCTGTTGGCTGCTGAGAGTCTCTGGAATGAACCAGCCCTGATGGACGTTTTCATTTCTGGTCTTAATGAAAAGATTAAAAATGAGATGGCCACATGTGATTTCCCTAAGTCTTTAAAACAACTGGAGGACCTGGCCACCCGAATAGACCTTCGTCTCATGGAGAGACGTAGGGAGCGGCACGTGACAGCCCTGTTTCGCCCCAAACCGCTCTCGGATATCCCAGCTGCGCTCTCACCTCCCCGCATCTCTAACGATCTCAAACCTACGAAATTAGGGAGGTCCAAGCTGACTGCAGAGGAACGTCAGTGCAGGCAGCAACATAACTTGTGTCTTTACTGTGCGGGACAGGGACATCATGCTAGCTCCTGCCCAATAAAAGGGACAGGCTCAGTAGGTAGGGGGAGAGCCCTACTCAGTCGCACCAAGCTAACCGTCCCCCCAGATCTCCTTTTACCTGCTGTTATGACCGTTTCTGCCAGGTCCCATAACCTTTCTGTTTTTATTGATTCAGGGGCAGACACTGAGTTTATGGACGAGGGACTGGCCAGGAGGCTAGACATCAAGCTCCACCCGGGTTCATCCCCTCACAGTGTTCTCGCCCTGGACGGTCATAAACTCAACCACTCTCACCTCATCACGGAACCTGTTGAGCTGCTGATTGGAGGTAATCACAGGGAAAGACTCACCTTTATGATTATCCACTCTCCTCAGGTTCCAGTTGTTCTTGGGGCCACCTGGCTCAGGAGACACAATCCCCCTCATTGACTGGCGGAGGGTGGAGGTTACGGGGTGGGCTCCCTCCTGTTCTGCGTCCTGTTTACGGTCGGCTCAACCTCTCCAGACACCCGTAGAGAATGCGGAGGAGTTCTACCCGGATCTCTCCAAGGTCCCCTCTGAGTACCATGACCTGAGGGAGGTTTTCAATAAGGCCAAGGCCACAAGTCTGCCACCTCATCACCCTTATGACTGCTGCATTGATCTGTTACCAGGAACCACTCCACCTAGAGGCCGCCTCTACTCATTGTCTGCCCCTGAGTCTGAGGCGATGCAGAGATACATTGATGACTCCCTTAGAGCAGGCATAATCCGTCCTTCCTCCCCTGCGGGCGCAGATTTTTTCGTGGGTAAGAAGGACGGCTCCCTCCGTCCCTGTATTGATTACCGGGGACTCAATGACATTTCGGTTAAGAACCGATACCCTATTCCCTTAATGAATACGGCGTTTGATCAGATCCAGGGGGCAAAAGTCTTTACTAAATTGGACTTACGTAATGCCCACCATTTGGTCCGGATTAAGGAGGGGGATGAATGGAAAACCGCCTTCAATACCCCTACAGGCCATTACGAGTATTTCGTTATGCCGTTTGGGCTCACCAATGCCCCGGCCGTTTTCCAAAACCTTGTCAATGAGGTCCTCAGAGATATGCTTGGGCAGTTCGTTTATGTTTACCTTGATGACATTCTCATTTATTCCGATAACCTCACCACTCACAAACAGCACGTTCGCTCTGTCCTGCTCCTGTAGAATCAGTTATACGTTAAGGCAGAGAAATGTGAATTTCATGTCACCTCTACTACATTCCTTGGGTTCATTCTGTCTCCTGGTCAGATGTCCATGGATCCAGCAAAGGTCCGATCTGTCACTGAATGGCCCATTCCCACTGATCGGAGACAGCTCCAGAGGTTTCTGGGTTTCGCCAACTTCTATCGACGGTTCATCCATAATTATAGCCAAGTCGCCTCCCCGCTTCATGCCCTGACCTCTGTTAAAGTACGGTTCGCTTGGAATGATCAGGCAGACAGGGCTTTTAAACGCCTGAAGACCCTTTTCACCTCTGCCCCGCTCCTTACATCCCCTGACCCGGAGAGGCAGTTTGTGGTTGAGGTTGACGCCTCTAGTTCCGGCGTTGGGGCGGTGCTCAGCCAAAGGGCCGAGGATGGCAGAGTTCACCCTTGTGCCTACTTCTCCAGGAAGCTTTCCCCTGCAGAGTGGAACTATGATGTTGGCAACCGGGAGCTCCTGGCGGTCAAGCTAGCCCTGGAGGAGTGGAGACACTGGCTGGAGGGTTCCAAGATCCCCTTCCTCGTTTGGACAGATCATAGGAACCTGGAATACCTGAAGACAGCTAAGAGACTCAACCCACGTCAAGCCAGGTGGGCCCTCTTCTTTAGCCGTTTTAACTTTCCGCTGTCTAACAGACCTGGTTCCAAGAACATCAAACCGGATGCCCTGTCCCGAACCTTTGAGACAGAGGAGGAGGGTCCTAAGCAGTCCTAAGCAGACCCGGCCCGAAGTTAAATCCCCAGCTTCGGAGTCCCACTACCAGGTTAGTGATCCAGCCTCCCTCATTCTTGCCCGACACCACCAGCTGATCACTAACCTGTTGTCTCTGCTACAGGGTGGTTTCCAGTCTCAGAGCGAGCAGCCAGCCCCGTGTGCCTGCGTCGGCGTTCCTTTAATAAAGTTGTTTAAAACGTCACTGACCTGCCTGGTTGAATTCTGGATCCAGTTTCCTGTACGTTACACATACAGCGACAATTGTCCTGTCATTGTTTTACAGGGCAGAATTGCATTTGCTGACCCTTGTCCTTTAACTACAGATGGATATACAGGAATACAGTCATACAAGTGTCAACTCCTCAGAGATTGCAGGGGATGTGTGTTTTGGCAAGGGTCTGCCGAAAAATGCACCCCCCTATATTTTTAATCAAAAAATTGTCACACACACACACACACACACACACACACAAAATTCACGTGTGTAAACATGTATAAATTGTTAAATATACAAGTAGTATCAGGTCATGTAAAACTGCAGTGTGTGAAGTATTGTAGGAAAGGCCACACTGTTTCTTGATAAATACATTATTGTATGAGTTAAGTTCTGTTCGGTTTTATGTGTCTTTCCTTGTAAATTAGAAATGTCCCATACTCCTGAATACACCATAGCTTTCTGACGATCGCGAATGCATCACACTGGTCTGAGAACGCAGCGCTGTGTAGATGCACGTTTCGGCTTAAGACAAAGCTTTGCCGTTTTTTTTTTTTTTTTTAGAGCTCGACAGATTTTACTTTCACAAGTGGAGCAAACAGCTTCCGCCATTATGCTCCGCTTGATTTGTGCGTGTAAATAGCTTTATTGTGATTCCTGCAGGGAGAATTTCAAATTATATGGACACTACAATGGGAAAGTAGGAGAGTAAAAGAAAAACAAGAAGAGAAGAAAAAAAGAAAGAAGAGGTGAAAGAAAGAAGAGATAAAAGGAAGAGAATGATAAAACGTCCTCTGTCTGCTCCATCACCTGGAAAGAGACACAAAAAGAACAGCACAACCAACAGACATAAAGCAACAGATACAATGGTGTAACACCTTGATACCATTGCTAAATCATATGTATTATTATTTAAGCTGACATGTGTAATGTGATACCTAAAAAAGAAAGTAAATAAATGAATTATAGCCTTTCTGTGTATAAGTGAACATTTAATACCTGGGACCCAGCACCTGTGGGAGTTTGTGAGAGTGCACTAGTTTAGGTGAAAATTTATTCAGAAGGAAACAGTTCGATAGTGATTGTGGAGAACCGAAGACCCACCTTCCCCGAGCACAGAGGCAGGAGTCAGGGGACCCGTAACCCCGGACTCCCAAAGGGGCCCCCAAAGCAGTGCGCCCGAGAGGGGCCTTCACAGGAAATCTGCAACCCCCCCCCCCCCCCGAGGAAAGAGGAGAGAAGACCCCGAGGAAATCCCCCAGCCACCGCAATGCCGACGCCCCCCAAGAGCCGCGGGGACGAGCCCGTGGGCTCCGCCGGCAGCCGGCCGTGCTGAAGTGGCCCCAGCCCCGGCCCCCGCGGCAGGGGCCCCGGCCGCCCCCCGGGGGGCCAGGCCCCGCGAAGCCACCGCCGGGAATGGGCCGGCGCCCACCCGGGAACCCGCCCCAAACCCGAGGACCGTCAACGCGGCAGAGGGCCAAGGCGCCTGCCAACGCAGCGGAGGAGGGCAGGACGTGGGGGGATGGGCTCCGCACCTATCGGAGACTTGAGATGATCTTGGGAGAGGGAGCGGACCCGACCCGAACCTGGGAAAAAAAAAAAAAAAAAAAGAAACTCATTCACACCATCCCTCCCTTGTGCCCCACTAGCCACACACAGACACAAAAAAAAAAAAAAAATGGACGCTGCACACACATTCCCACATAGCATTCACATCCAAAAATCCCAAGTGGGGGGGGGGTCACCACAATTCAACAATACGACTGCCTGTGCCCGACCCCCGGCCCCGCCCCCGGACCAGACGCCCCCCGGACCAGGCCCCCCAAAGAGGGGGGGCCGACACGACCCGTACGGGCCACCCGACCAGAGCCCCCCCTAACCCACTATATACCTAATAAACCCCCTCCCACCCCGACCTTACCCTAGCCACCCCTGCCCCCCATCCTTTCCTGGGGAGAGCAGAGGCGTCAGCCCCAGAGCCGGTAAGCCGCTGGCTAGCCGCAGCAGCCCCCCGCCAAGACCCCGGACCGAGTGGCCCGCACCTCCTCCAGGCCCCAGACTCCGTGCCGCGATCGGAGATCGGGGGTGTGCAAAAGACCCCCGATCCTCCCTACGCCCGCTCAGCTTTGCCGTTTTTAAAACTCACGTCGGCTGTCACGGTTTATTGTTCTGTGTGAATGACAAGAGACTACAACAAATTCCCCATGTCCCATAGTGGGCTCCGTAAAAATGAAACATCAATACAGTTTAACTTCATAAAAACACACACCGAGAAACAACCCCACGCCGTCCACAGCAAATTCCCCATGTCCCATAGAGGGCTCCGTAAAAACGAAATATCACAATACAGTTTAACTTCCTCAAAGCACACACCAAGCAAACAGCCCTACAGCGGTTTAAGTTATGTTTTACTTCGATAAAAACAAGGAAAACAACAATTTTCATGGAGAACAGCACAAAAGCAGCTGCTTACCTGAAGTGGTAGACTCGAAAGACGCAGAATTTTGTTCTTCTTCTTCTGGTGTTTTATGGCGGTTGGCAACAAACTTTTAAAGACGCAGAATGATTGCGTAGGCCCGGTTTGAATTGCGTGTCAGCCAATCTGAGAGAGACATCCCTCCATGACGTAAAGTTGTGCTCACCGGTTATTTATTTAAAATAAGTACTAAATATGCAACACTACCTGTAGACGAAACCCAACAGAAAGAGAAAGTGTTAGATCTCCAAGGAAAACAAAAAAAGAGTAAAGTTTTTTTAAAGTAATGAACGTTTGGCGCACAGCCCATGACGTCACCCGTCATGGGCTATACAAAGACATTGTATACGTAGAGGCATCATGGGGCGGGTTCTGCCTATGCTGCGATGCGTCAGAGCGTGCGCCATCTTAAATGTGGCAAATCTGCAGTTACTCAGTCACTTAAAGAGTATCAGAGGGACTGAAATCTCAGAATATACTTTGTATTCGTAATATTTTTGTTTTTGTAATATTACAGGTTTATTTTCGTATCGCTTTAGCTTCATTGTGCTGAATTTATTCTCGTAAAGAATAAAAATAATTAAAATAATCTAACCTGGTCCTATTACTCCAGGAGTGAAATAATTCTGCAAACTGTGACTATTTTGGAAATGTTCCCTCTTAATTCTCATAATATGACGTTTTTCACTTAACATTACCACTTTAGTGTTTGTTTTTTTTTACTTTATTGTCCTAGGACTTTTTTTCTCATTATTAATTTTACCTCTTTAATACTCCCCCAAAAAGTCTGTTCCTAAAGTTTCACATGTGACACGGTTTTATGAAATAATGAAGACCACAACGTTTAGATTTAACAAATGTATCCTTATATTCATAACACAAAAAATAAATAAATAAATAAATATATAAATATACATATATATATATATATATATATATATATATATATATATATATATATATATATACTGTATATCAGCAGGAATGCTGGCAAACGGAGAAGGAAGCTCTTCTGTTTCTTCTGCTACTGTAGAAGAGGACATCTCAAAAGCCGACAGGGACACAGTTTCATCCTGTGCTGCCACATTTCCCGATGTGCTGGGAGACACACCACAATGCACCATGAAATGGCAAAAGATGGCCTGGAACTGGCTGGCAAAGGGGTTATTATTCCAGCCTCCTACAAGACACACAATCATATTTAGATATACAGTTATCTGGATAATATGCACATGGTCTTGATACGTATTTTTATATTATGAAAGTAGTTTAAGTTCATCATTTAGGGTAAAACCAAAAGTATAACATTTAACAGTGTATCCTGTATGGAAGTGTGTATCTTTCATCCAGTCTTGCTTTTGTTTTATTCATAATAACTAATAAGCCCATGTCCTTCTATTTGGTTGTGAAGTTGATGTTGACAGACTTACATGTTTTCACTAAGGGCCAAATCAAGGAAAAATCTATATTTAAATAAATACTGTTTAAAAAAAACAGGGATCTGGAAAAATACTTTTTTTGAAGTGTGCAACAAAATCATTTTCTGACACGCTTAAGTGCTATACAGGATATAGATATTTATTTACAAGTGTATGTACCAGTATTCTCTTGTCAGGTAATAAGGTCTGCATTTAACCATTAAAAACTCCACCTTCTGTTAGCAGTGACTGTCGGTAGTAGCAGAGTTTGTGCACAAAGCTTTGTTAATATAAATGCACAAACCTCCGCCTCTGGTTTTGCCGGAGCCATTTGCTGTCCTGTCGGCTCGGTGTGTGTGGCGTCCAGTTAACTGGATAGCATTGTCTGGATAGCTGTTGTTTAGCCATGTTTCAGTGAAAATCATGACATTTGAGTCCATAATCCGTTTGTCATTTGTGATAATCGTAACTCGTTCATTTTATTGACCAGAGAACGGACATTGGCGAGGAAAATGCTGGGTAAAGGTAGCCGGTGTGGTGTTAGCTTCAGCCTAGCTCGCACCGCTCCGCGCTTACCCCGCCTTTGTTTACGTTCTGGTCGCCGCCTGAGTGCACTTCCGCCCGGCCGGGAGAAGTGGGCAGGCTCCGGTGTTCTGGAGATCTCTGGGATGAGTCGGATATGGCCGATAAATGTGTCACTATTATAGCTCCAAAGGTCCAGAAGCTCATGTCTGCTATAGCGCAGCAACACGGTGCAGTTTTGGAAAAAAGTTAGGTGAAAAATAGATAAAAACAAAACCTAAATAGCAAGTCCTGGAGAGACGTGTGGCGTTATTCATGCGCCGACGCTTACATAAACACTAGAATTAAATCTTAATAAATAAAAGTATAGACAATTATTTCTGTAACTCAATTCAGTAAGTGAAATACACTATATAGATTACTTATTTTCTAACCTTGATTTCTGTCATGAGGAGGTAATGCAGTGTTGTGCTGGCAGCCATCACAACTAATGAAAATAAGATTTAAGATTAACATAGTACATTATACTAGTAAAATAAATCCAATTATTGTGGTTTAAGAAGAAGTTTGATACCTGCATTAATGATAATTTCAAAAGGTACATGACATTTTCAGACTAAAAAACATTTAAATAGATGTTGTAATTCATTGAATATGTAATATGTAATAGTAGGATATTTAAACAGAAAATCATTCTAAAAATAATTATTCTTTCAACTAGCAGTTTTCTAGTATGGCAAAAAGTCAAGGCAGTGAAGGATGGTAACTGGTTGGCTGATGATGGAGAGCTGGCAGGCCTGACTTTGGTGGAGAAGAAGCAAACAACTGTGGCAGGAAATGTGACTTGAGAAACAATCAAGTTTTAAGGAGGCATTTCGAAGAGAAGCCCATGCTGGACCTGGGTACAGATATCAACAGAAGAAGCAAGAGACACAAGGAGTATTAATTCAAAAGAAAACTGATTTCTGCACCTTCTCACAAAATTCAGAGGACTTCACTGTACCTCATGGGTTAAAAATCAGGCAATAAAGTTTGTGGTGCAGCTCCTTAAATCCCCGGCAAGTGAAAAAGCAAAACCAAGACAGGTGCGGTTCCCACTGCAGCTCAGCCATGCCTTCCAGTAGAGGTCCCCTATTTGGAAAAAGCAGTGACAACATGCACACAGGGACCAGGAACATGACAGTAATAATCCTCCCAGCATTAAGTCGAAGAATGCCCTATAACAAACACAGAAGTTTTTTTATAAGCAGCAGAACCAACAAACACCACATGCAAAAATGTTAAACAGAAACTGTCTTGTTAGTGGTGGACCATAGCCACGTTTCCAGAGGGATAGATCCACTGTTTCTTTTTTAATCTGTCTTGTGATGTGAAATATATTTCACATCACAAGACGTGATATGTATATATATTCACTGTTCCATATATATATATATATATATATATATATATATATATATATATATATATGCACCTCAGATTCCTACATTCATCACAGCCAATGCAGTGGGTGTCAAAAGGTGCCACTCTATCCCAATGGAGGATGTCCCTGACCTCTCGTTACATTACAAAGTTTTCAATAATAAGGAGAGCCAGCGAAATGCTTGTGGCAGGATTTGACAGGAAAAGGAGGAGGTTATGTATTAATTTGAAATAAATTAATAAACAATACATAAAATAATCTTTTCTTAAAACTTCTGAATATAAACTGTCACAAAACATGTTAAATAAATTCCTTTATCATCTGTCATTTATATCAGTTGTTGAAGTTATTTAATTGTTACTTGTAAAAAAAAAAAAAATTGGGGGGTGGGGGGCCCTTTCCACCAGTGGGCCCAAGCGGCCGCTTAGTTCGTTTTTGCCTCGGACCGGCCCTGGGTGTCTGTCTGCAGCACGCAGAGAGATGAGTCAGAGTGTATGTAGTTGGATAAGAATGGAATACTTTGCCTCGAACAACGCTCGATCTTTCGGGAACCGTAAATGGTAGACGCATTTTTTCTGCGTTTATTTCGTAACGGATCGAGGAACAAGACAAGCTATTGGTTTTTGATGAAAATATTTGAATAAAGGCGTAAAAAATTATGATATAAAGAGGATTTTTATGGAAATGCAGAAATCGTCTAAATAGGGTCCCGAAAAAAATGGCTCTAGCTGAAAAAGTATAAGAGATATCAAAATAATTATTTCACCGTGAGTATCATCCGGCTTTTGAGGAATATGGTGCTCATTTTTATGTTTGTACAAAAATCGGTGTAGGAATGGCGACTATGTAAAAAAGTCCATCATTAGGGGGAAAGGAAGTCTGATGGTCTTTGAGGGTTCTGCACATTCGCTACTCCCGAACAAACCGTTCCTGCGGCAAAACGGTAACAGTTATCCACAAAATTCTTTTTTTGTGAGTGGAAGAAGGGACAAGAGATTCATGTGTGAAAGTCTCATGGTTGAAGATCAAACGGTTTAGGAGTAGGGGCGATGCGAAAACATGTGATGTTTTGGATTTTCAGATGTCATTTTTCAAAACCAATAAGAGCAACGGAGTGTGTGACGTACATTAAGCGACGCATAGTTGTTGTCAACAGAACGTACAACGTTACCTACTATGTTTACAATATGGGATTCATATCACGACATTGCGAGTTATTTACTAAGTCAGACAGTCAGATGATCTCTTACCATTTGTAAGTTAGATGAACTTCGTCCACGACGATACCCATAACGTTGGCTTGAAAAACATTGGAGCCAAGCATGTCCCTCCACTTGTTGTTCAGCAGCCAGGATTCCGGGCTTCCGAAAAGGAGCTGGCAACGACCGCTGGCTATATCCACCTCGTCGTTCACGCTTAGTTGCATCGCCGTGATGCCTATTTCAGTTGCTTCTTTCACTTGGTCCTCCATGAGTGCAACCAAAGGAGAAACAACAATGACCAATGGGTTTTCATTGTGTCCCATGTTCTTAGCGACCAACGGAGCCAGCTGATAAATTAAACTTTTGCCGAAGCGTGACGTGGTGACGTGGTTGATTACGTTACTGTTGATCATCTGTCCATCATCGTATAAAGCCCGCCCTGACAATTTGATTGGCCCGCCAGATATTGGCGAGCATACTCGCGCTACTATTGAGCAATGCCAGACCGAACTTCCCGACCTAAAATGTTGTGGGCGGGACTAAGTTCGGAATGGCACCCAGGCTAAAGTGGAAATGCCGTCAAGTACAAAAAGCACCCTTCACGGTGTCGAGAGAAACGTTTTGTTATATAGTTTGTGGGGGTAGACCCTACGGTTCGGGCTGTATTAACGGTGACGGAAGATTAAAAAGGAATAATAATAAAGAAACCCCTTAGTGGGTGCATAGTAGTAGGCTCCGCCATGCATTTGCTTTGCAAATGCTATGGCGGGTGCCTAATAAAGAAACCCTTATTAGGTGCATAGTACTAGGCTCTGCCATGCATTTTCAATGCATAGGCAGGCGCCTAACAACTATGCATGGGTGTTTTGCTTTACAGGTATTGGACTTGAACTGCACGGTTTCACAAACGTGACTTGGACACGTTGGTGTTTAGGGAACCCACCTAGCACACATCCTAGACTCTAGCAGGACAAACACTTAAATATGGTGATTCAGCAACATATATCTTGGGGTAAATGAGGATTGGAAGCAGGACACTTAATAGGATGAGGTAATGTCCTGTGCTCTTCATGATTTGGCCTGTGATAAAGGATGAACATAACTGCTCAAAGAAGATAACGAGGAGAGACGTTTCACACTAAAGGGGTGTTGAGACCCAGGACAAGTTTCTGTTGTTTGAAGCTGTTTTGAACTCACCAGTGGTGAAGGTGTTTCGACGGGCGAGGCATTTAGGACCAAGTGGGAACAGGAGAGACGATATGGTGGTCCCACATGGATTAACTAAAAACATTGACTGTGAATGATTTTGGGGTTTGCTGGGGAATAGCCATGGGGAATAAAATCAGACAGTAACATCAAACATGAAATTTTTACAGGCATCAGGTGACTGTTCTCACAGCAGGGGGCCACTGTATAAAACCCGCTGGCTACGAACAAATGCTCTCTTTTGCCCGCATCTTAGCAGAATTGGAGAGAACACTCATCTCTTTGCTTTTCTACACTGGGAAGACAAGCCACCCATGCTGGCCGCATGGGGCTTGTACACTCGCCACATATGCAGGCAGAATCCAAGCTAAGAACATCCCTTACTGACTCACGAAGTCAGTAAGTCTCATCAGGGAAGTGAGTCCCCCACCCTTCAGGTGAAATCCTCACACGATCAACCCCACCAGGTTGATTCATTGCACAAGGTAGAATCAGAGACCCGCTCTGCAGTTTCTAATGGAGCACCTAGAACAGAGCCAATCTTTCCAAAATTTAGGACAACACATACACCACACAGAACAAAGTTTTTCTTCTGGCATTGAAGAAAAGGACACTTTTATTTGAACTTTTCTATTATATTTTTGTTTATGAAAGAGCTCTATTTTGTTGGTATTGTTTTAATTATTTGTATTAAAAGAAATAATATTTGCTGAATGCAATAAATGATCATTGTTCAACTTCCACTCAGAGTCCATCTTTCTGAACCTAGAGAATGTGGTTTCTTCCTAACTTTAGGGTTAAAAGTGCTACATTTTTTTTACTGGTGCAAAAAATGAGCCGTACATGAACATAACCTTGCTCAAGGAACAAAACCAACACAGTGCATGAACTCACAACAAATTACGGTATTACTTTATTCTGGCCCCCCAAAAAATATTTCTGCCCAATAAAAGAATTTCAGCCCCAAATTTTTTTTCTATTTTACTAATTAAAAATAAATTAGGATTTTATTTTAAGAATTTACATTTTTTTAATAACTTAAATTTTTTTATTTAAAATTTAATTAGTTTTTTGTCGTTTTGAATCCACAAAATACTTTTTTGGGGCCAGAATAAAGTATTGCCCAACTTACATACCTGCAAATCAACGTGACTTCTGCTGTTGTTTTTGGGAGACAAGTTCAGATATGCGTGGCTTCACCTTGGCAAGTGCTACTCTCATGTCATTTTCACAGCAAAGTCTGTTCCTTTTCTTTGTTTTTATGTCCATCATCCTCAAAAAGGATTGCTTGCAAAGATATGTTGTAACAAATAGTTTACAAAATTCCAGTGCTTTCTTAGCAATAACTGGGCCCTTTCCATTTGTTGACACCAAAACGTTGAGTGTTGTTGTTCTGAAGAGGTGCAGTTGAACCTGGCTCTGTTGAATTTCACTGATTTCATCGAGGTATTCATCATTGACATCCGCTGTCTCAACAGTAAACGTAAATGGCTGTCTCACCCATGCTGGATATGACTCTCTTGTAGGGAAATATCCGTCGAGAGACTTTGCAAGCTCACCTAAGTGCATGGCAATTGTTTGCTTCGGTTCCATGGGTACAGAAACGTCTCCGATCCCAGACACATCTTTGATCGCACTTACACAGTCATCCAGAAGGGGAAAGTTTGCAAAGTTATTGTTCTCTGTTTGTTGTTTCCATAATGGTAGTTTTTTTTTTGAAAAGCCTTCAAGTTTTCTTCCACTTCCATGATGTTGACTCCACCACCCTGCATCTGCTGATTGAGGTGATTGAGAGCTGCGGATATATCAGTCATGTACGCTAAAATCCCAATGAATTCAGGATTTTTTAAGCAATCTGCATGACAATGTTGCTGCTCTTGCAAAAACAGGTCTAATTCCACACGCATGGCAAAAACACGATTCAGCACCTGTCCCCAGGATAACCACTGAACATTAAAATGGTACAGGAGTACCTCGAATTCAGAGCCCATTTCTTTACACAGCTCACTGATGATGCGGTGCACTATTTTGCACACAGTTCACACATTCCACCAGAGTTTTTAATACTTCTGCCATTTTTGGAGGAAAGGCTTTAGTTGCCAACGCATTCCTGTGCAGAATACAATGCGTAACAATGATGTGTGGTGCATCAGCTTTTACTAGCGCACCAAAACCAGACTTTCTAACCAGCATGACTGGAGCTCCGTCCGTACAAACTGCAGAAACCATATCCCATGAAAGATTTTCTCTGAAGAAGTCATCCGATGTCATGGTGCAGCTTTGCTTGCTGCACCATGGACATTTCAGGGCACTTTTCACCCGTCATGCTTCCCAGTCTCCTCTCCAGTTCAGTAATCATCCACACCTGTCAGCCACCAATTAGCCAGCATTCAGCACACCTGTCAGCTCCCCGTATTCAGTCCTGCATTGTCGGTCCGTCTGTTTATCCTGTTCACTTCTGCCAACTTCAGTTTCTGCTGCTTACCTCATCCAGTTCTCATCCAGCCTGAAGTCCCTTCATCTCCGCCTGCCTGCTGTGGTTCTGATCTTACTCTGGCCCTGCAAGTATTCATTCTGTCGTGCTGCTGGTCAAGCCTGGTTCCAAGTCTCCATTCTGTCGTGCTGCTGGTCGAGTCTCCATCCAAGTATTCATTCTGTCGTGCTGCTGGTCAAGCCTGGTTCCAAGTCTCCATTCTGTCATGCTGCTGGTCAAGTTTCCATCCAAGTATCCATTCTGTTGTGCTGCTGGTCAAGTCTCCATCCAAGTCTCCATTCTGTTGTGCCGCTGGTCAAGCCTGGTTCCAAGGCTCCATTCTGCTGAGCTTCTGGTTATGCTGCCTCTGTGCTCTGGTTTCATCCTGCTTGCCAGCTCCAGCCATTAACTGCCTGCTGCTCCAGCCCGGTTCTGCCTCTCTCGTCTCCTGCTTCCACTGCTCCTCATCATTCAATAAAACTCACAAACTAAGCTCTGTGTGTGGTTCAGTTCGGGTTCAGTACACAAATCATGACATCCACAAGCTTCTTCACATCGGCTGCCTTAGTTGTTGTCGTAAGCGGCTTACAAAATAAAAAATCTTCTTTTCTCATGTCTTCTTTCACATAGTGCACAAGTTGAAGGCTGAATTTTGCCGGGCTTGAAATTACATCTGCAACTATTTGAGCCAAGACGATGTAATTTGAAAGAGAAATTTGGGATAATTTACCTTCACCGGCTGTTCCAAGTATCAGATTTGCCATATTTAGCGCAGCTGAATTTATGAGTGTTTCACCGATGGTGTGTGGCTTACCCTGCTTTGTGATCAAATAAGCAACTTCGTACGATGCTGTGAGGATCGGTTTGTTAAGGTTTTTTTTTATGAAATGTTTATTTCAGGATCGGGAGAAATCGGCAACACACAAATAATGACTCAAACACTGTTTCTGTTAGAATAATAGTGCCCACATTTATTGTTCCCCACAGAATACAGCAAAAAAAACAGCAAGCACTTCGCACACACAAAGTAGCAAGCATCAAAGCAACAAGCTTTCAAACAGGCCTGACGCTCAACAGATTCTCAGAATCAGCTCTTACCATTGACACGGAACTGGGAGCCCTCAGTCCAGGTTAAGATTAGCATACACGCTGCTGGGCGTCCTCAAACGCACGGCAGGCGGTGGAGAAAACTTTCTCGATAACTCTCCCCACCCCGTCCGCCGACAGGGGCAGTTTAGACTAGAGAGTTAAAGGCAATGCACGGGCCGTCGCACGTCATTCTCCAGCCCCAAACTCCAAAAAGGTAAAGCCCATAAAAAAGTACCTCCTATCCTATACTCATTGGTGAAATATTAAAGTACTAAAGGTAAGTTTGTTAAGGTAAGTTTGTTAAGGTTAGTAATTCAACAAGTATTAAAGTATAAATAAAGAAGTATTGAAGGTAAGTATATAAAGTAAGTATTTATAATTGTTTAATATTTAAAAAAAACTATGTAATAACTATGTAATAACTATGTAATAACCCTTTAAGTAAATTATAAAGTAATAACCCTAATTATGTAAATAACCCTAATTATGTTAAAACTATGTTTAAACTATGTAATAACCGTTTGATGTTTAAAACTGTTTTAACTATGTAATAACCCTTTGATATTAAAACAATGTTAAAACTATGTAATAGCCCTTTGTTATGCTTCTCTACAGGTAAGTATTAAAAGTATAAAAGGTAAGTATTAAAGATAAGTATTAAAGGTAAGTATTTTTAAAAAAGGTAAATATTAAAGGTAAATGGATATTAATTAAAAAATATATATATTAAAATTAAATTAATAAAAGTAAGCATCTAAGGTAATAACCTAAAGTAAGAAATCAATATAAGACTAGAAGCCAAGAATTAAGGCTAAGAATAAAAAATAAAAAATAAAGGCTAAGAATCAAGGTAAAGTATTTGAAGCTAAGAATAAAACCAAAGAATTAAAGATAAGGATTAAAGCCCCTAGGAACAAAGGATAAAAACTAAGTATTTCAGCTAACCACTTAAGCTAAAAAATGGATAAAAGCCAAGAAGTAAAACTAAATATTAGAACCAATATATTAAAGTATGTAAGGTAAATAAGTAAAACTAAATATTAGAACCAATATATTAAAGTATGTAAGGTAAATATACACCCAACCCCACATTTCCCCTTTAAGAAAACTATCCCTAGAAATTGATGAGACACATCCTCAGTAGTGAACCTCGGGGTCACAGGGTGTTTCGGCCATTATCACTAGACACCCTACCCGAGGAAGGCCCAGCCGGGATTGATCAAGTCCCACTGTGTGTCTCTCTCATAACCCTTAACTAAAACCCTATCTTCAATTTACCCAAGCGGTAAGTCCCCGAGTTTATACAAGACCACCATATTATTTTAAAGAGATAAACCTAGGTCCCGTTGCATCCACGGTCCAACCCCTAACTGGGTTAGAGGATGTGAATTTAGAAGGACAATTTGAAAGAACCCAGTTAATGACCCAACCAGGTGTTGGATTAGATTTTGGGGAAACCCGAATTACAACGTGTGTGTTGCGAAGATGGGCTGTGCATGGGCGAGGCTAACCCTCATAGAAGACTGGGCGACGTTTAATGTCCTGATGCCCTGGACCACCACACCCTGCGTGCTGTTCCTAGAGTCGCAACGCAGGGGGGGCCTCATACATACCTCCTCACCCAGTACCCTTCGGTGAACAGGCCGGTTGTTGACACCGTAAGGTATCAACAACCTGCCCAGGTAAGGCTGAGAAATCGTCTTCCACGGGGATTAGGAGCCCAGAGAGGAGCCTAGGCCCCCCCAAGGGGCGAACCCACCCTGATCCTTCCGCTGGAAGGATCAGGGTGGGTTCAACCAGCCCCACTCAATGAAGGATGAACCCACAGGGCCAAGGGGCTTCCCATGCAATGGGAGCCTCCCATGCAATGGGAGTCCCCATCCCATGGGATACAACCCATTGCAGAGGCCCTAAACCCCCATTGTCCCCCCCCCAACGGGGACGGGACCTGTTTAAAGAAAAAACCCAAAAACCACTCAGGTGGATTAGGAGGAAGGCCAAGGCCTCCAGGCCAGGACCAGTTATCTTTTCTTACTACCCCTCTGCTTTCTTTCCTCTTCCTCCCTCTTTTTTCTCCTTCTTCTTTCTTCTTCTTCCTTCTTTTTACCATTTTCCTAATCCTCTTAGGTCCAACCCATCGAGGCAAAGGTCAAGACCAAGACCAGATGTCCCAGGCCAGGACCAATGTCTCTTCTGCTTATTCTTGACTAATATCAGATATTCACTAAAGTTAGAGTATCCTGGCCAGGGTCAGACCCCAAGATTGAGGTCCGATCCCCAATAACACTTTGTAATAACTATGTAATAACTATGTAATAACCCTAATTCTATAGATAACTATGTAATTACCCTTAATTCTGTTAATAACTATGTAATAGCTATGTAATAACCCTAATTCTGTTAATAACTATGTAACAACTATATAATAACTATATAATAACCTTAATTTTGTTCAAAACTATGTAATAACTATAATAACCATGTAATAACCCTAATTCTGTTAATAACTATGTAATAACCGTATAATAACCCTAATTCAGTTAATAATTATGTAATAGCTATGTAATAACCCTAATTCTGTTAATAACTATGTAACAACTATATAATAACTATATAATAACCTTAATTTTGTTCAAAACTATGTAATAACTATAATAACCATGTAATAACCCTAATTCTGTTAATAACTATGTAATAACCATATAATGACCCTAATTCTGTAAATATGTAATAACCATGTAATAACATATAAATTCTGTTAATAACTATGTAATATCCATGTAAATTCTGTTAATAACTATGTAATAACATGTAATAACCCTAATTCTGTTAATAACCATATAATAATCCTAATTCTATTATAACTATATAATAACTATGTAATAACCTTAATTATGTAAATAACTATGTTTAAACCATGTAATAACCCTTAGTTATGTAAATAATAAAATAATAACCCCAATTATGTTAAAACTTAGTTTAAACTATGTAATAACCGTTTGATGTAAAAACTGTTTTAACCATATAATAACCCTTTAATATTGAAACTATATTAAAACTATGTAATAACCTCTTGTTATGTTAAAACCCTTTATTATGTTAAAACTATGTAATCCCCCGAATATTATGTTTTAACTATGTAACAACCTTTACCCGTTATGTTAAAAGTATATAATAACCTTTTCCTTATGCTATTTTACAATTATATATCAACAACTATGTTATGTTACAACTATGTTATGTTACAACTATGTAATAACTATAATATGTTATAACGATATAATAACTATGTTCTATTAAAACTTTTTTTCTTTTTCCTTCTTGATCAGGGTGAAATATTCCCTAAGGTAAAAGTTATGACCAGATCTTGATCAGGATCCGTTATTTACTAAGGTTAGGATTAGGGCCAGATATCTTGATTAAGATCAGTTATTTACTAAGGTTAGGATTAGGATTAGAGCCAGATATCTTGATCCGGATCAGTTATTTACTAAGGTTAGGATTAGGGCCAGATATCTTGATTAAGATCCGTTATTTACTAAGGTTAGGATTAGGGCCAGATATCTTAATCAGGATCAGTTATATACTAAGGTTAGGTTTAGGACCAGATATCTTGATAAAGATCAGTTATTTACTAAGGTTAGGATTAGGGCCATATATCTTGATTAAGATGCGTTATTTATTAAGGTTAGGATTAGGGCCAGATATCTTGATCAGGATCAGTTTATATACTAAGGTTAAGGCCAGATATCTTGATCAGAATCAGTTATTTACAGAGGTTAGGGTTAGATATCCTAACGAGAATCAATTATTGACTTAGGTTAAGGTTAGGGCCAGATATCCTGATACCAGGTCAAGCCCCAGAACCAGATATCAGCCATGACCCATATAATATTATACAATGTTAAAACTATTATAGCTATGTTATGACTATGTTATAACTCTGATATGTTATAACTATGTTATAACTATGTTATAAACTATGTACTATATTATATGATACCTG
The DNA here is from genome assembly GCA_037039145.1 of Fundulus diaphanus. Classification (NCBI taxonomy): domain Eukaryota; kingdom Metazoa; phylum Chordata; class Actinopteri; order Cyprinodontiformes; family Fundulidae; genus Fundulus; species Fundulus diaphanus. The sequence continues at coordinate 56,240,250 of CM073124.1, read as the reverse complement.
TGTAAAAAACATGTAATAACCAAGTAAACTATGATTAAAATTCAAATGTTGTGTTAAAAGTCTGAGTAACCATAAGATAAGAGCTAAAAAAACTCTGTAACATCTATTCCTATAACCTATAAGGTACATATTAAAATACTTTAAACATGTTATACAATTATACCTTAATCCCTTGAGTATTATACTCCCCAGAGAATATTAAATTACTAAAGTTTCTAAGAAAATATATCCACTGATTAAGGGGGTTCATTACGATGGATCAGATTAAGGGTTACACCGTTCCAAGCCCACCATACAATCACTCCCGAAGGTATGAAAAGTCTGGTTCCAAAGGTTGAGAACGTACCCCTTTTTTTAATCATCATATTCCATCCACCCATTCATTTCAGCACCCCTTAACTAAAGAATACAAAAAAACAAAAAAACCTTTCCAGACAAGACCCATGAGTATCACTATTGTCTTGTATTGAGACCATTGGGCACCAACGTATTAAGTTTTTTAATCCAAAAGGATTCTTTCCTGCGCCTTTGAGCCCATGACCAAGTTGGGTCATGCTCCAATCCAATAAGAAACAGGTTATGTAATCCATGCTTTTTTAAATGACGTACAAGAGCAGTATCCTCCTTGTGACCATTTTGAATATTGTATCTATGATGTGATAATCTCGTTTTAAGAGCATTCCTCGTTTCTCCCACATACTGCATCGGACAACGCCTACACTGGATCAAGTAGACACAGTTCCTGTCTTGTAAAGTAATCCGTTGCCTAATCCAAAAGGCGGCCCCTGTTGTATGGTTACGCACCCCCATATATTGTCTAGGGATCAAGGTCCGAGGGTTAACGGATCCGGAACGTGGAATTTTGGCCCTGACCAACAAATCCTTCAAGTTTGGTGTTTTACGAAATGCTGAAATGACTCTGCACTCCTCCCCTAATGGTGTACCAGCCAAGATACTAATGCAATTGTCCTTAAGACGATGATGCGCCTTGGTTGAGTGGCCCGAGTAGGTTGAAATCAGAGGTATGAGGTCTCGAGTATCTTGAGTTGGTTTCTGAGTCTGTACATCTGTTTCAAATTCTTTCAGGATAGACCGCAAAAAAGTTCTTGAGTATCCTCGTTGTCTTAAACTCGAGAACAGTGTGCGAGTGGCCTGAATCCTGTCTGCCTCCAAAGAGCATATCCTCCTAAACCGTAAAAGTTGCGATTTTACAATCCCACGAAACACGTGTTTAGGATGATGACTGTGTTTATGGAGGAGAGCATGAGTGTCAGTTGGTTTGAAGAAAACCTTAGTTGCCAGGATCCCCGTTTGTTCAAAATCTGGGCCCTTAAAAGTAGTGGTATCCAAGAAGTCAACCGCAGTTTTGCTTATTGTAGGTTCCACTCTGATAGAAACATGATGGCCATTTAACTCCTCTACAAAGTCCTGGAAGTCCTCCTCTGAGTGAGTCCATACTCCCCAGATGTCGTCGAGATAACGGAAATAATGTTGGGGTAACTTTCTGCATTTCTGAAATACTGTCTGTTCCCATTCTGCCATGTATATATTGGCGTACGCCGGTGCGAACCTCTTCCCCATCGCCGTGCCTTTAACCTGAAGGTAATACCTCCCGTTAAATTCAAAATCATTGAGTGTTAAATTCAGGTGAAGTAACTCAAGCAACTCCTTTTCAGGTCGACCCTCTACCGGGTATGCCTCCAAACAGCGTTTAATGGCCGCCACACCTAACGGTATTTCAATGTTGGTATAAAGACTGGCCACGTCCATGGTAAAGAGAAAGCAAGGCTCCTTAAGACGAATATTTCGGATATTATCCAGGAAATGCTGTGTATCTCTGATATAGATAGGAGGAGAAAACTTTCTCAATAACTCTCCCCACCCCGTCCGCCGACAGGGGCAGTTTAGACTAGAGAGTTAAAGGCAATGCACGGGCCGTCGCACGTCATTCTCCAGCCCCAAACTCCAAAAAGGTAAAGCCCATAAAAAAGTACCTCCTATCCTATACTCATTGGTGAAATATTAAAGTACTAAAGGTAAGTTTGTTAAGGTAAGTTTGTTAAGTTTAGTAATTCAACAAGTATTAAAGTATAAATAAAGAAGTATTGAAGGTAAGTATATAAAGTAAGTATTTATAATTGTTTAATATTTAAAAAAACTATGTAATAACTATGTAATAACTATGTAATAACCCTTTATTAAGTAAATTATAAAGTAATAACCCTAATTATGTAAATAACCCTAATTATGTTAAAACTATGTTTAAACTATCCACACTCCCAGCTGATCCGTCCTGCTTCGAAAACATGTTTCCAAAACAGAATCCGTTCCCAGCATCTCAGCAGTGTGTGAAGCAAAATAACATTGCAAACTCAGAATACAAACATAAGCAAAATAAGGAATCCAGAGCGTTAATCAGTCTTTCCCACAACACAATGTCATAAGTTCCCACCACAAGTTAAACACAATAACACATGTTGTTCTCAGTTTTATGTGAGAAACAAAATAACAGGCAAAACTCAGAGCACAAGCATATATGTTGCTCTTAGTTTATGTGAACTCAAAAACAAGTAATATAAGTAAAACAAGTTATATAACTGAGCAGTTTTTCCCATAATACATTGTTAAAGAGCAAAAATAATTATTTGGTATATCAGGGGTACAAATCCAAGAGCAGGCAGAGTGGCCCTTTCATTGAATCTGGCTCGTTTCACCTTGAATTCAGCAAGTGTCGTGTTCTTGTATTCCCCATCTCAATGCAGCTTCAAGAAGTGTTCCTTTAGTTTTGCCGGTGCGAGACTAGAGTTGCTCAACTTGGCATTGCATATCGTACAGATAGGACGCTGACTCCCACCTCGTTCCGTGATACATGTGAATCCATGTTGTACATATTCGTCCGACCACTTTCTTTTTTTGCTCGACATATTTAGTATGGATTAAAATATTAAGAAAGAAACCACACAACATACAACTACGACAGCCGTTGAGAACCACTGCTCTAGAGTATTCGTGGCATTTTAGAGCTCGCTGAAGGATGCACTGGACCTTGCTTGGAATAGCTGAAGATTTCATGTGATGGCTCAACATTTTGTAAACATTTTTTCAGCCTTTTAGTTGGTCTTGCTGAGTGTTGGATATGTATTTTGTTGTGGCCCACTCCAAAAGCCCGTCACAGCTAGATTTGGACTGCCCATGTCAGTGGTGATGTTTACCACAAAAAGTCCTATGGAAGCTGCTCTCTCGATTATTTCTAGGATGATTGGCTTGTAACTTGCCCAATTGATTGAATTGCCACTGAAATGGGAAGCCACCACTTGCTTCCATCTTGTTGTTCTGCCAACATTAAACTCCTCTATGCCCAGGTAATGCCACATCCAAAAAGCTTCCGCATTCCTGGGCGCAGCTCCACTCTTGGTGCGATTGCCATTTCCTCAAGAGTCAAGACACCTGGTTCCAACTTAACATGTTGCAGTTTTTTTCTGGATTCTGATGTCATGGAGAGGAAGACTCATGTTCTGAAGAAACATGTAGCTTGTTGAGGACGCTGAAAAACGGATTGTCTGTTTTTAATATGCATTTGCTCTGATCAATACCTCTATTATTCTTCATGCCAGTGGCCTTCATCTGATCTTCGTTAAAAATATGACTCAATTACTGGATATTCTGTGTTAAGTTCTCCTTCTATCCTTTTAAATGTGATGTTTTTGGCTCTCTAATTCCTCCCTCAGTTTTTTCACCTCAGGTTCCTGCTTTGTATAATAAAAGGCCTTGTATAATAAAATGATTGGTTATTTGTTTTTGCACAATTGACACATGCCTATTTTATCACCTAATGTGGTTTTAACCAGAAGCTGTTTTATTTAAATTAGCATTTTAATAAATTACTGTTATACAATATGCGCTATGAACTAGGTTATACATACATGTAGTACTCCAATTCACATTAAAGTAAAAAATAAATATATATACAATAATCATGTCTTCCACAGAAAATAATTGATCCCAGGTCATCAGTCAAAACATCTACATCTACATTTTACTCCAAATAACTTAAAACATCTTTAAAATTTAGATCTGCTCTACTATTCAGCTCATTCAACTCATACCTTCTGATACCAGATAAAACAAAATGACAATTACATGTTTTTTTGTGTGTGGAAATATAGGAGAAAATCCTGAAAACCGATATTCATGCTTTCTTGAAGGATGCAGAACCAAAGGTAAGGTGGAATAGGATAAAACTAGAGAACAAGGTCTAGCATTCCCCCGTTAGCATGCAGAGAACAACTGAAAGACCTTTAAAATTGGTAATATTACTCCTGTTTGGTTTGCTTTATGTGCAAAACTTTATAATAAAGTACTGTAGACATTTTATATTGATCAGTGTATTGAATAAACACATATTTTTATCAAACAGGATCTATAACACCAATGTTTTCTACAGTGTGGGGAATAAAACATTTCCACTCTAAGATTTAGAACACAAATAAATGTCCCTGCCGCGCTGACTGCAGTATGAGGTCTGTAGACGCATATGAATTGGTTGGTGGTCGACTCACCCTAGTGGTCTGGAGAACTTTCGTCTTGCGGAGATAGTTTGCAGCTTTTCTTAACTTGCAGCTTTTTTTGCTACTTACAGCATTTTGCCATTGCTTGTGTTTTGAGTGTTTGTATGTTAGCATCATTTGTGTGTGCAGCATGTTTGCACTTTGTGTGACTAATTTCTGTGATTGCAGCTTTTCTCTTTTCCTAGATTTTCCATTGCGTGTGGTTGTGTGTTAGCCTCTGTTTTATGTTTGGAGTACTTTTGTGTTTGCGGTGCGTTTATATCCTTTCAGTGTGTTTCCACCTCTCGGCAGATCGCTTTACGCATGGCCACAAGCACAGATTGCTCCGTTTCTTCATGAATCTTTTGTGTTTTTTTTTTTCTTTCATGATCATCAAATATAATAAAGGCACAGAAGAAGAAAATGAGTGTTTGGGAAGCTTTGGAGGAAATTTGGCAGACCAGTGACGGAGAAGTCTTCATCTTCAGACAGCAGCTTGGATTTTGAAGTGGAAGAAGATGAATAAATGCTTCTGAGAGATCCAGTTCACGAGTAAGTTGTGCTGTAACATTTTTATTTCCAGCATCTTTACATTGCATGTCTGCTATTTCAGGGCATGTGAATACAGTAGGAAATAATGCGGATTTTGTATTCGGTAATCAGAAAACTTTGCAATGAATTCCCTCACCCACTCACCCCCACCTCCAGAACAAACAAACCACACTGTATGTGGCATTGATTCAAGGAATGTTATAAAGCTTTTTCATTATCCACTGCATTACAAAAAATCTATGTTATCTGGCTATAATATATAATTTATTTTCTTATAATCAGAAAACTTTGTAATAAACTACTTTTTCAATATTTTCACAGTCAAGAGGACATCATAGGACCATCTGAACATAGCAGACCCTGCCCACCCGCCACTTCAGCTGAGCCTTTATCTTCTTCAAGGTGAGATGTCTATTCTGCAAATATATGCAGTTATAAACTGGATGTGTCATATCTGTGTTAAAATTATGTTCCTATGAATATAATAAGTCTGTGTCAGATGCAACTTCCTTTTTAGTGTGGTTTTTAGATCAAATTAATTCTTCAACATATATTTTACTGGTTCTACAGTGACGATGGTGAAGATGAGTTGTATCAGCCACCTTCTAGGCAGCTACGGTCAGCCTCAAGACCTGGGAAGAGCAAAGTTCTGTCTGCCCCAAGACAAAGGAGCAGCTCATCCAGACCAACATAAAGAGGGAAAAAAGCTGCAAAGCAGGTTAGTCAGGCTACACTTCTGCTTGATGACAATGAGGACAGGTGGCACAGGTCCCGGTGATCCAGACTGAGCCCTTGGACATACATTTATGTTTTTGTACATTTTAAGAAAGTATGGGATTGATAATTCTTGTTTTCAATAAAATACATCTGTTTAGAGACAGAATTATACAGTTCATTTAATTTTCTATTCATTTTATTGATATTATTTGGTGCACAATGGTACATTTTGATGAATCAAAGGGTAAATCTTATGATCAAAGGCTTTGTCAAATGGAAAGTGACCTACAATAGAAATTTGCACTTTTATCAGACCAGATACCCTTTTATTGGGGGGGGGGCTAAAACGTTTGTGGAACAAATATGCTTCAACTGATTAAATCCAGATTGGTTGCAGTTATAGTCTAGATGTGGATCTTGACAGAAGCTTCTCCTTTATATTCAAAGGGGTTTTCATGTGTCATGGTGCAGCTTTGTCTGCTGCACCATGCACATATTCAGGGCACTTTCCATACACCCCAGTCTCCTCTCCACCTCAGCAATCATCTACACCTGCCAGCCACTAATCAAGCCAGGACTCAATCCACCTGTCAGCTTCTCTATTTAAACCTCCCTCAGTTTGCCCTTCCCTGTCGGCTCGTCTGTTTACCTGTGTTCTTGACTGCTCGCCTTACCTTTTCATTACCAGCCCGGGTTCCCTTCATCTCCGGCCGTCTGCCTGCTGTGGTTCTGCTCTCACTCCGGTCCAGCAAGTATTCATTCAGTCATGCTGCTTAATTCTGCTGGTCTAGTTCTGGTTCCAAGTCTCTACTCTGCCGTGCTGCTGTCAAGTTCTAGTTCCAAGTCTCCACTCTGCTGTGTTGCTGCTCCTGCTGCCTCCATACTCTGTCTCCATCCCGCTTGCCAGCCTCAGCCACTAACAGCTTCCTGCTTCCGTCTGGTCTGAACTCTGGTCTTCTTCATCTTCAATAAAACTCACAAAACAGAACTCTGTGTGTGGTTGTGTTCGGGTTCCTCACAAAAACATGACAGAACGAGCCGACCACAAGAACCCGACACCCACACAGAGCTTCCATACAGGAACTGGCAAGATGGATCTTGCCCCGCTCCCGGACCGTAGCTCAGCGGAGCATGTTCTCCAGGAGAACGTGGGGCTCCTCATGGAACAGGTCCAGGATTGTCTGAATGTCATCGCCACGCTCAGTCCACCTTGGAGGCGGATGAGTGCGGTGACTCAGGTGCGGAAGAGGAGCTTCTACCGTTTTTCAAATTTCCAGAGCTATATGAGGAGCTCGACTGGAACCAACGGGCTGCAGTCGCCCAGCTCTTCAGCCGGCCACCTCCTCCCAGACCTTCCTTCACCGCGGCTGCTTCCAGCGCTGATGCCACCGCAGCTTTGGCTCTCGTTCCGCCCACCAGCCTGTCAATCACGGCTGCCATCTCCACTGCTGCAACTCCACCCGCTCCTGATTCTACCGCGGTGCCTGTCGATGATCCGGCTCTCACCACTGCTGCCGCTGCTGCTGTCTTTTCCGCTATCCCTGCTTCCTCGTTGGCAGCAGCAGCCACTCCCTTGCTTCCCGGTCCCTCCCGGCGCAGACGGCGAGCTCGCCGGAATAGGATTTCCGCCACAGCGCTCCCTGAGATCCTGCCTGAGGCAGCCGCCGCAGTTACTCTGACCGGGTCCGAAGCCACCTCAGTTCCCTTGGTGGTTCGAGCGGGTGTGGCTGCGATGATTGTCGATCAGGAGAGTCCGGTCGAAGCTCCTCAGGTCCACAAGTCTCAGGTGTGGGATTTTTTCTATGGGGACAGGGATGACCTGTTCCTCGGTCTACCCACCGGAGCCAAAGATCCAGATCCTGCTCGGCCTGCAGCAAGAGAACCAGATCCTTCTCGGCCTGCAGCAAGAGAACCAGATCCTGCTCGGCCTGCAGCAAGAGAACCAGATCCTGCTCGGCCTGCAGCAAGAGAACCAGATCCTGCTCGGCCTGCAGCAAGAAAACCAGATCCTGCTCAGCCTGCAGTCGAAGATTTAGTTCTCTCCCAGTCGGCCACAGAAAGCCCTGATCCTGCTTCACGGGCTGCATCAGAAGAGCCTGCTGCCGAGGATCTGGTCAATGCCAGCCCGGCGTCCGACGTGGGTGCAGAGCACGCCAGCCCGGCGTCCGACGTGGGTGCAGAGCACGCCAGCCCGGCGTCCGACGTGGGTGCAGAGCACGCCAGCCCGGCGTCCGACGTGGGTGCAGAGCACGCCAGCCCGGCGTCCGACGTGGGTGCAGAGCACGCCAGCCCGGCGTCCGACATGGGTGCAGAGCACGCCAGCCCGGCGTCCGACGTGGGTCCGCCGCCTTCCTGCGACGCAGTGACCCAGTCGGGACCGCCGCCTTCTGAAGCCTGTAGCCCAGTCCCGTCGGTAGTCTGTACCCTGGGCTCCCCAGAAGCCTATAGTTTAGCACCGCTAGTTTTCTGTATCCAGGCGCCTTCCGAAGCCTGTAGCCAGGTGTCTCCTGTAGCCTGTATCCAGGTGTCTCCTGTAGCCTGTAGCCAGGTGTCTCCTGTAGCCTGTAGCCAGGTGTCTCCTGTAGCCTGTAGCCAGGTGCCTTCTGAACCTTGTAGCCAGGCGTTTCCTGAAGCCTGTAGCCAGGCGTTTCCTGAACCTTGTAGCCAGGCGTTTCCTGAACCTTGTAGCCAGGCGTTTCCTGAACCTTGTAGCCAGGCGTTTCCTGAACCTTGTAGCCAGGCGTTTCCTGAACCTTGTAGCCAGGCGTTTCCTGAACCTTGTAGCCAGGCGTTTCCTGAGGCCTGTAGCCCGGGGCCTCCTGAGGCCTGTAGCCCGGGGCCTCCTGAGGCCTGTAGCCCGGGGCCTCCTGAAGCCTGTAGCCCGGGGCCTCCTGAAGCCTGTAGCCCGGGGCCTCCTGAAGCCTGTAGCCCGGGGCCTCCTGAAGCCTGTAGCCCGGGGCCTCCTGAAGCCTGTAGCCCGGGGCCTCCTGAAGCCTGTAGCCCGGGGCCTCCTGAAGCCTGTAGCCCGGGGCCTCCTGAAGCCTGTAGCCCGGGGCCTCCTGAAGCCTGTAGCCCGGGGCCTCCTGAAGCCTGTAGCCCGGGGCCTCCTGAAGCCTGTAGCCCTGTGACCTCCGTAGCCTGTAGCCCTGTGACCTCGGTAGCCTGTAGCCCTGTGACCTCCGTAGCCTGTAGCCCTGTGACATCCGTAGCCTCTAGTTCTGCGACCGCTGTAGTCTGTATTCCGGTGACCTCCGTAGGCTGTGGCCTTGCGCCGCCCTTAGTAGGTAGCCGCCTGTCCTCCAGGGTACTTTTCCACCGCTGGCCACATCAGATTCTGCTACTTCGCCGCCGGGGTCGCCCACCGCGACGCCCGTGTCTGACTTTGCCTCGTCGGGGTCGCCCACCGCGACGCCCGTTTCAGACTCTGCTGCTCCGCCACCGAGGTCGCCCACCGCGATGCCCGCGTCTAGCTCTGCCACGTCGGGGTCGTCCTCCGCGACACCCGTTTCAGACTCTGCTGCTCCGCCACCGAGGTCGCCCACCGCGATGCCCGCGTCTAGCTCTGCCACGTCGGGGTCGTCCTCCGCGACACCCCTTTCGGGCTTGCCGGCTCCGCCGTCGGGGTTGCCCACCTCAACGCCCACATCTGACTCTGCATCGCCGGGGTCGCCCGCCGCGACGCCCACATCTGGCTCTGCCACGTCCGGGCCGCCCTCCTCGAGGTTTCGATCGGGCGATGTTGCTCCGCCGCCTGCCACGTCCTGGCCGTCCTCCACGACCACTCTATGTGGCCTAGCTGCTGCCGGTCTCCTAGCAGCCGTCACTGTCTGTGCCCATAAGGCTCCAGTGCTTTCTTGTTTATTTGTTCTCGTTCTGCCTTAGTTTTGGGTTAGTTATCCCTTGGTTTCAGAATTATTTAGTGGTTCTTAGATTTCTTATAGTCCTTTAGTTTCTGTTTTGACTTCCCCTAGTTTCCCTGTTGTGCTAGTTCTCCTGAGTCCTCCTAGTTTCTCTGTTTCCCTGGTGTTTAGATTTTTCTGTTTTTCTGGCGTGTTAGTACACCCTCTAGTTCCCCCTTCGTTTCCTAGGTTTTTGCCTGCCAGCGTAGTTAGAAGTTTTCTTGTTTGCCTACGTTTGCCCTGTTTGGGTAGTTTTTGGTTTTATTCCGGCCCCCCATCCTAGCCTCCCACCACCCACCCTGGGCGGGTCGTTTTTTGTTGTGGTGTTTTGGCCATCTGGGAGCCGGCCTTAAGGGTGGGGTAATGTCATGGTGCAGCTTTGTCTGCTGCACCATGCACATATTCAGGGCACTTTTCACCCTCCATACACCCCAGTCTCCTCTCCACCTCAGCAATCATCTACACCTGCCAGCCACTAATCAAGCCAGGACTCAATCCACCTGTCAGCTTCTCTATTTAAACCTCCCTCAGTTTGCCCTTCCCTGTCGGCTCGTCTGTTTACCTGTGTTCTTGACTGCTCGCCTTACCTTTTCATTACCAGCCCGGGTTCCCTTCATCTCCGGCCATCTACCTGCTGTGGTTCTGGTTCTGCTCTCACTCCGGTCCAGCAAGCATTCATTCAGTCACGCTGCTTAATTCTGCTGGTCTAGTTCTGGTTCCAAGTCTCTACTCTGCCGTGCTGCTGTCAAGTTCTAGTTCCAAGTCTCCACTCTGCTGTGTTGCTGCTCCTGCTGCCTCCATGCTCTGTCTCCATCCCGCTTGCCAGCCTCAGCCACTAACAGCCTCCTGCTTCCGTGTGGTCTGAACTCTGGTCTTCTTCATCTTCAATAAAACTCACAAAACAGAACTCTGTGTGTGGTTGTGTTCGGGTTCCTCACAAAAACATGACATCATGGTGTTTTGCAGTGTTTATTTTGGAAATAATTTATGCAAAGTCATTTGTAAAGTATTTTAGTAATGTGGTTGTACCAGAACGTAAAACATTTTTCTGTGTAAATGTATGACATTTGAAGTCAATGCAGGTAATAAATTGTTTCGCCAGTTTGTCCTCACAATACCCATTAATTTTGTCTTCCTAGTAACTTTTCAGCATGTTGATTCATAGTAAGAAAAATGACGAAAGTTCAAACTGGAAGAGTAACCCCCTGCACACCTGCACCCACTGATTGCGTCAACAAGCATCCATGCACCAGCCAATCTGCGTCAAGTCCTCATCCCGCAAGACTCTGCTTATAAGGCTCTCCACCCATGGATTCTCCTGCTCTTCAGCTGAGCTTTGACCCTCCTCCAGCCCATCTTCTCCTTCACAAGCGTCACCTGACTATTTCACTCCTATGGCCTCCACCACCAGTGTCCAGATCCCGGGAGAAGACTTCACTAATCCTAAAATGAATATCCAAGCTCAGACATTCGCAGCTTTCACGTCTTCTGTCGGGTTCCGAGTGCCAAAGAACTTTCTAATTTTTGTCATTAAATCTCTAATTGCTTCTCTTGTCTGTGTGAGTCTCTCCAGGTTGAACCTAATTTAGTGGAGTGTGAATTCTGTTATTTTCCTACCAGCAGCCTAAAGGTGTGTTCATATTGAATGCAAATGGCACCTCAATGTCACCACTTTTGCTTGCTGTCGCTTGCCCGACACAGCGAGTGACAAGCCAGGAATACAGTAGTACAATGGCACTCCCTAGTGACGCTCTCTTAACTGTCACTCCTATCTCCTCACTCACTCTTCTCCAGGCTCGGTCCATTCTGGACTTGTGTCCGTAGTAATAATTGTTTGAGTCATACAACTCAGGCCGAACACAGACTGCCATTATCACCTTGTCTTCCATGTTGAATGAAAACAGCTTCCTCTCTGCGACAGTCCTTCACACCACGTCACAGCGACATCCAGTTCCTAATTGGTTGTCGCAATGCGACAAGGTTCAGATTTTTCAACTCCAACAACTGTCGCTTTGCATCCTTCGCAGGAGTTGTGTCATTCTGGCTTAACTTTAATCGCCAAAACTGCGCGTTTTTGTAACTAGAACCGCCTCTGTGACCTCGCTTTCCGTCACTTTGCATCACATCGCTCTCATGTTGCTCCTGAGCATAGGGATATCATGTAAATCTGTCACTCGACCTGCCACATTTGCGTTCAATGTAAACTTACCTTAGACTTTTTAACCATCACTTCTCCCCGCAAACTTAATAAGTGTTTACATGTCTGCTGGTTTTCTTTATTCTTTTTCATTCCAGTAAACGGTCTGTGTTTTTATGCATAAACATACCTACACAATTTTTTGATTTTGTTAGTTTTAACTACTAACAGCTGTGCAGTATTTTTTTCTTATATTGCAAGTTTGTCCTCACTGTATGTCTCATTCTTTTTGCTCGGGTTCATCCTTTTGGCCGGTCCGTAATTGTCATGATTTGTCTTTGGATGAACCCGGACACAGCACGCACACACAGAGCTAGTTCTTGAAGTTAGTTTATTGAACAGAATGGAGGGTTATGACGAGAGGAGCCAGAGTCTTTTATGGACGGAGATGAAGGGTGCAGAAGCTGGCTGACAGGAGGAGTAATGGGTGACTGACCGGGAGGAAACTCTGGAGCGGAGAACTTGAGACCGTGGAAGCAGCTGCGGAACTTGAGAACGTGGAGCAGTTGCAGACTTGACCGTCGAGCAGCTGCAGAACTTGATAACGTGGAACTGCAGCGGGAACTTGAAAACGTGGAAACAGCTCAGGAACTTGAGAACGTGGAAACAGCTCAGGAACTTGAGAACGTGGAAACAGCTGCAGAACTTGAGAACGTAGAACTGCAGCAGGAACTTGAGAACGTGGAAACAGCTGCAGAACTTCAGAACGTGGAACTGCAGCGGGAACTTGAGAACGTGGATCAGCTCAGGAACTTGAGAACGTGGAAACAGTTGCAGAACTTGAGAGCGTGGAGCAGTTGCGGACTTGACCGTCAAGCAGCTGCAGAACTTGAGAACGTCCGATGGAGCAGAGCTGAGCAGAGTCTTAGAGAAATGACTGAACAAAAACCAAGTTGAAGCAACGTCTTCAGGCTGACTGCAACAAAAACTGAGCTGACACAGGATACTGGCAGAGACTGAGCAGGAGTGAACACTTTGGACCGGCGACGAGAGCAGAATGAGGTGAGTTTAAATAAGGGTGGAACCAGGTGGGAGCAGTTGGAGGTTGATTGCAGCCTGACAGGTGGAACCAATCAGGCTGCGCAGGAAAGAGAGAGAGGGAGAGAGACTCAGCATGCAGCCTACAAGCTGCATCCTGATAACGGGTCTGAGATCAAGCCCCTGATGTTACAAGTTCTTTAAAATGACCCTTAAAAGTGTGCATCAAATTAAATGTAACATAATTTTGCGCACCTGAACTAAAGCGCAAGGCAGCACGCCCACCGAAGCGCCACTGATTCTATATTGTTAAAAACAAAAGAGCATGAAACACAGCTACTAACTCTCCTATTGACTTTAACTGGCACACTTTGCTACGGATGTGAGGACATTAAACGTAGTGATTCACGTTTTGAATGGTGAGAAAAGCAACTGGGTCCGAGGAAAAGGAGGGGGGAGAGGAGCAAGCGCTGAGGCACAGAAATACGGTGCATGTAAAGTATAACACTTAATACCTGGGACCCAGCACCTGTGGGAGTTTGTGAGAGTGCACTAGTTTAGGTGAAAATTTTCCAAAAGGAAATAGCTTGATAGTGGTTGTGGAGAACCAAAGGCCCGCCTTCCCCGAGCACAGAGGCAGGAGTCAGGGGACCCATAACCCCGGACTCCCAAAGGGGCCCCTAAAGCAGGTCGCTTTACACCAAGATTTTTTACTTTATTGCCAGAGGCCAAGTTAATGCCATCCAGATTAAGTGATTGATTAAGAAGTTTATTTTTTGAGGTCTCTGGTCCAAAGATTACAATTTCTGTCTTGTCAGAATTTAAATGCAGGAAATTTAAAGTCATCCAGCTTTTGATGTCATCAAGACATGCCTGTAGTCGAAGTAATTGATTCATCAGGATTTATGGATACATATAGCTGAGTGTCATCAGCATAACAGTGGAAACTAGAAACGTTCAACTTCTGAAGAAGTTGAAGAAGGCGCCCGCCTGGTGGTGTGCGTAACCGTTAAAGGCAAAGCTTCTGAGTGGTTAGGCTGAGCTTTTGTAGGTTATAAGGTATATCTGTTAAGAGCTTGTAAGAATTATAAATGTGTCTCTCTGTATGTGGTGGAAAGGAAAACGTAAGCTGTTCAGATCGAATGCTGCTTATTTCAAATATGTTTGGTTATTTAAAAATTATCCTTGGTTTTAGGCTTTTATTGCTTGGGGATTTTAAATCAAATGTTTTTAGAGGTTCTTCTTAAGCAGAGGTTTGATACAAGTGTTTGAAAAAAGATTTGTGTGCAGGAAGGCATTGCTAGGAATTGTGGGGCCCTAGAATGAAACCATTACAAGCACTGTTCCAAAGTTGGCAACATTTTTAAAAGAAGCCTTTTTCTATCATTGTGCACTTGTGAAATAAACTCCTAGTTTACTTAGATGCTTGCACTGCTTTTTCTGTTTTGTTACATTTGTTGTTTATTTGGATTTTTTAAGTTGCTTACCTTGTGGTTTTCCCATAATTTATCATGTATATTATAATATATAACTTTTTGCAATGGAGTACTGTCGATCACAGGTCAACAGCTTTGGTTATTTTGTCTTTAGCCCCAAAAAGGCACTTCTGAAATTGACTCTGGTTTGGAGGGTCCTGACACAGAGTACTCCACATTATAAGTCCATACCTGGTATGTAGGTGGTCTTTATCCACCAACTCTGTGTTTAGTCTTCTCATTAGGAAGCTTTCCCCAATTTATTGAATAGATTCTTGGCAATTCTCACAAAGAATCTAGTTCTTGCTGTTGCTGGGGCACTGTTTAGGAGTAAATGTTTTCCTTTTGCTCAATTTTCTTTAACATGTTTGTATGTTTATACATCTTGCATGTTAAACCTTGTACTAGTTACCATTGTCATGTATACAAATAAACAGACATCAGTATACTGACAATAAACATATTTATTAACTGAAAAAACAGAACAAACTTTAAACAGGCAATAATTGTTAAAATTACACCTACAACATGGTCTAGGATAAAGAGAAATCAAACAAAGTGAAGTAAAATACATATATCATATCATGTGTAATGGGAATTGTCTGTAAGAAACAGATCAGCTGTATCTTATAGGTGATGCCAATGACACATGCCATTGTTTTCTGTGTCCTGCATGAGGGCAGCTGTGGAATGTTCTCTTATAACCAAATGGCCAATCTGAATTAAAAAATATATATATAAAAAGGTTACACACAGTTAACAGACCACAGTCTGTTAACTGTGTGTAAGTATAAGAGATATCAAAATAATTCTTTCACTGTGAATATCAGCAGGCTTTTGAGGACTATGTTGCTCATTTTTATGTTTGTACAAAAATCGGTGTAGGCACAGCGACGATGTAAAAAAGTGCATAATTTTTACTTTTGTTAAAAAGAGAAAGAGACGTATTAATACTTTATTGTTCAGTTAATGGATTAAAATATAAAAAATACACAATTATTCAAATAATACTGAATAAAAATAAGTAGTTTTAAGTTATTGACTGAATTATTACACTGTTACATATTCATCTATGGGTTTGTTTATCATTGTAGTTCTATAACCTGATTGGTGATTCAGGCTGAGTTTCATCAAGCCTTTATGGTCAAGATTTTCCCCTCAGCAGCAACACTAAAGCACACAGATGTTCACGCTGCGTCTTTACGCACGATCCAGCTGCTGACATCTCCCTCTTTTCAGCTCAATGCACTGTCATCACCTTTCACAGCGACAGGTTTCTCAGTCAGTCGCCGCGCTGACAAGTCAAATCTCTATTGCTCTCGTCAGTGCGCTCTAGGCGGTGAGGTGGGCGGATTTTACCCCCGTGCGCTGCGTGCGAGGGATAAACAGTGGGGGAAATGCATAACTAAATACTATATAGGGCTCCTGTTGCGTGACAGTTGTGTGAAGTTAGTGAAATGCGTGTGTCACACGGTCAATGCGTGAGAGTTGAGAGCCCTGACGATACAGTACAGCGTTGAAAATGGTCATTTGGAGGTTTTTTGAGGCTTTCTTTCTATCCGACTCCATTCATTTCTATGGGTTTTTTTGGGGTGGTTCTTCGCTAATTTCGTTGCCATGGTAACTGGAAATGGCGTGAAGTACAAATAGCACACTTCACGGCATCGAGACGCACGTTTTGATATATAGTTTGTGGGGGTAGACCCTACGGTTCGGGCTCTGTTTAGTTTTATGTGTCTTTCCTTGTAAATTAGAAATGTCCCATGCTCCTGAATGCACCATAGCTTTCTGACGCTCGCGAACGCATCAAACTGGTCTGAGAACGCAGCGCTGAGTAGAGGCACGTTTCTGCTTAAGACAAAGCTTTGCCGTTTTTAAAACTCATGTCGGCTGGCACGGTTTATTGTTCTGTGTGAATGACAAGAGACCACAACAAATGCACCTGCTAATGAGCCAACAGCCGACAGGAGCATGGAAAATTGGTGTTATTAAAACATGATTAAATACTTCAATGTAGCATGAAAAAATAAAATATGTGAATAAAAAAGTTAAAGGTATGAGGTGAACTGTATTGATTTAAATTGAAAAATCGTTTTTTAAAGCCAAAGGGAAATGAAGTATAGGGGGAAAATGTAATTCTCTGAAATTGGCACAGCTTGGATTCGAACCTCCGATCTTCTGCTTCGCAGCCCAACACCTAACCCACTTGACCAAAACACCAGTGCCGTGCTCAGCCGTGCATTTTTGAAAGGTAAACTGTGTTGAAGAAGTGGTTTTTGGTGGATTTTGTCACCACGGTAACTTTAAATGGCGTCAAGTACAAATAGGACACTTCGCGGCGTCGAGACGCACGTTTTGATATATAGTTTGTGGGGGTACAGCCTACGGTTTTGGCTGTATTAACGGTGACGGAAGATTAAAAAGGAATAATAAAGAAACCCTTATTAGGTGCATAGTATTAGGCGCCCGCCTATGCATTTTCAATGCATAGGCGGGCGCCTAATTAATCCCATGCTGTCTGATCATCTTGCTAATTGGAAGCAATATATATATATATATATATATATATATATATATATATATATATATATATATATATATATATATACAGGTAAAAGCCAGTAAATTAGAATATTTTGAAAAACTTGATTTATTTCAGTAATTGCATTCAAAAGGTGTAACTTGTACATTATATTTATTCATTGCACACAGACTGATGCATTCAAATGTTTATTTCATTTAATTTTGATGATTTGAAGTGGCAACAAATGAAAATCCAAAATTCCGTGTGTCACAAAATTAGAATATTACTTAAGGCTAATACAAAAAAGGGATTTTTTAGAAATGTTGGCCAACTGAAAAGTATGAAAATGAAAAATATGAGCATGTACAATACTCAATACTGTATATATATATATATATATATATATATATATATATATATATATATATATATACAGGTAAAAGCCAGTAAATTAGAATATTTTGAAAAACTTGATTTATTTCAGTAATTGCATTCAAAAGGTGTAACTTGTACATTATATTTATGCATTGCACACAGACTGATGCATTCAAATGTTTATTTCATTTAATTTTGATGATTTGAAGTGGCAACAAATGAAAATCCAAAATTCCGTGTGTCACAAAATTAGAATATTACTTAAGGCTAATACAAAAAAGGGATTTTTTAGAAATGTTGGCCAACTGAAAAGTATGAAAATGAAAAATATGAGCATGTACAATACTCAATACTGTATATATATATATATATATATATATATATATATATATATATATATATATATATATATATATATATATATATATATATATATATATATATATAGTAAACAGAATTGGTCCAAGGACTGAACCCTGTGGTACTCCACAAGTGACCCTAGAGTTTGAAGAATATTTATTATTAACATGAACAAACTGGAATCTGTCCGACAGATAATATTTAAACCAGCCTAATGCTTTCCCCTTAATCCCTATAGTATGTTCAAGTCTTTGTAGGAGAATATTGTGATCAACTGTATCAAATGCAGCACTGAAATCTAACAGGACAAGTACAGACACAAGTCCATTTATCTGAGGCCATGAGAATATCATGATATCATTAATATCAGAGCTGTTTCAGTGCTATGATAAGCTCTGAAACCTAACTGAAACTCTTCAAATAGGTCATTACTTAGAGCAGATCATTCAGCAGTTAAGTTCCTCCTCCAGCTGCCTTGATGTTCTACCCACAGCTTTCTTTAAAAAAGTTTTACCTGGCATAGCGTCTGATTTGACCAAGATAATAAACACGTCCCTTCTGTCAGGTGTTTTCCCCCCAGTCCCTAAAAACAGCAATTATCAAACCACTGCTGAAAAAGAACAATTTAGACAAACTACTACTCCAGAACTACAGGCCCATCTCAAACCTCCCCTTTATCAGTAAGATTATTGAAAAAGCTGTATTTCAACAATTAAACACCTTCCTAACAACGACCAGCCGCTTTGACGTTTTCCAGTCTGGCTTCCGTGCTCATCACAGTACAGAGACCGCCCTTATCAAGGTGTTTAATGACATCCATATAAATACAGACTGTGGAAGAACCACAGTGCTGGTTCTGTTGGACCTCAGTGCAGCATTTGATACTGTCGATCACTCCATTCTGTTAGAGCGCCTGGAGAACTGGGTCGGCCTCTCTGGTACAGCTCTCCACTGGTTTAAGTCCTACTTAAAGGACAGGGACTTTTTTGTGTCAGTAGGTAACTTTACATCCCAGACGACAAAAATCACATGTGGGGTTCCCCAAGGGTCCATCCTGGGTCCCCTCCTCTTCAATATCTACATGCTCCCCCTAGCTCAGATAATAAAAAATAACAACATCAGCTACCATAACTATGCAGACGACACACAGCTTTACATCACCATGTCACCAGGTGACTATAAACCAGTTCAAGCACTGAGTAAATGCCTAGAAGAAATCAATACATGGATGTGCCAAAATTTTCTTCAGTTGAATAAAAACAAAACAGAAGTAATAATTTTTGGACCAATAGAGGAGAGATCGAAAGTTAGCACACAGCTTCAGTGGCTTCAGCTAAAAACCACTAATCAGGCCCAAAACCTGGGTGTAGTGATGGACTCAGACCTGAACCTTCAAAAGCATCTAAAGACAATTACAAGGTCGGCTTTTTATCACCTGAGGAACATTTCCAGGATTAAAGGACTAATGTCTCAGCAGGATCTGGAAAAACTAATCCATGCGTTTATTTTTAGTAGAATTGATTACTGCAACGGTGTTTTCACAGGTCTGCCTAAAAAGTGGATCAGACAGCTGCAGCTGATCCAGAACGCTGCTGCCCGCGTCCTCACTAAGACTAAGAAAGTAGAGCACATCACCCCAGTTCTAAAGTCCTTACACTGGCTCCCTGTATCTCAGAGAATAGACTTTAAAATACTTCTGTTAGTCTATAAATCCCTAAATGGCTTAGCACCTAAATACATCACAGACTTGTTATCAGCGTATAAACCCTCCAGATCACTCAGGTCTTCTGGCTCCAGCCTTCTCTGCATACCTAGAACACGAACCAAACACGGAGAAGCAGCATTTAGTTCCTATGCTCCACTTATCTGGAACAAACTTCCAGAAAACTGTAAAAGTGCTGAAAGCCTGAGTTCCTTTAAATCGAGATTAAAAACACATTTGTTTAAAATTGCCTTTGAATGTTCAAGTTAAACTGTTTTACTGTTTTCAAATGGTTTTTTTTGTTTCTACATTCTATCCCTACTTGCTTTTATTCCTATATTTTAATCATGTAAAGCACTTTGCATTGTCTCTGTACTGAATTGTGCTATATAAATAAATTTGCCTTGCCTTACTTTTTAAATGTTCACATACTTGATTAGCAACTACTTTCTCAGGACTTTTAGTAGTTTTGTTTCTGTTTATATTGTAGCTATCTGATAGGTTTACCTGACGATAAATAAAAAATATGTTTAGTGTTTTGTAGTTGTAATCGGACAATTGCAAAGTAACAATTCTGGACAGATGTGGATTGTTAAAAAAAATAAAAAATGTGAAATTATTGTTTAAACAGCTCCACCATATGCATCCAGTGAAAAACTAAGGAACAATGGAAGATATTAATCAAATGTATAACTGATATTAATCAAATGTAAACCTACTCATTATCTACTATTATTACCGAGGCTGGCGAGTAACTAGTTACATTTGCCTTACTGTAATCAATTACCGTTTTTGTGTACTTTGTACTTTTTAAAGTAGTTTACAAAAACTGAACTTTGACTTTTTCTTGAGTATGATTTAAGTATTTTACTCAGTTTCATTTAAATCACATCCAATACTGGGTGCTAGCAAAAACACATCAACTAAAGCTAAATTTGACCGCCAAGAGAGGAGAAAATGCATGGGTATACTCAAGAAATCAGTTTAATATGAAGTACAAAAAAGGCAGCAGTTTTATAGTGCAACTTGACTTAAGCGATAGACTTGTCTGAATTTAAAAACAACATTGAATCTACACAAACATTTGGAGATGAGTAAAGATTTTAGTTTAGTAAAAAAATGTTATTTTCTTCTCGGACAGTGGTGCAGAGAGCATCTTCTGGCAGATGCAGTTTCTCGTCTCACAGGGCTTCTCCAAAGGTGGAAACAGCAAGTGTCCCTCCCTCATTGTTCCAACCAAAAGCTGTCATGGTTTTCAGATGACGAGTCCACATGCAGATACGATCGGGAAGCAAGGCACAGTCTTAAGATGTTTATTTAGGAAACAGGCAGGTTTAACGGACGGGACTACAGGCAACTTCGACAGGGTCAGAACGTCATGGCTGGAGAGACTGTAAAGAGAAAGAGAGTAAGTGACTCTGAAAGGAGAACCAGGAGAAGTAGCGCCGAGGGAACTCTGTGATCCTACTCTGTTGGTGATAGGTGGCTAGTGGCAGAGGGCGGCAGATGTACTGGTGAGGGATCCAGAGCGAGCCTCCTCGGCAGTGGGTGTCAGATGGATTGACCAGAGTGAGAGAAGAGCCAGCAGAATCCGGGAGGGGGAATCTCAGGCCCCGCTGGGCAACATCCAGGGAGTATGAGGGGAGCGCCAGAGCAAAATCTGAGCAGGAGGATTCTGTAGCTCTGTTTCTTCGAACAAGATGTCAAGACAGGTGAGTGCATCCTAGCACCAAAACTGTGACAAAAACAGGGAGATCCAAAATTAGTCAAAGTTCAAAGTCGAAAAACTCACGAGCAGGTTTTCAGGAGTTGGGTCACAGGCCACGTCGTACCACGACTGGTTAAGGCTCTGGCGTCTTCCATCTGTCAGCGCTCTGCTTAAGAAGCCAGAGGAAGCCGCCTGCAACGAGCTGCAGGTGTGGGCCACGCCCCCTCAGCCAACTAGACACACCTGAGGAGTAGAGTTAGAGCAGTAAAACACAGAGAACCCTGACAAAAGCTGCAACATCCACCACTTTACTTTGCATCCACAACTGCCAAAAGGACAACAGAGTATGTTCTCTTGTAGCTGAAACACTAGGAACCTGAATTATGTTGTACCTGGATCACTACATGTTTCACATCTATTACTCCCACACAGTTGGGGAATTTCCACATCTCTTGAAATTCCAGAGCAATTTCCTGACAATCAGTAACCTTTGGTACAGGCAAAAATCCATCCACCACCATCTCAAATAGCCCTGAACACATCTGGTACAATGGCTGCCACGGTGATGATGACTGTAGCTTGAAGCGATGCGATGCCAGATATCTCAGATGAATAGCATCATAATGCTAAGTAAAAATAAAACTGCACACCTTTCAACCAACTCCAATCAAGCCAATTTGAAATACAGTTTCCAAGTAGCCCATTCAGTCAATGATGTTTTGTAAATAACTTATAAGCAAATCAATGAGGTAAAAGAAATTCATACAAGTTGTAACGTTCCTGGCACTGGAGCTGATCTAGTTACTAATCAACACACCTGTTCAGTCTCCACCCTCCTTGCAATCAACCTCTACTGGTTCCACCTGTCTTCTCCTCCAAATAAACCACGTTCTGATCAGCCTCCAGTGCCAGAACGCCTCTACTCAAGCTTTCCGTAAGAGCCTTCCAGCATTTCTGT
This sequence comes from Fundulus diaphanus, assembly GCA_037039145.1. Classification (NCBI taxonomy): domain Eukaryota; kingdom Metazoa; phylum Chordata; class Actinopteri; order Cyprinodontiformes; family Fundulidae; genus Fundulus; species Fundulus diaphanus. Next base: position 56,218,258 of record CM073124.1, on the reverse strand, counting down.
TTGTAAGCCTGTTGCCCGACCTGTTCCCTCTGCTCTTTGTTTTTGAGCCTGTCTGACCCCTATCGGATTCCGTCTGCCTGCCTGAAACCTGCCTACTTGGGTTCTGGACTCTGTAGCGTCCAGTTTGTGTGTTTTGGAGCCTGAGGAACTCTCAATTGTTTTCTGGGGTCTAGCCGGTTACCCTGACCCGGACTGACCTGCTGCTTATTCCACACCAACATCTCTGCCTGCCCTCCTCTGCCTTCCTTCTGTCAGAGCTTGGTTTCCTCTGTTATTCTGCCTGAGTTATCAGTTATGTTCCTGCCTTACTGGACCTTCAGTTAATAAATCTCTTAAGCATTAGCTCCGTGTCCGGCTGAATATCGGGTTCTGTTCAAACAATCATTACACAAGTAAAATTTTATTTGCAGAGTGCAGACTTAAAAAAACAAAAAACTGAGGCACAAAGACATGATTAGTGGTACATCAGCGAAACAGCTGGCCTAGCTTATTGCCTACATAATGACAAGTAGCCTAGATATTTTCATTACATTTTATTTTAATGTGAATCAACTTCCTCAGACAAATTGCCAGACGCTCCCAGGCAGAAATTGGTTCCTGATGATTTGTATTGATCCTTGATTGATCCGACTCTCCCCAGCAAACTCTTGAACTGTTCCTCACTGAGCCGAAAGTAGACCTGGAAACACCTCCTTCACAAGCCTGAACTCCCCATGGCCAGGGAGTTGCTGCTCCAGGGATCAGCACCCACGGCCTCTTCTTCCTTGCTGCTCTTTTTCTCCTAACTAGCAGGGCTAGTGCTAGTGTTTAACATGGGACAAATGCTGCTGACAACAAAACAAATTAGCCATGACCCAGCAAGCCCAGCACAGTGCTTGCAAACCTCGTTCTGTTTGAAAAGCCCAGACTGAGAGATCTGGGGGAGCAGAAGAGTTGGCACTGACGTCACTCTCCTGTGCTGCTTGGAATTGCAAATTCAAATTGATTTATGGAACAGTTTTTGCGGGGAGGGCATGAAAATGCTAATTCATCTTAGTTTTCTCTTTTGTTATGTCACACAATTAGCAGTCTTAACGATGAAAATATATTTTGGATGATATATTTTTAATTTTACTTGAGTCAAAAAAATGCAGCTATGACTTTGAAATGTAAAATAATTTCTGCTAATATATTTTAATTTACAAATTAGACATTTTAAAATTAATTTTGGTCACTTGTGCTGGGATATCTGAAAATTGTTAAACTTTTTTTTAATTCATTATTTTAATTAATTTACAAATACCGCAGTCTTGGAGAAGAAAATGAAAATGCAGTTTGGATGATTCATTTTCTATTTTAATTGTGAGCCCAAAAATGCAGCTATGACTTTGAAATTAAAAAGCATTTCTGCTAATACATCTTACTTTACAAATTTAAAAAGCATTTCTGCTAATATATTCTACTTTACAAATTGGACATTTTAAAATAATTTTTTTCCCAGTGTCCTGTCTTTTTTTTTTTTTTTTTTTTGCCACATTGCTAGACAGTGTCCTGTCTAGCAATGTGGCAATAGGAATTGATGTCTCAATGCCAAATAGAGCTCGACAGATTTTGCTTTCACAAGTGGAGCAAACAGCTTTCGCCATAGTGCTCCGCTTGATTTATGCATGTAAATAGCTTTATTGTGATTCCTGCAGGGAGAATTTCAAATTATATGGACACTACAATTTGAAAGTAGGAGAGGAAGAACAAGAAGACAAAAAAAAGAAAGAGAAGAGGTGAAAGAAGAGATAAAAGGGAGAGAATGATAAAACGTCCTCCGTCTGTTCCATCACCTGGAAAGAGAGACGCAAAAAGAACAGCACAACCAACAGACATAAAGCAACAGATACAATCGAGTAACACCTTGATGCCATTGCTAAATCATATGTGTTATTATTTAACCTGACATGTGTAAAGTGATACTTGAAAAAAGAAAGTGAAAGAAAATAAATAACTAAATAAATGACATGCTTTCTGTATATAAGTGAACACTTAATACCTGGAACCCTGCACCTGTGGGAGTTTGTGAGAGTGCACTAGTTTAGGTGAAAATTATCCAGAAGGAAATAGCTCGATAGTGGTTGTGGAGAACCAAAGGCCCGCCTTCCCCGAGCACAGAGGCAGGGGTCAGGGGACCCATAACCCCGGACTCCCAAAAGGCCCCCAAAGTAGGGCGCTCAAGAGGGGCCAACACAGGAAATCTGCAAACCCCCCCCCCCCCAAGGAAAGAGGAGAGACGACCCCGAGGAAATCCCCCAGCCACCACAATGCCGACGCCCCCAAGAGCCGCGGGGACGAGCCCGTGGGCTCTGCCGGCAGCCAGCCGCGCTGAAGTGGTCCCAGCCAAAAGAAATTTCTTTCACTTTTTGCTGGGACATCTTTTGAAAATTAAATGTTAAACTGTATTTTATTCACTATTTTAATTAATTTACAAACTGAGCAGTTTTGGAGAATTAAAATGCAGTTTGGATGAATTATTTGTCATTTTATTTATGAGCCAAAAATGTTGCTGTATTTTGAAAATGAAAAACATTTCTATTTATGCATTTTGTGACACAGTCGCTTCCATACAAAGTATCCCATGCAGCCAAAAGTCTAATTGACTGAATTATTATTTTATCAGTTGTAAACTTGCTACTTTCATCTTTATGCAGATATACTATAAGAATTGTTCTCACTGCAGTACATTTTAACCAAAACCAAACTAAGATTTTATTTGAAAAGTTCCAGGAGATGAAGTAAGAGTGCAGTGGAATAAATTTGGCTTCTTTCCAGCACATGATATTGCACATAAATATTCAATAAATTAGCAGTAGCTGTTTCATACATTGATCAGTCATCTTTGGCACACTGTGACAGGCAATGCTGGGAGTGAAATATTAATGCTGACAAATTAGGCTTTTCTGAGTAAATGATGTCACATAGCACGGCTTCCCTCAAATTGACTCTCTGGCATGAGGGCACATTTGCTGGCTTGGTTATAAACTTGCCTCCTCAGCTCCCCCTTGTCATCTCTTCAGTCTTTCCAATTTCTTCTTTTATTTCTCAAAATGACAATTTTTTATTTCATGATTACCTTTTTTTCTGCCAGAATCTAAAAGGAAAAAGGAAGGTTTTAGAAGCAAACTGCCAAGTTGCATTTTCTTCAGGTTGGGTCATACCAATTGGAGCAATTCTCTTTGTGACCCTCGGCCCTGTGTTGACAATATCAAAAGGAATGTGACAGGCTCTCTGGAGAAATACAGCTGGATGTTGGAGGCAGAGTCTTCTATTGTCTATCAGTGTCTCAACAAGGATTCTGACATTTACAGGCACATGTTGAGATTAATCACTTAATCTCAATTAAGATCAATGAATTCAATTTAGATGTGTTGTGCAATTATACACTGTTTAAAGTTATTTAATGTTTCATAAATAACTCTCTGTCTGTTAAGTATTGTCTGGTGATGATCAGCTCTTAAGCTGATATCAAGACAACGGTTGAAAGGGATGAATTTGAGCACTAGCGATCTTTTAACAGCAAAACCTGCACACACATAGAATAAAGGAGTGACAACTTCTTTTCAAGTTCAAGAATTAAATAACAGAAATAAAATGAACATCCAGAGAACATCACTATGTAATGCTGTTTACCTGAATTAACACAATATTTCGATTAATAAATCCTCTCTACTAGGCTAGTGAAACTTAACTAAACTACTAAGCGAAATGAAGATAAAAAGAAGCTAAGCTAAGGAACTATTTACATGCAAAAACAAACAAAAGACAAACAAAAGTGGTTGATCATAATCAGATTAATTCAGTGAATCCCTGTTCACTACAGATCTGATTTCAAAAGCATGGAGTGGAGGTAAAACATCTGCCATGTATTTCAATCCATTCACAATGCAAAGCCCAAGTTGAACAAATCATTATTTGATGAAATAACATTCTGAGGACCGGTTTGTCTTGTAAAATCATTTAAACCCTTATGACCGAGTTTGTTAATGCGATTCTCCCTCCGGGCGTCTGGGGTCGCTGTGGCAACTCGGTGGCTAAGAGGTTACAACATAAAGTTGCCAAAATTGCCTTGGAAAACGGCATTAATATACCATATTGATGCGGGAATAAGGCAGATAACACCATCGAAGGATGGCAGAGCAGAACAGTTATGCTTTATGCTTTAAAACGAACTCCTGTTGAAATGTCCGAAACCGGATGTTAGCAAGGCTAATAGCAGTTTGGCTAGCGTGAGCTACCGGTTAGCCCTTTGTTCTAAACACCATGGGTCACAAAGTTTTACAAATCGTTTCCCAATAAACCTTTTAACTTCACCCTCATCTCGCTGCCCAACCTGTTGGTGCCTCATGTGTGAGTTTTGTCCACTTTGGCCGTTCCAGGAAGAAGCGTTGAAGGAGGAAGTGGTTGGCTAGCGTTAGCAGGCTAGCGCTTGGCTCTTGGCAGGCTAGCGTTAGCCTTGCAGCAGCATGTGGCTAACGGCGTGGTCTGGGTTGGAGGCCTGGTCCTCCAGGCAGACTCTGACCCTGGTTGCAGTCACGATTTAAGCAGATTCTCCTCGGCGGGGAAGGCTCCGCTGCCGGTGTTTCAGCTCTGCGCTGCCTGGAAACCAGCTCCGTCAGGGGTCCGCTGAGAAAGCAAAACAAAGCTGGCATAGACGGATTCCTTCACTTCAGCATCTGTTTTAAGCAGAAGTGAGAGACTTATCTTTGAATCGGCTGGCAGTTTCTCCCTATGCCGGGGAGGAACTGAGTTTCAGAAGGGTTCATTCTCACTCAGCTCGGGGCCTGCTCCAGGCCCCATGCATGGCTCCTGAGGGAGGAGGGACCCCCCCCAGAGGAGTGCTGGTCGTCCAAGGGTGGAGGAGTGTGTCCCAGCAGCTTGGAGTCAGGAGAAGAGGCTGAGCAGAGGTGTGCTGTGGCTTTTAATTGTAAGGAGGTGGTCACACCTGACCTCCTGCCGAGAAGAAGGGCCCTCAGTAGGAGAGAGAGAGGAATAGAGGCCGTCCTTCCGGCCATGTCTGCAGCAGGACAGAATTATTTTTGTCACCTCTTCCTTACTGTTCAGGATTCAATTATCATGGCATGTTATGGCATAACAGATGGCTCCATTGTTTAAATTCAGGAGATATAGGTAAACTGGTGGACTAATTGCAATTTTTCGTTTTTTTGTTGTCAAACTGTTTGCATTAGTTTGTAGCACCTCAATATTGTAAACAAGAATTAACTTTAAAAATCATGGGGATGGGATATATGGCAACAAGGAAATCATAGTTCAAACTTTCTCTAAATTAATTGATCAGGATGGAGGCTATCCTTTTTTGTTTCATTAAAAGATAATTTTCAAGACAGTAGAATAATTATAAAAATTACCATGTCAAAGATTTTTATTTTTACTTGTTTTATTCAGTTTTAGCATAAGGTTTTATATAGGCCAATTTGTTTCAAAATACCTAAACTTGTATAGTGGTGAAAATCTGAACTGTTACAGCTAAATATTAACTTTTATAAAAATCTCAGATATTGTCATGGTCGGTTTAAGGCTGATTTCAGAATAGGTAACAATTACGAACAATTTGATTTTCTTGATCCTTGGTTTTGTTTTTAAAAGTTTTCCTTGCCCTTCTATTTTTCATATTTATTCCCTTAAATATATTTACAAAATTAATACTTCTTTTTTGACTTTTGACTCATTCCTTTGTCACTGTACAGGAAAATAACTAATTATTTTAACGTCTGAAAAAAGTCTCTAGATCCTTGTGAAATCCCGACCTGGTCAAAATAATCTAACATCACCCCTTCCCCCCAAAAGAACATCACATATTTAAATGACTATTGAGCTATTGCCTGACTGCTGTAGTCATAACATGCTTTGAGGGACGGGTGCTGAAACACCCAAAAGGCATTATGGGCCCCCTGCTGGACCCCTGCAGTTTGCCTCCTGGGTAAACAGACTGGCTAAGAACATAGTCAATCTTGACCTACACTTCATCTCAGGATGAAGACTTTACAAGTCTACAAACAGGAGATCATTCAGCAGCTAAGTTCATCCTCCTGCTGTCTTGATGTTCTACCCACATTTTTCTTTAAGAAAGTTTTGCCTGTCATAGCGTCTGATTTGACTCAGATAATAAACACGTCCCTTCTGTCAGGTGTTTTCCCCCAGTCCCTAAAAACAGCTATTATCAAACCACTGCTGAAAAAGAACAGTTTAGACAAACTACTACTCCAGAACTATAGGCCCATCTCAAACCTCCCCTTTATCAGTAAGATTATTGAAAAAGCTGTATTTCAACAATTAAACACCTTCTTAACAATGGCAAGCCGCTTTGACGTTTTCAAGTCAGGTTTCCTTGCTCACCACAGTACAGAGACCGCCCTTATCAAGGTGTTTAATGACATCCATATAAATACAGACTGTGGAAGAACCACAGTGCTGGTATTATTGGACCTCAGTGCAGCATTCGATACTGTCGATCACTCCATTCTGTTAGAACGCCTGGAAAACTGGGTCGGCCTTTCTGGTACAGCTCTCCACTGGTTTAAATCCTACTTAAAGGACAGGAACTTTTTGTGTCAGTAGGTAACTTTACATCCCAGACGACAAAAATTACATGTGGGGTTCCCCAAGGGTCCATCCTGGGTCCCCTCCTGTTCAATATCTACATGCTCCCTCTAGCTCAGATCATAAAAAACAACAACATCAGCTACCATAACTATGCAGACGACACACAGCTCTACATTACCGTGTCACCAGGTGACTATGAACCAATTCAAGCTCCGAGTAAATGCCTAGAAGAAATCAATGCATGGATGTGCCAAAATTTTCTTCAACTGAATAAAAACAAAACTGAAGTAATAATCTTTAGACCAATAGAGGAGAGATCAAGAGTCAGCACAGAGCTTCAACTGCTTCAGCTAGGAACCACTGATCAGGCCCGAAATCTGGGAGTAGTGCCCGTGTCCTCACTAAGACTAAGAAAGTAGAGCACATCACCCCAGTTCTAAAGTCCTTACACTGGCTCCCTGTATCTCAGAGAATAGACTTTAAAATACTTCTGTTAGTCTATAAATCCCTGAATGCCTTAGCACCTAAATACATCACAGACTTGTTATCAGTGTATCAACCCTCCAGAACACTCAGGTCTTCTGGCTCCAGCCTACTCCGCATACCTCGAACCAGAACCAAACACATGGAGAAGCAGCATTTAGTTCCTATGCTCTACTTATCTGGAACAAACTTCCAGAAAACTGTAAAAGTGCGGAAAGCCTGAGTTCCTTTAAATCAAGATTAAAAACACATTTGTTTAGGATTGCCTTTGACTGTTCTAGTTAAACTGTTTTACTGAAACATCATTAGTTCAACTTTGTTGTTTTTAATGTTTGCTTTTAGTTATTTTTCCAAGTTCTGTTTTGTTTCTACATTTTATTCCTACTTGCTTTTATTCTGTTTTTTGCTGTACTTTAATCATGTAAAGCACTTTGCATTGTCTCTGTACTGAAATGTGCTATACAAATAAATTTGCCTTGCCTTGCCTTGCCTTTATTTAGGCCCAACACAATTACACAATTAACCCTGAGATTCAACCCCACCTCATTCTCCCCACTCTCCTCATCAACACTGCGTCTTCTGAGGATCACTTCCGGTTACAAGGAACCACGCTCTCGGAACCTGAAATGGTCCTCACACATTAACACCATCCGTAAGAAGACCCAGCAGAGACTGTACTTCCTGTGGCAACTTAAGAAGTAAAACCTTCCTCAGGAGCTAATGATGATCCTCTACATTCTCATCATTCAGTCTGTCTTTTGCTCATCCATCACTATGGGGTTCAGCTCATCCATAAAACTTGACATTTTCAAACTGCAACAGACAATTACAGTTGCTAAGAAGATCTTCAGGACTGACCTTCCATTCATTCATGACCTATGCTGGTCCAGGGTCAGACAAAGGGCAGTTAAAATAGCTGTCAATCCTACTCATCCTGGTCACAGATTCCTGTCTTTACTTCAGTGCAACAGAGCACTGGTGGCTAAAACGAACCGACATTGAGCCAGTTTCTACCCCAAGGCTGTGTCTCTGATAAACACTCTATAGTCAGGGTAGCCAGCCACACCACTGAGAAAAATATTTTCTGTACATACTGTTCATGTTCTTTTCTCCATCCCCTGAAAATTTATTTTCTGTGACAGATTGTAGTTGCTGTCTTCTTACTGTTACTTCCCTATGTGTTTCTTTACACGATGCAAGCATTGGAATCTGAAGTCAAATTCCTTGTTTGTACTGTCAAACCTCACCCTCAAATCATATTTTTTTTGCTAATAACCTGTTAACAATTTGTTTTATAGTGCTTATTTTGACAATTTACTGTGCATGTAAAAAATGGCTAGTGAGTTGGAGGTTGAATAGTGAACTTTGTGGTCTCTCTATTGATTTTTCAGGTTAGCGGTTAATTTAGAGTTCAGTTAGTTTATTTAGCATTTATTTAGCTTTTACTAGTAGCCCAGACCACGGCCAGCCCAGTACCCCCTTACCCACCCCCCGCATATTTCATTGTTCAACTGCTGCCGGCTCTGGTACGGGGTCAGTTACACAGTTTGATTCTGATTCTTTAGTGGCTAGTCAGTCATTATTGATTATAAAATATAGCTTACTCCCACAATTAAAAGTTGTGTAATATGTAATACTGCTAAGATACTGTCAGGATGCAGTTTTGCATGCTGCACCCTGAGCATTTCCTTGCTCCTTCTTCCTCCAGTGCAGCCCTGATTACACCCTGATCAGTCTCACCTGTCAGGCTGCAATCAACCACGGACCCAACTCACCTGTCCACTCTCCTTTATAAGCCTACCTCAGTTTGTTCTTTGCTGCTGGATTGTGTTCAGTCTTCACCATGTTTGTCAAGTCCTGTTCTCGTCCGTCTCGACTTACTCCTCGCCTGTCAAGTTAAGTATTCTCGATGCTGCGCTGCTGGATCTCTGCTCCTTTGTCCTTGTTACTCTCTCGTCTGCAGTCCTGGTTCCGCACACAGTAAATATTAGTGATGGCGAGATGAAGCCTCATGAGGCATTGAATCACTTGAGCCAACTGGTTCGAGAAATGGTTCATTTCTTGGAGCTTCATGTGCACACGAAACCACCAACTGGCGAGGTGTATAATCATAGCCAGCTGTATCTTAACACGTGTGATGCATTGATTTTTTGTCTATTATGGCTCTTGGGAATGACTTCACAAAAGGTGTAGGACGAAATCATTTGTCTACATAAATTATGTATACACATATGTGTATCATAAAATATTGTTTGAATGTATTCTCTGTGTGTAATTATTCCCAAAATAGTAGTGTTATGTGATATGGCATGGTGTGTAATAATCAGACCTCTCAATTTTGATCAAAAATTAAGAGTGAGATTATGCTAATTTTGAGAGCGGGGGGGGATTATGGTCAACAATTTCCCCTCAGCAGCAACACTGAAGCACACAGAGGTTCACGCTGCGTCTTTATGCATGATCCTGCTGCTGATGTCTCCCTCTTTTCAGCTCAATGCACTTCTAGACTGTTACAGTTTATAACATTCTCATCACCTTTCATAGCGACAGGTTTCTCAGTCAGTCGCCGCGGTGACCAGACAAATTTCTATTGCTCTCGTCAGTGCACTCTGGGCGGTGCGGTGGGCGGATTTTACCCCCGTTGGTGCGCTGAGTGCGACGGATAAACAGTGGGGAAAATGCATAACTAAATACTGTTAAGGGCTTCTATAAAGGGAACAGGGGTACTGACAGATCTGAGATGAAGCCCCTGATGTTACAAGTTCTTTAAAATGACCCTTAAAAGTGCGCACCTGAATTAAAGCGCGAGGCAGCAGCCCACCGAAGCGCCACTGATTCTATGTTGTTAAAAACAAGAGCATGAAACACAGCTACTAACTCTCCTATTGACTTTAACTGGCACACGTTGCTACCGATGTGAGGACATTAAACGTAGTGATTCACGTTTTGAATGGTGAATGGTGATAAAAGCACCTGCTCCAAGGGAAAGGAGGGGGGGAGAGGAGCAAGCGCTGAGGCACAGAAATACGGTGCATGTAGTTAAAAAAATGCAGAATTAATAAAAACGAAACTTATAAACAGACTAAGTGGCGTTTTAAACTGCATCTGGTTAGCAGAACTGTTTTATGATCCAGCGTGCAGCCATAACTGGTTCTTAATGAACCGGTCATCTGTCAAAATCTGAGCCACTTCCCGAAGCAGTCACGTGGTACAGCCGGGCAGCGAGGCTTCGGACGTCATCATTTTCGGCTCCTCCCCTAAATGAAGCAGACTTCGATACGCGCTTTACGGAAACGCCCCCTCCATTACTCGACACACGCCTCGAAGCCTCGGCACATCACGTAACATCACTAGCAAATATTGTAGTGTTAAAGTAACACTTAAAGAGTTGATTTTAACACCATTTTTCCGAGTGTATTTGGTCCCACTCTGAATTAGTGCTAAATTAACTCTTTTCATAGTGTTTAGAATTTTAGAGTGGAATTAGCTCTAAATAGTGTAAAAAATTAACACTGGCTTACACTGAATAGTGTAATTAAAATTTGACACCAAAGGTTAAATATTACTAAAGAGAGTTAATATTACTCTTGGTGAAATTAATAATTAACTCTTGTATGGTGTCAAATCAATTCTAATTGAGTTCCTTTCCAGTTCAGAATAACACCGCATGTAGTTACCAAAAGTTAACACTGGACTAAAACAACTCAGTTAAGTGTTGATATAACACACTACTGTGTTGGTTAATTTACTCCCTTGCAGTGAAAAATAAATTCCTATAGAGCAAAATTTTAACACTGTATAGTGTGAATGAAATTTAACACTTTCTGCAAATAAATCTTAGTGTTAACTTTACATTGGATCTAATCTTTTGTGGAGTCACCCTACATGCAAATAAAATGAGTAAAAATCACACGTTTACACTAAATATCAAATTCAAGGACTTTATTAGCAGCAATCAACTACTGTATGTCAGGCTGAAATACTGTCTCATAGAAACATTAAAAAAATACAATATTTAAAACATTGACCTTAAGTCAGCATAAAATGGCAATAAGGAACAACATACAAAGAGGAATGTCGTTCCATACTTGAGTTGTAAATCAAATGGTCTAAAGTAAACCAGCTCATCTATGTTCAACACCTTCAGAACCCTGTCTGGATGCATGTTTAGCTTCATACCTCATGCACCACATGTGCAGAACTGGACCGATGTTTCTTATAGTACAAGGGTAGTGTATCATGAAGTGATGCTTTGGTAAGAGATTGATTGTAGGAAATTGAAGAGCCGATGATGATCAATGATTAAATGTTTGAGATAAAAGGTCATTCCTTCAGAAAGGACTGGTGAAAATACAATGTTAACAATGTGCAAAAGCATTCGTAGAAGATTCCAATGCTTGTCATCTGTGTCTATTAAATCACCAAAGAGCAAAGGCATATTACGTAATAAGCACCGAGATTGTATGGCATTTAACCCCAAATCATTACTTCCATCAAACAACTTGACTCTAGGTGGACGGTTTCGCTGCTGATTGTGACCATAGTCAACGGCATGTATTCTACCAGCGAGTTGTTCAGCATTTAGGAAGTTTTCCTGAATGTAATGAAGGACAAGTTTGACTTCAAACTGAGCAACTCCCTCTAAAATATCATGCATTATATCTACAGAAATGTTGTTGGCTGTGTTGAAATACTTAAGTGAATTTAGTGGACAAATGCATTTGACACCATATGTGTGAGGTAGTGTAGGATCTGTTTGTATTGTTTGACAGTGCTGTTTGTGCATCTCAACAGTTCTTAGTACAACTTCTGGATCATCCTCACAGAACACAGTTTGAAAATCTTTTTCAAGGAGACAAACGACAACAATATCGAGCCCCAAATGACTCCACAAAGCCAAACAGAGTATGCAACCCAAGATTATCACCGGTGACTTGAACTATGGTACCATGAATTATTTCTTTAAACATATTCACCTTAAATCCCTCAGTCTCAAGTACTTTAATATCACTGACAAGTGGCTCAAGTATCCAATTATAACCATAACGCTTGATGTCTTGAGCATGGAAAAGAGCACACAAATGAATATTCATCAATGAAGAATTAAAGATTGGAGGAAAATTCCTTGATGTAAAGTATATCGCACCCAATTTGTGAATACCTTTTTTGGACCCCAAAGGATTTGCCGTTTCAAAGTCATCATAAAATAGTTGTATTTGCAAAGCATCTTTTTTTTAAAGAGAGTAAGGGATTTTTATTTTTTTAAATAGTTGCCATCTCTCAAGTCTGCATATACACCTTCCTTGGGCACATGCCTGGGCTTGAACAGATCTGAAAGTTCTGGGTTTTGAAAAATTGTTTTCAGTGTTTCCAAAATTGGAATATATGCAAATTTATCGTTTACAATGACCTGATCGTATGTCCCAGTTGTTTTGTTTCTTCTGCTGTCAAATCTTGTGCCAAGAACCTTTTCAACAGGTTCAGCCATTCCCCACTTTTCTTTGAAGTGTTTATTTCTTTAAGTTTCAGAATTTAAGGATGTGAATGGGTTTTCCAACTTTTGGAAAGATTGCTCTATTTTGTTCTTATTTTCGATGTCCTGTGGAGATAAGCACTGTAAAGCTGCATCTTTAGCTTGACTATGAATCTCAAAACACACTTCTTCCATGGAGGAAACAAAACTATTTACAGCAGATTGACTTAATCCAGCTGCCTTGAGTTGTGCAACAGCAGAGGCACAGATATCTAGAGTGCTCCTATTGGAATATCTCAAAAGTTCAGATGTTGGGGCTGTCTCATCCACATTAGCTATCACTGCCTTTCCTGCGCTGCTCAAATTAACAGTGTCTACATCTTGGTCAATAAACTCTGGTACATTTTCTGGTTTTAGAAAGCATTTAAACACCAAACACAAACACACATCCACATCCAGTCTGGGCACATTTAAGCCTGAGATTTTTTCCAGGTAAGTAGCCATGAACTAATCTTTACCCTGAGGGCTTATGTTACCCTGAGCTACCTCTATAGTTATGCTTCTATAGGCTTATGCTACTGGAGGACATCAGGATCTATTTTTCTCACTCTATTGAGTTCTACTGTTCTTAAATTAAGCATTGTTTGTCATTTCTGCTTATAACTTTTTGTTCTCTCTTTTTTCTTCATAGAAGGTACACCTGGTCTGACGTTCTGTTAACTGTGACATCATCCAGAGAAGACAGATCACAGGCTATTACCATCTGATGTAGAACAGATTACTGGATCAATGTGTGCTTCTGTGCTTTTTTGTCTCTCTTGTTGTGTCTCTGCTCTGTCTTCTGTAACCCCCAGTCGGTCGAGGCAGATGACCGTTCATACTGAGCCCGGTTCTGCTGGAGGTTTTTCCTTCCCGTTAATGGGTGGGACAATGCAGACGACTCTCCCTGTGGCTCTAAGCTTCTCCAGGAGTGAATGCTGCTTGTCGGGACTTTGATGCAATCAACTGGTTCCCTTTATATAGGAAATCTTTTGACCAATCTGTATAATCTGATTGAACTTGACTTTGTAAAGTGCCTTGAGATGACATGTTTCATGAATTGGTGCTATATAAATAAAATTTAATTGACATTTAATTGAATCGTAAATGCCTAACAAGCATATTTGAACTTTTTAACTCAGCCTGACAAACAAAACACTTCATTAGAGAAGAGGAACTTCAAACACTAACGAAGCAACCTCGCCCTAACTTCAGAGACACGAGGACTTTCCTTGACCTTGTTGACATCTATGTTGTACACTGGTTTGGATGAAAGTGTACATGTTGTGGACCATGCTGTTGTAAGATGTGCCAAACATAAAATGAGCCTTAAACAGTTCATCAAAGGCACCAAGAGAAGATGTTGACCTGCAAGGTATGGCATTCTTGTCAAGAATGATGAAGAACTGGTGGATTGTGTTCTTCTTAACTCCAACAGCCAGGAGGTTGAGCTTGACTGGTGATGGCATCGAGATGCTCTTGAATGTTTGTTCCAGTCTGCAAATACCAACACAGAATGATTACAGTTAGACATTTTTAATACACAAAACAAAAACAGAAAAGTAAAAAAATTTAACTCTCTGGTACCCTTTCAAAAACCACCGTCTTATACCCTTAAGGACAAAGTTTGGTGGACACCCTCTTTGGATGAAAACATCCCCAAGGGTACCAGAGGGTTAGAAATATTAAGCACCAACTAGTTGCTGATTAGAATACAAATTAGCAGCTTATTGGTTGTCAATACTCATCATAAAGCACTATTTTAATGCCTTAGTGTGCATGACCATATTCTGCAATTGTTAAACTATAAATAGGGCTGGGCAAGTTAACGCATTAATTTCCCTGTAATTCATTAGGCTATTAATGCTGATATTTACTTTATCATGCATTAACACATGTTGCTCACATGCTTTTATTTTGTGAAAGTCTGTTGCTGCGGTATAGGGGTTTGACTCAGAACAGTAAGTGGTGATAATGCGCCAATAACTTGTTGGCAACAATTAACTCTGTTTCAAACAGAAGAACGGTGCTGGTTGTCGTGGAACCAGAAAAGAAAAAAGGAAAACGTGGAAAAAACAAAGCTGACATGGGGAAGTCACAGAGCTTTTAAATTTCCATTTTCAGTTGAAAGTTCTTCCAGACAGGCAAATAAGACAGAAACAAGTTATTTGTAGCTCAGAGAAGCTAACCAATGTAAGTGCAAATTGGATAGCTACTGTAGACCTTTTTTTGTGCTTCACACTTTGGTATTGAACATAAAATGGTAATGCTGCTCCCTGTTGTTACCTCAGAAATTGACTGTTTGTCAAGATTTGGTTGGTAAAAAAATTTCCCCCCATAAACAGAATTTCCTGTCAGTGGTAATAAGCTCTAATTATTGCTATTTTTTGTTTTACATGTTTAAGTTGAGATTAACACTAAATATGTGTTACTGATAAGTGCTGATGTTAAGAGTTTGCACTACAAATCTTACAACAGTTTTGTTCATTTGGCAGCAGAACATGAAATGTGCTCTTTACACTACTTTTGAATTCATTCTTGGAGTTTGTGCATACAATGCGAATAATCATGATTAATCAGGCGAATTATGCAGTTAATTGTGATTAAAGATTTTAATCGTTGCCCAGCCCTAATTATATGATTTTTCTCTCAATAACCTCCATAAATACAAACCTTCTTGAAGACCACTAGATGCTTCTCTGCTTGGGATGCCGAAACCTTTCCTGGTCTCTTCCGACCCTGAGCAGAGGGTGGAATCAGGTGTAGCAGCAATAACACTGATGAAAGGTCACTGTCCCAACCTGTAACAACAATCGTGTGTTCAATTTCAACACCCTTCAGTTATGCAGACTGTCAACAAAATTCAGTAGCTCTGCAAATTGAAATTCAAATGTTAACACGATTCAGACATTTTGTGCGCTTTAACATAAGAGAGGTGTTCCAAAACTAGAGGACCGTGGAACACTACTTAAACCTTGTGGGAACCTAATTTACTCCTTTTGGGACATGGCTCACACATTTTGACCGCTCTAATGCAAGTGGGATGTCCCAAAAAGTGCAGGACATTAGTTCACTTCTCACACCTCAGAATGGCAGAAATTGTGAGCCAAATATGCCACAAAGGAGCAGTCTATGAGACTGGTCTTTATAAACAGCAGCAGACGGTTGAAACCCAGTGAAATTCAAATGTTAGCTCTGCACTGGCGGTAGCATTTTTAAAATACAGAAAATATATTAATTTACGTTTTTTTATATCCTCACAAGATATAAAAAACTCAAACCATAGGATTAGCACTTCAGTACTTTTGAAGTAAAGCTTAATATTTCCTCCTAAATTTCTCACAGACCCAGCTTTAATTATGCTGTTATGTAAATATTTAGATATTATTAAAATAATTACAATGAAATATCTCAAGTATATGAGAGCAAAAGAAGAACAAGAACAATCAGCTTACCAAAGTCAACTTCAGTGCCATTCTCAGGTGGATCAGCTGCCAACAAGAGTTCTTCAAGCTCACTTGTGGATGGAAGCTTTCTGCACTGTTGGATTATTTTTTTCTTGAATATGACCGACAACCTCTCCAGAAGCTTGCTTGAGGTACCCTCTCCAAACCTCAGAATGAAATCCTGTTCAACCTGGGATGGGGGTAATGTTGGGTGACGATTTCAATTATCTGACAGGCAAAAAAAAAAAAAAAGTTAAAGGGTGATAGATAAGTATCAAGCCTTTGCTGTCTTTAAAACGTGGAAATTCGGACAGTATGTTGCTTGACTGCTGTGGGTCAAGGACCATGTTGCGGCGATGCTCAAACGTCAGTTTCATTTTCTTCTTGACGATGTCCTCATCCGCTGAATGTTTCATCAGTGTGATTGCTTCGTTGCACTCATCTTCTGTTAGGGCAGTCTCTGGAACAAACTCGGACTCTCGTCTGACAGTTGGTCCTCCAGACACATCTTCACTAGAGGATCCTTTGGCTGATTCTACATAACATTGGGATATCAAAAACATTTGTAAAAACCTGGGCAACTTGTAAAGAGGTAGTCTACACAAAAGTAGAAGCTAAATTCACAATTTGTGATTATTCCTATGATTTCATACATTAAATAATTGTTCAAAATGCATGTCTAGTCTTTTGAATCACCCAGAACTTGCCATGCCAGCCTGTAGACAAAGTCAGAGGAATTGAAGGGTGTAGTTAGACTCAAAGAAAAAAATACTTAGAAGCATTGTGTGCAACAAATGCAGTAACCGGTCCTGCTACTGTTTCCAGGGTCTCTGCAGGTTTCAACAAGTCAAATTTAAGATTTTTAAGAACATAATGAATACAATGTAAGACCCATTCCACAACCATACTGGAAAAAAAGCACAAAAGGCTTAAAGCAAATTTGGAGGCCTGGAATTACTTGCAAAGTATATGATTTTTTTTCACAGCTCTTTCACATTGGAATACAAGATGCTTAACCTAACTAGAAAAAACTGAACATTAATACATCAAGACCTTTCAAAACAGTATTCACTCATTTTATGAGATTTTACAATAATTTTAGACATTTTAGGGCTTAAATTTAAATTATTGGATTTTAGACGTTTTAAGAGTTTTTAAAGCTGTGTGTTTTGTTTCATAAATTTTTCCATTACCTCCAAACGAGGATCCCATATCTTTAGCAGTGCCTCTCTGAATAGTTTTAATCCTCCAGGCCAAGTACCCAGTTCCACTCTCCCCATCATAATAGTGCTTGTCATGATATTTTTTCTAGGATGAACCTGGACACAGCGCACCCACACAGAGTTGGATTTTAAGAGAGTTTATTGTACAAGTGGATGATGAATGACATGAGGAACCAGAGTCTATTACCAGGCGGAGTTGTAGGGTGCAGAAGCTGGCCGGCAAGAGTAGTGCGGAGAGACTGACCAGGAAGTGATCTTTAGCTGATGACTGGAGACCAGGATGGAACACAGGAGTCGAGAACTTGAGACCAGGACGGAACACAGGAGCCAAGAACCCTTGACTGCGGGCTGAGCAGGAACGGAGTCTCTGGCTGTGACTGAGCTTGAACAGAGTCTCTGGCTGTGGCTGAGCTGGAACAGAGTTTCTGGCTGTGGCTGAGCTGGAACAGAGTTTCTGTCCTGTAAGTGCTCCTTGTAGGGTGAAAGGATAAACAGAAAAAGAGAAAGACATTCATTAATAGCATTTAGAAGTGAAACAACAGGCTCTAATATGATAAAATTTTTCTCAACACAGCGTTTAATCTTACTACAAGCATTATTGTTTGCAGCTCACATAGCCATTCTTAGAGAATGGGTCACTGAGGTAGGGGAATAAGGTCACTATTCCTCTGGCGTACATTTCTTTCACCTGCCTGGGAGGGGATGTACTGCAAAGTTGAAGAAGAAAGAAGTTTGCAGTTATATTAACTGGATTTAATTTTGATTTCAAATTATTCTCCAAGATAGATTCCAAACAAAAACACTGTTAGCAGATTACCCATTCTTTTCATTCATGTCAGCTGCCAGCATGTTAACCATTTTCCGTCTGGTTTCATCTGTCAAGGACTGGGTTCGGCTGTATTCATTTATTATACGTTCCCCACCCGGTTTGTTGGTAAGAACTGATACCACCAACTGGAAACACAACACAAAAGAATTCAACACATTAGGAATATGACGTAACTTGTAATTTCCCCATTGTGAGACAATAAAGAGATTTTCTATTCTATGCTGCACCAAAAGAGCAAACACTGGAGAGAGAAACTCCCTCCATACAGTGACATGGCCATGAGGATTAGAGAGGATTTGTTAATTTATACTTTGTGAAAAACAAACATAAATTTAATTGCTTTTAATAGCTCATATACTTTAAGTGTGCACTTTATTATAATAAAATAAAATAAAAATTAAGGGGCTAACAAAAAACCTTAAGCTCATGAGCTCAACAAGTTCTTCAAACCATGTAAATATTATAAAAACTCTCACATGCTTAGCTTCTGCATCCAACCTCTGGCGTTTTCTGGAGGCACTATCAGGAATTATGTCTGTATCCTCAGAGTCCCAAGAATTGAAGGATGATGGTTGGGACTGCTCAGGAGAGGCTACTTTTGAGACAGATTCTAATCATGAATTGAGAAATGGAAACAAATTAACCAGTCACGTCTAATAATCACAATCTTCATAAGAAAACCCATCCTTTAAATAATATAGATTAGAGACAAACCTGAGTCATATTTGATCGTCAACACTCCAGTTGAGGGATACATTACCACATCCTCAAAAATATCTTCATCCAACTCAGTCCCTGAACTGTCGACAACTTTCACACCTTCTGTTACAGCTGGGACACCAAACTTTGCAAATGCTATCAAATGGACACAACAGCTTGTAAAAACAGGAAAGTCATTACTATAATATCTCACTACTGCCTTAATCTTAACAACTTTTAAGGGTGTGACTAGAAAGGGAAACACAAAAGTTGTTGATCAATTCCAAAATCTAAGACCTTATAATTTTCAATCATTCTGCAATAATATTATAGTATTTCACTTTAAAACAGCTAAATCTTGTGATTATTAGCCTTTAAAGCTCCTTGTGCAAATCTTAATTCCACAATATCAGTTTCTTACCTGCAACCAAAAATTCTTTAAGATTTGGCTCTGTTATTCTATCACCATGTTTTGTTTTCAGCAGCATGTTCCCTGCTGAAAAAAAAAAAATCTGCATAGTTCATGGTTAAAGTTTATGTGCTCATTATTACAATAAAAAACTATATACACTGCATTCTCTCAAATTTGAGGTACATTAGAATCTCATGCATTTCAACTGAACAAGCCAGAAGCAAGGCCACCTTTTATGAGGTGAATACTGTCCAATAAAGTATAATTATTACGTATAATTTAGTGATGTCAAAGGATATTAATTTTAATCGCGATTAATTGCTTATTTCAATATTCAACTCCAGAATAATCGCAAATTAAACTAATATTTTATCTTTTTATTTCTGAAAGTGTAAAAGCCCATTTGGGCATTTTAATATGCGATTTTGCAATAAATGACTAAACAAATAAAAAAAAAATTTTCAAGCACTTTTCAGAATTGGAATGAAAATATCCTGGTGCCATAAAATGTTAAACTCTGGCCAATAATGCTCGAAATCATCAATAACTCCCTGATATTTACACAATGTGTAAACAAATGTGTAAATAAATAAATATTTAAATATAAATAAATAAATAAATATATATTTTTTGCCTCTTAAACAAAAAGATAGACATGGTATTAAGCATTTACATTTAAAATAAAACTAATTTTACATTTTAGAGACAAAAAAAGACAAATTAATAAGCATTATATGGTTTTTGGGTTGGGTTTCTGCAATGTTATCAGCGTGTAAAAACTCATCTTTAGAACCAATCTCTGCTCGAAATGGTGAACTGCACCGCGTATTCTACTTTCAGCAGTTATCACCGTTCATTGTAGCTATAAACTGCAGAAAATACAAGCAGAGTGTCTCTTCCTGTCTTTACTCCCTCGGCTCCTATGTCAGGATGAGCTCCAGCGCGTTATGAGGCGGAGGGATATATGACGAGCACGCATCACCACTGCTGCTAGCTTGCTAGCTATCTGGACCGGGAAGCTTTTCTGACCGTTCTAAAATACGTATTTAAATAAATAAACAACCAAATTTGTATAAATACAACCGTATTACCCCACCACCCCGCCAGGAACCTAGCTAGCTAGCCAACTCCTACCTACCTCCACAAGCAATATTCGCTATTTTACAATAATATTTTACACCGCAAACGAATGCACAAGCAAACATCCAGGCTATAATGACAAAATTAAATTAACATAACTCTTGATAGCTTGACTGCGATTTAATGTTAGGGTTAATTAGCCAGCTTAATGCTACTCGCACATGGACTTGACATTCACTCGGTCACTAGACATTAGCCTTCTGAAATTCAGCATTTGAAGAAATACAACCAGCCGAGGTTCACAGTTAACAATGATATACAATAGTTCTAAAAATGGCTGGCTGAAATTTCTGTTGGACCGAGGAGGTGGGCGGAGCTTTCCAGAGTACGTTTCACACAGCCTATTTTAACGACGTATATTTTCACCAACACTGGGTGGTATCTTACTCCAGCTGTTGTTGTAATAACTCTGAAAGAGTCAGTGTACTTTGACACTGCATATTTAACACTGTGGAATTTACTGTGCAGCAGCCCAGCGCCTCCCGGATTTCTCCCTGTTGCCCTGTGGGATTTACTGCAGCATCAGTGTCCAAGGAACTCTATTGTTGCTCAGTTTGAACTTACTGAAGCCCCTGCGTCCAAGGAACTGTCTCATTGCTGCACCACAGGGTTTTCAGCAGTCCCGTCTCCAGATACTGCTCTGTCTTCTCCGGTCTGTTCCAGTCAGCCAGCTCCTGCACTCTTCATCTCCAGTCCGGTAACTGACTCTGATTGTCACCCTCCACAACTCATTCTTGCAATAAACTCTCAAAACAAGCTCTGTGTGTGTGTGTGCTCTGTCCGGGTTCATGAAGACAAATCATGACAGATACATGACGTACCTGATGGGTGGAAATGGGTAATTATTGCACATTAAACAACACCATGTAAGTATGCCTGAACTGGTGCATCTCAGTGCATGGTCACTACAATTTACCACTCTGGTTTTCTTTGCAATACAGAAAGGCCTATTCAGCAATACGCCTCAGCTCATCTGATACAGTTCAGCCTGTAATGAATGTGGCTAGCATTTTAGATCAATACCATCTGCGAAAAGTCACTAGCTGGCTGGACATCCACAGGCGATCTGATCTTTTAAGTGAGTATGAGCGTGTATTTGTGTGTGTGTGTCTGTGGTATGAATGTGTGCTGGAGATGGGAGGTACACTCATTTATGGGACTCATCATATATTGTGTTGTCAGCACTATACTCCTGGATTCAGTGTCTTCATATTTTATGTGATCAGAAATGCTAAACCTTTTATACATACACGGACAATGGTTCATAAATGGAGTGAATTAATATAGCTCTTTTCTAGTCATACCGACCACTCCAGCATTTTGCGCTAGAGCTAAAATCACTTTGCAGCCTACTTGTCGATATATTGCAGGAGGAAGCTTGAATTTAACCCAGAACATTTGGATTGCAGGCCATCTTCCCTTTTCACTTTGGCCACAGTCATCTACCTGTCATTGCTCAGCCTTGTACATGTTTTTGCGATGGTTTGTGTTCTGATTGTTTAGTTTTACCTTACAAAACCCTTGTTTATAAAGCCTAAACTTAAAAAAAAAAATAAAGCTTCTCAAACTTGCTAGTACCACTAACAGTGAAACATCTCCACAGCATGATACCACCACCACTATATTTGAGATACAATGCTCTTAGGAATGAAATAAATTGTGTAAAAACAGTTCAGTTTCTGTCTTGACATGCCAAAAAACCTTTCTCCAAAAGGCATTTGGCTCATCTATATTGGCAAGTCGAAAATTTCTGTCAAGCTGAAAGTCCATGTTGATGTGAAACTGGTAACACTATGGACAGTGATAAAGTTCATCCAGCTGTTTCCAGTTCAAGGCAGGATTAGGCTGTTATATGTACATTTATGTATGTTAATATTTAAGTCTTTATTATGTAGAGTATAAAGTTGATCATTAGAGATGTGCGGATCAATACTGCAATATCAATACCTCCGATACCAGATCTTTATACTTTAAAATGTATGCTCAAATCAAATTATCAATACATTTACAATCATTTGAGGTAATACTGGAACAATTAAATGCTTTTAAGTTTATTTCATGTTTATTTAAATCAACCGAATTTGGATTTAATATTAGGACAATAGTTGAAAGAGGGATTCAAGCACTAGCATTGGCTCAGAGTAAACTCTGCACAAAACCGTACGGCCGTTTGTATGGAGCCAGAAGGGTCTCGATATTCACAAATACACAGGACAAGATCCACGCACGCACAGCTCGATTCATGCAAGCACAAAAAAATCCACAAATGCACAAAAAAATCCACACACACACAGGACAAGATCCACACATCAACAGTTCTGGTCTTTAAACTTCACTGCATGTGTGTGTGGATTTTTGACACTGTCCTGCCGTCTCAGGATTCACACAAGCATTTTTTTAAACAGAGAATGGTTTGCAACCAATCAGAAGCCTCCCTTGTATAAGCCAATCACAGGAAAGTACTCCACGTGGGGTGACTTACTCATAAGCCAATCACATTCAACCTGTTCAGGAAGCGCGTAGTATGAGCACAAGGCTTATTTCAGACCTCAGCAGCATGGATTCTGACAACGTCAGTGGAGCGGTAGGTAAAACATATAACTTGATATGCTTAGCATGTTGTCTGCTTGGTATGATACTTTGTTTTATTATTAATTTTAATTGGTTTATAAGTGCAACTGCAGCATAGTTCCTAAGGGATACAGAGAAAGAGATAGCTTCATGTCAGGCTTCAGCGGGCAGCAGCCGTTTTTCTCCCTCTCTCTCCGCAGTTGGTTCCTCATGAGCGGGGAGGCGACCAGCAGGTGTCCGCCTCCACCCTCCGGCCTCGCAGCCGACGTCGAAAGCCGCCTCTCTGCTCCCTTCAAGTCGCTCCGCATCCGCCCGCAGTGCTCCTGGGTCTCTGAGCTCCCAACGTCTTAACTCCACAGGCTTCTTCCGTCTGAATATGGACAAACTCCTGGCAGTCTTGAAGTTGTAATTTATAGATGACAAGCAAATAAACACCCTAATCTGTGAGAGGAGCATATAATGTATTACTATAAAACTGAACAGGTATCATTTCCGTTGCATTTTAACAGATCCAGTGAAACAACTTTGAACAGATGGTTCCATGCCCTGTGCCTTTAGAGCACAGAACATAAAAATGTAAAGAAAGGCAGCTGGAACTATCCATTGGGCAATTAATATGCAAACTTTGTACTCAGTTCAATGTTCAAAATAAACACTTTACAGTTATATGTTGTCAATGAAAGTGTCCTTTGTTTCAACAACATCGAGACTGTGCCTCATCTGGCTAAAGTAGAACAATTTGACACAGATTTGGAGTCAGTGGGTCACATGAACTGGGAGCTATTGAAGAAAAGTCCCAACTTTTGTCTTTACAAATATCTTAAAAAAATTAACATATCTTAAAATGGAATAAAAACAAGTGTGCCTTACAGATGTTATTTATTGGCATGATTTTATATTGGTTTTAATTTAGCTGATCACAAGAGATGGAATTTATTGATTTTTATTTCTCAAGAGTGCTTGGTTCCCACAGCGTGTGGAAGGAGGGAGCAGCTGAGAGACGCTGGCCGAAATCGGGGTCCCTCAGCCAGATCAACCTTGAGCGAGATCCCGCTCATACCGCGGAGCTTTAATATCCAATATCCAACTTCACCGCGCTATCCGCCAGAGAGATGCCGGCTTGTGGGACAGGGGCGCCAGAGGCGAGTCGTCAGAGCACAGGGGAAGCAGGTAACGATGAGGCTGATGAGAGCTCGGGGCGGATCACTGCTGGCCAGCTGGAGATCAGACGGAAGAAGCCCGCGGAGTTAGAAGTTGGGAGCTCAGAGACCAGGGAGCACTGCGGGCGGATGCGGAGCGACTTGAAGGGAGCAGAGAGGCGGCTTTCGACGTCGGCTGCGAGGCCGGAGGGTGGAGGCGGACACCTGCTGGTCGCCTCCCCGCTCATGAAGAACCACCTGCGGAGAGAGAGGGAGAAAAACGGCTGCTGCCCGCTGAAGCCTGACATGAAGCTATCTCTTTCTCTGTATCCCTTAGGAATTATGCTGCAGTTGCACTAATAAACCAATTAAAATTAATAATAAAACAAAGTATCATACCAAGCAGACAACATGCTAAGCATAGCAAGTTATATGTTTTACCTACCGCTCCACTGACGTTGTCAGAATCCATGCTGCTGAGGTCTGAAATAAGCCTTGTGCTCATACTACGCGCTTCCTGAACAGATTGAATGTGATTGGCTTATGAGTAAGTCACCCCAGGTGGAGTACTTTCCTGCGATTGGCTTATACAAGGGAGGCTTCTGATTGGTTGCAAACCATTCACTGCTTGTGTGAATCCTGGACAGTCTAAAAAATCCACACATACATGCAGTGAAGTTTAAAGACCAGAACTGTGGATGTGTGGATCTTGTGCTGTGTGTGCGTGGATTTTTTGTGCATTGGTGGATTTTTTTTGCTTGGATTAATCCTGCTGTGCATGCGTGGATCTTGTTGTGCATTTGTGGATTTGTTTTGTGCTTGCATGAATCGAACTGTGGATGTGTGGATCTTGTGCTGTGTGTGCGTGGATTTTTTTGTGCATTTGTGGATTTTTTTGTGCTTGCATGAATCGAGCTGTGCACGCGTGGATCTTGTCCTGTGTATTTGTGAATATCGAGACCCTTCTGGCTCCATACTTCAGGAGGCGGTTATATTGTCACAAGATTACATTGACTCACAAGTTCCTGCGTGGGACATACGTAAGTGACAGTCAACTTCTTAACTGGGATTCCTTTCTACTGTCTTCTAATCATAATCAGTTCTTATTGGCACATGATGCTCCTTTGGGATACAGCAGTCATGAGTTCTTCCTCCTTCCAAGGGTCAAATGAGCACATTTTATCTCCACACATACATGTTCACAAGCAGAGAGCCACAAGACTATAATTATATAAAATGGTAAAGGATCAATAAATCCAACAGGAAAGATCACCAGCAGCCTGTTTCTGTATTGACTGGATACCTTCATTCATGTCTAATTTTGCAGAAAGCAGACTATTACCCCGTTTACACTACCACTTTTTAACCGTGCCGAGACCAGTCCGAGCTCGGTAACTGAGATAACCTTCGAGTGTAAATGGAAGGCAAACTGAACTGCACCGTGCCAGACACAACCGGACCGCGGTAAATCTAGACCAGTTCAATAGGTGGGTTCGGCTCGGTTTTTCAGTAGCCCGGTTCTCTAATAACAAAGAGTGCATGAGCAGACCGCGTCATCTCCTTACATCCAGCTGACATTTCAGACATTCATAAAAAGACTAGCTTCCCTACCGTGACACATAATTTCCAGTGATGATTCTGCTTAGCAGTATGATGAACCTCAGCGTCTGTTGTTGTTTCCTGCGTCTGTAAGCCCTGATTAGACGTTCGTTTGTCTTATCCACGTCCCAAAAGCCGACTCCGTCAAGTAAATTCACCAAAAGTTGCCTTCTTCGCCTGACTCTCCGTAAACAACGAAATATCACAATAATATTCAAGCATAACTGTCATAGTTTGAGTTCCTGCCTTAGTTTAGTTTCTGTTTTTGGGTTCTTTTCTACTTTATCTTGTGTCCTGTTTTAGTCTTGGTTCCATCTTAGGTTGGGCCTTGTCATTTATTGTGTGTTCTAGATTGGTTCTTGAGCTGTTTTTTAGTTTAACCTGTTTTCACATGTCAGTAGTTCAGTTCCACCTCCAGCCACTCCCTGATCAGCTCCTCCTAGTCTAATTAGTTTGATTCCATTCACCTGCTCACTCCCCTACTTATGCCTGCCTCTGTTCCTTGCACTCGGCCCGATCATTGTGTTTGTGTTTTTTCCTGCCTGGGGTAAGTCTGATCCTGTTTTGCCTGCCTGCCTGTACCCAACCTGATTCTATTAGTTTTTACCTGGATTATTTGACCTGTTCTGCTCTTTTTGTTAATAGACCAGCCTGATATCTGACCAGTTTATTTTAGGTTGTTGGCTGTGGACTATTTAAGTTTTTTGGACACTGCCTCTTTGCTTTTTGGCTTGGTGCCCTCTTTTGGTTTTTGCTTCGTTAATAAATCACCTTTTTATTTCAACCTTTGCTTGTCTGGCTGAATTCAGGGTCCTCTGTTTCTGACTCATGACAGAATGATCGGGACCTGATCAGACCCTTCGCCAGACAAGCACTTTTTTTTTTGAATAATTTTAGCTGGAGATGTTTTTTTTTTTTTTTTTCCCCTTTAATTTTTTGACATGAGCCCGCCACAAGCCCGGAGTTTACTCTCCAGCAGATCCATGATGCTGGGAGCGTCACTGGAAGGTTCCAGGCTTGCTATCTGTCCTCCCGGTGTCGGTCCCAGACGGCACCTCGTTAGCAGCAGCACTTCCCTGCAGCAGCCTCGCCGTCGAAAACACAGAGCGGCCGGTCTGGCTGTCACCTCGGGCACTGCTTCTGTCTCCTCTGCTCCTGCTGCCGCTTTCTGCCCGCCTTCCTGCCCGGAAGACCGGAGCTCTCTTTTTTCTGGAGCTGAGTCGCCTACAGCTCCTCCTTGTGTCACTCCAGACGCAGACTATAGGTCACTGGAGGACAAGATAAGGACTTTTGCTCCCATCATTAAGCAACTGAGAGAGACTTTAATTTACCATTATTCATCTGTCTTAGAGGCTAAATTAAAGGAGCTAGAGGAGAATTACAGGATAGCCCTCCGGGCATTCTACCATCACCCCTCATCACCCGCTGCTCCTAAAGCCACAATCAATAACTCTGTCCCTGTTTCTGGGAGACCAGCTGGGGCCTCAGTTTCTGTTCCTGGTTTTGTGGGTTGGGTTGCAGTAACTGACTCTGTCTCCGAGGGTCCGGCCGACGCCTCGGCTCCTGCCTCTGTCTCCGGGGGTCCGGCCGACGCCTCGGCTCCTGCCTCTGTCTCCGGGGGTCCGGCCGACGCCTCGGCCCCTGCACCCGCTGCCGAGGGGGGTCCGGCCGACGCCTCGGCCCCTGCACCCGCTGCCGAGGAGGGTGCGGCGCACGCCAGCCCGGCGTCCAACGGGGGTGCGGCGCACGCCAGCCCGGCGTCCAACGGGGGTGCGGCGCACGCCAGCCCGGCGTCCAACGAGGGTGTGGCGCACACCACAGCCCAAGCCTACTTGGGTCCTGCTGCTGCTCCGCCTGTTGCTCAGAGCCCTCCCGCTTCACTGGCATCAAAGGGTCCTGGCCCGCCAGCCGCAGAGGTCTTCATTGAGGGTGGTTTCCCCTGGTCTTCTGTTGCCGGGGGCCTGACTGGCGTTGCTGTTCCTGCTCCGGCTGCCGAGGGTCCGGCACTGGCCCCCACACCTCAGTCCTGCGAGGGGGCGGTCCAGGGGGACCCGCCTCCAGCCGGCGCTCCTCAGTCCTGCGAGGGGGCGGTCCAGGGGGACCCGCCTCCAGTCCTGCTCCGTCGCCGGCCGCCGAAAGCCCTGCTCCGTCGCCGGCCGCCGAAAGCCCTGCTCTGTCGCCGGCCGCCGAAAGCCCTGCTCCGTCGCCGGCCGCCGAAAGCCCTGCTCCGTCGCCGGCCGCCGACAGCCCTGCTCCGTCGCCTGCACCTTTTGATGCATAATCTTCCTCCAGGACGCCCTCCGGACATCCTGACTGTTTGGAGTCTGTTCCTCGGGACATCCCATGGACTGGGTCTGCTTTTTGAGGGTTGTTTTCTGTTTGGACTTTTTGTTAGGACTCTGGCCCTCCGTCCAGTACCACCCTCCCGGTCTGGGTTGTCTTGTTTTTTTTTTTTATCAGATTTTCTAGCGGCGTCTGGAATCCGCCCTTGAGGGAGGGGTTCTGTCATAGTTTGAGTTCCTGCCTTAGTTTAGTTTCTGTTTTTGGGTTCTTTTCTACTTTAGCTTGTGTCCTGTTTTAGTCTTGGTTCCATCTTAGGTTGGGCCTTGTCATTTATTGTGTGTTCTAGATTGGTTCTTGAGCTGTTTTTTAGTTTAACCTGTTTTCACATGTCAGTATTTCAGTTCCACCTCCAGCCACTTCCCTGATCAGCTCCTCCTAGTCTAATTAGTTTGATTCCATTCACCTGCTCACTCCCCTACTTATGCCTGCCTCTGTTCCTTGCACTCGGCCCGATCATTGTGTTTGTGTTTTTTCCTGCCTGGGGTAAGTCTGATCCTGTTTTGCCTGCCTGCCTGTACCCAACCTGATTCTATTAGTTTTTACCTGGATTATTTGACCTGTTCTGCTCTTTTTGTTAATAGACCAGCCTGATATCTGACCAGTTTATTTTAGGTTGTTGGCTGTGGACTATTTAAGTTTTTTGGACACTGCCTCTTTGCTTTTTGGCTTGGTGCCCTCTTTTGGTTTTTGCTTCGTTAATAAATCACCTTTTTATTTCAACCTTTGCTTGTGTGACTGAATTCAGGGTCCTCTGTTTCTGACTCATGACAATAACTTCCTGAATGATTTCCTCCTTCAATCCTAGAGAGCAGTAGTACCGCAGATCGTCACTAGGAGGCGAGGAACCAAGGAACCGAAATAACGTGATGTGTAAACGGTAGTCAGAACCAAGCTCGGCTTAGTTAACTGATCCAAGCTCGGACCAAGCTCGGCACGGATCGGTTTAACAAGGGTAGTGTAAATGGGGCTTATACTTAGCTTTGTTTCCAGTCTGAGGAACCTATTAAGAACCTGTTCTGAAGCTGAAGACTTTTGCTTCCCATCCAGGAAGTTTTCTCAATTCAACAGTCCCCTTAAATATATTTGTGAAGATTCTTAATCATCCAAGTCATGATCAATCAAAAAAAAGGTCACAACATAAAACAACTGGACTTGTATTCTGAAGCTGAAGACATTGGGCTTCCAATTCAGGAAGCTTTCTCAATTCAAAATATCTGGAGTAGTGTGGAGTTCCAAGCTTTATAGACCTGCTGGCGAGGCCTCGTTAGAGCTTGTATTCACATGAAGATTCACCTGGAACTGATCACCCCTCACAATGGAGAGTCGTTAAGCTTGTCTTTTGCCTGGCTCCCAGGAGAAATGTTGTGGTCACATGCATGGAGGTGTGAATGCATGCATGGAGTATGAGAAATTGTTTAGTAAACTTGCAGATTACAGGAACCATCTTTGTTTCGATTTGAGATGCAAACAGCAAAGACTCATCCCCAACAGCTTAAGACTGACTTCCGGCATCGATGTACTGGGTAAAGGTCTGAATTTTGCCATTTCTCCACAATAAATACCCATTGTGGACCTCATAACTGCCACCAAATCTGCTATCAGGAACAACAATGTGATGGAAACAGAGGCAGAACAACTCAGCATGAAAATAACAGCTACCCTCTCCAAAACCAAACCCCCTCCTTCTAACCTCACACCACAGGAAAGGAAAGCCATAGCCAGGGGCGGATCCAGGATTTTTCAAAAGGGGGTGCGCACCTAAGGGTCATGGGGTCAAGGGTCAACCCAAGACAAAGAATGCCATCTTTAGTCTTTCACACTACCCTAATTATTCATCTAAGGGTTTTTTAATTGATAATCTCTTTAATGGATGAAAATAAGTGGAATTAGTAAGATTACATTATTGTAATTGAAAAATTATTTTTAAGCCAAAATCTCTTGGTTTTTACAGCATGCAGTTAAAAAGTAGTTTGAAGAAAAAAAAGTATCCTTAACATTTAATCAAACAAAGATTTTGTTTATTTCCAGAAATTATATTTATTTAGTAAAATAAAATAAGCAGACCCAAGGACTTAAGAACAGTTTGGTTGGTTGGTTGGTATGGTTCAAGTAATAAAGGATTTTTTTAATGTACATGTATTTTAACAATATATTTCAACCAGATAAACTATATTAAGAAAAAATTACTTAAAAAAGACCCAAGGACTTAGAACAGTTTGGTATGGCTCAAGTGATAAAGGAGTTTTGAATATATTTTAACGAGATGAACTTTGTTGAGTAAAACAACAACTTTAAAGTAAGTTAAATCAATGAACATGTATGGTGAAGTCAAGCCATAAGCCTATAATAGAACAGTAAGGCTTGACAAAGAATATTGTTCTCTTCTACAACACCTTCAACTTTATGATGACGATGATAATGGGTTTATGAATGTCAACCTTCTGGGATGCTTCTGGGCAAATATGTCAATGATTTTGTTGATGTCTAAATGAATGTCCTTGTGGACATACATAAGTAGCAAAGCAACCTTTCCTGTCCCATAGTCGACCTTAGCAAAGATTTCACTGCTTTACGGCCTGAGTTAGCACGTTCCACAGAAGCACTCGTAACAGGTAGAACTGACAGAAGGTGAAGAATCATAGAAATGTTTGGGTAGCACTTCATATTTGTTATCCTTAGAATTTCAGGGAGAGAGCTGGATTTTTTCACTGATGACCACTTTGTGTGCCACAACTTCACTTCCTGCTCGAATGTTGATCCTGATGGTAGATCATTTTTATATGATGTAAAGATATCTTTCTCACTCTCATCGTTCATCATATGCAAGTTGCTTGGCAATAGTTTTAAGCCTATTATGTTTTCATAAAGGAGACCATTCTTAGTTTTAACAATAAAACACGTGGCACCAACAGCTTTAGACCAGACAATACACACTAAACAATAACTATTGTATGCGTGTCAATATCCACTTTTTTTAAACTTTACACTCTTTTTTCATTACTTTACAAAAACTGTGCAACAAAAAATAACTTTCCCATTACTTGAAAATTACTTGAAAAAGTTTTCCTAAAATTGAATTACTTTTAAAACTTTACACAACTTGTGAGCACCCCATGTTTTTTCATTATCAAAAATTTCTAGCGACCATCATACCTTTTTTCTGTGGGGAGAATTTAAGATTTAGGTTGATCCATACTCCAATCTGGAAGGTGGCGGTAATGCACCTAAAAGTTGTTGGCCAACCACCATAAAAAAAGAAAAGAAGAAGAAGAAGAAGAATTCAAGATGGCGACGATCGGTGCGGCAGAGAGTGCTGGATAACTCCATCACTTCATCACTCTGGATTACGAGACCTGAGCTGTGAGCAGTAAGAATTCGGCATCACTGTGCGTCCTTTCTCCAAAAGGGGGGTGCGCACGCCCCCCGCACCCCTGCCTGAATCCGCGCCTGATAACATATCTCAGCCTGGACCAAAGTATCACCATCTTACCAGCTGACAAAGGAAGATGCACCTTGGTCCTCAACACTGCTGATTACCAGGACAAAATTTTCACACTACTGAGTAACACTGCCACATATGAGACCTTGAAATGAGATCCAACCAGCACTTACAAAAAGAAGATCACAGACTACCTCCAACAACTTGAAAAAGACAAGGTAATCAACCGTTCATCTCATTAGAGATTATATCCAGGAGAAGACATTCCATGCTTATATGAGGGTTATATGGACTTCCCAAAATCCACAAAGAAGGAACACCAC
The DNA here is from genome assembly GCA_037039145.1 of Fundulus diaphanus. Taxonomy (NCBI): domain Eukaryota; kingdom Metazoa; phylum Chordata; class Actinopteri; order Cyprinodontiformes; family Fundulidae; genus Fundulus; species Fundulus diaphanus. The sequence continues at coordinate 56,186,515 of CM073124.1, read as the reverse complement.
TCAGACCCATTGTCAACAGCTTTATTTGGTGACTTACAACATTGCTAAATATCTTGCTGGTATCTCAGCCTGTCTGGTGGGAAACACATCACATCACACAGAGAACTCCACATATTTTTCAAACAAAGTCAAACATCTAAAGATGTTGCCAGGAGAAACTCTTGTATGTTTTGATGTCACTTCACTTTTCACTTACATACCTACATCAGAGAGTCGGTAAACCTCTTCAACAAGATGATAATCTGAACAACAGGACTCATTTCACTCCAGACCAGATCTGTTCCCTGCTGGACCTTTGTCTTTCCACAACCTACTTCAAGTTCAATGATCACTTTTACAGACATGGCATTTTACAGAAGCATGGTTGTGCTATAGGATCTCCAGTGTCACCGGTTGTGGCCAATCTTTAGATGGAGGAAATGGAAAAGAGAGCTGTAGACTCTTTCAGAGGACCACCACTAAATCACTGGTTCAGATATGTGGACGACACATGAGTCAAAGTCCACGCAAAAGAAGTAGAAGCTTTCACCAGACATATTAACTCAGGGGACAACAACATCAAGTTTACCAGTGAGGATGCCAACGGCAACAAGCTACCTTTTGTGGACTGTTTTTTGAGGGTAGAAAGAGATGGAAGCCTCAACATTGAAGTCTACAGAAAACCTACTCACACAGACCAATATCTTCTTTTTGATTCTCACCACCCACTGGAACACAAACTTTCTGTCATCAGAACCTTACACCATCGAGCCGAACATGTCCCCACTAGGGCAGAAGGGAAGGACAAGAACAGAAACACGTCAAAGATGCTCTCCAAACCTGTGGATACCCTAACTGGGCTTTTGTCAAATCAGCAAGGAAATTGAAAAGACATGTCGCAGAACAGAATGTGAAGAACAAGTCAAAAACATTGTGATTGCATATGTTGCGGGAGTCTCTGAACCATTTAGGAGGATTTTCTTTAAACACAAGATCCCCGTACATGTCATTCAAGTAAAGCAAGAAAATACAACTTTAAACAGAGAAGGAGGCCTCAGCTTTCAACTTTCAAAAACTTACAACACAGCAATAGGTTTGATTCCTGGGTCATTCTCTAATTTAGGGTACATTTCATGTCAGCAAAAAAGCACAAGAGCACTGTCCTTTCTCAGTGGAACATTAAGTGTCTCAATAAAGTATATTAATTCAGTGTTACATATCTGTTATCTGCAGAGCTTAAACATTAACTGTTTTTACATTTTTTTAATTAAAAACATGTTTTTACTTCATAGTTTGTCAACTATGTTATGGACAAACAGGGTGTTATAAAAACAATTCAATTCAGTCTTGCACTTGAAATGAAATGCAATTTAGAAGGCTCTTGAGTCTATTTCTGCCACACATACAATTGTTATTTAAAATGATTTTAATAATCAACCTTTTTTTAAAGTTTAACATGCAATGCATTTATAACTGTCCTTATGGACAATGATGTTTTTCATCATAAATCTCTATTAAAGTTATTTTTGATCATTAAAAAAGATGTTATAGTAAACTCCAACCTATGCAAATACGTAGAATGCTTAAAAATGTCAGAAACATCAATATTGGCTATTTTAACTTTAAAAATCTAAGTGTAACCTAGGTGACAATGAAAATCACACGGTTGACACTAGTAACCTAGTTGACTGGACATATTGTTAACCATGGGCAACATTTTATTCATGAGACAGAATTTAATTAGCAAAGTTGCTTTCGGTGAAAACCTCTTTTATTTAATTATTAAACACTACAAACATGACAGAATAGGGATTGCTCATAGTAATAGTAATTATATAATCCCAAACAAATCCTTTTGAAGTTTTTATGCATTCAGAATGCACTGATAAAATGCAACACGAACTCTTAGTAATTCATTTCTCAGCTCAATTCAAGTAATTTAACAATTCCAAACAACTCTAAAAAGATATTCAATAGAACAGTAGGCTGATGCAACAGAGCCTTTAAAAAACAATGCTATCCAAACTTATTTTTTTTGGCATTCAGTATGCAAAAAATAAGTTTGGTGAAACACTGCACACAAAACATATAATTTTATAGAGAATGCCTCTAAATGAACATCAAGTTAGATCTTTGACAAATTTGACCAGATATCTTGATCAATTTCAACATGGCGGGAATTTACTGGCTTTGGAGGACGAATAATTCGCAAAACATAACTTAGTTGACCATAACTTAGTTGACAATTTCCATATTTCTTCCCCATAACAAAAATGGTGGACCTAGCCTAGCTAACCACATGTCATTTTTTTGAGCAGGTAAGAATTCAACACAAAATTTCATTATAATAAATAAAACTTTTTAGCCATGACAATGTACATAACATAGTTGATGGTTAATAATACGGCTGTTGACAATATGCTTTTCTACATCAAATATTAAAAAAACTGAGAAGAGACTCACCATGGTGTGTTTGAAATTGCCTCCACAGAGGAAAATGACATCACATGGTGCTGGTCACATGGTCTTGGGACAAACCATTTTTGAGTTGCTGGGGGAGGTTTTGTTTGTAACATAGTTGACCAACATTTTGTGGACACGAATAAATTAATATATTTTAAGTATTAAAATAAATAAATCATATTTGAAACTATTATTTTCCTTTAATATTAAGACTTTTGAAAAAGATTGCAAAAATAATTTATTTATTTCAATGGTTTTAATGGATGTTTTTGGACCCTCAACTTTCTCACATTGAAATCGGACATGGACAAAACTGTACATTTAGGGTCATAATGACACATTTTAAGCCAAATTAAGAATATATTGCATTTATTGTCTGTGTGATGTTATTTCATGAAACAAGTTTACACATAAAATGCAATTTGTTTGAAGAAATATGATTGTATAAGTATATTTAACATCAGTGGACATGCAATGTTAACCTGACAACAGCCAGCTGCATGTCGCTCCGCCTAGCTCCACTCACATACATCTGGGACACCGCCGGTAGAGAATGATTTCTCCAACCAATTTTATGGTCTGGCCAATCAGGACGCAGGGCTGGAGTTTCATAGATGTGACGTAGTGGAGACGCGACCATGACGTGAGACTGTTTTGATAGCAATGGCGGCTCGTCGAGGAAGCAAGCGTTAGCATTAATGCTGCTATTTCTTCCGTGTTGTCCAATCTACCTAATATTGTTTCATTAAAAGAACATCAGAGAACGCCTCTGAAGGCTTTTGTTGGTGGGAACGATGTTTTCGCCCTTCTCCCGACCGGATTTGGCAAGTTTTGTTTTCCGGGGCGCGTCCGCGTCTGCAGCGGACGTGCCGACGCGGACGCGCCCCGGAGCGGTTAGCGGTTAGCGCTAACTATGTTAGGAGGCCTTTAGTCCTCAACGCGGTCGGCCCGGAATCGACTCCGACCCGCGGCGCTTTGCCGCCTGTCTTCCCCCCTCTTCCTGTCAGCTCACTGTCAATAAAACGCGTGCCACTAGAGCCGCAAACACATTATTATTATTATTTTTTTTTTTTCCTGCGTCGCTATCATTAGCGTCACGGGTTAGCTTCGGTGTGAGTGGTTGAAATAGCACGTCAATAAAGATGACAGACAAGTGGCTTATCCAATCATATGCAAGAATTTTCGATAAGGCCCAGCCTTCTGTAAATGCAATTCCTATGGCGGAGTCCCAGATGTATGTGAGTGGAGCTAGGCGGAGCGACATGCAGCTGGCTTTTGTCAGGTTAATGCAATGTACCCTAAATTATAGAATCACCCTCCTGCCAAGATTCAATCAAATTCACACCTCCATGCATGTGACCACAACATTTCTCCTGTTAGCCAGACAAACTATGAGCTTAATGACTCTCCATTGTGAGGGCCGATCAGTTTAAGGTGACTCTACATGCAAATCCAAGCTCTAACAAGACATCACCAGCATGTTTTTATAAAGTTTGGAACTCCACACTACTCCAGACATTTTGAATTGAGAAAGCTTCCTGAATTGGAAGCCCAGCTTCAGAATACAAGTCCAGTTGTTTTATGTTGTAACCTTTTCTTTGATTGATCATGACTTGGATGACTAAGAATCTTCACCAATATATTTAAGGGGACTGTTATGAGTAGTACAGGAGAACATAATATTCAGCTAGACAACAGTTACATTTTAAAACGTTTATTCAAAACATGGGTAGTGGTAGACAAAGCAGGTAGGCAAAACCAGGCTGAATGGGTTAGTAGTGGCAGGCGAGGCAGGCAAGGAGAAACAGACTGACCTGGGTTGCAGGTTACAGGACAAACCAGATGAAAGCAGGAGCTGACCAGAACAGACGATGCGGGGCAAGGAACGACCAGGACGGGCAGAGCAAGCAACTGGAGCTCACAGGGAACAAGGCAGACTTCAAGCTGTACACAGACACTGCAAAGGCACATAAGTGAGGGCTAAACACTACCACGGAACTAGAGTCAAGTTGGCAGAGCACACAGGAACTGGTACTAACATGGCACATGAGGCAAGACGAGACGTTGTAGCAGAGAGTGGATGACTGAGGCAGGTATAAGTAGGCATGTAAACAGGTGAGCAGAGTGGACTCTAATTAGTGCAGCAGGTGGATCTGATCAAGAGCAGAGTTGTTGCTGGCAGGAGGCTGAGCTGATGCTGGTGGCTGAGTAGTGGACAGAGCTGATAGGATGGTAGCTGAGAGGTGACAGGGCTGATCCTAGAAAAAGTCTGGAAAAGTCCAAAACAAACAAAAAATCTAAATCCTGACAGTTCCCCCTCCTCAAGGGCAGATACTAGACATCCTAAAAAAGTACTCTCAAAAGTCCATAAACAAAAAAAAAACAACAAAGACAAGGTGGGCGGAGGGGGCCTCGGACGGAGGACAAAAGTCCAAAACAAAAACAATCCAAAAAAGATTAAAAGCTCAGGTGGACATCCCGGCACATGGCATGATCTTTGGCAGACATCCTGGAGATAGACCTCGGGTAGAAGGATCTCTGGGGGTGGCTCTGGGGGTGGCCCGGAGACAGACCCCAGCATAGCAGAGTCTCTGGAGGCCTTCCCGGTGTAGAAGTCTGTGGGAGCCTTCCCCACCGCAGCAGAGTCTCTGGAGGCCTACCCCGGCATAGGAGAGTCTAAGATGGGTGATGCTGAGGACCCTCTATATGGAGCAGGAGCGTAATTGGCAGGCGACGGAGCAGGACCCTAGAGGGATGGAAATGGAACAGACCCTTGGCGGGCTGGCAACAGCGATGCAAGGTTCTTGGTGGTGTTCATGACTCAGAAGAGCAAAAAACCCATATCTTATCTGGAACTTGGCATCAGACGGAACCTGGAGCTTGGCGTCAGACAGAACCTGGAGCTTGGGACCAGACGTGTCTTGAAGCTTGGGACCTGACGTGACCAGAAGCTTGAGGTCAGGGAAACCCAGAAACTTGGTGCCCAGGAACCTCTGAAACAGCCTCCGCAGAACCTCTGGATACAAGAACCCACACAGCAACTCAGGAACTTTCCTGTTGACCAGCATCTCTGGAACTATTCAATTCAATTCAATTCAATTTTATTTATATAGCGCCAAATCATGAAACATGTCATCTCAAGGCACTTTACAAAATCAAGTTCAATCATATTATACAGATTGGGTCAGATTATACAGATTGGTCAAAATGTCCTATATAAGGAAACCAGTTGATTGCATCAAAGTCCCGACAAGCAGCATTCACTCCTGGGGGACCGTAGAGCCACAGGGAGAGTCGTCTGCATTGTACATGGCTTTGCTGCAATCCCTCATACTGAGCAAGCATGAAGCGACAGTGGGAAGAAAAACCACCCATTAACGGGGAAAAAAAAACCTCCGGCAGAACCGGGCTCAGTATGAACGGTCATCTGCCTCGACCGACTGGGGTTACAGAAGACAGAGCAGAGACACAACAAGAGAGACAAAAAAGCACAGAAGCACACATTGATCTAGTAATCTGTTCTACATTAGATGGTAATAGTCGGTGATCTGTCCTCCCTGGATGATTTCACAGTCAACAGAACGTCAGACCAGGTGTACCTACTATGAAGAAAAAAGAGAGAGAACAAAAAGTTAAAAGCTGAAATGACAACAGTCATTTCAATGTAATGCAATGCAAATCTGGAGAACAGTAGACTGGAGAACAGTAAAAATCAGTAGAGTGAGAAAAGTAGGCCCTGATGTCCTCCAGTAGCCTAAGCCTATAGCAGCAAAACTATAAAGGTAGCTCAGAGTAACATGAGCCACTCTAGTTATAAGCTTTGTCAAAAAGGAAGGTTTTAAGATTAGTCTTAAAAGTAGACAGGGTGTCTGCTTCACGGACTAGAACCCAACTTAGCAGCTCCGAATGAAAGAACACTCACAGCAACCTGGGGACCTTATAATAGCCAGGGGGTCATGGATGCTTAGCGTCTTGACAGGGTCTTGGTTGCTTGGCTTCTCGACAAGGCCCTGGGTGTTTGGTGTCACAACGAGGCCTTGGGTGGTGAGGTCTTGGGTGAGCTCTCGGCGAATCTCAGCAACAGATGGCAGGCCAGCCTGAGTGTCCTCGTCGACCTAGCCACTTGGATCCCTTTATCGGTGGCCACTGAAGCACCAACTACAGACAGGTCCCCCTGGACCCCTGTCTCAATTAGTACTGGTGCAATAACTGGAGGTGGATCCACCTGGACCCCGTCATTGACGACACCGGGTACATGGACTGGATGCGGGTCCACCTGGACCCCCTCTTCGACGAGCTTGGGTACATGGACTGGAGGCGGGATCCCCTCCTCACAGAACTCTGGAGCGAAGGCAAGAGCCGAGGTGTCAGCCGGACCCTCAGAGACAGGAACAGTACCCGAGGCGTCAGATGGATCCTCAGAGGCAGGACCAGAACCAGTGGCCTCCATCAGACCCTTGGAGACAGAAACTGGACCAGAGGCGTCCACCAGACCCTCGGAGACAGGAACAGGGCCAGAGTCATCCAGTGAACCCACAGAAATGGGAAAAGGACCAGAGGTGTCCAGTGAACCCATAGAGACAGGAACAGAAGCGTTCGTCAGAGCCTCAAAAACAAACCGTAAGGTCCATCCTGACGTGGACATGCACAGAAGCATTGACTCTGATGGGGACAGGCTCAATAGACTAAATACTGATGACAGATTGATCCCTGGTGGCAGACTTTAGAATAGCTGGTGATGCAGGGTGATGGTAAAAGTCTGTAGTCCTCCAGTCCCTTTAATTTCTCCTCTAAAACAGGTGTATAGTTGTAAATCAAAGCCTCTCTCAACCTTTTGATGACGGATACAAAGGATCTAATCTTGTCTTCCAACTCCTTGTAAGTGGTGTCAGATGAATTGGTGGGAGGACTGCAAAATGAGTCCGGAAAAGTCCAAAACAAATAAACAGAAACCTAAATCATGAGAGGGAAGACGAGCAAAAGTTATGTTGGGGCACATCCAGTTCACATGGCCATTAGTTTGATTGCTTTCTCTTAAGTTACACAAAATACCATCATTCAACTTTAATGTTCCATATTCATGCTATTGGATGATTGTGGTTCAAAACTTAAAAAAAACAACAACATTATAACGTTGTATAATGTTTAAACAAATCATAGTTATGTTTCACTTGTCTAGTAGGAAGCTAATGGTAGATAATGCTTGCAGACAGGCAGGGTTTTATTTAAGCACAGTTAGTTATATTTCCTGCAAAGAGCAGACACAAAAACACAAACATTAACATCTCATCAATATTCAAAAACCCCGATGGAAATTTTTTTTGTCATAACCTTAAAATACAACCCAAAACACATTAGCATAGCTTTATTCCAAAAGTTTGCTAGCAGGTAGCTTAGCATGTTAGTTTCACGTAAACCTTAAAAACAGTGAAAACACATTAGAAGTAAACTATTTTAAAGTGTTTCACCCCAAACTAACTTTCCTTGTTCTCTCTGTCAAACCTAATTTTTGTGTCTCGTTCTGGTGACTTAGGTCATCTAGTAGAAATGAGCTCAAGTATAAGCAGCTAGCATTCCAGCTCGGATTGAAAGCTGGCGAAGAGCTGTCGCTCTGGGATCTAAGCTTTGCCGGGTCTCCATTCCAACTGCCCTTGGCGCTGTCCTTGTATTGGGCCAATGAAAGCTACAACATGATGGAACAGCTGTGCTCACATAGGCTCTTGTGGGGAAGCTCTGCATGGCTTGCCGGGATGCAGTTCTTGGGTTAGCTTCCTCCTGCAGAAAGCTAAATGAGAGATCACATAATTGGTTTCTGTGGAGGCTGTTTGCTTAGCTTTGGTCCCAGTTTGAAGATCAAAGAGATTGGTTTTAAGATGGAGTATGGTTTTGTAGTAAGCCAGGAGACATCCTGCTATGAGCGCAGTCCTAAGGAGGAGGCTCCTACAGTCTCATATTTCACATGGCTATCTGATTACAGTGTAATACCTATATTCCTCATGTCTGATGCCCTAAAACCCATTTAGTATGGTGGAGCTTATCAACTTCCATACAGATGGGAGCGCAGGGCAGGGGTGTTTGCATGCATCAACAACAGCTTGTGTAACAATGTCAAGGTGATCTTGCGTCATTGCTCTCTGGACATTGAGGTTTTGACTATTAAATCTTGACCTTTCTATCTGCCCTGGGAATTTAACACAATCATCACTGCTGTTTACATCCCCCTCAGTGGTAATACCACAAGGCTCAGTGACTTGCAGACAACATATCCAGAGGGTGCTTTCATTGTTGCTGGGGACTTTAGTTAAAATGGAGATAGTTTTCCACTTCCTTCTTTGTTTTTTTAAGTTCTCCATTTCCAGCAGCATATGAATTTTGCATCCAGAGAATCAAAAGCCCCATTTACACTACCCTTGCTAAACCGATCAGTGCCGAGCTCGGTCCAAGCATGGATCAGTTAACCAAGCCAAGCTTGGTTCTGACGACCGTTTACACATCACGCTATCTCGGTTCCTTGGTTCCTCGCTCCTAGTGATGATCTGCGGTACTACTGCTCTCTAGGATTGAAGGAGGAAATCAAGCAAATCTATTTTAAATCAAAATGGCGGCGCCCGTAACATTCAGGAAGTTATGCTTGATTGTTATTGTGATATTTCATTGTTTGCGGAGAGTCAGGCGAAGAAGGCAACTTTTGGTGAATTTACTTGACGGAGTCGGCTTTTGGGACGTGGATAAGACAAACGAACGTCTAATCAGGGCTTACAGACGCAGGAAACAACGACAGACGCTGAGGTTCATCACACTGCTAAGCAGAATCATCACTGGAAATTGTGTGTCACGGTAGGGAAGCTAGTCTTTTTATGAATGTCTGAAATGTCAGCTGGCTGTAAGGAGATGACGCGGTCTGCTCATGCACTCTTTGTTATTAGAGAACCGGGCTACTGAAAAACCGAGCTGAACCCACCTATTGAACTAGTCTAGATTTAGCGCGGTCCGGTTGTGTCTGGTACGGTGCAGTTCAGTTTGCGTTCCATTTACACTCAAAAGTTATCTCAGTTATGGAGCTCGGACTGGTCTCGGCACGGTTAAAAAGAGGTAGTGTAAACGGGGTAAAACACTTTGAAAGCGTCCTTACAAACAGTAAGGACGCTTTCAAAGAGGCACCAACCTCCACCTTGACTCATCATACCATCTTTCTGTTATGCTAATTCCTGCATACAAGCTCCTCCTTATTAGAGGAGAGTCCACAGTTAAGCAGATGAGGTTCTGTGCTGTAGGATCTATAGCCCCTTTTTCATTAAAAGCCCGAGGGTTTAAAGCCATGGGCTTTTTTGGGTTTTCGTGTTTCCATCTGCTTGGGGCCATTTAGGTAAAACAACCCAATGATGTATCAAACATTGTAATACCAATAGGGAGCACCAGTCCATGGGGGCGTCTACCTATATAATGTCTATGCCTCCCATGCCCAACATGGACTGTTTGCCCTGTTTCCCTCCGACAAGAGGTGTAGCAAATGCAGAACAACCATTCGACAACAGCTTCATTCCGCACATCTGAGTACATCACTTACAAGTTCCTGTTTGCGGTAAGGTGTATTGCGTCACTTCCTGTTTTCTGATGCTGTGGTGTGGATTGTGATTTGGTGTTCCAGACTCTTGTTTTTATCCTTAATCTCTTTGCTGTGACATCTGTTTCTAACACATAAGCACATTTAAAACACATTCTCTGTTACTGAACTTCACATTTGTGAACTCCTCGTGTTTCACACTGTTTGCTTTTCTCGGCGTGGTAAGAGGTCGATAGCCTAGCTTTAGCCTAGCCTAGCTTTAGCATAGCCTAGCTTTAGCCTCACAATGGCTTCCTCCTCTATCCTTCCATCAGCTCCTCAGTCTCCTCTGTCTAAGTCTCCCCCTCTCTCTTGCTCTCTGTGACTGATGTTTAGTTATTTCTTTTCCTCCTTTAGTTATAATGGTACATGTATTAAATGTAGTGTAATTGTAGCTTTGGAGGCGAGGGTATCAGAATTGGAGACCCGGCTCCGTGCTGTTGAAAAACCAACAGATAGCGGCTCCTTAGCTAGCGCGGTGCCACAGAGATTAGCTTCACGTAGCGATCCCCCAGCATTACCCGAGCAGCCGGGTGACCAGGCTGGCTGGGTGACAATACGCAGGAAGCATAGCTCTAGATTCCAGCCCCAAGGTCACGACCAAGTCGTCTGCGTTTCTAACAAATTTTCCAACATCAAATCGCGACATCAAATCTGTAGTGCCATTGAGCCATGATGAGAAAAATAAAATCAGATTGGATTGGAAGCAACAGAAGTTAGTGACTCTCACAGGCACAAATGACCTCCCCTCTCAGCAGGGTTCCATGCTATAAAACTTTGCTCCCACAGGACAACCCCTCGGTCTTCACTATACTTCTTCTTCATGGGTCTGCTCTGGAGGACAGGGCCCGTGCTGACTGAGACCGGCCAGCCATGCATGGGGCCACATGGGCCTCGAAAGACCCACAAGCCAGCACAGGGGAGAAATCTCTCTTCGCCCGGAGGACCTCACCGGCCAAATCAGAGTTAAGTCTGCTGTCCTAACTTCAGCATCAGACGCCGCATGAAAGAATCCTTCCATGCCAAAAACAGCTTTGTTTATTTCTCCTCAGCCGTTACAGGAAGGCTGACTTGAGATGGCGCGAATCGGCCTCCTTTACCCACTTTCCAAGCTGAGAGAAGAGCCGAAATTGCGACTGCAATCGGGTCAGAGACGGGATGCAGGACCTTGGACTGGCCCACTCCTGTTCCAACCACGTTTCGGCTGGGCCGCAGGCTAGCCGTTGCTGAAAGACCCCACGGATCCCCTGCTTTTCAACTGCTCTTCCTTGGATGTCCAAAGTGAACCGAACTCACACGAGGCACCGACAGGTTGGGCAGAGAAACCACAGGGAAAGTTGAAGGATTTACTTTGGAAAGTTTTGTGTGATGTGGTTACATTGTGTTCTTAAACACAAAGAGCTAACGGACATAGCTCATGCTAGCATTCTGTATCAGGACATTGCCGATATGATGCGAGTGTGTTTTTATGGTTATAACAAAGGTTATCTCCACAAGGGTTTCATACATTGATGGGATATTAATGTTTATGTTATCCAGCTCACTCATTATGACGAAAAATAAGGCCAAAGCTTTTAAACTTAGCGCCAAAAGTCTGCTAGCCAAAATACTATTAGCCCTGGTAACTTCTGATTTCCGGTTATTCATCTAAACTTGTTTCAAGCATATGGATTGTTTGTTTCGCTCCGCCATTGTTCGATAGTGCTATGAGCATTATTACCACATTAAAATGGAATATTAATGGCGATTTAAAGGTGTTTTGTTTAACTTTAGAAGTAAACGATTTTAGCGGCTGATCGCTACAGTGACCCCTAGCTTCCCGGAAGTATAATCGCATTATTAAAATCGAGCGTTCCTAAAGTCTACAGATTCTTATTGAGAAAATCAGTCTTTGAAATGTTATTTCCTCAAATAATGTTTTGTGTAACTCGGGATTTGTATTGTGAATGGGTTGAAACACATACCAAATGTGTTCTGAATTAGTTAAGCTAATTTAACTCCATTCCATGTTCTTTAAGTTGAACGTTGGTTCTTTAACTCAGATCTGCAGTGAACCAGGATTCACTGAATTATTCTTATGATGATCACCCACTTTTGTTTTGTCTTTTGTATGTATATAGTTCCTTAGCTTAGCTTCTTTTTTTATCTTAATTTTTGCTTAGTAGTTTAGTTAAGTTTCACTAGCCTTGTAGAGAGGATTTGTTAATCGAAATATAGTGTTAATTCAGATAAACAGCATTATATAGTGATGTTCTCTGGATGTTCATTTTATTTCTGTTATTAAATTCTTGAACTTGAAGAGAAGTTGTCACTCATTTATTTTATGTGAGTGCAAAAGATCGCCAGTGCTCGTATCATCCCTTTCAACCATTGTCCTGATATCAGCTCTAGAGCTGATATTCACCAGACAATACTTAACAGACAGAGTTATTTATTAAGCATTAAATAACTTTAAACAATGTATAATTGCACAACATTTGTGTCATTTGACAATTTCACTCATGCTTTTAAGCATACAAGCATTTATTGCTTGATTTCCTATAAGCTGTGGATTTGGACAATTTTGTGTCTGTCTTGGGAGAGATATTCTGAGGCTGAGGCCTACCTCCATCTACCAGCCCTGAGGCCTAGCTCCTCCATCCACCCAGCCCTGCAGCCTGAGGCCTACTTCCATCTGCTACAATGATCCTTCGGCTGGCACTAAGCCTGCTACAGTGGGCATTCTGCTGAAGCTAAGTTGATGATTGTGCCATTTCCACTTAGGTCTTTACTCTTCACTACTTCTCATTCCTGTTGTGGATGATGGCAAAAGTTTTTACTTTTATTTGCTTATTTGCCTCATGGGCTCTCAGTACAAAGTGTTGTTCCTGGCCACATAGGAAGGACTTAGACTATCACCTCAATGTGGAAAGTGTTTTATTCAAAAGCACATGCCCTATGGCATGTGGCATGTCTCTATTTCCAGGACAACCTCCAGTACAACCGGAAAATTATATAAACTTGCCTCCTGCTCTGCCCAGAGACCTGCCTAAACACAAGTGTATGTTTGCATTGTATAACTATCTCCCTAATCCATTAAATGGAAGGGCTTCTACTTGTCAAAAAATTGAAAGTAAATCAATCGTTAAACAGAGGCTGTTGATTGTTTTACTTCTACTGTTGTCTGGAAATGTGCAACCAAATCCTGGTCCTGAGCTTCAATGCTCCCAGACACCCTCTTATTTTAAGTCACTGTCTGGTCTTAAATATGTGCATCTTAATATACAGAGTCTACTCCCAAAGATGGACATGGTAAGAATTTGGGTGAAAATGTAACGCTAAGGCTAGTGCTGGACTGACTGCTAAATAATAAGCTCAGAAGTAGATTCGGCCACAGAGTCAAGGGGTGTGAGTAAAGGACAACAAAAGAATTGTGATTAATAGTTGTATGTTTAATGTTCTAATTAATTATTAGTTAGACAAAGTTCTCTAATTTGCCCAATGTATTTACTGCTTGGGCAAAACGTTCCCTCCGCATTAAAAAGAAAAAAGTGCAGCGGGTGGGAGCTATATTGACGACCCGTGTTAGCGTAGCATGCAACCGGTGTACCGCGGCGTCACAAACTCAAAATACAAATAATATGACTTGACTCACCGATGAGTAGATGATTTGGGAGAGGATTGTGACCCATAACGTGGTCGTAATCTGCGGTATTATTTAAGTTATCGGTAAATTTGTATGAACAACAATAAAGCATGAGCCAACAGAAGGGAACAAACTTACCAAGTTGAAAGAAGCTAAAGTGATCTATGGTGAAGGCAACCACAGAGTTAATTGAGCAGTGGTGTAGGGTCAAGGCGTTTTTTCCAAAAACAACCGAGACGCCACAGCGAGGAGCAGCGAGGAGCAGCTGGGAGCAGCGTTGGCTGTAGCATCCATGGAGCAATCTGTACGGGTCAGGGACCCGCCCCTTTTAAAGGGACAGGGCGCGCTACTATCAGACTGAAACCGGAAGTATGGCCTTATGTGACGTGGGTTACACTTTTCCCTTCTGTTCTCATGTACGTCCTCGGACATGGACTCGGCTGACAACTGATGAATGGCTGATGAGATCCAAAGACCACATCTTCCTTGTCCTCCAGAAGGGCGAAAGTGAACACCGAGCTCAACCCACGGAAAAGGCTTTGGATGCTTTTCAGGAGCTGATGTCCGGGTGCAGAATATTGGAGTCTGTCTGGTGGATTCCTTGAACAGACTGGACGGTGAAAGGTTGGTTCAGGGTGTTCAGGTGAGTCAATTCCCAGGACTTCGCTGGAAGGCTCCAAAGAAGGTGGGTCTCCTTCTGGATAACAGGCATAGTCTGTTCAGGTTGAACCTCACTGTGGTCAGGGACGACTGCCACTGCATCCTCTGCACCTGAAGGTTCCGGGTCCATAGTTGAAGGTTCCGTTTCCATAGTTGCAGGTTCAGTATGCTCATGATTGACAATAGGCAATTCAGTTGAGTGAGCAGACTGTTGGTTAGTGGGAATGTCAATAACATTAGAACATTTCACTGGTTCAAGCATAGCAGATATATGCAGAACTGAATCATTGTCATAATCATCCTCTACCTCTTCAATAGGATCTGTTGGAGAAGACGGAAGAGGTTTTCCATTGGTTTTTCATGTTTCTCTGGTACTGTTGCAGGCAAGTATCCATATGGCAGCAATAGGTCTTGATGTAAAGTCCTTCAAGGTTTTTCCTTTATCTTCAGGTCTCACTGTATACACTGGAAGGTTTTCTGCTTTCTTGGTTACAATGTATACTTCACGTTCCCATTTGTCAGCCAGCTTGTGTTTGCCTCTCAACCGTACGTTCCTCACCAGAACTCTGTCCCCAATAGCCAGTTCAGAAGCAGTTATATGGCGGTCGAAGCGCAGTTTGTTTCGTTCCATTAGTTTCTTTGAGTTGTTGATTGCCAGTTTATAACTGTCTTCAAGATGAGATTTTAGTTTCTGAACGTATTGGGCATGAGATTCAGGCTTATCATCAGTCAATGGTAGTCCGAAGGCTAGATCGACAGGAAGCCTCGGTTGACGGCCAAACATAAGTTCGTATGGTGAGAACCCAGTAGAGTCATTCTTTTTGCAGTTGTAAGCGTGCACCAGGGGTGTTACAAACTCTTTCCAGTGACACTTTTCCTGTTCAGTTAGGGTTCCCAACATGTCTAATAAAGTTCTGTTGAACCACTCAACAGGGTTTCCTCTTGGATGGTAAGGAGTAGTTCGGACTTTATTGATGCCAGCCATTTCACAAAGTTCTTTAATGATTTTTGATTCAAAGTCTGTGCCTTGGTCACTCAGAAGCCGTTCTGGTATTCCATAATGCACGAGGAAATTATCCCAGAGACACTTGGGGACAGTTGTAGCTTTCTGATTTGCAGTTGGCACAGCGATGGCGTACTTTGTGAAATGATCTGTCATAACTAGAATGTCTTTGACTCGTCCATCTGGTTCTACAGACAGATAGTCCATGCAGACCAGCTCGAGAGGACGGGTTGTTTGGATGTTCACGAGGGGTGCAGCATGTTCAGGAAGGGACTTACGGCGTATACATCTTTCACAGGTTTTTATTTTAGTTGCTACATCAACAGCCATTCGCGGCCAGTAGAACTGGGAATGGACAAGGTCCAGGGTTCTTTCAGTGCCTAGGTGTCCCATTTGGTTATGTAATTGATATAATACATCAGCTCGATATTCTTCTGGCAGCACAAGTTGGTACACGGTCTTATCTCCCATCTGTCTTCTCCTGACGAGAAGGTTGTTACGGAGCTCCATTTTATTTACTTCTCGCAGTAAAAGAGGTAGGTCTGGGAGTTGCTCTCTGAGTAGCGGTGTTACTGATTCTCCGTCCTCAAGATGTGCAAGAACATGCTGAGTGACTGGGTCAGCTCGTTGTTTGGACACAAGTTCAGCAGCAGAGAGTTGTGGAATTACAGAAGAGGTGAACTGTGTGTCATCTGTGAAACTGTCTGGCACACTGTCAGAATGTATAGACAGAGACAAAACCAGGGAATGATCAGGATCGGCGTCTGGACTAAATAGCAAATGACGGTTGAAGAGAGCACTGATGGTCTGTGAGTTGAGAAATACATATGCGGGGTTTTCTAAATGTGTTTGGGTGAATTTGAGTAAGCGTTCTTGTTCCTTCTTGGAAACAGAATCATTAATCAATTCACCGTGGGGTCTACGGGACAAATCGTCAGCATCTGCATTCTGTTTACCAGCTCTGTAAACAATTTAAAAATTTAAAGTGGACAGTGCTGATAACCATCTATAACTTGTGGCATCAAGTTTAGCAGATGTAAGGAGGTATGTTAATGGATTACTGTCAGTAAATTCTGCCCCATACAAATAATCATTGAATTTTTCACAGACAGCCCATTTGAGAGCCAGGAATTCCATTTTGTGAGCAGGGTATTTTGCTTCACTCTTGGAAAATCCTCGGCTGGCATAAGCCACAACTCTATTGACTCCCTCTTGTTCCTGGTAGAGGATCCATCCAAGACCAGTGGAACTTGCATCTGTATGCAATATGTAGGGCTTCTGGGGATCTGCAAAGGTCAAGATCGGAGCAGAGGTGAGTTTTGCAATGATGGTTTCAAATGCTTCATGACACTCTGTCGACCAACGGCCTCCAAATGGTTCTTTAGGGTTTACGTATGTGTTAGGTTTTATTTTATGTTTCAGTTTCTTTTGTGCTGGAGGATAACCAGCGGTGAGGTCATAAAGGGGTTTAAGGATGGTGGAGTATCCTTGCACAAACCTGCGATAATATCCAGCAAATCCAAGAAAAGACCATAGTTCTTTTAGGTTTTGGGGGACTGGCCATGTAGTAAGGGTCTTGATCTTGTCAGGGTCCATTTCTATGCACTCTTTAGAAACAACATGTCCAAGATATTTGGCTGATGTCTGGAAGAAAGTGCATTTTTCAACAGACAATTTCAGACCGAATTCTTTCAATCGGTTTAAGACCTTTAACAGTCTTTTTTCGTGTTCTTCGAGAGTTGGTGCGAAGACAATGAGGTCGTCGATAAAAACCAGGACTTCCTTTAGGTTCATCTCCCCCATGCATCTCTCCATGAGTCTTTGGAATGTGCTTGGAGCATTCATCACACCCTGCGGCATCCTGTTGAACTCATAGAATCCTAGAGGACAGACAAAAGCAGTTTTTGCCTTATCAGACTCCTCCATTTCAATCTGATAATAACCAGATTTTAAATCAAGAACTGAGAACCAGGTAGATCCAGACAGAGCGGAGAAGGTGTACTCGAGTTTGGGGAGAGGGTAAGCATCTTTAATAGTTTGCAAATTGAGTTTTCTGTAGTCTATACACAACCGGACACTCCCATTCTTTTTACGCACAACTACTATCGGGGATGCAAATGGTGATTCCGATTCACGGATTACTGCAGACTCCAACAGCTCCTGTAGGTGTTTTCTTACGGCTTCAATGTCTTGAGGATGGATTGGCCTAGGCCGCTGTTTGAAAGGACTAGGATGAGACAGGTTAATATGATGCTTAACTTTATCTGTCCTGCCAAAGTCTAGGTCATGCTTTGCGAAAACCTCAGGAATGCTGTTGAGCTGGTCTATGATTCGTTGTTTCCACTCAGGTGTTAATGGGGAGTCTCCGAAGTCGTACTGCAATGATGGTGGATTGTTTGTAGATGGAACTGAATGGCCGCCTTGTTTATTGGTATAAATGGTCTGGAAAGCACTGACTTCTGCAATGGTTGTTCGTGCTGGGATGGTAATGACATGTTCTGACTCGTTAGTTATCAATACCGGCAACTGGCATGGCTGGCGGGTCGGCAAGTCAGCAAGGCATGTCTTGACTATGAGACCACCAGGCAGGGTGCATGAAGCCGGATGTTCAATTATTACAGCTTTTCTCCTTGCAGCGACCGAGTGGCCAGGGTTCCCTCGAGGACAGTGGTTTGGCCAGCAGAGATGCCGTATGCCTCGGAAAGATGCAAAGCAACACAATTGTCATCCAAATTATACCTATGACGATGATGGAGAATCTGGAGAATCTTCCCAGAGGGAAATTACTGTTTCAGTACAACTGCAATCACATACATAATATACATCACAAACATTTCAGGGGGAGACGATTTACTGAGGACATGCTGCCAAGGACAACGCTTACACGGTGCCCACAGGGTGCTGCCATTACTCTGTGGAAAGATACAATAGGGGGAGGAAAAAACACACATTTCAAACTTTATCCTAATACAGGATACCATTAGAGATATCAAAAACCTCGGCACGAGAAGCACAAATAAGACGAGACACATAAAAGCAGAAAGGTAAACATTGGAGATTACTCGCGTGTAAGTTCATATGTTTTTGTGAGCATCAGTTATGTGTGTCTGTTTGGGTGAAGTGTTTATATTTCCATGAACACTCTCCAGAGGCCATTGTCCTTGATGTTATCAACCGGCCAACAGTTCAGAAAGCATCCGCAGATGTCAGCGGGGGAGGAGGGAGCCGGGGAGAGTTTTGAGCTCTTCGACATAACAATCCGGGAGTGATTCATTGATAGGGGAGGCATAATCCAAATACTTTATTTGTTATGAGGACAAGCTGCACTGAGTTTCCCGTCAGCTTTAAGTCTTTGCTGGCTCCAAATGGCGTATCCAATATTCCAAATTAGTTGGTCTTTTCTGCGTTTCACTTCCAGCTTTTATCCCATCTCCCCTTGAGTTCAACCATCGAAGCCAGTCTGCGTACCAGCACATCCAGCTTTTCGGCTCTGCTCCTACAACATCCGGGACTAAAAATTTGATCAAAAGCATTGAGAGACCAGCTTACCAGATCCATGGTTTTCAGAATTCGGGTGATATGAAGAAAGTGCTCAGAAAGAGAAGACATAGCAGCAGAAGCTGGAGAGGAGAGAAAAACACGACCGACCTCAAAGAGAGACAGAACAGAACGCAATACTATAAAGCTTGGAACTCCACACTACTCGAGACATTTTTAATTGAGAATGCTTTCTGTATGGGAAGGGAAACGTCTTCAAACTTCGGAAAAAAGTCCTGTTGTTTTGTTTTTTAACTTTTTTGGAATGACCATGACCTGGATGACTGGTGAAGACTAAGAATCTTCAGCAGCAAACCCCATTTTGTTTGCAAAAGAAATCTTAAAATTTTTACTAAGCAAGCCTTTCATCATGAATTGTCTATGGTGAAATGGAAACATATAAATCTAATTCTAGATGTAAAGCTAGCTTGGACTTTTTTCAGAGACATTTTTATGCAAGTTATAAATAAACATGCTCCTTTGAAGAAATTCAGGGTGAAGGGGCAAGAAAATAACTGCTTTTCTTCAGATTTGGCAAATGGCATTGATGAGCGTAATAAAGCATGGGACAAGACAAGACAAAGTAACTCTGCCAATGATTGGTCCTTTTTAGACAGCTTCAAAATAAATGCACTTTGTTTATTAAAAGGGCCAAAGCAGAATACTTTTTGTCTGTGACCACTGAAAGCCTCAATGTTCCACAGAAATTCTGGAAAGTGATCAAATCTCTGTCTGTTAATAAAAATTCATAGACTCTTTCAGCATTTATACTTAAAGACTCAGTCCCAGTTTATGATTGAACTGAAATCTTGAATTGTTTTAACCAGCATTTTTTATCGTCTGGTTCTCTATTTGATTAAAAAAGAACAACTACCAGGAATATTTGTACAGAATCTCCCATGTTTTCTGGAGATTCTTTTAATTTTACTCTTTTTTTTCTGTAGCACTTGGAGATCTTTTGATAGAAAGTGCAGTATAAATGAAATTTATTATTATTACTTGTCCCAAAGTACATAAAGCTTTAAGAACATTAGACCACAGAAAGCCCCCTGGACCTGACTTGATTGAGCCTTACATCTTAAAACTGGTAGCTGATTTCATAGCAGAGCCACTGTCAATTATTTTTAATATTTCAATTGAAAACAAGGACATCCCATCTATTTGGAAATCTGCTTTTGTCCTTCCTTTATTAAAAGGAGGTGATCCATCACTTCTTACCAATTATAGGCCAATTTCAAATTTATGTTTTATCCAAAATTCTGGAGTCTCTTGTTTGTGATCAATTGAAATAGTTCCTCTATTCATATGAAATCATTTCCAAATATCAATCAGGTTTCAGAAAAAAACAGCACTATCACTGCTACTATAAAGGTGATAAATGATGTAATCGTAGCACTTGATGAAAAACAGTACTGGGCTTCACTCATTATTGATGTGTCAAAAGCTTTTGACACTGTAGACCATGCTATTTTAAAACGCAGGCTCCTTCTCATTGGACTGTCAGAGCATGCGGTTGCTTGGTTTTCAAACTATTTAGAAAACAAATCCCATTGTATAAAATGTGAGGGCCTTTGTTCTGAATTTGTTACTGTTCACAAGGGTGTGCCACAAGGATCTGTTTTGGGGCCCCTCTTATTTATCTTGTACAGCAACAATGTTGAACAAAATTTCTCTGATGCTTATATGCATTTTTATGCTGATGATACAATTATTTATTGCTTTGGGTCATATCTTGAACAGGCTGTCAATTCCCTACAGAAAGCCTTTGTTGCTGTACAGTATTAATTTATTAATCTTAAATTATTTCTCAATGCTGACAAGACAAAGTTAATGTTGTTTTCAAATCATAAGAAGGTGCCTCAAACTCTGCCAGTATTGTCCACTCTGGAGGGGAATGTCATTGAAGTGGTGCATGAATATAAATACCTTGTAATTGTAATTGATGCCTCCCTCACCTTCAAACCTTTTATTAATAAACTTGTGAAGAAATTTAAAACTTTCGTTATAAGACATGTTTTTCTTTTGGAGTGAAAAAGCGCCTCGTCCCTGACACATTTTTATCGGTCTTAGATTATGGTGACCTTTTTTATAAGAATGCTATTTCTTCATGTCTTCAAATGTTGGACTCTGTTAACCATGCTTCATTGAGGTTCATTATAAACTGTAGCGCCATGACACATCACTGTGACCTGTACTCTCGGGTGGGATGGCTTTCCCTCTCTACGAGGAGGCAGTGTCATTGGTACACTTTTATTTACAAGGCCCTTCTTGGATTACTGCCCTCTTACATTTGTACCTTACTTACACAGAAAAGCATGGCCTCTTATGCCCAGAGATCCAACGATCAACTGTTGCTCACTGTTCCTTTTGCCCGCACAGAGCTAGGGAAGAAAGCCTTTATCTACGCAGCTCTTTGTGCGTGAAATCTTTACAAAGAGACTAGAAGTTGACTGAGTTTTTATTATGTACCTGTCATTTAATTTAATGTATCTCTGTTTAATGTGTAACTTTGCTGCCTCTTGGTCAGGACTCCCTTGAAAAAGAGGTTTTTAATCTCAATGGGATTTTTTTTCCTGGTTAAATAAAAAAAAATAAAACGAGGCACTCACTGTGGAAGTCAACTGCTGAAGGGGTTTATACTTTACATTAAAATACTGCAGTGTACAAGAACATTCAGGAGGAATCTATTATTTATACTTTTGTATTTGTCATGTAACTTACATTAGATGCATCTGCCTTCACTTGCTCCCCACCAGCAGCTTCAGTCATGAGTCTGTTGAAGGTGTCATCTCGGGCAGCATCAGACAAGAAAGGAGGGCCATGAAGCGAGTATCTAAGGCTGATGATAAATACAGCTTGTCCTTCAGGGCTACATATCTTAAAGAGATTTAAGATATTTAAATAACATCAATAACATTGGATATTGTTTTTAATAAAATATATATGCAGCGAGACAGGCATGCCTTGAATTTAAGTTGTCATGTGCAGCAGTCTTGACTTCTATAATCACTCTGGAGTCATGGGTGGTGCAGGTAATAATAATATTAATAATAATAATATTAATAATACATTTTATTTAACAGCGCCTCTCTAGACACTCAAGGTCACTTTACAGACAATAAAAATACATATGCAGAAAAATGTATAAACAAACAGTTATGGAGAGGGACAAGAACAGTGTATTTACAAATAAGCAAGCTGGAACAGGTGGGTTTTGAGACTGGTTTTGAACAGGGGGAGAGAGTCAATTCTGCGGAGGTCAGGTGGGAGTGAGTTCCAGAGCTGGGGAGCAGAGTGGCTGAAGGCTTTGCTCCCCATGGTGAGGAGTCAACCTGGGGGTTACAGTGAGGTGGATGGAGGAGGAGCATCTGAGGGAGCTGGAGGAGGTGGCGATGTGAACGAGGTCTGATAGATATGGAGGAGCAAGGTTATGGATGGCTTTGAAAGTATGCAGAAGGATTTTAAATTGTGTTCTGAATTGAACTGGGAGCCAATGGAGCTGCTGAAGGACAGGGGAAATATGATGAAAAGAGGGGGTTCTGGTGATGACACGAAAAGAAGAGAGTTACACTAATCTAGACGGGAGATGATGAGGCTGTGGATAAGGATAGAGGCAGTGTGAGCGGTAAGGGAGGCACGGAGGCGGTTAATGTTGCGTAGGTGGAAGTATGCAGACCAGCTAATGTTATTTATGTGTGACTGAAAGGATAGGGAGGAGTCGAGGATAACACCCAGACTCTTGACCTAAGGGGAGGGAGAGTTGTCAATGGGTAGTGTGAAACTATTGATTTTGGATAGAGTGGATTTGGTGGCAACGAGGAGGAGTTCGGTTTTATCACTCTTTAGTTTAAGTAAGTTTGAGGTGAACCAGTTTTTAATTTCAAGTAAGCAGTTAGTAAGAGACAAAGGGGGGAGTGAGGAGGTGGGTTTGCTGGGTGTCATCCACGTAACAGTGAAAATGAATGTTGAATTTGTGGAAAATATTGCCAGGGGGAAGGAGGTAGGTGATGAAGGAGGGGGCTGAGAACTTAGCCTTGAGGGACACCAGTAGTGACAGGGGAAGGGTGGGATGTGAAAGATTTGAGTTGAATAGACTGAGTGCGGTCGAGACATATTAGCAGAACCAGTCAAGAGGGGTGTGAGAGATGCCAAGAGAGGATAATCTATTGAGGAGAATGGAGTGAGAAATGGTATCAAAGGCTGCACTAAGATCGAGGAGGATGAGGATGGAGAGGAGTCCAGAATCAGTAGCTATGAGGAGATCATTTGTTATTTTTATTAGGGGAGTTTCAGTACTATGGGAGGTGCGAAAACCAGACTGGAAAGGCTCGTAAAGACTGTTGAGGGTCAGATAGGCGTGGAGTTGATCAGACACTATTTATTCGAGTATTTTAGAAATAAAGGGAAGATTTGAGATGGGATGAAGATTATTAAAGTTAATGGGATCTGAGACAGGTTTTTTCAGAGTCGGGGAGACAGATACAGTTTTGAAAAGTGAGGGGACAATACCAGAGGATGCCTTCTCAAGATGCATTTGCTTCGGAGCAGATGGCATTTGCAGAGGGTGTCTCGTTAAATGGTTTCGGAGATTTGTTGTGTTTCCACAATTTTTTACCTCCACATAGCAAATCCTGCATACTGTTTGGCTCTTATCCAGTTCATTGTTGCTTTCCTTTTTTTCTAAATCCAAAATATTTCCAGACATCTGTCTTCAAGTATGTTGATGGTGCTTTAAGTGCTTCTGCCATCTTCTTTTGTTATGCTATTCACGTAGTAATGAGATCTTGCATTGTGCAAGAAGTCACATGGGAGTTTGGGTAAAAGACGTATTAAAAAGATCGAATTAAGGGTTTTATAAATCGATATCAGGCCATTCAAAGGAAAATCGATTCAAATCAATTAAACATTTTTTTTAAACCCAGCCCTAGTTGTAGCACACTTATTCTGTTGTTAGGGTCATTTCTGTTTTAATGTCTCTGATTTCCAACTGTTAGGCTGTGCACGTAGATCTGCTATTTGTTTCTTTAGGACAGGGGTTCTCAACCTTTTGCAAGCTGGGCCCCCCCAAAGCTGGTTCATTGCAGTTGGGGCCCCAGTGCCCCCCGCCCAGATCCCCCATCCCCCCGCCCCGCCCCGCCCCGCCCCGCTCTACCTTGCACAGATAGATAGATAGATAGATAGATAGATAGATAGATAGATAGATAGATAGATAGATAGATAGATAGATAGCCCTAGGCTATTATTTTTAGGCCCACATTATTATTATTACCATCATCAGTAGCGGTAGGTAGGCCTATTATCATTTCTAGGCTATTGTTATAATTGGCAGTAGCACCAGACTTCTAATGTGAGCTTGCAGGCATTATTATTATTATTATTATGAGTAGTATAGGCCTATCACCATTACTAGGCTATTGCTATATAATTGTGAGGTTACATGCTTTTTTTTTGTTATTATTATTATTATTATTATTATTATTATTATTATTATTATCATCATCAGTAGGCCTATCATCGTTACTAGGCTATTGCTATAATTGGCAGTAGCACCAGACTTCTAATGTGAGCTTGCAGGCATTATTATTATTATTACTATTATTATTATTATTATTATGAGTAGTATATGCCTATGATTATTACAAGGCTATTGCTATATAATTATGAGGTTACATGCTTTATTGTTGTTGTTATTATTATTATCATCAGTTGGCCTATTATCATTACTAGGCTATTGCTATATAATTAGGTGATGTTAATGTGAGACCTGAGCCTGCTTTGCCTTGCAAAGATCCTCAATTCTTGGCTCAATGTTTGATAAGCATAGCCTCAAATCATCCTCGATTTGTGCACGATTGCGGTATTTTGTTTTGAGTGCAGTCATTTTTGAGAATCCTGCCTCACACAAATATGTCGACGCGAAAGGAAGGAGAATCTTCAAGGCGACGTCACAGAGTT
The DNA here is from genome assembly GCA_037039145.1 of Fundulus diaphanus. NCBI lineage: Eukaryota > Metazoa > Chordata > Actinopteri > Cyprinodontiformes > Fundulidae > Fundulus > Fundulus diaphanus. The sequence continues at coordinate 56,161,690 of CM073124.1, read as the reverse complement.
CCGGGTATTCCTGCATCAATGCTGCCCAGAATGACGAAAGAGGACAGGAGCTAAAGAGTTCCTTCAGTCTACTGTCACTCTTCAGCTCAATAAGCTGTTCCTGCATATCAATTGATAGCTTGTTTGCTGTGTACACAAACGGATCTCGAACCCATGCAAAGGAGCGATAATCCTCTTTAAAGTACGTCGCAAATTGTTTTCTCATTGCTGACAGGTGCTCAGACGCTGATTGAAATAGGGAGGAGAAATCGTGTGACGCGCCTGCATCAGTTATAAAGTCTGTAAGGCAGGGGAACATGTCGCAGTTCCCTCGACTGATGCGGCCATGCCAGAGGTCTAGTTTTTGTGTAAAGGCTTGCACTTTGTCTGCAAGGAGCAAAATATGAGTTTCGCGGCCTTGCAAAGACAGGTTGAGGCCATTCAAGCGGTCAAATATATCGACCAAATAGGACAGAGACGCAAGCCACATAGTGTCATCCAGATGCTTCGCCAGATCTGATTTGATTTCTGTCAAAAACCACTTCACCTCCTCTCGCAGCTCATACAACCGCTGTAACACCCGCCCCCTGGAGAGCCAGCGAACTTCAGTGTGCAGAAGCAGCTGTTCGTGCCCTGAGCCCATCTCCTGGCAGAGGACCCCAAACAAGCGAGAGTTTAGCGGCCGTGATTTTATGAGATTTATTATTTTGACGGATTGGTTCAGCACAGAGTCAAAGAGAACCGGCATTTTTTTAGCAGCTAGTGCTTCGCGATGGACCATGCAGTGTGTCCATTTCACAAGTGGAGCTACTTGCTGAACGCGAGCAGCTAGGCCACGCTCACGCCCCGTCATTGCCTGCGCACCATCCGTGCATAGGCCAACGCATCGGTCCCAAGCCAAACCATTTTCGCGGATAAAAATGTCAAGGACATTGAAAATGGCTTCTCCTGTAGTGTGTGACTGAAGAGGCCGGCAAAACAGGACATCCTCCTCAATCACCTTGTCCCGCAGATACCTGACATAGGTGAGGAGCTGTGCCTGCCCAGCAACATTTAGTGGATTCGTCCAGCTGCAGCGCGTAGTAAGGACTCTTTTTTACAAACTCTATCAGTTGCTCTCTGATATCGTTGGACATGTCTACAATTCTCCTAGCGACTGTGTCATTGGACAGTGGTACTGCACCGAGTTTGGCTGCTGCACTATCGCCTATCATTATTCTGCACATGTCTTGCGCTGCCGGCAAAATGAGAGTCTCTGCGATTGTATGCGGTTTACCCGATCCTTTTGGCCACTACATACGATGCCTCCAAACACTGTTTAGACACAGTGCTGTGCACTGAAATGGTTGCCTGTTGCTGATGGAGGCCATCAAGCTTTCTTTTAAAATATTCGGCCGGTTTATTTTTAATGCCAGCATGCTTTGTTTCGAGGTGTCTTTTTAATTTGCAGGGCTTCATACTGTCATTTGCCAGCACCTCGGCACATACGACACACTGAGGTCTCAGTTCAGCCGTGACTGTAAACCCAAACTGCAGGTATGCTTCATCGTACTTGCGAAGCTTTTTTGCAGCTGGTGGTGCGTCGGTTGGCTTGTTGGTCCTCACAAGAAATTTCTCCATTTTAATTTGTTTTCAATAAAGTTTAGCTAAACTATTATAGGCAATATGTAGCTGTGTGTGGTGTATGTTGAGAGACGTATCAGGGGCTAATCAGTCAGGACTTAGGCACAATCTTTCATTAAACCAAACAAAATTATTATTTTGCAGACAATTCAGATTTTATTTTAATTCTTAACGATTGTAGTCCTCGTGTGTGTGTGTGTGTGTGTGTGTGTGTGTGTGTGTGTGTGTGTGTGTGTGTGTGTGTGTGTGTGTGTGTGAATCGTTTGGGTAGTTAGCTAAGTAGCTACTGCCTAGCAGTTTAACAAAATTACTGGCTAGGGCTGAGATATGATCTAATCTTAAAGAATGTTTCTGGGTTTAGTCTTTAAAAAGACTGTTGGGGTTTGTGTAGTAAAGGCCTATGTAAATCGAAATTGATAACAGACTAGCGAGAGCTGGCACAAGCGAACTTGGCAAGAGACTAGACTAGAGTGAATGGAGAGCTATGTCGTGAGTCTATTTAAATGCAGTGATTTATTTTTGTGTGAGAGTGAGTGAACATTTACACCCCGCTCTGTAAGTCAAGGCGGGAACGGCGGCGACCATGCGCATGCGCGATTCATTTGCAGCCTGGACGCAGAGGGGTGTGTGTCCCCTTTCTGCTCTGACTGCAGGCTGGGACTGCTGCGCGAGGTTACTGAGAGACTGACCTAGGGCCCTATAATTTCCACGATCACGGAATCGCGGACGGAATCGCGGAATTGGCAAATTAACGCGGAATCTAGTGTAAACGCGGAATTTCTACATTTGAAATGAAATTCTGTTTTTGTGTGGGAGAAGAACGTACGTCTGGGGGAAATGCACACCGGGGGACGCAAATCTGCGCGACACAACCCCTCCCGCTCTGTCATTTCAGCTTTCCCGCACCATCCCCCATCAAAACATTGAAAAAATGGCGGAGCGGCTCTCCACAGCTCCGCTTTCGGCGAAAAAGTTGAGAAACACTGAGGGTGACATCCCTTTGTAAAAGATGACAAAACTGTGTCCGTTTCTAAAGAAGCACTGCAAACAGGGAGGAGCCCTACCTGAAAATGTAGTCTTCGCCAACTTCACCTACTCATATAATTCCAGTGTTTCCCGCAGCGCTATCTTTGAGAGGCGGCTGCCTCGCCAAACTCACGCTACCGCCTCGCTAACATTCCAAAAAAAAAAAAAAAACTAACTCGATATACTTTCATGTTTATTTGACATTAACACGCGGTTGTTTGTTGTTGCTTTCGCACGTGCATACAGTGATTGGCAGGGAAGAAACAGGCGAAAATACATGGATCAGAGCCATGCCCCCCCGCTCCACGAGTCGCCCCCCACCCAGCTCCGTCAGTCAGTCGTCCGCGCAAAATCTTGTTCTGAAATTGAGAGGTCCTATTTTATTTTTTTACTTGAAAATCTAATGGAGCACTTTTTTATTTATAACAATTGGTTCATAACCATTAATATTTTGTTAGTACTTAGAGTGCAGTGTTATGTTGCATCATGCAGTAAAAGTATTGATTAAATGTGATGTTTTTTACCTCAAATTAAAGGTCATTCTTATTTTATTTGTGTACATTTTAATCATCAAAATTAAAAGCACATTCTTTTTACGACTGAAATAACAGTAAAGGGTAAAAAAAAACTGAATTCGTAAAAATTAAAACGGAAAAAACAGAATTTTCAAAAATTAAAATGGAAAAAACAGAATTTGGGAAAAAATAAAACGGAATTTGGGAAAAAATAAAACGGATTTTATAGGGCCCTACTGACCGCCTGTGAGTGCCTTTGGACGGGAGAGGGGCTCATGGCAGCACCCGCTGCTCGTTGAGCACAGTAGGCCTAACTGCAGAGTGATTCGTGCTTTCGAGTCTCCAAACACCACAAAAGTCTCCAAAAACACCAGTAAAAGTCGCTGGATATTTTGACAAAAAAAAGGAGGATGTTTTATTGTTGTTTATTTATTAACAACATAAATGTATTTAAACATGTTTGTGTGTGCATGGCTGCGTGCGTGTGAGCATTTCACAAAAACTAAAAGAAAGCTTTAACTGTAGCCTATATTCTGACTAGTTTATTCGTTTATATATATATACTATATATAACTAAATACGACTTCACGTTTTATACGTTTGCAGGCAGCCTCTGAAACTTCCATCCGTCATAAAAATTAATTCGGGTGGTTCCATTTTCTGCATTTTTCGCCTCCGTAGCAAATATTTTGAGGGGTTTTGACAATATTGAGAGACACCTGACGAATATGAAAAAAACTAATACGACAGTTTCGGACTCAAAATCTGGTGTTTTATATATTTATAACATTTGAATACAGTTCAGCAACATACATCACATGACCTGACGACCAAGAGAGCTGACAATTGACCATCACTTAATTTACCATCACCTGACGATTGAAAATAATGTGACCCTGATTTCATATGACAGTTCAGCAAACAAGTTAATAATATTAAGTCACTTACATTTTAGACGAAATAATGACTGTTTTGGTATATTTTAGCAGCGAAAATAGATCCGATGAATCCAAACAAAGATCACAGCATGGCGCATCGCACAGCAACACTCAATCGTGTTTTGAATGATTCAGTGTTTTGAACGAATCGGTTGAGTCAAAGATTCAATGACCCATTCACAAACATCTGTCTCATTCTTGATGAATTGGCCATTTAAACGAATTGTTTGAATGAACGACTCAATGACTCGCTTAATAAAACCGCTTATCACCTGCATTTGCGCTCACTATCGACAAAACAATCAAATTTGTTCAAAACTTTTTTTTTAAATCAGTCCAAACACATTTTAATTTTTATTCAGGATTTATGTATATACAAAACTTTAACTTTTTATGAAAGTAGTTTAGTGATAAAAAAAAAAAAAAAATTTCCAGTTTTTTTCCACTCCCATCCTGTAGCCTACTCGCGCCCCCCCGGGAGAGTGTCGGCGCCCCCCCGGGGGGGCGCGCCCCACCGGTTGAGAACCACTGCTTTAGGACATCAAAGTTGGACTCCGTAGGGGGAGAGGACATCAACAGCCTGACTGAATGCATCACTGACTACATGAACTTCTGTGTGGAGAGCATTGTGCCTACACGACGGCTACGATGCTTTCCAAACAACCCCCGCTGGGTGACCCCTGAGCTGAAAGTCCTCCTGAACCAGAAGAAGAGGGCTTTCTACTCAGGGGACAGAGAGGAGCAGCGTAGAGTCCAGCGGGAGCTCCAGTGGAGGATCAGAGCGGCAAAGAAGGATTATGGGAAGAAGATGGAGGAGCAGCTGGCACAGAACAACGTCAGGGACGTGTGGAGAGGTCTGAAGAACATCTCCGGCTTCGGGCAGAGGACCAGCAGGGCTGCAGACGGAGACACCAAGTCTGCAGATGAGTTGAACACATTCTTCACTCGGTTCGACTCCCCCCACACTGGCCCCCTCCTTGCCCTCAACTCTCCACACGACTCCAACCACCAGCCCTCCAGAGATCTACCATCCCCCCCACCGCCACTCCTATCAACGACTGACCCATCCACACCTTCAGCCCTACCTCCCTCCCCCCTCACAGTCACACCAATGCAGGTGAGAGGACAGCTGATGAGGCTGAAACAAAGGAAAGCCTCAGGACCGGACGGCATCCCCCCCAGGCTGCTGAGGACCTGTGCAGATGAGCTCTGTGAGGTCCTCAGCTACATCTACAACCTGAGCCTCAGCCTGGGGGTGGTGCCCACCCTGTGGAAGACCTCCTGTGTGGTACCGGTTCCCAAAACGCCGCACGCCAGGGAACCGGCCCACTTCAGACCAGTCGCCCTGACCTCCCACCTGATGAAGACCATGGAGCGCCTCATCCTAGCTCACCTGCGCACCGTGGTGAGCCCCACTCTGGACCCGCTGCAGTTTGCCTACCAGCCCAACATCGGAGTAGAGGACGCCATCATCTACCTGCTGCAGCGGGCGCTCACCCACCTGGAGACCACCGGGAGCGCTGTGAGAGTCATGTTCTTTGACTTCTCCAGCGCTTTCAACACCATCAGACCGGTGCTGCTGAGGGGGAAGCTGGAGGACGCTGGGGTGGACAAACATCTAGCTGACTGGACCATGGACTACCTCACTGACCGCCCTCAGTACGTGCGGCTGCACGGCTGTCAGTCAGAGGTGGCACTCTGCAGCACCGGGGCCCCCCAGGGCACCGTTCTATCTCCGTTTCTCTTCACCCTCTACACCTCGGACTTCACCTACAATACGGACAGCTGCCACCTTCAGAAGTTCTCTGACGACTCGGCCATTGTGGGCTGTGTGTCTGAGGGGAACGAGCTGGAGTACCGGTCGGTCATCATGGACTTTGTGGACTGGTGTGAGAAGAACGATCTGTGCTTAAACACCAGTAAGACCAAGGAGATGGTGATCGACTTCAGGAGAAGACCCCCACCTCACTCACCTGTGAACATCCAGGGGCAGGACATAGAAACTGTGGAGAGTTTCAAATACCTGGGTGTTCACGTCAACAATAAGCTGGACTGGACACATAACACCGACGCCCTGTATAAGAAGGGCCAGAGCAGGCTCCACCTCCTAAGGAGGCTGAGGTCCTTTGGAGTGAGCCGGCCTCTGCTAAAGACCTTCTATGACTCTGTGGTGGCCTCAGCCCTCCTCTACGCTGTCGTCTGCTGGGCTCCTGGCAGCACAGAGCGGGACAGAAAGAGGCTGAACAAGCTGGTGAGGAAGGCCACTTCTGTCCTAGGCTGCACTCTGGACTCTGTGGAGGAAGTAGCTGAGAGGAGGGTGTTGTCCAAGTTCACATCCATCATGGACAACACCTTCCACCCCCTGCACCAGACTGTAGAGCAGCTGAGCAGCTCCTTCAGTGCAAGACTTAAACATCCTGTCTGTAAAAAGGAGCGTTACCGCAGGTCATTTATTCCTGCTGCCATCAGATTTTACAATGCTGCACTGTAACTGCAACTGTGACCATAACTGTAATATTTAATGTGCAATAACTAAGGTGCAATAATCTATTTAATACACTGTCCTACAACCCGTGCAATAATCCTGATGTAGTGACTTCTGCTGCTATCAACACTTGAACATAAGTCAGTACACATGTATGTATGTATGTACAAATGTATACAATGTATATGCACTTACATACGCGTAGGTGCGTATGTAAGTAGGCGCATAGATATATGTATATATTTAAGTATATAGATATGTTTATATATATATATATATATATATAGACCACTAAGAATGTAAATGAGACATTTACATTCCTATTTCCTTTTTTGTATTTTTTTGTTTTTGGTATTCTTTTGATCCATTGTAGATATGAAGATTCACTGTATATAACTGAATGCACCTTCCCTACTCTGCACCTTCTTGTATGAGCCGATGTGACGAGTGAATTTCTCCATTGTGAGATCAATAAAGACTATCTTATCTTATCTTAGTGTTTACTGTTTGGAGGTGGGACATGACCTGCTGCTTTAGGTGTATTTGTATTTGTATTTATTTTATTTAATCAGGACAGTGCACATTAATGAACAATCATACTCTTGTACAGATTGTAAATGAGCCAGATTATAGCATAGATGCTAATGACGACTTGAAGGTGGTTTCGTTCTACCCAGGTGCTGCTTCATACGACTGACTTTTGCTACTTGTTTATCTTCCTCTGTTCTTAATTCCCGGAGAAGTTCTGAGAAGGAAGGTGGACTGTAATGATTCCGGCACTGGAGCTGATCCATTTCCCCTTTTTACTCACCTGCTCAGTCTCCACCTCTCTGCAATTAACCGTTACTGGCCCCATCTGTCTCCAGCTGCATAAAAGCCCCGTCAATCTCAGTCTCCAGTGCCAGAACGTCTCTAGCCTTTTGCCGAGCACCTTCCAGCCTGTAAGTTTATTCCTGCCTGTCTGTTGCCTCACTGACCTGTGTTCTGTTTTCCCGAGCCTGCCGAAGCCCTCTCTGGTCCTGTCTGTCCGATACCTGTCTGTCTGGAAACCCTTCCCCCTGGACTGTCTCCCCGTGTGCCGAACCTGGACCGAACCTGAACCCGACCTTGGATACCCCTGCTGCTGGATCTTTGGCCTCAACGTTAACGAACCCGGACTGCCATTGGATTTACGCCCCTGGATAACCCCATACGGACTCTGCCTGTTGGTCTCAACTGCCTGCGGACGGCTCTCAGCTCCAGAACCACCTTCCCCGAACAATTCAGCCCGCAATCAGGAGATTGCCGGCTGGTGAGACGCAAGCAGCGCGTCCCGAGAGCCACACTTCCCCCCTCCTTTAAATAAACAAACCTCTAAACGCCACTGACCTGTTTTCGGGTAGTCTTTGGGTCCGACTCCTGTTCATCACATGGACACTCCTTCTTCTGCCGTAGCTTAAGATCACTCATTAGGCTGTCCTCCCAGCAGCCCAGACAGAACTGCGTCAAAAGCTGCTTACCAAACTCAGATTTGGTAACACCACCTTGCTGCATGGCTCTTGTCAAACTGACATATAATCTTTGCAAATAGTTTGATGGCCTCTCTCCCTCATCTTGCAGTGTATTCATAAATCTTGCAAAGAGCTCCTCACTATCTTCGACTACTCCGTAAGCAGAGTCAAGCACTTCCAGGTTGAGGCCCTAAATGCTTTGTCATATCTGTCCCAGGGGGCAAGAGACAATCAAGTATTCTCTTAGTGCAGTTCGAGTCTTTAATGCTGGGTCTTTAATGAGTACTTCCACACTTGTGCGCCAGGTGTTGTAGTCTGCCTCATTATTTGGACAAGGAATTCACCCTGAGAAGGCTTGGAGTTTACTTTGCATAAGGGAGTATGTTACTCAGAGAATTCACTGTTTTGACAACTTTCCAGCAGAATCAATTTTCAATTCAATTCAATTTTATTCATATAGCGCCAATTCATGAAACATGTCATCTCTAGGCACTTTACAATGTCAAAATCAAGCATATTATACAGATTAGTCAAAAATTTCCTATATAAGGGAACCAGTTGATTGCTTCAAAGTCCCGACAAGCAGCATTCACTCCTGGCGAAGCGTAGAGCTACAGGGAGAGTCGTCTGCATTGTCCATGGCTTTGCAGCAATCCCTCATACTGAGCAAGCATGAAGCGACAGTGGAAAGAAAAACCACCCATTAGCGGGAAGGAAAAACCTCCAGCAGAACCGGGCTCAGTATGAACGGTCATCTGCCTCGACCAACTTGGGGTTATAGAAGACAGAGCAGAGACACAACAAGACAGACAAAAAAGCACAGAAGCAAACATTGATCCAGTAATCTGTTCTATATTAGATGATAATAGCGGGTGAGCTGTCTTCTGTGGATGATGTCTCAGATAACAGAACGCCAGACCAGATGTACCTACTATGAAGAAAAAAGAGAGAGAACAAAAAGTTCAGAAATGATGACAAGCAATACATAATTGAAGAACAGTAGAACTCGATAGAGTGAGAAAAATAGATCCTGATGTCCTCCAGTAGCCTAAGCCCATAGAAGCACATCCCCATAGGTAGGTCAGGGCAACATAAGCCACTCAAGTTATAAGCTTTGTCAAAAAGGAAAGTTTTAAGATTAGTCTTAAAAGTAGACAAGACGTCTGCCTTACGGACCAAAACTGGGAGTTGGTTCCACAGGAGAGGAGCCTGATAACTAAAGGATCTGCCTCCCATTCTACTTTTAGAGACTCTAGGAACCACCAGCAGACCTGCAGTCTGAGAGCGAAGTGCTCTGTTAGGAACATACGGGGTAATCAGAGCTCTGATATATGGTGGTGCTTGATTATTAAGGGCTTTATACGTTAGAAGAAGAATTTTAAACTCTATTCTTGATTTAACAGGAAGCCAATGAAGGGAAGCTAAAATTGGAGAAATATGATCCCTTTTGTTGTTTTCATCAGAACTCTTGCTGCAGCATTTTGGATCAGCTGAAGACTTTGAACTGCATTTTGTGGACTTCCTGATAGTAAAGAATTACAATAGTCCAGCCTTGAAGTAACAAATGCATGGACTAGTTTTTCAGCTGGATTTTTCTAATTCTGGCAATATTCCGGAGGTGAAAAAAGGAAACTCTTGAAACCTGTTTAATATGGGATTTAAATGACATGTCTTGGTCAAAAATAACACCAAGATTTTTTACTTTATTACCAGAGGCCAAGTTAATGCCATCCAGATTAAGTGATTGATTAAGAACTTTATTTTTTGAGGACTCTGGTCCAAAGATTACAACTTCTGTCTTGTCAGAATTTAAATGCAGAAAATTTAAAGTCATCCAGCTTTTGATGTCATCAAGACATGCCTGTAGTTGAAGTAATTGATTGGATTCATCAGGATTTATGGACAAATACAACTGAGTGTCATCAGCATAACAGTGGAAATTAATCCTATGCTGTCTGATAATTTTGCCAATCGGAAGCATATATATAGTAAAGAGAATTGGTCCAAGGACTGAACCCTGTGGTACTCCAGAATCAATCACCTACAACAATTAATTTTCCACTGACCAAGCCGGGCAATCATTATATGTTTACATTATTGTCAAATTTGTTATATCATATCTTCTTGGCCCTTGCAGACTAACTGTCCCTCCAGACATTTTCCAAGGTTCACCTCAGCTTAGTATAACTAGATACCTTCAAATTATTATGTAATAGATGACATGTTTAATGTGGCCTTTTGATTCCCTGTAGCACACTAAATTTCTTCTTTTAGCTGTATTACATTCTGTCAAAAATGTTCCCATAGAAAAGTATGTCATATATTTTATAAATATATAATATTTTTTTGGCCAAGCAATGCTAACCTTTCTGTGTTTTCCTTTAAGTGGACTGGACCTGCAAAGCTAAATGATCTAGCCTGAACTTTATTTAAAAAAATCTATCCTGTTCGAGTCACACGCAGTTTTACACTCTGGTACCATAAGGATCCATTGCGTTATCTTGCAGATATTATGCCATCATAATGTGACAAACTGCAACTCCCAGCATGCATTACAGCTGGGACTACAACTACTTGTACCGGCCAGTAGCTCAGACAACAGCTGAGGTTGGGGCTGCCCATGGAATGAATTACACCCTGAACCTATAACCCAGCCTGCACATGGTTGCTTGTTGAGAAGACCATCCAGATGGATTTTCTGCATGTTCCCAACACGTGATGGGCCCGTGATTGGATTCTTGGCAGGACCAAGTTTTGCCGCAACACTTTTCTTTCATAGAGGTTGAGACTCTAATTCAGAGGTCACGGATTAGCGGACTAGGGTCCGGATCCGGACCCACCTGCTGGCTAATCCGGACCCAACCTGATTTAAAACATTTATATATTACTGCATGTTGTCCAACAACAGTGTCTAACTCAGGGGTTAAAGTTCTCTGTCGCTGCAACAGATTTCCGTCATTTGGAAATTGAGCGCAAATAGTCCCGTCTAGACTTTTTATTCAAGGTTATAATCTGAAGCTGCTCTCAACCAATCAAACCTGGCAGAGCCGGGACATTAGCCAATCAGAATGAGAGCAGGGCGAGTCTTTCCAAAGCGGACATTGCCAGTCTGAGGTTTATCGGTGTTACGACCCCAGCCTGCAGGCATGTAACAATCGGTGTTCATCATTTTAACTTTTGGGAGAGCATTTTAAACTGGCCACAGATGCATGAATGAAAGTAGCGGTGGTCAAAGGTTTTCTTTGGATTTATGCGAACCAGCAGATCAGAAAGTTCAGCAGATAGAACAGCTGACAACAACTTCCTTAAGTGTGTCAATCTGCTCCTGCAGTTAATCAATGAATTATTTCCACCTGTGGCCATGTCGTCTGTCAGCGTTTATTCCCTCGCTGATAAATGGGGCGACTAACCATGGATCTCCTCGTGATTCGCTATTATGTTTTATTTAAAACACAAAGAAGAGTAACGCGCTAGCTCAGGCTAATTTACCATGACCCTTGAAGAAGAAAAGTCGGAATGTGAAACGATGTGCCGCATTTGACTGGGTTCGATTCGGAAAGAGTAAAAAAAAAAACCTGCGCTGTTCTGAAGCAAAGAAGGCAGAGCTGCATCGGCTGTCGGTATGCAGCAGTGTTCACCTGATGAGCAGCTGCGCTCCAGGACACTAAATAAAATGACAAGGATTTTGATGCTTACAGATTGTTAAGAAAACTACATCAAAAAGATAAAACAAATAAACTCCAGCTACAACATGGACTGGAGAACGGGTTCTAACTGGGTGAGGGCAGAGAAAGGCGATTCTCAGAGAGTTTTTTTATGAAGTTAAAGTGGAGCGCGGACACAGGGTTCATCCCGGACAGGTCTCCAGTCACTGGGCTAAAATATAACCATTTTATTAAACTTCAAAAAAGTTAAATCATGCCTTTTTATAAACTGTAATGATTAATTGGTGAACAATAATGGGCAAAGCAGAGACTGATTATTGTCATGTGCAATCTGTGTCAAATTAAAATGTATTATGTCATGATAGTGTTGGTGATGTGTCCTGCATTGTCCAGGCTGTGTTTGGCCTTGTATGGTAATAAAATTGGTTGATATTGAATGTGACAGGGAGCCAGTGGAGTTGATGTACAGGTGTGAAGTAGATGATGTAATGATGAAGCTGCTGTCCTCTGAATCAGCTGCAGTTTATGGAGGTTCTCCAGAGGAAAGGGAGCTGGGATTGTAAAGTGGACTATGGACCAGTTTGTCAACAGTGTGAAGGAAGAACTTGATGCTGCAGAGATGAAAGTAACCCAGATGATGATGTGGAAAGTGATGGAGAGGCTGTCCAGGATGACGCAAAGTCTCTAAAGCTGAAAGGTGGCAGAGATACAGGAATTTTCAATGGATATTTTAAAAGTACCACATTTAGTTGACTTTGCACACTAAGCAAGTGAGCCAACTAATGCGGCATGATGTCCACGCCCCAGGAATATATGGGCGTGCGAGAAAATGTTTTCAGTCAAACATTATTTTGGCTTCAACCCCTGTGCTAACTTCACTTGCGCCGCTTCTCTTGTTAATATGGCAAAGCCCTCCGGAGCGTTCCCAAACATATCCGCTTGCTGATACATACGGAGAAAATAGCTGATTTAAAGGCGCAGAACGAATGAGCACCTTGATATGTGGTTGAGGTTGGCTTTGTTGCCAATCAAACCCAGGTTTAAAATCCTTACAGGGCAGCCTAAAGCTCACTTCTCTCATTAAGCCATAAAAAAGAAATAAAAAAAGTTCAGTTGTTTTATAAAAGATGTGAAAGTCAAGAAATTGTCTATATACCAAACTGTGAAAGATTGTGGTTCTCTATTTCAAAAAGCACTTTGGATTTTAAAATAGAAAAACTTTCTATTTTTATGTTATTTTTTTGTTTAAAAAGTCAATGTATAAGGTGGATGCATAAACATCTTATTTCAGTGTTAAATACTGTTTAAAGTAACGGATTGTAATAAAAAATGTGTCCGGACCTTTACTGGTTGTTGATTTTCTTTATTCGGACCCCGCTGATTTTTAATTAGTGACCCCTGCTCTAATTCATTAATTCAACCCCAAAAGAGAATACTGGAAAATCCCACATCTTCCAGTGAACCAATGAGGTCCATCCTTATTGCTTTAGCCAGGTAATCATCGGACCAGTTGTTGAGCTGCAGCCGCCCTAATGAAGCGAGACGTTCACAGCAGCTCCAGGAGCCTACCGTAGCAGCTCTCAGCCAGAGACAGCACCATGCTCTGCCGCACAGCACACCAGAGGACAACGCCTTCCCCTTCTTCACCAAAAGCGGGCACGGTCAATGCACCATCAATCCACCATCAGGAAGCAACCACAGTAAAAATAAATCTCTTTTCCTTTATACACCTAGAAGGTGATATTTGTGCCTGGGCAGAATCTTAACAGGAATAGAGTTAATGCTTAAGTACTCCAAAAGGAGTTTTGTTGAACTTTGGTGAATATTTCTAATGTCTGGGAGTGAATCTACATTATAATCTCTTATTTGTGCTGTGTTTTATTTGCTTTTGTGAGAAAGAGCCTAGCCAAACAGCTCAGAGCTAATGCCCCTCCTTCCTAACGATAGGAGTGTTTAATAGTGATGGGTCGATGAGGCGTCATGAAGCGTTTCGACACATTGTCAAACTGTATTCATACTGTGCCGATACTGTGTCACTGAATACTGACACCTGCTGGACCTTAAAAATCCCTACAGGCAGCCTGGTTGACAGAGTTAACTCACGCTGATTTGATGACCAAGTATACACAATACAATTTAAATCATTGTATGTTGCATTGTGTTATTTTATATTTTCATTTGAATTAAACATATATTTGTTTTGTTTTTTTAGATAAAGTCAATAAATAATGTGAACAAGGATGCTTGTGGACTGGCTTTTTTATTTTTTTACAAATTTTTTGCTGCCATGTCCTTTCAAACGACGCTCAGAACAAAGACGCACAGCGCAACCCGCCCAACCATAAAGGCGTCTGCCCAACCCATCCATCAGTGGTGCGCTCCGATCAGCACCTGGCGCTCACAGAGCAAGACTGTGGTACACCAATACACCAGAGTTGCAAAATGGTTAAAAATTTACCATTATTAACCGTTATTTTGTTTACAGTTCAGCTTGGATTTTATTTACTGCGCAGCATAGCTTTGCTGTGCGCGCTGCTGTGCGCGCTGCTGTGCGCGAATGCACACGCACGCAGCTTAGAGGGAACAGAAACAGTTTGGCGCCTCGGTCAGTTCGAAACAGTTCCTGTATCGGTCACGTGACCCGTGTCGATGCGCGTGTCGACACGGGTTTTGCTCTATGAGCTCGACACATGCGCCAACGCATCGGTGTTGCCGGACCCATCACTAGTGTTTAACATGTGACTATGTTAATTTGTAGAAGTCAGAGTGTACACCAGGGGGCACTGCTGTACCAAGATCCCTGACTGGAGAGTCACACTAGTTAATGATGTGCCTGTAATAAAAGATTGTCTTCAAGTACAATTGTGATTTATTCAAGAAACTGCAATAGATAAAACACAACATCCTCCTTTCTCTGCCTGCTCTTTTCTTTGGTTTTTAAAGCTTCCCACAGATTCTGTTGAAGCTCTTTTGTGTCAGTCAGTAACCGCCCTCCCTCAACTCTCAGCTAGTGAGTTAGCCATATGTAATCACCTGATGCCATCTTGTGCATGGCAAAGGAATAGCCTCAGCTACCGGGTGTTTGCATTAGTTTATTATCTGGGCTAAAGCTATTTTGAGGCTCTTAGCTGCATGCTATTGTGAAGTCTGCTTTTTTGTCTGTCTTGTTGTGTCTCTGCTCTGTCTTCTGTAACCTCCAGTCGGTCGAGGCAGATGACCGTTCATACTGAGCCCGGTTCTGGTGGAGGTTTTTCCTTCCTGCTAATGGGTGGTTTTTCTTTCCACTGTCGCTTCATGCTTGCTCAGTATGAGGGATTGCTGCAAAGCCATGGACAATGCAGACGACTCTCCCTGTAGCTCTACGCTTCTCCAGGAGTGAATGCTGCTTGTCGGGACTTTGAAGCAATCAACTGGTTCCCTTATTAAGGAACTTTTTGACCAATCTGTATAATATGCTTGATTTTGACTTTGTAAAGTGCCTTGAGATGACATGTTTCATGAATTGGCATTATATAAGTAAAATTGAATTGAATTGAATTGAAGTCACTCGTTGCTAATGAGCTACACATCATTAGCTGGTCGCCATCTTGAGAATCGAAGTTGGAACAATATTGGAGCTAACTGTTGTATGAACTAACCCTGCTAAAAACTAGTTCTTTGCCAAAATGTTGAATTGAATGGGATTTATGTTTAAGTCTATGTCAAAAATTTAAATAACATAAAAATTACAAGATATAATTAAAGAAAATAAAAAAGATAATAAACAAAGACAAAAAATATGTCCGGAGGATTGGCCACACGCAAACCAGACTGACGAGACTGGTGACTTTAGGGCTGAGGGGTTGCGCTACCTCTTGAGAATTAGGGACGCTCATAAAGAAGCAAAGGATAGGTACTGTAATAGTAATAGTAATAGTAATATCATCTTTATTGTCATTGAAACATACATTGAAACATACATTACAACGAAATTTGTTCTCTGCTTTTAACCCATCACCCTTGGGGAGCAGTGGGCTGCCATGTGTGGCGCCCGGGGAGCAATCAGGGGTTAAGGGTCTTGCTCAGGGACCCAGAGTGCAGGCGCTGGGGATCGAACCGGGTACTTGCATCCTTCTCTGAGTGCAAGCGCGCTGCTCTAACCACTAGGCCAACACTCCCCCAACACTCCTGTCAAGAGACATTAACATCCTTAAAAGTTGACACTAAGGACAGTTAAGACCCTGAATTGGTGAAACTGTAAGAGAATAATATAGATTGAATAAAGGGATCCCAGGGAAAAAATTTGGGTTGTTTCTCAGCTCCAGAACGGGGTTCTGGATGCACGACAGTTAGACCAGGAGATATTAAAATAAATGAGACAAGGTTCCGTCGAAAGGAATGGACAGAAAGGTCTCTCCTTGCGCGCAAGCTGTCTGTCATTATATGTTATGTTTGTCATGTCCAACATTTTGTCTCGGTTAAAATGGGATCCATTGTGTGAGAGAGAGGGAGAGACTGATTGAGCCCGCGACTCTTAAAAGTGTGGGTGTCTCTGTGTGTATTTCTGTCTGTGTGAATGTGTGTGTGTCTCCAAGATAGTAGGAATTTCCCTAAGGGTGTTGGCTTTCCAGTGGAGAAGTACTGTGGAGCAGATTACATTTGAGTAAGTAAAAAGTGTTCATTATAGAGCAAGAATCTGGCTAAGATATGGGTGAAAGTAAAGGGAATTTGGAAATCATTCGGAAAAAAGGTCAATGCATTAATGATGTTTGTTGAAGCGCAAGAAAAGTTTGAACGGAGAAAGGTGATTTGAAGTGTTAACAGCAGCTGATGGGAGAGTTTCATTGGAGAAAACACGGCTGGCACGACAGTGAGTTTTGGAGCAAATTTTATTTTAAACCGTAGCCTAAAAGTCAGAAAGAGGTTAGAACTTGGGAAAAGTTGTTGGAAATTTGGGAGAAATTATCCAGAAGCTACTCTGACGTGTGGCTCTAAATCCTCTTACAGGTGATGATGGCTCCTGATAATTTTGTTTTCCTCTGTCAACTCAAGTTCAATTCCCTTGAACAGAGAAGGTCTCTTCTCCTCAGCTTGTATCTTCTCCACAGTGAACTTACAAATATGCAACTTACAAATAAACTTACTTTCATCAAAAATTATTTGGCCCACCCATTTGTTATTAGGACCAGCCAAAATGCAATTTCTGGCTATGCCACTGCAGTAAGATCGTGACACCTTAAATATTTCCGTGAAAGCCCAGATGATGATGTCATTGCTTTGTAAGTTTTTGATAGGTTGATTCAAAACATCTCATTGTTGGAGTGTTCGCATGTGGGGGCACTAGAGTGGGACTGTGTGAATTTGACTGTGTTTTCTGTTTTTTTTTCTCAGGTTGGGTTTTAACTGCTCCCTCCCCTGGGACATCTCAGATCTCCACTAAGAGTGGCGTTGGTTGTTTGTACTTGTAATACTGTAACAGTTGATTTTGATGTTCTTTTTATATCTATTTGGAGGTGCAGAAGCACTCAGATGATGTTATCTAGCTCTCTCCCTTTCCTTTCCACTTTGTCTTTCTCCTTTTTTCCCTTCTTTGCATTTTGTCTCATCTGTTTCTCTCCTTTGTTTCCTCTTTTACCTTCCCGTTTCAGTGTCCACTGAACATGAAATAGTCCCAATATAAAATCCAATAAAGCTTCTTGCATAAATCAAACGGAGCATTATGGCAGAAGCAATGAGGCTACACTTGTGAAAGTACAATCTTCTGGGCACTTTTCGGCATTAACACAGCAATTCTTAATGCCACATTGCCAGACAGGACAGAAAAAAACATCTCAAACACACTGCGGTTTTGTGGTACCTCTAGTGAAAATCAAATGAAATAAGACAAGATACCTGGAAGAGAATAGGGGATTTCTACAAATCTCATCCTTTGGTGTAATTTTCAGATGTCAGAAGATACCAGATTCATCTGTTTGAACAATTATACAAAAGTATATACAGCCTGGGGATGTCCAGTCATCATGCTGTTCAGGAAGGAGGTAGATGAGTAATGACAATATGCCACAATTAAAATGTAATTAAATTAGTTTTTTATTCATATTACTTAATCTAGTGTCTAAGTCTGGTGTCTTCCGTTTCTGCCAGTCAGGTCAAAATTTTTCCCATTGTTGGACAATAAAGTTATTTATATTCTATTCAAAATGTGAAGATACTGAGAAAACAAAATACATCTATCTTTTGTAATTCTGGGTTTTAGCTAATAGAAATAAAGTATTGTGTCTTTGTATGTGGTGTAATGCACTGACTAAGCTGAGGGCCCGATGTTCAGCCTGATAAGATGTTTTAAAAAGTTGATTAATTAAATAAAGCAAGCCCTTGTGCAGGCAATACACTGATGGCCCTGGTGAGGGGCTCACATGCACACTCTGCACTTAGACTTAGACTTAGACTTAGACTTAGACTTTCTTTATTGTCATTTTGTATACACAGAGTGGATACAGAACGAAATTTCGCTTTCACACAGCTCAGAAAGATTGCAGTAACTCTACAGGATACCTTGCGGTGAATTACAGTACAGGATAAAGTGCAGTGATAAATCGCAGTCACTTACAGGATAAGTTTCAATTGACTTCCGGATAAAGTGCAGCAGTGAGCAGTAGGCAGTTGAAATGTAAACAGTGTAAAACAAATGTAAACAAATACGCAGTAAGGTGCAGCAATGATTTAAAAGTAGACAGTTGCATTGTACACAGTTTTGCAGTACGTTTCCCGGTAAGGTGCAGCAGCAATTTTGCAGGATACGATACAATGTGCAAATGTGCAGATGTGCAAATCAGCGAATCGAATGTGGTACACAGTCCGTTTTTATACTTTAGCAGTTCAGCAGTTCAACAGTCTGATGGCAGCAGGGAAAAAGCTTTTGCAGAACCTAGTGGACCTGCAGCGGATGCTGCGAAACCTCTTTCCAGAGGGCAGCAGGGAGAATAGTCTGTGGTGGGGGTGTGAGGGGTCCCTGATGATGTTACGGGCTCGAGACACACAGCGCTGCGATGAAATGTCTTTTATGGAGGGAAGAGGAGCCCCGATGATCCCTTCTGCTGTCCTCACCACTCTCCTCACGTTCTTCCAGTCGGAGGCACTGCAGCCTCCACACCACACAGAGAGACAGCTGGTCAGAATACTCTCTATGGTGCTTCTATAGAAGGTCGTGAGGATGGGCGGGGACAGGCGGGCTCTCCTCATCCTCCGCAGAAAGTACAGTCGTTTCTGTGCCCTCTTCACCAGCGACGCGGTGTTCACAGTCCAGGTGAGGTTGTCCGTGATGTGCACCCCCAGGAACTTGGTGCTGCTGACCACCTCCACCGCTGAGTTGTTGATGAGCAGTGGAGCATGGTGAGGCCGGTTTTTCCTGAAGTCGACGATGATCTCCTTCGTCTTCTCCACGTTCAGGATCAGGCTGTTGTCTCTGCACCAGCCCACCAGCTGCTCCACCTCCTCTCTGTAGTCCTGGTCGTTGTCGTCTCTGATCAGGCCCACCACCGTTGTGTCGTCTGCAAACTTCACGATGTGATTGGTGGTGAACCTGGGGACGCAGTCGTGTGTCATCAGGGTGAACAGCAGGGGGCTCAGGGCGCAGCCCTGAGGGGAGCCCGTGCTGAGGGTGATGACATCAGAGGTGTTCTGTCCGACCCGGACTGACTGAGGTCTGTTGGTGAGGAAGTCTAGCAGCCAGTTTCGTAGGGGTGTGTTGAAGCCCAGATGCTCCAGTTTTGCCACCAGATGTTGTGGGATGATGGTGTTGAACGCTGAACTGAAGTCCAGGAACAGCATCCGCACGTGCGTGTTCTTCTCCTCCAGGTGTGCCAGGCTCAGGTGAAGAGAAGAGGAGATGGCGTCCTCAGTGGAGCGGTTCCGTCGGTAGGCAAACTGGAACGGGTCGAGTGTTGGGGGGAGACTGGAGACGATGTGTTCCTTTACCAGCCTTTCAAAGCACTTCATCATGATGGGAGTCAGTGCAACAGGCCGGTAGTCGTTGAAGCAGGTGACTTGAGGTTTCTTTGGCACCGGAATGATGGAGGCAGACTTGAAGCATGCTGGCACTATGGCTTGGTCCAGCGAGGTGTTAAAAATGTCTGTGAGGACACCAGCCAGCTGACCTGCACACTCCTTGAGCACCTGCCCAGGTATGTTGTCGGGGCCTGGGGCCTTCCGCGGGTTGACTCTCCTCAGAGTCTTCCACACGTCGGCGGTGTCAAGGCAGAGGACCTCCTCTTCCTGATGGGGAACAGCTTTCACTGCTGGAGTGCTGTTTAGTGCCTCAAACCTCCCAAAGAAGTTATTTAGTCCATTGAGGAAGTCAGCATCAACTTCACCCACCGGGGGGGAGGGGGTGTTGTATTCAGTGATCGCCCGGATGCCTTTCCACATGCTCCTGGTGTTGCTGGCATCATGGAAAAGCTCCTGGATTTTCTGACTGTGGTTCCGCTTTGCTAGCCTGATGGCACGGTTCAAGTTGGCTCTCGCTGTCCTCAGTGCCTCCTTGTCACCAGACTTGAAGGCTGAGTTCCGTGCTTTTAGCGCTTGACGGACCTCCGCAGTAATCCAGGGTCGTTGGTTGGCTCGGGTGATGATGGTCTTGGTGGTGCTGACGTCCTCAATGCATTTGTTGATGTAGGCTGACACAGTCATGGCGTACTCATCAATGTTGATCTTGTCCTCATAAGTTGCAGCAGCTTTGAACATGTTCCAGTCAGAGCACTCAAAACAGTCCTGGAGCGCCTCCATTGCTCCCTCAGTCCACACCCTCACCTGCCTCGCTGTTGGTTTTGCTCTGATCAGCAGGGGCCTGTATGCTGGGAATAGCATCACGGAACGGTGATCTGAAGAGCCCAGGTGGGGGCGGGGGGCTGCTCTGAATGCTCCTTTTATATTTGTGTAGACTAAGTCTAGAGTGTTCTCTCCCCGAGTTGCAAAATCCACGTGTTGGTAAAAATGAGGGAGAACAGTTTTCATATTTGCCTGGTTAAAATCCCCAGCAATGATGAAAACCCCCTCTGTGTGTGCAGATTGCAGCTCAGAGATAGTCCGATAGAGAACACCCATAGCATCTTTAGTATTAGCGCTGGGAGGGACGTAAACCGCTGCGATGATAACAACAGTAAACTCTCTAGGCAGATAAAAAGGTCTGCAGCTAACAGTCAGAAGCTCAATGTCCGGAGAGCAGAAACTTGTGACTAATCTAGCATTTTTACACCAGGTGTTATTAATGTAAACGCAGAGTCCTCCACCTCGGGTCTTACCGCAGAGTTCTGTTTGTCTGTCGGCGCGGAAAGTAGCTAGCCCCTCCAGGCTAACGGCGTTGTCCGGGATTGATGAGGTGAGCCATGTTTCGGTCAGAATGAGAGCGCAGCAGTCTCTAAACTCCCTCTTTGCAGAGAGCTCGAGTTGTAAGTGGTCCATTTTGTTGTCCAGTGAGCGAACGTTGGAACGTTGTGTACTTTGAATGTCTTGTTACTGAAAAGTCCTATATAAATAAACTTACCTTACCTTACCTCTGATAAAATCAAAACATCAAAGAACAGATATTTAGGTTTCAAAGAAGCTTCTGTAGTGTACTAGTTAATGCTTTTTTTTTAAATTGATATTAATGAAATCTACATTTTTTTGATACACTAGCTAAATTATTCAAGAAGAGACATACCTAGTTGTAACATCTTTCCACAACATGGTAGGTGCTTAAATTAAGTATACAACATAAGAGACTCACCGAAGGCTCATGTGGGGACAGTTTAGGCAGTTTATGTTCCAGTAGTGTATCCTCTGACTTGTTGTGACCTATGCTGATGACCTCTAAACCAGAGGAAATCTGTCTGGGGTCCATTTTAAGTGTTGGTGATGAATGAAAATGAAATTACTCCATCAGACCCCAGCAGTGCTGTCCCATTACACTGAGGCTGAAGGTGCAGTGTCACTCTGACAGCTAACTGACAGGCAGTCTTATGAAAAAAACAAGATGAGCCAACAGATGAAAAGAGCAACAGATGACGAAACATGCAATGGTGTAGAAGGAGAAATATTAGGGAAAGATTTTAAAAATGAAAGGGGAGATGTAGAGGGCAAGAAAGGAACCAAGAGAAAAAAGTGAAAGCAAGAGGAAAAAAAGTAGGCCTTTTTCAGAATGTCCCCAGGGTGTGGCTGTATCAAGTCAATCTTCAGGGCTAATTCGGGTCAGGGTTTGAATCCTATCTCCTTGAGAGGTAAGCAGAAGGCTGATAAAAATTGAAGTGGAATTGCAGTTGAATGCACAAGAGAATTGATGGCACAACAATGGGGTGAGGGTGAGGAGCCTGAGCACCCTGCCCCTCTCTTTGATGATCTCCTTATCCACTTCTCCAATATCTCTGACCTTGGGCAATATTACTTGCTGTAATATTGAAGGGAAATTTCTTTCTATGTTTAAGAGGGAACTTTTTTCACTTATGATAAAACAAAATCCCTATCATAAAGATGCTGGGAATCTTAAAAGAACCCAAAGCAAGAACAATTTTATTTACATTATCAGTAAAAAATATTTGAAATCATATCAGATTTTGACACTGAAGTTTCTGGATCCCTGGGAATTTGTACTTACACAATGAAATCATGTTCGCAAATGGCTTCCCACTTAGTATTATTTTGATCCCTCTATAATAGCCCCCTTTAACTCCTCTGAATGGATTGGTTGTTAGTTAGCAATATTAGATTCAGTCTGTTCATAACAGCCCTAATTCTATTTAGAAAATTCAATTCAATTCAATTTTATTTATATAGCGCCAATTCATGAAACATGTCATCTCAAGGCACTTTACATAGTTAAATTCAATCATATTATACAGATTGGGTCAGATTATACAGATTGGTCAAAAATGTCCTATATAAGGAAACCAGTTGATTTCATCAAAGTCCCGACAAGCAGCATTCACTCCTGGAGAAGCGTAGAGCCACAGGGAGAGTTGTCTGCATTGTACATGGCTTTGCTGCAATCCCTCATACTGAGCAAGCATGAAGCGACAGTGGAAAGAAAAAACACCCGTTAGCGGGAAGGAAAAACCTCTAGCAGAACCGGGCTCAGTATGAACGGTCATCTGCCTCGACCGACTGGGGGTTACAGAAGACAGAGCAGAGACACAACAAGACAGACAAAAAGCACAGAGGCACACATTGATCTAGTAATATGTTCTACATTAGATGGTAATAGTCGGTGATCTGTCCTCCCTGGATGATTTCACAGTCAACAGAACGTCAGACCAGGTGTACCTACTATGAAGAAAAAAGAGAGAGAACAAAAAGTTAAAAGCTGAAATGACAACAGTCATTTCAATGTAATGCAATGCAAATCTGGAGAACAGTAGACTGGAGAACAGTAGAAATCAGTAGAGTGAGAAAAATAGGCCCTGATGTCCTCCAGTAGCCTAAGCCTATAGCAGCATAACTATAGAGGTAGCTCAGGGTAACATGAGCCACTCTAACTATAAGCTTTGTCAAAAAGGAAAGTTTTAAGATTAGTCTTAAAAGTAGACAGGGTGTCTGCCTCACGGACCAAAACTGGGAGTTGGTTCCACAGGAGAGGAGCCTGATAGCTAAAGGATCTGCCTCCCATTCTACTTTTAGAGACTCTAGGAACCACCAGCAGACCTGCAGTCTGAGAGCGAAGTGCTCTGTTAGGAACATACGGGGTAATCAGAGCTCTGATTGTAATGTTCTGTTTTTTGGTTTAGTGTCTGTGTTGCTTCTCTTATGCTTTTGGGTTTATATCCTTTGTAGATTCTGTCTTGTTTTAGGGTTTTGTTTAGTCTGTGTATTATTTTAAGTAGTCCGGTCTTTGTTTGTGCTTTCTCGGTCTTAGGTTTTTGTTTATTTATCTTATGCTCCCTTTATCACCTCCACCTGCTTTTGTTAATTAGACCTGCCCTGCTCTCCTGTTCTGTTGCCTATTTAAGCCCGCTTTCGTTTTTGCTTAGTTGCTGGAGTATCTCGTCTCGTCCCTGTCCGTTACCTCATGGTAAGAGCTTTGCAGCCTCTGTTTATGTGATATGTCGGTTACCCTGAATTATCTGGCCTGTTTTTTGAGTCTGTCCCAGCCTTTTTGTCACCCTGGAGGATCCGTCATCTTTTTCAATAAAAACCCTTTTTTTTAGCATTAGCTCCGTGTTTGGCTTTACTTTGGATTCACCACATCAATTCATTACACTGATATATGATGGAGCTTGATTATTAAGGGCTTTATATGTTAGAAGAAGAATTTTAAATTCTATTCTTGATTTAACAGGAAGCCAGTGAAGGGAAGCTAAAATTGGAGAAATATGATCCCTCTTGTTGATTTTCATCAGAACTCTCGCTGCAGCATTTTGGATCAGCTGAAGACTTTGAACTGCATTTTGTGGACTTCCTGATAGTAAAGAATTACAATAGTCCAGCCTTGAAGTAACAAATGCATGGACTAGTTTTTCAGCATCACCCCTGGACAGAATGTTTCTAATTTTGGCGATATTCCTGAGGTGAAAAAAGGAAACTCTGGAAACCTGTTTAATATGGGATTTAAATGACATGTCTTGGTCTAAAATAACACCAAGATTTTTTACTTTACTACCAGAGGCCAAGTTAATGCCATCCAGATTCAGTGATTGATTAAGAAGTTTATTTTTTGAGGACTCTGGTCCAAAGATTATAACTCTGTCTTGTCAGAATTTAAGTGCAGGAAATTTAAAGTCATCCAGCTTTTGATGTTATCAAGACATGACTGCAGTCGAAGTAATTGATTGGATTCATCAGGATTTATGATTAAATATAGGTGAGTGTCATCAGCATAACAGTGGAAATTAATCCCATGCTGTCTGATAATTTTGCCAATCGGAAGCATATATGTAGTAAAGAGAATTGGTCCAAGGACTGAACCCTGTGGTACTCCACAAGTGACCCTAGAGCTTGAAGAAGATTTATTATTAACATGAGCAAACTGGAATCTGTCCGACAGATAAGATTTAAACCAGCCTAATGCTTTCCCCTTAATCCCTACAGTATGCTCAAGTCTTTGTAGGAGAATATTGTGATCAACTGTATCAAATGCAGCACTGAGATCTAACAGGACAAGTACAGACACAAGTCCATTATCTGAGGCCATGAGAATATCATTAGTGACCTTCACCAGAGCCGTTTCAGTGCTATGATGAGCTCTGAAGCCTGACTGAAACTCCTCAAGTAGGTCATTACTTTGTAAATGTTCACAAAGTTGATTAGCAACTACTTTCTCGAGAATTTTAGATAAGAAAAGAAGATTAGATATAGGTCTGTAATTTACTAACTCATCTTGATCAAGAGATGGTTTCTTAAGTAAAGGTTTAATAACAGCTACTTTAAAAGCCTGTGGTACATATCCATTTACTAAGGATAGATTAATCATGTCTAAAATAGGACCACTGATCAAAGGGAATACCTCCTTAAACAATTTGGTTGGGATTGGGTCTAACATACAGGTAGAAGGTTTAGATGAAGCTAATATTTTAGATAGCTCAGAAAGCTCTACTGCTTCTAGACAGTTCAGACACAGCGCAGTTTCTAAAGATTCCTCCAACGCTGCCTCACTTACTGAGGACGAGGTAATCATGTTTGGGAGGATGCCAATTATTTTATTTTTAATGGAATCAATTTTATTTATGAAGAATCCCATAAAATCATTACTGCTAAGAGCTAAGGGAATGGATGGATCAACGGAGCTATGACTGTACTAAAGAGAAATCTAGGATTATTTTTATTCTCTTCAATTAATGATGAAAAATATGCTGCTCTAACTCTGTGAAGGGTCTTGTTATACAACAATAGACTGTCCCTCCAGATTAGGTAGGATTCCTCTTGGTGTGTAGAGCGCAATTTTCTCTCCAATTTCCTAACATTGTGCTTCAAGGAACGCAGCTGTGAATTAAACCAGGGAGCCAGCTTCCTGTGAATAATCACCTTCTTTTTCAAGGGAGCTACATTGTCCAATGCAGAACGCAATGATGAAGTCATACCGTTAACAAAGACATCTATTTGTGAATGGGAAGAAACAACATTGCTGCGATCTGCAGGGTATTTCTGCAATACTGACGATATTAAAAGCGGGACAGACTCTTTAAAGTTTGATGCAGCATTGTCCGATAGAAATCTACTATAATGGAACCCTCTTTTGGGGGTGGAGAACTCAGTTAATTAAACTCAAATGTTATTAAAAATTATCAGATAGGACAGGGTTGTGAGGAAATACTGTTAATACCTCACAATCAATGCCATATGTCAGCACAAGGTCTAAAGTATGGAGCCAAGAGTACATCGGTTTATGCACATTTTGAGCAAAACCAATTGAATCTAGGATAGTTTTAAAGGCTACACTAAGGTTATCACATTCTGTGTCAACATGAATGTTAAAATCCCCCACTATAATAACCTTGTCAGTGTTTATCACCAAATCAGATAAGAAGTCTGACAGCTGATCCAAAAACTGAGTGTAAGGGCCTGGTGGACGATACAAAACAACAAACAGAAGAGGTTTTATTGCTTTGCAGTTTGGATGAGGGAAACTGAGGGTTAAATGCTCAAAAGAACTGTAGTTATTTATACAGTAATAATGCAGTTATTAACATTTTATTAAAACTTCTAAATTAAAAACTAAAATAAAACTAAGATGGACAAGGTAATGTGAATGGAATAACACTATATACTGTGCACAGACTATACAATTTCACAAGAGGCCCTGATTATTTTGATGCTATTTTGTTCAACGTGCATATTTTTATGTGAAGTTGTTTGACTGGGCTTTTTGCTTCTTTCAATTGTTTGAATATTATATTGAGGGACTCCTGATTAGCTGATTCATTAAATCAGATAATGAGACGGATTGAAGCATCGTACATCTGAGTACCTTGGAAGGTTCTACCTTTGTGTAGGTTTTGTTTTAAGTTTTGTGGTGGTATTACCAAATATATCGCCCCCTGCTAAGAATCAAATCAATCGCCAGTCCAGTTCATAGTCTGTTACATGTTTGCAAACATGCTACTGGTTTTACAGGTTCTTGGTCTGATTGAGAATTATTTACACTGTCTCTCAATTGCTAATGTCTAGTTGCAAAACTTTGGCTTCTCATGGAGTGTTTATTGTACAGTTATTTAACTTGAAGATTCTAATTTTTGCTAATGACTATTTCCGGGAATGTCTGTCTAATACATTAACAGAATTGCACAGTATTTATTTATTTTTTACAACATCCTGTAAATTGACTGCTACCTGCCTTTTTGACTTGAGCATCAACTAACTTGAACATTTCATTTTTAGGTAATGACTATTTACACACCTTTCAGAGAATGATTGTCTGATAAGTTCATGCACTTGCACAGTAATCTACATTGTTCTGGAAAAACAGCTGGCATCTGACTTTTTTACTCAAACATTTACAGATGCTAAGGACTATTTGCACGCTTTTAGCTTCTCAGTAAGTGTTGGTCCTTTCAACTCTGTGTGAATTCTGAGACAGTGTCTCACCAAAATTTCATTAGGGTGACATAATGACAATAAAGATTCTTGATATGACACCTTTATATTGCAGGTAAGATAGTTTATACTGATAGTAACTTTACAGAACATCGCTTCCAAAAAAATCTAAACAAACCCTTTAAGATTCATGTGCACGATTATTTTAACTCACTGTGCTCTTTTAGTGACCCAAGCTTTGTTTCAGTGTGTTGATTACTGTCACCCCCTGTTGTGCACATTAACTAATAACTTTCCTCAAGAGTACTTTTACTTCATATCCTATTTGACTTGAAAGTAGAAGGTAGAAAATCATCCAATGTTCTGAGCCAAACAAGCTGGCCCCTACCACCTTCCACAGAAAGCTGGTTCAAACAGCTGTTGTGCGGAGATTATCCATCAGTGAAACTGGGGGACATATGGTGAGAGCTCCAGGTCAAGGGACCAAGTCACGTTTACTGAGAGGTAACACAACAAGGCGAAGCCTAATGCTTTCACAATCTTTTGATGAGGCTATTTCCTGGGGTCAGAACCTGATGGCCCAAATGTTTTCCTTTATATCTCTACTAATTTTCTCTGCTTGAATTAAGGTAATATAATACATGGCTTAAACCAGAGAGACGTTAAAAGACTTGATAGATTAATACTTTTAATCCCTTTAAGAAATGGTATTTTTAATGTTAGGTTCCCTTTTTAGCCATTTTCTTTAGGTAGTTGCTGGTATCCTGAAAATTTATGATTGATGTTATTACTAAAATTAGCTCTTGAACTCATTAGGACTAGCTCCAATAATAATTCAGTTCTGCGACAGACCAGGGTGTACCCCACCTCTCGCCCACTGAACGCTGGAGATAGGCACCAGCACCCCTCGCGACCCCATGAGGGATGAGCGAGTCAGAAAATGGATGGATGTAATAATTCAGTTTCAGTTAAAGCATAAATGTTATGATTCTTAAACAAGTAAAATATTTTATAAATATATACTTCTTATAATTTCTACTTTAGGATGTGTAATAAAATAACATATAGGTCAGTGAGCAAGAAAAACAGGCAACCCTTTATATTGATTTTGGATAGATTTGAGACTGAGAAATCATATTTCATGACCATGATAAACTGTAATATACAATAATATTAATATACTTGTTGATCTCAGTTCAACAGTTGTCTGAACTGATATTTAAAACTTATTTTTTTTTTACCATTCACAGTTCTCCAACATAGATCAAGCTAATTAAGGTTACTTGTCACCTTCCTTCCCAAAAATAACTTATTTATGAAACTGTTTTATTATGTAATCCCAATACATCTGTGGTGTTGACTGATTTCCTCTGTTGGAAAACAGATGGAAATGTGTGTGAAATTATCAGTCTCATGTTTTTCTTGTTGAGAGGGGCAGATTAAGAGATTTGCCATTCAGTGTTTAAGACAACTGTCAAAACAGCAGGCAGGAAAAGCCAGGTCTTTTCTTCAGAACAGCTTTAACCAAGAATACATAAACACAGATCTGAGATGTGTGAGTAGCCATATTTATAAGAGATGGATGTATTTTAGTTTGTGTGAAAGTCAACACAGTTGTTTCAGGCCATTCGGTGTCACTCAATGCTAAAGGGTGGTTTAGGTTTTGTGATTTGTCCCCAGTTTGTTAAGATAAACAGAGTGTGTTTGGCATGTTTTTTTAGTGGAAAGTTTAGAGTGAGGTACAGCTGCAGCCTGGAGTCTAATGATTTATCACAAACACAAATGCCGTTATATGAACTTTGAACTATTTAGTTGCCAATGTCAAAGCTGTGAGTGGCAGCATCCTCTTTGTTCTGGACATCGTCCTCAAACTTTTTTACCCACAGCAACACTGTAGTGACCGACCCACCCGCTTACCATTAACCCCTTCGACACCACAACAAAATGCTCCACAAATAATTTTGATTCGTTTTCTGCAGTCCAGGTAAGAACTTATTGATACAATCCACCAAAGGATTGATCAGCAAAGCTTATGAATGACAAAAACCTTCCACCTCCTTCCTCTTTCCTCCATCACCCTCCCAATCTAAAACCCCCTCTGAAGCAGGCCAAGGAGATTGAGAGCCAGGAAACTATTGATTCACCCCCACACCTTTACCTTCTTAAAGAAGCTCAGGCTACAAAGGACACAGCAGCTGCTTTGTGTGCTAAAAAGTGGCTGAAAGGTTTCAGGAATGTTAGGGGAAGGGATTGAATGTGCTATTCCATCCAATACTACTTCCAGCAGATGGGCATAACAGACAACCAAAAAAAAAGAGCCTTGTTTGACTGGTTACCCAGCTGCCTGGTTATTTGACTGGCAAAGGTGTTGGCCAGCTATCTTTGTATGTGAAAAAGATCGGTAGGATGTTGAGGAAATAAAATTACCTTTGTATTTTTCAGAACAGGGTGTTGGAGGAGTATTGGATGTGGTGATTTTATTGAGGTACGTCCAGACAGAAGAGTGTGAAGCCAAACTTGGTATGTCTGGCTCTAAGTGGATGTGCTAAATAAGGACTCCTGATAATCTGACAGACAGACAGAACAAATAAGTATAGACATGAGAGGCAAGCTAGACAGACTAAACGGATTTTACACAGTGGCTTGCAATAGTATGTCCCTTGAACCTTTCCACATATTGTCACATTAAAACCAGAAACATAAATTCATTTTATTTGAATTTTATGTGAAACACCAACAAATAGTGGTTTATGAAGTAGAAAGAAAATTATACATGATTTAATTTACACACACACACACACACACACACATATATATATATATATATATATATATATATATATATATATATATATATATATATATATATATATATACTGAAAAGGGCATTGTGCAAAAGCATTCAGCCCCCTTGAGTCAATATTTTGTGAAACCACTGTTTGCTGTAATTACAGCTGTTAAGTCTTTCGGGGTATGTCTCTACCAGCTTTGCACATCTAGTGACTGAAATTGTGGCCCATTTCTTTCAAAACAGCTAAAGCTCAGTCAGATTAGATGGAGAGCAGTTGTGAATATCAGTTTTCAGATTTTGCCACAGATTGTCAATACTTGACATTGACTGGTCCATTCTAAAACATGAATTTTTTTTAAACTATTCCATTGTAGCCCTGACTTTATATTTAGGGTCATTGTCTTGCTCTAAGGTGAACCTCCTCCCAAGTCTCAAGTCTTTGGCAGACTCCAACAGATTTTCTTCAAAGATTGCTCTGTATTTGGCTCCATCCATCTTCCCATCAACTCTGACCATCTTCCCTGTCCCTGCTAAAGAGAAACACTCCACAGAGCACGATGCTGACACCACAATATTTAAAGGTATACTATGCAACTGGGATTGATTTTCCAGCGAGGCGCCCCCCAGAGGGCGAAAGTAAAAGTGCACTGTCGTAAATATGCTCAGCTGTTCTCCTGGTTTATCCGTCAAGCCAGGCGCGGTTGTTTTGAGCTTAGCAGACAGGCGAACGCAACGAATACAAAAGTCGAAAAAACGGCAGTACAAACAATGACTAACACAGTGAAAGTATGAACATGCACACAGAGAGAGAGAAACCATTCCAATGCAGTGTTTCCCCTAGGAATTTGCCTACCGGACGACCGGCGGAGCGGGGGGGTGGGGGGGTGGGGTGTAGAGACAAGCTTTGCGCGACCGGCGGAGCGGGCGGGCGGGCGGGGGAAAGAAACAAGCTTTGCGCGACCGGCGGAGCGAGCGACCGGCGGAGCGAGCGAGCGACCGGCGGGCGGGGGAAAGAGACAAGCTTTGCGCGACCGGCGGAGCGAGCGACCGGTGGAGCGAGCGACCGGCGGGCGGGGGAAAGAGACAAGCTTTGCGCGACCGGCGGAGCGAGCGACCGGCGGAGCGAGCGACCGGCGGGCGGGGGAAAGAGACAAGCTTTGCGCGACCGGCGGAGCGAGCGACCGGCGGAGCGAGCGACCGGCGGGCGGGGGAAAGAGACAAGCTTTGCGCGACCGGCGGAGCGAGCGACCGGCGGAGCGAGCGACCGGCGGGCGGGGGAAAGAGACAAGCTTTGCGCAACCGGCGGAGCGAGCGACCGGCGGAGCGGGGGAGACAAGCTTTGCGCGCATATCGAGTTAGTTTTTTTTTTTGGAATGTTGGGAGGCGGTAGCGTGAGGGAAACCCTACAATGTTACTTACAATCGCATCAGCAGAAACGCGAGGTCCGCGTCAGCCTTGCAGCCTTCTTTTTCTTTTAGCTCTCGCCATTCGGAAAAAGCTTGCCCGATGTTCACCCGTGTACGACTCCTTTCTCTTTCCAGAGCCCTTTTCCTCTTTCTTGCCTGCTCCGACATGGGGTTTCGCTGTTTTATCGCTGGTTCCACCATGATAACTGCACAGATATCGCCACTGCGCTAGCAACAAACATGTTCTCGCCGTAAAGCAAGACCGACTTTCGCTATCTTGCACGAGATTCTGAGCCTGTGGGCGCGGGCCGAGGGCTCCTGCAGTTGCAAGTGCGGTATTTCCCCCACAGACCACCAGGGCGGCCAAGAAAACCTTTGTTCAACCTGAAATGACTCATTTAATCATCCAAAACGGTATGGAACACATTAATTAACTGAAAAATGTTGCATAGTGTGCCTTTAACAGTGGGGATGGTATTTTCAGAGTGATGTGTAGAGTTCTTTCCCAACATTTTGGCTAGAAAGTTCAATTTTGGTCTCGTTTGACCAAAGCACCTTCTTCCACATGTTTAAGTGCTGTACATTAAGGCAAGAATGGGTTAAGAAAATAAGTTAAAAACATACAAATCATACACACACAACATCAAAAGCCAAAAACCAAGTTCATAGCAAGAGTATTTTAAAGTGCTATACACAACAAGATCACAGTGTATTAAAAGCCAAGACATAAAAGAAGTTTAAAACCATCAAAAGAGAAGGCCTGTCTGATACTCAAGGGTAAGTTATTCCATAACTTGGAAGCAGCAACACCAAATGCTTTGTCACCTTTGAGTTTCAGCCTAGTTTGAGGGACTGTCAGCAGCAGCTGATCTAAGGGGTTGGGGTGGGCAGTAAGGCTGAAGCAGCTCAGATAAATATGGTAGAGCAAGGCTGTTCAAACATTTACAGGGACCATGACAACAAATTCCATTTTTCTGAGGTTTTGGGGGTATAACATGATCTGTTGTGCACTGATTGTGATGTTATGAGCGTGGAAGCTCTAGAACTCCAATACCCAGGATGCAAAGAAAATAATGTTGATATGACTCTAAGTTGGTGTTTTGATGGTTAGAGGCACTTATTTCTTATAAGGGGAAGGATGTGAAGTTATGACTTAGACTTAGACTTAGACAACTTTGTCATTTTGTATGCACAGGGTGCGTACAGAACGAAATTTCGTTGCATACAGCTTGTAGATTACAGTAAGTTAAATTACAGTATAAGGTGCAGCAGTGATTTAAAAGTAAACAATTGAAATGTAAACAATGCAGGAGAAAAATCACAGTGTACAGGTGAGTATTTTTAAAACCATTTGTATGTGCAGAATTAATTGTGCAAAGGGCATTTGTGCAAGAATGCATTTAGAAACTAAGAGTAATGCTAGATAGAGATGCAGTGATGCAAATGTGCAAATATGGGAATGTTGTGCAGAGTTTATAGTTCAGCAGTTCAACAGTCTGATGGCAACAGGGAAAAAGCTTTTGCAGAACCTGGTGGACCTGCAGCGGATGCTGCGGAACCTCTTCCCAGAAGGCAGCAGGGAGAACAGTCCATGGTGGGGGTGTGAGGGGTCCCTGATGATGTTACGGGCTTGGGACACACAGCGCTGAGATGAAATGTCTTTTATGGAGGGAAGAGGAGCCCCTATGATCCCTTCTGCTGTCCTCACCACTCTCCTTACGTTCTTCCAGTCGGAAGCACTGCAACCTCCACACCACACAGAGACAGCTGGTCAGAATGCTCTCTATGGTGCTTTTGTAGAAAGTCGTGAGGATGGGCAGGGGCAGGTGGGCTCTCCTCATCCTCCGCAGGAAGTACAAGCGCTTCTGTGCCCTCTTCACCAGTGACGTGGTGTTCACAGACCAGGTGAGGTTGTCCGTGATGTGCACCCCCAGGAATTTGGTGCTGCTGACCACCTCCACAGCTGAGCTGTTGATGAGCAGTGGAGCGTGGTGCGGCCGGTTCTTCCTGAAGTCGACGATGATCTCCTTCGTCTTCTCCACGTTCAGGATCAGGCTGTTGTCTCTGCACCAGCCCACCAGCTGGTCAACCTCCTCTCTGTAGTCGTGATCGTTGTCGTCTTTGATCAGGCCCACCACCGTTGTGTCGTCAGCAAACTTCACGATGTGATTGGTGGTGAACCTGGAGACGGCGTCATGAGTCATCAGGGTGAACAGCAGGGGGCTCAGAACGCAGCCCTGAGGGGAGCCCGTGCTGAGGGTGATAACTTCAGAGGTGTTCTGTCCAACCCGGACCGACTGAGGTCTGTTGGTGAGGAAGTCTAGCAGCCAGTTGCGAAGAGGTGTGCTGAAGCCCAGATGTTCTAGTTTTCCTACCAGGTGCTGTGGGATGATGGTGTTAAACACTGCACTGAAGTCCAGGAACAGCATCCGCACGTGCGTGTTCTTCTCCTCCAGGTGTGTCAGGCTCAGGTGAAGAGCGGAGGAGATGGCGTCCTCAGTGGAGCGGTTCCGTCGGTAGGCAAACTGGAACGGGTCGAGTGTTGGGGGAAGACTGGAGACGATGTGTTCCTTTACCAGCCTTAAAAAGCACTTCATCATGATGTGAGTCAGTGCAACAGGCCGGTAGTCATTAAAACAGGTGACTTGAGGTTTCTTTGGCACCGGGATGATGGAGGCAGACTTGAAGCATGCTGGCACTGTGGCTTGGTCCAGCGAGGTGTTAAAAATGTCTTTGAGGACACCAGCCAGCTGGCCTGCACACTCCTTGAGCACCCGCCCAGGTATGTTGTCAGGACCTGGGGCCTTCCGCGGGTTGACTCTCCTCAGTGTCTTCCACACGTCTGCGGTGTCAAGGCAGAGGACCTCCTCTTCCTGATGGGGAACAGCTTTCACTGCTGGAGTGCTGTTTAGTGCCTCAAACCTCCCAAAGAAGTTATTTAGTCCATTGAGGAAGTCAGCATCAACTTCACCCACCGGGGGGGAGGGCGTGTTGTATTCAGTGATCGCCCGTATGCCTTTCCACATGATCCTGCTGTTGCTGGCGTCATGGAAAAGCTCCTGGATTTTTCGACTTTGGTTCCGCTTCGCTAGCCTGATGGCACGGTTCAAGTTGGCTCTCGCTGTCCTCAGTGCCTCCTTGTCACCAGACTTGAAGGCTGAGTTCCGTGCTTTTAGCACTTGATGGACCTCCTCAGTAATCCAGGGTCGTTGGTTTGCTCGGGTGATGATGGTCTTTGTGGTGCTGACGTCCTCAATGCATTTGTTGATGTAGGCTGACACAGTCATGGCGTACTCATCAATGTCGATCTTGTCCTCATAAGTTGCTGCAGCTTTGAACATGTCCCAGTCAGAGCACTCAAAACAGTCCTGGAGCGCCTCCATTGCTCCCTCAGTCCACACCCTCACCTGCCTAACTGCAGGTTTAGCTCTGATCAGCAGGGGCCTGTATGCAGGGATTAGCATCACGGAAAGGTGGTCTGAAGAGCCGAGGTGGGGGCGGGGGGCTGCCTTGAATGCGCCTTTAATATTTGTGTAAACCAAGTCTAGAGTGTTCTCTCCCCGAGTTGCAAAATCCATGTGTTGGTAGAAATGAGGGAGAACAGTTTTCATATTTGCCTGGTTAAAATCTCCAGCAATGATGAAATTGAGTGTGCAGATTGCAGCTCAGAGATAGTCCGATAGAGAACGCTCATGGCCTCTTTTGTATTAGCACTTGGAGGAACATAGACCGCTGTGATGATAACAACAGTAAACTCTCTAGGCAAGGAAGCCCTATGAGCATGGAAGCTCTAGAACTCCAATATCCAGCATGCAACAGTGTTCGGGTGCATATCCGGTAGCGCTGAAAGAAGGCTGTTGTGGAATGTAGCAATGTACTTTGGAGTTATGCCGGTGCTATGAAGTATACATACAAAACACGCCTGGCACTGGTATCTGTTTCTTACAGAAAGAAGGACAACACACCGATGAGGCAAATGTCAAAACTGAAAACCAAAGGACCTGCTCAGGCACGGTCAGGTTTGTCTCGTTGCTCAAAAACTGTCAGATCAAAAAATGGGAGAGAGATAGGTTATCTCCCCTTTCGTGAAATCACAAAGTCATGCCCACATTCCAAAGTGACAGGTGTCCTGCCCACTTTCAGCCCCAACACCCCAGCTCCTTGCCACTTCTGGTATGACATCACCAGGTGACCTATGATTTATGACCGATCACCAAGTGTCCTAAGACCTAAGATTTATGACTTGTGACCCATTACCTATGATTTATGACTTGTGACCTATGACATGGTATTTATGGCATGCAATCTATGACCTAAGATTTATGACATGTAACCTAATACCTGTGACCAATGACCGTTTTAATGATGACCAGATGCTAGCGGCCATTTTGAGATATTGGCTTCCTTATGTTTAGCATAATACTGTCATAGTTTGGGTTTTGTTTAGTTCGGACTTTTCTTCATTTAGCCTGTCACTCCTCTATCACCAGTCATCAACCGGTCAGTTCAGTTCACCTCTCAGTCACCAGCCATTAACCAATTAGTTCAGTTCACCTCTCAGTCACAGGCCACTAACCAATCAGTTCAGTCCACTTCTAGTCACCACCCTGCCTTAGATCAGTTCCACCTGTTACCAGTAATTAGTTTTCACTCCTGTCACCTGTTCACTTCCTTACTTATATCCACCTCAACCTACTCTTCTCTGCCAGATTATTTCGAGCCTCCGGTGAGTCTAATTCAGTGTTTTTCCATCTGCTGCCCTACCTGTGATTCTCACGCGGTTTTGTGTCCTGATTCTCTGAGCCTGTCTGATCCCTGTCGGACCCGATTGCCTGCCTGTTTCTGCAACCTGAACCTTGCCTTCGGATTCTGATTCAGATTATTATTGGACCTTGGATCATCTGGCTCTGACTCTGGACTGGCTCTCGGACTACGGACTCTGGTTATCCTCTTTATCATCCTGTCTGCCTCTGCTGTCCCGGTTCTTACCCACTGTTCTGCCTTCTAATAAACTCTTTTAATACTTTACCCGTTTGTTTGGCTGAATTCTGGGTCCTCTGATTCTGGTCATGACAAATACAGGCTTTACCCATTTTACGACCACTATGCCATCTCCTAATTTTGTGGATTTACACATGCATTTAGGATCTTACTTTTTAGTCATTATGTTCTCTATAATTCAATTTTGCTTTATATAGAAATAATGCAACTATTGTCATACCTATACATATAAATTAATCAGATTTCCTTAAAGGTGTTATTGATGTTCCCACACCATTTATTTTAGCAGTTTCCACATACAGAAATTCAGGCAAATGTTACTCGCCCAATTTTCTGTCCCTTGTTTTAGCTCCTCCAGGTTTCGACCTCTCGGTAATGTTTGGCGTTCAACAGCGACCATACTGGCAGTTTTGATCCTGCCACTCCTAAACTGTTTCAGACACAAAAGTATTGTACTACAACTCTGTATTTGAGGCCATGCCCTCAGCAAAGCACAAGCAGGGTAAAGATGATATTCATGTTGTATTCTTCCGTTTGCAGATAATTTACTAAGTAGAAAAATATTTAGGCCACATTTACCGATAAGTCTCTATTGCTTTAGAAGGAAATTAAGATTACCCTGTTTATTACATATCTCTGACCATATATTTTGAAAGGTTATTTTCTCTAAAGAGACCAGAAGCTAATCTTGCCATTCTAGTCAACTCTTTCAGGGAAAATCCTGATTTAAAGAAAGAACGTTGGCTACCATTGTATACATAACAAAGGAGCATTGAGTTCTCATGCCTTACCTTCTACACTTATTTCAGTCTTATTTCAATTATATATTGTTAGAGTTCCAGTATCATTTAAGCGTATATCCTTCAAGAGTTGAAAAAGAGTTTTTTCTAGTTGTAATGCTACATTTCCTATTTAGGAAAGTAAAATTTTCCATAGAATAGCCACAGATTATCAAATGGTAAAATGCTTTTTAAAATAAATCTAAGCCGAACCTTATTTAAAGAAGGTGATGCTGCCTTAAAAAAACAGCTAATTAGTTTACCTTCTTTCTCAGAAAATAATATTCAAACTTTACGTTATACACGTACTAGCTTTTGTGAGATCTGTTGGTCTCAGTGTAATTCTAGGAGATTTAGAGTGTCCGTCGCCTCACTAAATAACCCCTTCTATGACATTCATAAATGTATTGACAGGCACAGCATACACATCCCATATTTCTCAGAATGGTGGCAATTATTTAGTATAATTTCCGATTCTTTCAAGATTAAATAAAAAAAATGTATAGTTGTTTTATTTTTGTCTTAAAAATTTATATATGTAGTATATATAGTGTATAAGAAAATGTGATTGCTCAAAAAAAGATTTTACATACAAAGCAGATAAAGAGTTTGTTTCTAATAGAGATTCAAACTATTTTTTTGTGTACCTGAATTTAAATAAATAAATTTGATACAACAAATTGTGTCGCGGATTTCCATGATGGGGTTCCACCGGGGTTATAACTGAAGCAAAGACTCTGAAGCATCGATGCTGTAAAAAAGGAAAAATAAAATCTAATATTGCAATGACTGATGCTGGTGAACCTGATATTCAGCTGGACACAGAGTTACGTTTCTTCAAAAGGTTTATTTGTGAGGGATGAATATTGGCAGGTGAGGCAGACAAACAGAACCAGACTTGAGCAGATGAGTTATGGCTGATAATGCAGGCAAGCAAGGATGAGCAGGAGACCAGAGGATCCACGTAGAGAAAGATCAGAACAGGCGATGTGGACCGGGGAACCACCAGAACAGGCAGAGGAAGCAGCTGGAACTCATGGGGAAACAGGTAGACGTCTGCAACATGCAGACACAGGCAACATCTATCTGAAGAGTCCAGCTGGCTGAGCAAACAGGATCTGGTAGAGGCAGGGCACATCACACTGGACGAGATGACAAGAGAAGAGACGTTCTGGCTGGGAAGAGTTGGCTGAAGCAGGTATAAGTAGACCGGTGAACAGGTAACCAGAGTAGAATTACTGGCAGCAGGTGGAGTTGATGTGGGCTAATTTACTGGTGGCTGAGCTGATTGGATAGTGACTGAGAGGTGCTGGCTGATCCAAAAAAAGTCCAAAATAAACAAACAAAAGCCGAACTCCTGACAAATATCAACCCACCGAGTGGTTTGCAAAGTAAAATTATACCGTATATGATAAAGCAGGAATCTTTTTTGAAAAGATTTAATGTTTCAACAGGTATAAACTTTGTTAACTTTTAAAATAGTTTATCAGATAAGGAAATTGTTTTGCAATTGAAAACTTTACAAGAAGAAACTATATGAAGGTAATTTTGTTCCAATTCAATTTGTGCATTGTAAGTGTGAATTTGAAGTTGTAGAGGGAGTTAAATTAAAAAAAAAAAATTACAAGTACAAATTTTTTTTACACCTGTTCAAATTTTAAGTACAAGTACACAAATTGTGTTCTGTGAGTTGCACATCAAAAACCTCTTACATTCTCAGTTTTGCTCCAAATGGTCCAGAACTATTGTTGCTAAACTATTTGTGCATTGTAATTTTGGTGTTTTGTAATTGTAGATTTTTTAAAATCTGTCACAAGTACAAAATAAAGTTACACCTCTTCAAATTCTTGATTACAAGTACACAAATTGTGTTCTGTGAGTTGCACATCATAAGTGTCTGTCATTCAGTTCTGCTACAGTTGATCTAAAACAAATGGTGCAAAACAAATTAAAACACGTGTATTAAAATCTTCAAAAAAAATTTTTTATATGTTTTTCCCTTAACACAAATACAAATCAACAAGTACAACTGCACGAATCTGCTCCTGTGAGTCACAAATTCATCTTTACAAGTTACGCCTTCATTTTCACTTTTGACACAACCGCCCCAACAGTAAAAATGATCTGTGACTTGTGGGTAGTACCCTTGATCAGACAGCAGGGGGAGCTGCCTGCTCGGTCAGTCTGTACCAACCGGAAATACACACTGCCTTGTTGCCTTTTAAGTACTCTGCACGCATATGCCTTTGAAGGACGCAGCTGTC
The DNA here is from genome assembly GCA_037039145.1 of Fundulus diaphanus. Classification (NCBI taxonomy): domain Eukaryota; kingdom Metazoa; phylum Chordata; class Actinopteri; order Cyprinodontiformes; family Fundulidae; genus Fundulus; species Fundulus diaphanus. The sequence goes on along the minus strand of CM073124.1, from coordinate 56,122,251 downwards.
ACTGTCATAAACAAAGCCATGTTTTTCTTTCCTGTCACTACAATTTTGAAACGAAAAACCAGAAAATTTTAATGAAAAAAACGGCCCGTTTTTGGATTTCGCCAATTCCATTTTCCATTTTCTCCTTCGGCCGGTTTCACGGCTGGCCCGGAAGTGCAGGAAAATATTTCAAAATAAAAGCATCGATGTAACATAATGGAAGCCTGAAGAAAAAAATAATAATGAAGCTTAGAGATGTCTTGAATAAAAAAAGGACGGTTTTACGTTGCAACATGATAGTTTATTGTAGAGACATGAGCTTTATTACATTATTGTGTGTTTTATTAGTGGAACTCTCATCAAGCAAACCCCCTCAAGCAAAACCCACCTTCACTATTGGATTACTGTCTATATGTGTCTTGATTTTAGTGAACAGTACATATTTTTGAAGCTAACAGAGAAATTAAGATTTTTTTTCATTGATTTATTTGATTTATCTTCACTCACAAATAAATACAAATACTGCCACGGGGACCCAGCAAACACGTCCAGGTGGGGCCCATAAGGGTCTCACTTGGGCTAGAAGGGCTTCAGCTGGGCATGGGCTCAGGGTGGGCTCTGTTGCTGGGACCCATGTGGGAAGCCCATCTACTGCCCACATGACTCATGTGGGCAGTAGATGGGCTAGACCAAGCATGGGCAATAGGTGGGCTCCAGTTGGGCACGGTTTACAAATTCAAAATTCGACATGTTATATAACAACAGACACTGAAAGGTCTCCTTTTTTATGCTATTTTATTTATTCATATATATTATTTATTAGTGTGCGATTAAAAGTCTTTAATCGCACACTAATCCAGCCTATTTCGATGATACATTTATAAATTATTTAAATCATTTAAATTTAAATCACTTCACAACCCCCCTTTCAGTGAAGCGGCTGAAAATTTAGATCTCAAAATTTTACTGAGATGACAGATCAATATGTTTCATAATAAACCGGCCCTGATCAGTATTTCATATTCTTAAAGTTTTTAATGTCTCTTCCTTTATTGTTTTCACACAGGTGAATTCCACTTTCATATTGATACACTGGAATTAATGTCAAACCAAAAAGTATGTGCGTTGCTTTTTTATTATTTTATGCGTAATGATTTTGTACACTTTTCATTTAGTTAATTCTGTTCTAACATCACCACGCTGTGGATTAAGTAGCTTTTAAGAGCTTTTTAAAAAAACATGTTTTGCTAAGATGTCTTGCAAACGAAGCATGCTAAGAATTTAGTATTTCATTAATTGTGGCCTTTATTAACAAACTTTAGAAGGGGAAAAATAAATTACCGCAATTCTCAATTCAGTCACTAGGGGGCAGTGAACACGAGACAGGGGAACGTTTATAATGTTCACATTTGAATAATTTCACAACTAAATTAGTATCTTGAAAATCACCCAAGCTAACTAAACAAATACGAAAATTGTTTGAAACAGAACTAAACCTTGGATCATCCAGGATCATCCAGTAGTCTCGCTAAGAAAACAGTTTAATTTCTGCCGGAAGTGGATTTCGACACCACGCTTAGCCGGAAGTTAACAGACGCCATCTTGTTATCCTAGGAGAGGAGACGGTTATCTTTCGGACGACATACAGGTAAGAATATACCTCTACATCTAATAAATACTGTTTTTCGAAAAGTAACTATAAAGAGTGCAGGAGCTAGGTTTAAAGTGTCTGCTGCAGACATAGTTTAGAGAATGCTACGGGTTTGAGAGTAATAACAGCAGCAACAAAAAAAGCCACAGTTTTAGGTGACCACGACCGCAGCTGCTACCGCCGTCGGCTCGGAGCTTCGGTTCTGTGGCACATTCTACCGTCTTAAGGGAATCAGAGCTGGACTTACACTATTAGACCTTAGCTACTTGGGCTGTTTAGTGTATTTATTTTTTTTATTGTTTTTTTGGCAGTCGGTATTTGACGGAAAGTTAAAAGGGCCGTGAGTAGACCCCAACGCCGACTGTTTTTAACGCGCGTTAATGGCGCTGATGTTTTTTTTTCCCTCGCCGCGCTGGACTTTTTTTTTCTTTCCCCTCAATGCGGTAGTTCCAGTGACCCACGCTCACTGTTTCCAAGCCTGATTATTTCTAACGACTTTAATTTTTTTTTTTATTTGCGGGTTGCTGTTCTTTGGGTTTGTTTCTAAAAGTGAAGTCGCTTTTTGACTCTTAAATAAATGATAATGCAGTGCATATATCCAGCTGAAATCCCCCCGCCTTATAATGCACACATTAGCCTATAGTCACCTCTGTGATGCGATAAACTCAAAACAAATCTAGCTTCATTTTACATGGATTTAGATCTGTGATTAACCACAGAAATAAATTTTCTAACCAAATCATTTGCAGTTGTTGGTTGGAGTTTGTTATCTCTTGTGTTTGTTATCATAGCTGAAAGCTAAAACATTTATTTTTTTTTTTTTTAAATAATGGAGAATTCAAAAAGGAGGAAAATATTGGCAAAAGTGGAGGAACATTTGCTTATGCTCAAAAAGGAGTTGACTGATTTGTTGGCAGTTAATTCTGAGAACATAGATTCCATGGACACTTTCTACTATGCTTGCGATGAGAATTTATCAAGTAATCATGAAGAAGAACATTCCATCATTTGATCATATCAATGAAAATTGGGATTCATATGATATGCCAGATAGTGACAGTATAGATCTTACAATGATGGACAGACGCTGATCTCCTCTTCTCGTGGCAATAACTGTTTTTCTGTTGGGGGAAATGTTATTGTGCAAAACATATTGTCACATTCCGACACCGTTAAAGTACTGTGTAATTCCTTTGAAAACGCCCAACCGTTTTTAACCTATCCAATGGACTCCTCACTTATTGGAATTCTTTTTGTCTTCAATTTATCTGAACACTTGCAGCTACTACCTCTGGAGGACTTAAAAACAAAAATGGTTCTGTTACCACAGAAGACTGGATATGTGGCATTGCCACTCCTGCACTAGTGCTTTTTTTTTTTTTTTTTTTTTTTTTTTGTTGTTATGCATGTATGAATTTCTATTGATGTGTATTTTTTTTCTTTAAGCATGTTGCCTTTTGCATTTGTTGATTTTGAAAATGGTGGAGGATTGGCAGTGATTCCGACCAAATGGTTTATCGGGCCTGAGGAGGATGAATGCTACTGGCCACCAGCAAAAGTTAAAATTGCAAAGGCGGTCATAGAGCAACAGGACCCACACTCTGACTGGATAACCTACAAGTTGACTGTCAAGAGAAAAGCAGGTAGTGTAACCATCTTTCTTAATTAATGTATGATATGATGCGACATGATGAGCTCACCATTGATTTGGTTAGAATTTGTTCTCTGAAATGAAAGTAATTGTAACTCTTTCTTTTGTATCTCTCAGACAGCAACATACGAGATAGCCTGTATAAAATTGGTTGAGTTTGAACAGAACACAGATGTCCCGACAGAGTCTGATTCTGCGGAGAACATGGGAAGGGGGAAGCGCAAAAAGAGGTAAGGCTGTTTGGATTATGCATGTATGTTAGTGTCGTCTCCCAGCACCACACACACTGACAGTCTATGGAAACACTGATGTCTACATTGTATGATTATATGCACAACTGTGTCACTTGTTGTACAAAATATATTGTTTTAGTATTCTGTACCAAACTACTTTTAAAACACTTCAATTCACTTAACTGTAACAAATGAATTATCTGATTGTGCTGGTATATTTTACAGGTCTAGGAGAGTGATTCTGTCCAGCGAGGAAGAAGATGATGATGACCCTACACCTCCACTACCTCCATCCATCCTCAGGTCTGTGCTGACGCCTCCATTGCCTTCATCCACCCACAGGCCTACACCTCCTCTGCCTCCAGCCACCCTCTGGTCTGCCCCGACACCTCTACTGCCTCCAATCCTGACACACAGTGATGCGAGTGAAACTGATTAGAAAGTGTACTTTCAATCGGCCCGTTTAATTGTCTGATTGAAGTGTCTGTGCTGACATCTCCTTTGCTCTATCCAACTGGTCTACAATGACACTTTTTTGCTTGTACTCCTCCTTAGGTCAACCATTTCACCACCCGAAACCCCGCAAACGCAAATAAGGGACAACATCCTTGTTCACATCCTGACAGTCCTCGAGGAACTCAAAGAAGACAATCGAGTCACTAGAAGGATGCTACAAACCATGGCACAGCATGGCAGCAGTGGTGACATCCTTTCTTTCATCCCAGATGGTTTCCACCTAAAGACAGTTAGGGAGGTCGAAGTAATGGAGGAAAAACTGTCTGACCCAAGCTTCATGTCTGAACTGGTATGTATGTAAAGTCTAGGCTAGTGAAATTTCATTCAGTTTTATTGGGGGGCTGGCAGTAGATGTGATCTGAGCTGCAACAAATCATCAATAAATTGAACAGTAATCAATAATTCAATTAACTGGCAACTATAGTTTTCTTAAAGCAAAAAAGTCCTAATTCTATGATTTCAGCTTCATAAATAGGAATATCTTGGTCTTCTTTGTTCATTCATGGCCATAAAACGAGTATCTCTTTGTTTTGTGGACAGAACAAGAGATTTGGGAAGCACCAACATATTTCAAAATGTTTTAACATTTCATTATTATAGCAACCAATCACAATGTTGAAATAATCAACAATTATACATTAATCTATATCGATAGATTAATCAACAATGAAAATAATCTAGATCCAGAGTTTGTCTTTTTGTCAGGTTTACTCCAGTGGTTATAAAATGATTTAGCTGGGGGTGCGCTCGTGGCGTAGCTGGTAGCGTGACCCATATTTGGAGGCCTTTGGTCTGACCCGCGGCCCTTTGCCGCATGTCTCCCCCCTTCCTCCGCCCCTTTCCTGTCAGTCTACTGTCAATAAAAGCGAGCCATTAAAAGCTGCAAAAAAATTAAAAATTATTTAACTTTGTACTGACTTTGTTCCCCCTTAGGTACGGAATGGAAAGCGGGAATTCAGGACTTTAAAGCTTTTTGAAGTCATATTTGGTAAGTGCATGATGGATAATAATAACTGTAATATAGTAGCTTTAGTCCAGAGAGTGACCATAACGTATATTTCCTGCAGGAGCTTTAAAGAAGAACACCTTAACCAGCGAGATCACCAGGAATGATGTGAAGATGGCAGTTTAGAAATGGCTGATCGGATCAAGGGACAGGGGAGGCAATAGACAGGTTCGACAGGTCCCTCCTTCTCCCACTAGATCCACTTCTTGCTCAGCGGAAGAAAATTTGTTATGAGACCATTTTTTTTTCCTGTTCCATTTTTTTTCTTGATTGTAGTGACTACTTGTTTATGAAAAAACTTAAAAGTAAACAAACAAAAAATAAATTTAAATCAAATTGTCTCTTGATGAATAGTGGGTTTCTGGTTTTACGCAGTACAAAAAATTCTCAAAATACGTCAAAATGCAGTTCCGTGAGTTTATTCCAGGTTTCTTCAGGAAAAAATAAACTTGATACAAACTGAAAAACTACTTGCCACCTCTCCTGCCCTGGTTTCCTGAAAGGACTGGTAGATTGACAGACTGCAGCACTGGAAGACTGGTAAAAAATCATAAGCCCACCCACTTTCCTCCTGAGCTACCCGGAGTCCATGTATTTATACACCAAATGAACTAAATAATCTGAGTTCTAAAACAAAAATAGGGAAATAGCTCCTACATTGATGTATAACACTTTCATAACTGGTTATAATGGTTATTATAATCTGTATTACATTGTGTGTGCGTGTGTATTATGCATCTTATTTGATCTGTAAAATACTATTATTGCTTTTCATTTAATAAAAAAAGCTTGATTAATGGCATGGCATTTTTATTTTATATAGTGGATAGAGGCAACTCATGCTGCTTGACAAGCAGCACTCACATAAAAAATAATACAATAATAAAACAAAATAAAAACCCACTCCAAAATTAAATAGCCTGAAATAAAAAGGCTAGCCTGGGTACAGTGTAGGACATAAGCAAAGATAGGCAATGCAGCTTATCTAGCTATTGGTTAGATTGGATCTCAGTTGTCTTATGAATAAGAATCTCCATCTATAGGCCATTCAATAAGGGAGATTGTAACTCTTGTTTAGTAAAAATTTAATCAAAAATTTCAATCGTGGAGAGAGAAAACACTGAGGAACTCCCGTGAAAGCTGCTATAGATGCTTTTCTAGCCCAGACACGGAACAGTGTAACTTTTTAATTAGCATCTTTTGTATGACAAATATGAAATATATGAGGCACTCTATCCCCGTGGCAGTATTTGTATGTATTTGTGAGTAAAGATAAATCAATTAAATCTATGAAAAAATCTTCATTTCTCTGTTAGCTTAAAAAATATGTACTGTTCACTAAAATCAAGACACATATAGACAGTAATCCTATAGTGAAGGTGGGTTTTGCTTGATGAGAAAAATAAACTTTGCTTCTATATTTTTGGTTTACAGCATGTGATTTGCTTTTATGCTTCATGTTCCATTAATAAAACACCCAATAATGTAATAAAGCTCATGTCCCTACAGTAAACTATCATGTTGCAACGTAAAACCGTCCTTTTTTTATTCAAGACATCTCTACGCTTCATCATTATTTTTTCTTCAGGCTTCCATTATGTTACATCAATGCTTTCATTTTGAAATACACTTCCGGGCCAGCCGTGAAACCGGCTTTATCTTTTAAATCCGAAGGAGAAAATGGAAAACGGAATTGGCGAAATCCAAAAACGGACGTTTTTTTTTCATTAAAATTTTCTGGTTTTTCGGTTAAAAAATGTAGTGACAGGAAAGAAAAACATGGCTTTGTTTATGACAGTGACAGCTGCGTCCTTCAAAGGCATATGCGTGCAGAGTACTTAAAAGGCAACAAGGCAGTGTGTATTTCCGGTTGGTACAGACTGACCGAGCAGGCAGCTCCCCCTGCTGTCTGATCAAGGGTACTACCCACAAGTCACAGATCATTTTTACTGTTGGGGCGGTTGTGTCAAAAGTGAAAATGAAGGCGCAACTTGTAAAGATGAATTTGTGACTCACAGGAGCAGATTCGTGCAGTTGTACTTGTTGATTTGTATTTGTGTTAAGGGAAAAAAATATAAAAAAAATTTTTCTTTGAAGATTTTAATACACGTGTTTTAATTTGTTTTGCACCATTTGTTTTAGATCAACTGTAGCAGAACTGAATGACAGACACTTATGATGTGCAACTCACAGAACACAATTTGTGTACTTGTAATCAAGAATTTGAAGAGGTGTAACTTTATTTTGTACTTGTGACAGGAGAAGTTTAAATTGTATTCTTGATTTAACAGGAAGCCAATGAAGGGAAGCTAAAATAAGATAAATATGATCCCTCTTATAGATTTTCATCAGAACTCTTGCTGCAGCATTTTGGATCAGTTGAAGACTTTGAACTGCATTTTGTGGACTTCCTGATAGTAAAGAATTTCAATAGTCCAACCTTGAAAAAACAAATGCATGGACTAGTTTTTCAGCGTCCCTCCTGGACAAAATATTTCTAATTTTGGCAATATTCGGGAGGTGAAAAATGGAAACCCTGGAAACCTGTTTAATATGGGATTTAATTGGCATACTGGCATGGAATTTAATGCCATCCAGATTAAGTGAATGATTAAGAAGTTTATATTTTGACGACTCTGGTCCACAACTTCTTTCTTGTCAAAATTTAAAAGCAGGAATTTAAAGTCATCTAGGTTTTGATGTGATCAAGACATGCCTGTAGTTGAAGTCATTGATTGGATTCATCGAGATTTATGGATAAATATCGCTGAGTGTCATCAGCATAACAGTGGAAATGAATCCCATGCTGTCTGATAATTTTGCCAATCGGAAGCATATATATAGTAAAGAGAATTGGCTCAAGGACTGAACCCTATGGTACTCCACAAGTGACCCTAGAGTTTGAAGAAGATTTATTATTAACATGAACAAACTGGAACCAGTTAGACAGATAATATTTAAACCAGCCTAATGCTTTCCCCTTAATCCCTACAGTGTGTTCAAGTCTTTCTAGGAGAATATTGTGAGCAATTGTATCAAATGCAGCACTGAGATCTAACAGGTACAGACACAAGTCCATTATGTGAGGCCATGAGAATATCATTAGTGACCTTCACCAGAGCTGTTTCGGTGCTGTAATGAGCTCTGAAGCCTGACTGAAACTCTTCAAATACATTCCTTTGTAAATGTTCACATACTTGATTAGCACTTTCTCAATAATTTTAGATATAAAATGAAGATTACATACAGCTCTGTAATTTATTAGGTCATCATGATCAAGAGAGGGCTTCTTAAGTAAAGGTTTAATAACAGCTACTTTGAAAGCCTATGGTACAGATCCATTTACTAAGGATAGATTAATCATATCTAAAATGGGGGCATTATCCATCCATCCATCCATCCATCCATCCATCCATCCATCCATCCATCCATCCATCCATCCATCCATCCATCCATTCTCTTCCGCTTATCCGGGGTAAGGTCGCGGGGGTAGCAGCTTCAGTAGGGAGGCCCAGACGTCCCTCTCCCCAGCCACTTGGGCCAGCTCCTCCGGGGGAATTCCTCCAAGGCGTTCCCAGGCCAGCCGAGAGACATAGTCCCTCCAGCGTGTCCTGGGTCTCCTCCCGGTGGGACATGCCTCACCAGGGAGGCGTCCAGGAGGCATCCTAACCAGATGCCGGAGCGACCTCAACTGGCTCCTCTTGACGTTGAGGAGCAGCGGCTCTACTCTGAGTCCTCCCCGGATGACTGAGCTCCTCACCCTATCTCTAAGGGAGAGCCCAGACACACTACGGAGAAAACGAATTTCGGCCGCTTGTTTCCGGGATCTCGTTCTTTCGGTCATGACCCAAAGCTCATGATCATAAATGAGGGTAGGGACATAGATCGACCGGTAAATTGAGAGCTTTGCCTTTTGGCTCAGCACTCTCTTCACCACAACGGACCGGTGCAGTGCCCGCTTCACAGCAGACGCAGCACCCATCCGCCTGTCGATTTCCCGCTCCATCTTCCTCTCATTCGTGAACAAGACCCCAAGATACTTAAACGCCTCCACTAAGGGCAGTACATCCTCCCCAACCCGGAGAAGGCACTCTACCCTTTTCCGACTCAAGACCATGGTCTTGGATTTGGAGGCACTGATCCTCATCCCGGCCGCTTCACACTCGGCTGCGAACCGCTCCAGTGAGAGATGTAGATCACGCCCTGATGAAGCCAATAGAACCACATCATCCACGAATAGCAGAGACACAATCCTAAGGCCACCAAAACGGATCCCCTCAACACCTTGGCTGCATCAAGAAATTCTGTCCATAAAAGTTATAAACAGAATCGGTGACAAAGGGCAACCAGTGAGAGTCCAACTCTCACTGGAAACGAGTCCGACTTACTGCCGGCAATGCGGACCAGGCTCTGACACCGGTCATACAGAAACTTATCAGCCCTTATTAAAGGGCCCGGAACTCGATTGTGTCCCCGAGGGACACAATCGAATGCCTTCTCCAGATCCACAAAACACATGTAGACTGGTTGGGCAAACTCCCATACACCCTCCAGGATCCTGCCGAGGGTGTAGAGCTGATCCAGTGTTCCACGGCCAGGACAAAAAAACAGATTGCTCTTCCTGAATACGAGATTCAACTATCCGTCGGACCCTCCTTTCCAGAACCCCGGAATAGACCTTACCAGGGAGGCTTAAGAGATTAATGGGGGCATTAATCAAAGGGAAAACTTCCTTAAATAACTTAGTTTGGATTCGGTCTAACATACAAGTTGAAGGTTTAGATAAAGCTGAAATTTTAGATAACTCGGAAAGCTCTACTGTGCATAGAGTAAATAAACAATCAACATATTTTTTATTCCTAGTTAAATAGAGAAAACATTGAGACCGTTATGTTACTTAACATTGAATACATGTTTTGCAATTTGTAATATTGTCCTTGTGTTTTAACCAGTCAATGAATGCCTTATTCATCTGATATTAAAGAAATACCGTTAACTTTAGTCTATTCAGCTAAGAACACACACAAAAAAATGCACGTATGTGTGTGCTTTAGAGTTCCATTTGCATGATTTGTAATTCAACTAAACTGTCTAATGTCTTAAAAACTCACGTCTTTCCTTCGGATGGCTACATTTATTGGTGCCTTACTGTCACGCTCTGTATTAATTTTAAATAAGAACCAATGCTTGTGACTCATCAGAATGATACATGATCAGGAAACAAATGTATTACAGCCTATTATCTGTAATAGTGTGAGGCAGAAAATATCTAAAGTGGCTAAGATGTTATGTTTGGTGATTTCTTTGATGTCTGTATAGGGTGACACCCGTCCCGCGTAGCGCGTGCGCGCACAGCGTTTGAAGCCCAATTCATGCGTCCCGCAAATTGAGACCGTGTCACACATAATCAATGCTTTCTCAAAAAAAAGTTGGTCGCTCTATCCACCTTATTTTCGAATGCGGAAGTAACTATGGCCACAACTTCAAACTATTCATGACTGAGAGGATGACATGAAGAAGTGGCCTCATAATGTACGAGGACATTTTAACCTGTTTTGTGTCGTCACTTGGTGCGGACGGCTCTGCAGTGCGACTTTACAGAAGCGAACCTCCGCAGTGAAAGAGTTGGATCGGTGTTAATAAATATCAACAAGGATAACCTGGTATTCATGGAGGCTGATGGCCATTCAAATCAAAACTAGTCCGACGTTCACTCTGCTGGATCCTGACTGCATCAACCAGCTCTACCGAGACGACCGGAGGAGGAATTCCATGTGTGGCATGTGTGCATGTGAAGTCAGGGAAATGCGGGTGCCACACGGTCATTGCGTGAGAGTTGAGAGCTCTGTTAAAGCCTCTTCCATCCATCCAGTCATCCGTCCATCCATCCATCCATTTCCTAAGACTTGGATGGCGAGGGGTGCTGGTGCCTATCTCCAGCTGTCGATGGGCGAGAGGCGGGTACACCATGGATAGGTCGCCAGTCTATAAAGCCTCTTCCTTGTCACAGAAATGTGACCATTTCTAACCTACTTTTAAAGCCTGATAAAATAGCCGTGGCTCTGCTAGTACCAAGATCGGACCAGATGGGTTTAAAAGGTTAATGGGAAGAGATATACTTTAATGACAACAACAAAACAGGAAACAGACTCACCTTAAAATCTTTGTGAAAACTTTAATGTGAACATGCAGTCAGCTCCACAGCTACTACAACAGATAAATCTGTGCTTAACACTTTTGCAGGGACATTTTGAATTAAGGACAAATTTCACCACTTATTGTGTGAAAATAAGATAATCACTGTAATGTGTATTTACTTATTCAATTTTTTTATTCAATTTAATTAAAAATACATTCTTAATTAAATGTTGGTGTAACTCATGTTATTGGAGTTTCTTCAGTGAGCTGTGGATAGCTGCATGCAGGAAAGATCCCCTATAGCGGTTTGTCTTACAGTGGATCTGGAGAAGTTTCTCACTGAAGACACTCTGTTGTTAAATGACAATCTGAACAACAGGATGCTCAGGGTTGTCCATAATGTTCTTAATTTTATGAAGAATACTTCTTTCGTCAGAACAGAGCCTGCTCTTATTGAAAAAGGTCAACAAGCTTTCTTCAAGTCAATTACTCTGATGCTTCAAGTCAATTGCATCTGATGCTACGCCAATGGATGATGGCAGAAGAGATAACACACTACACAATAGAAATGATCTGCAGCATCTTGCTACAAACACTGAAGGGCCTAAGCCTCTTCAAAATGTTAAGTCAGCTTTGTCCCTTCTTGTAGACACTATACTCAAATGACCTTTAGACTGCTTTGTGTCAGGGATAGTGTAATGGTAAGATTGTCTCATCAAGGACTGAGTGAGTGACAGACTGATGTTTGGTTCAAAAGAGATGATAATATTAAATATGAAACAACCATTGGCCACCCCATGGCTCTAAATGTATCAAGTCATGTATATTCTTTAAAAGATTATGTAACTTAGACACTCACTTGCCAGTCATAAACATCATATTGTTTATCAGAACCTCATATTTACATGCAACAGGGTGTATAATGGCACAAGAAAGAAGATGCTTCTGCTTAAAAAAGCCCCCATAAATAATGTGCCAGGGGTTACGTCCCTGGCACTTTGTGTTATGTTTATGTGTTGAGTAATGCTCTTGATGGCTTATGAACAGACTGTTTGTTCTGTATTTCTTATACTTTTCAATGAAAGTTTTGAAAAAAAAGATACATGGCTCCACTGAAACTGTAACGATCCTGGCACTGGAGCTGATCCACAATTCAGCACACCTGCTCTACTCCTCTCTCACTGCAATTAACTTCCACTGGATCCACCTAGTCTCACCTGCATATAAGCTCAGTCCAAATCAGCCTCCAGTGCCAGGTCGTCTCAAACCAGTTGGAGAGAACTTTCCAGCCTCTCTGTTTTCCAAGCCTGTTTGTTGCCTGACCTATTTCTGCCTTGTTACCGAGCCTGTCTGCCCCTTGTCTGATTCTGTCTGCCTGATCGAAGACCCGAACCGTTGGACTCTGGATTTCTACCCTGTTCATCCTGGACAGTTCTGCCCCCCCCCTGCCGGATTCCAACCAGTCTGTGAGTAAACCTAAATAACCTCTGATTTCCTCTGGACAATTTGTTACCGAACCTGGACTGGACCTGGACCGATTTGGAAAACCCATTGGAAACATTCCGGACCTCTGCTCTCTCGGCTCTGACCCTGGACAATCCCCTGGACCAAGTTGCTGAAGGATAACCCCTTACAGACTGTCTGCTTCTCTCTGCTCTGTTGTGCTCCGACCGAAGTTCGACTCCTTGGCTACTGCCAACGTTCCCAGTCATGACTCACCCAACTCAGGTTAGTGATCAGATCTGATCTCATCCAGTACGCCCAAAGCCAGTACGATCACTAACCTGTCGCCTTTGCCTCCAAGACTTTCCAGCCGAGCTGAGGTGCTCCACATTGCTACTCCGCATCTCGAAATAAACTTGTTTTCATCGTCACAGATCTGTTTTCTAGCTGAATTACTGGGTCCAGACTCTGCATATTACAGTACGACCTGGCCACAACATGGACCCATCGCCGGACGACCAGTGGCGGGCTGGCGTAGAGAAATCCATCTCTCAGTTGGAGACTGGTGTTGCTGAGATATTAACCCATCTCCGCAGTTAGGCTCCTTCGACCTAAATCATAGATTTTCATTTATTAGCCGCAGAGAGTCTCTGGAACGAGCACTCCCTCATGGATGTTTTTGTTACTGGTCTTAATGAACGGATAAAGGACGAGCTTGCTACCCGGGATTTCCCAAGGTCTCTCAAGCAGTTGGAGGTTTTGGCGACCCGGATCGATCTCCGCCTGATGGAGAGTCGAAGGGAGCGTCAATTGGCTTCCTTGCCCCGCCCTTGGGCTGCTCCTCCGGCCTCACATGCTCCTCCGCCTTCTCGTGGTCCGGTCGACCCTGAACCCATGAAACTTGGAGGAGCTAGTCTCACGGGGGAGGAACGTGAGCATAGAAGGCGCTTTGGGCTCTGTTTTTACTGTGGGGCTAGGCGTCACCAGGTTCATTCCTGTCCATTTAAAAGGACAGGCTCAGTAGGGTGTGAGAGAACCCTATTGAGCCGCACGAAACTCTCAACCTCTTCAGAAATCATGTTCCCTGCTACTCTAACCGTCTCTTCAAGACCCCATAACCTTTCTGTTTTTATTGACTCAGGGGCCGATACTGAATTTATGGATGAGGGACTCGCCAGGAAGCTAAACATTGCACTTCGTCCGGACTCCTCTCCTCGCAGCATCCTGGCATTGGACGGTCATAGGCTGAACAGCTCCCACCTCGTCACTGAGCCGGTTGAGTTATTGGTGGGGGGAAATCATCGGGAGAGACTGACTTTTATGATTATTGATTCCCCTCATGTTCCGGTTATTCTGGGTGTCACTTGGCTCCGCAGACACAACCCCTTAATAGACTGGCAAAGGCTGGAGGTCTCGGGGTGGGCCCACTCTTATTCTAGAACCTGTTTACGCTCAGCTCAGCCTCCGGTCACGGTCAAGAGTAAGACAGAGGAGGTTTACCCGGATCTTTCAAGGGTGCCCCCAGAGTACAACGACCTAAAGGAGGTTTTTAATAAGTCCAAAGCCACGAGTCTTCCTCCTCACCGCCCTTTCGATTGTGCTATCAATCTATTGCCCGGGACTACTCCTCCTAGGGGGCGGCTCAATTCACTGTCCGTTCCTGAGTCTCAGGCTATGCAAAAATATATCACTGAGTCCCGTCAGGCAGGCATAATTTGGCCTTCCTCCTCTCCGGCAGGAGCGGGTTTCTTTTTCGTTGGCAAGAAGGAAAGTTTCTGTTAAAAACCGCTATCCGATACCCCTCATAAATTGTGCTTTTGATCAGATCCAGGGGGCCAAGGTGTTTACCAAGTTGGATCTTCGTAATGCCTATCATTTGGTCCGCATTAAGGAGGGGGACGAATGGAAAACGGCTTTTAACACCCCAATGGGCCACTATGAGTATTTTGGTTATGCCGTTTGGGCTCACCTATGCACCGGCTGTATTTCAGAGACTGGTTAATGACGTACTCTGGGACATGATTGGCCGCTTTGTTTTCGTCTATTTGGATGACATTTTGATCTATTCCAACCACCTCACAACTCACAGACAACATGTCCGCACAGTATTACTCCGCCTCCTACAGAACCAACTGTTCGTTAAGGCGGAGAAATGTGAGTTTCACACCACGTGTCACGAGTCAAGCCCGTCAAGACCTCTAGCCCAGTGGTTCTCAACCTGTGTTCGTGTGTGTGTGTGTGTGTGTGTGTGTGTGTGTGTGTGTGTGTGTGTGTGTGTGTGAATCGTTTGGGTAGTTAGCTAAGTATCTACTGCCTAGCAGTTTAACAAAATTACTGGCTAGGGCTGAGATATGATCTAATCTTAAAGAATGTTTCTGGGTTTAGTCTTTAAAAAGACTGTTGGGGTTTGTGTAGTAAAGGCCTATGTAAATCGAGATTGATAACAGACTAGCGAGAGCTGGCACAAGCGAACTTGGCAAGAGACTAGACTAGTGAATGGAGAGCTATGTCGTGAGTCAATTTAAATGCAGTGATTTATTTTTGTGTGAGAGTGAGTGAACATTTACACCCCGCTCTGTAAGTCAAGGCGGGAACGGCGGCGACCATGCGCATGCGCGATTCATTTGCAGCCTGGACGCAGAGGGGTGTGTGTCTCCTTTCTGCTCTGACTGCAGGCTGGGACTGCTGCGCGAGGTTACTGAGAGACTGACCTAGGGCCCTATAATTTCCGCGATCACGGAATCGCGGATGGAATCGCGGAATTGGCAAATTAACGCGGAATCTAGTGTAAACGCGGAATTTCTACATTTGAAATGAAATTCTGTTTTTGTGTGGGAGAAGAACGTATGTCTGGGGGAAATGCACACCGGGGGACGCAAATCTGCGCGACACAACCCCTCCCGCTCTGTCATTTCAGCTTTCCCGCACCATCCCCCATCAAAACATTGAAAAAATGGCGGAAATGTAGTCTTCGCCAACTTCACCTACTCATAATTCCAGTGTTTCCCGCAGCGCTATCTTTGAGAGGCGGCTGCCTCGCCAAACTCACGCTACCGCCTCGCTAACATTCCAAAAAAAAAAAAAACTAACTCGATATACTTTCATGTTTATTTGACATTAACACGCGGTTGTTTGTTGTTGCTTTCGCACGTGCATACTGTGATTGGCAGGGAACAGGCGAAAATACATGGATCAGAGCCATGCCCCCCCGCTCCGCGAGTCGCCCCCCCCCCAGCTCCGTCAGTCCGCGCAAAATCTTGTTCTGAAATTGAGAGGTCCTATTTTATTTTTTTACTTGAAAATCTAATGGAGCACTTTTTTATTTATAACAATTGGTTCATAACCATTAATATTTTGTTAGTACTTAGAGTGCAGTGTTATGTTGCATCATGCAGTAAAAGTATTGAGTAAATGTGATGTTTTTTACCTCAAATTAAAGGTCATTCTTATTTTATTTGTGTACATTTTAATCATCAAAATTAAAAGCACATTCTTTTTACGACTGAAATAACAGTAAAGGGTAAAAAAAACTGAATTCGTAAAAATTAAAATGGAAAAAACAGAATTTTCAAAAATTAAAACGGAAAAAACGGAATTTGGGAAAAAATAAAACGGAATTTGGGAAAAAATAAAACGGATTTTATAGGGCCCTACTGACCGCCTGTGAGTGCCTTTGGACGGGAGAGGGGCTCATGGCAGCACCCGCTGCTCGTTGAGCACAGTAGGCCTAACTGCAGAGTGATTCGTGCTTTCGAGTCTCCAAACACCACAAAAGTCTCCAAAAACACCAGTAAAAGTCGCTGGATATTTTGACCAAAAAAAGGAGGATGTTTTATTGTTGTTTATTTATTAACAACATAAATGTATTTAAACATGTTTGTGTGTGCATGGCTGCGTGCGTGTGAGCATTTCACAAAAACTAAAAGAAAGCTTTAACTGTAGCCTATATTCTGACTAGTTTATTCGTTTATATATATACTATATATAACTAAATACGACTTCACGTTTTATACGTTTGCAGGCAGCCTCTGAAACTTCCATCCGTCATAAAAATTAATTCGGGTGGTTCGATTTTCTGCATTTTTCGCCTCCGTAGCAAATATTTTGAGGGGTTTTGACAATATTGAGAGACACCTGACGAATATGAAAAAAACTAATACGACAGTTTCGGACTCAAAATCTGGTGTTTTATATATTTATAACATTTGAATACAGTTCAGCAACATACATCACATGACCTGACGACCAAGAGAGCTGACAATTGACCATCACTTAATTTACCATCACCTGACGATTGAAAATAATGTGACCCTGATTTCATATGACAGTTCAACAAACAAGTTAATAATATTAAGTCACTTACATTTTAGACGAAATAATGACTGTTTTGGTATATTTTAGCAGCGAAAATAGATCCGATGAATCCAAACAAAGATCACAGCATGGCGCATCGCACAGCAACACTCAATCGTGTTTTGAATGATTCAGTGTTTTGAACGAATCGGTTGAGTCAAAGATTCAATGACCCATTCACAAACATCTGTCTCATTCTTGATGAATTGGCCGTTTAAACGAATCGTTTGAATGAACGACTCAATGACTCGCTTAATAAAACCGCTTATCACCTGCATTTGCGCTCACTATCGACAAAACAATCAGATTTGTTCAAAACTTTTTTTTTTAAATCAGTCCAAACACATTTTAATTTTTATTCAGGAGTTATGTATATACAAAACTTTAACTTTTTATGAAAGTAGTTTAGTGATAAAAAAAAAAAAAAAAAGATTTTCCAGTTTTTTTCCACTCCCATCCTGTAGCCTACTCGCGCCCCCCCGGGAGAGTGTCGGCGCCCCCCCGGGGGGGCGCGCCCCACCGGTTGAGAACCACAGGCTTATTTGATCGCAAAGCAGGGTAAGCCACACACCATCGGTGAAACACTCATAAAACCAGCTGCGTTAAATATGGCAAATCTGATACTCGGAACAGCCGGTGAAGGTAAATTATCCCAAATTTCTCTTTCAAATTACACCGTCAGCGACAGAATAAAGAACATGAGTAAAGACATCTTGGCTCAAATAGTTGCAGATCTAATTTCAAGCCCGGCAAAATTCAACCTTCAACTTGTGCACTATGTGAAAGAAGACATGATAAAAGAAGATTTTTTATTTTGTAAGCCACTTACGACAACAACTAAGGCAGCCAATGTGAAGAAGCTTGTGGATGACTTCTTCAGAGAAAATCTTTCATGGGATATGGTTTCTGCAGTTTGTACGGACGGAGCTCCAGTCATGCTGGGAAGAAAGTCTGGTTTTGGTGCGCTAGTAAAAGTTGATGCACGACACATCATTGTTACGCATTGTATTCTGCACAGGCATGCGTTGGCAACTAAAACCTTTCCTCCAAAAATGGCAGAAGTATTAAAAACTGTGGTGGAATGTGTGAACTGTGTGCAAAATAGTGCTCTGAGGCACCGCATCATCAGTGAGCTGTGTAAAGAAATGGGCTCTGAATTCGAGGTACTCCTGTACCATTTTAATGTTCAGTGGTTATCCTGGGGACAGGTGCTGAATCGTGTTTTTGCCATGCGTGTGGAATTAGCCCTGTTTTTGCAAGAACAGCAACATTGTCATGCAGATTTCTTAAAAAATCCTGAATTCATTGTGATTTTAGCGTACATGGCTGATATATTCGCAGCTCTCAATCATCTCAATAAGCAGATGAGGGTGGTGGAGTCAACATCATGGAAGTGGAAGAAAACCTGAAGGCTGTTCAAAAAAAAAACTACCATTATGGAAACAACAAACAGAGAACAATAACTTTGCAAACTTTCCCCTTCTGGACGACTGTGTAAGTGCGATCGAAGATGTGTCTGGAATCGGAGATGTTTCTGTACCCATGGAACCGAAGCAAACAATTGCCACGCACTTAGGTGAGCTTGCAAAGTCTCTCGACGGATATTTCCCTACAAGAGAGTCATATCCAGCATGGGTGAGACAGCCATTTACGTTTACTGTTGAGACAGCGGATGTCAATGATGAATACCTCGACGAAATCAGTGAAATTCAGCAGAGCCATATCAACCACTGTAGCAATGTACTCCCATCACGTCTTTCTGAGAACGTAGTGAAATCCTCTGTGAAACCAAAAAAAAGGAAACATTGTCTACCTTTCCTGAATAAAGATTCTAAATAT
This sequence comes from Fundulus diaphanus, assembly GCA_037039145.1. Classification (NCBI taxonomy): domain Eukaryota; kingdom Metazoa; phylum Chordata; class Actinopteri; order Cyprinodontiformes; family Fundulidae; genus Fundulus; species Fundulus diaphanus. Next base: position 56,103,442 of record CM073124.1, on the reverse strand, counting down.
ATTTCAATCTGAAAAACTCACAGAGAAAGAAATAGCAATTAGAAGGATTTTATTGACACAATATTTTAAGTCTTTGGCGCTCAGACCTCGGCAGGAACATTAATGCTGAATTATACTAAAATATGCATAAGTAGATGTATGAGAACAGGGATGTTCCCCCCCAGGTCTGAAACTGGTGGTGGAGTGGAGATAGAAGAAGTTTGTTCAGTCCATATGGTGATCTGTTTAAGATAGATGTCCAACTTGATAAACACAGGTTTGCATGAACTGTCCATGATGAGCAAGCTTGAAGCGACTGTGGAGAGGAAAAACTCCCCTTTGGGAAGAAACCTCTGGCAGAACCGGGCCCAACATGGTGGTCTTTTGCCGGACCAATAACGGGGTGATAGGGAGTGCTGAAGACTGAAGGGAGAAAACACTCTGATGGGTTGAGGATGGAGGAATGTCTTGGAAGCTATATGAACTCAGCTACGATGGTGGAGAAGGGGTTGGGGGTGGGTTGAATCGGACATCTGATTCGAAATCCGACATGCAATCCGTTTGCGCTTGCTGGTTAGCAGGCTGAGACGTGGATTTGAAGTTGCTTTTAAGATGAACGCAGGATGCTGATTGGCTTCATGGAGGTGTGGTTCGTAGCTGATTGGCTCACATCAGAGGCGGATCGGACTCTGAATGGAGGCAGGCGATGAGTTTCTTCGATTGAACTTGCGCTTCAGCTTCATTTCAATCTGAAAAACTCACAGAGAAAGAAATAGCAATTAGAAGGATTTTATTGACACAATATTTTAAGTCTTTGGCGCTCAGACCTCGGCAGGAACATTAATGCTGAATTATACTTTAATATGCATAAGTAGATGTATGAGAACAGGGATGTTCCCCCCAAAAATGCCGAGGTCAGAGCGTCTGTATGCTCATAAGGCAGTGTGACGGGATAGTGATTTGAATGGGAGATGATTAGGTGAATGAAATGAAAGAAATGAACAAGGAGAAGTGAGCAGAGATGCTTTCTTGCGGAAGATGTCTTGCTTATGCTTTCTTGCGGAAGATGTCTTGCTTATGCTTTCTTGCGGAAGATGTCTTGCTTATGCTTTCTTGCGGAAGATGTCTTGCTTATGCTTTCTTGCGGAAGATGTCTTGCTGATGATGCACATAGAGAAATGAGTGATCATGACAAGATGCGACACAGGTGACAGGATGCATGACAGGATGCATAACAGAATGCATAACATCCATGACAGAAAGGCATTATAGAATATATTTCCATCCAGGCGAGAAGCAGACCAGACGGTCAAAACGGCAGCTCTCAACCAGAGTATCCTGTTCAAGAAGGAAAGAACAAATTTAGCGAACTCGAGCTGCTTGGAAATAAAGCATGACTCTGGCAATGATGCATTTGTGAGATTGATGTGACCAAGCAAGGAGGGCAGCTGACGGTTGAAAATAACTGATATGGAATGAGACTGTCATCTTGTGAATTCGAGAGCTGAACTGCAGGCAGGAACCATGCTGTAACCAAGTTGAGATCAATACCTAGAACTCAATTTGCAGGCCGACAGGTTTAATTTAAAAAAGGACAAACTGAGAATAGTGAAAGGAAGATCTAGGAGAGGAAATGACCACAAGATGAATGAATGAAGAGGATGAAGATGGTAACATGACTTAAGACGTAATTTATCAAATAATGTTTGCTTAACTCATGAATGCATAAACTGCCGAACGCAAAATAAATGCTGTCATGAACGGATTAAGCTATTTAGCTCATTCCATGATGTTTGAAATGAAAATACTTTAGATTCTTTACTACATTCTGATAAAACTGATGATCTTCATTACTTATTAGCTTAATTAGCCTCACCAGTCTGCAGACAGGATCCGTAATTGAAAACTAATGTTATGCAATAACGCCATGATAAATAATTGATCTCGGGTTGAATTCTGAACTGTGGTATGGGGAAGGTAACAGGAATTCTGTCCTGCTGCAACATGAGACCCTCAAGGCTTGGACGGCCTTTCTTCCCACCGGGGTCCTGCTGAAAACCCTCTTTACAAATAAAAACCTTCCTCCCACAGACAAAGAGCTCTCTTTTCTTCAGCTCACTCCTGCAGACTTCTTTAGCAGCTCTCACAGAGCAGACAAAGAAGGCCAACCATGAGGCCTGGTCGGCCCTGACCAACACACAAGCCAGCAGCTGAGGGAAGGTGCCTGGCCAGCCACGCTTGATCCAGGGTCTGCTAGACTCGACTGCCTGCTTCAGCATCTGGAGAGGCTCTCATCACCTGGGGAACATGTCCAGGCAAATGCAGAGCCAGTTGCTGTCCTAACCTCACAACCGGTAGCAGGAGCAAAGATCCCGCCACCGGAGGAACGAACCCAGATGGAGCAGAAAGCTGTGGAATTCTGAGGAAAAACCCTGCTCAAATTGGACCGCAACCGGTTCAGAGAACGTGCTCACACCAGGCCTCCGACCCGACCACATGGCAGCAGAGCCATTATTTCAACAAATAATGTTCTGTTTAACTTGGGCCCCGCATTATGAATAGATTGAAATACATGGCAAATGTCTCAACTCCATTCCATGTTCTTGGAATCAGACTCTCAGTGAACAAGGATTCACAGAGTTATCCTGATCAACCACCCTTGTTTGTCCTTTCTTTGTTTTGTTTGCAAATAGTTCCTTAGCTTAGCCTCTTTCTATCTTCATTTTGCCCAGTAGCCCAGTCAAGTCTCACCAACCTAGCAAAGAGGATTCACCAATTGAACATTGTGCTAATTCAGGCAAACAGCATCACATAGTGATGCTCTCCGGATGTTCATTTTTACCTGTTACTAAATTCTTGAACCCGAAAAGAAGCTGTTACTCCTTTACCCTGTGTGTGCAGATTCTACTGTCAAAAGACAGCCAGTGCTCGAACTCATCCCCCTCAACCATTGTCTCGATATCAGCCCAAGAGCCGATCATCACCAGACAATACTCAACAGACAGAGAGTTATTTATGAAACATTAAATAACTTTAAACAGTGTATAATTGCACAACACTATCACCAGACAACAGCACCCACAGTGATGCTCTCCGGATGTTCATCTTAAAATAAATTCTTGAACCTGAAAAGAAATATGTCAATCCCTAAAATACATGAGCAATTGCAGTCAAAAGATCGCCAATACTAAAATCATCCCCCACAGCCATCCGGACGTCAGCTCCCAGCTGACATTCATCAGACAATACCTACAAACAAGAACATTTAAATAACTTTAACATGTATAATTCCACAACACCTGAAGTAATTGATTAGCAAAACATTAAACTGACCGATGAAATAACAAGAGTGACAAAGTGGCCTGGTCAGCATGAATAAGAGGTCTGAACCAGTACAGACCGTTCCAAACGAACGCCGAATTGCACCAGAGTTGCAGCGGTTTTAACAACAATTGGTATAAATCGCTGGATTTAAAATGCACTTCGGAAATAAAATGGGTTAAGTAACAACTCAACCCTACTGTCCGGTTAAACTGAACGTGAATGACATTGAAGGTACTTAATGCGGAAGGATTGCCAATAGTAAGTCTTTTAATGACAAAATCAGAGATTTAAAATGCTGAGACATTTGCTAATACAGCCTGCAGGTTGATGATAAAGGGGAGAAGTGAAGAACGTTGCCATATCAAAGATAGTAAGAGAACACAGAAATGGGAAAAAACAAGAGGAAAATGATAAGGTTAACATTTCAGCTTACAAACTTAATTAACACTTAAAATCAAGCATACTATGGACAAGAAATTACTGTAGAAAATATGAACAATGAGTTGAATTAGAATGACATAATTATGAAATAAGAGAAGATTAATGGAGTCCATCACGAACCATACTGCAACCAGTAGGTGGCAGTAATGCTACTACAAGCCTGTTGCCAACCGCCAGAACCAGAAGAAGAAGAAAACGAAAACAAACAGAATGGATGGGATACTTCTGCCTAACAGACGGACAGTTCAGAAGCATGATGAGCGAAATGCATGTAATATGAATGAAAACATGAGTGGATACATGTTACCTTGAGCTGCTAGGAGCGGGCATGAGAGGAGATCCGGCTGAAAGTTGCGCAGGACGATAGCCGCTCTCGGCTACGAAGCAGAGCGGGACCGGAGCTGAGTCAGAGTTGGGACGGCGTCTACGTCGCTTGTGAAAAGCGGGGATTTACAAGTTCATAGCGCCAGGAATCGGAGCTGATGAAAACAGAGGTTGGGTGACGGAATGAGACGCCACAGCGGAAGAAGGCCAGCTAAGAGAGCGAATCCAGGTCAGTGCTGGTTAAGATATGCTGGAGCGAATACAGTAGTGATGTTACGTGATGTGCCGAGGCTTCGAGGCGTGTTTCGAGTAATGGAGGGGGCGTTTCCGCAATGCGCGTATCGAGGCTTGCTTCATTTAGGGGAGGAGCCGAAAACGATGACGTCCGAAGCCTCGCTGCCCGGCTGTACCACGTGACTGCTTCGGGAAGTGGTTCAGATTTTGGTGCGGGGTTTGACAGCTTTAGAAACCCCACAGGCTCCATTCAAAATTTTGATAGTTTGGATAGCAGAGTTTGGATAGTGGTTATTTAGTTTGAGACAGTTAGTTTGGTGTTTGGAGAGTTTAGGAGAGAGATAGATAGGAGATAAGTGCTCTTAACTATCACGCATTGACCGTCACTGACTTCACACGGTCACACGCAAACATGGCATTTTTCACGCATAAAAATCCCAACGCCCATCTGGGCAGCGGACGATAAAAACTCCGCCTTCTGCTGAGATGTTTCAGCTTCTTTCACAGATTGTGGCCATCAGTAATTCCTGCTGCAGTTCATGTTAACAGAGCAGCAGGAAGAGCGATCAGAGTTATGAATAATTTTAGTCTTAACCAGCGGTGAAAGTGAGCCGGTAAGGTCCTGTACTACGTACGTAGGAGGGGAGGGGGTGGGGGAAGAGAGCTGCTGCCAGATATTGCCTTCATTCAGAACCAGTGATGGCTGCACTCTGGATCATAAAACAGTTCTGCTAACCAGATGCAGTTTAAAACGCTACGTCTGTTTATAAGTTGTTTTTATTAATTCTGCATTTTTTAACTACATGCACCGTATTTCTGTGCCTCAGCGCTTGCTCCTCTCCCCCCTCCTTTCCCTCGAACCCAGGGGCTTTTATCACCGTTCACCATTCAAAACGTGAATCACTACGTTTAATGTCCTCACACCCGTAGCAAAGTGTGCCAATTAAAGTCACTAGGAGAGTTATGGCTGTGTTTCATGATCTTTTGTTTTAAACGAAACAGAACCGTGGCGCTTCGGTGCGCTGCTGCCTTGCGCTTTAATTCAGGTGCGCAAAATTACATTACTTGTAATTTGGGTTCGCACTTTTAAGAGTCATTTTAAAGAACTTGTAACATCAGGAGGTTGATCTCAGACCGGTCAGCTCCTATGATCACTGTATAGAAGCCCTTTACAGTTTTTATTTATGCATTTCCACCCTGTTTATCCCTCGCACGCAGCGCACCATCGGGTAAAATCCTCCCACCTCACCGCCCAGAGCGCACTGAGGAGAGCAATAGAGATTTGTCTGGTCGACTGAGATGAGAAACCTGTTGCTGTGAAAGGTGATATAGGTTATAAACTGTTACTGTCTAGAATTGCATTGAGCTGAAAAGAGAGGCGACATCAACAGCTGGATCGTGCGTAAAGACGCAGCGAGAACCTCTGTGTGCTTCACTGTTGCTGCTGAGGGGAAAATGTGGGACCGTATAGTACTGGGCTAATCATTGGTCACAGTACCCCAATCTGTACATACTTGCACTTATTTATTTATGCACCCCGGCATCATCTGTGCCATGTGAGCGTGTCTTTTCAAAGGCTGGAGAAGTAGTATCAAAAAAGAGAAATCATTTGAAACCAAAAACTGTGGAGAAATTGTTGTTTCTTAATAAAAATGCATGAAATCATCCAAGTTACACAAGCATTAGCCTAGCCACTACCCCCTCCCTAGTTCCACAAGCACTTTCACTGTGCTCTGCCTGATTAAGCCCATGCCATTTTTCTAGAGTCACAGAAAAACATTATTACACACCATGCCATATCATGTCACTACTATTTTGGGAATAATTACACACAGAGAATACATTCAAACAATGTTTTATTATACACATGTGTATACAAAATTTATGTAGACAAATTATTTCGTTCTACACCTTTTGTGAAGTCATTCCCAAGAGTCATAATAGACAAAAATTCAATGCATCACACGTGTTAAGATACAGCTGGCTGTGATTATACACCTGGCCAGTAGGTTGTTTCGTGTGCACATGAAGCATCAAGAAATGAACCAGTTGGTTCAAGTGGTTCAATGCCTCATGAGGCTTCATCTCACCATCACTAGAATACAGAGATTGCAGAGGATGGATGCGCGGCTAGATGGCGTTCCTATGAGCAGCAGGATTTGAGGATGAGTTGTTATCGTCTTGAATCGAAATCCGACATGCAATCCGTTTGCGCTTGCTGGTTAGCAGGCTGAGACGTGGATTTGAAGTTGCTTTTAAGATGAACGCGGGATGCTGATTGGCTTCATGGAGGTGTGGTTCGTAGCTGATTGGCTCACATCAGAGGCGGATTGGACTCTGAATGGAGGCAGGCGATGAGTTTCTTCAATTGAACTTGCGCTTCAGCTTCATTATGCACACTTTAACTACAAATTTCATCAAAACGCATATAACTGTAGATGTTTTCCTTAAATATAATTTTTTATGAATGAGGATGTCGATGAACGTCAGTGACGTAAATGGCTGCGTCACGCCTCAAAACCGCCTCACGTCTTTCTGATAATGCACTGAAATCTTCAGCAAAACAAATAAAAGCAAAATTGTCTATCTTCCCTGAACAAAGATTATAAATATTTTGCATCCTTTTCACTAGAGATGTCACCAAAATTATTTTTTTACATGTGCTGTCTGGTTGTATAGCATTAAGAATTCCTGTCTTAATGCCAAATAGAGCTCAACAGATTTACTTTCACAAGTGGAGCACTACTACTTTCAGTATAGTGCTCTGCTTGATCTATATAGCTAATAAATCTAATAATCTAAGCTATATTAGATTTTATTGTGGGACTATTTCACTGTTCAGTGGACACAAAAACAGGAAGGTAGAAGAGAAAGAAAGGAAGATAAAAAAAGAAGAAGAAAAGATAAGTCAAAATGCTAAAAGGAATAAAAGGTGACAAAAAGAGTAGAGGAAAAGGAGAGAAAAAGATAACATCCTCAAAGTCTGCTTCTACACCTGCAGAGAGAAATATAAAAAGAACAGCAAAACCAACCGATAAAATATCACAGGTACAAACAACCAACGCCTTGATAACATCACTGAAAAATAAGTAGTATTATTTCATACAATATGTATAAAGTGACAGCAAAAGCAAATTTTTTTCTGTATAGAAGTGAATCTGTAAGCACCTGGATCTAAGCACCTGTAGGTTTTTGCGAGAGTGCACTTGTGTATGTAAGGTTTATGCATAAGAAAAATGCTCAGTAGTGGTTGTGAGGAGCCGAGGCAGACACTGTGGAAACCAGAACCCCAGGCGCCCGAAAGGACCCCCAGAGTAAAGGTGTCAAAGATGGACCAACACAAAGATAGCTGCCTCCCCATCCCAGGGAAGAGCAGAGAGGAGCCCCAGAAAACCCAACAGCCAAGTGCCAAATTCCCCGGGAGCTAACAATACCAACATTCAAACAACTTTCAGACCCCATAGAGTCGGCCCAATGTTGCCATAAAAGTTCAGACTTTGTCCACTGATGACATCCACTGAACATGAATACAAAACCCCATTTGATGCTTGGCAAGCATTGTCTGCAGACATTCAGCTAAGGTTTAGTATTTGTCTTAATGTTCAGACCTCTGGCAAACATTTGCATGAATATTCAGACAATGTTTGCTGACAATTTCCGCTGAACGTAAAAACAAAAAACCATATGACGTTCAGGGAATATTGTCTGAGAATGTTCGGCTAACATCCAGCAGGCACTTTAACTATGCAGTGTCCAGGATTGTATCACTTCATGTTTACAAACAGAGCCAATCCACCTCATTGCTTCTTATAACTGTCTACTGTTCTGTCTGGCCACATAAGATGAAAACTGTCCAGCACAACAACAGAGACAAATAGCCAGAATGTGTTTAAGAGATTAGCCTTTAAGGGTCTGAGTGTTGCTGCAAACAAGTTCTAATCTGACCCTGTCAAATATGCCCTCCTGTTCAATTCTAGATGTGTTCTGGGTTAGTGGGGCGGGTGACCAGTCGTGCTAGGTGTGGCAGGGCTGGTGGTCTTGCTGGGTTATACTTGGGACTCATTGATAACTGCTTGCAGTTCTAGTTTAAAATTTGTGTTAATATTTTTGCATGGATTGAATCAGGAGTCATGTTTTCTTGAGGATCATAAAAAGGGAAGTACAAACAAATCTTGTTATTTTTTAATAAATTAAAATTTAAAGACAGAAAAAATACATCAAAATAATGTGTAAGCGTAAGAATGTGAATGTCTAAGCCATAAGCTGAAGAAATCTTCTTTACTATTTCTCAACAAAACTTTTAAAAATTACAAGGAAATCATGTTAATGCTACAATATATATATATATATATATATATATATATATACACACATACACATATATATATACACACACACATACACATATATATACACACACATACATATATATATATATATATATATATATATATATATATATATATAAGTTATATATATACAGTGTTGGGGAGTAACGGATTACATGTAACGACGTTACATAATTTAATTACAAAAAAAGAGTAACTGTAATTCGTTACAGTTACAATGAGAAAATATGTAATTCAGTTACAGTTACTTCCGAAAATATTAAGAATTACAAATTTAGTTACGTTTTTTAATAAATATAAAGAAGAACCTTTGCGAAATATGTAATGATATTTTTATTGCTTCGCGCCCTGTATCGCCGTTTCCCGCTACGGCTCCTTGTCTCTATCACTCTGATGATCCATCCTGTGCTGGTGGAGCCTTCTGAAAGAACAGCAAGCGAGCAGACGTTTCGCGGTTTTATTTGGCTTCATTTTAAGGAAGAGAAAGATGCAACAAGGCGCTTTGCAATCATGCAGTCTCTTGTTATTCACACACAACAATAAACCGTGAGAGCCGACGTGTGTTGTGAAACTGCAAAACTTTGTCTTAAGCGGAAAATCAAACGCGCGTCTACACAGCTCAGCGTTCACAGTGTTGCGTTCGTGAGCGTCGGAAAGCTATGGTGCATTCAGGAGAATGGGACATTTCAGTTTTACAACGAAAAAGGCCGAAAACGGAACAGAACTTAACTCATACAATAATGTATTTATCCAGAAACAGTGTGGGCTTTCTTACAATACTGAATGCTCTATAATTGTATTTCTGTTATTTTTGATTATGCACATCTGCTAGCTTTTTATTCTAAAAAATCTATAATATTACAGCAGCAAATTATCAAAGTTTTTCAAAGCCTGTTTAAAAGCTCCAAATGGGGCTTCAGATCATACAGCAACAATTGTGCTGTCATTGTTTTACAGGGCAGAATTTGCATTTGCTGACTCTTCAGTGTTTCCCGCAGGAATTTGGTTATGCGAGGCGGGGGGTTGTTGGACGACACGTTGCCCGCGGACCGACTCGCGGAGCGGGGGGGGGGGGGGGAGACGACGACACGTTGTCCGCGGACCGACTCGCGGAGCGGGGGGGGGGGGGGGGGGGGGGGTTGTTGGACGACACGTTGCCCGCGGACCGAATCGCCGGGGGGTATCCATGTGTTTTTTCCCTGCCATTCACGCACGCGCGAAAGCAACAACAACAAACCGCGTGTTAACGTCACTATTTTTTTTTCTTTTTTGGGAATGTTGGCGAGGCGGTAGCGTGAGTTTGGCGAGGCGGCCGCCTCGCCAAGATAGCGCTGCGGGAAACCCTGCTCTTGTCCTTTAACTACTGATGGATATACAGGAATAGAGTCATACAAGTGTCAATTCCTCTGAGATAGCAGGGGATGCAATTTTTGGCAAGGAGTTGCCGAAAAATCCATCCTCCTTGTTTTAAACTTAAAAATCGTCACACACACACACTTCTGGACATCCTGTGATTGCCTGTCTGCAGTTCCCTTTCAGCTTAGTGCTTTTTTAAGGTTCACATTCAGTTCTCAAAAATTAAATGTTGAACATGGGTCAATACTCATTAAAACCTTAAAGTAATCAAAAAATAATCAAAAGTAATTAGTTACATTACTTTTTAAAAGTAATCGAAAAAGTTACACTACAATTACATTTTAAACAAAGTAACTTGTAACTGTAACGGATTACATTTTTAAAGTAACTTACCCAACACTGTATATATATATATATATATATATATATATATATATATATATATATATATATCTATATATATATATATATATAGATATATACATATATACACACACACACACACACACACATATACATATATATACATATATATATATATATATATATATATATATATATATATATATATATATATATATATATATATATATATATATATATATGTTAGGGCTGTCAAAATTAGCGCGTTAACGCAAGATGATTAATTTCCGGAACTGACCCAATATTTTTTTAACGCATTAACGCAGTCCCGCCCTTTTTTACCCACAATTCAATTGTCCGACATGAGCGAGATGGAGAAATCAGAAGAACCCGTTAGCCCGCTGGATGGACAATTTGAGTATAAAAAAAACAAAGACGGAACAATAAATAAACATGTGGTTTGTTTGCACTGCAAGAAGGACTTTTCGTTTCACTGAAGCACCTCGAGCCTTAAATATCATCTTAAAGCGGAGCATACATTTGTTGGGGCTTCGACTTCAGGTGTTACGCCTGGCATGCGTCAGACCACCCTTACCGAGCGCAGGGCATTAAGTAAGTCTATGTCTGAGAAGCTGACTGACAAAATTGCCAGATGGATAGCCAAGGACTGTAGACCGATTAATATTGTCGTGGACACGGGTTTCGCAGAAGTTTTGAAAGTGGCAACTTTAGACGCATTCTACAAGCCACCGTCGAGAGGCACAGTGATGACTAAAATCAACGAACTTTATGAGGCTAAAATGAAAACGAAGGAAGAGGATTTGGCTTCAGCGGAACATGTTGCTTTGACAGGAGACCACTGGACCTCCGTGAGATTCAGAGTCAGATGAAGAGGTGCAACCTGACAGAGACATACACAGGTATAGGGCAGAGCCAAGCATAAATATGGAGGACTGCCCCATGCAGTGGGGGGCTGCTCATTCAGGAGCACATGACAAGCTGGCACGGCTTGCCCGCAAATATCTAGCAACTCCTGCATCCACAGTTCCTTGCGAACGACTCTTTTCAGTCGCTGGCCATATTGTTCAGAAGAAACGGTCCGCTTTACATTCAGAAAATGTTAACCAGTTACTTTGCCTTAGCAACTGGCTAAAAGATGAATAAATAAAGGTAAAAGGACCTCATGTAATAGTTTAAAAGTGGAGTTGTTTGTTTAAAACGAAAAACGTTCCATTCACCCATCCTGTATGTGCTAAAAAAAAGAGCAATGGCTAAGTTGCCAAAATTGTTGAATTAAATTATTTTTTTGGATTTGTCAATAATAAAAACTAAATGTAAGACCCCCTTCTTGCTTATCTTTCTGTTTTGAAAACAGTAAACAGAAAATGTGAATTTTTCAATAATATTTAGGTTTGTGATTAATCGAAATTAATTCAAGAAACCTTGTGATTAATTAGATTAAAAATTTTAATCGTTTGACAGCCCTAATATATATATAATGTGTGTGTGTGTTTGTGTGTGTGTATGATCTGTCACATTTCAAAATTTCCACTGTAAAATACAATGCAAAACTATCAGTTTTTGACCGAGTTGTGAGATTCCGCACTCCAAATTCTATTGCTTCTCATTGCTGCCCTTTAATTCTGTCATCAGATTTGACAATTATCTTATTTTTTTCTTTCGGTTTTCTTTTTAATTTGAGCAGAATAATTTATTATCTTAACCATAAACAATATGTTGTTGTTATTATTTATACAAGCAAATTCCTATGCATCTTTGTAAACTTTATTCCATTCTTAACATAACATGTCAGTGTTTTGCCTTTGTGTTGTCTGTTTGTTCAACAGCTGCTTATGATGAAGGGTGTAGTAGGAGCAATAGGTGAAAATAAATAATGCTGTTTTTTTAATGAATTTGTTCCATCCATCCATCCATAAATGGATACAATAAAATGTACATTTCCTTAAATGTACATGTTATTCTAATAACTAGAAAATGTAGTTTCTTATAAATTAGAAAATAGAAAATTTCCAAATTACTTTTGAATTTTTACTTTTATCTGATCTTCAGTTTGGAACGTTATGTAGAACCTCAGGTTGACATAACCCCTCCAATTTATGCAGACCACAATCTACCACTTTCCTTAACAGATGTTTTGATATGTATCATGAACACTATTGTTTCTTCTGTGTTTGCCACAGACATATTGTCCTCAGCAAAGATTGAGAGTAACATTCACCGTTAGAGCTGCCCTCCTCCTGCTTTTTTTCTCTTTTCATCTTCCGCTTTCTCGCACCCTCGCTTCCAATCCACCATTATTAGGGTTTCCAATACTCCAGAGGGCAAACAAACTTTTAAAAAATTCCCCATAACCTGCCAAGCATAGCCCATTTTCTTCTCCATGCAATTAACTGCACCAACATTTACAATAATATGATTACAGACACTTTGAAAAAATCATGGGGGGAACGTAGGGCATATTAGGTATCAGCAAGGGGTTGATCGTAATGGTTGTGTTTCCTGGAGACTCACATTTTCTTTTTCACACTGTAGTGAGAGCCACTAAATTCTACCAAGGCAGTAAAAACCAATGCCCTGGAACCATGATAACAAACACAGGCAACCACTTTCTTTCTCATCACTGTCTTCTTTTTCTTCCCATACTTTGGGGCCTCCATTCTTTTTTATTTCCTTTCTCTGTACCAAGCCATGCACTCTGTCCCTGATACAACCCTTTAATTAATTGAGTCTTTCATGGCCATGTAATTAGGAACATTAACAAGTCATAAAGTTGCTGCAAGTCTTAAAATAATGTGCTGGCACTCGACAATTTGTTTGTACTTCCCTTTTTATGATACAACAGCCCCATAGGGTCCCATAGCTCATTCAAGAGTCCCCACTGTGCTCTGCTTGTAGCCATGACATCCTGGAAACAACGGAGGCTTGTTGGGGACCGCCCTAATCCAAGCCTGAGAGGGGGATCAAATGTTACCCAGATTGGCTGAAATTCCTGCCAGTAATATCAGTGCTTTAGGTGTTTCTCTATCATGCAGTTCCCAGCAATGTTCAGACTCAGTGCTTGCTTTACATAATTTCTGTTTTATCCAACAAAAGCACCATTTGTAGCACAGAGTAAACAATTCAAGAGTAGCAGTCTTCAGAAGACAATGGAATGGCATCCAACTAGTTGTCGTCCAATCTGCGTATCGGTGTATGAATGTGTGTGCGTTAGTGAGTGTTATTGGGTGAATGTGGCTCTACTGTACAGCGCTTTGACAGGTCAGTATGACTGGAAAAACGCTATATAAGTTCAGTCCATTTAACTAAAGTACAACTAAAGTTGTATTTTTAAATCCTCAAATCAAAAAAAAAACTTGTTAGAACACAATAGTTAGGTTGTGTTTAAGATTGGAATTCATTTTAAGAGAAGTGAATGATGTGTTATTTAGATGTACAGAGGACAGGGCTACCATAAACCGTAAAGATAAGTTTGTATTGTTCGATGCAGCACTTTTTAGTATAGGAGATAGGGATGGGATAGATGAGGGTAGCTGCTTTGTGGACTGTGAAAAATAAATAAAAACATGGTTGGCGGATGTGGTGGCAGGTCTAAGTCATTGATATAGCTGACCCAGGTTCAAGCCTCAGCCCGTGGACCTTTTCAACATCTTACCCTCTCTCTTAATCCCCTTTTCTTGCCAGCCTGATTTGAATATTTTCTTTTGGTAAATTTACGTTACAAAAAAGAAAACAGGATGAAACACAAATCATTTACCAAAAGAGTAATAGTTTAATAGAGTAATAAATAGGTTTATGTTTCCCTACCGTAATCAATCCAAAAGTCTAGAGACTCAGCAGTATATATATATATATAAAAAACCAAACACCTATTATCCATATACATACATACATGTGAATGTGTACATATATTTCAATCTGAAAAACTCACACGAAAAAAAAAGACAATTCGAATTTTTTTGATACAATTATTTTAAGACTTTGGCGCTCAGACCTAGGCAGGAAACATTAGCGCTGAATTTTACTTTAATATGCATAAGTAGGCGTATGAAAACAGGGATGTTTCCCCCCCAGGCCTGAAACTGGTGGTGGAGTGGAGATAGACGAAGTTGGTTCAGTCCATAGACTGCTGGTTGGCGAGATCTGCTTGAGCTGATACTAGTGCTTCACTCAGGGACCCAGAAAGATAGATGTCCAGCTTGGATAAACACAGGTTTGCATGAACCTGTCCATGATGAGCAAGCATGAAGCGACAGTGGAGAGGAAAAACTCTAACCTGACAAAAGCCAGCTGTATGTTGCTCCGCCTAGCTCCACTCACATACATCTGGGACACCGCCGGTAGAAAGTGATTTCTCCAACCAAATTTATGGTCTGGCCAATCAGGACGCAGGGCTGGAGTTTCATAGATGTGACGTAGTGGAGACGCGACCATGACGTGAGACTGTTTTGATAGCAATGGCGGCTCGTCAAGGAAGCAAGCGTTAACATTGATGCTGCTATTTCTTCCGTGTTGTCCAATCTACCTAATATTGTTTCATTAAAAGAACATCAGAGAACGCCTCTGAAGGCTTTTGTTGGTGGAAACCATGTTTTCGCCCTTCTCCCAACCGGATTTGGCAAGTTTTGTTTTCCGGGGCGCGTCCGCGTCTGCAGCGGACGTGCAGACGCGGACGCGCCCCGGAGCGGTTAGCGGTTAGCGCTAACTATGTTAGGAGGCCTTTAGTCCTCAACGCGGTCGGCCCGGAATCGACTCCGACCCGCGGCGCTTTGCCGCCTGTCTTCCCCCCTCTTCCTGTCAGCTCACTGTCAATAAAACGCATGCCACTAGAGCCGCAAACACATTATTATTATTTTTTTTTTCCTGCGTCGCTATCATCAGCGTCACGGGTTAGCTTCGGTGTGAGTGGTTGAAATAGCACGTCAATAAAGATGACTGACAAGTGGCTTATCCAATCATATGCAAGAATTTTTGATAAGGCCCAGCCTTCTGTAAAGGCAATTTCTATGGCGGTGTCCCAGATGTATGTGAGTGGAGCTAGGCGGAGCGACATACAGCTGGCTTTTGTCAGGTTAGAAAAACTCCCCTTTGGGAAGAAACCTCTGGCAGAACCAGGCTCAACATGCCGGTCTTCTGCCGGACCGATTGAGATGTGACGGGGAATGCAGTAAGAGTCCGGGAGGAATTTGTGGAGGTGCAGTTCGAAGCTGATTGGCTTGCATAGGAGGTGGATGAGCCTCTGATTGGATGAAGGTAAGTAATTCAGTTTCTTCAGTGTAATTTCCGCCTACGCTTCATATAGTGCTGTCAAACACTTAAAAAATGTAATTGCAACTAACTGCATAATGTCAATAGTTAACTCGAGATTAATTGCCAATTAATTACATATTTTATCTTTTTATTTCTAAAAGTGTAATGAATTCTGCAGGTGAACTCGATATTCAGCCAGACACAGAGTTTCACTTTAAAAGGTTTATTGCAAAGATGAATAATGGAGAATGAGGCAGGCAAGTAGTAACAGATCTGACAGATGAGTCTTGGATGAGTGGGCAAGCAGGCAGAGATGAACAGGTGACCAGCACAGGCGGTGTATGCCAAAAACCCAACTGAATCAGCAGAGCAAGCGGCAGGAACGTACGGAGACAGGCAGAAACTGCAGAACGCAGACACAGGCGATCTCAGCAACAAGAGTCCAGCTGGAAGAGCACACATAAACTAGTGAAGCAAGGGTACATCTCCCAGGATGATCCGACTAGAGCGGAGCGGTGAGGTGCAGGAAGATGTGAGACGTTCTGGCAGGGATGAGATGACAAGGCAAGGAAGGGCAAATTTATTTGTATAGCACATTTCAGTACAGAGACAATGCAAAGTGCTTTACATGATTAAAATATAGGAAAATAAAACAGAATAAAAGCAAGTAGGAATAAAATGTAGAAATAAAATAAAACATGGGATAATAGAAACTAAAAGCAAACATTAAAAACAGTTGGACTACAAAGTTGAACTAATGATGTTTCAGTAAAACAGTTTAACTAGAACAGTCGAAGGCAATCCTAAACCAATGTGTTTTTTTATCTTCATTTAAAGGAAAAGTCCGGTCAAAATCAGAATTCAAACTGCTGAAAATACTTTAAATATAAAATTATTACATACTGTTCAATAAATCATAAGCTTTTTTAATTAAGAGTAATTTTCATTTGAAGGTCCTTTTACCTCCCAGTTTGTGACGTTTTGTCGTGGGATCGACTGTAGAGCAAGTCCCAATGCCCTATCTGTCCCCTTGTAAATAAATATCCGTTTTTCATGCCAAATATTTTTTTAACCTCTTAAACAAAGATAGACATGGTATTAAGCATTTAAATTTAAATTAATACTAATTTTACATTTTAGAGACATAAAAAGACAACAAATAAGCATTAAAGTACGGTTTATGGGTTGGGTTCTGCAATGTTATAAGATGAGTATAAAACTCATCTTTAGAACCAATCTCTGCTCAAAATGGTGATCTGCACAGCCTAATCTACTTTCAGCAGTTATCATCAGTTATTGCAACCGTAAACTGAAGAAAATACGGGCAGAGCGGCTCCTTCTGAGTTTACTCTGCTCCTGTCAGGATGAGCTGCAGCACGTTATGAGGCGGAGGGATATTTCGGCGTCACTTAGTTTAGAGCCCAAACAAGCGACTTCACTTTCAGAAACAAGCCCAAAAAAAAACTGCAACCCACAACTCATGAAAGTTACAAGTGACTTTAGAAAAAATAAGACCAAAGTTGCATAAAATAAGTGGGCTTCACAACAGTGAGCATACTTTCTAAGTGTGTCGTATCCCTCCGCCGCTCTGATCGGGTAAACAAATGTTCCGGCAAATTCTACATTATTAACAAAGAAAAACCTACCGAAAAGTCTCGCTCTCATGTCATCTTGAAGACATTCTTCTTCCAAATGTTGGCTACAGACGACGTGTTTTCTCTCTGGCCAGAAGCACGATGGCAAATTCTCCCTCTTTACATTGGTAATCCAGCAAAACAGCCCATGGTGGATGATGAATCGGAAAGGTGAAAGAACTAATTGAGTTTGCTTGTAAAGCGCGGCGAACTGCCGTCGGCTCTCCGCGATGTTACGTCACAGGGTGTGATGTCAGGCGGCCATTACTGCCCATATTTGGGCAGTAATGGCCGCCCCCATACACAGTGATCCAAGTGACAATTTATGCTTTTTTTTCTTATCGATTAACGCTAAATTCATTAAATAACCACAAACGTATTAGTTTTAGGTATAGCTAATGATCCCCTGAGTTTTCCTTGTTGACCGGACTTCTCCTTTAAAAGGAACTCAGCTTTCCGCGCTTTTATAGTTTTCTGGAAGTTTGTTCAACATAAGTGGCGCACAGGAACTAAATGCTGCTTCTCCATGTTGGTGTGCCCCAAAGGCACATCACAATGAAAACAGTTCCAAGAAATGGGCCGGACAAACATCAGTGGAAACATCTTAGCATCAATCAGCATGAATAATTCATAATCCAGCATTTATCACTCAATACCACAGTCCGAGCATTTTATCTACAATTTAGGGTTCAACTAATTGAGCTAGGCCTGTTTTAAGTTCCTATTCGCACATTATTTTAATTTTACATTAGACTAGGTAAGCTAAGACTGTTCAGTAACCAAGATCAAATCCGTCTTTTTTTTTTCCCAGTGTCCTGTCTAGCAATGTGGCAATAAGAATTGATGTCTTAATGCCAAATAGAGCTCGACAGATTTTGCTTTCACAAGTGGAGCAAACAGCTTTCTTCATAGTGCTCCGCTTGATTTGTGCATGTAAATAGCTTTATTGTGATTCCTGCAGGGACAATTTCAAATTATATGGACACTACAATGGGAAAGTAGGAAAGTAAAGGAAGAACAAGAAGAGAAAAAAAGAAAGAGAAGAGGTGAAAGAAAGAAGAGATAAAAGGTAGAGAATGATAAAACATCTTCTGTCTACTCCATCACCTGGAAAGAGACGCAAAAAGAAAAGCACAACCAACAGACATAAAGCAACAGATACAATCGAGTAACACCTCGATGCCATTGCTAAATCATATGTATTATTATTTAAGTGTAATGTGATACCTGAAAAAAGAAAGTGAAAGAAAATAAATAAATAAATAAATTACAGGCATTCTGTATATAAGTGAACACTTAATACCTGGAACCCTGCACCTGTGGGAGTTTGTGAGAGTGCACTAGTTTAGGTGAAAGTTATCCAGAGGAAATAGCTCGATAGTGGTTGTGGAGAACCAAAGACCCGCCTTCCCCGAGCACAGAGGCAGGGGTCAAGGGACCCATAACCCCGGACTCCCAAAGGGGCCCCCAAAGCAGGGCGCCCAAGAGGGGCCATCATAGGAAATCTGCAACCCCCCCCCCCCCCCCCCCCGAGGAAAGAGGAGAGACGACCCCGAGAAAATCCCCCAGCCACCGCAATCCCGACGCCCCCAGAAGCCGCGGGGACGAGCCCGTAGGCTCCGCCGGCAGCCAGCCACGCTGAAGTGGTCCCAGCCATGGGCCATGAGGGCCAGAGGCCCCAGGGGCGCCCCGCGGCGGGGGCCCCGGCCGACCCCGCCACCGGGAATGGGCCGGCACGGGGGTATGCAAAAGACCCCGATCCTCCCTACGCCCGCTCAGATGTTGTGTTGTTGCATGTTGTTCTCAAGTGTGTTTAAAACTGGGAGTGCCGAAGAGGGTGCACGGCACAGCCCACCCCCCCTCCGGAAGGAAGCTGACGCCAGCGCCCCCCCTCCAAGCAACTACCCAGAACCCTCAATGTCTAAATGCGAGGGGGGTGAAGGGAGGCGTCCGAGGCGAGGCCCACACAACATAAGCCCCCCCCCCCCCCCCCCCCCGACGCCTTCACCCCCACCCCCCCATACCCTGGCCTACATGAATGTGCGTTGTGAAAATGTTTGGAGTGAAAGTGTCTAAAATGCATGATAAAATTGGGGAGAGGGACGTCATCAGAAAGTGGCAACCTCTAGTAACGCCCCCCTCCCCAAGGACCTACATGTGTGGCGGCGTGATGGAGCAGGCAGAGGGAGGAGTCCGGGGATGGGGAGCAAAGGACTGGGGAGCCAACCCAGAGAGCCAGCTCCCCTACTGACTCCAATAGGCACCCCCGCTCCCCGAAAGCCCCACCCGGAGAAAGGGGCCCCTCCAGCGGCACCACCATAGCCCGGGGGCCAGGGAGAGGCCGCAGGGCCCGCCAGCTAACCACCCACCAGGACCAACACCTCCCCCCCCCCCCCCAGCCCACCCACCAAGCCTACTGGCTTTACCTCCCCCCCCAAATAAATAAATAAACAAATAAATTAATAAGATGGGGGACCCTGGCAAGCCAGCCCGCACGAGCCATCCCAAAGCTCACCCCCCCAGGTGAAACCCGCTCCGGGCCGGACACAGGCCCACCAGAACGTCCACCGCCCCCCCCCCAACCCGTAGACTTAACCCCTCTCCAACACTAACATTCAAACAACTCACCATACATTCGACAGTAGACATCCAGGCTGGGTTAGACCCTACTCCCCCTCCCTCCCCTCCCCCCACTAGCAAAATGCCGATCCAATGAAGGGGAAGAGCATCTGGCCTGAGATGTTAATGTCCATGCCCCCCTACCAGCTCAACAGGCCCCCCAGCGCACGGGTGCGCGCCGGCCCAGACCCCAAGCGGCACACCCCCCGGAACCGGAACCCCCGAGGCCCCGCTGGGGCCCCCTTCCGAAGGCGGCGCGCCCCAGGGACCCCAGGCCCCCAGACCCACCCCGGACCCACCCAGCGACAGCACAGCTACCAGGTCAGTAACCCATGTCCGTCAACGCATAGCTCCCCAAGAGCACCGCAAGCGGCGCTGTAGGCCGCCCGTAGGCCTCCCAAGCCCCTCCCAGATGGGGGCAACAGACCCCGGAGTCAGCCCCACCAAGCACCCCACTCCGAGTGCCCCCAGAGCCCCAGGAACCCCTCCGTCTACTCTGCCTCCACCCCAAAAGACCTCCTACTTGGTCCCCCATTCTCCATACCCATGGATAAACATCCATCACTTTCAAACCTTACAAATCCAAGAGTACCAGAAGGGGGCATCACAGGGCGGGCTGGGCCTCCACCAGAAAATGCCACCTCGTCTAAGAAATGGTAAAAACTGATGCAGCCCAGTCAAGGGGAATCCTGCTCTGTGCCAATCTGAGCGAGAAGACACCGTATTGAATCTAAAAATTAGCCTTACCGAGTAATTTATGGATCTGTGATACTCATCAGATCCTGGTTCTCTTTATATCAAAGCAAAAAGATTGCAAGAACTGTAGGTCTTGGTGTGTGTGTCTGTAGCCGACAGTTTTCATTCTTAATCATAAAACCATAACGATCAACCTAATGCAACATCACAGTATAAACGTCATAACAAAAAAAAAAACATGATCATGGAAGTCAGTGGAAAAGAGAAAAGAAAAAAACCTGTTCCGTGATATAAAAAAGAGTCCGTACATCAATAATGCAAAAAGCCGATCAGACCATTCTGAGCACGTGGCAGGCATGAATCTATTTGTGCATAAGTGGTCTGCTCAGGGTTCTCAGGCAACTGCTCCTTTGTTGCAAAAAGAAAAAGAAGAAAAAAAAATCATAGTTCTCTGGCATGTTCCTCCCAACCTTCTTAAGTCCTTTTCTTGTTGTTCTGCTTGGATAAAATGATTTAATTGGATGGTAATGAGTGTTCAGTCCTGGCTCGGGCAATAAGCATTTTATTCCCAGTAAAATGCTCTGTGAAGATGGTTGGCAGACACCAGGCCTTGTTTACTGTTGAGGAACAGAAACAAGGTGTAATTAGTGTTCTTATCAAGACTTCCAATCTTGTGTCATTTACCTTCTTCAAGCACTTTCACATCCAGATATTCCCGCTCACAATTATTGTGCTCTTAGCTTAACCTCCTGCACTGTAATCATTAGATCTTGCGTTACTCCTTTATTAAAGGAGAAATCTTAAAGTTCAACTTTAACAGCAGTTTGTCTCCGTAATTCCTAACCAAATATCTCCCATGTGTGTCCCATCTTACAATGTCTGACAGTTGAAAATTCTCTGCAACATAAATTTATCAGCTTATGTGTTTCATGGCTACTGTGTCAATGTTCATCTCAACTTATTTAGCAGCACACTAAGTCTCAACAAAGAATTGTATTAAAACCTTTCAGAAACTTCTTGCTGAACCAGCCTTAAAATACTTCACCTTTTTCTAAAAACCCCAAACAGAAAACCCTTAAATTTGTAAAAGAAATCTCCGCTATGTATATTTCCAGAATATTGTTGTGATGTTAATCACATCCCTATGTATCTTTTGTCTTATTTTGAAAAGCTCAGCTTGAGAAAAATGGAAGTTTTGTGCATGCCCCAAGCGCACACAAAGTTGTAATTGGTTGCTATTCAGGAAGTGGGTGTAGCCCAGGGCGGAGACAGGAAGTAGTTCTGTGAATCAGCTTTAGCTTGACATGCCTCAAACCTGAGGACTTCTAATTGAATACGCCTTTCACCTAAAGCGAAGAGCAATTCTAACCCCATAAATGTTTTTTTATTTTTTAATCATTTCTGTTGGTTTTAACAGACAGCTTTTCTAATCAACCCTGGTTGTATTTTATGTCCCCCTGTTTGAATCTTGTTTGAAATAAACCTTTTAAACTGTAGTATGCCGTGAACAGTAACCCATTGTTTTCACTCTAAAACAATATCTCCCCCTGATCATTTAACTGCTCCATACTGCTCTCGATAAAATTTTTATGAGACTTTAAACCTGTTTCAGTCATCTAACATTAGTTTAATTGATAATACACCCAAGCACAATTTTAACCCCATGTAATTAAACCCTTTAATAAGTATCTTGTTCTCGTTTCTCATGTGTTTAGTTTAACCTTGAAAACATTTAAGCAGACATTACTCGGAGTGATTTTCTTACATTTTCATTTATCCATTAATATTATTCTTGCATTTTCTACCGTTTCTCCAAATCTGGGATGCAGTGTTTGTTAAATTATATCACCCAGTGATCTATGAATCCTTATTTTATGTTTGCACCACGTCTTGTCCCAGCAGATTAAAAATTCCCATTCTAGAATTTGTCGTTTTGTTTCATCAATCACTGTCTATTTTGATTATGAAGAAATTGTGCAGTTCCTTCAAACCCTCTTAAATATTGACCACCGGTTGGTAAATAATCAGCATTAAGTTTTGCCCCTCTTTTAATTCTTTGTTTATCCTTAGTATCTGCATTTTATTCTGTGGATTAATGGAATTCTTCGTATGAACACGTCTCTGTGTCCATATTTGTTTAGGCCTTCGTAATTTTGTTCTTTGTGTTTTAAGTGAGGACCTGATCGGGACAGAGAATGTCATCTCCGATGCTCCTTTTGGCAACCCCAGCAAATCCAAAAACAGCAAAAAGGTTCACAGTCAGTGTTAGGTTACAGGTAATCCCTGTGGGACCACGACGTCACCTCCTCTGTCCAACCTGGTTCCAAGTGCCTGGGCCATCGAAACACTCCACCACCTGTGACAAATCTTTAACATTTTCAAACCACAGCAGCTTGTCCTGGGTGCCCACACCCCCTGTCTGTGAAATATCTCTCGTCGTAAGCCCAGAATTTCAGATCATATCCTGTTAAGTGTCCCGCTTTAGACCCCATTTACCCCAAATTGCATGTTGCTGAATCCCCATATTTAAATGTTCTTTCTTTAAAAGTCCAAGAGTGTGTTCTAGGTGCGTTTCCTGAACGCCAACCTGTCCATGTCATGTTCGTGAAACCTTGTAGTTGAAATCCATCACCTGTGAAGCAAAGCAGTCATGCATAGTCCTGTTCAAGATGTTTTTAGCATAGCAGGAGTTCCACTGTTGGGTGTCATTGCCACTCTGATGTTCTTCAGAGCCAACCTTCATTCATTGATATCATTTTCAAGATATTATCCTCTTATCATCATCTTGTGTCCAGGAGTCACTTCTGCTGTCCTGACCAGATTCCTAGTGTCCAACTAATCTAATTGACCTCATTTCTTTTCTGTATATAAGCAAGAGGATAATCATTATATTATCCTGGTCTAACATACCTCTAGGTTAATAGTTGGCTAAACTCTGTTTATGTGTTTTTCTAGTTAAAGCAGAACTATTGTGTTATTTTGCGTTCGAAAGGAGAGATGTTAAGTCTCCCTTAATCTCCCAGGTAACTGCGTACAATTCCAAATTATTTTAATCCCTAATTTACCCATGTTAGTTAGTAGAATAAGTCATTATTCTAATCTTGCAGTTTTATCCATTTAAGTCCTTAACCTCTGTGGTGCTTTATTGATGTCTGCCGGAGTGGCAGATTTTACAGGGGTCCGTTCTTCGTACGTCGCTAACTCAGTTAGCAGGATTTCATTGTTGACGATTTGGCATGATCTTGGATCGTTTGGTTCTTCGAAAGACATCCTGCACTTGTTGTCATAGCAACATGTGCGGCAACTTGAGCCTGCTCGAGAGCAGGCTTATTTCATGTAAACAAGATTAGATCACGGCTGTATAAGCGGAGGAGATAGGGAAGTCTGCCGTAGCCATGTCCATTTTTACGACTGCAACCTGTTGCGGAAGGTGCAAGAATAATTTGCAGAGTTTTTCGAATTAATCGCATATTCAATTGCGCAATAGACAGGATCCTTTAGCGCAGCGCGACAGTGTAATTGTAGAGATATTTTCTTGGTGGCTGTTATAAACAGACAAACACATCATTTAACAGTGGCTTTTAAAGAGGAAAAAGTGGTGTTGGAGCCATAAATCTAAAATATTTAAGTTATTTGTATGATGGTTTGCTTTTTATTTTTATCCTATTCAGTAAGAAGATTTGTTCGGGCCATTTTATTGTGAAGTTTAGTTTTCTTTGAAAGGCTTGCTTCCTGTCGAGCCGTATATTGTATTAGAAAAAACTATGGATGGATTATCTAGCCATGGAGCAATACAGTTTTAACTGTGGATGACTTGGAAAAGGAAGAACTACATTTTTTTATAGATAAATATTTTTTTGTTAAAAATCCCAGTTTGCATGCGTCCTTTACTTCCCGTGTCTAAGGAATGACACTGAAATTTGGATCTCTTGACATAACAAGTGCCTTTTTAAAATACAGTATAATAATTAAAGGCTACCATTTTGTAGAATATTCTTGTATTTCACTTTTACTTGTCCCCATGTTCTAGTGGGTCCTGTGGAGGCTCTGACATAAAAGAACAAAGTAAATATGAGATTATTAAAATGCAAAAATTCATACTGTAGAAAGTGATAGAAACATCTACCATGGACAGTATTTACGCATTAATTTGTCTGCTGCTTTTTGCCAGCCCTCTCTCCTGGCTTTAACAGATTTTGAGGTGTTTTAATTAATGACTCAAATTCAGCATAACCTTCCATTAAAAGCTCTTGTTCTGCTTGGGAGAAAAACTGTGGGCGTTCTTTGGCCATGCTGAATAGCCAATAACAGCGTTGCTGATCAATGTTTCTACTATCGATACATTTCCCCTTTTAAACCGACGCATGAACGCGCAGTTATCTCAGATAACTCAATCCAGCGATACTAATCGTAAACAACAGGTGTGTTCGAAGAACCCAATTAGCCGGATCATGATTAGCCGGATGAAATCATCTTGGATGTGTCATTTGATCTTGGATGTTTTAAGCAACGTACGAAGAACGGACCCCAGGTATCTTAATGATTTGGTTCTTATTTGCGCTTCTACTTACTTCAAGATACCCAGTAAATGTGGTGTTCGCAATTTCCCCTTCGCTTCAGCAGGTAGCGTAAAGGTTCAGTTTATTCTGCTTATATTGAAAAATTAATTTGCTCACTCGTTCATTCATTGATTCATTTATCCTATTGCTGTAATGCCTACTTCAACTTTCTCGCCCACTAGTTTTTTCTTGTTCATAATTATCGCTCATTGATGCAAATTTACTTTTCCCATATCGTCTTAATTGCATACATTTTTCTTACCCACTTTCCTTTAACGTTTAAACGGCCCCTCTATGTATCCCACTTGTTGCTTTAATTACCAATATTTATATGTTGTCTGACCTGTTTATGTTTAGCATAATTTCTTAAGCTGCTCTATGCTTTCTTCACGTAAATTAACATTTTGGTGCAAAAAGATTTTCTTTTAGCGGTGTCCCCTATTTCTTGTCATGCATGTTGTATTTTGCGAAGCTGGTTGTATCTTAAAGGTGCCTCTTTGAATCTTATTCAAACCCCTTGTGGGGTTAATAAACTCCAAAACATACATTATATATATATATATTAGATGATTTAAAAAAAACTTTGTTAGGAAAGTAAAAGATCCTAGGGGTTTAATAATAATCTTGATCGGTTTTAATCTGAAAGTTTTGTCCTAAGCGCATCCGCCAATGTGTTTGTTTCTAATGTGTGTTTTGTTTTTAATTGTGTACAGGGAAATCTGAAGGGAAATGCAGAAGGGGTGTCTGCCAACTGATCTTTGTTTCGTGTTGCAGTCTGATGAAGGTTATCCGATGCCTCCGTCTTAGCCCCTGCCATTAGTTCTCCATTTTCAGTCCTCATGACTGAGTTCAGCAGCACAACATCCTTCCAGGACCAGCATTACACTTACATATTACTTGTAAGATGTAAGACGCATGAAAACAGAAAAGTATACTTCAAGTTATATTTTATCTATTTTAAGACAGAGAAACTGTTACAGACACATCAGCGCTGATGGGCTCTTGATCGGCAAGAAGCCCCGATTGATCATCACACAAACATTATAAAGGAGTTTAGGTTCACACCCATAGAGGGCCAAACTGTGACATCAGTAGAGAAACTGTGTTACCTCCGGGACGCTATCTGACAGATATGAGTCATTTCCTTGTGTCCGATGCTATCTAAGTGTGGCAGGCAGTTCTGGGTTAAGCAGTTCGTTCCACTTGACCCAGTTGATATCTTAACAATACACTGATTACAAGTCTGTGAAATTGAATAGGAGGGGACCCAGGATGGACCCTTGGGGAACCCCACATGTAATTTTTGTCGTCTGGGATGTAAAGTTACCTACTGACACAAAGAAGTCCCTGTCCTTTAAGTAGGATTTAAACCAATTCAGTGCTGTACCAGAAAGACCGACCCAGTTTTCCAGGCGTTCTAACAGGATGGAGTGATCGACAGTATCGAATACTGCACTGAGGTCCAATAGTACCAGCACTGTTGTTCTTCCACAGTCTGTATTTATATGGATGTCATTAAACACCTTCATGAGGGCGGTCTCTGTACTGTGGTGAGCATGGAAGCCTGACTGGAAAACGTCAAAGCGGCTGGTCGTTGTTAAGAAGGTGTTTAATTGTTGAAACACAGCTTTTTCAACAGTCTTATTGATAAAGGGGAGGTTTGAGATGGGCCTATAGTTCTGGAGTAGTAGTTCTGGAGTAGTAGTTTGTCTAAATTGTTCTTTTTCAGCAGTGATTTGATAATTGCTGTTTTTAGGGCTGGGGGAAAACACCTGATAGAAGGGACTTGTTTATTATCTGAGTCAAATCAGACGCTATGACAGGAAAAGCTGTGGGTAGCACATCAAGGCAGCAGGAGGAGGAACTTAGCTGCTGAATGATCTCCTCTAAGCTTTTGTAGTTTATTTGGATGAATTGGGATATTTTGTCAAGATAAGTTCCAGTTGGATACAGCTTTGGTTCTGGAGTTGATATGGGTGTACAGACTGATCCTCTAATCTTTAGGATTTTCTCAGTAAAGAAGTTAGCAAATTCATTACAGGCCCTGGTGGAGTGGAGATAAGAAGCCACGGACACTGGAGGATTTGTTAACCTGTCGACTGTGGCAAATAAGGCACGAGCATTATTAATGTTTTTGTTGATGATCTCAGAGAAGAAAGATTCCCTTGCATTTTTCAGTTGTAAGTTATATCTGTAAAGTCTCTCTTTATAGATGTCATAGTGAACCTGGAGTCTCATCTTTCTCCACTTGCGTTCATCTTTTCAACACTCCCTTTTTTCACTTCTAACTGCTGAAGCACTTCGTCCGTCCGTTGTCTTCCGCTTATCCGGGGTCGGGTCGCGGGGGTAGCAGCTTCAGTAGGGAGGCCCAGACGTCCCTCTCCCAAGCTACTTGGGCCAGCTCCTCCGGGGGAATCCCAAGGCATTCTCAGGCCAGCCGAGAAACATAGTCCCTCCAGTGTGTCCTAGGCCTTCCCCTGGGCCTCCTCCTGGTGGGACGTGCCCGAAACACCTAACCAGATGCCCGAGCCACCTCAACTGGCTCCTCTCGACGTGGAGGAGGAGCGGCTCTACTCTGAGTCTTCCCCGGATGACTGAGCTCCTCACCCTATCTCTAAGGGAGAGCCCAGACACACTACGGAGAAAACTCATTTCGGCCGCTTGTATCCGGGATCTCGTTCTTTCGGTCACGACCCAAAGCTCGTGACCATAGATGAGGGTAGGAACGTAGATCGACCGGTAAATCGAGAGCTTCGCCTTTTGGCTCAGCTCTCTCTTCACCACAACGGATCGGTACAGCGCCCGCTTCACAGCAGACG
This sequence comes from Fundulus diaphanus, assembly GCA_037039145.1. Classification (NCBI taxonomy): domain Eukaryota; kingdom Metazoa; phylum Chordata; class Actinopteri; order Cyprinodontiformes; family Fundulidae; genus Fundulus; species Fundulus diaphanus. The sequence goes on along the minus strand of CM073124.1, from coordinate 56,075,477 downwards.
CCGCGCCAATCCGCCTGTCGATCTCCCGCTCCATCTTCCCCTCATCGTCGAGGTGAGCCCGACTATCTCTAGTCGGAACCTCTCAACCTCGCGCACTAGCTCAGGCTCCTTCCCCACCAGAGAGGTGACATTCCACGTCCCAAGAGCCAGCCTGCTGAAGCACTTCTCCAAGGATATTTTTTTCTTCCTGGAAAAAAAAAAACTTTAACTGGAGCAATGCAGTCAATGATGTCTGAGACTTTAGAATGAAAGTTATCTACTAGCTCATCTACTGAGTTGCAGCCCAAGGTTGAAGTAGCAGAGTAAGCTTGAATAAAAGTTTCCGTGGCATTATCCTTAAAAGGTGCGTTTTCTTACGATGTCCCTTTGGCTAAATGAGTCACTGGGAATTATGCTTTCAAAGGTAACAGAAAAGTGATCAGATAGGGCAACATCAGTTACCTTGACCTTTGAAATCTTTAGACCTTTAGTGATGATCAAGTCTAAAATAAGTCCCTGTTCGTGTGTTGGCTGTTTAACATGTTGAGTTAAACCAAAAGTTTCTAAGTGTGTCACACAGTTCTTTTGCACTTCTGTCTTCAGGGTTGTCAACGTGAAAGTTGAAGTCTCCCACAATAATTAAACAGTCATAATCAACACATATCACAGACATACGGAAGCTTAATGCTGCCACTGGAGAAAATCATTTTTTTGCTATTTATCTTGTATAAACATGATAATTATCTAGTATAAAGGTGATAATTATCTTGTATAAACATAATAATTATCTTGTAAAAACGTGATAATTATCTTGTATAAACGTGATAATTATCTTGTATAAACGTGATAATTATCTTGTAAAAACGTGATAATTATCTTGTATAAACGTGATAATTATCTTGTAAAAACGTGATAATTTATCCAGATGGTGGCGCTAGTATGCTTTTAGTTTACTCATTTAAGACGAAGAAGAAGCATGTGCGTCATCTACTCGGGAACTAAAATGGCCAATTTACGGGAATGGATGAAGTTTTACTTTATGCTCGCTAGTATCCACCTTATTTTCAACGGAAATACGGACACAGTTGAGTGACGGTTTTCCCTGCGAGACTTCCAATGCGTCACTTCCTGTCACTGGCGAGTCAGCTGGACAGCGAGTCATGCAGCTAATTCGTACCAAATTACTCGTCGTTATGATTTCATGGAAGGCCGGGATCGTTTGTCGGGTTAGAGGCTGTCATAATAACGGGTGTAAAAGAAAGGTTTATGTGGAGCAGGAGTGTTTTAATCATCGACCGCATACTAGAGCTGTAGATACCAGGTGCCCTACTTTCCTCACCCCCAGCTGAAGAATGAGATATCCCTCCGTCTGTGGTTAAAAGTTGTAAATTTGAAGAAACCACCGAAACAATGGTATGTTTGTTCTTTTAATTTCGTGGACAAAAAACCGATAGAAGACCACACGATGCCAGAAAAGTGGCCGGGCTACGAAGTTCCATTAAAATCTCCGTGGAGACGTCAAGAGGACAGCAGACAGGTAAGCTTGGGAAATGTACAGTGTTTACCTTTGTGTCGCTCTTGATAAACATATGCTTTCACATTAAGACAGCCGTCTTTTAGATTTGTTCTGTCTGTCAATTATTATCTGAATATTTTTCATCCCTGCTGGTAGGTCTTTGGGGTTAAGTTTGTAAAGTTATACAATGAAAGATTTACAGCAAAATGTTTAGCCTGTCATATGACATAAAAGGCAGGGTTCATTATTCATATTTTTGTTATTCATAAATCTATAAATAAGTCACAGTTCCAAGTTTAATATTTAAGTAACAAGCTTTATATTTAGCTCCAAAGTAAACGTCTAGTTTGTAAACTAAACATTTAATTTGGAGTTCAATATTTAATTTGAAAACTAAATGCTTGGTTTGCATCTTAATATATAGTTTACAATCTAAACATTTAGCTGTGTAATTAAATATATAGTTTGGAACGGTGACATTTACAAATGTATAACATGGTGACTTTAAAAATGAAAACCCATATTTTACTCTTACAGAACCCAAACTATTGCTGGTATATCTTGACTGTGTAGCCTTACCAATGGTATCCCTGCTACTAGCACAGGCAAACTAGAAGGAATGTGTGATATGAATATTTGAATGAGTATGAGTAATGATGCAGGTGCTGCTCTATTAGCTTGGTGTTAATGTAGTTTTAAGTAGTCTTGATATGTTTTATACTGTTTGCTAAACTGTGGTCTTGTGCGGTCTTGTGTTTGACAGATGACCGCCGCTGTGATGCAGAGGCTGACCGGACCACTCATAATCAGAGTCACCTATGCAGAAAGATGCTGATACTACAAGCATCGATGATCACACCTAGGAGAAGAGAAGAGCAGTGCATGTGTACTCCTCTGGTACTCCTCTGACATACCAGAGGAGTGTCTCTGACACATGGAGGAACGCGTAATGCATTTGCCGGCCACTCATATTTCAGATATATTACCTGTCCAGGTGTACCCTGCCTCTCACCATTGACTGCTGGAGATAGGCACCAGCACCCCTCGCTGTCCCAACAGTGATAAGGGTGATAATGGATGGATGGCTAAAAATTAGTACAAAAAGCATGAATAATGTTTTTATTTTTCAAATCAACAGATTGTTTCAAGATAAAAGTCTGGTCTTTTGTTCATTGATGCTGTTTAAGGTCATTCAAGTTTGGGTAATATTCTGTCAAAACACCACCTCTTCCTGTCTGTGAACAGTGTAATCTTGAATGGCAAGTTGGATAAGTACATCAGGAAGGTAAGTAGAAAAATATGGACGGTTTATAGTTGTCACTATAAACTATCCATATTTTATATAAATATGATGACACCAAGTACTGTAATCTAAATAAAAAAATAACTGTTCCTTTAACTTTGTTAAAAGGTGCAGTTTGCAGTGGCCAAAGGTCTGACTGGATTGTCCTGAACAGATGAGCAGTGCCGTCCCCAAAAGGCTGAATGATGGATGTTTCCTGCACCACAAGAATTAAACGGCCTACAAATATGCCATAAGTGAAATGTACTACATTTAATGTAAACAAATTGCATTAATTCAATAAATGAAATACTCATCTTTTTGCCAGTTTATGTACATAACATACACTTTAGTCCTTTACATGTGCTTAGGACAACATCAATTTGATCAAAATATGAATGAATGCAAATTACATTAGCAAGTGAAATAGATTGCAAACTTTAATAATACACATTTTAGTTGAACACAATTTATGTATATGTAAACATTTAAATGGTCTAAAACTAAGGATATACAATACTTGAAAAGTTTTAAAAATGAAAAGTAATTCCAAAATGTAAAACCTCAAGGTGCTACACAAATAAATATTTAAAAGCAGAAATCCAAAACACATTCTAGTGTATTATAATTCCACTGATTTACAGTAGAATATAACTAATCAGGATCTTTTTGACATGTAAACATCTCTGCTCAATCAACATCCTCGTGGATGATCTCCTGCATGTTCACAGGCTGCACAGACTTGAAAGATTTTGTCCATTTTATTTACCAACTAAAACTGATAGTTACAGTCTGGGAGATTATTGTCAAAACTCTGAGCCTCCTGATAACTCTTTCCACATGTATGTGGACATTTGCAATCCTTGTGGCAGTTACAGGGGTTGGACAAAAAAACTGAAACACCTGGTTTTAGACCACAATCATTTATTAGTATGGTGTAGGGCCTCCTTTTGTGGCCAATACAGCGTCAATTCGTCTTGGGAATGACATATACAAGTCCTGCACAGTGGTCAGAGGGATTTTAAGCCATTCTTCTTGCAGGATAGTGGCCAGGTCAAGACGTGATGCTGGTGGAGGAAAATGTTTCCTGACTCGCTCCTCCAAAACACCCCAAAGTGGCTCAATAATATTTAGATCTGGTGACTGTGCAGGCCATGGGAGATGTTCAACTTCACTTTCATTGTCATCAAACCAATCTTTCACCAGTCTTGCTGTGTGTATTGGTGCATTGTCATCCTGATACACGGCACCTCCTTCAGGATACAATGTTTGAACCATTGGATGCACATGGTCCTCCAGAATGGTTCGGTAGTCCTTGGCAGTGATGCGCCCATCTAGCACAAGTATGGGGCCAAGGGAATGCCATGATATGGCAGCCCAAACCATCACTGATCCACCCCCATGCTTCACTCTGGGCATGCAACAGTCTGGGTGGTACGCTTCTTTGGAGCTTCTCTACACCGTAACTCTCCCGGATGTGGGGAAAACAGTAAAGGTGGACTCATCAGAGAACAATACATGTTTCAAATTTACCACAGCCCAAGATTTGCGCTCCTTGCACCATTGAAACCATCAAAGGTTTGGCTATAGCAGCCCGGCCGTGGATATTGACCCTGTGGAGCTCCCGACGGACAGTTTTGGTGGAAACAGGAGAGTTGAGGTGCACATTTAATTCTGCCGTGATTTGGGGAACCGTGGTTTTATGTTTTTTGGATACAATCCGGGTTAGCACCCGAATATCCCTTTCAGACAGCTTCCTCTTGCGTCCACAGTTAATCCTGTTGGATGTGGTTCGTCCTTCTTGGTGGTATGCTGACATTACCCTGGATACCGTGGCTCTTGATACATCACAAAGACTTGCTGTCTTGGTCACAGATGCGCCAGCAAGACGTGCACCAACAATTTGTCCTCTTTTGAACTCTGGTATGTCACCCATAACGTTGTGTGCATTGCAATATTTTGAGCAAAACTGTGCTCTCACCCTGCTAATTGGACCTTCACACTCTGCTCTTATTGGTTCAATGTGCAATTAATGAAGATTGGCCACCAGGCGGGTCCAATTTAGCCATGAAACCTCCCACACTAAAATGAGAGGTGTTTCAGTTTCATTGTCCAACCCCTGTACATCCTCATCAGACAACTGCCCTCCTTTCATGAGTGAATGCTGGTAGAATAAGGTTAAATCTCCTCTCAAACAGCAGATCTCCGATGGTAAAGCCTCTGTCTGCCGTCACTTCATCACCAAAACGAAGATACTCCCAGCCACATGAGAAAACTTTTTCTTCTTCTCTTCTCCTAGGTGTGATCCTTCCGTGCCTGTAGTTTCAGCATCTTTCTGCATAGGTGACTCTGATTATGGAGTGGTCCGGTCAGCCTCTGCATCACAGCGGCGGTCATCTGTCAAACACAAGACCGCACAAGACCACAATCAGTTTAGCAAACAGCATAAAACATATCAAGACTACTTAAAACTACGTTAACACCAAGCCAATAGAGCACCACCTGCATCATAACTCATACTCATTCAAATATTCATATCACACATTCCTTCTAGTTTTTACAAACAGCCTGTTTTAGTACCTGGGATGCCATTTGTAAGGTTACACAGTCAAGATATAACAGCAATCGTTTGGGTTCTATAAGAGGAAAAAATGGGTTTTCGTTTTTAAAGTCAGATTTTCACCATGTTATACATTTGTAAATGTCACTGTTCCAAACTAAATATTTAATTACACAGCTGACTGTTTAGATTGTAAACTATATAGATGCAAACCAAGCATTTAGTTTTCAAATGAAATATTGAACTCCAAATTAAATGTTTAGTTTACAAACTAGACGTTTACTTTGGAGCTAAATATTAAGCTTGTTATTTAAATATTAAACTTGGAACTGTGACTTATTTATAGATTTATGAATAACAAAAATATGAATAATGAACCCTGCCTTTTATGTCATATGACAGGCTAAACATTTTGCTGTAAATCTTTCATTGTATAACTTTACAAACGGAACCCCAAAAACCTACCAGCAGGGATGAAAAATATTCAGATAATAATTGACAGACAGAACAAAGCTAAAAGACGGCTGTCTTAATGTGAAAGCATATGTTTATCAAGAGCGACACAAAGGTAAACACTGTAAACATCTCTTAGCTCACCTGTGTTTGCTGTCCTCTTGACGTCTCCACGGAGATTTTTATGGAACTTCGTAGCCCAGCCACTTTTCTGGCCTCGTGTGGTCTTCTATCGGTCTTTTGTCCACGAAATTAAAAAAACAAATATACCATTGTTTCGGTGGTTTCTTCAAATTTACAACTTTTAACCACAGGCGGAGGGATAGCTCATTATTCGGCTGGGGGTGAAGAAAGTAGGGCGCCTGGTATCTACAGCTCTTGTACGCGGTCGATGATTAAAACACTCCTGCTCCACATAAACCTTTCTTTTACACCCGTTATCATGACAGCCTCTAACCGGACAAACGATCCCGGCCTTCCATGAAATCATGACGACGATTAATTTCGTACGAAGTAGCTTCATGAGTCGCTGTCCATCTAACGCGCCAGTGACAGGAAGTGACGCATCGGAAGTCTCGCACGGAAAACGTCACTCACTGTCTCCGTATTTCCGTTGAAAATAAGGTGGATACTAGCGAGCATAAAGTAAAACTTGATCCATTCCCGTAAATTTGCCATTTTAATTCCCGAGTAGATGACACACATGCTTCTTCTTCGTCTTAAATGAGTCAGACTAAAAGCACACTAGCGCCTTCATCTGGATAAGTTATCACGTTTTTACAAGATAAGTATCATGTTTTTACAAGATAATTATAATGTTTATACAAGATAATTATCACGTTTATACAAGATAACTATCACGTTTTTACAAGATGATTATCATGTTTATACAAGATAATTATCACGTTTTTACAAGATAATTATCACGTGTTTACAAGATAGGTAGCAAAAAAATAATTTTCTCCAGTGGCAGCATTACGCTTCCGTATAGATTGGAGGTCACTAAGATAATTAAAAAAGTTTGATGTGGACTTAGGAGGCCTGTAAACATTCAGAAACATAGTTTGTACCGGGCTCTTTACCTGGAGAGCCAAATGTTCAGAGGCAGGTATAAGTAGGCTGGTGAACAGGTGAGCTGAGTAACTAATTAGTGGCAAGAGGTGGAGGAGATCTAAAGCAGGGTGGTGGCTGGAGGTAGACTGAGCTGAATGGGTAGTGGCTGGTAGCTGAAAAGTCCAAAACCAAATCCTGACAATTTGGGTATTTTAATATGCAATTTTGCAATAAATGACACGAGTCATTGAAACATGCTTGTACAAAAATGTCAGGGTTCAGTTTTGATCTGGTTTTTGTTCACTACTATTTCAGTTATTCCTCCTTGTCAGGGTTTAGTTATGTTCTGGCCTCATTTATTGTTAGTTTTCAGTTTCCTCCTCCCCCTCACTCAGCTCTCCTTCACTCCCTCTGCAGTCAGTCACACCTGTTGGTCATTAATCAGTCAGACTCCTTTCACCTGCCAGCCTCCCTACCTAAGCCTCCCTCTGCTTTCACTCCTCTGCCGGTTTGTCATCAGACCATACTCACTCCTCGCCTGTCTGCCTGGTTTGCTCCTGCTAGCTGTTTGTTTCCTGCCCCAGTTTGACCATGTTAGTCTCTGCCTGCTGCTGGATCTAACCTGTCTCTCCTCTGAGCCTCAGGAAGACCTACTAATCCTGTTGTGACTCTAACCTGCAAGTATTCACCCTGCCTTGCTGCTAATCCTGCTGTGGTTCTGGCCTACAAGTATTCACCCTGCCTGGCTGTTATCCTGCTGTGGTTTTGGTCTACAAGTGTTCACCCTGCCTGGCTGCTAATCCTGCTGTGGTTCTGGCCTACAAGTACTCACCCTGTTGTTCTGCTAATCCTGCTGTGGTTCTGGCTTGCAAGAATTCACCCAGCCAAGCTATTTATCCTGTTGTGACTCTGATCAGCAAGTATTCATCCAGCCAAGCTATAAATCCTGTTGTAACTCTGATCAGCAAGTATTCATCCAGCCAAGCTATAAATCCTGTTGTACCTCTGACCAGCAAGTATTCTTCCTGCCAAGCTATGCATCCTACGGCTGTGCTGTGGTTCCCTCTCTGCCGTGCTGTGGATCCTGCTACTGTGCTCTGGTTCCCTCTCTGCCGTGCTGTGGATCCTGCTGCTGTACTCTGGTCCTGCTTGCCAGCTCGTGCACACATCTACACCTCTGCTCCAGTTCAGTTCTGCATCTCTAGTTCCACCTGCCATTATTCATCTTTCTTACAATAAACTCTCTATTTTAGCTCTGTGTGTGCGTGCATCCAAAAACAAATCATGACAAAAAAAGTAATTTTTGTTTTTCAAGCACTTTTCAGAAATTGGAATGGAACCATCCTGGTGCCATAACATGTTAAACTCTGGCCAATAATGAATCAAACATTGTAAATTTGAAGTGTTATGCTTCCATCCAAACTGACTGTAGCATAATAGTTCAGAACTACAGATCTGTAAACAGTACTTCAAAGTACTCTGTAAACTTAAGTTATTTTGTAAACATAACATAGACAAAATAAAGATGTACTGTTAAGTACTTTTCAAAAATAAAATAAAGTGCAAACTGGGTTATGAAATACAGACTTCATTCAAATAAAATTACTCAAAAAATAATAAATTAAATTAAATATACCCTAAGTGTACATCAAATTAAATGTACAGTAAGTGGCTTCCACATTCATCTCAACAACATAACATGATACAGCTTGAATATTTTCAAAATGCTTAAATATTCCTTTGCTCTGAACAGGAATTGTAGCAGTTGACCTGCAGGAGGTAGCTATCCATTTAGACATACTTGTTGCCATTTTTTTTGTTAGTTCTGCTGTTTATGGGGTTTTACTGCACATTATCCAGTGTTGTCCGACTTTGACGAGTTGCTTGTTGGCTCGAAGTCTCTGCGTTCTGTTTGGCCAACAAGTGGTATTTCAGACTATATATATATATATATATATATATATATATATATATATATATATATACACACACACACACACACTGTGGCATCTCTGGCATGCTAAATAAGTGGGGCACAAAAACTCAACACCTATTAGCAGCAACACATCTTTTTGTGATGCATACAACTTGACTTTGGTCAATTTTAAATGAAACTGATAAATTAGCATATACCAGCACACTAGAAATGCCATTTTATATAAGCTAAATGTAATTCAATTTTTGTACATAGATTACAAATAAAAGCAAGCCAAGGCAAATTTATGTGTATAGCACAATTCAGTACAGAGACAATGCAAAGTGCTTTACATGATTAAAATGTAGGAAAATAAAACAGAATAAAAGCAAGTAGGAATAAAATGTAGAAACAAAATAAATAAAAATAAAGGCTTACTAATAATGTTAATTTATTGAACAGAAAATATTCATATCAATCCTTTAGCTAGCAAGTAGTAGTAGTAGAGTAGTTGTAGTAGAGCCTTTTTAGGTCCCTCGCTCTGATCCTGCTGCCCCAACAGACGATGGTGGAGGAGATGACGCTCTCAACAACAGAACTGAACCTTCGCTGAGTCCCGCTCCTGACCAATCATACGTTAGCAACCATAACTAAGAGGGGAGGGCCTGGCAAACATTCACTTCCTTCAGAAAATGCTGAGGCGGCGTGTGTACAGGACTTGCAATTCTGATGAAAGATATCGTGAATGTTGTCTTCCCAAAACCCATGACAAACCTGGAGAGATGTAGATCGAATATAGATTAAGCAGTGTGAAAAGACCCCATGAGCAGCAGAATTCATAGAAGATCATGAAAAACTACCATGTTTGTTCCAAGGTAAGATGCTAACGCTAACTAGCAAACAATTGTGGGCTACAAGACAGTTGTAGATAATCAGTTAAAAGTTTTTTGTTTTTTTTAACATTGAGTTGATATGCACTGCGTATTGAACAAACCCACAATGTGCGAACAATATCCCGGAGCTCTATAAACAAAAACAACACATTAACCAGCCGGCTAGCATAACAGATACCGAAATCTAGTTCATAGCTTTCTGGTTGAAACCAGAAAGTTGGATTATAATAAAATACTATTTTTCCTTACCCTGTGATGCAAGAACATTGTTTTTCCCTTATACTTTTGTTTTGTCTGTGAATTATCAAGACGTGAGGTGTCTGAGTCTTATAATACGAACGGTGAGTCCACGCTTCGATTTTTATTTCCTCTTCATCAAGATTACTCCATTGACAAGTGATGTTGTGAATATATTTTTCATATGCATATTGCAGTCCTTTCTGTCTGGTCCTCTCTGATATTTTTGAGACATTACTCCGAAAATGTGAAACAATTTCCTTTAGAATATGTTTCACTGAAATCTCTGTGGAATCCATGACAATATGTGGGAGGCCAGCAATGTTTGCCAGGCATAGCAACAGTGGCTATGGGGGCGGGCCTTAGCGAAGGGTCATTTATAGAAGACATGAGACATCTTGTTGAAACCTTGAAGGCTTCCTCAAAAGGTACAGTCTGCTCTGTCCTTTCTTGTAGATGCCTTCACTGTTGCATCTCCTGCCCAGTCTGTTGTCCAGATGAACACCAAGGCATTTATATTCCTCAACCACCTCCACTTCTTCTCCCATGATGGGAATTGGGTTTGATCTAATACTGCTTCTCTTGAAATCTACAATCATCTCCTTTGTTTTGTTCACATTCAAGATGAGATGATTGCTTCTGCACCATGCCAGAAAGTGGTCCACCAGCCCTCTGTACTCAGCTTCTTGTCCATCTCTGATGCAACAGACAACTGCAGAATTATCTGAGTATTTCTGTAGAACAGAAGTTGGACTTGTGCTGGAAGTCTGAAGGAAGTCAAGGAATGGTGAGAGTACAGTCCCCTGATGCTCCGTTGTTGCTCCGTGGTCTTTTTGTCAGATAGCCATTGATCCAGGCGATTGCTAAGGCATCCACCTGAGTCTTCTGGAGTTTCTGACAAAGCAAATCTGGCTTAATTGTATTAAAAGCACTGAATAAATCAGAGAACATGATCCTCGCAGTGCTGCCTACTCTGTCCAGATGACAGTGGGTTTGTTGAAGCAGGTGTATGATGACGTCTTCAATTCCAACTCCACGACGATAAGTAAACTGCAGGGGTCCTATGTGCTGGTTTGCTTACATAGGTGGGCCAACAGGAGTCTCTCCATGACCTTCATGATGTGGGATGTCAAGGCAATAGGTCTGTAGTCATTGTTGATGACTGTTGGGAGAGTTTTCTTTGGTACCGGAACCTGAGAAGATGTCCACTTCCACAACAGCTTAGATTGAAGAGATGCTGCAGAATCCCACAGAGCTGCTCTTGACAGACCTTCAGAACTCTGGGACTGACACCATCTGCAAAGAGAAATCCAATCTGTAGTTTTAAAACAACCCTGTAGAGCTTCTTCAGCTTCCTCTGATCTCCTCACAGTACTTTTTGTTACAGGTAGTCTCTTGACAAGGGTTTTATAATCTTAGCAAAGAAAAACAACGTTGTGATCTTTTTTTACGCAAAGGATGTCTTGATTTGGAAATATATGAATCCTTGACATTTGTGTAAAACAAATCCAATGTCTCGTTTCTCTGGTAGAGCAGCTGACACAATGTTGAAATGTTGGCAGTGTAGTAGAGACTGAAGCATGACTAAATTTACCAGATGTTGCCATAAAAAAATGTGGTGTTGGGTCTTGCGTCTTAACAACAACGGAACTGATGACATCACATACATTGTCTGCAACAGCTGTGGGAGGGATGTAAACAACCACCAAAACAACACTGGTGAACTCTCTTGGCAAATAATATGGACGAAAACTTATAGTTCAAACTCTGGACTGCAGAGACAACACTTTACAGTAACATGTGCAGGGTAACACTATCTGTTGTTAACAAGCACTGCCAATCCACCTCCTTTCCTTTTCCTGTTGCTCTTTAAGTCTCTGTCTGCTCGCATAGTCAGGAACTCCAGTAGAGACATTGGAGTCGGGGATATGATCCTGCAACCATGTCTCAGTAAAACACATAATACTGCATTTCCAATACTCTTGCTGAGTCCTTGTCAGTTGTCGTATTATTTCTGCTTTTGCTTTGATAATTAGCTGCTCCCTGTTGTAAATCACCCTGTTGTTATGGTTACGCATCATAACAAAAGAGCAATATACAGAAAAATGTTGGGAAAATCAATCCAGCTGCACAGCATCCAATACAAGAAGAAATGGTTGTCCAAAAAAAGCAATTTTCCAAGAAAAGCAGAAAATAAATTTTGAAAAAATCTCAGAGTTACAGAGTTACTTTAACGTGCTTACACCCTGAGCGGTGCGATTCTAGAAAAAGGTGACAAAAACAGAGTAGAGGAAAAGGAGAGTATAAGATAAGATCCTTGGAGTCTGCTTCTACACTTCCAGAGAGATATATAAAAAGAACAGCAAAAGCAACCAATAAAGTATTACAGGTACAAAAAAACAATGCCTTGATTACATCAGTGGACAATACGAAATTTTGTTTAATATAAGATGTAGCCTATAAAGTGACATGCAAAGCTAATGACAGGGTTTTTCTATATTGAAGTGAATCTGTAAGCACCTGGATCCAAGCACCTGTAGGTTTTTGCAAGAGTGCACTTGTATATGTACGGTTTAACCATTAGACAAAATGCTCAATAGTGGTTGTGAGGAGCCAAAGACCCACCACCCAGATGCAGAGGCAGACACCAAGCAAACAAGAACCCCAGACGAGAGCAACGGAGCCCTAGAGGGACCAACAGGGTCCAGGTACTGGCACCCCAGAGGGGTATCTATCCCGCAGACCTGAGAGGTAAACTCCATCATCAGGATGGGGGTGGGGACCACCCCAAATCCAACAGTCCCCGAACCCAACATACCAGGTCCATACTCCAGCCCATCCTCTCGGAGATGGGGCGAACACAATTTGAATGGGCCAGCCACTTAGATCCCACACCCCGAACCTGGAGGCGCTGCACTCCAAACTTAAGCCCTACACACTATTCCCGGGGAGAGCAAAAGTGCCATCCCTAGCCGACCCCCAAGACCCAACACCCATCCCCAGCCCAGACCCTGGCTAGTTGGCCTGCTCCTCCTCCAGGCCTAAAACTTTGGATGGCAATCGGAAAACAGGGGAGTGAAAAAGGGCCCATTTCTACCTCCACTTGCTCAAATGTCATGTTGTTGCATGTTGTTCTCATGTTGTTTTAAACTGGGAAGGCTAAAAGGGGGCTCCTGGTGCAGAAACCTCAGTGTCTAAATACAAATGAGGGCAGGGGAAGCCATCAGGGGCGAGGCCTACACAATCCCTCCCCCCCATGCCTCCCCCAATCTGTGTCAATGGGCCAAGGATGTCACAAGACAGCGGGGTTCGGAAATTCTCCCTGCTTCCTAGCGACGTCCCCTCTCCCCAAGTTCTTACATGTGTGGCAGAGTGATGGAGCAGGCAGAGGGAGGCATCTGGTGATTAGGAGGAAAGGACTTGGAAGCACCATGCCCTCCCAGGAAGCCCCCTCCCCCACTGACTCCAATAGGCATCCCTGTTCTCCAAAATCCCACCTGGAGAGGGAGGCACCACTAGCAGCAGCACCAAAATCTGCAGGTTCTGGGAGTAGAGACAAGCACCAAGGCCCGAGAGTGAACCGCAACCCGGAACCAACACCCCAGCCCCTCCCCGCCCAAACCATCCTGACTTCCCAAAGGAAAGAAAAAAAATTAAACCCACCCTCTCTCAAAACCACTTTATTCAGCCACCCATCCGAACGATGCAGACCCCTGTTACCCAGATGGAGCACCAGGAGGCTGGACCAAGACAAGGAGCTGAAGCTTGACACAGAGCCACCAAAGGAACCCCCAAACTACAACCCCCTCCCCACACCGAGGAAAGAAAACAAAACCCTGCACCAACATTCAAACAACTCTCAAACCACATAAGACAATAGACATCCAGGCTGGGTTCCCCCCATGCCCCCTCCTTCATACCCTCACCAGCAGAATGCACTCCCTCAAGGGGAGAGCATCTGCCATGAGATGTCAATATCCATACTCCCCACCAGCTTGAGAGGCCCCAGGTAGGGCCAGACAACGCCTCACAGGACAAATCCAATGAACCTCCACCCCCCACTACACGATGGAGCCGATTAAAGGAGCCCAGATAGATTGATCTGAAGTGGATGCATATGCTGTCTCAATACTGTTAAGAGCTACCGCACCCTGTCGGTGGTGAAACACCCTCAGTTGACCCAGCTCGTTTGTACCCTACAGGCGACCCCCACTTACATATTACTTTGGATGCAAGACGCATGAAACAGAAAAGTATACATCAAGTTAAATTTTATCTACTAAAGACAGAGAAACGGTTACAGACACATCAGCGCTGATGGGCTCTTGATCGGCAAGAATCCCCGATTGCTCATCACACAAACATTATAAAGGAGTTTAGGTTTACATCCATAGAGGGCCGTACACATCCAAACTGTGTCATCAGTAGAGATACTGTGTCACCTCCGGGACGCTATCTGACAGATATGAGTCAATTCCTTGTGTCCGGTGCTATCCAAGTGTGGCAGGCAGTTCTGGGTTAAGCAGTTTGTTCCACTTGACCCAGTTGATATCTTAACAATACTAATATAATCCAACAAAAGATCTCTATACTGATTGGAAATGAGATTTTTTTATATTTCCAATTCATGATTAGGGCATGGTTATGTTTCCATTCCGAAGTGCTATCATCCGAGTTACCCAACAAGAAAACTGAGGGGGAAGGTGAAATATTACATCTCAGACACTTTCACAAATCTGATACATCAGACCCCAGAATCTCTGAACAGGTGTACATAACCAAAGTGCATGTATATAAGGCAAGGGAAGTTTATTTATATAGCACTTTTCACTAACAATATGATTGTCTGGATTACTGCCTGTGCACTGTGAGCAGGTATTAGATCCCAAAACCCATCCTGAATAATCGTTGAAGGATTTATTGTACTCTTTGAAGGATTTTGTGTTGTATTAGCTGTAAATTCGGGTTTCTAGTCATTTGGAAAATTTCTCTCTGGAGTACCCGGAGAGAACCCACGCATGCACAGGGAGAACATGCAAACTCCATGCAGAAAGACCCAGGGTAGGACTCGAACCTAGGACCTTCTTGCTGCAAGGCAACAGCTACCCACTGCGTCACTGTAGAGCCTGTGAATTGGCACTATATAAATAAAATGTAATTGAATTAACCCACATGCAGTGCAAACATCCTGCTGACTTGTGCATACATTTAATTCCTCTGCGTGTCCAGCTATATTCTCTTTTAATCAGTGTTGCGTGCTTTAAATTTACCTGTTATGCTGCTAATAAAGCCACGAAGTGACCTCCTGATGCCTGAGTAAATCATCATTAGCATAAAGTGTATCTAGAGTAGAGGTACACAACCTTTTTTGAACCAAAATCTACTTTTAAAGTTGCAAGTTTGTTGAGATCTACTAGTCTGTTCTTAGTCTCAAACTCTCACAAACATATTTATGTTAACAAATGCACAGTCTAATTTTCCAGTTTACATCGAGGGCAACAGCCTAGCCTTATATTTAACAACAAACCAAATTCTGACCAGTCAAAAGATGGAAAGGCTTTACTTAAGGCAAATTAAAATAGAATGTATATGTTTACCTCAGTGGGACTTCTGACACTGGGAGAAGGAAACCAGGTTCTCGTAGGAAAGGCAGTATGAACTGGTTGAAAGTTGTAGGCAGGTCATATGGTTATCATCAGTCATTGTGGATATGTACTTGATGATTTCCATGTGAGAAAAAGCAGACTCACAGAAATAGATCGATCCAAAAAGTGATGTCAAGTTCAAGGCACATCTTCTGAGATTGGAATAATTTCTCTCCGACAGCAGGCTCCAGAACTCTCCTTTCATGCCAGGTGTTGCTCTGGATTCGATTTCAATGTCATGTGGCAATGTGATAATCTCAGTTTCAGCACCAGAGCTGTCCAGGTCAAAAAGTGAGACTGATTTTGACACAATGCCATCCACATCCATATGTGTACCAAAAGGGAAACACACGTATGTGGTAATAGGCTCAGTGGATGAAAAGTCTGTAAATCTTCTCTCAAACTCTGCCAGGATGCTCTGAACGTTCTGATGACATTGTTCAAGGTAAAGCTGTGAGACATGTTGACCTTGACTTTGTAGTTCTGCCTGCATGCCAGGAAAGTTCCTCAGGTCCGTGAATAGCAGCCGGCTTGAAAGTAATTTTAGCCTGCTTTTGAATGTGTTTACTGAGCTGATCATATGCATGATACTTTCGTCTTTACCTTGAAGCTACAGGTTAAGTTCATTGACCAGGCCAGTGAGATCTGTGAGAAATGACAAATCCATGGATGTTCACCATGACTTGACTACTTCAGAAAGTCCCTGATTTCAGGCAGCAAGTCACAGAATCTTTCCAAAAATTTACCTCTGTTTTGCCATCTTATGCCTGTATGAGGTCTGTGTGTCCTGCACCAGCCTCTTCCAGGTGAGCCCGGAAAGACCTCCCCTGTAGACTCCTGGCCCGTACACTGCACACAATCTTCATGGCAACATCCATCATGTCTTTCATGTTTAAAATCTTTCCACATAATAACTGGTGGGGGATTATACACCATTTTAGATTCCCTTCATTGAGCTGTGATTACCCCGTATGTTCCTAACAGAGCACTTCGCTCTCAGACTGTAGGTCTACTGGTGGTTCCTAGAGTCTCTAAAAGTAGAATGGGAGGCAGATCCTTTAGCTATCAGGCTCTTCTGTGGAACCAACTCTCAGGTTTGGTCCGTGAGGCAGACACTCTGTCTACTTTAGACAGTGTTATGCCAGAAGCTGTGTGAATATGCTTATTATTATTATTAATTATAATTTGGTATTATAATTTAAATAATAAATCATTCAACTCAAAATTCCGCTATAACAAAATATAGTTCGAATGGTGGTGATGTTAGCTATAAGCTTGTAAGTATTTATACCACTAATGCATTAGTTAATTTGCTGTTATGAACTCATTTATGCTGGGATAAATGATCTGGTCGGACTTATGACCGACGAGGTTTATCCGGCAGTCTGTGAGAACCCCAATGTAACTGCAATTAGAGTTTAAATCCTTATCCCTTATCACCATCCAATGATATTGTCTCTGTATTAATGTCAGATGTTAACTCCAAAGGAAGTTAGCTCTGATTTCTGAATAACCAGGCAACTGTGAATTGGATTGAACACAAAACAATGTCTATTCCGCAGTCATTGGTTTTATTGAACCAAAAGCAATTCCCAGTTACAGTAATTCTCTGATTCAACAACTTTGGAATTCTTACTCATTACTAAAACTACACATGCAAAATATGGGTGGAAATAAAAGAACAAAACAAAAATAAACAATGGATTAAAAATGAGCGATTGGAAAATCTTAGTTCAGCTCACGGTTGTTTAAACCACACTCAGAACATCGGCATTTGACATAGCAGCATTGACAGACAGAACAGATTTGAGAGTCCCACCGGACGCTTTGATGCCTTACAAAGCTATCAGCTAAGCTACCTACAGTCTAGTCATCCGACACCCTCCCAAGATGGCGACTATGATGACGTATGCTCTGCAAATTTGCGTGATGCGTGAGGGGAGGTCCTAATGATGTCACCGCGCATACGCTAATGTGAGGTGGTACCTCGCTCCGAGAGGGAGTGGTTTACGCTCTGGTTCAAAGAGAAACCGCGAACCGAGATTCAAACAAAGCGATCAAATTTCTCTGATAAGGAGAAGCGAAAGAGAGGGGGGGGGAAAGCATGGAAGAAGATGGAAAAGAACTGAAGCAGTGACCCATGGCGGGGTTATAGATAAACCACAATCAACACAGCAAAATCAATTGTAAAATGCATGCACATACAAAGAAAATATTCAGCAAAATAATTCCAACTTCGTCGTGGAATAAAAGCATTAACCTACACCTACAAAGTTCTAACGTCTGCCCAGGCACTTCTAAACATCCTATGGATGGAAAAGAAATAAAAGGGGAGAACCCCGTTACTTTGAGGTGGTCCCGAATGAAAGTCCCGGCTTCGATCCAGAGCGCTCCGGATCACGCGGCGTCCTGAACGCACCGGAGCAGGCAGCGGCAGGGGCGGCGAGGAGGCTCTTTCGTCTCTTCCTCCGGGCTCAACAGTCGCTTTTGCTCGGCCCAGCAAAGCGTAGTCCTCTTTCGATCACTGGGAGATAAGGCGGCTTCCAGTATTTGATCAGAGGGAATTAAAGGTACCTTTTTAAGTCAACCTCCTGTGTCCGTACAGGGAATAGTTTTGCTCCGGTAATCTTCGAACCAGCAAAGAGTTATCGAGCACATGGCGTGGGGGTTACCCCAACGAAGTGAAACAGCTGTGTGTCGTCTCGGTTGGCAGTACGCCAGTGAAGAAGGCAGATTTTGGTCCTCGGCCGCAATAAATACCTTTCCCCCTAGTAACGTTATCTCTCTGTCCGTCGTTAGGAGCGGCGGCCATTTTGGGCCGAGTTGCATGAGGGGAGTTGGTGGCCATTTTGACCACCTTGCATCATGGGAAATGCAGTCCGTCATGTCCCGAATTAATGCAGTCGTCACGTCTTGAACTGGCACAACATACCCCTGTTTAGCTTTGAAGAGTGGGATGCTGGTCACAGTCTTTAAAGCTACGACCAAGTCCATTCTGGCGTGACGAAAATCCGTTGTGCATGAGTGGAACAACCTAAGAGTCTTTCTAGTAGTCCTTTGGGATTCATGCAGTTCAGTTCATCATCCAAGAGGACGAAAAAAAACAAAGCATTTATTGTGCCTGGGTCAGTGACCTAGCCTGGGCAGACTAAGCTATAGCTAGTAATTTCTATTGGCTAATAAGGCAAACAATAAAGTAATAAAAAAAAGAAATGCAAACTTCACAATCACCATTGTCGATACACCAAAGAAAGGAGAGAGGGAGAAGGGAAAGGAGAGAGACAGCGGTTCGTAGTCTAATCAGCTTGTGGCCTTTGAGGAGCTGATGTCACGAACCTGGGGGCGACGAAGGTGAGGGTGTCAATCCTGGTTTGCAACTGTTTGATCTGCTTGTATGCTGCATACGCCATCGCAGTAGTGATGGCCCATCCAAATACAAGGAGAACCACAATAATGGTCATAATGTGAGCGTCGGTCGACTCTGTAGCTCTGGGGAAGCGAAGCAGAGGGACCGAGCTCAACTCTGATGGAGTGAGACTGAATTTAATCAGCTGGGTGCCTGCACGTAAAAGCTGTCTTTAAATGCCGACATCAATGCTGAAATTGTATCCCTCAAAGACATCTATTATTTCAATCTCTGAGTCATATTTGTCAACGTCAAGGTGATGCAGAACCATGTTTCCAATGTGGACTACAGCACCTTGAGGTGGGGAACAGAAAATGATTTGGTTGGGCAGTTTTAGTCTAGTAACTGTGTCATGCTGCTCGTAAGATAACAGGGCTTCTGCCCCTCGGGTGCTAACGAGCCAATGGTTACCTGCCCGCTCAATTTTGGTTTCCACACTGGCATCTTTAAGGGTCATTCTAGCCTGACAGTTCTGTTCAGGAGATTCATTCCTTAGACCACACAGGTAATTGGTAACGTCTCTGATAAATGGATTGCTTGGACATACCCAGTGGATGTCCTTGGTTTCGGTACACAAATCCAAATTAGGGACTAAATAAAGTTTGGGGTCAGCATCGTGATAGGCTAGCATCGAGGGGGTTTGTAGGTGTACGTGGGTCTCACCTTGCCAAAAACCGACATTCAATACTGATTTAAGCCTATACACGTTAGCTCTTTCAATGATGAGAAGGTTTAGCATAAATCCTATCTCCAAGTTGTCAGGATTTACAAATATTGGAATTGCACTACCTAGGCTGTAAGCCAGGTGTGTTTGTGGTGGCTGCAGTGTTTCACTAGAGGCAGATTTGAGAACCTTTTCCACCAAATCTACTGGTACCAGGTACGGAGGAATCCGTCCTTCAGCAAGGCTATTTACGGATGAACTAACCTCTCGAGTGAGGTACTGCATTAAGTTTCTAACCACCTGAGTATACATCATGTCATTCTTTACCACTTCTGTGAGCGTTCCCAAGCAATGCATGGTGTTATTGCTGAGTGTGAAATTATAGACGTGAAATTATGTATGGACATTTGTTTTATTAGTGCATGTTTACAATGTCCTGACTGAACATGCACGTGTCCTGTTTAATGCTATGCATTGTTCTCTTCGGCGGGGGCGGAGTTAGGCTCCGTTCCCTGTGAGGAGAGTTTGGTGGATGATTTAATTTGGTTCGCATGAACCCATTTGTACTCTGGACTTTGCACGCTGGCTTCTAGATTCTGCTGAGCCCATGTGAAAGTCGTTCGGAGATGGTCCTTTAAATCAGTGACGCACTGGTGTGCCGTGTAGACGGTTGTCACACTGACGTCTTCGGGCTGGTAGATGAGATTCAGGGGAAGTGTCATTTGTCTCCCTGACATCATCTGGAAAAGTGTCCCCCCTGTGGAGCATGGTGAGGTAGAGCGGATTAGCATTAGGACCAAGGGAAGCTTTATGTCCCAGTCCCTACCATGGCTGCTGGCATGTTCCTTTAACATGCTGACCACGGTGCGGTTCATTCGCTCCACCTGTCCCGATGACTGTCGGTGCGAGGGGATGTGGAATTTATCTTCCACGCCCAACATGTCGAAAAGCGCGGTCATGATGTTTGACGTGAAATGCGTTCCTCTGTCCGAGTCGATGGACAGGGGAAGGCCCCACCGTCTGAAAACGTGATTTAGCAGCAGGGCTGCTGTGGTGACAGCGATGTCATTCGGTGCCGGCAAACATTTGACCCATTCTGTGAAACTGCCTGTTATTGTCAAAAGATATTTGTCATCTCTTGACGATTTGGGGACTGGACCGATCCAGTCAGTCTGCAAGTGTGACCACGGAAATATAACCCCCCTTCGCCGAAGCAGGGCTCGGTCTAGCGGTCGTGTGGGTTGTAACTGGCAGCAGGTTAAGCAGCCTTGTACATACTCCTGGGTGTCCTGGGCCGTTGAAGGCCGGGACGCCACCTGTAGGAGAGTTTTCAAATTAGCTTTGCAGCTTCTGTGTCCTCCTACTGGTGAGTCATGGACGTGTGTCAATGTGATCCCAAGTTCATTTGAATCTTTGGGCTGAATGGGCTGAAACTCATGGAGCAGCTCGTTAAGTGCTGTTCTCTCTGTTTCAGTGGTCAGTGCATCAGCTTCTTCCAGCTGTTGCATAATTTCTGTTTCGAAACCAGGGCAGGGCTCAGTGGGTGAGTCCCGGTTCTCTGGTTGATTTGTTGCTGGTTCTGTTGGGTTTGGTTGTTATCACATACCCCAACAGGTTTCCTTCAGCGTCAAGCGTAGCACCACAAAGGGATCCAGCAGGCAGAGCTTCATGTCGCCTGATTTGGATCATGTTGGAAGGAAAAGTAAACATGGTGTCTGGAGAGTCCTGTCTGCCGGTCAAGGATTAGGGCAGGTCTCTAATGGTGGGAATGCTCAGCTCAAAGTCGTGGAAAGAGCTTTCGATGAGCACCCCAAGAGGTGTCTTCGCCACCACTCGGATCGGCATGTGGGTTGGATTCTCCACCAGAAGGTAAGCTGAGCAGTTGTTCAGCTCAAGCAGGGGTGTGCCCCGGATGACCAGGTTGGATTCCTGGAAATAAGAAAGGGGTTGGAAGAAAACCTGTGTGCTCTGTATTTGTTGTCCTTTCAGGATGGCTAATCTGACAGGTACACCTGCAGTCTGTGGTGGTATTAGCATGTTTGTTTCGCTAGCCACCTGGCAAGCCTGTGGGATTGTTTGCCCTGATCGCATGACTTCAGGGGTGCCCAGGAAGGAACTTGGGGTCACGTGAGCCTGAGCCCACAGGACCTGGTTACAAGTGTCCAGCTGTGCACCTAGCCGTACCAGAAAATCAGCACCAACAAACACTGGAGGATATAAATTCTCCACAATGCTGAAAGGATGAGAGAGCTGTCTTGTGCTAAACTGTGCATAAAGTATGCACAACCCCGTTGCTTTCAGAAGCCGGAAGGGCCAGTCTGCTGAGAGCAAATAGTGGCTGTGTTTTGTTTCAGCCAGATGGGGCTTTTCACGGCACAAAGAGTTGTACAGATCTCTGCTGATCGCAGATTTCTCCGACCAAAGAGCCAGCAACACGTCTGGCATGAATGTGCTTTCCAGGTACACACCTTCGGCCACTCTGGGGTTATAGGGTTCAACTCCAGAGTGTTTAAGTGAGCAGAGGAAAGATGTATGGCTGCAGAAAGAAGTTCTCTGATCGCTGAGAAGCGGTGGTGTGTCAGAGGATTTGGAAATCGGCTCTGTTGAAGGCAGAAATGGTGCTAAGAGTTCTTTGGGCTCCTCGGAGCATGTCACCTGGTTGATAGGGATGGACGGTCCACTTCTAGAAGTAAGAGGCTTGGGAGTCCCCACCTGGGCCCAAAGATGACCATGATGGCAGTCATTGAGTGGGGCTAACCTGTTCAACAGATCCTGACCCACAAGAAAAGGTTCTGTGTCCAAAGTACATATGTAGATGGGGTGCAGCAGGGTCATGTCACGGAAAGTGATGTCTAACCACGCCCGTTTGGTGATGCATGACTGATCCTGAGTGTAGCTGGTGATGCCCACGTTACAGGTCTCCACCTGGAACGGTTTCCCAAGAGACACCATAGCTCTGGTCACCTCATCAAACAGATCCGAGCACATTAGACTGATCTCGGAACCTGTGTCTAAAAGAGCATTTGCTGTGACACATCCTTCTATAACTGTCGAGCAGTATAAGCGATGCGCGTTTTCACAATGGTTTAGTTCACCTAAAAACCTTAGAAAAGGGGTTTTCTGATCACCTGCTGATGGGATCTTAGAAGGTTGTTGGTGAATTTTTGGTTGGTTCCCCCACTTAATCAGATAAACTCTGTTAGAAGGGGGAGCCTGGTCCACGCCTAGTCATGCTGACGTGGGTTTTGGGCCTGGTTTCCCAGGAGGGTCGGCAGGATTGGATGATGGCGAGGACGGCTGTGGCGCGATCTGACGCACTGTGTCGGCTAGCAACCTGCGAAAAGTCTCCTCCATCTCCTTTCTCATTGACTCTTCCATGCGCAGGTTCCAGCCTTTGTTGTCACGTGTGCTTTCTTCCGGCTTCCAGTCTGGCCTGTCAGTTTGCTTACCGTGTCGGGCTGGATCCGGCCTGTGCCATTTTTGAAACCTCTCACCTTCCATGCTGTCATGCTGACCTCTCCTATGAGAAGCTTTCTTCTGCTGCGGCTCAAAACCATGTTGCTTCTTGAACCCAAATCTAGTTTTAGGTTTAAAGGGAGACATCTCCTGTCCTTCCAGACCTAACCTCTTTTCTGGTTCGGTCTGAATCTGCAGAACCCTGTTATCACTGTCGGCTCCTTTGTTGGGCCGGACACGTGTTTCCCATGCAACCTGCGCGTATTTCCTGATTTCCTGCATGGTAAGTCTCTTGGTTCTACAATGCATGGTAACCTCATAACGCACGCTTTCATGAAGATTATGGAGGAACAAAGATTTGAAAGTGTGGTCTTCCTCCAAGCCGGGAGCATTTCGTCCCTGAAAGTAAGCAACCCGTAAACGGCGGTAATACTCCTTGGGCGCTTCAGTTCTCTTTTGCTGAATTGCAAAAGCTCCAAGAGTCGCAGAAGCTGGGTCTGTGAACACAGAATATTCTTCTCTTAAAGCCTGACAAAGAGCTGAGTAACGGTCACGTGTAGCTGGTGGGAGGCTTTCTATGAAAACATGGACACTTCTGGACGTGGTTTTCCAGATAAGCCTCAACTTTTCTCGAGCAGAGGGGTTATATAAGTCTAGCAGACAGCGCTCTACCTCTCTGAGATAGTCATCAATGGTGGATTCTGTATTGCTAGGATCAAAGCGCTCTATGTCTCGGGCCAGGGACTCAAGCTGACGCATCCGCAGTCCCTGTTCAGGGATCGGGGCTGGTCCATCTGAGTCCTCTCCTGACGACTCCTGCCTGTGGTAGCCACGATAGCAGGGGGGCTCTGGTTCTGACCACCTACCTGGCATCGGCGGCCGTTCGTGGGATGCCGGGGGACCCTCCCTGTCATGAACTCTTGTCCGTGGACGCAGTTCAGAGGAGTGGGGTTTACCTGTGTCCCAGGAACGGTGCTCCCGTCTAACCTGACAAAAGCCAGCTGTATGTTGCTCCGCCTAGCTCCACTCACATACATCTGGGACACCGCCGGTAGCAAGTGATTTCTCCAACCAAATTTATGGTCTGGCCAATCAGGACGCAGGGCTGGAGTTTCATAGATGTGACGTAGTGGAGACGCGACCATGACGTGAGACTGTTTTGATAGCAATGGCGGCTAGTCGATGCTGCTATTTCTTCCGTGTTGTCCAATCTACCTAATATTGTTTCATTAAAAGAACATCAGAGAACGCCCCTGAAGGCTTTTGTTGGTGGACACGATGTTTTCGCCCTTCTCTCGACCGGATTTGGCAAGTTTTGTTTTCCGGGACCAGCGGACGTGCCGACGCGGAAGCGCCCCGGAGCGGTTAGCGGTTAGCGCTAACTATGTTAGGAGGCCTTTAGTCCTCAACGTGGTCGGCCCGGAATCGACTCCGACCCGCGGCGCTTTGCCGCCTGTCTTCCCCCCTCTTCCTGTCAGCTCACTGTCAATAAAACGCGTGCCACTAGAGCCGCAAACACATTATTATTTTTTTTTATTTTTTTTTCCTGCGTCGCTATCATCAGCGTCACGGGTTAGCTTCGATGTGAGTGGTTGAAATAGCACGTCAATAAAGATGACAGACAAGTGGCTTATCCAATCATATGCAAGAATTTTTGATAAGGCCCAGCCTTCTGTAAAGGCAATCCCTATGGCGGTGTCCCAGATGTATGTGAGTGGAGCTAGGCGGAGCGACATGCATCTGGCTGTTGTCAGGTTAGCTCCCGTCGCCCTGGTGGGTGGAAAAGATCATAGCAGACAGTGTCAGGGGTCAGGTGGGAAGCAGGTGTTTTCCCATGCTTTACATCATGTGGATCAGTCCTGATTGCCACCGTAAGTCGTTTAGGCATTTCTTTCCGTATCACACTGCTATATCTGTCCTGACCTTCGCTTACCCCTCGCTCAGAAGGTGTCTGAGGGCCCAGTTCATCCAATGTCCTCCAGGTGTGATCCCCATGTTTTCCCTTGGGGTTCTCACCCTCAGATCCTTCTGGCTGCAAGCTAATGAGATCCTCCTCTCGCTCCTCTGTGAGATGACAGCTGCCCTGAACACTTCTCTATAGCAACACAACAACTGTAGCTTGGCACTACACAACAACAACAAATAAATAACAACACTGTAGTTTAGCTCAGCGCTAAACAAACATGCAACAAATAACAACGCTGTATTCTAGCTTAGCACTAAGCAACAACGCATACACTTTAGTTTAGCACAGCACTAAACAACAACTGCTAACAACAACTGTTAAGTGGCTTCACTTTAACTGTCAACAGCAACTCGCACTACGACTGACACTTTACTGCAGGAAGTGTGGTCAAATACGTGCGTTTAATTAGGCTGCGCAGGGGAAAATCAACCCTGCGACTTACAACTCCTATGTTTAGGAACGGTTAATATGCTTGTTTAACTTTGAGAATATTAACTGTGAGTGACATGGACCACTAACCTTTCGGCCAGTAATTAAGTGATAAAGCTGTGGCTTTGTTTGTGATGTAAGTTATTTAAGAACAGGTGCTCTACACATGTGTGGAAAATAGCAAAGTGTTTGGAACTTCAGAGGTGGCAAAGAATGACAGTTAAAAACCGCTAAATTGCAACCTTAGTTTCAAAATCACAGCTCAATTTTGACCACTTCTGATGAGCAGAAGGGGGAAAAGAAAGAAAAATAATTTAACAAAAATTAAAAGTAAAAAAAAAAGAAAATTCAAAAGGAATAAAAAAATTATAATAAGTTGACAAAAATTATTAAAAGGAGTAACCATAAAGAAAGTTTTAAGAAACTGACTTTCAAATATCCATTCAGGAAAGCCGAGTGCTTTGACCTGAATTTTTTACCGTGACTGCAACTACCTATCCTGGCCACCAGATGGAGGCAGGGTGCCCTTCACTTTGGGAAGACTGAGCTGTAATTACACACAATGTCCAGCAGATGGGGAATCGTTTCCCTCATCAAAACAATTATGATGCAATTACACACAACGTCCACCAGATGGAGGCAAGGTCTCTCTTTTCAAAGCAGAACACGACACAGAAGATGACTGATCAGTAGCAGACGCTGGAGGCGCTGTACGTTCTAGTCAGTTCAGTCTAACTAACTCCAGGTTTAGAAATCAATATTCAAACCTCAGGTTAACAACCTCAAACCACCACAAACACGTACATATTTAGTAGGAGTACTTCCTTAATCAATTATGACTGAATAGCCCTTTTGGCAAGGTGAGCAGTCAAAATGCTGGAATGTAGATTGTGTTCATTAAATTCATAAGTTGCTGGTTATTCGATTTAGTCTAAAGGAACGCCAATAAGTAGACTCCGCCCACCCAGGCAGACGCCAATTAAATGTTATGCCAGAAGCTGTGTGAATATGCTTATTATTATTATTAATTATAATTTGGTATTATAATTTAAATAATAAATCATTCAACTCAAAATTCCGCTATAACAAAATATAGTTCAAATGGTGGTGATGTTAGCTATAAGCTTGTAAGTATTTATACCACTAATGCATTAGTTAATTTGCTGTTATGAACTCATTTATGCTGGGATAAATGATCTGGTCGGACTTGTGACCGACGAGGTTTATCCGGCAGGCTGTGAGAACCCCAATGTAACTGCAATTAGAATTTAAATCCTTATCCCTTATCACCATCCAATGATATTGTCTCTGTATTAATGTCAGATGTTAACTCCAAAGGAGGTTAGCTCTGATTTCTGAATAACCAGGCAATTGTGAATTGGATTGAACACAAAACAATGTCTATTCCGCAGTCGTTGGTTTTATTGAACCAAAAGCAATTCCCTGTTACAGTAATTCTCTGATTCAACAACTTTGGAATTCTTACTCATTACTAAAACTACACATGCAAAATATGGGTGGAAATAAAAGAACAAAACCAAAATAAACAATGGATTAAAAATGAGCGATTGGCAAATCTTAGTTCAGCTCACGGTTGTTTAAACCACACTCAGAACATCGGCATTTGACATAGCAGCATTGACAGACAGAACAGCTTTGAGAGTCCCACCGGACGCTTTGATGCCTTACAAAGCTATCAGCTAAGCTACCTACAGTCCAGTCATCCGACACCC
Source organism: Fundulus diaphanus (assembly GCA_037039145.1). NCBI lineage: Eukaryota > Metazoa > Chordata > Actinopteri > Cyprinodontiformes > Fundulidae > Fundulus > Fundulus diaphanus. The sequence goes on along the minus strand of CM073124.1, from coordinate 56,048,290 downwards.
TCCCAAGATAGCGACTATGATGACGTATGCTCTGCAAATTTGCGTGATGCGTGAGGGGAGGTCCTAATGATGTCACTGCGCTTACGCTAATGTGAGGTAGTACCTCGCTCCGAGAGGGAGTGGTTTACGCTCTGGTTCAAAGAGAAACCGCGAACCAAGATTCAAACAAAGCGATGAAATTTCTCTGATAAGGAGAAGCGAAAGAGAGGGGGGGGGAAAGCATGGAAGAAGATGGAAAAGAACTGAAGCAGTGACCCACGGCGGGGTTAAAGATAAACCACAATCAACACAGCAAAATCAATTGTAAAATGCATGCACATACAAAGAAAATATTCAGCAAAATAATTCCAACTTCGTCGTGGAATAAAAGCATTAACCTACACCTACAAAGTTCTAACGTCTGCCCAGGCACTTCTAAACATCCTATGGATGGAAAAGAAATAAAAGGGGAGAACCCCGTTACTTTGAGGTGGTCCCGAATGAAAGTTCCGGCTTCGATCCGGAGCGCTCCGGATCACGCGGCGTCCTGAACGCACCGGAGCAGGCAGCGGCAGGGGCGGGCGAGGAGGCTCTTTCGTCTCTTCCTCCGGGCTCAACAGTCGCTTTTGCTCGGCCCAGCAAAGCGTAGTCCTCTTTCGATCACTGGGAGATAAGTCGGCTTCCAGGATTTGATCAGAGGGAATTAAAGGTACCTTTTTATGTCGACCTCCTGTGTCCGCACAGGGAATAGTTTTGCTCCGGTAATCTTCGAACCAGCAAAGAGTTATCGAGCACGTGGCGTGGGGGTTACCCCAACGAAGTGAAACAGCTGTGTGTCTTCTCGGTTGGCAGCGCGCCAGTGAAGAAGGCAGATTTCGGTCCTCGGCCGCAATAAATACCTTTCCCCCTAGTAACGTTATCTCTCTGTCCGTCGTTAGGGGCGGCGGCCATTTTGGGCCGAGTTGCATGAGGGGAGTTGGTGGCCATTTTGACCACCTTGCATCATGGGAAATGCAGTCCGTCATGTCCCGAATTAATGCAGTCGTCACGTCTTGAACTGGCACAACAACAGGGTGTCAGAGCCATCATAAAGGTTAATAATTTTAATAAACAGAACACAGTATGAGACTTCAGGTAAGGTTTACAGAAGTGAGTTAACAGAAAACAGGACCTTAAATACGCTGGGAAGTAATCAACTGGATTACGAATTTATTTCTAATTTCCACTCTATCCAAGAATCAAGAATTAAGAATCTTTTATTGCCAACACGTGTTACCGTAATGGAATATTTTCGAGACAGGCACCAGCGTAGGATTCAAACAAACAATATGTACATGAGGAGACAACAGACATAGGCATTACGTCAATCAGTTGGTTGCACTGGTCGAAAACATTTACTGAGAAGCCTAAAAATGCAATATATATATATATATATATATATATATATATATATACTGTATGTACAATAATTTAGGAGAGTTGTGGCTAGACTAAATGGTAAATGGCTTGTACTTGTATAGTGCCTTATCTAGTCTAGTCTCTAAAGCACTTTACACTACAATAACTCATTCACACACACATTTACACCCTGACTGTGATGAGCTATGTTAGTAGCCACAGCTGCCCTGGGGCAGACTGACAGAGGCGAGGCTGCCATACATCAGCGCCACTGGGCCTTCTGACCACTGTCAACATGCGATTTGGGTGAAGTGTCTTGCCCAGGGACATAACGACTGAGATGGTTGGAGCAGAGAATTGAACCGGCCCTAATTCCTGTGCCAGTGTCGCTCTATAATACATTAATAGTAACGTATTATGTACATTCTAGTCCAGACTACAATCAATAGCAGCTCCTCAAAGAGATGCCCTTTTCCAATTAATGCTTGACAGACTGCCACGTCTACTTTTTGACCTCCTGCAAGATAACCCTCAACCAACAACTTTCAGAGAACATCAAACATTGTTCTTTATCACAAGGAGGTTCAGAAGTCTTGAATGTACCAACTGTGTTGGACACTGCTCCTCAAAAACACTGCCAGAGATGATTGGAATGACACACAGGTGTGCCACCTACCACTGAGAACCCACACCCTCCAGCAGAGATCCTCAGGAAATACAGATGACTCACATCCACACAAAAAAATAGGTACACCCAGATCCTGACACAAACACATTTCAGAATTGAATGAGAACCGTTATATAAGAAAGAAAGAAAAATTACAAAAAAATGCACTTACATGGTATTTCGTAAATCATTTGCAGCTTCAAGCTCCTCATCATGACTTTCAGAAATGGCCAAAGAATGCATACTGACAGAAAGAAATAAAATATTATAAACATATGAATATGTTGTACTATTATTACAAATAAATACATTGTACTATATTCTATTCAAATATGTGTAATTTTGTTATTCTCAGCTTGACTAAAGCACATTTCTTTTCCCTTTCCTTTACAATCTCCTCCATACCCGAAAGACAAATATCCGTATGCCTACAAAAAGTAATATACACAAAAATAGGAAAGGGAATATGCTATACATGTTGTTTGTGTGAATAAATGATTTACAACACTAACCTGTCACGATCAGAACTGTCTGTGACACTAGATACAGGGGGTCTGGGAGGTTGAGCTTTGCCTTTACATGGTGTAGAATATACTTGGCCTCTTCTGTCTCAACAGAAGAAAAAGGCCAAAATAAAAATTGTACATAGACAAACACTACCCTAAATTGTTGGTGCAGCGAAGAAAAATAGCTATATATCATTTTATTTGGAAAATCAATTAATCCTGACCTTTAGAATAAATCATATAATTTATTTGCCATTATAAAAATGTCAGAGCTTATGGGACATTACTGTACCGTAAGTAGTACAGCTTCCTCTTCAATTGTGTGTAAATAACATAAAACTAGGCCAACCAAGCTGCTACTTGCTAGGTTACATCTGTTTTCTCATGAATTAGCCAAAGGCCTTTATTGCACAGAAACAAAGGCTTGTGAGAAATTTTGTAGCATTCAGGAGAGTCACAGATAACAGATTATGAGGTAGTAAGGTGCTTATTGTACAATGGTGATTTGAGGCTTCATTTACAGCAATGTGTGTTTAGATATTCTGAGATGTTGGACTGCAGTTCCCATCAGGGGGCGATTGCCCTCACAGCCCTTGGAAAGAAGCTGTTTCTAACATCCTATATGCTGCTGGAGTCTCTGAAAAACTCAGGAGGATTTTCTCTAAACACAAGATCCCAGTACATTTCAAACCCAACAGGACCCTCAGGCAGAGGCTGATCCATCCTAAGGACAAAACCCCCAAGCCTAAAATGAGTGGAGTGCTGTATGCGGTTCAGTGCAGTAAGGAATGTTCTGATCTTTATATTAGAGAAACAACCTCTCCACAGACGCATGGCTCAACACAGAAGAGCTACCTCCTCGAGACAAGACTCGGCTGGCCACCTGCACCTCAAGGATAAAGGACACTCTTTTGAGGACCAGAATGTTCACATCTTGGACCGAGAAGACAGATGGTTTGAGAGAGGGGTGAAGGAAGCCATTTACGTAAAGCGAGAAAAAAAACAACTGTACGAGGTTATGAAACTGGACTGCAAAGTTGATTGACCAATTCCAGGTGAATTTGCATGTGAATCTAATCTCCAGTGAGGTATGCAGGTCTATAAAGCTTGGAACTCCTTACTGTCAGGATCCTTACTGCTCTGGATTCAGTTTCTGTTTATTGGACTCACCTGTGTTTAATTATCCCCATTGTGTATTTAAGTTGACTCAGTTTGTTTCCCCGTTGTCGGGTCATTCTGGTCCTCCTGTGTTCCATGTTCTCCTATGCTCCCGAGTTTTGCTGTAAGTCTCTTGTTTCATTAAATATTACCTGTTTAATCCCATTTGCTGTTTCTGCCTCGTTGCCGCCTAGGTCCTCGCCTCCCCTATCATGACAGAAATGACCCGACCAAGAGAGGGCCAGGCAACAGGGCTGGTAAGAATTGGGCTGCCTAATCAGCTCTGGAGGCAGCCTCTGGTGCATCTGCCTCCTAGCCGCTCCGGGGCTCCTCCTGTCTGCCACCGCTCTGGCCAGCCCGATCCTTGGGACTCAATCGGGAGGACGCTCTCCTCCCACCACGAGCAGCTTCGGTCGCTTGGAGAAGCAGTTCAGACCACCCAAGATCTGCTGTGGGGGCTGTCGGGCCGGATCGGTCAGCTGACGGTTGCTCTCCTCGCCTGCCGGCAGAATCGCCCTTCCGCGCCGCTTCCCAGCGCACCCGAGCCGCCGCTTCCTGGCGCACCCGAGCCGCCGCTGCCCGGCGCACCCGAGCCGCCCGAGGTCTCCTCCGCACCCGAGCCGCCCGAGGTCTCCTCCGCACCCGAGCCGTCCGAGGTCTCCTCCGCACCCGAGCCGTCCGAGGTCTCCTCCGCACCCGAGCCGTCCGAGGTCTCCTCCGCACCCGAGCCGCCGTCCGAGGTCTCCACCGTACCTAGGTTTCCTGAGTTTCCCAGCGTTCTCGAGTCTTGTGAGCTTTCCAGTGCTCACAGGTCCTGCCGCCGGTCTCTAGAGTTTCGCCGACCGGCTGAGCTGCAGCTTTGTCACCGGGGTCTCCCGCAGCGGCGCCCGCCGCTGGCTCTGCTTTTCCGCCGCCGGGGTCGTCCACCACGGTGCCTGCCGCTGACTCTCAAGTCAACCAAATTCTTGGTGTGGATTTTTTTCTTTTTCCCTCCTTCCGAGACCCCAGTCCGCCCACCCTGGCTGGGTTGTTTTCGGTTTTTTTGGACTGGACATTGATGGGCATCTGGAATCCGCCCTTAAGAGGGGGGTTATGTCAGGATCCTTCCTGCTCTGGACTCAGTTTCTGTTTATTGGACTCACCTGTGTTTAATTATCCACATTGTGTATTTAAGTTGCCTCAGTTTGTTTCCCCGTTGTCGGGTCATTCTGGTCCTCCTGTGTTCCACATTCTCCTGTGCTCCCGAGTTTTGCTGTAAGTCTCTTGTTTCATTAAATATTACCTGTTTAATCCCATTTGCTGTTTCTGCCTCGTTGGCGCCTAGGTCCTCGCCTCCCCTATCATGACACTTACTACTCCAGAGATTTTGAATTGAGAAAGCTTCCTGAATGGGAAGCAAAACGTCTTCAATTTGAGAATAGAAGTCGAGTTGTTTTATTTTTTAACCTTTTTTGGATTGATCATGACCTGGGGTCCGTTCTTCGTACGTCGCTAACTCAGTTAGCTGGATTTGATTGTTGACGATTTGACATGATCTTGGATCGTTTGGTTCTTCGAAACATGTGCGCAAGCTTAAACCTGCTCGTGAGTAGGCTTATTTGATGTAAACAGGATTAGATCGCAGCTTTATAAGCGGAGGAGATAGGGAAGTCTGTCGTAGCCATGTCTTGTCCGTTTTTACGCCAGCAACCTGTTGCGGAAGGTGCAAGAATAATTTGCAGAGCTTTTCGAATTAATCGCGTGTTGCGCAATAGACATGATCCTTTAGTGCAGCGCGACAGTGCAATTGTAGAGATTTTTCTTTGTGGCTGTAATAAACAGATGTAACCATAATTTTTCTATATTAGATTCAGTTTATTTTATTTTTCATTTTTTAGATTTAATTTTATTTATTTTTATCTAAAGATTTAATTAAAATCCTCCTTTCCTTAATTTATTCAACTCTAACCAAGTGAGAACAATATTGTTCTCGTGCGGTTTTGACGTCATGTGACAGCTGCACGTCAGCATCCTAAATTGACAGCTACGGCTTATATGGCTGCTGATCGCACCATAGGTAGAAAAACGGTGTCGGACCCTGACATACTGGTAGGCTTCTGGTCTGTTTCCAAGCGGTTTTCAGATATCTATTGTATATCTTCAATCGTGTGCCTCTGTTAACTTGCAGACGTGTGATCAATCAACCGAACGTTATAAAGATCACGGTTGGTCAAGAGGGAACTGGTGACTGTTTGCTCGGGAGCTAGCATGCTAGCACTAGCCTCCCCAGCCTGTTTTGGTTATACACCGATCTAAATTGAAATGCTTACCGAAACTACTGTTGTGTAGAAATACTGTTTTGCATAAGTTGCAGTTAACTATTATGTAAACTCCTGCAATTATAAGAAAATACATGTACATGTAAATTGATTACTTAGGCCTGTTTACACAGGCCAGGTATATTGCAGATCCCCCAGCTCAAGGCGTGGCTAAAGGGTCTAGGATACAGCAAAGATTGTCTGGCTTCATGCTGACCAGACTGGCGAGCTAACCGTTCAGCGGATCCGGAAATACATCACCTACTATCTGAGAAACCTCTTCCGAACTGGTTGGAGATTCAGCCCAACAAGTGTTCACTGAAGGAACTGGATTATTATTATTTTTTGTGTTTTCCCTTTCATCATCAACAAAGACTGGTTGACTTCCTTGGTTTAAGGAATCCATTTGGACTTTAAAATTGTGGACTAACTTGTATATATTGTAAATATTAATACAACTCACCAATTTTGCACCATCAAACTGTCTCTGTGTTTTACAATTTGCCACCTCCTCCAGCAGACGAACCTAGTCTTTAAGAAATCACGTGGGTTGACCTAGAATGCAATTTGGGTTACATAACTTGGCGAGCTAGCCAGGAGGTTGTTGGCATTTTGTTAAACACTAATGTATTTGTTTTTCCTCTTCTTTTTCCCTGTCATCATCAATATGGATGAATTTCAAAGACTTGATATAAAAATTCCCAACTCTGTTTTGGTTGAAGGCAGGTCGGATGAAGAGGGTAAAGAGGAAGTATTTAACTTTTTGAAACAATATGGTAAGATAACAAAGACTGAAATCATTTCTGAAGCTGATTCTAAATTTGAGGGCCAGCTTGTGGTTGAATTTAGTAGTGGTACAGCTGTGGCTGAATTGCGTTCCAGTCTACCATATTCATTTAAATCATCTGAGAAGTCAGACACATTTTTCATCTCTGAATTAGCTGTTGTATATGCAGAACATGTTGCACGGCATAAAACTAATTCTTATTTACTTGAGTTACAGAAACTTGCGAAGCTTTCTGGCATGGAGTTTGCAGGGGTGTTAAAATCCACGATGACTCAGATTGGACAATCAGTTGCTGAACTTCCTTCGGCTGCTCAAATGGAGGATCCTGATGAGAAGTCTGAGGTTATGGCAACATCTGCAGATTCAACAATCAGGAAAGAGCCAACGTTGTCAACTGCCACTGATCCTACAGTTCCCAGACTGAGAAATGAGCAGCAACCGATTTCACGACGGAAACCTTCTTTTCATGATGATGACATCCAACCACCTGAAGTCCAGCACTACGTGGTGGAACACATTATGAAAACTGAGGAAAGTGTTTACCATCTACAAAGGCTCGGAGTGTTTTCTGGACGACTGCCTAGACCAGCACATGAAGCAGACTACGAGACCTGGCATTCAGGAGTGGATCTGCTATTAAAAGACCCATCAGTTTCTGAGCTTCAGTGATCAAGGAGGATTGTGGAGAGTTTACTTCCCCCAGCCGCTGATATGCTGAAGCATTTAAGTTCAGATACTCCACCTACTGTGTATCTGAACATATTGGATTCGGCATATGGCACAGTGCAAGATGGAAAAGAACTCTTTGCAAAATTCATGGACACTTTCCAAGATGCGGAGGAGAAGCCATCTTCATACCTCCAGCGGCTGCAGGTAGCATTAAACTTAGCCCTGAAACGAGGTGGTGTGTTAGCCAAGGATGTAAACCGGCATCTCATAAGCCAGTTCTGTAGGGGTTGTTGGGACAATACTTTGATTGCTGAACTCCAATTAAAACAAAAGAAAGTGGTTCCACCTAGTTTCTCTGAACTGCTACTACTTCTACGTACTGAAGAGGACAGGGAGGCAGCTAAAACTTCCCGGATGAGACAATATTTGGGTTCCACCAAACAAAAGGTAGTTAATCATGCACAATTGGCTTGTGTTGACACAGGTGATGGTGGAGCAGTTGCTGCTTTAACCATATTGACTCAGCAGTTGGCAGAACAACAGGTAGATGTACAGCGGCAGCTGGCTAAGCTAACATGCTGCTGGACAGTCTGTTCCATATCTGGGGTACGTGGAGCTGGTCATCACATTCCCTGAAGACTTCATAGGAGTAAACACAGAGGTATCAACTCTTGCTCTTGTGGTCCCAGATACTAGTCCTGATAGGCCATCTACTGTACTTATTGGCATGAACACACTGGAACCACTGTACGAACAACATCTTAGTGGTAACCATGTACAATTTCAACCCATGGCCCAAGGATATCGAGCGGTCCTGAAACTGCTACAATTAAGGCACCAGCGTAATCAATCAGGAGATGCAGAGACTGTCCGGCTGTTAAGCACCATTCCAGTCCTTATTCCACCTGGTCAAACCATTGTTTTGGAGGGTTCTGTTAAAACCACCCCTCCATCTGCAGATAGGTGGGCCATTGTTGAACACCCTAGCTCACCTTTACCAGGGGGTTTATGTGTTCAGAGTTGTCTAATTACACTGCCACAGCATCCACCATATAAAGTCCCCGTGATCATGAAGAATGAATCAGAACAAGAGGTGTCCATATCACCATTAACCATTATTGCAGACATTGGGTCAGCACCTACTGTTTTGTCACAACAGATAACATCTCAAACTTCACAACAAACCACTTTGGAGTTTAACTTTGGAGACTCTCCCATTCCACCTGAGTGGAAATAACATATTATCAACAAAATGAACAACATTGCTGGAGTCTTCTCTCATCATGATATGGATTTTGGCAGTACAGATGCAGTTAAACATACCGTTAAACTTAATGATGAAACGCCTTTTAAAAACCGAGCAAGGCCGATTCATCCTCAAGATCTGGAGGCAGTCCGTGAACATCTTAGAGACCTGCTCGAAGCTGGCATCATAAGAGAATCTAAATCACCATTTTCCTCTCCAATAGTTGTTGTTCGGAAACGTAATAATTCCGTCCGGCTATGCATAGATTACAGGAAACTGAATCTTCAAGCTATCAAAGATGCATATGCCCTTCCTAATTTGGAAGAATCTTTTTGTGCTTTGACAGGGTCCAAATGGTTCACTGTGTTAGATTTAAAGTCTGGCTATTATCAAATAGAGATGGCAGAAGAAGATAAGGCTAAACAGCTTTTGTAACACCCCTTGGATTTTGGGAGTGGAATAGGATGCCGCAAGGAATCACAAATGCACCTAGCACGTTTCAGCGGCTAATGGAGAGATGCATGGGAGATATGCATCTTAAAGAAGTCCTTGTCTTCCTCGATGACATCATCATCTTCTCTGCCACTCTGGAAGAACATGAGGAACGGCTGCTGCGTGTGCTCTCCCGGTTGAAGCAGTTTGGATTAAAACTCTCTCCAGAGAAATGTAAGTTCTTTCAGTCTTCTGTACGTTATTTGGGACACATTGTCTCTGAAAAAGGAGTAGAAACTGATCCAGAAAAGATTGATTCTTTAAAATCCTGTCCAGTCCCCCGCAACCTTAAAGAGTTGCGATCTTTTCTGGGTTTTGCTGGATATTACCGAAGATTTATTAAAGACTATGCTCCTATTGTCAAACCACTTAATGAGTTAACCCGTGGTTATCCTCCTGCCCGCAGCCCTGCAAAGCTGAAGAATCCAGAAGGAAAGTACTAGGATCCAAAGCAGTCCTTTGGAGATAAATGGACTAGCCATCAGCAGATTGCCTTTGAAACAGTAATTTCCAAATTGACTACCGCACTTGTTCTTGGGTTTGCAAATCCACAACTGACATATATTTTACATACTGATGCCAATACAAAGGGTTTGGGAGCAGTATTGTACCAAGAGCAGGAGGGCAAGCTGCGCGTTATTGCTTATGCTAGTCGAGGCCTGTCTGTCAGTGAGTCAAAATATCCTGCTCATAAACTGGAGTTTTTAGCCCTGAAGTGGAGTGTTTCTGAGAAGTTTCATGATTACCTCTATGGGACTAACTTTACAGTTGTCACAGATAGCAATCCTCTCACCTATGTTCTTTCTTCAGCCAAGCTGGATGCTATCGGTCACCGGTGGTTAGCAGCACTGTCCACTTACTCACTCAAACTGCAGTACCGTGCTGGAAAACAGAATTATGATGCTGATGCTCTGTCCCGACGCTCACATGAAGATACTTCTAGTGATCAGCACTGCAGAGAGAGGGAGCTCATTCAACATCTGACCAGTCAGTTGGGTAATGATGAAAAAGCACATGACATTTCTCCTGAAATTGTGGATGCCATCTGTCAGAGTTGTATAAGCCGAACACAGAACCAAACTGAACTAAGTCGATCAGTTGCACTGGTTGAGTCTCTATCTGTCTCTGTTAACTCCATCCCTGATGGGTTCAGCAATGAAGAGTTGCATGGCTTGCCTCTAATTCCCTCTCTATCTCAGGCCGATCTCCAAGGAGAGCAACAAGCTGACCCTGCTATTTGTGAGGTCATTCATCATCTGGAGACTGGTGAGAAGGTCCCTCCATCAGTTCGAGAGGAGCTACCTGACCTTCCTTTGCTCCTGAGAGAATGGAACTGGTTAGAGTTGGTGGATGGAACTTTATATCGGAGAAGAGATGATGGAGATAAACTTATCTACCAGCTAATCCTACCGCCCAAGTTACGACCAGCTGTTTTAAAGAGTTTGCACCATGATATGGGCATATGGGCATTGAAAGAACAATTGATCTGGTGCACCAACGCTTCTTTTGGCCCAATATGACACTAGAGGTGGAGACCTTTGTAAAAACCTGTGGTCGTTGCGTAAGAGGTAAAGCTCAAATAGAAAGAGCAGCTCCATTAATAAATATTCAAACAAGCCGACCACTTGAACTGCTATGTATGGACTTTTTAACCATTGAACCTGACAGCAGTAATACTAAGGACATTCTTGTTCTTACTGATCACTTCACCAAATTTGAAGTTGCCCTTCCTACCCCCAACCAGAAGGCAAAGACGGTTGCAAGGTACCTCTGGAATGAATTTATGGTTTATTATGGAATTCCAGAGCGTATACATTCAGACCAGGGTACAGATTTCAAGTCCAAGCTCATTAAAGAGCTCTGTGAAGTTGTAGGCATGAAGAAAAGCCGAACTACCCCGTACCACCCACGAGGGAATCCAGTCGAGCGGTTCAACCGCACTCTGCTCAATATGCTTGGAACCCTGGAAATGAAACAAAAGTCAAAATGGCGAGAGTATGTCAAACCTTTAGTACATGCATATAACTGTGCAAGAAATGAGGTAACGGGGTTCACACCTTATGAACTCATGTTTGGTCGTTGTCCTTGTCTTCCTGTGGATTTGGCTTTTGGTTTACCTGTCAGGGAGCAATCATCAATCTCTCACTCGGAGTATGTTAAGAATCTGCAATCCAGCCTGAAAGAAAGCTACAAACTAGCTTCTGAGAATGCCCTCAAGTCAGCTGCAAAGAACAAGACCCGTTTTCATCAGAAAATTACACCGTGCAGTTTGGAGATAGGAGATAGAGTACTGGTTCGCAACAACCGTCTGAGGGGTAAGCACAAGCTGGCAGATAGATGGGAACCAGGGGTGTACCAGTTTACACTGTACAACTTGAACACAAAGAGGGACCAACTCGTACTTTACATAGAGACCTGTTGCTTCCTTGTGGCTTCCTGCCAGTTTGCTCCACAGAAGACCCTTCCATCTCCATGCCTGCCTCACAACGAAATACTCGCAACCAGGATGGTTGCCATCCAGATGTTTCTGATGCAATGGAGGAGGATGAGGATGCTGAGCCATATGTGACAGAAGTTTCCATCCCACTCCCAACCAGATTCAGTGGGAAGGTGAGCAAATTCAAGTCAGCACCGGAATCCATTATTTTGCAGCCCAGTTCACCTTTGGCTCAAAGTGATGCAGAAGCGCCAGAGCATCCTGTACCCCTAATTCAGAGCACAGACCTTGAGACTGCTAGTCCATCTGAAAATGAAGAATCCTGTTTAACAACTGATTCCTCACTGTCTCACCATGAAGACAAGCTACCTGTGGAACAGGTTGAAACTGAGGAACTTTCTGAACCACATATAGCTGAGGCTGTGGAAGTACACATGGAGGGAGAAATATCTGACGAACACTTACCTGAAGTTAAAGAACCTGACGCTGAGGATCATCTGGTTGTTCAATCTGAGTCATCTACAGGTCCTGCCAATGTCAGCTCACCCTATAACTCAGTTGAGGCTGAAATATTGCCCAGGCGATCAGATCGACAGCGGCAACCTCCTAGCCGTCTAACATATCCTCTGTTGGGTAAGCCACTCATTTCAGTAGTTCAGACTCTATTGCATAGTTTGGCAAATGTGTACACTGAGGCTCTCAGTCAAGTTTCTAATGTGAATATTCAGAAAAATTAATTCAAGTAACCATGCAATGTGACGTGCAGGAATTAAAGAGGGGAGGATGTAACCAGGATAATTTTTCTATATTAGATTCAGTTTATTTTATTTTTAATTTTTTAGATTTAATTTTATTTATTTTTATCTAAAGGTTTAATTAAAATCCTCCTTTCCTTAATTTATTCAACACTAACCAAGTGAGAACAATATTGTTCTCGTGCGGTTTTGACGTCATGTGACAGCTGCACATCAGCGTCCTAAATTGACAGCTATGGCTTATATGGCTGCTGATCGCACCGTAGGTAGAAAAACGCTGTCGGACCCTGACGTACAGGTAGGCTTCTGGTCTGTTTCCAAGCGGTTTTCAGATATCTATTGTATATCTTCAATCGTGTGCCTCTGTTAACTTGCATACGTGTGATCAATCAACCGAACGTTATAAAGATCACGGTTGGTCAAGAGGGAACTGGTGAGTGTTTGCTCGGGAGCTAGCATGCTAGCACTAGCCTCCCCAGCCTGTTTTGGTTATACACCGATCTAAATTGAAATGCTTACCGAAATTACTGTTGTGTAGAAATACTGTTTTGCATAAGTTGCATTTAACTATTATGTAAACTCCTGCAATTATAAGAAAATACATGTACATGTAAATTGATTACTTAGGCCTGTTTACACAGGCCAGGTATATTGCAGATCCCCCAGCTCAAGGCGTGGCTAAAGGGTCTAGGATACAGCAAAGACTGTCTGGCTTCATGCTGACCAGACTGGCGAACTAACCGTTCAGCGGATCCGGAAATACATCACCTACTATCTGAGAAACCTCTTCCGAACTGGTTGGAGATTCAGCCCAACAAGTGTTCACTGAAGGAACTGGATTATTATTATTCTTTGTGTTTTCCCTTTCATCATCAACAAAGACTGGTTGACTTCCTTGGTTTAAGGAATCCATTTGGACTTTAAAATTGTGGACTAACTTGTATATATTGTAAATATTAATACAACTCACCAATTTTGCACCGTCAAACTGTCTCTGTGTTTTACAATTTGCCACCTCCTCCAGCAGACGAACCTAGTCTTTAAGAAATCACGTGGGTTGACCTAGAATGCAATTTGGGTTACACAGACAAACACATAATTTAACAGTGGCTTTTCAAAAGAGGAAAAAGTGGTGTTAGAGCCATAAATAGAAAATATTTAAGTTATTTGTTTGATGATTTGCTTTTTATTTTTATCATATTCAGTAAGAAGATTTGTCCAGGCTATTTTATTGTGAAGTTCAATTCAATTCAATTTTATTTATATAGCGCCAAATCATGAAACATGTCATCTCAAGGCACTTTACAAAATCAAGTTCAATCATATTATACAGATTGGGTCAGATTATACAGATTGGTCAAAATGTCCTATATAAGGAAACCAGTTGAAACCAGTTGATTGCATCAAAGTCCCGACAAGCAGCATTCACTCCTGGAGAAGCGTAGAGCCACAGGGAGAGTCGTCTGCATTGTACATGGCTTTGCTGCAATGCCTCATACTGAGTAAGCATGAAGCGACAGTGGGAAGAAAAACCACCCATTAACGGGAAAAAAAAAACCTCCGGCAGAACCGGGCTCAGTATGAACGGCCATCTGCCTCGACCGACTGGGGTTACAGAAGACAGAGCAGAGACACAACAAGAGAGACAAAAAAGCACAGAAGCACACATTGATCTAGTAATCTGTTCTACATTAGATGGTAATAGTCGGTGATCTGTCCTCCCTGGATGATTTCACAGTCAACAGAACGTCAGACCAGGTGTACCTACTATGAAGAAAAAAGAGAGAGAACAAAAAGTTAAAAGCTGAAATGACAACAGTCATTTCAAGGTAATGCAATGCAAATCTGGAGAACAGTAGAAATCAGTAGAGTGAGAAAAGTAGGCCCTGATGTCCTCCAGTAGCCTAAGCCTATAGCAGCAAAACTATAAAGGTAGCTCAGAGTAACATGAGCCACTCTAGTTATAAGTTTTGTCAAAAAGGAAGGTTTTAAGATTAGTCTTAAAAGTAGACAGGGTGTCTGCTTCACGGACCAAAACTGGGAGTTGGTTCCACAGGAGAGGAGCCTGATAGCTAAAGGATCTGCCTCCCATTCTACTTTTAGAGACTCTAGGAACCACCAGCAGACCTGCAGTCTGAGAGCGAAGTGCTCTGTTAGGAATATACGGAGTAATCAGAGCTCTGATATATGATGGAGCTTGATTATTAAGGGCTTTATACGTTAGAAGAAGAATTTTAAATTATATTCTTGATTTAACAGGAAGCCAATGAAGGGAAGCTAAAATTGGAGAAATATGATCCCTCTTGTTGATTTTCATCAGAACTCTTGCTGCAGCATTTTGGATAAGCTGAAGACTTTGAATTGCATTTTGTGGACTTCCTGATAGTAATGAATTACAATAGTCCAGCCTTGAAGTAACAAATGCATGGACTAGTTTTTCAGCATCACTCCTGGACAGAATGTTTCTAATTTTGGCGATATTCCGGAGGTGAAAAAAGGAAACTCTGGAAACCTGTTTAATATGGGATTTAAATGACATGTCTTGGTCAAAAATAACACCAAGGTTTTTTACTTTATTACCAGAGGCCAAGTTAATGTCATCCAGATTAAGTGATTGGTTAAGAAGTTTATTTTTTGAGGACTCTGGCCCAAAGATTACAACTTCGGTCTTGTCAGAATTTAGATGCAGGAAATTTAAAGTCATCCAGCTTTTGATGTCATCAAGACATGACTGCAGTCGAAGTAATTGATTGGATTCATCAGGATTTATGGATAGATATAGCTGAGTGTCATCAGCATAACAGTGGAAATTAATCCCATGCTGTCTGATAATTTTGCCGATCGGAAGCATATATATAGTAAAGAGAATTGGTCCAAGGACTGAACCCTGTGGTACTCCACAGGTGACCCTAGAGTTTGAGGAAGATTTATTATTAACATGAACAAACTGGAATCTGTCCGACAGATAAGATTTAAACCAGCCTAATGCTTTCCCCTTAATCCCTACAGTATGTTCAAGTCTTTGTAGGAGAATATTGTGATCAACTGTATCAAATGCAGCACTAAGATCTAACAGGACAAGTACAGACACAAGTCCATTATCTGAGGCCATGAGAATATCATTAGTGACCTTCACCAGAGCCGTTTCAGTGCTATGATGAGCTCTGAAGCCTGACTGAAACTCTTCAAGTAGGTCATTGCTTTGTAAATGTTCACAAAGTTGATTAGCAACTACTTTCTCAAGAATTTTAGATAAGAAAAGAAGATTAGATATAGGTCTGTAGTTTACTAGCTCATCTTGATCAAGAGAAGATTTCTTAAGTAAAGGTTTAATAACAGCTACTTTAAAAACCTGTGGTACATATCCATTTACTAAGGATAGATTAATCATGTCTAAAATAGGACCACTGATCAAAGGGAATACCTCCTTAAACAACTTGGTTGGGATTGGGTCTAACATACAGGTAGAAGGCCTAGATGAAGCTAAGATTTTAGATAGCTCAGAAAGCTCTACTGCTTCTAAACAGTTCAGACACAGCGCAGGTTCTAAAGATTCCTCCAATGCTGCCTTACTTACTGGGGATGAGGTAATCATGTTTGGGAGGATGCCAATTATTTTATTTTTAATGGCATCAATTTTATTTATGAAGAATCCCATAAAATCATTACTACTAAGAGCTAAGGGAATGGATGGATCAACAGAGCTGCAGCTCTGAGTAAGTTTGGCAACTGTACTAAAGAGAAATCTAGGATTATTTTTATTCTCTTCAATTAATGATGAAAAATATGCTGCTCTAACTCTGCGAAGGGTCTTGTTATACAACAATAGACTGTCCCTCCAGATTAAGTAGGATTCCTCTTGGTGTGTAGAGCGCCATTTTCTCTCCAATTTCCTAACATTGTGCTTCAAGGAACGCAGCTCTGAATTAAACCAGGGAGCCAGCTTCCTGTGAATTATCACCTTCTTTTTCAAGGGAGCTACATTATCTAATGCAGAACGCAATGAGGAAGTCACACTGTTAGCAAATGTATCTATTTGTGAATGGGAAGAAACAGCATTGCTGCCATCTACAGGGCATTTCTGCAATACTGAGGATATTAAGAGGGGGACAGACTCTTTAAGTTTTGATACAGCATTATCCGATAAAGATCTACTATAATGGAACCCTCTTTTGGGGGTGGAGAAATCGGTTAGATTAAACTCAAATGTTATTAAAAAATGATCAGATAGGACAGGGTTGTGAGAGAATACTGTTAATTCTTCACAATCAATGCCATATGTCAGCACAAGGTCCAAAGTATGGAGCCGAGAGAGCGTTGGCTTATGCACATTTTGAGCAAAACCAATTGAATCTAGGATAGTTTTAAAGGCTACACTAAGGTTATCACATTCAGTGTCAACATGGATGTTAAAATCACCCACTATAATAACCTTGTCAGTATTTAACACCAAATCAGATAAGAAGTCTGACAGTTGATCCAAAAACTGAGTTTAAGGGCCTGGTGGACGATACAAAACAATAAACAGAAGAGGTTTTATTGCTTTGCAGTTTGGATGAGGGAAACTGAGGGTTAAATGTTCAAAAGAACTGTAATTATTAATTGGCCTGGGACTAATTAATAAATCAGACTGAAAGATGGTTGCCACTCCTCCTCCTCTTCCCACAGATCTGGGAACGTGGAAATTTGAATAACTGGAGGGAGTTGACTCATTTATACTAACGTAGTCCTCTTGTAGCCAGGTTTCTGTGAGACAAAACAAATCAATCTGATTATCAGAAATCAATTCGTTAACTAACAAAGTCTTTGGAGGGAGAGACCTTATATTTAATAGACCACATTTAATTTTTTGGTTCAAAGTGATCCGTATGGATTTTTATTAGATTTTTATGATTTGTTCCCTTTAGATCAGTTTTTGATCTGTTAAGTTTTGGCCGTGGGAAAGACACCGTCTCAATAGGGTAATGGGTGGGTAACAGTACAGAAGCTGCAGTTTAGTTTTATTTTGAAAGGCTTGCTTCCTGTTGAGCCATATTTGTATTAACGGATTATCTAGACACGGAGCAATACAGTTTTGACCGTGTAAACTGTGTATGACTTGGAAAAGGAAAAAGGGAGAATTGTAAAACGGATTCTTCATTTTTTATAAATAAAGATTTTTTTTTTTGTTAAAATTCATGGTTTGTAAGCGTCCTTTACTTCCGGTGTCTAAGGAATGACACCGATATTGGATCTGTTGCCATAACAAGTAACTTTTTAAAATACAGGATAATAATTAAAGGCTAACATTTTGTAGAATATTCTTGTACTTCACTTTTACTTGTCCCCATGTTCTAGTGGGTCCCGTGGAGGCTCTGACATAAAAGAACAAAGTATGAAATTATTAAAATGCAAAAATACATACTGTAGAAAGTGATAGAAACGTCTACCATGAACACTACTTACGCATTTAATTTGTCTGCTACTTTTTGCCAGCCCTCTTTCCTGGCTTTAGCAGACTTTGAGGTGTACCCTGTAATTAATGACTCAAATTCCGCATAACCTTCCATTAAAAGCTCTTGTTCTGCTTGGGAGAAAAACCGCGTTCTTTGGCCATGCTGAACAGCCAATAGCAGCGTTGCTGATCACTGTTTCTACTATCGATACATTTCCCCTTTTAAAGCGACGCATGAATGCGCAGTTATCTCAGATAACTCAATCCAGCGATACTAATCATAAACAACAGGTGTGTTCGAAGAACCCAATTAGCCGGATCATGATTAGCCGGATGAAATCAACCTGGATGTCTCATTTGATCTCGGATGTTTTAAGCAACGTACAAAGAACGGGCCCGTTTCTGTTTGTTTGTTTTGGCTTTGAGGCTTCTGAAGCATTTACCTGACGGGAGAGGGGCAAACAGCACATCGCCTGGGTGGGTCGGATCAGTGGAGATGTGTCTGACCCTTCTTTGGACTCGTTCTGCCTAAATTGAGTCTAGATCCTGCAGACGGCATCCCACAATCCCCTGCGCTGTTCTCACCACCCGTGCTAAATCCTTCCTCTGGTATGGGTACTGTACAACTCCCATACCATACAGTTATGCTGAGACATAAAACACTCTCTATGGTAGGTCTATAGAAGTTTTTTAGCAGTTTAGTGGAAAGTCCAGACTGTTTCAGTTTCCTGAGGAAGAAGAACCGTTGTTGTGCCTTCTTCACCAGGTGGGAGGTGTTCGCAGCCCAGGTGAGGTCGGAGGACATGTGAATGCCCAGGAACATAATACTGTCCAAGCACTCCACCACCTCCCCCTGTATGTAGAGAGGAGCATGTTCAGTGTTCCTGGACTTCCTTTAGTCTAGTATTACCTCATATGTCTTACTAGTGTTCAGGATCAGATTGTTTCTGGAGCACCACTGTGTGAGATTGCTGACCTCATCCCTGTAGTGGGACTCATCATTGTTGGAGATAAGACCCACTACAGTGGTGTCGTCCGCAAACTTCACCACTGTGTTTGTGGGGTGGACGGCAGAAAAGTCCTGGGTGAAAAGGATGAAGAGAGCAGGGCTGAGGACACAACCTTGGGGCATTCCCGTGTTGAAGATCAGTGGAGCAGATGTGTGTTTCCTTATCCTCACCACCTGGGGCCTGTTGGTGAGGCAGACACTGATCCAGGAGCAGAGAGGAGTGGATAATCCCATGTTGTGGAGCTTCAGAGCCAGCATGTCTGGGAGCATGGTGTTGAATGCTGAGCTGAAGTCTATGAAGACTAGCATAGTTGTTGGGCTGTTGCAGATGACTCAGAGCTGAGTGCAGTGCTAACAAGACAGCGTCCTCTGTGGAGTGATTCTCTCTGTAGGCAAACTGCTGGATGTCCAGGCCGTTGCAGATGAGTCAGAGCTGAGTGCAGTGCTAACAAGACAGCGTCCTCTGTGGAGTGATTCTCTCTGTAGGCAAACTGCAGGATGTCCAGGCCAGCAGGGATGGCCTCCTTGATGTACTTTAGGAGGATCCGCTTCATGATGACGGGGGTCACAGCGATGGGACGGTAATCATTGAAGCAGCTGATGATTGGTTTCTTGGGGACAGGCACGATAACTGATGTTTTCAGACAGGCAGGAACCATGGAGAGCTGTAATGAGAGGTTGAAGATATCCAGAAAGACCCCTGCTAGCGGGTCAGCACACGATTTAAGAGTCCAGGCTGACACCATGTCTGCACCTGCGGCCTTGTTGGTGTTTACCTTTTTCAGGGAAGAGGTCACTTGGAGCTGCAGGACGATAAGCTGATGTTGCTCTTCTGGCTGGGGAAGATGTTCAGGCTCCCTGCTGCTTGGAGAGTCAAAGCGTCTAGTTACATAACCAGGTTTTTGAGAAGGGCAGCCTGCACAAACCATTAATACAAGCTGAGTGCTGAATATTGTGTTGTGCACAACACACTGTACACTGTTTAAAGTTATTTAATGTTCCATAAATAACTCTCTGTCTGTTAAGTATTGTCTGGTGATGATCAGATCTTAAACTGATATCAGGACAATGGTTGAAAGGGATGAATTCGAGCACTAGCGATCTTTTAACAGCAAACTGCACACAGAGTGACAACTTCTCTTCAAGGTCAAGAATTTAATAACAGAAATAAAATGCACATCCAGAGAACATCACTATGTAATGCTGTTTATCTGAATTAACACTATATTTCGATTAACAGATCCCCTCTACTAGGCTAGTGAAACTTAACTAAACTACTAGCAAAATGAAGATAAAAAGAAACTAAGCTAGGGAACTA
This sequence comes from Fundulus diaphanus, assembly GCA_037039145.1. NCBI lineage: Eukaryota > Metazoa > Chordata > Actinopteri > Cyprinodontiformes > Fundulidae > Fundulus > Fundulus diaphanus. Next base: position 56,028,138 of record CM073124.1, on the reverse strand, counting down.
TTTACATGCAAAACAAAACAAAAGACAAAACAAAAGTGGTTGATCATAATCAGAATAATTCAGTGAATCCTGTTCACTGCAGATCTGATTCAAAAAGCATGGAATGGAGTTAAATTAGCTTAACTAATTTAGAAAAACATTTGGCATGTTTTCAATCCATTCACAATGGGAATCCTGGGTAAACAAACATTATTTGATGAAATAACGTTTTGTTCGAGTTAAAGAACCAAAGTTCATCTTTAAGAACATGGAATGAGCAGTAGCGGATCCAGGCGGGGGCGCACGCACCCCCTTTTGGTGACCAAAAGTATTTTTTTAAGAGCCCGAAATTTTAAACATCCTTCATAGAATTAAGATTAATAGCCAGTACCTGTCATCTAGAACGCACTGTGACGCCGGCGCAGCGGTCGAGACTCAGGATATCCGAGCATGAATTTGAATTGCTCACAGCTCAGGTCTTGCATTATTACAACGTGACGCGATTAGTCAGTGATACCACAATATGGCGTCGAAGTGATCACGAGGAGACGGTGAAACAGGAAATGATTCAAAGGGAAAGTCCGGTCAACAAGGAAAAATCAGTGGATCATTAGCTATACCTAAAACTAATACGTTTGTGACGATTTAATGAATTTAGCATTAATCAGTAAAGAAATAAAAACAAAAAATGTCGTCGCGATCACCGATACTGGGGGGGCAATAATGGCCGCCTGACATCACATCCTGTGATGTTTCTTAGCGGGACTTCGCGAGAGCTATTGTTGAAGCAACAATTCCCACGTACATGGCAGTTGGATGTTGCAATACATCGGGTAAAAGTGGAAAAAAACATTACAAAAAACACAACAATAAGGAGACGGCTGCCGCAGCAGACAGATTCAACTGACATCGCCCCTTTTTGGACTCCTTGCCTCAAACTGGTATGGCTGGATTTCGTCAAAAGTCAGGTTGCTATCAAGAACGTCTTCTATATATTCCAAATTGCTATCAGATGATGAAGATAAATCCATGGAACTCCCATCGCTGTCGCTAATTAATCCATCACTCTCTGCCGCACTGGTCGTCGCCATCTTGGATAATAGCGCACAGTGTGTCTCTTCTTCTCTTTTTTATGGTGGTTGGCAAACAACTTGTAGCTGCATTACCGCCACCTTCCAGATTGGAGTATGGATCAACCTTAATCTTATATTCTCCCCACAGAAAAAAGGTTATTGCTAGAAAATTTTGATAATGAGAAAACATGGGGTTCTCACAAGTTGTGTAAAGTTTTTAAAGTAATGCAATTTTAGGAAACCTTTTTCCAGTAACGGTAAAGTTATGAAAATTTCATTTTTGTTGCACAGTTTTTGAAAAGTAATGAAAAAAGAGTGTAAAGTTAAAAAAAATTTAAGCAAAATTAGTGGACATGACACGCATACAATAGTTATTGTGTAGTGTGTATTGTCTGGTCTAAACCTGTTAGTGCCACAGGTGTTGTATTGTTAAAACTAAGAATGGTCTCCTTTATGAAAACATACTAGGCTTAAAACTATTGCCAAGCAACTTGCATGTGATGAACGATGAGAGTGAGAAAGAGATCTTTACATCATATAAAGATGATCAGGATCAACATTCAGGTAGGAAGTGAAGTTGTGGCACACAAAGTTGTCATCATCAGTGGAAAAACCCAGCTCTCTCCCTGAAATTCTAAGGATAACAAATATGAAGTGCTACCCAAACATTTCTATGATTCTTCACCTTCTGTCAGTTATACCTGTTACAAGTGCTTCTGTGGAATGTGCTAACTCGGGCCTTAAAGCAGTAAAAACTTTGTTAAGGTCGACTATGGGACAGGAAAGGTTTGTGGCTTTGCTACTTATGTATGTCCACAAGGACATTCATTTAGACATCAACAAAATCATTGACATATTTGCCCAGAAGCATCCCAGAAGGTTGACATTTGTAAACCCATTATCGTCATCATAAAGTTAAAGGTGTTGTAGAAGAGAACAATATTCTTTGTCAAGTCTTACTGTTCTATTATAGGCTTATGGCTTAACTTCACCATACATGTTCATTGGTTTAACTTACTTTAAAGTTTTTTTTTATCAACATAGTTTATCTTGTTAAAATATATTAAAAAATCATTTTTCACTTGAACCATACCAAACTGTTCTTAAGTCCTTCGGTCTTTTTAAGTAATTTTTTTCTTAATATAGTTTATCTGGTTAAAATATATTGTTAAAAAACAACTCCTTTGTCACTTGAACCATACCAAACTGTTCTTATGTCCTTGGGTCTTTTTATTTCATTTTCTGTATAAATATAATTTCTGGAAATAAAGAAAATCTTTGTTTGATTAATTGTTGATGAGGATCATATTTTCTTCAAACTTCTTTTAACCTTGTGCATGCTGTAAAAACCTTTTCAATTACAATAATGTAATCATGCTAATTCCACTGATGTTCATCCATTAAAATGATTATCAATTAAAAAAAACCTTAGATGACTAATTAGGGTAGTGTGAAAGAGTAAAGCATTCTTTGGTCATTTAGCCTCACATTGTCTTGACATGACCCTTGACACTTGACCCCATGACCCTTATGTGCGCAACCCCTTTGAAAAATCCTGGATCAGAATCAGAATCAGACATACTTTAATAATCCCAGAGGGAAATTGCTGTTTCAGTACAACCGCCAAGACAAAACATCGCAAACATTTTAGGGGGAAGACGATTTACTGGGGCCTTGCTGCCAAGGGACCGCATTACACGGTGCCCACCGGGCGCTGCCTTTGAATCTGTAGAAAAGATAGATTTTCAACAAAGGAAGGTGGGAGGGAAAAAACATACCTCATACTTTATCCTATAACAGGATACAGTTTGAGATATCAAAAACCTCTTGCACAAAAAGCACAAATAAGACGAGACACATATAGCAGAAGGTAAACATTAGAGACTAGTCGCGTGTAAGTTCATCAGTTTATATGAGCATCAGTTATGTGTGTCTGTTTGGGTGAAAGTGTTTATATTTCCGTGAACACTCTTCAGAGGCCATTGTCCTTGATGTTATCAGCCGGCCAACAGTTCAGAAAGCATCCGCAGGTGTCAGCGGGGGAGGGGGTAGCAGGATAGAGTTCTGAGCTCGTTCCTCATAACAATCCAGGAGTAGAGATAGGGAGGCAGACCAAATACTTTATTTGTTATGATATAGCTGCTCTGACTTTCCTGTCAGCTTTAAGTCTTTTGCTGGCTCCAAATGGTGAAATCCAATTTTCCAAATTGTTGGGCTTTTCCGCGCTTCACTTCCAGATTTTATCCCAAATTCCCCTTGAGTTCAAACCACCGAAGCCAGTCTGCGTACCAGCACATCCAGCTTTTCGGCTTTGCTCCTCCACCTTCCAGAACTGTCCGTTTACCGCCTTAGTGAGCGTGTCATATGCAGCCGGCAGCCTGATCAAGGCCAAATGGCTACCGACATCCGCTGTATTTGCTGATACATAAAAAATCCACCAGATCCAATAAGGTAGAAATCCAAGTATCCTGAATCCAAACATGCAAACGTTTCAAATGTCCAAGAATGACAAGGTCGAAAGACACACCGTTTTCCATCCAAGAATATAGGGTGTATCCCACAAAATGAGTCAATCAGGACCAGACGGGTTCCCCTTTCGTTGCCTAACCGTCGAAAAAATGGATCAATAGCATTGAGAGACCAGCTTACCAGATCCATGTTTTTCAGAGTTCGGTTGATATGAAGAAAGTGCTCAGAAAGACAAGACATAACAGCAGAAGCAGGAGAGGGGAAGGGAGGGTAAAAGCTGGAGAGGAGAGGAAAACACGACCGACCTCGAAGAGAGACAGAACAGAACAGGGGATCCGCCCCTGATGAGCTTAAATTAGCTTTAATGAATTCTTAATTCAGAACAACAATTGGTATGTGTTTCAACTCATTCACAATGCAAATCCCGAATTACACAAAACATTACTTCGAGGAAATAATATTTTAAAGAATGGTTTGCTCAGTAAAATCATTTAAACTTTATGAACAGCCGATCTTATCCATGACGCCCGGAGGTTCTACCTCCGGGCGCTAGGGGGCGCTGCGGCGATCAGTCGCTAAAATCTGTTAGTCTTAAAGTTAATCCAAAACGCCTTTAAATCGACATTAGTATTCAATATTAATGCTGGAATAAGGCTCATACCACTATTGAACGACGGTGGAGCGAAACAAACAAGCTTTATGCTTTAAAACAAGCTCCTTTTGAAAGTCCGGAACCGGATGTAACCAGGAGCTAAATAGCATTTTGGCTAGCGGATTTTCGGCGCTGACTTTAAAAGCTTCGGGTTTTATTTTAGTCATAATAAGTAGGCCGGATAACGTAAACATTAATATCCCATCAATGTATGAAACCCCTGTGGAGATAACGTTTGTTATAACCATAAAACACATTTGAATCATATCAGCAATGCCATGGAACAGGATGCTAGCATGGGCTAATTCCGTTAGCCCCTTTGTTTAAAGCACCATGCACCAAAGCGTGGTAGGGCAGCTTGGAGGCATGTAGCCATGAGCTTGCCGAAGCGTGGAGCATCCGTCGAGGCCTGGATGTCCTGCAGCAACTCTGACCCAGTTGCAGTCACAATTTCAGCAGGTTTTTCCCCTCAGCATGGCAAAGTGGGTCCTTGCCGGCTTTTCAGCTCCGTCTGGAGTCCGCTTTCCTGTAAAGGCTGAGGAGAAACAAACAAAGCAGTTTTTGGCACGGAGGGATTTCTTCCTCCTGCGCCAGACGCTGAAGAGGCCATCTTTGCAGCAGGGTGGTGAAATTCCTTCTGGTACCTTCCCATGGTACATGGTCAGAATTCAATCTGACTACAATTATTTAATCATGACTTTAATATGGCACAACAATTGACATGGAAATCAAATAATATATCTCAAATTAGGTTAATATGTGGGTCAAAAGTTAAGTATTGGGGCTTTAAATATCTTTTAAAGATTGCTGCAAAGCCATGGACACTGCAGACGACTCTCCCTGTAGCTCTACGCATCTCCAGGAGTGAAAGCTGCTTGTCGGGACTTAGAAGCAATCAACTGGTTCCCTTATATAGGAAGTTTTTGACCAATCTGTATAATATGATTGAATTTGACTTTATAAAGTGCCTTGAGATGACATGTTTCATGAATTGGCGCTATATAAATAAAATTGAAATTGAATTGTATTTTAATGTGTTGTATGAATTAGTCATGCATAGCTTCTTTGATGATGCATTCATACCTGCCATAAATTTTGTGCAATATTCTTCAACCTTCATATGCAGGATTGTGCAATGAAACATTCGTGATAAGTTGGGTGTGCAAAAACATGCGTTCACAGTAGAAATATTGTGATGTGTAACAGACTCAGTCTCCTCAGCAGGGGGCTATAGCCCTCACAGCATTTATGAAGAAGCTGATTTTGAATCTGTTAGTTTTGGATTTGATGTTCCTGAAAGTTTTCCTGATGGGAGAGGGGCAAAAAGTGCATTGCCCGGGTGTCTGGCCCTTCTCTGGGCTCGTGATGCATAAATCAAGTCCAGTTCTTGCAGATGGCATCCCACAATTGCCTCTGCTCACCACCTGTGCTAAGCCCTTCTTCTCATTAACTGTGCAGGAGAGTCGAAGTGTGCGAAGAAGCTATTTAATGTGCTGGGGAAAGCTGGGTCATTGCTGAGCTACTGCTCAATGTGGTTATAGTCTGTGATAGTCCTAAATGATTTGCACTTAACTGCCAGATATTCCAGATCGGGGGAGCAGAAGGTTCCTGTCTCTTTTGCAGCTGTTCATCAAGAGTTGTGGATGTACATTCCCAAGCCTCCACCTTTGTTCCTCTCTGTAGCTTCAGTCTGGTAAGGTTTGTTTTAGGTGGTTGGTGTGATCTATAAAGATCAGGGTTTAACCCAAGTTCAAGCAACTCTTCCCTCCCATACTAGATTAGATTGTGGAGTGGTGATAGCGTGAAGAAAAACACAAAGACAAACATTCAGAGCAGAACAGTTCGGCCAGCTGCAGCCATTTGTGCCACCATCTTGCTTGGGTTTTCCATGTTGATGATTTTGGCCCCTTTCCCAATCAATAATGATTCCAGTTTAGTGTGCTCCATTGAAACTGATTTCAAGTTTTTCTGTAATGCCTGTTCCTTCCTTGAACCTGTCTCTTTTTCTCGTCTTTTTCACATTTTGATGCACTTTTCGTATTGTGGCAAACATTTGTCCGGTTTCTTCTATACACGTTTTATTGCAGGAGTGACATGGCATCTCATATGTGACGTAGCATTTTTTTTGTCTTGGTGACCTGGTCTTTGGGGTGTACCAGAAGTTGTCTAAGTTTTTTGTTTGGTTTGATTATTGTGTTGATGTTTTTTTTCCTTTGAATGCACTCAGCGATACCCTTGCTGTATCAGGGGTATTGCTGTCCCTTTACTATATGTAATATGGCTTCAGCTGGGGTCTGTTGAATAGTGATATTACCTTTTGTGATGTAAACATTTTATTTGGTGCAAACTTTATGTTTTTCCAGTTCTTGCACTAATCGTTTGGAATCTCCACAATGTTGTCGCCAAGACTGGGTTTCAGGGTATCTGCTAGAAAAGTTGAGAGATTGTATGTAACTCATCCAGTGCTATCTACAATGGGTCGCAGTTGAGCTCCAGGTTTGTGTATTTTAAGTGTGCCATAGAGCCAAAGGGAAAACCATATTATGGACTGGGAAGGAGCCAAAATCATCCACGTGGAAAAAAAAATTGACATTAGCATTGGATCATGGAGGCAGTGGAGATTAGAAAACAAGCCCACACCGCTTTGAACTGGGAAGAGGAGGCCTTCCAGCTTTCTCACACCTGGAGCGACATCCTCCAGTAAATAGGCCAGCAGCAGGGGGTGGCATCAGCTTGTCAATATTATTATGGACAGGCTGACACTGCCTCAGGAAACAACAGCTGATTTTGACATGTGTCATTCCTCCTAGGGACACCTCTGACAAAGATAGAAGCCTGCTGTCAAAACGTGTCAGGTATGTCTTTGGACCAAGGGTCTTCAACCTTTTTCAGTCTGGGATCCTCTTGATTAATGGAGGTGTTGGGCATTTTGTTTACAGAAAGTAGATGGCATAATGAGGAAAAAACATTTGTAATTAACTTCTTTAGACATCAATACACAGGTTAACGCTTGGGTATAAGCAATGTAACACTGACCTAATAAAACTCCCAAATAGGTAAAAAGTGGGTTTAAGTAAACAGTCACTTTTTAATCATGCATAGTGTAGCTGCCATCAGAGCCAACACATATTTCATCATTTTAATATTTAGTTAAAAATGACAGTTCATCCATATTTGAAATAAAACGTTCAATCATAAATAAATAACTGTCAGTAAATTCATGTTGCTAAGGTTGTTAAGCTTGGTTAAAAAGCACATTAAAATGTATGGGGGAACCTATCTTTTGTTCCGCATTTCACGTGTTGTACATGGAAGAGTTTGATTGAGGCAATTAGAGAGCATCAATTCAATTCAATTTTATTTATATAGCGCCAAATCATGAAACATGTCATCTCAAGGCACTTTACAAAATCAAGTTCAATCATATTATACAGATTGGGTCAGATTATACAGATTGGTCAAAATGTCCTATATAAGGAAACCAGTTGATTGTATCAAAGTCCCGACAAGCAGCATTCACTCCTGGGGAACCGTAGAGCCACAGGGAGAGTCGTCTGCATTGTACATGGCTTTGCTGCAATCCCTCATACTGAGCAAGCATGAAGCGACAGTGGGAAGAAAAACCACCCATTAACGGGGGGAAAAAAAACTCCGGCAGAACCGGGCTCAGTATGAACGGTCATCTGCCTCGACCGACTGGGGTTACAGAAGACAGAGCAGAGACACAACAAGAGAGACAAAAAAGCACAGAAGCACACATTGATCTAGTAATCTGTTCTACATTAGATGGTAATAGTCGGTGATCTGTCCTCCCTGGATGATTTCACAGTCAGCAGAACGTCAGACCAGGTGTACCTACTATGAAGAAAAAAGAGAGAGAACAAAAAGTTAAAAGCTGAAATGACAACAGTCATTTCAATGTAATGCAATGCAAATCTGGAGAACAGTAGACTGGAGAACAGTAGAAATCAGTAGAGTGAGAAAAGTAGGCCCTGATGTCCTCCAGTAGCCTAAGCCTATAGCAGCAAAACTATAAAGGTAGCTCAGAGTAACATGAGCCACTCTAGTTATAAGCTTTGTCAAAAAGGAAGGTTTTAAGATTAGTCTTAAAAGTAGACAGGGTGTCTGCTTCACGGACCAAAACTGGGAGTTGGTTCCACAGGAGAGGAGCCTGATAGCTAAAGGATCTGCCTCCCATTCTACTTTTAGAGACTCTAGGAACCACCAGCAGACCTGCAGTCTGAGAGCGAAGTGCTCTGTTAGGAACATACGGGGTAATCAGAGCTCTGATATATGATGGAGCTTGATTATTAAGGGCTTTATACGTTAGAAGAAGAATTTTAAATTATATTCTTGATTTAACAGGAAGCCAATGAAGGGAAGCTAAAATTGGAGAAATATGATCCCTCTTGTTGATTTTCATCAGAACTCTTGCTGCAGCATTTTGGATAAGATGAAGACTTTGAATTGCATTTTGTGGAATTCCTGATAGTAAAGAATTACAATAGTCCAGCCTTGAAGTAACAAATGCATGGACTAGTTTTTCAGCATCACTCCTGGACAGAATGTTTCTAATTTTGGCGATATTCCGGAGGTGAAAAAAGGAAACTCTGGAAACCTGTTTAATATGGGATTTAAATGACATGTCTTGGTCAAAAATAACACCAAGGTTTTTTACTTTATTACCAGAGGCCAAGTTAATGTCATCCAGATTAAGTGATTGGTTAAGAAGTTTATTTTTTGAGGACTCTGGCCCAAAGATTACAACTTCGGTCTTGTCAGAATTTAGATGCAGGAAATTTAAAGTCATCCAGCTTTTGATGTCATCAAGACATGACTGCAGTCGAAGTAATTGATTGGATTCATCAGGATTTATGGATAGATATAGCTGAGTGTCATCAGCATAACAGTGGAAATTAATCCCATGCTGTCTGATAATTTTGCCGATCGGAAGCATATATATAGTAAAGAGAATTGGTCCAAGGACTGAACCCTGTGGTACTCCACAGGTGACCCTAGAGTTTGAGGAAGATTTATTATTAACATGAACAAACTGAAATCTGTCCGACAGATAAGATTTAAACCAGCCTAATGCTTTCCCCTTAATCCCTACAGTATGTTCAAGTCTTTGTAGGAGAATATTGTGATCAACTGTATCAAATGCAGCACTAAGATCTAACAGGACAAGTACAGACACTAGTCCATTATCTGAGGCCATGAGAATATCATTAGTGACCTTCACCAGAGCCGTTTCAGTGCTATGATGAGCTCTGAAGCCTGACTGAAACTCCTCAAGTAGGTCATTGCTTTGTAAATGTTCACAAAGTTGATTAGCAACTACTTTCTCAAGAATTTTAGATAAGAAAAGAAGATTAGATATAGGTCTGTAGTTTACTAGCTCATCTTGATCAAGAGAAGGTTTCTTAAGTAAAGTTTAATAACAGCTACTTTAAAAACCTGTGGTACATATCCATTTACTAAGTGTGGCGGGAGCAGTGTGATAATTGGGAACTTAAGTTTAAAAGACACTATTTTAATAATTAGTTACAACAACTCCGCTAAAAAGTTACCTTTAAAGCACACAGACCCGCTACAGATGAGGCTTGAGACACTCTCACAATGTAACAATTTTATTTATTCTGCAATTGTTTGTTAATCGAAAATACTAGTCTAAAACCACTCACACATTAAAAGTCAGTGTTAGCGCAACTCAGGGACGGGGGTGCAAATTGGGGTAGTGTTCTCAAAGAAAAGAAACACAGCAAACGAAACAAAGCAAAACAAAAGAAAGTCGTGCACCAAACCAAAAAGGAGTACCACCACCCGGAAAGTCCACCACCAACACCACGAGCTGGCCGTTCCTATCACAAAAAAATAGAAGAGAGACATGCAAATTACAACAATACAATTATGCAGTTCAGCCCACAATCAAGCAGCAATAGTCCAAATTAAGAGTCGTCCAGGGAGAAACCGATCCGCCGTAGCAGACGCCACTCAGAGCGGCAGTAGAAAATTAGTCCGAGCTGATCACCAATCGGCCCAAATCAGCCACACTGGGCGAGTGGTAGGAGCCAACTTTACGCCGACCAGGACGGCGGGCCCACAGCCAGCAACCAGGACGACAGGTAGGCAGCCGACAGATTATCCAGTTGACAGGCGGACCGTCGGTCGAGGACAACCAGAACAGCGGGCAAACAGCCGGCCAAGGACAAACGGCAGCGGCTATCAGAAATAAATGTTAGAAATGGAATCTAAAAGCATCCAAACTTCAGCACTTCACCTACCGCTGAGTTCTCTATGTAGTGCCTCTAAAAGGAAGGAGGAAACGTAGAACTTGTACAGGCGGCTGCGATCAGAGCGTCGTTAGCGCATCATTTGCGCGCATGCATTAATTTGCAGCTGTTATACAGAAAATGTAAATAAATCACAAGTAATAAGTTTGCTTGAGAGAGGTGAAGCCTGCCTTACCTAGCGTGCAGCACCAACCAACCCCGAGGTCTGAACCGGAAGGAAAACAACGTCATGTCAACCAGGTAGGGGAGGGTCCTTTATATACAGGCAGCCAGCGCCACAACCAATTAGATTTAGGCACTTGTGTGGTGCGTTCAAAGGCCACAGGCATACTGCCACATTCCACCCCCCCAAACTGCATCGACGCCCCGACGATGATCCCACTTAACACCAAGGTCGAAATACAGCCGACATGGTACTAGATGAAGGTGTTTCTCTCACTGCTGGTCTTGGAAGATGATGGAGATTATGATGCTGGCCAGCAGTTGATCGTGCCGATCTACGCACAGACACCTCGCTGGGCCCAGACTCTGCTGCCGGTACAACTGCTAATGAGATAGGTTGATTCACAGTCACACCCGAGGGAACCACAGCAGGAGGCGGGACAGGCGGTACCTGCTCCTGAGGCCATGGCCTCAAGAACAAATCACCCTCCAAAGACAACTCGTCCTCTGAAATGGAGTGATGTTCAGAAGGCGCACCTTCAACAGAAACTGAATTAGGTGCATCAGCACCAATCAGGACCTTCAGCAAAGAGCGATGTACCCTCCTTACCCTGGTCTGGTCATGAACTGGTGCCACTGAATACACTACACCCCCCTCTCTTGGGACTTGAATAACCACATGTGTCACTGAACTCCAAAAATCCTGAGTTTTCTGACGACCTTTACTCCCCAAATTTCGGATCAACACAAACTGGCCCTCTTTAAGAGGAGCTTCCCTGATGTTTTTATCATGATTAGCTTTTCTGCGTCCTGCAGACGTTCTCAACTTTTCTCTAGCGCCCTCAAATGCTATATGCAAGCGAGTCTGATGTTCTTTGACCCACTCATGAACAGTTCCTGCAACTGGGTTTTGTACTCTTCCCAACAAAAAATCAACTGGGAGACGTGGTTCTTGACCGAATATTAGAAAAAATGGTGACTCACCAGTTGATTGATGCGGGGTGGTGTTATATGCATAAAGCAACTGGGGCAAACAGACACTCCAGTCTCGTTTCCGGGACGTGGGCAAAGTTCTCAACAAGTTGTGAAGCGTTCTATTAAAACGTTCGCATTGACCGTTACCAGCTGGATGGTAAGGTGTGGTACGAGATTTAATGATGCCATACAAACTACAAAGCTGCTGGATCAGAGTGCTTTCAAAATTGCGGCCCTGGTCTGAATGGATGCGTGCTGGTACTCCAAATAGTTCTTGTTAACACTTATTTATGACGTTCATCCCCAACACACCAGGAACTGAAGCTGAACTGCTATCCGGGGGATTTCTCACCACCAACACTCCACAGTGGGGCATCAACTTGCCACACAGTTCAATCGATACTTCCAAATAACCGATATAAGGAATAGGGAGACCATTGGCCGCTTTTAGCTGTAGCCAGTGGCAAGCTCTTAAACGCTCTTCGCCCCAGGGCTCAAAGAATTCAATAAAGAAGCTCTCTGTAATGGTGGACACCATTGAACCAGTGTCAACCAAGCAAGGCACTTTCACTCCAGCCATGTTCACTTCAATATGTGGACAAGAAGCAATTAATTTAGGTACATCTGCTGAACATAGACCACTAGTTGAGCCTATGGATACCCCACCCGAGCCTTGGCTCTGCAACTCGGTGGGTGCTAGTTTCCCAGAGGCTGACTTCCCTGACGTGATTCTGACAAAGATGACTGACGGAAGGAACCATGCGGCCCCCCACACTCCCTAGCAATATGTCCGGGCTGTTGGCACCGTCGACATATAATAGGTCCTCGACGTGGAGAGCGGCTGCGCGCTTGTGCAGTTTGGAGGAGGGTAATGCTGCGAGTAAGCTGATTAAGCTGCTCCTGTTGCTGTTTTAAGAGCTCTTTTAACTCATTAACCTCTGTTTGAGTGGGGCTAGCAATAGCTGGTAACCCACCACGCACAGCAAACTGAAAGCTGGGTGCTGAAGGCAGAGAATTACTCCGGCCCCGCATACTAGCTGGCAAACCCTCCAATTCCCACCTCATTGCCTCACCTCTGACCTCAAGCAGTGTTGCTGCCGGTTTCAGACGAACGTACTGTTTTAGCGCACGACGAAGTGCACCATCAAGGACATATTCTATAAACTGATCACGCAAGAGAACTTCAGCGTTTGGCATGTCCCTAGGGGCCTGTGCTTTTACTTTCTCCATGAGGCTCATCAAAGCAAGGGAGAACTCTTGCAATGTTTCCCCATCCAATTGCTTTCTGGAGAAAAAGGCCTCCTGTAATGCAACATGCGACTCATTACATCCATAAAGCTCCTTGAGGATAGAAATGATTTTAGCCGGATCCCCTCGTTCCTGACTAGAGCGATATTTGACCTCATCCCTAGCCTCTCCTTCTAAATGGTCATACAAAAAGAAGGCCTGATCTACTGCTGACAAATTTCGTGCCCGCATACACGCCTGCACCTCCTCAACCCACTCACTCACACTAATCCCCACCCGTCCCCTAAACATAGGACACTTACGATCGCGTGGAACAAACACTAACCTGTCCGTTATTTGGGCGGTGGGGGGTGCAGAAGCTGAAGACGGCCCGGCACTGGAGCTAGATGTGGAAGGTGAACGCTCTGCACGCAGCTTCTCATTGTCAGCCTTTAATTGAGCAACCAGGGTCTTCAATTCCAGTAGCTCTTCCTCCATTACTACAAATGACCAGCTCAAAATAAATGAACCGCTGCCGTTTGTCCTTAACACACCAAAAAAATATCAATACTTGAACATAAATGTCACAAAATGCAATAATAGTGAAAGAGTCTCAGCCTCAAAACTGTAAAAAAAACATCCTGTCAACAACGCCAAAATGTGGCGGGAGCAGTGTGATAATTGGGAACTTAAGTTTAAAAGACACTATTTTAATAATTAGTTACAACAACTCCGCTAAAAAGTTACCTTTAAAGCACACAGACCCGCTACAGATGAGGCTTGAGACACTCTCACAATGTAACAATTTTATTTATTCTGCAATTGTTTGTTAATCGAAAATACTAGTCTAAAACCACTCACACATTAAAAGTCAGTGTTAGCGCAACTCAGGGACGGGGGTGCAAATTGGGGTAGTGTTCTCAAAGAAAAGAAACACAGCAAACGAAACAAAGCAAAACAAAAGAAAGTCGTGCACCAAACCAAAAAGGAGTACCACCACCCGGAAAGTCCACCACCAACACCACGAGCTGGCCGTTCCTATCACAAAAAAATAGAAGAGAGACATGCAAATTACAACAATACAATTATGCAGTTCAGCCCACAATCAAGCAGCAATAGTCCAAATTAAGAGTCGTCCAGGGAGAAACCGATCCGCCGTAGCAGACGCCACTCAGAGCGGCAGTAGAAAATTAGTCCGAGCTGATCACCAATCGGCCCAAATCAGCCACACTGGGCGAGTGGTAGGAGCCAACTTTACGCCGACCAGGACGGCGGGCCCACAGCCAGCAACCAGGACGACAGGTAGGCAGCCGACAGATTATCCAGTTGACAGGCGGACCGTCGGTCGAGGACAACCAGAACAGCGGGCAAACAGCCGGCCAAGGACAAACGGCAGCGGCTATCAGAAATAAATGTTAGAAATGGAATCTAAAAGCATCCAAACTTCAGCACTTCACCTACCGCTGAGTTCTCTATGTAGTGCCTCTAAAAGGAAGGAGGAAACGTAGAACTTGTACAGGCGGCTGCGATCAGAGCGTCGTTAGCGCATCATTTGCGCGCATGCATTAATTTGCAGCTGTTATACAGAAAATGTAAATAAATCACAAGTAATAAGTTTGCTTGAGAGAGGTGAAGCCTGCCTTACCTAGCGTGCAGCACCAACCAACCCCGAGGTCTGAACCGGAAGGAAAACAACGTCATGTCAACCAGGTAGGGGAGGGTCCTTTATATACAGGCAGCCAGCGCCACAACCAATTAGATTTAGGCACTTGTGTGGTGCGTTCAAAGGCCACAGGCATACTGCCACATTCGGATAGATTAATCATGTCTAAAATAGGACCACTGATCAAAGGGAATACCTCCTTAAACAAGTTGGTTGGGATTGGGTCTAACATACAGGTAGAAGGTTTAGATGAAGCTAAGATTTTAGATAGCTCAGAAAGCTCTACTGCTTCTAAACAGTTCAGACACAGCGCAGGTTCTAAAGATTCCTCCAATGCTGCCTTACTTACTGGGGATGAGGTAATCATGTTTGGGAGGATGCCAATTATTTTATTTTTAATGGCATCAATTTTATTTTTGAAGAATCCCATAAAATCATTACTACTAAGAGCTAAGGGAATGGATGGATCAACAGAGCTGCAGCTCTGAGTAAGTTTGGCAACTGTACTAAAGAGAAATCTAGGATTATTTTTATTCTCTTCAATTAATGATGAAAAATATGCTGCTCTAACTCTGCGAAGGGTCTTGTTATACAACAATAGACTGTCCCTCCAGATTAAGTAGGATTCCTCTTGGTGTGTAGAGCGCCATTTTCTCTCCAATTTCCTAACATTGTGCTTCAAGGAACGCAGCTCTGAATTAAACCAGGGAGCCAGCTTCCTGTGAATTATCACCTTCTTTTTCAAGGGAGCTACATTATCTAATGCAGAACGCAATGAGGAAGTCACACTGTTAGCAAATGTATCTATTTGTGAATGGGAAGAAACAGCATTGCTGCCATCTACAGGGCATTTCTGCAATACTGAGGATATTAAGAGGGGGACAGACTCTTTAAGTTTTGATACAGCATTATCCGATAAAGATCTACTATAATGGAACCCTCTTTTGGGGGTGGAGAAATCGGTTAGATTAAACTGAAATGTTATTAAAAAATGATCAGATAGGACAGGGTTGTGAGAGAATACTGTTAGTTCTTCACAATCAATGCCATATCTCAGCACAAGGTCCAAAGTATGGAGCTGAGAGTGCGTTGGCTTATGCACATTTTGAGCAAAACCAATTGAATCTAGGATAGTTTTAAAGGCTACACTAAGGTTATCACATTTAGTGTCAACATGGATGTTAAAATCACCCACTATAATAACCTTGTCAGTATTTAACACCAAATCAGATAAGAAGTCTGACAGTTGATCCAAAAACTGAGTGTAAGGGCCTGGTGGACGATACAAAACAATAAACAGAAGAGGTTTTATTGCTTTGCAGTTTGGATGAGGGAAACTGAGGGTTAAATGTTCAAAAGAACTGTAATTATTAATTGGCCTGGGACTAATTAATAAATCAGACTGAAAGATGGTTGCCACTCCTCCTCCTCTTCCCACAGATCTGGGAACGTGGAAATTTGAATAACTGGAGGGAGTTGACTCATTTATACTAACGTAGTCCTCTTGTAGCCAGGTTTCTGTGAGACAAAACAAATCAATCTGATTATCAGAAATCAATTCATTAACTAACAAAGTCTTTGGAGGGAGAGACCTTATATTTAATAAACCACATTTAATTCTTTTATTTTTTGGTTCAAAGTGATCCGTATGGATTTTTATTAGATTTTTATGATTTGTTCCCTTTAGATCAGTTTTTGATCTGTTAAGTTTTGGCCGTGGGAAAGACACCGTCTCAATAGGGTAATGGGTGGGTAACAGTACAGAAGCTGCAGAGAGGTGTGTTAAACTACGGCTCTGCTTCCTGGTCTGGACCCTGGGCTGTCAGCATTTAGAAGAACTAATAAATCCGGCCAGATTCCTAGAAAGAAGAGCTGCACCATCCAAAGTGGGATGAATGCCGTCTCTCCTGATCAGACCAGGTTTTCCCCAGAAAGTTTGCCAGTTATCAATGTAGCCCACGTCGTTTTCTGGACACCACCTAGACAACCAGCGGTTGAATGATGACATGCGGCTAAACTTGTCATCACTGGTCAGATCAGGCAGGGGACCAGAGAAAATTACAGAGTCCGATATTGTTTTAGCAAACTCACACACTGAAGCAACACCAACTTTGGTGACCTCTGATCGGCGTGACCGGGTGTCATTACCGCCAGCGTGAATAACAATCTTACTGTATTTACGCTTATCCTTAGCCAGCAGTTTTAGGTAGGATTCTATGTCGCCCGTTCTGGCCCCTGGTAGGCATTTAACTATGGTTCCTGGTTTCTTTAGTGCCACGTTTCTTATTACAGAGCTGCCAATAATTAAGGTCGGCTCCTCAGCGAGACTGTCGCTCAGAAGGGAAAATTTATTAGAAACGCAGATGGGTTGGTGGTGATCTGGGGGCTGAAATCTAGAGCTATGCTTACTACGAACCGTCACCCAGCCGGCCTGCTTAACCGGCTGTTCGAGTGCGGCTGTTTGTTCGCTACGTGAAGTTACTCTTTGTGAAGTTACTCTTTGTGGCTCCGCGCTAGCAAAGGAGCGGCTATCAGCTGGTTTTTCAACAGCACGGAGCCGGGTCTCCAGTTCTGACACCCTCGCCTCCAAAGCTACAAAAATACTACATTTATTACATGTACCATTATCACTAAAGGAGGCAGAGGAATAACTGAACATCTGACACAGAGAGCAGCAGATAGGAGACTTAGTCAGAGACGGAGAAGCCATTATGAGGCTAAGGCTTGGCTAGCGCTAGGCTAACGCTAGGCTAAAGCTAGGCTAGCGCCCTGTTATCACGCCAAAGAACAAACCGTGTGAAACACGAGGAGTTCCCAAACGTGATGAGCAGCCACAGAAAATGTTTTAAAAGTGCTTATGTTTGGAAACAGGTGTTACAACAAAGAGGTTTAAAGATAAAAAGCGAGAGAGCCTGGAGCAAAAATCCGTCGTTCACACAGCAACAACAGGAAGTGACACAATACGCCTTACCGCAAACAGGAAGTCAGGATTCTGCTGGTTCTTCCCTCACTCTGGTCAATCCATCTGTCACCCACTTCCGAGGAGGCTCGCTCTGGATCCCTCACCAGTAACATCAGCCACCCTCAGCCACTAGCCGCCAAACACCAACAGGGGTAGGATCATAGAGTTCCCTCGGTGCTACTTCTCCCCGGTTAGGTCCGCCCAGCTTTATGGTAAGCAGCGCAGCTTCTAGTAGTTCTCCTGGTTCACCTTCCAGAGTCACTTACTCTTCTTCTCTTTGCAGTCTCTCCAGCCGTGACGTTCTGACCCTGCCGAGTTGTCCGTAGTCCCGTCCGTTATATCTGCCGTTTCCTAAATAAACATCTTAAAACTGTGCTTTGCTTCCCGATCGTATCTGCATGTGGGCTCGTCATCTGAAAACCATGACAAGAGGGTAACTTAATGTATAACTAAATTAATTCTATCAAAGACCCTGTTTAAATAGGATTCAAAGCCGCATATCTCGTGTTGGAGTTAACTGGATCAGCGTTTGTAACAACTGGATAGAACGATAGGTGAACTACATGGGGGTTTGCTTTTTCTCTCAGATTAAAAATAGGAACTTTTTCGCAGCACACAGAGTGGACATCTGAAATTGGAGCAGAGGTTACAGAGTTTAATGGAGTGGTGACATGCTGAGAAGTTTTGTGTGCAATGTCTGGTAAGTTTTTGAATCCAAAAAAGCATGCTGACATTCTTACAGGATAAATGTACTTTGATTTCAAAACTGCATTAACAAATTTTTGATTTTACAGACAAGGTGATCCTCACCAGAGATTAATGTATTTATATGGTTGCGTGCATTCTCTTACAGGACAATCAGAGGCCCAGTGAGAGGATAGTGAAATTAGGATAAAGTGTCTCATTAACTACTACATTTCTAAAATAGGTTTCCCATAGGATGGAGATGGAACAATGGAAGGTGGAAAAGATTAATGGGGATAATTCTAAACACAATTGGCTAAAATTCTGTGCACAGTACAAATTGAAAACGGGGTCAAAAGCTTTGAAGTGTGTTTCTTGTGCGAGTGTTCAGTTAATTTCATTACAGGATATGATTCCATATGACTGAAAGGAGCTTTTCGGGACCGAAGTCAACTTCCGGAATTACAGGTAGCACACAACATTTGATATCTAAAAGATTGTCGTGTAAGTTTCAGGTTGTATTGGAGACATAAAATTAGGAGGGTCCAGGAATGGGAGGGGGAGTCCACCTACCCCCAACCTCGGATGAGTGCGCGCTAAGGTCATCAACAGACAGATGTGGTGGGCCAGAGGTCAGGGGCCCATCAGGATTCCAGAGCCATGTTTACCAGCCGCCAGAGGGTTCAAGGAAGGATCACCGGAACAATTTGACGCGCCGATTGCCACTCGCGGACGAGGCTGCTGGATTTTTATTTTGTTTCTGTTTTTTATTTTTTTTAAAATGATTCACATACAGCTGTGTGGAGATCGCGGTTGGAACAATGACTCTATAAACCATCTTCTTTAAGGACGAGGAGAAGACATCTCTGAGACGCAAGACATCATGACAACAATTGAATGCATTGTATAAAAAAAAGAAAAAGAATTTTGTAATCACTGTATTTCTCTTATGAGTTACATATTCCTTAGATGTTAAATGCTAGTACTGTTAGAATCTTGGTTTTGCATTGTATGATAATCTGTTTTTTTTTTCTGTGGTTTGATCTGAGTGTAGTGCTTGCACAGATTATATTAATTTCTAAAAAGACATCTTGTTAATCTAGGTTAGGACTCTTAAAGTCATATTTCGGTCATATAACAGTTTCTGGGTAGTAGCCTTGCACATCCGGATAAAGGTGCTTACTTTTCTTAATTCTAGTAGCTCCCCTTTAACAGGGAGGAAAACCTCCAGCAGGACCAGGCTCAGCATTAACGGTCATCTGGTTCGACTGACTGGGGGTTAGAGAAGACAAAACAGAGACACAAAAAGCACAGAAGCACACCCTGCTCCAGAAATCCTTTCTATGTTGTATGGTAATAGTGGATAATCTGCCTCCTCTGGATAAGGTAATATCTAACAGAATGCCAGACCAGGTGTACCTACTATGAACAAAAAAATGACAGAAGTTAAAAGTTGAAATTGGAGAACAGTAGGAGTACTCAGCAGAATGAGAAAAATAGACCACCATGTCCTCCAGTAGCCTAAGCCTATAATAACATATCTACAAAGATAGCTCAGGGTAACCTAAGCCACTCTAACTATAAGCTTTGTCAAAAGGAAAAGTTTCAAGCATATTAAAAGTAGACAGGGTATCTGCCTCATGAACCAAAACTGGGAGTTGGTTCAACAGGAGAGGAGCCTGATAACTAAAATATTTGACTCAAATTCTACTTTTACAGACTCTAGGAACCACCAATAACTTCTGTCTTTTCAGAATTTAAAAGCAGGAAATTTAAAGTCATCCAGGTTTTGTCAAAGTAATTGATTGGATTTGTTAAGATTTGTGGATAAATATAGCTGAGTGTTATCAGTATAACAGTGGAATTTTACCAATCGGAAGCATATATATACTAAAGAGAACTGGCCCAAGGACTGAACCCTATGGTACTCTACAAGTGACCCTAGAGTTTGAAGATTATTCATTAACATGAACAAACTAGAATCTGTCATACAGATAAGATTTATACCAGCCTAATACTTTCCCCTTAATCCCGACTGTATGTTCAAGTCTTTCTAGCAGAATATTGTGATCAATTGTATCAAATGCAGCACTGAGATCTATCAGGACAAGTACTGACACAAGTTCATTATGTGAGGCCATGCGAATATCATTATGTAACTTTAGCTGGAGATGCTAACAGTTTTTGTTCTTTTGTTCTCATAATCTTTTTGGTCATCTTTTCAATTATTTTTAATCATTATGATCCTTTTGTATCTCACATATAAGCAAAAGTTCTGCTGCGCTAAATAAATTAAATCAACTGCAAAACATCCAATAAAAAGGTGATTTTCTCCTTCATGAAGGTTTCGTGTGTGTGTTTTGTGTTTTTCATATATGAGAAAGAAGGAGTTATTTCAGTTCCTTTGTCCATGCTGGTCCATACAGAGGTTAACAGCATTGATGCCTGGGTGATTCCAGCTCAAGCACTCTCATCAGCAGCCTTATTCTCACCGCCGGCTGCACCCTGACCTCACAATAACCATACAACATTGTTTCTATTTACTACTTGCCAGAGATGGGGGAAATAGGAGAAAGAGTGCAGTACAAAAAAGATAGTTGTGGCTGCTATTGATCGGTTTCCACATGTATTGAAACCAGATATTGATTTTCTTTTTTTTCCAAATGGGAAAAAGTGCATTGTCCAACTGAAGGAGATTTCTGTGGGGATTTGGGGAAAGAGGAGTCGAAATGAGCATCCGGTGCCTCGTTGTCTCCTGTGGATTGTGTATAGGGCTGTGGTAATTGAATTGAGCAAACGGGAGCCTTCTTCGATGTGTGCTCTCCAAATAGTTTCAAGCTTTTCAATGGATCTCTGTAATATTTCAGTCGAGGTGACTTTAAGAAGATTAGAAGTTTTGGAAGAAGCATTTACAGTCTGAATTGTCACAATGAATGGAATTCTGATATTAGTGTAACATTGCGACAGTAAATTTTCTGAAAACTGAATACTTCTTTTTTAGTGCTAATGTTGCTGATATTCTGCACAACTGGGATGGCCTGATGAAAAGCCTGGGATGAGACATGGGAAAGCATATCAAATCCATCATGGCATTTTGACATAGAATACAACTGAAAAGACAAAGATATTTTATTAATTTTAGTTTTCCCTCTGCTATTTTAACTTTTTAAAAGTTAAGCTAAACTGATAAAGTACATTAAATAATCAGAAATTGTTCTCACAAAAAACTTGGGACAATGATTAGGACAAAAAACCTGGGACAATTGGAACCACTGGCAGCCAGTATATATAGAACACCTGGGTGTGGCCCCATCAAAATTACTGGTAAAAAGTGTAGACTCAGTAAGCATTTACCAAAATATAACAATAATGATTACATATTTTTTTCTAAATAAATGTGTCTAACTTGATGTTTCAGCATTCTAGCCCTTTAAAGCCTGACCCATCAAAAAATAGTTAGAAAATTCTAATTTTTAGAATGTTGATGTTTATTAAGCCTGAAAACAAAATCCAATTTTCTTTTTTGCCATATCCTTTTGTTTATGATATTTTTTTTGTATCGCATTTGATACGGTAGGCTTTTGTTAGAACTTTTGGCTCACAACAATGTGACATATATAAAAAAACAAATCTCGCCCATAACATCTAGAAACTAAAGAACACTTCAGGCAGTTTTTCCCTTAGTTCTTTTTAACCTACAACTTTTTACAGCCATTTATTTCGCATCATGGTAGACACAAAAATTGTGTCTGTCATTGTCCAGGCAAAGATGTACCTTACACTTTTTTACACTAGACATGTAAAAAGTAGGGCTGTCAAACTATTAAAATTTTTAATCTAATTAATCACAAGGTTTCTTGAATTAATTTCGATTAATCACAAGCCTAAATATTATTGAAAAATTCACATTTTCTGTGTACTGTTTTCAAAACAGAAAGATAAGCAAGAAGGGGGTATTACATTTAGTTTTTATTATTGACAAATCCAAAAAAAGAATTTAATTCAACAATTTTGGCAACTTAGCCATTTTTTTTTTTAGCACATACAGGATGGGTGAATGGAACGTTTTTCGTTTTGAACAAACAACTCCACTTTTAAACTATTACATGAGGTCCTTTTACCTTTATTTATTCATCTTTTAGCCAGTTGCTAAGGCAAAGTAACTGGTTAACATTTTCTGAATGTAAAGCGGACCGTTTCTTCTGAACAATATGGCCAGCGACTGAAAAGAGTCGTTCGCAAGGAACTGTGGATGCAGGAGTTGCTAGATATTTGCGGGCAAGCCGTGCCAGCTTGTCATGTGCTCCTGAATGAGCAGCCCACCACTGCATGGGGCAGTCCTCCATATTTATGCTTGGCTCTGCCCTATACCTGTGTATGTCTCTGTCAGGTTGCACCTCTTCATCTGAGCCCATCTGTAGAAGGTGAATTTTCTTCTTGGGTGGTCCATCTTGAGAAGTCAGCAGAGACCTTCTGGGTGACTGTTCATGAAGCATGCCTCCAAGTGAGGTGCACACCTCTTCCCTTTCACTCTTGGGCAGACTCTTCAAGTCTTTAAAACGTGGATCCAGAGCCGTTGCAAGCTTGAGCCATGCATTGTTAGAATTTTCTTGGCGGGAGGCAAGGTCTTCCATGAAGCTTGTCTTAAAGCTCGCCACATATGCAGGGTCTTCTTCAGAGACCTTCATCACTTGACACAGGTGGCGGAGGGCAGGCAGTACTACTGAGCAGGATATATAGGCCTCCCCACCCAGAATCTCAGTTACATACCTGCAGTAAAATAACACACACACACAAACAAACAAACACACACACACACACACACACACACACACACACACACACACACACACATACACATAAGATATTTGAACACCAGTTGGTATGCTGGTAAATCAGTTAAACATTTAATAGGAGCTTGATCAGTTCAATTTAATTTTCAATTTTCACATTATATGTGCATTCCTTACCTGCAGGGCTCTAGAAGAGTGCTCAGTCTCTGCAGTTTGTCCCATTCTGGTGGCGTCAGCATAACCAGTTTGTGGCGTTGTTGGTCCAGGGTTGCTTTAATTGCTGCATGATTGCGGTTCAGGCGCTTGATCATTTCCAGCGTGGAATTCCACCGCGTTGGCACGTCTTGGATCAGTGGCTCCTACTGCTGTCCCAGGGCCGCTTGCTGTGCTTTAAGCTCCATGCTGTTGGCTGCGCTGTGTCTGAAGTGACCCACAATTTTGCGACACTTGGCCAATACATTCATAAATCCACTGCTGGAGAGGCTCACGTTGATGCTTCTCTGCAGCATGTGAGCAATGCAGGGCATGTGATCATATGGCAGCAGTTTAGCCGCAGCTGTCATATTACGTTCACTGTCCGTCCCTATTGTTGTGATTTTTCCTTCTATTTTCCACTTGTGTGCCACGGTTTGAAACCGTTGAGCACGTGCCTCTGCGAAGTGACGCTCTTCTGATTTAATTACGGTTAAAGCAAACGACTTCAGTTCCCAGGTTTCAGTGATGTAATGCGCCGTCACACCCAGATAATTATTGTTACTCACGGAGGTCCAGTGGTCTCCTGTCAAAGCAACATGTTCCGCTGAAGCCAAATCCTCTTCCTTCGTTTTCATTTTAGCCTCATAAAGTTTGTTGATTTTAGTCATCACTGTGCCTCTCGACGGTGGCTTGTAGAATGCGTCTAAAGTTGCCACTTTCAAAACTTGAGGCCCGTGTCCTCGACAATATTAATCGGTCTACAGTCCTTGGCTATCCATCTGGCAATTTTGTCGGTCAGCTTCTCAGACGTAGACTTACTTAATGCCCTGCGCTCGGTGAGGGTGGTCTGACGCATGCCAGGCGTAACACCTGAAGTCGAAGCCCTAACAAATGTATGCTTGGCGTTAAGATGATATTTAAGGCTCGAGGTGCTTCGGTGAAACGAAAAGTCCTTCTTGCAGTGTGAGCAAACCACAACATGTTTATTTATTGTTCCGTCTTTGTTTTTTTATACTCAAATTGTCCATCCAGCGGGCCAACGGGTTCTTCTGATTTCTCCATCTCGCTCATGTCGGACAATTGAATTGTGGGTAAAAAAGGGCGGGACTGCGTTAAAAAAAATATTGCGTTAATTCCGGAAATTAATCATCTCGCGTTAACGCGTTAATTTTGACAGCCCTAGTAAAAAGTGATTGCCAGTGCAGTGCTTGCATCTCTCTCTGGTTTCACATGTTGGAAAATGTCCAGGACCATCCTTTCTCACATCAAGGGGCACACTGCAGCTTGGTCTTTTACATGGTGGTGTTAGAGTCGCTTCTGGAAAGAATAGTGGTATACCACTTTTGATTTTGACCTTTCCTGCACTCGTGAGAGAAGTGCCAACCTAAGCCTGAAATCTTTGCAGAGGCATGGGTTTCTTTAAGGGTTGAAGCTTCAGGTGATCTCTTCTGTGAAGGTTCCAAGCATTGATGACTGCTACTGTAACAGTGTGCCACCATATGTACATGTACCATCTTCGGGATCTGAAACTGAACTTGTAAAGTGCAGATAACATATCAAGGAGATCAAGACCTCCCATGAACTTGTTATATGTTTCGGCAATGGCTGGTCTGTGAGCCATTATATGAGTTTTGGATTTGCGAAGTCCAGTCCTCACCACTGGCAGAAATGCGGTGCCCCAAAATATCAATGACCAGCAACGCAAATTGGCACTTCGCCGGGTTGACAATCAGGCCATGTGCCATCAAACGTTGAAAAACCTGACGTAGGTGGGACATGTGCTGTTCGGCCGAGCTGCTGGCCACAAGGATGTCATCCAAATACACAAAAACGAAAGACAATCCTCGCAGAACGGAATCCATCAACCGCTGAAATGTTTGAGCCGCACCTTTAAGGCCAAACAATGCGTAAAAACTCAAACAGGCCAAACGGAGTGATCACTGCGGTTTTAGGAATGTGCTCAGCTCTCACGGGGATCTGGTGATAACCCCGCACCAAATCCACTTTAGAAAAAATGGATGTCCCGGCGAGATGGGCAGAGAAATCCTGGATGTGGGGGATAGGATAACGGTCATTCTCTGTCACGTTATTTTGACAACGGAAATCCCCACAAGGCCGCCATTGGCCGTCCGACTTAGGCACCATGTGCAACGGCGACGCCCAGGGGCTGTTGGAGAGCCTCACGATCCCTAAACGCTCCATGTTGGCAAACTCCTTGCGCGCAACAGCCAGCTTTGCCGCGTCACGGCGGCGCGCGCGCAAACACTGGAGCACCAGTCGTGGGGATATAATGCTCTATCCCGTGTTTTGTGTCTGTGTTAGAAAAATTGGGGCGAGTCAGTGAAGGAAACTCTGTCAATAAACGCTGGAAGGCGTCCCCTGAAGCTAAAAAATTAGTATGTACTAACGGCCCAGCTCCTCGCGTTATACATGGCAGTGAAGAAAAAGACACAGCGTCAATTAAACGCCTGTTTGCAACATCCACCAACAGGCCGTGAGCACAGAGGAAGTCAGTCCCTATGATAGGAACAGAGCTTGCAGCTACTACAAAGTTCCATTGGAAGTCAGGTCCATTGAAACAGACAGTCACCAACCTTTCTCCGAATATTCTGATGGGAGAACCGTTCGCGGCAGTCAGCTGGGGACCGCAGCCCTCAGCAAGCCTGTCGGAGCCCGCCGGGGGAACGAGGCTCTTCTGCGAACTCAAATCCACCAGAAAACGTCTCCCCGATCGCGAATCCTCAATAAAGAGCAGCCTCTCCTTATCGCCGACGGCCGCGGCTGCTAGCAGGCGTCGGCTTTGTCGTTTCCTGGTGGCTTAAAGCTGCAGGGCGGGAGACAACGCCGCGCCCTGACGCCGAAGCGCTCATGGTAAAAGCAAAGAGCCGGCTTCTGAAGTTTCCTGGTGGCGATCGCTGCCATCACCGATGGCTGATCGACCGCTGAAGCCGGCAAAGGCTCAGAAGAAGCTGCCGTAGGTTCCTTTGCAAGCGACTGGACCGTGAAGGTCCTGGAAGCCAGGAGGATTCGTTCAGCTTCCTCAGCCAGTGAGCGGTAATCCTTCTCCGGCAGCAGGGACGAGTTAGCCAGAGCGATCTGCACCGGAGCCGGGAGTTGTCGCAGGAACAGGTGGATGAAAAGAAATCCGCCTTCATCGTCACCAAGTACGGACAGCATGCTTTCCATCAGCTCCAAAGCAGAGCCATCCCCTAAACCCAAGAGAGAAAGCAACTTCTCGGCGCGTTCTGCGTCGGACAGGGAGTAACGGCGGAGAAGCAGGTGCTTGAGCGCGCTGTACTTCCCGTCCGCCGGAGGGTTGCAAAGCAGGGTCATTGTGCGCCTGGTAGATGGCGGATCCAGCGCCGAAACCACATAGTGGTACTTTGTGTCGTCCGATGAGATTCCACGAAGAGCAAACTGTGCTTCAACGTGGAAGAACCATGATTGCGGATCATGTAGCCAGAAATCCGGGATCTTAACGGCCACAGCAAAAGAAGCCGGAGGAGCCGGTGGAGGTCCACCAGAAACAGCGATCGGCTGTGAGGAGCTGGACAGGCCATCAGATGTGGACATGTTGGCTCACAGGGGTCACCAATGTGGAGGAGTGATAATGACGACACAAAGGATGTAGGTTTGAAAAGTTCTTTACTCTACTCCAACAAAAAGCAACTGTACAGAAACCCTATATATATATACACCACCGAACAAACATATTTTCCAATCTCTCTACTGAGTGAGAGTGGAACCCCCTAGTGGTCCGCCACACTGGTGCCATAAAATGTTAAACTCTGGCCAATAATGGCTAAATCACAAATCATAACACCCTGATGTTTATACAGTCTGTAAACAAATGTATAAATAAATAAATATTTCATGCCAAAATATTTCTTTTTGCCTCTTAAACAAAGATAGACATGGCATTAAGCATTTACATATAAAGTAATACTAATTTTACATTTTAATAAAATCACAAGTTTTATTGTTCATTTTTTAACTTTCTCACACACACATCTAATCCTGAGCTTTCACACCAAGAACAATAATTTCTTCGGATATTTTTGCATGCTTATTATATCCACATTCATAGAGTTTAAAGCCTGGAAAAGGGTTTAACATTTCCAGGTCATTCCAGAGTCTTACACGTTGCTTGCAACTGGGGCAGGAGCTTAATACCTTTGAAAGAGAACTGTTTAGCACAGCTTGCATGTGCTGACACTTTAACTCCAGGGTCCTTCATTTGGCAATGTGATTCAGCCTTAGTTTGTCAGATACAAAGACACCAAATTAATATGCATTAAAGTATGGTTTTAGGGGCTGTGTTTCTGCAATGTTATCAGCGTGTAAAAACTCATCTTCAGAACCAATCTCTGCTCGAAAAGGTGATCTGCACAGCATAATGTACTTTCAGCAGTTATCACCGGTTATTGCAAAAGTAAACTGCAGAAAATACAGGCAGAGTTGCTCCTTCTGACTTTACTCCCGTCGGCTCCTATGTCAGTCTAGAAGAGGATGCACTCCAGCGTGTGATGAGGCGGAGGGATATTTCAGCTGGTTATACTCACTGTGTCTGTAGTGCGGCAGTGCCACTTATTTTAGAGCCCAAGTAAGCAACTTCATTTTCAGAAACAAGCCCAAAAAACTGCAAACTGCAACTCGTGAAATTTACAAGCGACTTTAGAAAAAAGAAGCCCAAAGTCGCATGAAATAAGCGGACTTGGCAACAGTAAGCACGGGTCTGTTTTGCTACAGTCGCTATCATTCATGGAACTACAGTAAGCGCCGAGGGTAAAAAAAAACACAGTCCAGAGAGCACCGCGGGGAAAAAACATTAACCCGATCAACGCGCGTCAAAAATATTTTTGCCTTTATGGTCTAACAAAGTTAACGCGTTTGTAACGCATTAACACTGACAGCCCTAATATATATATATATATATATATATATATATATATATATATATATATATATATATATATATATATTTCATCACATCAAAGCTGGCAATTTCATTGCATCCTTTAAATTTAAAACTTCTCCCCGGACATTTTGAGGCGGGCTACTTCATGTCAAGCAGAGGATTATGGAATTCCTAATAGCTCCTTAGCACCAGTAAGGGACATTGTGAGCTCCCTATGTTAAACGAACTACGATAGGAAGAATCCAGACTCCTTTTCCTACTTCCTTCCTTAGTGACTGCACTATTGAGACAGCACTTTCCATGGTGAAAGCTGACGCACTTCTGCTTTAGCTAAAGAGACCTTTTCAGATGCAGCCTCTGTGTTACCTTTTGGCTTCCATGTGATTTCATGCTGTTCTCTAATTGGTAACTTTCTAATTGGTAAGATTCTCAACAGGGCAAAGCTCTCTGCTCCTGTGGCCAACCAGTGCTTTTTGTGTCATTTTCATCTAATCAGATTATTTCATCATAGCTGTCACCACTGAAACTAAAACTGTTGATGGTTCACAGGTGGGTGAACATGTAACTAACACATGATGCAAATGGAAGAGTCATAAGCATCCCCCACTGAGAAAGAAACAAGTGACTGTAGAACAGGGCTAACCAACTTTTTTGAAACTGAGAGCTACTTCACTGATGTGTCATAAGAAGGGCGGAACTGACCTTTGAACTACATGAGTAAAATAAACACATTTGTCATGCTTTGTTATAGATATTGTCATGTTTAAATCTATATAAATGCAAGTGTGAATAAACAGGAAGAGTAACGGAATAAAATAAAGTTTTAGATGCAGCTCACTGATGGATTGTGCTTTTTTTAGAACAGGCCCGTGGGCACCACAACATGTCCTTGAGGGCTACAGGGTGCCCGCGAGCACCATGTTGGTGACCCCTGCGGCAGAAGTTTCAAACTTTGTCTAATAAGAGATAATAATCCATCCATCCATCCATTTTCTTACACGTTTATCCCTTGTGGGGTCGCGAGGGGTGCTGGTGCCTATCTCCAACTGTCAATGGGCAAGAGGTGGGGTACACCCTGGACAGGTCACCAGTCTATCGCAGGGCAACACAGAGACAAACAGGACAACCATTCACGCACACACTCAAACCTAAGGAGAATTTAGAGAGGCCAATTAACCTAACAGTCATGTTTTTGGACTGTGGGACAGATAATAATATCAGATGATATTTAAAAAAACGACAAGAAATCTTCATTAATCCTCAAACAGAAAGTGACCAAAGCTTAAATCAAAAAGGTCTGATTACAGCCAAATATTCAACACCTCTCACAACAGCGGAACTAAGTGTTGCCAAAGGTACTGTCGAGGCTTGCCTTGTAGTGACTTATGGAATGGAACAGTATGTAGGTAGCGATGATGATTTCTTGAAGTCTTGACAAAAGCCGAGTGGCACTGAGCTGCGAGGGCCACCAAATGCTGCTTAGAGCTTTATTTTGTTATTCTAATTTACCTTTGTGTACCTTTCTGCATGCTTCCATTTTCCCAGCTAATTTGCTCCTGGTACCCCCGAGTTTTAATACTGAGGGACAATTAAAGGATATTTTTTATTCTATTCTATTCAATTAAATTTTATTTATATAGCAAGAATTCACAGCATATCAAGGCACTTTACAAAGTCAAATTCAATCAAATCATATTGGTCAAAAAGTTTCCTATCTAAGGAAACCCAGCAGACTCTTCTGTTCTGTTCTGTCTCTCTTCTGTTCTGTCTCTCTTCGAGGTTGGTCGTGTTTTTTCTCTCCTCTCCAGCGCTTCACCCCCTGCCCCCCTCCCCTGCTTCTGCTCCCATGTCTTTTGTCTTTCTGAGCACTTTCTTCATAACACCCGAACTCTGAAAACCATGGATCCGGGTACGTTGGACTCTCAATGCTATTGATCACATTTTTTCGACGGGTAGGCAACAAAAAGGGGACCCGTCCAGTCCCGATTTGACTAATTTCATGGAATACACCCTATATTCTTGGATGGAAAACGGTGTGTCTTTTGACTTTGTCATTCCTGGACGTGGAAACGTTTACATTTGGATTCATGATACTTGGACTTCTACTTATTGGATTTGGTGGATTTTTGATGTATCAACAAATACAGTGGATGTCGGTAGCAATTTGGTCTTGATCAGTCTACCGGCTGCATATGACACGCTCACTAAGGCAGTGAACGGACAGACCCGGAAGGTGGAGGAGCAGAGCCGAAAAGCTGGATGTGCTGGTACGCAGACTGGCTTCGGTGGTTGAACTCAGGGGAGATGGGATAAAATCTGGAAGTGAAACGCGGAACATCCCAACTAATTTGGAATATTGGATTCGCTCTTTGGAGCCAGCAAAGACTTAAAGCTGACGGGAAAGTCAGTGCAGCTTGTCTCATAACAAATAAAGTATTTGGATTATGCCTTCCCTATTTAGTCACTCCTGGATTGTTATGGCGAGAGAGCTCAGAACTCTCCCCTGCTACCCCCTCCCCCGCTGACTTCTGCGGATGCTTTCTGAACTGTTGGCCGGCTGATAACATCAAGGACAATGGCCTCTGGATAGTGTTCACGGAAATATAAACACTTCACCCAAACAGACACACATAGCTGATGCTTATAAAAACAGATGTACTTACACGCGACTAGTCTCAAATGTTTTAACTTTCTGCTTATATGTGTCTCATCTTATTTGTGCTTCTCGTGCTGAGGTTTTTGATATCTAAAACTGTATCCTGTTATAGGATAAATAAGTTTGAAATATATTTTTTTCCTCCCACCTTCCTTTTTGTGCCCTCTATCTTTCCACAGAGTAATGGCAACGCTATGTGGGCACCGTGTAAGCGGTTGTCCTTGGCAGCAAGGCCTCAGTAAATCGTCTCCCCCTGAAATGTTTGTGATGTTTGTGATGGCGGTTGTACTGAAACAGTAATTTCCCTCTGGGATTTTTAAAGTATTTCTGATTCTGATTCTGATTGCATCGAGTCTTGACAAGCAACATTCACTCCTCTAGAAAGAGCCACAGTGGACAGTCATCTGCATTGTCGATGCCTTGGCAGCAATCCGTCATACTGAGCATGCATGAAGTGACAGTGGAAAGGAAAACTCCCTTTAAACAGCAAGGGATGTTTACAGCTTCAGTACTGGACTCTCGTGCACAAAACTATGTGAGGTTGGTAGATTTTCAGATGCGAAGGAGAGAGCCCATTCATTACTCACACAAATCTAAGTATGTCAGCCTCTGAGTCTCCAGTGTTTGTGGTATATCTGTTGTTTCTGTGAACTGTTCTCTGCAGTTCCAGCATCTGTAATGTTATAATCTGTAACAATGTTAACGGTCATCTGCCTCGACCAACTGGGGTTAGAGAAGACAAAGCAGAGACACAAAAAGTGACTTGGACCAATTCTCTTTACTATATATATGCTTCCGATTGGCAAAATTATCAGATAGCATGGGATTAATTTCCACTGTTATGCTGATGACACTCAGCTATATTTATCCATAAATCCTGATGAATCCAATCAATTACTTCGACTACAGGCATGTCTTGATGACATCAAACACTGGATGACTTTAAATTTCCTGGATTTAAATTCTGACAAGACATAAGTTGTAATCTTTGGACCAGAGTCACCAAAAAACAAACTTCTTAAAATCAATCACTTAATCTGGATGGCATTAACTTGGCCTCTGATAATACAGTAAAAACTCTTGTTGTTATTTTTGACCGAGACATGTCATTTAAATCCCATATTAAACAGGTTTCCAGACTTTCCTTTTTTCACCTCCGGAATAATGCCAAAATTAGAAGTATTCTGTCCAGTGGTGATGCTGAAAAACTATTCCATGCATTTGTTACTTCAAGGCTGGACTATTGTAATTCTTTACTATCAGGAAGTCCACAAAATGCAGTTCAAAGTCTTCAGCTGACTCAAAATGCTGCAGCAAGAGTTCTGATGAAAATCAACAGGAGGGATCATATTTCTCCAATTTTAGCTTCCCTTCATTGGCTTCCTGTTAAATCAAGAATAGAATTTAAAATTCTTCTTCTCATGTATAAAGTCCTTATTAATCAAGCTCCATCGTATATCAGAGCTCTGATTACCCCGTATGTTCCTAACAGAGCACTTCGCTCTCAGACTGCAGGTTGTTAATTTTAAAATACTGGCCTAATCCTGTTTAGCTCTGAAGGCCCATTATTACCCCGGTTTAAGATTTGACAGTAAATGAGAACTCATTGATCAGAGGTAAACATTGTAATATGCATATTTAATTAATTAGGAATTCCCAACGGAGTCAGAAGTTTACATTACCATTTCATTGTATTCATTACAAGCGGACATCCTGGCGATGTAAGAGTTCTGTCTGACTTTCACAACTCTGAACACATCTTTAAAAGGGTGACACCCTCTCATCTCTTCAGGAGGGCGTGGTGTCAAATTTGGGTCTATCTGTTCGAACAAAGAGGCTGTTCTACTCTGCCAAGGGTCAAGCCAAATGACCTACCCCCCTGCCATAAAACCCATTTATCTTACCCTCAAAGGGGGAGACAGTCAACAACCTTACATTCCTCAGTTTTTCCATACGAATACAACTAAGATATTTATTTTCCTCAACAATTCCCTCTGTTTTGATCCAACAGATCAAACCAATAACTGAGCGAGTACTAATTTAATGTCTTGGAACCCTCAAATAAAGTGTAACTCATAAGATGGAATTTCCTAATCCACTGTCCCCTGTGTTGGCGACTATTGAAACCATACAGAAACCTACAACCCAAATGAAATACTATACCTATTTTTGAAACCAAATTAAGTTTGAATTTTTCCCTTTAAAAGTAAGATAACCCAACTTATAAACTGAAAAGCTACTGATCTTATCTAAATCCTAAAACACACTAGAACCAATAAAAGTAAGCATGTTTATCCGTTAGGTGTTATCCCATGATATATTTGCAACTACCAAGAAACTGTTAATCTTATACCTGAAGAGTAGGTCTTATTTCCTATTAAATGTATGCTCAACTATTATAATGATTGAAAATGACTCTAGGAGTCTTATACCAGATTAACAAAGATGTCTTTTTAGGAATTAATATAACCTGTAAAAGTACTACAATCCGATCAAACCACAGAATAAAGACCAAATTATCATGCAATGCATAACCAAGATACTAACAGTACTAGTGTTTAACATCTTAGGAATATGGAACTTATAAGACAAATTCAGTGATTACAAAAGTCTCTTTTTTTTACACAATGTATTCAATTGTTGTCATGATGATGTCTTGTGTCTCAGAGAAGTCTTCTTTTTGGCCTTAAAGATAATGGGTTATAGAGTCATTTGTCCCAACCGCGATCTCCACACAGCTGTATGTTAGTCTTTTTATTAAAAAATAAAAAACAAAAACAAAATAAGAATCCTGCTGCCTCTCCCGAGTGGCTCTGCGCTTCAAGTCGCTCCCTGATGTTTCCGTGAACCCTCTGTAGCTGGCACGCACGGCTCTGCAATCTGGTCGAGCAACCTAAATCATGACCCCCACATCTGTCTTTCGATGACCTTAGCGCGCACTTAGTCGATGTCTGGGGGTTGGTGCAGCCTCCTTCGCATTCCTTGGAATCTCCTGGTTTATGTCTCCAATACTATCTGAAACTACACGACAATCTTTATATGTCAAATTTTTGTGTTCTACCTGTGAATCCTAGAGGTTGACGTCGCACCCCGAAAAACTCCTTTCAGTCATAGAGAATGTATCCTGTAATGAAATTAACTAAACACTCCGATTTGACACCCCAGCAAGAAACAAACATCAAAGCATTACCCCATGCTAATTTAGTCTGTGCACAGATTTTAGCCAATTGTTTTTTGTTTTTTTGAGATTCTGATTAATCCTTACCACCATCCATTGTCCATCTTCATCCTGTCAGAAAACCTATGCTAGAAATATAGTAGTTAATGACACACTTTATCACAGTTTCTCTGTCCTCTCCCGTCACAGGCCTCTGGTCGGCCTGCAAAAGAATTCACGCACGCACACACAAATACTTTAAACCTCTGATGGGGATCACCGTGTCTGTGGAATCAAAAATTAGTTAATTCGTTTTGGAAATCAAAGTACATTTTACCTGTAAGAATGTCAGCATCCTCTTTGAATTAAAGTGACCACGCATCACACCACTTTACACAAAACATTTCTGTAACCTCGACTCCAATCCCAGATGTCCTACCCCGTGTGCCGTGGAAAAAGTCCCTGTTTTAATCCTGAAGGAAACGCAATCCTCCATCAGGTCATTTTACAGCACCTTCACTCTTCCTGCAATGAATTCCTTTCTCCGTTTACCTTCAATAGATACCATCCTCATGTCAAAAATTCCTTCATCCACCCTTTAACATCATTTGACATGTACTGTTATTCCAACACGATATATGCGGCTTTCAATCCTTAATTATCCTGCATGACACAACAACCATCTTTTAAACTAGTACTTTAACAGGGCCTTCAATAGAACTAGCTTAGAATCAAACTTATCTGCATTATGTTGCCCTCTGTTTTTCTATTTTATCCAATATTTACTTATACTCTCTCATTCCCTCCTTGAAACAAAACTAATTTTGTTACAAAAACATCAACCGAGAACAGTATATGGTCGTCAAGGGGAGGCAATTTAACTGCTGTCATACTCTGTGGTCTAGGTGCAGGCCTATCTTTCCCTTCTCTTCCTCCTCTGCAGTGCTGGACGGGCAGGTGTGACACATCAGAGCTGATTACCACCCTTTATAAAGGAGCTGGAACCAGGAGGAGGGCGTCAGTTCATTTGCGCTTCTGCATGAAACCTCGTAATCCGCACCAAGCCTGGAAGCCTCGCTTCACCCTCATCAGAGATCAGCCTGGAACAGTTTCAGAACCAAACCGGAACCTTCAGTAACCCAGTAAGCCCTCCTGCCTGCGCTCCCCTGCCTGTCCACCCTCCAACCAATCACAACACCGAGGAAGGACCAGGACCTGCACCGAAAGCCCGGGCGTCTGCACAGCACCTCTTCCCTGGACCAAACCCAAGCCACCGCCTCAGTGAGTCCCATTTTCCAAACATCATCTTCACAGTAACCAAGCTCAAGTTATTCACCATCCTCTCCATCTTTTCCGGCAGAACCCACAAGACCTTTCACCCGCTGATATATCCATCCGAATCCAACCTTTTCAATAAACCTTCTTAAACCTACAACTGTTTCGGTTATTGCGTTCCTCAGAGTCACAATTATAGAAATATGACAACTGCAAATGCTTATCTTTGTTGAAGTAGGAAAAACACTTCCTTGTATCCTGAATCCAAATCAAAATATTATTCAATAGTGTACCGCGATCGAGCTATTTTTAGAAACGTAACGTCACGATGACGTCACATCACGTGGTACGCGGTAGAACAAACTTGCATAGTCCGCCGCTGTTTCGCTGTAAAAGAGACGTGCGTGCCTCTACATGTTCCCTCTATAAAAGGCCTAAAATAGGCCTAGCATATATTTTAGCCACGGATAGGCACGATAGGAGGCCGACATGTTAATAATGAAGCGCCTGCTACCATGATAGCATATAGGCTATCATGGTAGCAGGCGCTAACATGATACCCTGCTACCAGGATAGGCTACTCAAAAACATTTCAAATAAGACAAACATTAAACAAACAATTCGCCATGAATCTCTTAAGGGAAAGATTCTGAGATGTAAACAGTTGTTTTGTAGCTACCAATTGGCAACATATACCGATTCCTGGACGGTGATTACAAACAAAAAACGGCCGACGACACAATGAACGCCGCGCGGGAAAAAATAAAACAAAGCTTACCGTTCGATCAACTCTGTCTGTTTTCCGGTCTTTTTAAGCCCTCGACACTCAAGCCATCGTTTGAGCTGAAGGTTGGTGTGTTCTTCGACTGTGTGACCAGTAAACCGTGCGCCTGGGACATCGTCTTGGGAAAGTTTAATGGCTGCAAAGTCGGTCATATCGCTGGTTCTGTTGCTGGTTGCTACGTGCGTTCTCTATCTGTTTGTCCTACCTAAGCGGCAAAAGGGGCATTGCTCTTGAGACGGTGACGTCACGTGCGCGGTACGCTATTTTATCATACCAATGTATCTGCAAGAGGTCCTTCAGAGGTTGCATAAGATCAGTGTACCTAAATGAAATGATGACTGCAGACTGATGGTCTCAGTTGCACACAGCAATTCGGCTTTGTGAGAATGCTGGATGTTCCAAGTCATTAACATACCGAGTCAGGGTGGTGTTTCTGGACAAACAACATGTAAAATATTGTTTATAACCTGATTAAAATACCTGGTAATATAACAAATCCTGGTGACGTCTGGTATACCGTAGCTGGCAACTGTTATATGTAAACTAGAAAAATCTCAATATTTTCAGCTAATGAGAAATACCCTAACAGATTTGTCCAATCTATAGATGTGTACCACTGGTAAAGAATAGTATTTTGTTTAAAAACAGGATGTTTTACCCAAACGACATCTGTGCATTCCAGAGTGAGTCGTAAAACTGGAAGGGAGTAACCCCCCTGGCTAGATTTATGACATGCACTAGTTAACCCAGAGAGACAACTCACAGTAACCTAAATTGTAAGTGTAGCACATGAAAGTATTCCCACCCCAGTGGATTTTCTGCTCATAATTGTAATGGTAAAGTACATCTTCTCCTGTTTAATGATGATCAATACGGTCCTGGCCATAATAGAATCAAAACTCATGTTTAAAAGGAACATATCAGTTACATAACAAAAAATGTAATATATATTAGTATATATTCAAAACAGCAAACCTGTACACTGGTAGATGCTCAATCGGTTGCCTGAAGGAAACGTTTAACCATTTCCTGATCCATTTACCTAGTGCTCAAAACATGGAGAGAAAGAAAAATATGAGAACACATGCCATCCAGATCACATCCCATTAAATTTGTTCAGCAGCACCGTGTGGTTGCCACATACATATTCCAAAAGATTCTTGTTACCAGTCTGTGTGGTTCCTGTCATAGATTTAGATTGACATGCAGCATATCAGGCAAAAAGGAGATAGGAGCTTAGACTTTGCATTCAATGCTTCCATGTGTGGAACTCAGAAAGAACACCAGATGCTTGGACTCTGTTCACAGTCCCAATAGATGTCAGCATCCCTTCCCCCACGTGTTGCAACGGCAGACCGCTGTAATGTCTCTGAGAAGCACCTCAGTGACAAAGTCTCAGTCCATAACTCAGAATCTGATGAAATATGTGGCTCCAATATTGCTGAAAGTTCATGCAGTCATTTCCCTTGACAGCTTGGGATCAGCGCTGTTTATTGGCCATCCCTCTCAGGGTGTGTAAACATTGTTCATGGGAGCGTTATCCCCTTGTTGGGGTACTGACCTTCTGGAGGTGAGGTCATGTTAGGATTTGGTGACTCCATGCCAGGCTGACCTGCCGGTGGAGCTACACAGTCTCTTGCCCAGTGTCCAGCGTGACCACAGTTGTAGCAGATGTCTGTGGGTGCTCTAACAGATTCACCATATCAGCTCTAAATGCTCAGTATGTTGCTCCAAACTTGAATCGGCACTGACTACCACATTGTCATCTGCCTCCATGTCCAGGACCAACAGACCTGTAATAAAATGAAGGATAGCAAACAGGAGGAGGCAACCCCCCTCCTTGAATTAAATTAGACTGAGGTGAGACCATCAGATTTGGAGCACCATGAGATGTAAATGCTGAGACATACCTGTGTTCAATCATTTGCTTTCTCATACTCACTTTCTGTTTTGCTTCCAATAACTGTAATTTTAGTATTTTTAGTAATTATCAAACTCAAGCTTTATCTTTCTCTCCTCCCTTTGAGCCACATGCAAATCATGTAGCAAATGTTTTTCCCAGCGAGCGTATCAGGATTTAAGTTCATCAGCTGAGATACTAAAGAGGGTACGCTTTTTAACACTACTTCTCTAAATAATTCACCCAAATTGGACTGATTTGTTTTAGGATCCACGCCTGTGTGTTTGATCCATTCTATACCGGTCTGATCTATGCATTTTTCGGTTGCTGTTGTGAATCCCAGTCAAACTTAGGAAGCTCTGCTGAAGTGGATAGGGAAAATGCTGTATAACTGCATCTGCCCAGGAAGAAATTATTAAAAACACTAAAGTTTCATCCTAAAATGGCTCTAAACTCAGTTTTGTGCCTTTGGTTAAATTTTTTAACCAGCCATGATCGACCACCACCAGCAATGCTGGGAAGTTTATTCACCAGAAGTTGCATATCACCAAATTAACAAGGAAAAGATTCCTCGGCTCCTAAATTACTGTGTAACAAGGGCATCTGCATTTTGGTGGGACGTTGAGAATGTGGTTGCATATAATGGATACTTTGGGGTCCGTCCTGTGATTTTCCCTTAATACTTTCCGTTCCTGCTAATTTCTGCCGCTCTGCAATATCAGTATCTATAATAAAACGATGCAAGCCATTAACATTTGTCATAGATTCCTCAACATTAGCTGCTTTATTTGAGGATAACTCCAAAACTGACTCATGAGTAGATGCAGGGTTAACAAAATCTATCAAATCAGCAGCAATATCCTTTTGCCTAACACAATTAAGCTCGATTTTACAGTTTAACCTTTAACTTTTAACTTTTAGTTCTGCTCACTTGTGTTTTCCCAGACCTGCAATGAGCAGAAACTGTTAGTGTGCTGTTTCCTGCTCTCTGTTAATCAGCTAGATTTAAGTCTGGTGTATTCTATCTATCTATCTATCTATCTATCTATCTATCTATCTATCTATCTATCTATCTATCTATCTATCTATCTATCTATCTATCTATCTATCTATCTATCTATCTATTATAACTAGGGCTATCAAACATTAAAAAAATTTATTTGCAAATTATATTTTATTTCTGAAAGTGTAAAAGCTCATTAAGGCATTTTAATATGGTATTTTGCAATAGATGACACTAATTAAAATTATGCTCTTACAAAAGGTATCTTCCCTTTTGTTTTTTTCAAAAAAATGTTTTTCAATTACCTCAAACAAATGTTTAATGCTCCCCCAAATTTCCAACAACTTTTCCCACGTTCTACCCTCTTTCTGACTTTTAGGCTACGGTTTAAAATAAAATTTGCTCCAAAACTCACCGTCAAGCCAGCCGTGTTTTCTCCAATGAAACTCTCCCATCAGCTGCTGTTCACGCTTCAAATCACCTTTCTCCGTTAAAACTTTTCCTGCACTTCAACAAACATCATCAATTGATTTCCAAATTCCCCTTCACTTTCACCCATATCTTAGCCAGATTCATGCTCCATAATGAACACTTTTTACTTGCTTAAATGTAATCTGCTCCACAGTACTTCTCCACTGTAAAGCCCACACCTGTGGGGAAATTCTGACTATCTTGGAGACACACACACACACACACACACACACACACACACACACACACACACACACACACACACACACACACACACACACACACACACACACACACACACACACAGACACCCACAATTTGAAGAGCCGCGGGCTCAATCAGTCTTTCCTTCTCGCACAATGGATCCCATTTTAACAGAGACAAAATGACATGTGTTACAAAAACATAACATATAAAGACAGACAGCTTACGCGCAAGGAGAGACCTTTCTGTCCATTCCTTTCGACGGAACCTTGTCTCATTTATTTTAATATCTCCTGGTCTAACCCTCGTGCGTCCAGAACCCCGTTCTGGAGCTACAAAAAAACTCAAATTGTTTCCCTGGGATCCCTTTATTCAATCTCCATTATCTTCTTACAGTTTCACCAATTCAGGGTCTTAACTGTCCTTTGTCTCACCTTTTAAAGATGTTTATGTATCTTGACTGTTTCCTATCGCTACGCATCTTTCGAAAGTCCCATATTCCAGAGATAGCGCTTCATCTCAGCCCTAAAAATCATCAAAACTTGTCAGCCTGAAGTTAAGGTGGCCAAATCTTAGAACTCTTTTTTTTCTTTGTATTTTATCTTTTTTATTTTATTTTATTTATATTTTATTGTTTATATCTTATTTAACGTTTTTGACGTAGACTTAAACATAAATCCCATTCAGTCCTTTCTCGGTTTCAACATAAATTCCATTCAATCCTCTCATACTAGTTGCTCTGTTCAACCCCTGATATTTTGAGAAGAAAGCTTCTCATCTACAGTACCACTTAAATTTAGCCTAAACGTCTAACATTTCGCCAAAGGAGAATTAAAAATCTCCTTACCTTTTCGGGTCGATCCTGTGGTGCTGTAAAAGATTACTTCTTCATGCCCAAATTTAAAAGGTTCCTCCACTTACTGTCAAATCCGGGTCACACGCACCAAATTGTTAATTTTAAAGTACTGGCCTAATCCTGCTTAGCTCTGATGGCCCATTATTACCCCAGTTTAAGATTTAACAGTAAATGAGAAGTCATTGATCAGAGGTAAACATTGTAATATGCGTATTTAATTCATTAGGAATTCCCAACGGAGACAGAAGTTTACATTACCATTTCATTGTATTCATTACAAGCTGACATCCTGGCGATGTAAAAGAGTTCTGTCTGACTTTCACAACTCTGAACACATCTTTAAAAGGGTGACACCCTCCCATCTCTTCAGGAGGGGGTGGTGTCAAATTTGGGTCTATCTGTTCGAACAAAGAAGCTGTTCTACTCTGCCAAGGGTCAAGCCAAATGACCTACCCCCTGCCATAAAACCCATGTATGTTTATCTTACCCTCAAAGGGGGAGACAGTCAACAACCTTACATTCCTCAGTTTTTCCATACAAATACAACTAAGATATTTATTTTCCTCAACAAGGTCTACTGGTGGTTCCTAGAGTCTCTAAAAGCAGAATGGGAGGGGCAGATCTTTTAGTTATCAGGCTACTCTGCTGTGGAACCAACTCCCAGTTTTGGTCCGTGAGGCAGACACCCTGTCTACTTTTAAGAGTAAGCTTAAAACTTTCCTTTTTGACAAAGCTTATAGTGAGAGTGGCTTAATATTACCCTGAGCTATCTCTATAGTTATGCTGCTATAGGCTTAGGCTACTGGAGGACATCTGGGTCTATTTTTCTCACTCTACTAAGTTCTACTGTTCTCCAATTTGCATTGCTTGTCGTCATTTCAGCTTTTAACTTTTTGTTCTCTCTCCATTTTTCTTCATAGTAGGTACACCTGGACTGGCGTTCTGTTAGCTGTGTCATCATCCAGGGAAGACAGATCACCTGCTGTTACCATCTAATGTAGAACAGATTACTGGATCAATGTGTGCTTCTGTGTTTGGTTGTCTCTCTTGTTGTGTCTCTGCTCTGTCTTCTCCAACCCCCAGTCGGTTGAGGCAGATGACCGTTCATACTGAGCCTGGCTCTGCTGGAGGTTTTTCCTTCCTGTTAATGGGAAGTTTTTCTTTCCACTGTTGCTTCATGCTTGCCCGGTATGAGGAATTGCTGCAAAGCCATGGACAATGCAGACAACTCTCCCTTTGGCTCTACGCTTCTTCAGGAGGAGCGTATGCTGCTTGTCAAAACTTTGATGCAATCAACTGGGTTCCCTTATATAGGACATTTGTTTTTACCAATCTGTATAATCTGACCCAATCTGTATAATCTGACTGAATTTGACTTTGAAAAGTTCCTTGAAATGACATGTTTCATGAATTGGCGCTATATAAATAAATAAAATTGAATTGAATTGAATTGAAAAGGCAGAGAAGCACACATTGATCCAAGAATCCTTTCTATGTTATATGGTAATGCCATATGGTATCTGCCATATGTTATATGTCAGATAATCTTCCTCCCCTGGATAGTGTCACAGCTAACAGAACACCAAACCAAGTGTACCTACTAAGAAGAGAAAAAAGACAGAGAGAACATAAAATTAAAATTTGAAATAACGACAAACAATGCAAATCGGTGAACAGTAGGAGAACTTGGCAGAGTTAGAAAAATACACCCTGATGTTCTCCATCAGCCTAAGCCTATAACAGCATAACTAAAAAGATAGCTCAGGAAAACCGAAGCCACTCTAACTATAAGCTTTATCAAAAAGGAAAGTTTTAAGTCTAGTCTTAAAAGTAGACAGCGTGTCCGCCTCATGGACCAAAACTGGGAGTTAGTTACACAGGAGAGGACCCTGATAGCTAAAAGATCTGCCTCCCATAAATTTACAGACTCTAGGAACCACCAGTAGACCTGCAGCCTGAGAGTGAAGTGCTCTGTTAGAAACCTACAGAGTAATCAGATCTCTGATATATGATGGAGCTTGATTATTAAAGGCTTTATACATGAGAAGGAGAATTTTAAATGCTATTCTTGATTTAACAGGAAGCCAATAAAGGGAAGCTAAAATAGGAGAAATTTGATATCACTTGTTCATTTTCATCAGAACTCTTCCTGAAGCATTTTGGATCAGCTAAAGGTTTTCAACTGCATTTTGTGGACTTCATGATAGTAAAGAATTAGAGTAGTCCAGCTGTGAAGTAACACATTCTTGGACTAGTTTTTCAGCATCACTCCTGGACAGAATATTACAAATTTTGGCAATATTACTGAGTTGAAAAACGGAAACTCTGGAAACCTGTTTAATGTGGGATTTAAATGAATTGTCAAAATATAACACCAAGCTTTTTAACTTTATTACCAGAGGCCAATTTAATGCCATCCACATTAAGTGATTGATTAAGAAGTTTATATTTTTCAGGACTCCTGTCCAAAGATGACAACTTCTGTCTTTACAGAATTTAGAAGGAGGAAATTTAAAGTCATCCAGGTTTTAATGTCATCAAGACATGAGTGTAGTCGAAGTGATTGATTGGATTCATCAGGATTTATGGATAAATGTAGCTGAGTGTCATCAGCATAACAGTGGAAATTAATCCCATGCTGTGCGATAATTTTACCAAAGAGAATTGGCTCAAGGTCTGAATTCTGTGGTACTCCAAAAGTGACTGTAGAGTGTGTTCTGGAAAGGAGGGTCCATCGGAAAGTCGAATCTCGGATTCAGGAACAGCAGTGTGGTTTTCATCCTGGCTTTGGAACACTGGATCAGCTCTATACCCTCAGCAGGATCCTGGAGGGTTTGTGGGAGTTTGCCCAATCAATCTTCATGTGCTTTGTGGATCTGGAAAAGGCATGTGGGGGGTGGGTACTCCGGGAGTATGGAGTACTGGGCCCTCTAACAAGGGCTGTTGGGTCTCTGTATGACCGTTGTCAGAGCTTGGTCCGCATTGCGGGCAGTAAGTCAGACGTGTTTCCAGTGTGAGTTGGACTCTGCCAAGGTTCCCCTTTGTCACCGATTCTGTTCATAACTTTTATGGACGGACTTTCTAGGTGCAGCCAAGGTGTTCAGGGGATCCGTTTTGGTGGCTTGATGATTGCGTGTCTGCTATTCGCAGATGACGTGGTTCTAACTGGTTTTATCAGGTCGTGATCCACAGCTCTCACTGGAGCGGTTCGCAACCGAGTGTGAAGCGGCCGGGATGAGGATCAGTGCCTCCAAATCTGAAACCATGGTCTTGGACCCAGGACCCAGGACCCAGGAGGGACTATGCTTCTCTCACTATGCTGGCC
Organism: Fundulus diaphanus; assembly: GCA_037039145.1. Lineage (NCBI taxonomy): Eukaryota > Metazoa > Chordata > Actinopteri > Cyprinodontiformes > Fundulidae > Fundulus > Fundulus diaphanus. Next base: position 55,984,462 of record CM073124.1, on the reverse strand, counting down.
TGGGAACGCCTTGGGATTTCCCCGGAGGAGCTGGCCCAAGTGGCTGGGGAAAGGGAAGTCTGGGCCCTCCTACTGAAGCTGCTACCCCCATGACCCGACCACGGATAAGCGGAAGAGGATGGATGGATGAATTAATGTATGGATGGATGGTACATATTCATTTACTAAGGATAGGTTAATCATGTCTATGGGCATTAATCAAAGGGAATACATCATTAAATAATTGGTTGGGATTGGGTCCAACACACAAATAGATGAAGCTAAAATTTTAGATAGCTCAGAAAGCTCTACTGCGTCTAAACAGTTCAAACACAGATCAGGGGCCCGTTCTTCGTACGTTGCTTAAAACATCCGAGATCAAATGAGACATCCAAGATGATTTCATCCGGCTAATCATGATCCGGCTAATTTTGTTCTTTGAACACACCTGTTGTTTATGATTAGTATCGCTGGATTGAGTTATCTGAGATAACTGCGCGTTCATGCGTCGGTTTTAAAGGGGAAATGTGTCGATAGTAGAAACAATGATCAGCAACGCTGCTATTGGCTGTTCAGCATGCCCAAAGAACGCACACAGTTTTTCTCCCAAGCAGAACAAGAGCTTTTAATGGAAGGTTATGCCGAATTTGAGTCATTAATTAAAGCGACAGGGGATTTACACAGTAGTCACAAAAAAGTTACTGGAATATTACAAGCAATAGTGAATTAAACAGTTTTAAACAACTTCAAGATAATTATAAGCTGGAAAAATATGATTTCTTTAGATACCTTCATCTAAGATTCCATTACAATAAAAATATAAAATTTTTGGAGGAGGATGAGACAGGTATACTTAAAATCTTATTAGATTCCAGCAACGGAAGACCTTGCAAAAAAAAACAATATCCAAACTATAATCATGTCAACAAACAGAGAATAAACGTAATACAACATAGCTTAAGGTTAAATAGGAAAAAGAAGCTAAAATAACAATAACTGATGATGTTTGGTTAAATATTTGTAATTCTGTGATCCACACGTCAAGTTCTGACCTATGGAGGGAATTTTCCTGGACATGCATGGTGCGTTAACATTAAAAGTAAACATTGTAACGACACTGAGAAGGCAAAATGTTGGAGGAACTTTGGGAATGTGTCTGCAGGACATTTTCATGTCTTCTGGGAATGTATTAAGATTGCATCCTATTGGTCAGGAGTGATAAAAGAAATCAATACTAAAATGGACTTAGATTTACGCTGTGATTTTACTACGCTTTTCCTGGGTAGTTTACCCCAAGAGCTGAGGAAGTCCGATAGATATCTCCTACTAATATTAATAGCAGGTGCAAAGAAAGCTATAACTCGCAGGTGGCTTGATGCGGAACCACCATCATGTTCGGCCTGGAAGGACATAATTGAGGAAATTCACACAATGCATGACTTTTTCATTAAGACTTGCCACTTATAAATACAATAAATACTGGAAAAAATTGAATATTCATCGGAACTTGGCACCAACTGTATAAGTAATGTAATTACTTTTTTCCTTTTTTTGGATTATTATTCAACTGCTCCTGTCAAAATGGTTGCTCTGTAATTTTTGTTGGAGGGGGGTCCAATTGTTCAATGTATGTATGTATGTATGTATGTATGTATGTATGTATGTATGTATGTATGTGTATTTCTAAAACTACTAAAATGACAAAAATAAAGTATTAAAAAAAGTCTGCTAAAGCCAGGAGAGAGGGCTGGCAAAAAGTAGCAGACAAATAAAATGCGTAAGTACTGTCCATGGTAGATGTTTCTATCACTTTCTACAGTATGTACTTTTGCATTTTAATAATTTCATATTTACTTTGTTCTTTTATGCCAGAGCCTCTACGGGACCCACTAGAACATGGAGACAAGTAAAAGTAAATTTTAAAAGTACAAGAATATTCTACAAAATGGTAGCCTTTAATTATTATACTGTATTTTAAAAAGACACTTTTTCCTCTTTTTAAAAGCCACTTTTAAATGAAATAAGCCTGCTCGGGACAGCAAGTCCAGGATGACTTTGGAAGAACCAAACCATCCAAGATCATGCCAAATCATCAACAACCAAATCCAGCTAACTGAGTTAGCGACGTACGAAGAACGGGCCCCAGGTTCTAAAGATTCCTCCAACGCTGCTTCTCTTACTGATGATGAGGTAATCTTGTTTGAGAAGATGCAAATGATTTTATTTTTAATGGAATCAATTTTATTTTTGAAGAATCCTATAAAGTCTTTACGACTGAGACCGTAGGGAATGGATGGATCAACAGAGCTATGACTCTGGGTAAGTTTGGCAACTGTACTAAAGACATACCTTTTTATTATCCTCTATTAATGATGAAAAATATCCTGCTGTAACTCTGCAATGGATCTTTTTATACAACAGTAGACTGTTTTCCAGATTAGGTAGGATTCCTCTTGATGTGTAGAGCGCCATTTTCTCTCCAATTTCCTAACATTGTGCTTCAAAGAACATAGCTCTAGATTAAACCAGGGAGCCAGTTTCCTGTGAATAATCACCTTCTTTTTCAAGGGGGCTATATGGGGCTAAAATGGTAGCTTTACCATTTGCAAATGTGTGTGGAGAGTTGTGTATCTGTATCTCGATTTGTGTGTCTGTATCTCGATTTGTGCGTGTGCAGTGGGATTTGTAAATGTGTGAGGAGAGTTGTGTGTCTGTACAACAATCTGCAAATGCGTAAAACTACTTGTGTGTAATCCGTTTTGCAAATGTGTAAAAAATCCACAAATCTGTATTCAGATCTGCAAATGTGTACAGAGATTTGCAAATGTGTAAAAAATCCACAAACCTGTATTCAGATCTGCAAATGTGTACAGAGATTTGCAAATGTGTAAAAAATCCACAAATCTGTATTCAGATCTGCAAATGTGTACAGAGATTTGCAAATGTGTAAAAAATCCACAAACCTGTATTCAGATCTGCAAATGTGTACAGAGATTTGCAAATGTGTAAAAAATCCACAAACCTGTATTCAGATCTGCAAATGTGTACAGAGATTTGCAAATGTGTAAAAAATCCACAAATCTGTAGTCAGATCTGCAAATGTGTACAGAGATTTGCAAATGTGTAAAAAATCCACAAACCTGTATTCAGATCTGCAAATGTGTACAGAGATTTGCAAATGTGTAAAAAATCCACAAATCTGTAGTCAGATCTGCAAATGTGTAGATCAATCTGTAAGCACACACAGAAACACTTGTGTCTGAAGTATTTTCGCTTCAAGACCCAGAAATACAGACAAATCATTGGTTACAAGTCAAGCGGTTTTTCGGTTGGTTCTCTTTACACACGTGATTTTTGCTACTCTTCTGCCGCGTGAGATGCACAAATGCGTAGAAGGATTTGTATCTGTATTTTTTCGATTTGTGTCTCCTTGCGCAGACTCGCAGGCTCAAAGGCTCACATGTTGCCCTGAGCGCAGGCTCACAGGCACACAGGCTGCCTCTTCCGGCTGTGGTAGGTCACGTGACTTTCAAGGATTGAACCAAAGCGTTTTGCTACCAGACCGCTGACAAGGCAACTTGTTATAACTATATAACTTTCTCCCTTTAACGACAGTAGTTTCTTGTTTTAATGAGAGACTTATCTTGCTAAAACCAGATAATTGTCTCCTCATAACAACGCAACATAACCCGGCATCAGCTGGCGGGATATTTGAGTGTCATGGAGAAGAGGAGAGACGGAGGGGCGCCTTTTATTTCTTTTTAAAAAGTCATTTGTCGGAGGAATGTATTTCTGCACTGAGGAGTGACAAGGTAAGTCGTGCATATACAGCAAGTCCTCTACTTGAAATTTAATCAATTCGGCAGTTATTTATATTTAACAACTATGCTTTGGAAACACTTGTAGCACTGTAGAACAGTCTCTGGCTCTGTTTACACGGTGAAAACAGGTTTGCGTTGCCTTTGTACTCTCCATTTACACACTACAAGGTTTAACTGTTGCTTAGGGGGACTTTCAGCTATAGCTGTGGGTTTATTTACAACAGTTTGCAGCCGAAACAGTCCTCCGCCAGCCGCTGCTTTCTTCTTCTGGGCAATTAGACGCGGAGCTTCAGAAATCACAGCGCTACTAGTGGTGCGGCATGGGAATTGCACCGTTTAAGTACTCTGTAAACAGGGCCTGTGACTGCAAATGTACCTATTCCTTTATGTATTTTAATTAAATATGATTAAAATATATTTTAATTCGACACTTGTAAGGCTAATTAAAAATATGTGTATTCTACACAATGAAAGTGAGGCTAGATAAAGCTACATTTATCCATATTTTATTGTGTCAAAACAAAGATATGAATACAGAGCTTTCTAATGGGACAATTCACACGCCAGTGAAGGACAACTATATATATGAACTTCATTAATAAACCCAGTCAACTACTGACATGCTTTAATAAGGGGAAAAGCAAAAACTGATAATCAATTATCATTGCTGCAAATTCAAAAGTTAATATCAGAATGTATCAATAAAAGCACCTGGCAGCAAAGCACCATTGTTCTCAGTTTATTTGTTGTTCCATTTGTTTTTTTCTGATGTCTTTAAACTTACTCAGAAAAGAAAACAAATCTTAATCAACATTGTTCCATTGCAGTCTAGGTTTAAGCAATTTTAACATTGATCCAGTCTAACCTTAAATCACAATTTTAAACAGCAGCTATTCTCCTTCTGATGGGAATTCTGTAAAAGTACTTTTTAAAATTCTCATAAACAAAAACATTAAGGTAGGAGGACCAGGTTTAAGATAGCTACATTAAAAATACAGCCAGAAAATCATGAATGTTCTCTTTTACATCTTAGAATGCCTGTGCATTTGATCTGACACTCAAAATTTAAATACTTAAAAACTTTGAATTTGTAATATTTAGCTTCTAACATTTAGCATAAGTAACGTGCTCAATTTTTAGAAAGAATAAATTAATTGTTATTTTTACCTTTTGTTTAAAATAAAAAAAACTTGAAAAAACGATAACAAATTGTCTGCTGTGTTTACAGGTTGGCATCTCTAAAGCTGAATACATGGATGGTGCTGTCCAAAAGTTACTGCTGGATATTTTCTTCCAGTAGTAACAGAGAGGGTACCACAGCCAGAATTCATATAGACATGGAGACAGAGAATGGTACAATGAAAGACATTCAAAGATTTTTGCGTCTTGATGACAGCTATCCTGAAAACTACTTCATTGTGGGATCCAGCACCCACAGCCAGCTCATCAACAACTGGTGGGATTTCTTAAGGAAACGTCGTGCACAGTACTGGATGCACCTTTTTCAAAAACTGAAGAATACAGATTACTTTACTGGTGACTTCTTGGATAAGCAGCCAATTCTGCTCACCTGTTTAAATATCACTGAGGTATGTTTGAATGTAAAAGATAAATACTATATGATACATGCTTTTAAATATGGAGTATGTACTTTAAGATCTTGTTTATTTTCTTGTCTTTCAGGAACAACTCTAAAAAGTGGTTCACTTTTGGAACATCATTTGTAAGATTAGAGATGCAATGGCTCCAAGTGGCCGGCCCTACATGATGTATACCTGGGGTGTCAAGCTCCAGTCCTCGAGGGCCGGTGTCCTGAAACTTTTAGAGGTTTCCTTGGTCCCACACACCTGAATCGAATGGCACAATTAGCTCCTCAGTTTGCAGTCAGGTTCTTCAGAGTCCTGGTAATTACCTGATTATTTGACTCAGGCGTGTCGTACCAGGGACATATCTAAAAGTTGCAGGACACCGGCCCTTGAGGACTGGACTTTGACACCTGTGAACCCTTCCACGGCGTTTTGGTGAACAAGATAATCTCAAACAGGTTTCTAAGCAAGCGGCAGAAACTTGCACAGTCCAACGTCTTCAGAGGACCGTTCACATGTTATGAGACAGTTCGAAGTATCATACCTTCTGATGACGGAAAACTTTCATGCACCGTCAACACATGATGAAACAATTGAGTTATGCGTATTTTTAAGAGCTTATATACGCACAAACCTGTGACACGTGTGACATTTTCTTGTAAAAAAGAGTTTGTGGAGCAAATGACCTTGTGAGCCTGTCCAGAATGACCCTGTCACTTTCCCATACAGTCAGAAATAGGCAGCTGCAGACCCCACAACCAATAAAGGAAAAGCAAAGAAATACAGATGGAGGAAAAAAACAGACCTCTGTTTTCACTGACTCCCATGTACTTAAATGTTTCATCATGATGTACATAATTTTTTGAATTTTGGTGCTAGGTTTTATATTTTGTGTGATTCTTGTTGTGTGTGACAGCAAATATATGCTACTAAATATATTAGGACAATAACAAGAAATTTAACTTCACATTTGCCTTGTAATCTGTCATGTAGGACAAAATGTTTAAATGACATGTTCTGTAAACCCCACCACTGCTCCTCATATTCAAGACATACTTTTTATATTTATAACAGCAAGACTCTTATAGTTCTCTGTTACTGAACACTGAGACCCAAGTTATGCACTGTTTGACAATGATGATATGGTCAAATGAGATGAAAAATAAAGTGCCTATGCTTATGTTCAATATGAAAACCTTTAATGAATCTTTGGTAAAAACTCATTACAAAAGAAAGTGCAATGGTTTGTGATCAAATCAACTCATTCTTTTCTTAGAAACATAACATTATATTGCAATGTTACATCAACTCACAGAAGAACATACATTAAAAGTACCTTTAACAAGTTCTCTGAAAGATCCTTTTAAAAGGAAGTTCTCTACCTCCAGAAGATGACCTAACCAGAACGTGATCTATGAGTATTAAAAAGATGAATACATGGATCTCAAAATTGAACATGAGAAAATTCTTTTACATATGAAAAAAGTCATTGTTAGAAATCTTGGCACTATTGCGCTCAAAGCATTTATCTATTTTACAATCAACTTTGAAGAATATAAAAGAAATATAATGCCCTATGGAAAGGAAAGGAAAATAAGTACAGTTTAAACACATGCTTCAAATTTTTTTAACCTTAAAGAAGCTTAATAGCAACAGCAATAATTTCACTTCAAAAACTTGTATTTCACAATGTTGTTGGAGTAATCTTTTTAATCAGTATTTTTGCTCTATATCTTTGTCAGCAAAAACAAAAGCTAACTGACTATTGTGGCTCACTTCCATATGTTCCTGAAAACATGAAATATATTACATAGTGGTATTACCTGAAACCAAAAACATTTTAGATCAAATTGGACTTTTTCCATGAAGATTTGCATGTAAAGAGTTTTTCAAGCCACGTCTGTTGAAGGACATCTCTTTCACCTTTTCCTTGGAACTCGGAGCAAAATCTCTGGGTGGCAATTCTGTCAGCATAGGTGGGAATATAGATGGCCAAGCTCTCATCATCCATGCTTGCTATAGCTGATATGTCAGTCTACAAGCACAATGAAATTATGGTTAATATAAAAACTGAAAAAAACTAAAAAGACTATTTTAAGTACATGATTATTAATCTTTACAGCAGAATTTATGATTAAATGCATGACATGTTTTTAAAAAAAATTAAGCTGCTTATCCTTATCTCTATCTCATTAACATCCATGTAGAACATTTGCAGTCACAGGCCCTGTTTACAGAGTACTTAAACGGTGCAATTCCCATGCCGCACCACTAGTAGCGCTGTGATTTCTGAAGCTCCGCGTCAAATTGCCCAGAAGAAGAAAGCAGCGGCTGGCGGAGGACTGTTTCGGCTGCAAACTGTTGTAAATAAACCCACAGCTATAGCTGAAAGTCCCCCTAAGCAACAGTTAAACCTTGTAGTGTGTAAATGGAGAGTACAAAGGCAACGCAAACCTGTTTTCACCGTGTAAACAGAGCCAGAGACTGTTCTACAGTGCTACAAGTGTTTCCAAAGCATAGTTGTTAAATATAAATAACTGCCGAATTGATTAAATTTCAAGTAGAGGACTTGCTGTATATGCACGACTTACCTTGTCACTCCTCAGTGCAGAAATACATTCCTCCGACAAATGACTTTTTAAAAAGAAATAAAAGGCGCCCCTCCGTCTCTCCTCTTCTCCATGACACTCAAATATCCCGCCAGCTGATGCCGGGTTATGTTGCGTTGTTATGAGGAGACAATTATCTGGTTTTAGCAAGATAAGTCTCTCATTAAAACAAGAAACTACTGTCGTTAAAGGGAGAAAGTTATATAGTTATAACAAGTTGCCTTGTCAGCGGTCTGGTAGCAAAACGCTTTGGTTCAATCCTTGAAAGTCACGTGACCTACCACAGCCGGAAGAGGCAGCCTGTGTGCCTGTGAGCCTGCGCTCAGGGCAACATGTGAGCCTTTGAGCCTGCGAGTCTGCGCAAGGAGTACAAATCGAAAAAATACAGATACAAATCCTTCTACGCATTTGTGCATCTCACGCGGCAGAAGAGTAGCAAAAATCACGTGTGTAAAGAGAACCAACCGAAAAACCGCTTGACTTGTAACCAATGATTTGTCTGTATTTCTGGGTCTTGAAGCGAAAATACTTCAGACACAAGTGTTTCTGTGTGTGCTTACAGATTGATCTACACATTTGCAGATCTGACTACAGATTTGTGGATTTTTTACACATTTGCAAATCTCTGTACACATTTGCAGATCTGAATACAGGTTTGTGGATTTTTTACACATTTGCAAATCTCTGTACACATTTGCAGATCTGACTACAGATTTGTGGATTTTTTACACATTTGCAAATCTCTGTACACATTTGCAGATCTGAATACAGGTTTGTGGATTTTTTACACATTTGCAAATCTCTGTACACATTTGCAGATCTGAATACAGGTTTGTGGATTTTTTACACATTTGCAAATCTCTGTACACATTTGCAGATCTGAATACAGATTTGTGGATTTTTTACACATTTGCAAATCTCTGTACACATTTGCAGATCTGAATACAGGTTTGTGGATTTTTTACACATTTGCAAATCTCTGTACACATTTGCAGATCTGAATACAGATTTGTGGATTTTTTACACATTTGCAAAACGGATTACACACAAGTAGTTTTACGCATTTGCAGATTGTTGTACAGACACACAACTCTCCTCACACATTTACAAATCCCACTGCACACGCACAAATCGAGATACAGACACACAAATCGAGATACAGATACACAACTCTCCACACACATTTGCAAATGGTAAAGCTACCATTTTAGCCCCATAGGGCTACATTGTCTAATGCAACGAGGAAGTGACACCGTCAACAAAAGCGCGATACTGAGCAAATTAAAAGGGGGACAGACTCTTTAAAGTTTGATACAGCATTATCTGATAAAGGTCTACTACAATGAAACCTTCTTTTGGGGGTGGAAAACTCATTTAAACTGAACTAAAACGTTTTTTTTTTAAATGGTCAGATAGGACAAGGTTGTGAGGAAATACTGTTAGTTCTTCACAATCAATGCCATATATCAGCACAAGGTCGAAAATATGACGGCAAGAGTGTGTATGTTTATGCACGTTTTGAGCAAAACCAATTGAATCTAGGATAGTTTTAAAGGCTACATTAAGGTTATGACATTCAGTGTCAACATGTTAAACTCCCCCACTATAATAACTTTGTCAGTGTTTAACACTAAACAGATAAGAAGTCTGAGAACTGATCTAAAAACTGGGAGTAAGGGCCTGGTTGACGATACAAAACAACATATAGAAGAGGTGTAATGTACTGAAGTCGGACCCAAAGACAACCCGAAACAGGTCAGTGACGTTTTAGAGCAGAGTTTATTTAAAGGGAGGAGAAGAGTGGCTCTCAGGACACGCTGCTCGCGCTTACCGGCTGGCAATCTCCTGGAGGCAAGGGGACAGGTTAGTGAGCAGTGGAGGCAGATGTGACAATTTGCTAAAAGCTGCATCACTAACCTGATAGAGAGCTGGCTTGTTCGGGCGAACTGGCTTTGGAGCTGAGGCCCGTCTGCAGGCAGATGAGGCTGATAAGCAGAGTCCGTGTGGGGCTATCCAGGGGCGTTTATCCAGGGGCAGTCCGGGTCCGATAACAGGGAGGCCAAAGATCCAGCGGCAGTACAGAAGGGTCACCAAAAGCAAAACTATTATAGTTTCAAGACAAAAAACTCAAGAGGCAATAAACTCATTTAAAATTGATTTAATTAAACAAAGCTGGGATGAGGTTTATGTAGAAGATGTAAACATGGCATACGATAATTTTTTAAATATTATCATCACCTTGTATGAGAAAAGTTGCCCCCTAGTCCACAAGGTAAAGAGAAATAAATATGCTGAAAAGCCATGGCTAACCAAGGGTATTCAAAAAGCTTGTACAAAGAAAAATAAGTTGTATAAAGACTTCTTGAAAAATAGAACTCAGGAAGCAGAACAAAAATATAAAGTCTATAAGAATAAATTAATAAGCATTATGAGATCTAGTAAAATAATTACAATAGCAAAATTCTGGAAGAAAATAAATCAAATATTAAAAAAACATGGCGTGTACTAAATCAAATAATTAAAAAGGGTAGCAGTTTTATTTTTCCTAATTACTTTTTAACAAAAGAGAAGTGTAAAATCAGACAATCTAATGATATTGCAAATTGTCAGGATTGTGGAGGCGAGGACCTAGGCGTCAACGAGGCAGAGGCAGGCGCATGGGGTTAAACAAAAGATATTTTAATGAACCAAAGACTTGCATGGAAAAACTCGGGAGCGCAGGAGACCGTGGAACACAGGAGAGTCCAACAAAGAGTTCAGGTGGCTCAAAACTGCGGCAGCAACGACTTTGGGACCAGATGGGGCCAGCGGAGGACGGCCCGGGCGTGGCAAACGGCGGAGTAGAAGAGAGGGCCGTGGAGGGCGACAGAGCAGCAGGGTCCTCGGAGGGCGACGGACCAGCAGGGTCCTCGGAGGGCGACGGAGCAGCAGGGTCCTCGGAGGGCGACGGAGCAGCAGGGTCCTCGGAGGGCGACCTCGGCGGCGGCGAAGCAGCAGGGTCCTCGGCGGGCACCGCGGAGGGCGACCTCGGCGGCGGCGAAGCAGCAGGGTCCTCGGCAGGCACCGCGGAGGGCGACCTCGGCGGCGGCGAAGCAGCAGGGTCCTCGGCAGGCACCGCGGAGGGCGACCTCGGCGGCGGCGAAGCAGCAGGGTCCTCGGCAGGCACCGCGGAGGGCGACCTCGGCGGCGGCGAAGCAGGGTCTCAGGCAGCCGGTGACGGAGCTTCATCCCGGTCTGCCAGACGTGGAGCTCTAGAGCAGGACCCTCGCCAGACTGGGGAGCGGAGACTGGAGGCGGGTCCCCCTGGGCCGCCTCGCCGGACTGGGGAGCGGAGACTGGAGGCGGGTCCCCCTGGACCGCCTCGCCGGACTGGGGAGCGGAGACTGGAGGCGGGTCCCCCTGGACCGCCTCGCCGGACTGGGGAGCGGAGACTGGAGGCGGGTCCCCCTGGACCGCCTCGCCGGACTGGGGAGCGGAGACTGGAGGCGGGTCCCCCTGGACCGCCTCGCCGGACTGGGGAGCGGAGACTGGGGGCGGGTCCCCCTGGACCGCCTCGCCGGACTCGGGAGCGTCGTGGAAGGGAGGCGGGTCCCCCTGGACCCCCTCGCGGGACTCGGGAGCGTCGTGGAAGGGAGGCGGGTCCCCCTGGACCCCCTCGCGGGACTCGGGAGCGTCGTGGAAGGGAGGCGGGTCCCCCTGGTCCCCCTCACGGGACTCGGGAGCGTCGTGGAAGGGAGGCGGGTCCCCCTGGACCCCCTCGCGAGACTCGGGAGCGTCGTGGAAGGGAGGCGGGTCCTCCTGGAACCCCTCCTGGGACTTGAGAGTTTCGGCGGCCTCGGACTGCGGCGGGACGTCAGCGAAGGCCGGCGGCGGCGGGACGTCAGCGAAGGCCGGCGGGACTGAGCTTCCTTCGGCCGGCGGGACTGAGCTTCCTTCGGCCGGCGGGACTGAGCTTCCTTCGGCCGGCGGGACTGAGCTTCCTTCGGCCGGCTGTACAGGTACGTGCACACCCACGCAGGCTTGGGCCGTGTCGTGTGCAGCAGGATCTTCAGCGTCGGCCAGTGGGATTGCGCTTACTTTGGCGGCCGGCGGGACTGGGCTGTCTTCTGCGGCCGGCGGAGCGGAGAACTTGGAGACGAACACGTCTGGCTGGGCCTCGAGGGAGGTTCTGTGCCGGTGAGCCCGGCGTCTGCGCCGGGGGAAACCAGATTGCGAAGCAGAGACCGCTGGTGGTGAGGCAGCGGTGGAGACAGCAGCAGAGGCGAAGGTCGATGAAGGTGCGTGCGCACCCATGCAGGCTTTGGCCGTGGCGTGCGCAGCAGGAATGGTCCAGCTGGGGAACAGATCATCTCTGTCTCCATAGAAGAAGTCCCACAGACTGGATTCCTCCACGTGAGGCGCTCTAGGACAGCTTGGAACTAAAGGAGGCAGGTCATCCCACTCATACATTGAGTGGCTGGACGGGGGCTGCTGCAGGGGCCTGGGCACCATCCTGTGATTTCCTTTATACACCCCTGCTTTCCCCGCAGACCGGCCGATGAGAGGCTGCTGTTTGCCGGGCGGAGGAGGTGCGGTCGGATGCCTCGGAGCCGGGGTGAAGGTTGTTGGGCGGCAGTGAAGGGAAGCAAAAAGATGAGTCGGCGACGGTGGCTGACCCTCGCGGGAGGAATGCGGGGCGTCAGCCTGGCACGACGCGGGGTTTCCTCTTCTTCGCCATCCTTCATGCCTGCCCCGCGCCGGTGGCTGACCCCCGCGGGAAGTTTGCGAGGCGTTAGTCCAACACGGCGCGGAGACCTTCTCCCTCTGTCTCCAGAGCTGATTAAACAGCCCGATTATTTCCAGCCCCGTTGCCTGGCCCTCTCTTGGTCGGGTCATTACTGTCAGGATTGTGGAGGCGAGGACCTAGGCGGCAACGAGGCAGAGGCAGGCGCATGGGGTTAAACAAAAGATATTTTAATGAACCAAAGACTTACATGGAAAAACTCGGGAGCGCAGGAGACCGTGGAACACAGGATGACCAGAAGGCAAACACAGAATGACCCGACGACAGGGAAACAAACTTATATACACGCGCACACACAGGGGATAATTAAACACAGGTGAGTCCAATCAACAGAAACACAACACAGGATCCTGACACAAATGAATTTAATAAATTCTTTGCTGATATTGGGCCACACTTGGCAGAGGGGATAAATTCCAATTGTGATGACAATGATATTGTAGGTAATATAATAAATTTTGAAAAAACAATATTTTTACAGGGTACAACTGAAAATGAAATTATTACAATTGTTAAAAAATTTTAAATAAAAAAATCAGAAGACTGGAATGGATTAGATATGTCGGTGTTAAAAGAAATCATTGAGTATATTGCCAAACCACTTGCACACATTTGTAACCAGTCCTTGCAGTTAGGCAGGTTTCCAAAAAAGATGAAGATTGCTAAGGTTATTCCTATTTATAAGGCTGGGGACAAGCACGATTTTTCTAATTACAGGCCGATATCCCTTTTATCTCAATTTTCAAAAATATTGGAAAAAATATTTCATAAAAGATTATATAATTTTATTGTAAAACATAACATTCTCTGTGAACAGCAATATGGATTCAGACCTGATAGGTCCACTGCTCTGGCACTTGTTGATCTTGTGGAAAGAATATCTGATGCCATTGATAATAAACAATGCATTGCAGGAGTGTTCTTAGACCTAACAAAAGCTTTTGATACTGTTAATCATGAATTATTGCTTAAAAAACTTTGTAGATATGGAATTAGGGGTGTGGCTCTTTCTTGGATTAAGAGTTATTTGGAGAATAGATCACAATATGTCCACATTAAAAATACTGATTCACAGTTACTGACAATGACCACTGGTCTACCGCAGGGGTCAGTGTTGGGTCCTTTACTATTTATCCTTTATATTAATGATATATGTTTAGTATCAAAAATATTACATTTTATATTATTTGCAGATGATACTAATATCCTTAGTTCTGGTAAAGATTTAAAAACCTTATTGGAGACAATAGAAAAATAATTAAATATATTAAAGTGTTGGTTTGATTCAAACAAATTAACCTTAAATCTAAAGAAAAAAAATTTATAATATTCACAAATCGTGCTATTAATGTGCACACAAAATTGAAAATAAATGACACAGATATCGAAAGAGTAAGTGATGTAAAATTTCTTGGGGTAACAATACAAAATAAGTTAAGTTGGAAACCACACATTGACTATATCAGATCAAAGTTATCTAAAACATTGGCAGTGTTATATAAATTTAAAGGCCTTTTAAATCAAAAAACATTATATCTCTTGTACTGTTCATTAGTTTTGCCTTACCTGATGTACTGTATTGAAGTGTGGGGAAACACCTATAAAACTAATTTAAACCCATTGTTCATAATTCAAAAGAGAGCTATTCGAATTGTAAATAAAGCAGGTTATAGAGAGCATACAAACCAATTTTTTGTACATTTAAAAACATTAAAAATTAAAGATTTAGTTTACTTTAAGACTGCTCAATTTATGTAAAAAATAATTTGTTGCCAGCACACATTCAGGGTCCGTTTTCGATCAGGGACAACGCTTATGATCTGAGAGGGTATAAAATGTTCAGAAAACCAAAAGCAAGAACAAATGTAAAACAACATTGTATTTCCTTTGTGGGGGTTGATGTATGGAACAAATTAGATCAGGAGCTAAAAGACTGTACAACAGTAAAAAAAGTTTAAAAACATATTTAAGAATAATACGATAAAAAATTATGAATCATGTGAATGCAGTTAAGAGCTTAGATACTGGGTGCGTTACCTTTTTTTTTTTTTTTTCTCTCGCAGTATGTTATTATTGTAGAATAATAATTTTCCTAAAATCATATGTTGGTATGTATTATAAACAGTAGCCATCTGTTTATCTTTTCTTTGTTTTTCTTTTGCTTTCTAGTCCAATGTAAATTTGCTTTGCAGGGTGGGCATTATAAGCTTATTGCTTCTGCCAATACACCCTTTTTCAGACTGTTTTAATTTATGTTATATGGATATATGGACATATACTGTCGTTATTATATACTTGTGTGTCTGAAATAAATAAATAAATGAAATGTTCTCCAAAGACGAGTACAGGTTCGGTCCAGGTCCGGTGCACGGGGAGACAGTCCAGGGGTAAGGATTTCCAGAACAGGCGTGTTCCGGGCAGACAGACAGAATCACGACGGGCTTCGGCAGGCTTGGGAAACAGAGATCAGGTCTAGGTCGGGCAACAGGTAGGCAGACAGGCTTGATTCAATAACAGCCTGGAAGGTTCTCACCGTACGGCTCAAGACGTTCTGGCACTGGAAGCAGATCTGGATGGGGTTTATAAAGAGGTGAAACCAGGTGGAGCCATTGAGGGTTGATTGCAGGCAGGGTGGAGTATGAACAGGTGTGCTGAGCAGAGAATTGGATCAGCTCTTGAAACAGACCAAATGCCTGTAACTTAATGAAAATAAAATTATTACATTTACATTTTTCTAACATATTGATTTTTATGAGATTTTTATGATTTGCTCCTTTTAGATCTGTTTTTAATTTGTTTAGTTTTGGCTGTAGGAAAGACACTGTCTCAATAGGATAATAGGTGGGTAACAGTACAGAAGATGCAGAGAAGTGTGTTAAACTACGGCTCTACTTCCTGGTCTGGACCCTGGGTTGTAAGCATTTCTGTAAGAGATTATGAGATTACAGAGACTGGACTGCAAAGTCGGTTGCCATGGAAATTACAGATAAACGGACTCTCAAGGCAAAGACTTAGACCGGAAATAATGACTGTTTATGGGAAAATGTGTCAGCAAGGACACATCTGCATTACAGCATGATCTTCTCCACCAATGTGATGAACAGAACGCTGATATCATACTGTGCCCACCCCTGAATGGGTGTGCAAATGCTTCCTATTTAATGTCTGTGTGAGAGAACAAACGGGGTTCTCGGGTACCGGTTGCATTGTGTTGTTATGAGAGCCCAGGCCTGAAACTGTAAACATCCCTCTGCCTTTTAGATTAAATATGGTAAAATATAGTTACGGTTTGAAGTCTTTTTATTACTACAGAACTCTACAATAGAAACACCACATTATCAGGTAAAACAACCTGGGGAGACCATGAACAGGTCAATTGTTTAACATTTTGGAGAGCTAATAAATCTGGCCAGATATCTAGAAAGAAGAGCTGCACCATCCAAAGTGGGATGGATGCCGTCTCTCCAGATAAGGCCAGGTTTTCCCCAGAAAGTTCGACAGTTATCAATGAAAGCCCACGTCGTTATCAGGACACCACCTAGACAACCAGAGGTTGAATGATGACATGCGGCTAAACATGTCATCACTGGTCGGATCAGGCAGGGGACCACAAGGAATTACGGAGTCCGACATTGTTTTAACAAACTTACACAACGAAGCAACACATCTTTAGTGACCTCCGATTGGTAGCACGACCCATATATGGAGGCCTTAGTCCTCAATGCGGTTGACCTGGGTTCGAATCCGACCCGCGGTCCTTTGCCGTGTGTTTGTGTGTGTTTTTTTTCTGTTTTAACCCAATAACTCAAAAATAAAGTGTTGACAGTTCTCTTTCATTTTTTAACAAAGTAAAACATGTCTACTTCCATGTCTAGTTGGTTAAAAATGAGACAGAGTTGACTGGACCCACTCATGCAGTGTCCAGTTGTCGTGACAGCGAAACCGAGCAAGCCACCAAAACCCCAAAATTAACATAATCTCACTCTTAACTTTCCATAAAAGTTGAGAGGTCTGCTGCTACTACTGTGTGTGAATGTGTAGTAAGAGACAGGAGAGTGACGTGAAAGACGGATAAGATGCGGCATGACCATTCAGACAGAAGACACTTTGAAAAAAATCTGATATGTATCCGAATTAGTTGCACATATGGAAGTGGCTCAAATTGGATTTTGGGGTGAATAGATTGGAATTGGACCTTTCACACTGCCAAGAAAATTACAGATATGGGTCGCATATGGGCACAAAGATCATATTTGGGTCGCATTTCCCTGCAGTGTGAATGTAGCTTAAGAGTCACAGCAGAAACTGTGAACATTACACAAAATACCTCATGCAACATTTCCCAATTGTCACGTGTTGCCTGTTTTTTTGAACTAATAATAATAATAAAAGAGGACAAGTTATGTCTTACTCTTGTAATGTAAACTTCAAAGAAAAATTAAAATAAACAAACATTCTTATTGTTTTAGTCATGTGTTAGCACTATAAACACACCGTTCTATTAAATTCCTGCAAAATGAGAGAAACAAAGTAAAATTAATACCAGTGTCCCTGTTCACCAAGGCTACAACAGTCGGTATACCATTTACAGGCAAACTCTTTTCCACAATAGACATCATCTTCCACATTTGCATGTGCTTTGATGCTGAGAGTAGCAAATTGACTGAGAAAATACCCATACTACTACACAGTGGGAGAGGGAGTGTGTCATGTGCAGCAAACAAAGGAAGACGGCAGCAATGGCCCTCACACTGAGAAAATGTTTCTGGGTGGGAGAGTATAGAAGATGGCACAGACAGAGAGAGAGAAAGAACAAGACCAACATCAAAGGTGATGTTGGAGGTTTCTGATGAGTATTAGGATTGTTACTGAATAGCTTTGAGATTCCTAGTAATTGTGTAAATTACTATTTTAACTATTTTTTGTTGGAGCTGGCAAACACAAAGACCCAATAGATGTGAATCAAAATAGGTTTTCTGTTTTTATTAGACAAATCATTGGCTCATCCCTTAAGACTGATGCCATTTAATGAATCAGTGATGACCAGGTCAGCGTTAAATTGCTTAAATCAAACAATTAGAAGAACATAAATGTACTAAAATGTTTGAAAATTAATGATTTAGAGGACAAAACTGAAAATAACTGAACTTATAATATAAAAAAGGAACACATTAAGTTCAGTTGCGCCTTTTTAACCATGGAAGGAGCCAGAAAACCTCAAAACATGTACAGCAAAAATACAAAAAAATACAGAGCAAGGATCAGAAAGATCTAACACAACGAGGTTTGGACCACATGGGCCAAATTGGTCATGCCAGCAAACTGACAATGTATTGGTCTTTTATTAGTCATTTACAGTACTTAGCATAGTCAGGCTCACCAAGTTATTAAATTTGACTGAATGCTGCAGGCATTTTAGATTAAGTTGCCCATATTGTGTTTTTGTTGCCCAACATTTGACCAACATTTATTTCTAAACCAACAAAATAGCAAATTCATCAACCCACAAAAAATTGATAAATTTTTTGGCTTTATTTTAATAAGATAAGATCGGACTGTTGTCTAACCCCAGTGGTAACACTTTCAGGTCGTTTGTTCTGTTCAAGTCAAGTTGACTGAGCTGTTTGACACATTTCTAACCCATCTGTTTCCTCCTTTGTCCAGTTCCTCTGCATGCCTGAACCTGCGTCCTCACCTGCCACCTTGGATTCCCTGGCTTCGACCTCCCGCTTGTCTGACACTGATTACAAGGATTGCCCTAACCACTAACTGAACTTACAGATCTGACCACTATAGCAACCGAAAGCTCTAAGGCAATTATGGATCTCGTCAGCTGGTCTCTCAACGCTATTGATCAAATTTTTTCAACTGGAAAGCAAAGGACCGGGGAGCGTGCCTGTCCCGACGGAACTTTTTTTGCGGGATACATTTTGGACCCGTGGCAGAAATGGTCCACGGTGTGCCTCTCAATTCTTTCTGTTGAGGACGTCGAAGATGTCTACTTATTTGGATTTATGATACTTGGATTCCTCATTTTTGGCCTTGGAGGATATTTAATGTATCAACACCTTCAAAAGCTGCTGGCGGTAAATATGGCCCTGATGAGACTGCCAGCGGCAGTCGACGCGATCACGAGGTCGTTGAATGAACAAAACGGACGGCTTGATAAGCTGACCGCGGTTGTGGTACAGAGATGAATGGGATAAAACCTGGAAGTGTGAACGTTACTAGCCCATCGATTGGATTATTGGAATATTGGATCTTGGAGCCAGCGGCGAAAAGACTCTAAGGCTGACAGAAAAGTTGGTGTCAGCTTGTTCTTATAACAAATTCTGTTTCTTCAAATCGGACTCCCCGCTATCAAATCCTCCCTGGTTGTTATGGCGACATCGCACAAATTCCCTGCTACCTCACATTCCTGCGGACATCTGTGGAGAGTCAAGCCGGAGCAGCAGAGTGATAAGACTTTCCATCAAGGACACTTGCCTGCCGGAGGACGGCCTTCATGGACATACGGATTTCCACACAACATGCACCCAGACACACATATGCTCACAAATACAGATGACTTCACCCGACCAGAACTCAAATGTTTACCTTTCTGCATATATGTGTCTCGTCATTGATTGTGCTTTTTGTGCAAATGAGGTTTTTTTGTCGGATGCTTCACATTTTGTGTGGAAACACAAATTGTGCAGCATCTGTCTTTTTTTTTTTTTTTTCTTTCCCTCCACTCGCCCAGTGTAAATCTTTTTTCAACAGATCTCAAGGCAGCGCCTAGGGACCCCGTGTAAAGCGGGGTCTGGGGCAGTTTGGGGAACGCACCTCACGGCTTGCGCTTTTTTAGCAGCGGCCGACTGGGTGTGTTCCTGGCAACGCAAGGCCTCAGTCAATCGTTCCCCCAAAATGTTTGTTAAGTGTATGTGATGGACGGTTGTACTGGAACTGAAATTTCGATTGTAATGCAAATTGCAGTTGACTAATAAAATTGATTGATTGATTGATTGATTGATTGACCTGTCTGACCAAGAGAACCACAAAATAAATTCAATCTAACCTTGCCAACTGCTCAGTTTCTGTGTCAATCCGTGCCTGAAGTGTGTCAATTTTACAATGGAAAAATTCAGAGGCAAAAACACAGGCAGAGTTGCACATTAAATTAGTAATAAAAAAGGAGCTAATCTATATTTAATTCTAAAGCAACAGAGAATAACCTTATTAGAAAGACCAAAATAAAAGTAAAAGAAATACAACCAGAGTAAGTATTGCAGTTTTTTATAATATGATACTACTGCTCACCTATGGCATATTCTGATTAAAAAAATGAATATATGTAACAGAGGAAAGACAACAGCTAATTTACACAATGGCGTGAGAAAATATGCAGCATGCACCATTGTACAGCAACATCTCAGAGTAGCAAGAGCATGTGCAAGTGTACCCTAGCATCTGAGAGACTATTGATAATTAGTTAAGAAATGCAATATTCCATTATACAGAGGAAATAAAGAAGCCAATTTACACAATGTGAGAAAAATATGCTATATGCATGATTGTGTAATCAACACCCAGAGTAGCAAAAATTCGAGTGCAAATAGACATCAGCATCTGAGACTGTGTAAATGATTCTTGGTCAGATCAGAACTCATGCAACTGTTAGCATGTTGTAAACACTTAGAGTCTGTTGTGAGCAGCAGAGATTATAAAGTCAAACAGCAGCTGGAAGGACCGACTTGTGGAAGCGCTCCGTTGAACTTCGAGGGTGCAGCAGCTTGTCACTGAAAGAGCTCTCCAGGTCTGCAACAGCTCCATGCATAGGGTGGTGTAGATATTAATACCGGCCTGCTCCTGCTTATCTCTGAAGGCCTGTCTTACCCCGGTTTAAGATTTGGCAGTAAAGGTGAAACACTTATCAGAGGCAAACATTAAAATATGTATATTTAATTCATTGTAATTCCAAAGGAGACAGACTTTACATTACCATTTCGTTGTATTCAATATAAACCCGACATCCTGGCTCATGGCAATGTAAAAGATTCTGTCTGTCTTTCACCACTCTGAACACATCTTTTAAAGGAATGACTGCCCCCCCCTGTTAGTTCGGGAGAGGGTGTCTGGACAGACACAGCGGCTAATTTATTACTGAAACGGTCTTTATCAGGGGTTCAGCAAATGACCTCTCCCAACCATAAACCCAAGCTGCATGTTTATTTTGCCCACAGTCAAAAACCATGCATTCCTTAGTTCTTCCATACAAATACCTGATTAATATAACAACTAAGATATTTATTTTCCTCAACAATTCCCTCTGTTTTGATCCAACAGATCAAACCAATAACTGAGCTAGAACTAATTTAATGTCTTGGAACCCCCAAACAAAGTGCAAATGATAAGATGGAATTTCCTAATCCACTTTCCCCTCTGTAGACGACTAGTAAAACCATACATAACAGAAACCTACAACCCAAATTAAATACTATACCTATTTTGAAACCAAATTAAGTTCGAATTTTTTCCTTAAAAGTAAGATATCCCAATGGGGTACTGCGCACGTGACGTCACCGCCTCAAGAGCAATGCCCCTTTTCCCGCTTCGGTAGGGCAAACAGATAGAGAACGCACATACAAACCAGCCATTACACGCGCAACAGAACCAGCGACAATACAATACAAAATCCTTCACAGAGTACACTACACAGGACAAAGATTATTCAAGATGGGTCTGGCACAATCTAATATCTGTCCACACTGCATAGGCAATCATCCTGATAATTATATTCATGCGTTATGGTTATGCACACCAGTCCAGAGGTTCTGGACACAGATATGTAAGGACTTATCAAAGTGCTTGAGCTGTAAAATTACACCTTCCCCATCAGTTTGCTTGCTTGGTAATTTTGAGGAAAGCCCTCTGGGGAATAAAATAGTTTACATGGTTTTCACTGCACTATGTATCACAAAGAAAACTATCCTCATGAATTGGAAAAGTAAGGAGAATCTCAGTATCAATCAGTATAGAGATCTTTTGTTGGATCATATTAATCTTGAGACAGCATCTGCATCCACATCTGTTCGATCTCTTTGGGCTCCTTTGATTAGCACTATCACTTAGTGGAATGGGGGGCGGTGGGTTGATTCCTGCAGGGCGCAGTGGCTGGGTGGAGGGGTTCCTGGGACTCTGGGGGCACTTGGAGTGGGGCGCTTGGTGGGTCTGACTCCGGGGTCTGTTGCCCCCATCTGGGAGGAGCTTGGGAGGCCTACGGGTGGCCCACAGCACCGCTTGTGGCGCTCTTGGGGAGCTGCGCGGTGACGGACGTGGGTTACTGACCTGGTAGCTGTGCTGTCGCTGGGTGGGTCCTGGGTGGGTCTGGGGGCCTGGGGTCCCTGGGGCGCGCCGCCCTCGGGCGGGGGCCCTGGCGGGGCCTCGGGGGTTCCGGTTCCGGGGGGTGTGCCGCTTGGGGTGTGGGCCGGCGTGCGCCCGGGTGTCTGCCCCTGCACGGGGCCTCTGGTGCGCTGGGGGGCCTCGGGGCCTGTTGAGCTGGTAGGGGGGCATGGTCATTAACATCTCAGGGCAGATGCTCTTCCCCTTCTTTGGGTTGGCACTCTGCTAGTGGGGGGAGGGGAGGGAGGGGGAGTAGTGACTTACCCAGCCTGGATGTCTAGTGTCGAATGTATGGTGAGATGTTTGAATGTTAGTGTTGGGGAGGGGTTAAATCTACGGGTGGGGTGGGGGGGGGGGGGGTTTGGGGTTGGTGGACGTTCTGGTGGGCTTGTGTCCGGCCCCCTGTCCCGGTCCGTGTGGTCTCCCGGTGCGGGTTTCACCTGGAGGGTGGGGTTTAGGATGGCTCATGCGGGCTGGCTGGCCAGGGTCCCCCATCTTATTAACTTAATATTTTCATTTATTCATTTATTTATTTATTATTATTATTAATTTTTTGGGGGGGGTTAAAGCCAGTAGGCTTGGGGGGTGGGCTGGGGGAGGTAGAGGTGTTGGTCCTTGTGGGTGGTTGGCTGGCGGGCCCTGCGGCCTCTCCCCGGGCTATGGTGGTGCCGCTGGAGGGGCCCCTTTCTCCGGGTGGGGCTTTCGGGGAGCAGGGGTGCCTATTGGAGTCAGTAGGGGAGCTGGCTCCCTGGGTTGGCTCCCCAGTCCTTTGCTCCCCATCCCCGGACTCCTCCCTCTGCCTGCTCCATCACGCCGCCACACATGTAGGTCCTTGGGGAGAGGGCGTTACTGGAGGTTGCCACCGTTTGGTGACGTCCCTCTCCCCAATTTTATCATGCATTTTAGACACTTTCACTCCAAACATTTTCACAACTCACATTCATGTAGGCCACGATATGGGGGGGTGGGGGGAAGACGTCTGGGGGGGGCTTATGTTGTGTGAGCCTCGCCTCGGGCGGCTCCCTTCACCCCCTCTCGCATTTAGACATTGAGGGTTCTGGGTAGTTGCTTGGAGGGGGGGCGCTGGCACCAGCCTCCTTCCGGAGGGGGGGTGGGCTGTGCCGTGCACCCCCTTCGGTGCTCCCAGTTTTAAACACACCTGAGATCAACACGCAACAACACAACATCTGAGCGGGCGTGGGGAGGATCGGGGGTCTTTTGTACACCCCCGATCTCCGATCGCGGCACGGAGTCTGGGGCCTGGAGGAGGTGTGGGCCACTCGGTCCGGGGTCTTGGCGGGGGGCTGCTGCGGCTAGCCAGCGGCTAACCGGCTCTGGGGCTGAGGCTTCTGCTCTCCCCAGGAAGGGATGGGGGGCAGGGGTGGCTAGGGTAAGGTCGGGGTGGGAGGGGGTCTATTAGGTATATAGTGGATGAGGGGGGGCTCTGGTCGGGTGGCCCGTACGGGTCGTGTCGGCCCCCCCTCTTTGGGGGGCCTGGTCCGGGGGGCGTCTGGTCCGGGGGCGGGGCCGGGGGTCGGGCACAGGCAGTCGTATTGTTGAATTGTGGTGACCCCCCCCCACTTGGGATTTTTGGATGTGAATGCTATGTGGGAATGTGTGTACAGCGTCTTTTTTTTTTTGTCTGTGTGTGGCGAGTGGGGCACAAGGGAGGGATGGTGTGAATGAGTTCTTTTTTTTTTCCTTCCAGGTTCGGGTCCGGTCCGCTCCCTCTCCCAAGATCATCTCAAGTCTCCGATAGGTGCGGAGCCCATCCCCTCACGTCCTGCCCTCCTCCGCTGCGTTGGCAGGCGCCTTGGCGCTCTGGCGCGTTGACGGTCCTCGGGTTTGGGGCGGGTTCCCGGGTGGGCGCCGGCCCATTCCCGGCGGTGGCTTCGCGGGGCCTGGCCCCCCGGGGGGCGGCTGGGGCCCCTGCCGCGGGGGCGGGGCGCCCCTGGGGCCTCTGGCCCCCGGGGCCCATGGCCGGGACCACTTCAGCGCGGCCGGCTGCCGGCGGAGCCCACGGGCTCGTCCCCGCGGCTCTTGGGGGCGTCGGCATTGCGGTGGCTGGGGGATTTCCTCGGGGTCGTCTCTCCTCTTTCCTCGGGGGGGGTTTCAGATTTCCTGTGGGGGCCCCTCTCGGGCGCACTGCTTTGGGGGCCCCTTTGGGAGTCCGGGGTTACGGGTCCCCTGACTCCTGCCTCTGTGCTCGGGGAAGGTGGGTCTTCGGTTCTCCACAATCACTATCGACCTATTTCCTTCTGGATAAATTTTCACCTAAACTAGTGCACTCTCACAAACTCCCACAGGTGCTGGGTCCCAGGTATTAAATGTTCACATATATACAGGAAGGCTATAATTCATTTATTTACTTTTTTTTACTTTCTTTTTTAGATATCACATTACACATGTCAGCTTAAATAATAATACATATGATTTAGCAATGGTATCAAGGTGTTACACGATTGTATCTGTTGCTTTATGTCTGTTGGTTGTGCTGTTCTTTTTGTGTCTCTTTCCAGGTGATGGAGCAGACAGAGGACGTTTTATCATTCTCTTCCTTTTATCTCTTCTTTCTTTCACCTCTTCTTTCTTTTTTTTTTTCTTTTTTTCTTCTCTTCTTGTTTTTCTTTTACTCTCCTACTTTCCCATTGTAGTGTCCATATAATTTGAAATTCTCCCTGCAGGAATCACAATAAAGCTATTTACATGCACAAATCAAGCGGAGCATTATGGCGAAAGCTGTTTGCTCCACTTGTGAAAGTAAAATCTGTCGAGCTCTATTTGGCATTAAGATATCAATTCTTGTTGCCACATTGCTAGACAGGACACTGGAAAAAAAAAAAAAAAAAAAAAGAACCAGCGACATGACCGACTTTGCAGCCATTAAACTTACACAACACGATGTCCCAGGCGCACGGTTTACTGGTTGCACTGTGGAAGAGCACACCAACCTTCAGCTGAAACGGTGGCTTGAGTGTCGAGGGCTGAAAAAGACCGGAAAACGGGCCGAGTTGATCGAACGGTAAGCTTTGTTTTTTTTTCCTGCTCGGCGTTCATGGCTTAGTCGGCCTTTTTTGTTTGTTTGTAACCACCGTCCAGGAATCTGTATATCTTGCCAATAGGTAGCTACAAAACGATTGTTTACATCTCAGAATCTTTCCCTTAAGAGATTCAATATATACTAGGCCTATTTTAGGCCTTTTATAGAGCGAACATGTAGAGGCAGGCTTGCTGTTCAGTTAGTAAGTAGTAGCCTAGGCCTACATGTAGACACATTATGATGGTTTAGACTAATTACTATTTTTTTTATTTTTTTTTCAGTTGCCAAGCAGCAATTTCTTCAGGCCGGGCACACCAAATCGATTGTTCGGTTGACAAAGGTAAATGGCATTCAAAGAAACTTGCTGAACAAAATCAGAGTGGAACTACCAACAGTGAAGATCCATCACTTATTCTTCATGACTGGAAGGACTTTGAAAGCTTCAACCTGCCTCCCCTCTACAACTACGGGAATGTGTACCATTGGCTCGTTGAGCCTATCCCAACGGTAACAGCTCCTGGAACAGAAAGTGACGATGAAACCGATAACACAGATGTGATCACTGAAAAATCCCTGAGCAGAGCTGAGTCGTTCTCGTCTGAGTAGTTCCTGTTTCCAGGTGAAGGATGGACAGCTTGTCTTGGTGAGGTCCCATCCATACTACTACCAAATCCAACATCAGCTGGGGGTTGTTGGTCTTCAGTGGTGTGACTTTGTTTTGTGGTCATCAAAGGGTGAGCCATCAGTTGAGAGAATACAGAGGGACGATAGCTTTATCAAGATGATTCTCGAGTCAAATGTGAAATTTTGGAAGTGTGTAATCTTGCCTGAACTAATCGAGATGAGAGCTCCACGAAATTTGGTTCCCTTTGTGCTGCGTGATTTATCCTAATGTTTGATCAACCAGTCACTGTGATGAATATGAAAATACATGCCATTGTCCATAGTTCACAACTGTACTTGCAATAATTGCAACTTTTGATTTACTAATTCACAGTAAGGCTTTTTGTATTTGTGTTTTTTTCTTTTTTTTTTGTGCAGCTTTTTCCTTGGTGTATGTATGTGAGCAACCCATTGTTATGTTTGAAATGCTGCTATTCATTACCCTTAGACTTTGATGTAGGGTTTTTTGTAATTTACTTTATGCATTGAACTGTGGTTTTTTGGTCATACATTCCAGGAAAAAAAACAAGAAGTATTTTCCTTTTTCCTTTATTTTTTGTGATTTAAAAAACATGCATGTAAATTTAAGTAAAAATAAATGCTTCATATACAAAAAGCAATTTTGTGTCAATTTTTCACTTAAGGACTTAGAACTTTAAAGGCATACATTCACTTAATACATACAAAAGGCCTTTAATGACATTTTTAAGACATTATTTAGCCAACTGATCCTGGAAGTTTACCAGACATGATGCTACAAATACAGCCTAAGACGCAAGTGGGGCCAATGATAAGGGAATAGTGCCCGATATTAATTTAAATTTCTTCAGTCTTTCATTATAGCGTTCAACATGTATTCTAGCCTTGGCGATCCTGCGAGTTAAAAGTTCCTCTTGTGCAGTCAGTTGTTTTCTACCGTTCAAAAAGGTGGCATGTTAACATGTACATGTTTAGGCATAAACAAATCTTCAACTGTGAACCCCCGGTCCACCAGCAGAAGATCACCAGGGTTCAAGTGTGACAATATCCCACACTGTTCAAAAATGTCCCTGTCACTCATAGACCCTTCATATAAATCTGACACAAAGACACCTGTCCCATTAGGCGCAACAGCTATCAAGCATTTATAGGTGTGATGATGTTTATAATTTGAATACAAATTACCCTGCTGAGAAAAGTTAGAAGACATCTGGACAAAGAACTCGGTACAATCTACAGAACAACGAACATTCTTAAATGATTTAGGCATAAACCTCTTTAACACAGACCTATCAGGGAACATTACTTCTCTTAAATCGTTGAAGTGACTATACAAGAGCTGAAGCCAGGTTGTGAAGATTGACCTGATACACGATTCTGATTGCTTAAACATAAATGCCATGGTATAGAAGCAATATCCTCTTTTCAATCTTACTAGACACATTAGAAGTTCCTCTATTGGTGATGTGGTCCTTTTTACAAATTTCTTCTTTTCCTGCTTGTGTGACCCATGCCAATATGTCAGATTATTTACCATAGGCCCTAAAAAATTAAACAGAGCCATAAAATGAAGATAGGCAAGTCCGGTGAAAAATTTCATCGCCTTGTCATCATTCTTGAGGATGTCAACACTGAGGTGAGGTGTGTTCCGACAATCTCCAGGGGGGACAGTTGATGTAGTTCCTGACAGAATCAGCTGATTTCTCAGGATCATGTTCTCCACTTTTGACTGTAAGACGTATTTCTCATAAACAGTTTGGCATCTTACGTCCACTTTTGTGATCTGGGCAGAACATCTACTGCAGAGCAGCTCCTTTTGTCCCACTTTAGGCAGTGCAGCCTGAAAATACATGAAAAATACAAAAAAATTAATCACAATCAGATTCACATTTTTCTACTGTGAAGAGTTCACTCGTCGAATAGGGCACATGCATTAGTTTTTTTTTCCCCCATTTTAAAACGCGTAATTAAAAAAAAAAAAAAATTTGTTTTTATGAACATTGTTGCTTTAAAACAATTCATTTAATTTAATAGTTTTTCTCACCTCATCCAATAAATCCGAATCAGATACCACGGAGGAATTTGCAGTTATGTCCTCTGTTTGAACTGAAGTGGTGCTCAGAGCAAGCAAAGCAGCAGCTGCATCAAAATCACACTGGGTATCGGCGTCAGAAACGAGTTGCTTCCTCTTTTTAGAGACTGGTGGACTGGTGAAAAGTCGTTGCTTTGGGGCCTTTTTGCATCGGGTGTACCTCTCCAGCTGAAATGATGACAAAACAAACAATCATGGTCAACTTAGGGACTTAAGCCAATATCGCGCGACAGGATAGACATGCAGACATGAAAAAAGTGTAACAAAGGATGGCTCGTTTCATCGTTAGCTGTTCGACGCCTGAGCAGATTTAAGCTTCAGTAAAACACCAAAATACTGTTACCTATTCACTGCTTGATGTCGCTGGAATTGGGTCAGGATGTTCTTTGGTTGGGCCCTTTCCTCCGACAAAATGCTTGCTACGTATGTAGGTGAATTTGGTCACTTTTTCCGGGTTGAAATGTTGTGTAGGCTGCCCGCACCGGTGGACCCAGCGCTCACATTTCTCCTTGGCAGTCCTGAACTTCGGGAAAGCAATGAAGAAAACATCCTTCATATGGGGCCGATCAGCGTACCTCGAGTCGCTGTTGCATGTTCCATAGCAACAATGTTTGTAAACCATGGTCTTAGATTTTGAAAAAAGCAGTCTTTTAAACGAGTACAACCTAGGCTAACGCATGTCTCTTCTACAGCAAAACAGCGGCGGGTTTGGGAGTTTGTCCTACTGCGTACCACGTGATGTGATGTCATCGTGACGTTACGTTTCTAAAAATAGCTCGCTCGCGGTAGCCATTTATAAAATGAAACGCTACTGAGCCTATCTGAATCCTAAAACATACTAGAACCAATAAAAGAAAGCACCTTTATGTCAAGAACCAGAGACAGATGGACCCAGTATTCAACCAGACAAGATAGGTTTTAAGCAAAAACAGGATTTAATAATAAACTGGGACAGGCAATGCACAGTGGTCAAAAAGGCAGTCCAAAATCCGGTACACAAAATGGCAATCCAAAAAGGCAGAAGTACAGACAAGGCTAAGGCAAAACTCAAAATATCCCAAGGCAGGTCCAGGTCAGAGAAACAGGTAAGCAATCGTCTAAGGCAAGAAAATCAGGTTCAGGGATCAGGCTGGCTCAGAATCAAAAAGGCAATCGGGTCGGTATCAACAGGGCTATCAGAAATACAACGCTGGATAAGACTCACCAAGTGGCTTGAATTGATCTGGCAGATTGCAGAGGTTTGTGACAGGACTATATAGGGGAGTGAGCAGGTGAACAGGAGTGAAGACTAATTACTGACATGGGTGGAGCTTATCAGGAACAGGGAAGTGACTGGAAGAAAACGGACACTGATTGGATGGTGACTGGAGAAGAGGAGTGACAGGGTGTTGACTACGAGGTGAGCTGGCAGAGAGCTGGCAGGTGAACTGAGCGACTGATTAAAGGCTGGATACAGAGAAGTAAACAGAGCTGGGGTCCGTTCTTCGTACGTCGCTAACTCAGTTAGCAGGATTTCATTGTTGACGATTTGGCATGATCTTGGATCGTTTGGTTCTTCGAAAGACTTCCTGCACTTGTTGTCATAGCAACATGTGCGCCAGCTTAAGCCTGCTCGAGAGCAGGCTTATTTCATGTAAACAAGATTAGATCACGGCTGTATAAGCGGAGGAGATAGGGAAGTCTGCCGTATCCATGTCCAGTTTTTCGAATTAATCGCGTATTGCGCAATAGACAGGATCCTTGAGCACAGCGCGACAGTGTAATTGTAGAGAGATTTTCTTGGTGGCTGTTATAAACAGACAAACACATCATTTAACAGTGGCTTTTAAATAGGAAAAAGTGGTGTTGGAGCCATAAATCTAAAATATTTAAGTTATTTGTATGATGGTTTGCTTTTTATTTTTATCATATTCAGTAAGAAGATTTGTTCGGGCCATTTTATTGTTTAGTTTAGTTTACTTTGAAAGGCTTGCTTCCTGTCGAGCCGTATATTGTATTAGAAAAAAACTATGGATGGATTATCTAGCCACGGAGCAATACAGTTTTACGGTGTAAACTGTGGATGACTTGGAAAAGGAAAATTAAAAATTTTTATGGATAAAGATTTTTTTTGTTAAAATTCCCAGTTTGCACATGTCCTTTACTTCCAGTGTCTACGGAATGACACTGAAATTTGGATCTCTTAACATAACAAGTGCCTTTTTAAAATAAAGTATAATAATTAAAGGCTACCATTTTGTAGAATATTCTTGTATTTAACTTTTACTTGTCCCCATGTTCTAGTGGGTCCTGTGGAGGCTCTGATATAAAAGAACAAAGTAAATATGAGATTATTAAAATGCAAAAATTCATACTTAAGAAAGTGATAGAAACATATACCATGGATAGTATCTACGCATTAATTTGTCCGCTGCTTTTTGCCAGCCCTCTCTCCTGGCTTTAACAGATTTTGAGGTGTTTTAATTAATGACTCAAATTCGGCATAACCTTCCAAGCTCTTGTTCTGCTTGGGAGAAAAACTGTGCGCGCTCTTTGGCCATGCTGAACAGCCAATAGCAGCGTTGCGGATCAATGTTTCTACTATCGATACATTTCCCCTTTTAAACCAACGCATGAACGCGCAGTTGTCTCAGATAACTCAATCCAGCCATACTAATCATAAACAACAGGTGTGTTCGAAGAACCCAATTAGCCGGATCATGATTAGCCGGATGAAATCATCTTGGATGTCTCATTTGATCTCGGATGTTTTAAGCAAAGTATGACGAACGGACCCCAGGTCAAGTGAAGTGATAATAAACAAAATCAAACCACAATAAAATCCAAACTGGACCATAACCCAAAACAGAACCTAAACCTAACACTAAACAGAACACAAGCTATAACAGAAACCAAACAAGAAAGAACCCGAAACCAAAACTGAGCTTTAAACCGGTTATGAAGCGTCCGTCAGTTTGATTTAACCTTCCGTATATATATAGCAAAATATGAAAAAATAAATATACCACCGAATTTTAAAAAAAAAAAATTCACATTTAAGAGAAAATCGTTAAAGATTCTGATAACTTTTCATGCGCCCTCCAACCCGGAAGTGGTGACGTCATGTCGTGAGCGTTCATCTCAACATGGCGGATTACTGCACTTCGACGACAAGAAGTCTGAAAGTGAAATTTCGATTTCAACCGAGCGATTCCTACCAGGTGACGATTCTGATGTGTCGGAGGAAGAATGTTTGTTTCTCGAGCCTCACATGTTCGACCCAGACGTTTCAGATGAAGAGAAGGCAGCGGACGAACTACAGCCTTCCGAGTCGGACAAGGAGTGGAGATTGGACGTCGGGAGATTAGATGAATGGTAGGACACGTTTTTTCTTTTAACTACGCAGTTCAAATATTTATTCGTATGTTGACATCATTTTATTTTAGGCACCATAGATATTTAATGGATAAAATGCCGGTGTTGTGCGAAATTCAGTTCCCCTGTGAAAATCTGTTTTCCCCCCTCCCTTTGTCGGGAGCGCGCCTTGCAGCCGTTTTCACGGCTCGTATAATTTATTTTTCGGTAAAACAACGCATATAATCGTGTCAAGGTTGTAACCTTCAGTTTAATCGGCAGCTGTTTACAAAATTATAAAATAAAAATAAATAAACGAGGTCTTCTTGCGCTGTTTTGTGTTATTTTAAACGCCAAGATAATCGGTCTTTTTCCAACTTTTGTCACTTTTACTGAGCCGACGTGAGAAGCGAATTTCTCCACTGTTAAATCAATAACGTCTATCTTATCTTATCTTAAATGAAGAGATGAGGACAAAATGTATCACTACAATGAATGAGCATGTATTCACAGCTAAAAATGAATTTATGCCATGGCCTAGTTAGGCCCAATGATGAGGTGCTACTTATGATAAAGAATCATTTGACAACAATTTATAAACAGTATCGGTACATATAATAATATTTAGCCTACCTACATACTAGCATAACAAAAGTCAAAAATAATAATATATCAAAAATATACACTGAGTAATATTGAGGCCTAAAGATTTCCTTATTGTAAATCCATTTCCAACTTACCATAAATGCATTAATAGTGAATTTAGCAAATCAGTTATGGTGTGTAATTCATATACAAATTAATCAATCTTATTTTTTAGGTGTTCCTGTTCTCACTGCCAAATATGGATTCTGTGAGAGAGTGCATCTGTTGCCAGGAAATCGGCTTGGTTGTTGCTAAGATGGAAGAAGCCAGAGAGGAGATGGATGGAGAAATCCCTGGCTGTATCACAGACCATCCTGACATGGAAGCGGTGTGTCTAAATGCTTGGGCATTGCAGGTTGCTTGGTCCCAATACAAGCAACAGCATAGGCATATAGCCTATAGACAATTTTTGAGATGGTGTTGGGACTATTTAGGCAAAGATACCAGGGCTGTGATACCCTCGTGTGCAGTCAGCTGTATAAGGGCCCACTTCCCACCCCCAGGACATGAAGATGATTTTACCTTTAGAGGTCACCTGTTGGCAGTTAAAAAAAATACCCAAGCTGAAAGAATAAAATCTAAAACATGCATCTAAACAAAATTGTTGTGGTTATTATGTAATATAAGCAATTACTAATAAAATGATTTCATGGTCTTTTTGAAAATCGACTGAATGAGAGATTGATGGCATCATCTTTTGTTGGTTTCACAAATGAACTTGTCAGTGATGGGGGCTCTGATGCTGCATCAATCTGGTTAGTTTTTTATTTTCTCCAGCTCTGCTAGCAGCATCTCGAAACAGTCGTCTACATAGTCTGAAACAAAAAGCAGCAGTGAGTAAAATTTCTCATAACATTTTTTTGATTGCTGGGGTGCATTTACACACAAATAAACAGATACAGGAAAGTAAAAGACAACACACATGTAGATATACATACATGAAAATAAAAAGACAAAGAGTGAAGCAACTAGTATAGCAGTGGTGATTCCTGACAAAGATTATTTAAAAAAGAACATCTAATTATATCAGTATATATGCAGTAGAATTATGTGCTATATTATTAGCTTGAGAATGGGTGGAGGATACTAATATAAATAAAATAATTTGTAGTGATTATCTGCATTGAGTATTCAAAATGGATGTACAAATAATCATCAAAATATATTATATGAGGTTATGGCTGTTCATCATAGAATATGTGAACAAAATAAAAATTTTATTTTATTTTGGACTCCTGCTCATGTAGGTTTTTTGGGTAATGAAAGAGCAGATAGGTTGGCTAAGGAGGCTATTAAAAAAGAATGTATTGATTTGCCAGTAAAGTTATCCAAATCTGAAGGCAAAAGTATAGTTTGGAGAGAAAGCAAGAAGATATGGAAAGGTAGGTGGGATAATTAAATAAATGGAAGGCACTTATATAGGATACAAAATACAGTTGATGTAGTAAGGATTAGAGGAATAAACAGGAGGGAGGAAATAATCATAAATAGAATAAGAACGGTCACAGGAAACATCTTACTGGTTTTTGTAGTTGGTGTCATGATGTGGAAACAATAGAACATGTTTTTATTAATTGTAGAAGATATGTAAATCAAAGATTATTAAAAACGGAATTAGGTTTTAATAGGAATTTAAATTTGAGAATGTGGTTTATAAGCTAAATAGTATTTAGGGGAAAAAGAAGATTTTTAGGTTTAAAAAAAATACTGGGATCAGAGAATTAGAGAAATAGATATTAGGATCCAATAGATGGCAGTAGTGCAACAATAATGGATGCAAGCTACCGTTAAAATCTAAAGAGGAAGAGCAGCGGTTGTGATGTGAAGAGCCAAAGTCCCCCTCCCCCGGAGCACCGAGGCAGTCGTCTTTAAAAGGACGAGCCACAAACGGGCTCTAAGTGTGTCTTTTGGCCACTCATGCAATCTTCAATCTTCATTTTAACAGTACATAGCGACACAATGACGAGGCATCTTGTAAAAAAAGCCGTGAAAGCAAAACAACGTTATCCATTTAGTACACAGACAGTACAGCGGGTGCCGGCTTCCAGTGACTCCCGCTATGACGTCAGTGGGAAAGTCCGCCTGGCGAGATCGTTTTGATCCCATGGATTTTGCGAACGCAAAAAACGACAGATGCGGGTAGGAGACCGAAAAAAAATTATCAGAATTAATAAATAGCTATGTGGACATCATCTGTGAGAAAAATCTCTCTGATCTGCCACTTCAACGGTTAATGCTTCATAACCGGTTTAAAGCTGGAGAGTTTAACTAATAGATCAAAATAAACAAACAGTCAAAACAAAAACCCAGATCCTGACACTTTATCCGTGAGGTGTTATCCCATTATATATTTGCAACTACCAAGAAACTGTTAATCTTATAACTGAGGAGGAGGTCTTATTTCCCAAACTGAAAGATTTCCTATTAAATGTATGCTCTACCATTATAATGACTGAAAATGACTCTAGGAGTCTTAAACTAGATTAACAGGGATGTCCTTTACATCCTTAACTCTTACCACCTTCCATTGTCCATCTTCATCCTGTCAGGAAACCTATGCCTAGAAATGTAATAGTTAATGAGACATTTTATCACAGTTTCTCTGTCCTCTCCTTTCACAGGCCTCTGGTCGTCCTGCAAAAGAATCCACGCACGCACACACAAATACTTTAAACCTCTGATGGGGATCACCATGTCTGTGGAATCAAAAATTTGTTAATTGTGTTTTGAAATCAAAGTACATTTTTCCTGTAACGATGTCCGAATCTTCTATGGATTAAAGTGACCACGCATCTTACCACTTTACACAAAACATTTCAGCATGCCGGATCTAACTGTATGTCACCACTCTATTAAATTCTGTAACCTCTACTTAACCCCAGATGTCCTACTCCGGGTGCTTCAGAAAAAGTCCCTGTTTTAATCCAGAAGCATTAAATTCTGGTCTCACCTTTTCCATCCTAGACACCAGCTGCTCACACTAATAGAATCAAACTTATCTGCATTATGTTGCCCTCTGTTTTTCTATTTTATCTAACATTTACTGATATGTACATAACATTATCCTCACTCCCCCTTTTGGAAATAAAACTAGTTTTGTTACAGAAACAGCAACAGAGAACAGTAAAAAGCCGTCAAAGGGAGTCAATTCAACTGCAAAGACTAATCTTTGGTGAAGTAGGATAAAATACTTCCTTGTATCCTGAATCCAAATCAAAATATTATTCAAGTTCATCATACCTGATATCTTCACAAGGTCCCTCAAAGGTTGCGTAAAATTAATATAAGCAGAGTGCAATAACAACTGCAGTCAGATAGGCTCTGTCACACGCAGGAGTTCGGCTTTGTGAGAATGGTCCATTTGTGACCAGAGTAAATACTAGATGTTCCTGCGGAAATAACACAGCCCAGGAAAGACACATTTTCTGGCAATTTACAATTTATCTGTACTGACCATAAAACCATGTTGATGAAGATGTCCCAAAGCCAACTCAGCGGCCTGAAGGCAGATCTCAGCATTAAGAGAGACCAACAGCAAGCCAATACATACTGAATAAGGATGGTGTTTCTAGGCAAAGGACATGTCTGTAAAACATCTTTTATAACCTTATTAAAAATACCTGGTAATATAACAAATCCTGGTGGCTGTCTGGTATATCGTAGCTGGCAGCTTTTACATGTAAAATAGAAAGAATTCCAATATTCTTTAGCTAATGAGAAATAACATAACAGATTGGTCAAATCTATACATGTATATCACTGATAATGAAAAGTATTTTGTTTAAAAACAGAATGTTTAGCTCTAAGCACATCTGTGAATTCCAGAGTGAGGCCCCACGTCGTAAAACTGGAAGGCATGCTGATAGTAACCCCCCTGCGCTAGATTTATGACTGCACTAGTTAACCCAGAGAGACAATTCAACAGTGACCCCAAATGTAACTGGAGCATGTGAAAGTATTCCCACCCCAGTGGATTTTCTGCTCATAATTGTAATGGTACACCTTCTGCTGTTTAATTATGATCAATACGTTCCTGGCCATAATAGAATCAAAACTCATGTTTAAAAGGAACATATCAGTTCCATAACAGAAAATTTAATAGATATTAGTATATTTTCAAAACAGCAAACCTGTACCCTGGTAGGTGCTAAATCATTTGCCTGAAGGAAACGTTTAACCATTCCCCTGATCCATTTGCCTGGTGCTCAAAACATGGAGAGAAAGAATAATATGAAGAAACATGTCATCCAACTGCACATACCATTCTAATTGTTCAGCAGCAGCGCTCGGTTGCCACATACATATTCCTAGAAATAACTATCTGTGTTTTTTACCTTAAACATTGTTGTTACCAGTCTGTGTGGTTCCTGTCATAGATTCAGATTGACATTTGGCAGGTCAGATGAAGGTAGGTAGGAACATTAGACTTTGCATTCAAGGCTTCTATGGGTGGAACACTAAAAGAACACCAGATGCTGCGGACTCTGTTCACAGTTCACAATAGATATGAGCAACCCTTCCCCCACGTGTTGCAACGGCAGATGCTGTTATTTCTCTGAGGAACATCTCAGTGACAAAGTCTCAGTCCACAACTCAGAATTTGATGGAATATGTGGCTCCAGTGTGTGCTGAAAGTTCATTGCATCCTTCCCAGGGTGTGTAAACATTTTTCATGGGGAGCGTTATCCTCTTGCTGGGGCACTGACCTTTTGGAAGTGAGGTCATGTTAGGATTTAGTGACTCCATGCCAGGCTGACCTGCCGGTGGAGTAAGATGAACTACACAGTCCCTTGCCCAATGTCCAGCGTGACCACAGTTGTAGCAG
This sequence comes from Fundulus diaphanus, assembly GCA_037039145.1. Classification (NCBI taxonomy): domain Eukaryota; kingdom Metazoa; phylum Chordata; class Actinopteri; order Cyprinodontiformes; family Fundulidae; genus Fundulus; species Fundulus diaphanus. Next base: position 55,947,726 of record CM073124.1, on the reverse strand, counting down.
ATGTTGGTGGGTGTTCGTAAAGTTCTGCCATATCTGCCTCGTCCTTTCGGCCCTCTGCTCCTTCTCCCATGCTCATACTGACCACCATACTGCCATCTGCCTCCATGTCCAGGACCAACAGACCTGTAATTAGATGGGCAATAGAAAACAGGAGGAGGCAGCCCCCCTCCTTGAATTAAATTAGACTGAGGTGGGACCGTCAGGGTTGGAGCACCATGAGATGTTCTGCTGATACATTCACATGTTCAATCTTTTGCTTTCTCTTACTCACTTTCCGTTTTGCTTCCAGTAATTGTAATTTTAGTAATTGAGTTTGTAATTCCTCTACCTCTTGCTTTGTCTTTCTCTCCTCCCTTTGAGCCACATGCAAATAGTGTACCAAATGTTTTTCCCAGCGAGCGTATTCACAACCATTCATATCAAGATTTAACACTAGAAATCCCAGAGAGACGAGAATTTCCGTCAGTCTCCAGTCCCCCCGACGGTCCTTCACAACTCATGAATCTCTTTTCAGATGTAAATGTGTCATGTTTTTGTGATGAACCCGAACACAACCACACACAGAGTTCTGTGTAGTGAATTTATTGAAGATGAAGACCAGAGTTCAGCACGGCAGAGTGGAGACTTGGAACCAGAACTAGACCAGCAGTATTAAACAGCGCGACTAGGTGAATACTTGCAGGACCGGAGAGATCAGAACCAGAACCACAGCAGGCAGGCGGAGATGAAGAGAACTCGGGCTGGATGAAAACAGGATGAGGTGAGCAAAAAAGAGCAGTTGTGAGCAGGGGTTAACAGGAGTAAACAGTATGATCCGACAGGGAAGAGCTAACTGAGGGAGGTTTAAATAGTAGTGATGACAGGTGGAAAGAGTCCTGGCTTGATTAGTAGCTGACAGGTGTAGGTGATTAGTGGAGCATGGGATCTGGAGCTGTATAGGAGGCTGAGAGTGCCCTGAAATGTCCATGGTGCAGCAGGCAAAAGCTGCACCATGACAAATGCCCCATTAGCGTTGTTGTTGGAGAACCCTTCAGTTTCGGTTTCAGCTCAAGCCTCTCTGTTGATGAGTGTTTTACCTGAGAGCAGGGGGAAAAAATTATATTTGTAATTAAATATAACTAGGTCTACGTGATCAGGGCGATCAGCTGATAACTGATCTGTACAATGAAAAAAGCTGTAGAGGGGGAAAGCAAGAATATTTATACAATAATGACCATCTGGCCTATTTACAAGGGGGCAAATATAACTCGAGTCACTTCAGCGCGATCTCTCCTCCGCTGCAGCGCCGGCAAAGCCGCGCACACACACACACACACGCGTATATATACACTCCTGATCAAAATCTTAAGACCAGTCAAAAAATTGCAAGAATTTGCATTTTGCACTATTGGATCTTAAGAAGGTTCTAAGTAGAGCTTCACAATGTTAAAAGGACAAATCAGTGCAAGAGACAAGAACATTTGAGCAGGGAATTGTCTGAAAACTGCATTTAAACTCAAACATGATTTTTTCAGCTGATCAAAAGTTTAAGACCATAGTCTTTAAAAGCCACATCTGGATTCCATGTCATTTTCTGTGAAGTCTTTACACTGTCAAGACCTCCTGATGGCAAAAGCAAAAAAGCTCACTGACTTTGAACGTGGTAGGATTGTTGAGCTGCATAAGCAAGGCCTCTCACAACGTGCCATCGCTGCTGAGGTTGGACGCAGTAAGACAGTCATTTTGCATTTTTTAAATGATCCTGAGGGTTATGGAACAAAAAAGTCAAGTGGTAGACCCCATTTCACCAGCTCTGAGCTGCAGGATCCGATTGGCTGTCCGTCAAGACACGGAACGATCCTCTACCCAAATTAAGGCCATTACTGGTGCTGACTGCAGCCCAATAACCATCAGACGGCATCTGCGAGAGAAGGGCTTCAGAAACAAAAAACGTCTTCAAAGGCCACGTCTTCTTCAACGCCACAGAATTGCCCGTTTGGACTTTGCAAGGATGCACCAAACATGGGACATTGAAAGGTGCAAGAAAGTTGTCTTCTCTGATGAGAAAAAATTTAACCTTGATGGTCCTGATGGCTTCCAACATTACTGGCATGACAGGGAGATCCCACCTGAGATGTTTTCTACACGGCACAGTGGTGGGGGCGCCATCATGATTTGGGGTGCGTTTTCCTTCAATGGAACAATGGAGCTTCAGGTTGTGCAGGGGCGTCAAACAGCAGCTGGCTATGTGGAGATGTTGCAGCGGGCATCCCTCATGACTGAGGGCCCTCGTCTGTGTGGTAATGATTGGGTTTTTCAACAGGACAATGCTGCAGTTCACAATGCCCGCCTGACAAAGGAGTTCTTCCAAGAGAATAACATCACTCTTTTGGACCATCCTGCATGTTCCCCGGATCTAAACCCAATTGAGAACATTTGGGGATGGATGGCAAGGGAAGTTTACAAAAATGGACATCAGTTCCAGACAATGGATGCCCTTCGTGAAGCCATCTTCAACACTTGGAGCAACGTTCCCACTAGCCTCCTGGAAACACTGGCATCGAGCATGCCTAAACGATTGTTTGAAGTCATCAACAAGAATGGTGGAGCTACTCATTACTGAGTCCTTTTTTTTGACATTTTGATTTCTGTTTTGGGGGGTTTTCGGGTTTTTTTGAGCTACTTTTGATCAGCTGAAAAAATCATGTTTGAGTATAAATGCAGTTTTCAGACAATTCCCTGCTCAAATGTTCTTGTCTCTTGCACTGATTTGTCCTTTTAACATTGTGAAGCTCTACTTAGAACCTTCTTAAGATCCAATAGTGCAAAATGCAAATTCTTGCAATTTTTTGACTGATTTTGATCAGGAGTGTATATATATATATATATATATATATATATATATACTGGAGGGCCCGACTGAGTTTGCACTGGAAATAGGTTTCCAGCTCAAAACCGGTTTGGCAGGGGGATGTAAATGTTGTGGGTGTGGGTGTGAAGTCTAGCTCTCAGAATAAATAGGCCCAACAGATCGACTCAGAGTTATTGAGATTTCAAGCTAGATCAATATGGCTTGGCGTACCAAACCGAGACGGAGCGCTTTGGAAGCTTTGGCTATGTTACAAGACATGCCAGACTGTGATTCTGAAGGCGAAAATGTTGACTTCACATTTGAAGAGGAAGACTCCACAGATGCAGAATCTTCATCTGATGAGGATGTGACTGCTCCTCCTGCAACAGATAATCCTCCTCCTCCAAGAAAAAGCAAGAAAGTTTGTGTTGTTATTGAGGAGGACAGCACAGACGAGGAGGCTACATCAGATGAGGACAACAACTCTCCTGGTAGCAAGAAACGCAAGGTTTCCAGTATGGACACAGCACCAGAACACACAGAGACAGCAAAAGATGGCAGTGTGTGGGTCCAGCGAAAAGTTGAGGACTTCACCTCTCAGCAAACCACGCAGATCAAATTCAGCATGACTGGAGGGCCAACTGAGTTTTCAAGATGGAAAACTACAAGTCGCCTCCAAAGCTTCCTCTGTTTGGAGGATTTTGGTATGCTGATGACCATCAGAGACTGCACAGTCCAGCAGGGTGGCAGAACAGAACAGGGCTGGAAAATGAGTGTGTATGAGCTGATGGCTTTCATTGCAATTCTGTTTATAAAGGCAGCACAAGGGATTGTTGGCACCATGCGGGAAATGTGGTCCAAAGACTTTGGGAATTCGCACATCAAAGCCACAATGCCTCGAAACCGGTTTAAAGATATAATGAGATATCTGCGCTTCGACAACAAAGACACTTGTTTGGAACGTGTGAAAACGGACAAATTTGCTGCAATTTCAAACATTTGGCAACAGTTTGTACAGAACTGTGTGTTGTCCTACAGTCCAGGGCAACATATTACTGTTGATGAGCAGTTATTTCCATCAAAGGTTCGTTGTCCCTTTCTGCAATACATTGCATCCAAGCCTGATAAATTTGGAATTAAGTTTTGGATTGCAGTGGATCTGGACACAAAATACATGTGTAATGCTATCCCCTATTTGGGAAAAGATCCCTCCCGCCCCACAGGAGATAGGCTGTCTGAGAACGTTGTGAAACTGATGGAGCCATTTATGGACCAGGGCAGGACTGTAACTATGGACAATTTCTTCACGTCTCTGTCTCTGGCCAACAGGCTCCTTCAGCGGAACACAACTCTGCTTGGCACCATGAGCAGAATTCGGCGAGAGCTACCAGCAACAGCAAAAGAAACTTCAGGATGCCAGCTGTACTCTACACAGCTGTTCACATCTGGAAGTGCCTTACTGACAGTGTATGCAACAAAAAAGAAGAAATCTGTTTGTCTGCTGAGCACCATGCATCAGAAAGTGGAGATTGGGGAGACTCCAGAAAAAACAGAAACCAAACACTGTTATTGACTATAACCACTTGAAATGCGGTGTGGACATTATGGACCAGAAATTACGGACTTACTCAGTGCGTGCAGGAACACGGAGATGGCCCGTAGCTGTTTTTTACAACCTACTTGACATGGCTGCAACAACCGCGCATGTTTTGTACAAGGAATGCACAGGGTCTAAAGACAGTCGACGAAAGTTCATTCTGCGACTTGCAGATGAACTTCGTTACAGGTTTACGCAGGAAAAGGAAATACAAGAAGAAAAGAAGAGACAGCATCGTGAGATGAAGAGACGTTCTCATGGTAAAACAACACAGTGCCAGGTGCGCAATCTCTGCTACAGGAACCACAGCACTGAGCGTTGTGTGCACTGCACAAAGTATACCTGTCGCAAATGCAGGAAGGAATCACCTTGGGCTTGTGGAAACTGCTAAATGGGACAATTGTAGCTTTATATGTAGTGCTTTTCCTTGGGTGAAATAAATGTTACTCCAATACTGAAGTCATACTGTTTGTCATTTTCTAAGCTGAAATGTTGAATGACATAAAAAGGCGAGACAAGACAAAATACAATTATTCTCTAAGTTGTTCTTTCTTTCACATAGTGAGCTTTACAATATAAATGAGTCTGTTGGTGAATGGACAATATAAATAGGCTCTGTCTTGCCTTGTTGGAAAAGCATGGTTATGACCGGTTCTCAGCTCAGGAACTAGGACCCAGCAGGAGCTGGAGGACTGGAGAGAGCTGGAGGGCTGCGGGTGCTGCGCCAAGAACCAGCTGCTCAGCTAAGAAGAAACCTGAAGCTCTGGGGGAGCAGTAGTCCAGCAGCACAGCAGAGAAAGCTCTTCGGACACAGGGGCTGCAGTAAGACCAGGAGCGCAGCCGAGAGAGAGTCCTTAGAACGCAGGGGCAGCAGTAAATCCAGTAGCGTAACTGAGTGAGCACTTGGAGGTGCAGGAGCTGCTGTGGAACCAGAGGTGCAGCGAGAGAGTTCTTTGGACGCGGGGCTGCAGTACGACCAGGAGAGCAGCAGAGAGAGAGTCCATAGAACGCAGGGGGCTGCATGTGATTTAGCAGCGCAGCAGAGTTCTTGGAGGTGCAAGGCAGCTGTAGATCCAGAGGTGCAGCAGAGAATATCCTTAGAACGCAGGGCTGCATCTGATTCAGCAGCACAGCAGAGAGAGAGTTTCTTGGACGCAGGGAGCTACAGAAGGAACAGGAGAGCAGCAGGGAAGGAGTCCATAGAACGCGTGGCGAGGAAGATTGGCTGCTCTGGATAACACTGGTGTGTTAATACAATTCCAACAACGAAAGACCTCAGACAAGCATGGTCAATGTTGCTTTTCAACGATTTGTCAGAATGAACTGCAAAAATGATAGAACAATGTATTTCAGACAGATGAAACCATAATTTTGGCTAAAATCAAACCAAAAGAAATCTAGTACAAAATGACTGTAAAACAGGCGAATCAAAGAATCACAGTGTTGTAATGTCCCAGTTAAAGTACAGATCTCTGTCCAGAATAAATAAGGTTTTGTACCTTTGAAATAACTGTGCAGAAACAAATGTTTTCAAATCTTAATGAAACGGGTAAGATTATTTATCTGTGATTCAAAGGAGAGGGTGCTATTAATAACTTATTAATAAATAATAAGTGTGGAACATAATATGGGGCTGCAGGGAGGCACAGCTGGAACCACAGTTGCCTTGCAGAAAGAAGGTTATGAGTTCATATCTCAGGGTAACCCCCTGGGATATGAACTGGGGGTTTTCTCTATGTAGTTTGTATGTTCTCCCCAGGTACTCCAGCTTTCTCCTTCAGCCCAAAAACATTGTTATTTGTTTACTCCCAGGTATCACTGTGTGTATGACTGTGTGCATGCTTGTCTCTCCTATGTGTCTCTGTGTTTCCCTTTGATGGAGACCTGTCCAGAGTGTACGCCACATGACCCAAACCCACCAGTGACTGCTACACATAGGCCCCACTGCGATTCTGCAAGGAAAAGTAGGTATAAACAATGAATAGATAGTATCTAATATAGATTTTTGTAAAACTGAGGATAGATTTAGGAAATTCTAGAACCTGCGTAGACTATTTTTATTAGATTTTGATCTATGAACTTTACAACTAAAACATAGGAGCCAACTATCTTTTAGAGAATGAGTGCTGACTAATAAATACATTTAAATACATTAAAATAATAAAAAACATAAAAAAGGGATATACAAAAGGACATTTTTCTATTAATCTATACCTATCATCATCATATTCATAGAAAGGCCTTGATGACAAACATGTGAAAATGTGTATACTACATACATTATCTTCAGATCATAACCAGCAACTTTACATCAAATGATGTTAGGACTCCCTGTTTAAGGCCACTTCCTCTCTGCAGCTTACACATTTACAAGATCAGTATTCTGTACTTTTTTCACGACAGGAAGGGTTGCCGCATGTGTCCTTATGTATGTGTGTGGTGTGTGTGTGTGTGTGTGTGTGTGTGTGTGTGTGTGTGTGTGTGTGAGTATTAACTCTTCAATTTCACACATGCTTAATCTTGAGTGAGTTTGGTGGGAAAGGATTTGTGGAGGAGTGCGTCTGTTGTGGGTCGGGTGCTGTGCAGAGAGGAAATGAGAGGGACAGTGGATGTCAGAGGTGCAGGGTGGTCATGCTTAATGGACTGACAGGGAGAACTTTGGTCCGCTGTCCCTTCTGTTCTTCTTGGGTTATTTTCTCTCGCTGACACTTTGGATCTTGATTCTTTCTTGGTATCTTTGTCCAATCCGTACATGGTTTGTTTCAAACATGGTCATAACTAAATCAGGGTCAAATCAAACTGAAGCTAGGTTCACTGACATGAACACAAATCTGGCTATACTATATGCTTTTTCATTAACTTCCATAGTTCTAGGCAGAGTTTGTGCTCCAAAAATACAAACAAAAATAAAACATCAGTGAGTCCTGTGTAGACAAACTTCCAGCATTGATGTGTAATTAAAGACATGTTATATGCCCCACACATAAAATATTGTTTTATGAGTGCAAATTACAGTTGATAGTAACAGTACAAGTTTCAACTAAACAGTGTTTAGGCCCCTAAACACCATCCATCCATCCATCCATCCATCCATCCACCCATCCATCCATTTTCCAATACGCCTATCCCTTGTGGAGTTGCAAGGGGTGCTGGTGTCAAAGGGCGAGAGGCGGGGTACACCCTGGATAGGTCACCAGTCAATCGCAGGCCCCTAAAAACATTAAATAATAATAATAATAATCACCTTATCTATTGGTTGTCTCACATGCCAAACATTGTGATGCGCTCACGTGACGTTAATGTGCATTCACATTCCTTGCTACTTTCTGCATGTTGGCTGCGCATGCACACTTCTAGTGTTTATGTATCCAGTAAGCTTAGGTGTTAGCCATTAATTGTAGCTCCTCTGCTCTCACTGTATACTTTGAAAATGGCTGAGTCGCAAGAAGCAAGCTGTTTTACAAGTTTATGAAAAGAAGAGGAAGGGCTCAGAAGAAAGAAATAAGACCAGAGTGTATTTGGAGGATTTCTTTCACATGATCACCCTGAGGAGCAGAAAAGCAATTATTCAAAAAGGGACTTAGGCATTTCTTACTCACATTTCTGCAAAAAATCATCTACTCTACCTTTAATGTTGATTATTGGTATTTTGTGTGACTTAAGATAAAGCTATCAAGCTATGGCCACGTGACCCTGATGTACTCCCAACATAACTTCCAGTTATCGACTCCTTACAGCTCCCTCCTCCATCTTAAGTCACCGTTTCAAATCTAATTATCTCTGGAGAACTAATTACAACAATTAAAAATTGAGTGTCCTAAAGGTTATTCATTTTTAACTTATTTGTTAATTTGTACAAATTTTTAACAAATCATTATTTAAAATGTTATTTGTCAAATAATGTTTCATCTAACTTGTAGTTGCATTGTGAATGGGTTGAACACATAGCAAATGTTCTAAATCAGTTAAGCTAATTTGCCTTCATTCCAAATTCTTTGAGATGAACGCTGGTTTTCTAACTTAAAGATCCTCAATGGATTCTGAAATTCATTGTGTCATTCTTTGGTTATGGTTTTCAACGATTTTTATTTGTCCTTTTATTCTTTTGTTTGTGCATAGTTCCTTAGTTTCTTTAATCTTGACGTTGCTTGGTTGTTTTGGATAAGTTTCACTAGCCTAGTAAAGAAGAGTTGTTGATTGAAATAAATAGTTAAGTGGCAACTTCTCTTCAAGTGAAAGAATTAATTAACCGAAATAAATGCACATCACACCGTATACAATGTTGTTTACTTGAATCATTTATTCCATATGTGTGCGAAGTTAGAAGAAAGCTAGTGCTGAAATCACTCTTTCACCTATTGTCCTTATATTGGGAAGGACAATCCCTAGCAGACTGAAAGTTATTTGATAAACATTAAGTAAGTAAGTAAAGTTTATTTGTATAGCACTTTTCACAGATAAAAATCACAAAGTGCTTCACAGTAAAAATGTAATACAATAAAACAATGAACAATTCAATCTGAAAAACTCACACAGAAAGAAGAGACAATTAGAAGAATTTATTGATACAATATTTTAAGAGTTTGGCGCTCAGACCTCGGCAGGAACATTCACGCTGAATTATACTTCAATATGCATAAGCAGGTGTATGAGAATAGGAATGATCCCCCCAGGCCTGAAACTGGTGGTGGAGTGGAGATAGAAGAAGTTTGTTCAGTCCATGTGATGATCTGTTTGCTAGATGTCCAATTTGATAAACACGGGTTTGCATGACTGTCCATGATGAGCAAACTTGAAGCGACTGTGGAGAGGAAAAATTCCCCTTTGGGAAGAAACCTCTGGCAGAACCAGGCTCAGCATGGCGGTCTCTGCCGGACCGATTGAGATATGACAGGGAATTCTGTAGAGTCCAGGAGGAATTACACTCTAATAGGAACAAGGTTGTAGGAGCACATAGGAAAGCCAGATGGAGCTGCTATGATGGTGGAGAAGGGGATGGAGGTGGGTTGAATCCGGTCATCAGAGTCCAGATCAGACATCGCACAGCGACTGCTTGCTTGCTGGGTAGAAGTTGCGCTGGATTTAAAGTTCTTTTAAGACGGATCCAGGACACTGATTGGCTTCGAGGAGGAGCAGTTCAAAGCTGATTGGCTTGCGTCGGAGGCGAATGAGTCCCTGATTGATGGAGGTAAGCAATGAGTTTCTTCAGTCTGAATTTCCGCATTTAGCTCCATTACAATGCATAACAACATAAAAAAAAGTGGAAACATACAGACAAAACAGTAAAAAACCACACATCTAATTAAAAGCCTGCTCCAATAGTATCAGCTCAGAGATGTAGGGAGGAACTTGTCCGTGCAGGGCTCGAAAAGTAAGAATAAGGATCTTACATTGGATTCTATACTGGACTGGTAACCAGTGCAGAGCTGCTAATAGTGGTGTAATGTGTTCTCTTTTGTTAATGTGAGTTAAGAGCCTTGCAGCAGAGTTCTGGACAACCTGGAGACGGTAGAGCTCCTTCTTGCTCAAACAAGTAAAAAGACTGTTGCAATAGTCTAACCGTGAGGAGATAAATGCATGAATAATCATTTCCAACTCAACCTTTGACACCAGTGGTCTTAATTTGGAAATATTCCTTAGTTGGAAGTAACAGTTCCTAACTAATTGTTTAGAGTGGTTCTCCAAGGACATCGCTGTATTGAACACAACACCTAAGCTCCTGAAGCTCGGCTGAACAGACGAGCCTCAGGAGCTGAATAGGTCTGAAAGTGGTGAGTTGTTCAGCTACAACTTTCTCTAAAATTTTTGAGATGAATGGAAGTTTGGATATTGGGCTGTAGCTCTTAGGTTGTAATGGATCCAATCTGGGCTTTTTCAGTAGTGGTTTAACAACAGCATGTTTAATAAAAGTAGGAACGACAACTGTAAAAAGTGAGGTATTTAGCATATCCACAATACAGGGGCCAATAGAATGAAATACTTGTATAAATAGCACAGTTTGTAGGACATCCATAGGACAGGATGAGGGTTTTAATTTATGTAGAAGAGAGATGATGTCCTGTAAAGTCACCGGTTTAAAATATGACCAAGAATGAGTAGAATACAGATCACATGCAGAGTTCTGAATAAGTGAAGGAGATATGTTTGCCCTAACATCTCTAATCTTACTTACAAAAAACTGTAGGAATTCATTACAGTCTGATTTTGAGGACACTGTTGCTTCAGGGGCAGGAGGAGAGACTATTGCATTTATGGTCTCAAATAAGATTTTAGGGTTTTGCTTCTTAGAGGATATAAGATGAGAAAATAAGTGAGTTCTCGCATTTTTTAGCATCTAATTTAGGGCAACCATTAGTTCACTCAGCTGAAGCCTATGAACCTCAAGTTTAGAAGACTTCCACAAACGTTCAACTTTTCTACAGTTTCTCCTAAAACTCTGTATAGTTTCATCAACCCAAGGACATGGGTTTTTTATGGGCAACAATGTTTGATTTCACTGGTGCCACTTTATCTAAAATTGTTAGTCACTGGTTATTAAAAGACTGGATAAAAGCATCTGCATCACTGCATCCCATCAGTGAGCATGCGTCAAACAAGGCAGAGAACTTCTCCCCAGCATCATGAGTAATAATCCGCCTCTGAGCCCTAATTCCCAGGGGCGGAGGATCCAGAGGAAAGTTGATGTCAAATAACACACAGCAGTGATCACTCACATGAACATCTTCTACACGAGCATTTACTATATCAAGACCAAGTGAGAAGACAAGGTCCAGGGTGTGACCCTTTATGTGTGTGGGTCCAGAAACATGTTGAATAAAATTAAGAGTGTGTGATAGACCGGAGATCCGCAGCTGTGTTACATGTGATATCGTCAATGTGCAGGTTAAAGTCCCCAATAATTAAGACCTTCTCCAGTTTGATGATAGATGATAGATGAAATTAATACGCAGTAAAATGTATTAAAAGCACCTATTTTGAGCGACTGAGATTCAAAAGAGGAAAAACTTTCAGAGTTAATAGATCTGCATATGAATCTGTCACGATGCATAGCAGCAAGCCCACCACCGCGGCGTGCCAAGCGGGGCGTCCCAGTAACAGAACAGCCAACTGGACAGAGTTCATTTAAGTGAACAAACTAATTTTGCCACATTTCAGTTAAGAACATAAAATCCCTATTCTCACTAGTAAAAAGCTCGTTAAGAATAAGTAATTTGTTAGAAATGGAACGAGCACTGAGCAAGGCAAACCGGAGCGATGATGGAAGGCCAGCATCCACAATAGCTGACGGAACTGACCGTAAACAGGTGGCACGGTCACATGATCTCCAGCTTCGGCGTGCGGTCATTCGCTGGTCACACAGCACAGTAAACATCGGTAGTGGGAAGTCCGCGTTCTCATCAGAATGTCGCTGGAATAGAAGACATCCTCCTCCAACGGATAGAGACATCCTGGGGCACTGCAGCTGGGGAGCGTTTCCTGCCGCATCTTGGAGGGAAACCGGCCGCAACCACCGGCTTCGTTGTCCACACTGAGGCCAGAGCACATCCCTCCACGAGGATCGCCGTATCTTGACCTGAACGCCAGCTCTACAGCTCCTTCTCTTCAGTCGCTTTTTACAGTTTCCAGTACCTCTGGGCTTAGCAGAAGCCGGTACTCAGGTGTTAAGGGAGGACACACGAGCGGGGGTGGAAAAGGTTTTTTTTTAACTTTCCCAGCTATCAAAGAGTCCTTCCATAGACTCTCTGATGTCCAACAACGAGCGTCGATCATACGTCCGAGCAGCAGAGACATAATTATTAGACGTTAGGGCTGATATGGTGAAAAAACATACCAGTAAAAACACTGAAAGGTGAGTCATATCCAACGTAGCAGCGGCCAAGCCAAACATAGGCGCCATCTTGGAAATATCTTAAAAGCATGTAGTTGCACGATACTGCTCAATACTCCTCCAGGCTGCAGACTGTTTTGCACAAAACCCTCTCCTTTGACCCATGCTTTTGAAATGTCCCACCCTTATACTAGCACATTTTGTTCCACGAAACTAAAGCCCCAGGAATCTGAAATTCCACATGTAAATCTGTACTGAAACATGAGCTGGGCTTTTTTTTTAGTGCAATGGAAAAGGGCCTATAATGTTCAAGTTGAATGTGCCGACAACACTTCCCAAGAGGCTAAAAGTGTGCAAGCAGTTCTTCAATGCAAACATTATTGAAGCAACCTTAACTTGTTTGAAGTTATTCCTATCCAGTCTCACTTGATGTGTCTGCAATCACTGAGGCAAAAATACTAATGTTACTAAATAAAACATCTGTTTCCAATGACGACTGAGATTTAAACACATTCATTCCTACATTAATTTTGGTATTGTCAAGTAACTTAACATTAATTGTTTTTGCTCTGTGGGAGAAAATTATATTCTGAAAATAAAAATGTCATGGTTTTAAGGTGTTTGGCCCACATGCAGACACTGACGGAAACAGGAACAGTTTTAAAGATGTTTATTGCGATATGTGCGACAGGCGAGGTCGGAACGTCAGAGCCAGAATGACTGCGGGAAGAAAGAGGATACATTAACGAGGATAGAACCAGGGGTAAATTCTCCAGAAGCTGCGCCGCTTACCGTTTGGTTGGGAAGACAGGTGGGCTGGCAGATGTAACACAGGCAGGGAGCCCGAGCAGCACCACTGCGGCGGCAGGCCGGAGGAGCAGCTGGAAGAACCGGAGTGTGTCCAGACGAACCAGGTGAATCCAGGAAGGGGGATCTCTCGCCCGGCGTGTTAACGGCAAGGGAGCAAGAGTGGAGATGCCAGAGCAAAATCTGAGCAGGCTGGGCTTCAGGAAACTGGTCCTCAGAGCACGGAACCAACACTGGTGAGTAAATCCAAAACACGACGAACTGGAGAGGACAGGAGACAAGATTAATCCAAAAACAGGGTTTTCAAAACTCACAGGTACGAAGCACAGGAGACAGATCTGTGGCTTAGGCATACCACAACGGGGTAACACTCTGGCGTCTTCCAGCTGTCAGTGCACTCATTTTAAGCAAGAGCAGAGGGTTCCTAAACGAGCCGCAGGTGCGGGCCACGCCCACCCGTCAACTGCAGCCACCTGTGGAGCAGAGTTAGAGAGCACGGAACACAGAACCCTGATGAAAAACACGTATGCAGAAGAAGAGAATTCGTACTCTACTTTTGGTATATTCCTTGGCTTTTTTTAAAGGATAAAGGTTGTCTAAATTTGAAATGTGTATAACTGATCCAAGCTATCAAAAATGAAGCTCAGTTGAGACTATTATTCAAACTAGTTAAAAAGCTTTCTATCTAAAAAATAGGAGAAGTACATTGCATGAAGTGGACAAAAATTTGACATTGTTCTACAAGAGGTGCTGTCACAAATAAAAACACATTTGGACACTTAGGAACCTAATAATAAGGGGGAAGGAGACGCTTCCGATGACAAAGTGAACCCAGTGCTCCAATTGCTTGGCCAGCTGGACACACCAAAGGGAGGCACATCACAACCTCAGTCTTCTACTAGTCATTCATTATCTGACCAGCAGGAGCACAAATACATTTTATCTATGTAACTCATTTAAATACACATTAATTTCAAAAACAGTCTTGTGGGATATATAGTGAGAGAAAAAGATCTTGTGCTCCATTCGGTAGCCACTTTAAGACTTTGTCTGGATACATTGCCAGCAAATCATTTAGAAGTTCTGGACTTTTCCACTGTACAGGATGCACTAGATGTGCGGTAATTATCCTTTTGGATGTCAGCTGCCATTAAAACACGAAGAAGAAGAAGAACGCACCACTTTTAAAACAGAAGAAGAAGAAGTGGAAGTTTGTTGTCAACCGGTGGCAACTGATGGGGAGCTGCTGTGTTATGGTAAGTTTGTTAAACGATTCATTTTATTTGGATCGGGCTGATCCTGTGATAAATGTTTGGTTCGTGTCCAGGTTAAAAAAATAATTAATAAAACGTAAGACAAGACCACGAGTTGCTGCTCACATTAGTAAAAGACACTCGGATAAAATGTAACAGAATGATTGAAAACTCTTTGTAAGGTGCTAATCTGGTACGGTGGTTCTTCAGGGATCAACAAGGGTTCGTCTAAAGATGTTTTAGAACTGATTGGTGACCTTTAGTTTATATTTCAGATAGTTAGTTATAAGTAGAGTTATTGCAAGTTGTTTTGCTGATTTATGGTTGTGATTTATGAGCATAGACTTCCAGGCTTAGGTGTGCTTTTCTACTACTCAGTTTGGATATATGAAAGTTCCTCATGAAAAATAGGGGTCAGTAACAGGAGAACCGAATGAGACAAGATCTGCATTATCTGAGAATGATGGAGTAAGAGATAACCACCAGTTTAATGTACATTTATTATGTTGTTTTTGATTGTAGCACCTAATATTGTGGTAATTAGCATTTTTTGTATTTAATCAGATGAGATAATAATAATAATTATATATTATATTATATATATTATATATGGAAGTGATTTTAATTATAAACTGTCTCTGTTTTAGAATAATGTAAGATTGATACAAGAGGAGAGAGGAAGAAGATAGGAAGACAGAAAGGAGATTAAATGAGTGGAGGAAAATAGGAACACTGATGGAAAGAACGGTTGACAAGAAGGGAGAAAAATTTACTTAGAGTATTAATAAAGTTAAAGTGTCGTGCTTTATATGAACCCGAACACAACCACACACAAGCAGAGCTAGTTTGAAGAGTTTATTGAAGGTGGTGGATAGTGGAGGATGAAACAAACCAACAGTCTGTACAAGGCTGGAGCAGGAGGATGGTGAAGGCAGGAACTGGCGAGCAGCACAGAACCAGAGCACGGAGGCAGCAGAACCAGGAGCACAGCAGAATGGAGACTTGGAACCAGGCTTGACAGAATGGAGACTTGGAACCAGGTTTGACCAACGGCACGACAGAGTGGAGACTTGGAACAAGAACTTGACCAGCAGTATAAAGCAGCACGACTTGGTGAATACTTGCAGGACTGGAGTAAGAACTGAACCAGAACCACAGCAGGCAAGCGGAGATGACGAGACTTCAGGCTGGGCGAGACTGGATGAGGTGAGCGGCAGGAACAGAAGTGGGCAGAGGTGAACAGGAATAAGCAGACGGACCGACAATGAAGGAATGAATACTGGGAGCTTATATAGTGAGGCTGACAGGTGTGCTTAATGCTGGCTGATTGATGACTGACAGGTGTGGATAATTACTGAGGTGGAGAGAAGACTGGAATGTATGGAGGGCGAAAAGTTACAAAAAATGTGCATGTTGCAGCAGAAAAAGCTGCATCATGACAAGTGCTTTATCATCAAGTGATAAAGCATTGACATGATTTGAGTGATAAACTAACGTATTGAGTAATGTAGTGTGCAAAGTATGCTGTGTAAAACAAAATGACTCTATTCACCTTATTTTCGAACGCAGAAGTAACTATGGGTCCAACTTCCGTTTTTTTGTGCGGCACTTCCCTCGGCCAAATAACATTAGTTTGACTGAGATGATAAACGGTCGCGGCAACATTGTCAAAAATTGCAGAGCAATCGAAGTGGCAGGTCAGTGCCACAGCCTCAAAATATTCATGACTGAGAGGATGACTCGAAGAAGTGGCCTCATTCAGACACAGAGGGCCTTGAAGAAACCAGAGATGATCTCATGTTAGCTGACTCACTGACCAGAGTTAACTCACCTTATAGGAGCAAACAATATACTTGCACATCAACTACTAACATACACACAACGTAGTTATACACACTTTATGTAAGTTTATACATGCTCATGCTGCACTACACACTCAATCACTTGCATTCATGTCAAGGGGATTTCCAAGTCTGTGCTTTTTTTGAACATGTTTAACACCTTTTCACCTCACATCACCACAACCCATTTTCTTGTCCCAAACAGGCTCTATGCACAGCTCTACTTCTTCCTGAACTTCAGCAGCTCCACTGTTTCCTGCCTTTCATTACTGGACAGACTGATTAATCCAGGTGTGTCTGACCTCAGTAACCAGCCAGACACACCTGGATTAATCAGGAAACAAAGGAGCTGCTGAAGTTCAGGAAGTAGTGGAGCTGTGCTTATAGCCCATTAGTGGGAGAAATTAATCTGCTACTTTGAGATGCACAGGCCCCTGAGGTGGCCAGGTGAGAGTAAGAAACATATATCATCCTTTACCTGCGGGCTTGACCGCTACTTCTTTTTGATGTTAACGCAGAAAAACCTATTTCTCATAGGTATGTAGATGTGAACAGAATAAGTATTTGTTGCACTTTTTTGAAAAGGTGGGGGAACTCTGTCTCCACAGACAGCCACAGGCTAAATGTTTGTATTTACTGGTTTTTCTTTTCCTCATGTCACTCTCTCCTTAGGAGGCGGCAGAGCTCTTTGGGCCCCACAAAATTGGAAAACCCTGCTAACCACCCTTGACCCCTCCACTCCCACCCCCACCACTTTGCCCCAACCCAGAGACACAGTTCTAGTTTCTATTAATAACACTATCGGTTTATTCATTTTATTAATCTTAGGATATACTAAAAGTGTGGAGAGGCACATTCCTGGCTTTTACACTTGATTTTTGTTGTTTAAATATGTAAAAATAAATTAAACCATTACTGTCCCCGTTTCCTAATTTCATCTTGATGAGATGTATTGATTTTTATCCACGAGCAAGAAATGTCCCCAGATTTGATTTCAGAAATCTGGTCACCTTAGTCAAAAGCCGTCTGGATACCTTCAAAGACTGCTCCTAACATTAAATACTGTGGTAAAATGTGGTAGTGTGGAATCATCTGACATTGACAAACATTTATTGAAACAAGTCTGCCAAGGCTGCTGGGATAATACGATAACTAGCAAGCTACAACTAGAGCAGAAGAAAGACAATCCTCCTTCATTTTATGAACTATCACTCCTCCTGACTAGTGAAGGGGATAACTGTTAAAAAAAAAAAAGCTTACTGAAGAATCAGGCAGGCAGCAAGCAAACAACTGTGCATACCAAAGCACTTGTTCCTCTGGAAATGCCAATTCAGATAATGCTTTCATCAGTGAATTGAAAAAGCAGATGATCATAACTACAGTAACAGATGTCTGCACTTCTGGCAAAGAACTCCCGCAGCTCCTCCAAGCCAGCCACCCGTAACAAACCACCTTCACTTCAAGGCGCCATGAGAGCTCAAACGACACGACCCACACCCAGCTTTTGTTTCAAATATGGAAAAGATGGGCCTTTTGCTCCAGCATGCAGCCAACACAGTATTGTGCTTCAAAACATGCCTCCAACAGAAACAAAAGCAATGGGAGAAAAACACCAGCAAAGGAAAGAGTCAAACTATGTATACACTCTGCTGAGGGACAGTCAGAGACTGCTGGATCACAATGTCTCAAACCCAAACTTCAACAATACTAACAATTACTACCAAAAGGACTTGTTGGAAGCAAATGCACTGCTCAGGTTACCCTAAACGGAACAGTGATAAACGTTCTGCTGAATATTGTGAAAATGTCCAATATTGAAGACACCTGGTGCCACACTCTAATCAGTTAATTAACTCAGAACACCTGCAAAGGCCTTTAAATGGTCTATCAGTCTAGTTCTGTAGGCTACATTATCATGGGGAAGACTGCTGACTTAAGGCAGAATTGTGAGCATGATATACAGGTAGCTATTACTATAAAATTAATAAATAGAGTATGGACAGAAGCTATTTAAATTAAAGTGCAGTGGAAGGTAATTGCATATTACAGTTAAAGTACGGTATTGCAAATGTATATGTAAACAATTGGTACTGTGAATAGACAGTCAGCAGTGCAAATCAATATTCAGTCATAGTTAGTAGTGCAGGATGCATGTGAACAGTTGTTACAATAGTAACAGTCAGGAGTGCAGGTGAACATTACAGTCTTGTAAATAACAGAATAACAAAATGGAGGTAGGTGTGAGGAGGGAGAGGAGAGTCTATCAGTGAGGATTAGAGTTCAATAAAGAGACAGCTCTGGGGAAGAAGCTGTTCTTCAGTCTGCTGGTCCTGGTCCGGAGGCACCTGAAGCGCCTGCCGGAGGGCAGGAGAGAGAACAGTCTGTGGGCTGGGTGGGATGAGTCCTTAAGGATGCTGCGAGCTCGATGTAGGCAGCGTTTCTTCTGGATGTGCTCAATGGTGGGTAGTGGAGTCCCAGTGATGTACTGGGCGGTTTTCACCACCCGCTGCAGTGCCTTGCGCTCTGCAACAGTACAGCTCCCATACCACACTGTTGCACAGTTGGTCAGGATGCTTTCTATTGCACAGCGGTAGAAGTTCACCAGGATAGTCGAGGATAGCTGATTTTTCCTGAGTGTCCTCAGGAAGAAGAGGCGCTGGTGAGCCTTCTTGACCAGGCAGGAGGTGTTGGTTGACCAGGACATGTCCGCTGAGATGTGGGTCCCCAGAAACTTGAAACTGGAGACACACTCAACAGCCATTCCATTGATGTGGATGGTGTCGTGCGTGCCTCTTGAATCTTTTCTGAAGTCTATATCGTGAGCAGTGAACTTTTAAACCCTGCAGTATTGTTGTACAGTTTGAGCTGTATATGAGTACCACGATTGAAAATACCATACAGTGTATGCCCGGCATAAGAGTGGACTGCAGTTGGAGTTAGTGCTTCAAGAACCACCATTCACAGACATATTGAAGACATTGGTTTCACCTGTTGCATTCCTTGTGTCTAGCCACTCTTGAACAAGAGACAGCTTCAGAAGTGTCTAGCCTGGGCTAAAGAAACAAGGACTGGACTACTGCTGAGTGGTCCAAAGTTATGTTCTCTGATGATAAATTTTGCATTTCCTTTTGAAATCAAGGTCCCAGAGTCTATAGGAAGAGTGGAGAGGAACGCACACTGCACACAGCCAAAGCTACCAGTACCTGGTTTGAGGACCATGGTATCCCTGTTCTTAATTGGCTAGCAAACTATCCTTACCTTAACCCCAGAGAAAATCTATGGAGTATTATGAAGAAAGATGCAATACGCCAGACCTAAAAACGTTCTACTGCCTCTAAACAGGGAGGTCTAGACTTTAAAATTAACATTAATTAATTTTTTTTTATCCAACTGGAAGCCGCTATCTTCCAGAGATCGACACAGACTGAGCTCGTTTGTTTTGGCCAAACAGATCGTCGGAGAAGCGCCCAGAGAGCGTGGTGTTTTGTGCTCCTTTCAGTGAACTGTGCCGAAGCCTGCCCGAGGCTCTAACGGGAAGCCACGGACACTGGATCAACACCGCAGCACCTCCCCACTGAAGCGACACCAAGTGAAAGGATCTTCCTTCTTTTTTATTCCCTTTTTCACCCATAAGGTGATATTTTGTGCCTGGGCAGAACCTAATAGGAAATAGTTTATTGCTTAATTACTCCAAAAAGGGAGTTTGTTTAACTGTGCTGCATATTTTCTAATGTGTGTATGCAGTGATTTTTGCTGTGTTTGGTTTTTGTTGATGCTGAAATCAGATTTCTTTGCCTTCTCTCTACCTCTTTCTTTGTCTGCATCCGTTCGGATTCCCGTATTTTTTTTGAAGTCCTTTGCTCTGACCTAAGACCGCCTTATGATCAAAGCCCGCATCCACGCTAGGCTAGTGTGTTAGATACGTCATCAGGACTGCCTCCTTACGCACCACATGCAAGGTCGTAGGTCATATGTCGTCATAGTCGCCATCTTGGGAAAGGACCAAGTAGCTCTTAGCGGTTAGCCCTAGGTTGTTGTGAAATAACATTAGTTAGCTGCCGTTAGCCGAGAACCACCGACGCTAGCGACTAGTTGTGCAAGAAGCATTCTCCGTCTTGGCTTCAGGTCTGATTCGGTACTACAGTTTTGTTACCTCAGAGCTATTTAGCCCATGTCTTTCAATGCTGCTACCTCAAAGTGCTGACATGTTGATTGCAATGGTTAATGTTGATGTCAATGAGATTCTCTACTAACTGTAAAACTGCCTTTGTGTGACTACTTGGTTTTTAGGAGTTTAACCATATGGCAGAAGGATTAACCAACGCCCCATCTACATTCCAACGTTTAATAAAGAAATGTCAGACAGATGAATCTAAAAGAAGTGTTAGCGTTAATCGATGAATTGATTGTGTTTGCACCAACACTGGAGAGACATAAAGAGAGAATAATGAGAGTTCTATATTGGATTATTGAGCTGCCACTGCACTTTTACAGTGAGATTGTGTAAAAGTGAACTTTCAGGCAGCCGTATGATACCTGGGACTTGTAGTGTAAAAGGACAGAGTTGAAACCTACCAAAACAAAATCAGTCTTAAAGACATGGCCATTGTCATTTTATGAAAAAGAACTCAGGTTATTTCTTAGATTTGTTGAGAATTATCGTCACTTTGTGCAGGACTATTCAACCATTGTAAAGCCCCTCCACAACCTAATATCTGGATACCAACCATCTCAAAGATAGTTAAAGCCCTTGTTTAAATTAAAACAGTACTTTCATCCAAAAGAGGCTTTTGGGGGATGATGGACACCGGCCAACTAGGAAACCTTTGAGAACAGCAACAAAAAACTTACCTCTGCTCCTGTGCTTGCCTTTGCTAATCCACAGAAACACTACCTGTTGCACATTGATGCTAGTTCCACCACCTCGGGTGCTGTTTTGTACCAAGTATAGGAATGACACAATTGCCTATGCCAGCAGAGGATTTTCCTAGACGGAGTCAGGTTACCCAAGCAGCACCGTGTAAGTTTTGATCCAAAAATTCGCTTTTTGTGTGTCCTGTCTAGCAATGTGGCAATAAAAATAGTTGTCTTAATGCCAAAAAAGACCCCAGCAGATTTTACTTTCAAAAGCGGGGCCTTACGTCTTTCGTCATAGTGCTCCGCTTGATTTATATATGCAAGAAGCTTTATTAGAATTTATGCTGGGACTATTTTATGTTAAATGGACTATGAAACAGGAAGGTAGAAGGGGAAAATAAGGAGCGAAACAGATGGGAGAAAAATTGTCAAAAGGGAGAAAAGGTGAACGAGAAAGAGGAGAGAAAAGGCAGAGAGCAAAGCAACATCCTCTGAGTCTGTTTCTTCACCTGCAAAAAGAGATATAAAAAGAACAGCAAAACCAGGCGATAAAGTATTACAGGTACAAAAAAGCAACACTTTGATACCATCACTGAAGAATATACAGTATAATTTATTACAAAATGTATAAAGTGACAGCTGAAGATGATAATAGAGGTTGTCTGTATAGAAGTGAATCTTTAAGTACCTGGATCCAAGCACATGTAGGTGTTTGTGAGAGTGTGTTTGTGTATGTAAGGTTTATCCATGAGAAAAATGCTCAATAGTGGTTGTGAGGGGCCAAAGAGCCGCCCCCCTGAATACCGAGGCAGATGCCAGGGGAACCAAAACCCCATATGCTCAAAGGGACACCCAGAGCAAAGGTGCCCAAGAGGGACCAACACAGGGAAAGCTGCCTCCCCCACCTGAGGGAAGAGGAGAGATGGCCCCCAGGAAACCCCCCGGCAGCCACAACGCCGAAGCCCCGGGAACCGCGGGGATGAGCCTGTGGGCTCGCCTGCAGCCAGCTATGCCAGAGTGGATCCAGCCATGGGCCCCAGGGACCCAAGGCCCAGGGGCACCATGCCCCCCTGCAGGGGCCCCGACCAAGCCACGGTGGGCCAGGCCCTGCAAGGCAGCCGCTAGGAGCGATATGGGGCCCACCTGAGCACCGGAACTGAGATGACCCGGGAGAAGGACATCTCAGGTCACTAGTTCCCACCCTAGCGCCCCCACATGCAAAGACTCCTACAAAAAAAAGGGGGACACAGGACACACACTCGCTCTCACCACACACATCCTATATTTCCAGGTCCAGGCACCGGCACCCCAGAGGGGTATACAGTCCCCAGACCCAGGAGGTGAATCCAAACATCAAGATGGGAGGGGGTGGGGGATCACAACCCGACATGGTCCATGCTGTGGCCCTAACTCCCCATCCAAGTCCCAGACCGTCAACCCACCGGCCCACCCACCTGGAGATGGGACCAACATGAACCTAAAGGGATAACCAACCAGAACCCACCCCCCCCAAAAAAAAAAACCCTGAAGTGCTACCTCCGCCACACCCTCCCCTCCGTACCTTAGTCCCACCCCCATATTTCAGGGGAGAGCAGAAGCGGCAGCCCATGTCCCGGCTGATCACCCTGATCCAACGTCTCCCGCCAGCCAAGACCCTGGA
This sequence comes from Fundulus diaphanus, assembly GCA_037039145.1. NCBI lineage: Eukaryota > Metazoa > Chordata > Actinopteri > Cyprinodontiformes > Fundulidae > Fundulus > Fundulus diaphanus. The sequence continues at coordinate 55,925,053 of CM073124.1, read as the reverse complement.
CCAGGTGGCTCACTCCTCCTCCAGGCCCCGGACTCCGGGTGGCAATAAACAGGGGTGTGAAAAACACCCTGAGCCTGCCCCGCCTGCTCAAATGTTGTGTTGTTGCATGTTGTTCTCAAGAAAGTTTAAAACTGGGACGGCCAAAGAAAAGGGGGTACCAAGCACAGTCCACTGCAAGGTAGTGTGTTCAAGGAGTGTGCAGGTCAGCTGGCTGGTGTCCTCACAGACATTTTTAACATCTTGCTGGACCAAGCCACAGTGCCAGCATGCTTCAAGTCTGCCTCCATCGTTCCGGTGCCGAAGAAACTTCAAGTCACCTGTTTTAATGACTACTGGCCTGTTGCACTGACTCCCATCATGATGAAGTGATTTGAAAGGCTGGTAAAAGAAGACATCATCTCCAGACTCCCCCCAACATTCGACCAGTTTGCCTACCGGCGGAACCGCTCCACTGAGGACGCCATCTCCTCCACTCTTCACCTGAGCCTGGCACACCTGGAGAAGAAGAACACCCACATGCGGATGCTGTTCCTGCAGGGTTACCCGCAGCGCTATCTTGGCGAGGCGGCCGCCTCGCCAAACTCACGCTACCGCCTCGCCAACATTCCAAAAAAAAAAAAAAAAAGTGACGTTAACACGCGGTTTGTTGTTGTTGCTTTCGCGCGTGCGTGAATGGCGGGGAAAAAAACACATGGATACGCTCCGCGAGTGGGTCCGCGGACAACGTGTCGTCCACCCCCCCCCCCGCTTCGCGAGTCGGTCCGCGGACAACGTGTCGTCCACCCCGCACCCCCCCCCCCCGCCGCTCCGCGAGTCGGTCCGCCTCGCATAACCAAATTCCTGCGGGAAACACTGTCCTGGACTTCAGTTCAGCGTTCAACACCATCATCCCACAGCATCTGGTAGGAAAACTGGAACATCTGGGCTTCAGCACACCCCTTCGCAACTGGCTGCTAGACTTCCTCACCAACAGACCTCAGTCAGACCGGGTCGGACAGAACACCTCTGATGTCATCACCCTCCATTCAGGCTCCCCTCAGGGCTGCGTCCTGAGCCCCCTGTTGTTCACTCTGATGACACACGACTGCGTTCCCAGGTTCACCACCAATCACATCGTGAAGTTTGCAGACGACACAACGGTGGTGGGCCTGATCAGAGACGACAACGACCGGGACTACAGAGAGGAGGTGGAGCAGCTGACGGGCTGGTGCAGAGACAACAGCCTGATCCTGAACGTGGAGAAGACGAAGGAGATCATCGTCGACTTCAGGAAGAACCGGTCTCGCCACGCTCCACTGCTCATCAACAGCTCAGCGCTGTGTGTCCTGAGCCCGTAACATCATCAGAGACCCCTCACACCCCCACCATGGACTGTTCTCCCCGCTGCCCTCTGGAAAGAGGTTCCGCAGCGTCCGTTGCAGGTCCACCAGGTTCTGCAACAGCTTTTTCCCTGTTGCCATCAGACTGTTGAACTGTTGAACTCCAAACTGAACTCTAAACTGGACTCTGCACCACATTGGCATCTCTAGTTGGCACTACCAATGTTGCCGAACTGTTAATATCCATTTAAATAGTACACAACTCAACGTTTACTGCATTTTTGCAGATATTATTTGCACTGCACGATACTTTTGCATACAAATGCCTTTTTGCACATAATACAATGGTGTTGCACACTGTTTTTCTCCTGCACTGTTACATCTGATCACTGCTGCACTTTATATTGTATTGTAATACTGCCTTATTCCACCTGAAATCCCATTACACTGTCATAAGCTGTATGCAACGAAATTTTGTTCTGTATGCACTCTGTACATACAAAATGACAATAAAGTTGTCTAAGTCTGGTGCACCAAGCCCATGCACCCTACCCAGAACCCTCAATGCCTAAATGCGAGTGGGGGCAGAGGAAGCCACCTGGGGTGAGGCCTACACAATAAGCCCCCCAGATGTCTTACCCCTCACATCCCAATTAATGCCCTACATATAGTGTGTTGTGAGAATGTTATAAATGAAAGTGAATGTTACCTGATACCACTTATTAATACAGCTTCTGACAAAATTCAGGGGGCAAAAATATTCACAAAACTGGATCTCCATAACGCTTATCATCTGGTCCATATCATAGAGGGGGATGAATGGAAAACAGCTTTCAACACCCCAACCGGCCACTATGAGTACTTGGTCATGCCGTTTGGATTAAGTAATGCTCCTGCAGTTTAACCGAAATTTGGTTAAAGAGGTGTTAGGAGACATGGTGGGTCATTTCGCCTTCGTCTACCTTGATGACTACCTTGATGATCATTATTTACTCTAAGGATCTCAAAAGTCACAAGCAAAACGCCCGGTCAGTTTTTCTTCATCTGCTCCAGAACCAATTATTTGTTAAGGTAGATAAGTGTGAGTTTCATGTAACCACCATGTCTTTCCTCTGTTTTATTGTGTCCCCCCGACCAGATCTCGATGGACCCGTCTAAGGTCTAGGCAGTGATTGGCCAATCCCTTCTGAAAGGAAACAGCTTCAGAGGTTCCTAGGATTCGTCTATTTCTACAGGAGGTTTATCAGGAACTACAGTCAAGTTGCTGCTCCCCTCAATGTCCCTACCTCCTCAAAGATCAAATCTGTATGGAACAACCAAACAGATAGAGCATTTGCCAAGCTCAAACACCTGTTTACCTCGGCCCCAGTACTAATATCACGGGATAACAATCAGTTCATAGTTGAAGTAGACGCTTCGACTTCTGGATTGGGGGCAATCCTGAGCCAGAAGTCGAGTGATGGTCACATTCACCCCTGTGCTTTCTTCTCCAGAAGTCTGTCAAGTGCAGAACGCAATTACGACGTGGGTGATCGGGAACTTCTGGCAGTCAAGTTGGCTGTCGAGGAGTGGAGACATTGGCTTGAGGGGGTTGAAGTTCCCTTCATTGTTTGGACTGATCACAAGAACTTGGAGTACCTCAAGACAGCCAAAAGTTTAAACCCCAGACAGGCCAGGTGGGCATTATTTTTTGGAAGTTTTAATTTCTCACTGTCTTACAGGCCCGGGACAAAGAATGTGAAGCCTGACACTCTGTCCAGGATGCATGAGGTTGGGGATGAGTGTACCAGTGGTGCGGAGGAATTTATCCTTTCAGACTCAGTTAGGTTATTAATCACATGCTCGACCTGGAAAGGGAGGTCAGGAAGGCCCTCCGAAACAGAAGTATCCCCAATACCTGTTTAAAAGGCCGCCTCTATGTTCCGGAGTCCCTGGTCAAGAAGGTGCTCAACCGTGCTCACAGTTGGCACCTGTTCTGCCACCCTGTAGCCACAAAGACGATTAAGTCGTCCAGTCACAGTTTTGGTGGCCTACTCTGGTATCCGATGGTAAGGAGTTTGTCGCAGCCTACACTCAGTGCAATCAAGCCAAAGTCTCTTGGCATCCTCTCTCTGGACTACTTCGTCCCCTTCCTGTGCCCTCTCGGCCTTGGTCCCATATCTCCATGGACTTCATCTCTGGTTTGCCCATCTCTGAAGGTAACTCCAGCATTCTCACTATCATCGACAGGTTCTCCGAAATGGTTCACCTGGTTCCGTTACAGAAACTTCCATCTGCTAAGGAGATGGGCAACATCCTGGCCAGAGAGGTGTTCCAGCTTCATGGCATCCCCACAAACATCGTTTCATACAGGGAGGTCTCTAGTTTGTTGCTCAATACTGGAGGGACTTTTCTCTGCTGGGGATCTCTGTCAGCCTCTCATCCGGTTACCACCCTCAGACGGATGGCCAGACCGAAGGTGGCCAAGCAGGAGGTCGAAACTAAGTTTTGCATGGTATGTGAGTCTGATCCCACTAGGTGGGCACAGAATTTATCCTGGGTCGAGCATGCGATCAACTCTTCACCTTCTAGCACCGCTGGTCTCTTTCCCTTCTATGTAGTTTATGGATTTCAACCACCAGTGTTCACCATTGTTATAGATTTGGTTCACCGACCTGCTCCTACATATCTATTGAAGGCCCATCTTACCCCGGTTCCAGATTTGGCAGTAAATGAGGAAAACATTGATCAAGGGTAAACAGTGTAATATGCATATTTAATTTATTAGGAATTAAATATGGAGACAAAAATCTACATTACCAGTCCATCTAATGTCCATTCCCAGCTCTTTGTCTGATCTAAGTTTTGCAAAGACATCCTTTCCATCAACTTAGTGCCCCTCCCGCTAAACTCAGGGGGAGGGGTGATTTTAGATTTGGAGGCTATGTGTTTCTAAAACAAAGGAGCTGCTCTTCCCAGTACGGGGTCAAGCCAAATGACCTACCCCCTGCCATAAAACTCATGTAATGTTTACCTTACCTTGGAGCAGGGAGAGACAGACACCACTCTGCTTTCCTCAGTAACCCCAACTAAGATGTATTTTTTTATTCTCAACACCATACAGGAAAGGGAGTCTAAAGTGCCTTCAGCCCGTTTGTCTACTGTGATATGTCAACATGCCCAGTGTTGTATAGTAACAAAGTAAAAATACTTCACTACTGTACTTAAGTATATTTTGGAGTACTTTATACTTTCCTTGAGTATAACATTTTTTGATAAATTTTTCACTTTCACTCCAATACATTTTCAATGTTTGATTTAGTTACTCGTTACAAGAAAAGCGAGAGAGAGAGAGAGAGAGAGAGAGAGAGAGAGAGAGAGAGAGAGAGAGAGAGAGAGAGAGAGAGAAACGCAAGTGTTTTGACCCCACCTACTGATTGACTGCAACAAAGTCGGGACTTGCTTGGGCTTGTTCATCACAACCAAAAGGATACACCTGTTTTGCTTCTCTGCAAGCTGTCTGTCAAGCTCAACACGCCCCTCCCAGCGTCTGCAGCATGCGAAAGGTTGTTCAGCATAGCAGGTCTTGTTTTCAGCCCACGAAGAGTAGGGCTAAATTCTAGGCACTTTGAAAGCCAGCTGCTTTTGAAGATGAACAGAAGGTTTTACAGTTTCAAGTGATAATGGGGTTATGTGCAAGGATCACCACAAGGGGAGATTAAGATTTGGAGGGGAAGAAAAAAGTCAAGGGCAAAAGTGTGAAGGGGATGGGATGAGGGGCTTGTGTTTGCAAAGTGTTTAAGATTTAGTTAATAGGCCTGAAGTGCAATAACAGCAGCATCCTTTTTTCGCTGGTGTAATGTACACCTCATTTCAGCACTGCCTTTTTTTACGTTTCGCTTCCAGAGATTCCTGCCTTAGACGGTGACGGTTATCCCGCAACCTGCTGCAGTTTACCTATCAATAAACTGTCTTTAAGTGTCTGCTGCTTGTCTTGGTTGAATTCTGGGTGCTCTGTTTCTGGTCCTGACAGAAATAGTCCAAACGACAGTAGGAATGATGGACATTTGAAACTTTTTTCTTTTTTTTTTGGACATGCATTGCAAAGACCATAATCACTCTTGTATTGTTTCACTACATTTAATGATTGCCAACTGTGCTGAGTCCTTGTTGTATTCAACCTGTCTATTTCCTCATTTAGACCAAAGTTCAAGTCACCCCCCATAAATAAAGAGCAATCCGGTGTTTTGAAAGTGCATGGAAAAGTTTGTGGAAGAATGAGGGCTCATCAACATTTGGGCAATATATACTGACAATACATAATTTCAGGTTATGAATATATTTTTTATTATTATGAATCTACCTTCATGATCTATAATGTTGTATAATATTGTGAAACTAACGTTTGTGTGGAATAAAATTGCTACTACTCTTTGTCTAGAGTTACAGCAGGCAGCAAACACATTACTCAGGTGAGTTAAGATTGTTTACATTTGCAGCTGGTTTATGAGTTTCTTGCAATAAGACATGCATTTAATCTTTCAATCTGGTTAAAAATCTTCAACTTTTCTTCTCTGGTGCCAGCTCCATGCACATTTCATGTCACAAACCTTAGATTCACCATAGATGTGAGTGAGAAGCTGGAGTTGGAAAGTGCATTTAACTATAGAAATAGATATACATAGACCCAGGTGACAACATATAAAGTGCTTGGGATTGTCTGATCCACAGGAAAGAAGCAGTGGAATAAGATAAAGGAGGACAGAGAATTAAGAAAGTGCAGAGAGTGAGAAGGGGTGAAAGAAAAAGGATTTGTACCCATGACCCAGAAACCCAGCTGTGACTAACCAACACACTGTGCCAGCGTGCTGTTGACCTGGCAAACATTTAATTTATCACCATGTTCATCGTGTTTTGTGTGCATCACACTGACAAGTGGGAGTTTAATGTCTACATGGTTGTTAAAAGAACTGGGAACTTACCCATATACACCGTGAGACCCGAGCATGTAGACAAACCACTAAGAACTCTCTACTAGGATTTGCTTTGCCATATGGATGGTTACCTCTCATGTCCCAAGTAAACCATCCCCCTAAAAATACAACACCTCACCTCCAGTCCTTCTTGAGGATGAACCGCTGATTGATATGATCCACTTACCACAGAGCCTATGTGGTTTACCTTGACATTTCTAAACTGCAGTTCAACCCAGCACCTGAAGCCCCACAATATCAGCCTATGACTGACAAAACCAGATATGACCTTGGTGCAGTCAAATATAACTCTCACCCAGCCATGTATGACTTCAATGCAGTCAGATATGACATTGTTGCAGCCTCCAGCAGCAGAAGGAAGAGCGTGTACTAAACTTGAAGAGGAATTGGAGCCTTCAATGACACAAGAACCAAACAAAATCACAGAATCTGGAAATGTTTCTAATCCCGACACCAATTCACTTGCCTGAAACCCAGACATTTTCCCCGACTCAAATGTATCAATCTCAGAACCAGAGAAACAAATCAGCACCTCAACACAAGTCAGATGGTCAGCAAGCAGATTTCAATACAGTAACCTGAAAAGCTTTCAAACACTTTTTGATGAATAGAGCAAAATGTTCTCTGCAGGATAACAACAATGTTTTTTTCAGACAGCATGGGATTAATTTCCACTGTTATACTGATGACACTCAGCTATATTTATCCATAAATCCTGATGAATCCAATCAATTACTTCGCCTGCAGACATGTCATGATGACATTAAAAGCTGGACGACTTTAAATTCCCTGCATTTAAATTCTGACAAGACATAAATTGTAATCTTTGGACAAGACCCTCAAAAATAAACTTCTTAATCAATCTCTTAATCTGGATAGCATTAACTTGCCCTCTGGTAAAAAGTAAAAAATCTTGGTGATATTTTTTGACCAAGACGTCATTTAAGTCCCATTTTAAACAGGTTTCCAGAGTTTCCTTTTTTCACCTCTGGAATATTGCCAAAATTTGTAATATTCTGTCCAGGGGTGATGCTGAAAAACTAGTCCATGCATTTGTTACTTCAAGGTGGGACTATTACAATTCTTTACTATCATGAAGTCCACAAAATGCACTTAAAAGTCTTCAGCTGATCCAAAATGCTGCAGCAAGAGTTGATAAAAATCAACAAGAGGGATCATATTTCTCCTATTTTACCTCCCCTCATTGGCTTCCTGTTAAATCAAGAATATAATTTAAAATTTTCCTTCTCACCTATAAAGCGCTTAATAATCAAGCTCCATCATATATCAGAGCTCTGATTACCCCGTATGTTCCTAACAGAGCACTTTGGTCTCAGACTGCAGGTCTACTGGTGGTTCCAAGTGTCTCTAAAAGTACGTACAATGGGAAACCTTTAGTTATCAGACTCGTCTCCTGTGGAACCAACTCCTGGTTGGAGGCAGACACAGGTCTACTTTTAAGACTAAGCTTAAAACTAAAATCTACAACCTGAGGCTTAGCCTGGAGGTGGTCCCCACCCTGTGGAAGACCTCCTGTGTGGTACAGGTTCCCAAAACGCTGCACGCCAAGGAACCGGCCCACTTTAGACCAGTCACTCTGACCTCCCACCTTGGAGCGCCTCATCCTTGCACACCTACGCACCATGGTGAGCCCCACCCTGGACACGTTGCAGTTTGCCTACCGGCCCAACATCGGAGTAGAGGACGCCATTATCTACCTGCTGCAGTGGGCGCTCACCCACCTGGAAACCACCGCAAGCGCTGTGAGAGTTATGTTCTTTGACTTCTTCAGCGCTTTCAACACCATCAGACCAGCGCTGCTGAGGGGTAAGGTGGAGGACGCTGGAATGGACCCTCAACTACCTTACTGACCGCCCTCAGGACGTGTGGCTGCACGTCTGTCAGTCAGAGGTGGCAGTCTGCAGCACCAGGGCCCCCCAGGGCACCGTCCAGTCTCCGTTTCTCTTCACCCTCTACACCTCGAACTTCACCTACAACACGGACAGCTGCCACCTCCAGAAGTTCTCCAATGACTCGGCCATTGTGGGCTGTGTGTCTGAGGGGGACGAGTACCGGTCAGTCATCATGAACTTTGTCGACTGATGTGAGAAGAATCACCTGTGTGTTAACACCAGTAAGACCAAGGAGATGGTTATCGACTTCAGAAGACCCCCACCTCACTCTCCTGTGAACATCCAGGGGCAGGACATAGAAACTGTTGAGAGTTTCAAATACCTTGGTGTTCACGTCAATAGTAAAATGGACTGGACTCATAACGCGACGCCCTGTACAAGAAGGGCCAGAGCCGCCTCCTCCTCCTGAGGAGGCTGAGGTCCTTTGGAGTGAGCGGGCCCCTGCTTAAAACTTTTTATGAGTCTGTAGTGGCCTCAGCACTCCTCTACGGTGTCGTCTGCTGGGCCCCAAGTGGCGCAGATCGGGACAGAAAGAGACTGAACAAGCTGGTGAGGAGGGCCACTTCTGTCCTGGGCTGCGCTCTGGACTCGGTGGAGGAAGTGGCTGAGAGGAGGGTGTTATCCAAGCTTAAATCCATCATGGACAACACCCCCCTGCACCAGACTGTACCAACCCCCTGCACCAGCTCCTTTAGTGACAGACTTATACACCCTGTGTGTAAAAAGGAGTGCTACCGCAGGTCATTTATCCCTGCTGCCATTTACCCTGAGCTATCTCTATAGTTATGCTGCTATAGGCTTAGGCTACTGGAGGACATCAGGCTCTATTTCTCTCACTCTGTTGAGTTCTCCTACTGTTCTCCAATTTGCATTGCTTGTCGTCATTTCAGCTTTTAACTTTTTTTCTCTCTCTTTTTTTCTTCATACTAGGTACACCTGGTCTGGCGTTCTGTTAGCTGTGACATCATCCAGGGAAGACAGATCACCCGCTATTACAATATAATGCAGAACAGATTCCTGGATCAATGTGTGCTTCTGTGCTTTTTTGTCTCTCTTGTGTCTCTGTTCTGTCTTCTCTAACCCCCAGTCGGTCGAGGCAGATTACCGTTCATACTGAGCCTGGTTCTGCTGGAGGTTTTTCCTTCCCATTAAAGAGGAGTTTTTCTTTCCGCTGTCGCTTCATGCTTGCTCAGTATGAGGGATTGCTGCAAAGCCATGGACAATGCAGACAACTGTCCCTGTGGCTCTACCCTTCTTCAGGAGGAGTGAATGCTGCTTGTCAAGACTTTGATGCAATCAACTGGGTTCCCTTAGGAATTTCTTTTGACCAATCTGTATAATCTGACCCAATCTGTTTAATCTGATTGAATTTGACTTTTTGAAAGTGCCTTGAGATGACATGTTTCATGAATTGGCGATATATAAATAAAATTAAATTGGATTGAAATGGTTTCTCCCTTGGCAATGGTGGCTGGCCACGTAGCTGGCAGTCTGAATCATGTACAGGGATGTACATGAAGTCAGGGAGGGGACCCACTGTAACCCACATTATGTAAATTAAACTTCCTCTTATTTGTCCAGCCACCTGTGGTGCTGTCCAAAAATCAATAACTCCCCTTTTGGGAAATGTAGGAATTTGTCACAAGAAATTAAATGAATATGTGTGCTCGACTACCGCGGGTGAAATGTCCGCAGAGAGTCTGCGCAGCTCGCAGTTTGCGCACAGTATATCCAGGTGTGCAGAAGCTTGTTTGTCTCCTAAACTGAGTCATCGCTCCTACTTTCAGCTCAAAGTTACCTGGGTTTGCACCAGGTAAACTCACATTCCCACCAGGAGAGAGAACGCTCAGAGTGGCAACATATTTATACCTGCTGGTGAAGATTCTCAGTCATCCAGGTCATGGTCATTCCAAAAAAAGTAAAAAACAAGGCAACTGGACTTGTTATCCGTAGTAGAAGACGTTTCGCTTCCTCTCCAGGAAGCTTTCTCAATTCAAAAAGTCTGGAGTAATGTGGAGTAACCAGCTTTATACCATTGCCAAACAAAGGCCTTGTAATGGCTTAGATCAGGGGTTTTCAAATTCGTTGAAGGTGAGCCTCCCCTAGGAATAGGTAAAGATAACCACGCCCCCCCCCCCAACCACAAACCTACCCCACACAAGTCCCTGCAGTAAATGCATCTTTCTTTTGTGTTCCTGGAATGCTGTGTTTCAAAAACAACTGATACATGTTTTTTATTGTATTTCTTTTAACAAAGTACATTCATTAAAAAAAGGCCTATTCATAAAAAATCCATCCAAATATTTCCATTTTACATGCTACTTTTACTGAAACATCACGGACAGAGGGCCTACTTTTAAAATTGAACTGTCATTAGAGCAAATTCATAAACTATTGTTTTCAACAGCAGACAAACTGAACTAAACAGACGCCAATGATAAACTGAACTCACGTCAACAGGAGACGTCAACTGAAATAATAATAATAAAAAAGATAACCTGAAAATCTACAACCTGAGGCTTTGTTTTGCCTTGTGTTAAAGTACTCTTTAAATAATGATGACAATGATAATGATTATAATCAGAATAAACTTTTGCATCACCTCCCAGAAGCTGGAAAGAAAAGAGACAGTTGGTGTTAAGCGTTCAATGAGCAGGTTCAGCGTGCGAGGTGAGCAGGTCCAGCGCGCGAGGTGAGCAGGTCCAGCGCGCGAGGTGCGCAGGTCCAGCGCGCGTGCAAAGTCGCGTGCGCGTGCAGAGATGGAACTGAGCGCGAGGACAGAGCGTGGGTTGAGAAGAGTTTTTCAGAGTTGAGTGCGCGCCAGACCGGTTTTGAGCGGGCGCGTGTTGTCTCACTGCGCGCTTGGATTGGTTTCTGCGCGCTCAAACAAAAGGCACAAATATCTTCTTCTCCAGCACATTCTTCGCGTCTCCCCTGTGACTCTTTGGCGCCCCCCAGGGGAGGCGCGCCTCACCTATTGAAAACCCCTGGCTTAGATAACATGCAAATTCAACCGAAACAGGTCCACCCCTTAGTAATGGGTCGTCGTTAAAGCTATTAAGCCAGCAGATTGGACCGAAACTGGTCCACTCCTCTGTAACGAGGAGTCGTTAGGGTTGTTATTGGCTTGGCTTAACCTGTGTTGACGCATGGCTCAACACAGGAGAGCTACCTCCTCAGGACAAGACTCTGCTGTCCACCTACACCTAAATGACAAAGGATACTCTTTTGAGGACCAAAATGTTCACATTTTGGACAAAGAAGACAGATGGTTTGAAAGGGGTGTGAAGGAAGCCATCTATGTTAAGAGAGAAAAACCAACCTTAAACAGAGGAGGGGGCCTTAGGTTCCAACTCTCAAAAACTTACAATACAGCAATAGGATTGATTCCGGCCAATCTTCACCTTAACTCTCACCCTCATTCGGGTGATCAAAACATTGTTCCTTTAAGCCAAGCCAATAACAACTGCTTTGACAGGGGCAGGTTCTCTTGGACCCCTCGTGGGACGTGGACTGAGGCAGGTCCTCCTGGACCTCCTCTTGAGACTTGGGCGGAGGCAGGTCCTCCTGGACCTCCTCTTGAGACTTGGGCGGAGGCAGGTCCTCCTGGACCACCTCTTGAGGCTTGGGCGGAGGCAGGTCCTCCTGGACCTCCTCTTGAGGCTTGGGCGGAGGCAGGACGTCCTGGACCTCCTCTTGAGGCTTGGGTGGAGGCAGAACCAATCCCTCGGCGGCTTCGGACAGTGACGGGCTACAGACTTCAGAGGGCGGCGCCGGGCTACAGGCTTCAGAGGGCGGCGCCGGGTTACAGGCTTCGGAGGGCGGTGCCGGGCTACAGGCTTCGGAGGGCGGCGCCGGGCTACAGGCTTCGGAGGGCGGCGCTGGGCTACAGGCTTCAGCGGAAGCCGAGGTTGGAGGCGGATCCTCCTGGACCCGCTCGTGGGACTTGGACAGAGGCAGATCCTCCTGGACCTCCTCTTGAGGCATGGATGGAGGCAGAAGCGGGTCCTTGACGGACCTTCCGCGCCAGTGGTTCTGCCGTCTTCGCCGGGAGGGGCCAGATGAGGAATCCGGAGCAGTCTCAGGGGTGGCAGCTGGCCAGCAGGGCAGAAGGTCGTCTCGGTCACCGTAGTAGAACTCCCACAGCTGGCTCTCCTTGATGCGTGGGGCTCTGCTAGGTGGAATGATGAGCCTCACTCGGGGGGCCAGCTGCGAGTCATGGAGGTGATGACCGAGACGACGAGAGGCTGAGTGGATTCTCTCCCTGGGCTCCAGGGTAGCCGTCACAAACCCCACGTGAACCACCTGGGGAGTGGAGTCGGCCCGGATCGGTGGCGCAGGGTCCCGGGCAGAAGCCATCTTGGCATATCTCTCCTTCATCTGGCGTTCGCACATCTGCACATATGCGAGGATCTCCGGGTCGTCAACCCCTGCAGGTAAGCCCCATGTGGTTCCTGAGTTCATCTTTTGACTGGGCCGTACTGTCAGGGTTTTGTTTACCGACGAACTCAGGAAGCGCACACCGGACTAAAGTTTAAGAGTTTTATTTAAATGAAGTATGCTGGATGATGAAGACCGGAGGTACAGGACTGCAGAAGGTAAGGGATGTAGGTGATGGCAGGAGCTGACGGCCCGGAGAGAAAGTCCACACTCACTAGGTGCTGCTCGGCTAGCAGGCCTCATAGCAACACCAGGACTCAGGGCGGCTAGTCAGGTTAGCAGTTATCAGGAGACACCAGGACACAGAGCAGAGCTTCACCAGAGCAGCTTGACAGGTTAGCAGTTCTCAGGAGACACCAGGGCACAGAGCAGAGCCTTTCTGGAGCAGCTAGTCAGGTAGCCGTTCACAGGAGACACCAGGGCACAGAGCAGAGCTTCTCCAGAGCAGCGCTGCCCAGTGCTGAACTGAAGGCAGAGGGAGGTTTAAATAGAGCACTTAACAGGTGAAACAAGAGTCTGGCTAATTAACTAGTAAATGTTAACAGGTGTGACTGACTGCTGAGGAGGTGAAGTGAACATGACAGAAAACAACTGATGACAATGAAAACTAACAATAAATGAAGTCAAACCTAACCCAAAAGAGATGAAAAAATGAAAATAAACCAAACCAAGACTCAACCATGACACTGTGTTAATTGTTAATTTTGTCACAATAAAGAGAACTCAGATCAAATTGGGAAAATATAAAGAACAAAACACATTCAGTGAGTGCACCAGCGAAAGCAGGATGTGACAAATATACCTTACCTAGTCAGCAATGTCAGTCCCTGTGTGAAGATTATTGTTTATGTTGGGAAATTTGTTCACATGGCTTTACTATCTTGTGTGCATAGGAAGTGTGTGGTGTGTGTGGTTGTGCAAATGATAAAGTGCGGGAGGAAGAGGTGAGGTCAGACAGGAGTGTAAGAGAGGAAGTGTTTAGGTAGATCAGTAAGCACACCAAGCAAGAGAACCGTGAAGTGTTCATTGTGGGAATAACATCTCAGCCACTCCTCCAACTCCTTTCACTAGACACACACACAAACACACACACACACACACGAGAGAGAGAGAGAGCAAGGGGGGTAGAGAGAGAGAGAGAGCAAGAGAGAAAGTTTAGCTCATTTTATTAGATTAGATTAGATTCAACTTTATTGTCATTACACAGGTACATGTACAAGGCAACGAAATGCAGTTTAGGTCTAACCAGAAGTGCAATATCAGCAAATGCAGGATAAACAATGGTTCCATAAGTACAGGACATGGGTTTTTACAGAATAAAAATAGAGATGGATACTATTATAAACAGAATTTTACTGATAGATTCTGTTTATAATAGTATCCATCTCTATTTTTATTCTGTAAAAACCCATGTCCTGTACTTACTCATTTTATTAGGATTAGAACTGTGACTGGATAGACAATGTAAATGATTTGCTCCGTCTGGAGCTTCCCATCCTAATTCTTAAGGAGATGCATCTTCTGTCTTGTGCCATTATACACACTGTAGTATGTAAACCTTAGGTTCTGATAAACAAATTATGATGTGCAGCATTAAATGGCAAGTGAGTGACAATTTTCAAAGTCCCATGTCATCACTGTATAAACCATTTCATGCAGTTGATATTGCTGCATATGTAAATTCTCCAAACAATTTCATTTAAAAATATAATGTCATGTTGTTATTTTGTCAGGCCAAATGTCCCTCCTCAGTAAAAGGTTTGGGTGAGGTAATGATATGTAGCTCTACCAAGTTGTCTTCACTCTAATTGGCTACAACCATATTTGGAAAGTCGGTCAAACGCACAAAACCTTTGGTCCAAAAGTTTTAAAGTAGAATTGAAATCAAATCTGCACATTTCTTGAAGCACTTCCACAAAACAATAAAGGGACCGATTCCTTTCAACTGATACAAGAATGACTGAATGTTTTCTTTTTTTGTCAAACACTTCCGAAGTGGGTCTTTCTGGGGGCAGAGATATTTCAGATAAGCCAGGGCCAGCCACAGCTACATGCATAAAAGCATGGACAACACCACTTTCAGTTAAGAAGTAGCCATGGAAGAAGAAGCTTTTACTTTATTACAAGAAACTGCCAGATGATTTTGTGGGAGTAATGGGGGTTCAGAGAAACATTTTGTATTTACCACTTCAAAGTGTATATCTCTCTGCACTACCTATGAACACTGCCCCTTGCTTCTGTTGTCCCTACTCATTACAGCTGCAGTAACTCAAAATTTTCTGATAACAACATTGGCACATGTTACTGTAACCAACATGTACAAATACATGGATTGTCTAAATTTTTAACTGCATTAGTATTTATTTATACTGGTGTCGCACCGCGATAGGTATCCTGACATCATCGGTTTCCGCTGTGTCTGGGACATTCGCACATCCAGAAGGAAGAGCAGATATGTTCCAACCGAAATAGTAGGAAACGGCACTCAAAATCCAGTCTAGGTGATTTGTATGGAGGTGCAGTCAACAAAGAAGAAACAAATGCTGACGGGTATTTCCATGACACTGTTGTGCCATTACGCACTGTTTTAAGTTATTTAATGTTTAATAAATAACTCTGACTGTTAGGTATTGTTTGGAGAATATCAGCCCAAACAGCTGATATTAGGACGATAGTTGAAAGGGTGATTTGAGCACTGCTGTTCTTTTAACAGCAAACTCTGCACACATATAGAATAAAGGAGTGACAACTTCTCTTCAAGTTCAAGTATTTATTAACAGAAATAAATTAACATCCAGAGAACACCACTCTAGAATGCTGTTTATCTTAATTAACAATATATTTCAATCAACAAATCCTCTCTACTAGGCTAGTGAAACTTAACTAAACTACTAAGCAACATTAAGATATAAAGAAGCTAAGGAACTATGTACACACAAAAGACAAAATAGATTATAGAATAAATAGAATAAATCCTGTTTCCCTGCAAATGTAAGTTAAATAGCCAAAGTTCATCTTAAAGAAAGTGGAATGAGGTTAAATTAGCTTAACTAATTTAGAACATTTGGTATGTGTTTCAACCCACTCACAATGTAAATGCTGAGTTAAACAAAACATTATTTGATTAAATAACATTTTAAAGAATGATTTGCTCAGTAAAATTCATAACTTTAGGACGCTTGATTTTATTAATGCGATTATTCCTCTGGGAAGCTAGGGGTTGTTGTAGCGATTGGTCGCTCAGTGGGTTAATCCTATAGTTATACAAAAACCATTAAATCAACATTAATGTTCCATATTAAGGCGGTAATAATGCTCAAAGCACTATTGAATGATGGTGGAGCGAAGTGTAAAAAAACACTATGTTTAAAACGAACCGTATGATATCCAGGGAGGTAATAGCATTATGCTAGCGGACATTTGCCACTTTTAAGGGGCCTTATTTTGGTCGTAATGAGCGGACTGGATAGCACAAACAACATTATCCCAACAATGTACAAAACCCTTATGGAAATAAAGTTTGTTATAACCGTAAAAACACTCGAATTAGATCAGCATGGCATGGTTTCGAAGAAGATAGGGTAGCTATGCCTGTTAGCTCAGTAAAGCTTTAAAACCACCATGAAAACGCATTAAGTAAACCATTGTAAATAAACCATTTAACTTTCCCTGCTCGACTTTGCCAAACCTGTCTTTGCCTATGTGTCAGTTTGGTTCAATTTGGGCTGGTTGGGTGACAGCTATAGGCGGTGTTGAGGAAAATAAATATCTTAGTTGTATTCGTATGGAAGAGCTAAAGGAATGCAGGGTTGTTCACTGTCTCCCTCTTTGAGGGAGAGAAAACATACATGGGTTTTATGGCAGGGTGTAAGTCATTTGGCTTGACCTTTTACAGAGAACAGCCTCTTTTTTCGAACAGATAGACCCAATTTGACACCACTCCCTCCTGAAGAGATTGGAGAAAGTCACCCTTTTAAAGATGTTTTCAGAGTTGTGAAAGTCAGACAGAATTATTTTACATCGCCAGGATGTCAGCTTGTAATGAATACGACAAAATGGTAATGTATACTTCTGTCTCCGTTGGGAATTCCTAATGAATTAAATATGCATATTACAATGTTTACCTCTGATCAATGTTTTTCTCATTTACTGTCAAATCTTAAACCGGGGTAATAATGGGCCTTCAGAGCTAAGCAGGATTAGGCCAGTACTTTAAAATTAATAGCGGAAATGCGGCTAGCCGAAACGTAGCTGTTAGGAGGCAGCTCCGGTCCTTCATGCGGGTCTCAGACCTGTGAAGGGGGGTCACAGCATGGGGTCTCTGCACTCCTGCTGGATAGTGGCAGCGATTGTCTGTGGACAACAAGTTTTTAGACAGTGAGCCCCCCTTCTGTGAGTGGCAGTCCCTTGGTGCCTGCAACAGTCTCAAATTTCTTTCCTTACAACTTAGTCAGATTTTTTCTCATGGCTTGATTGCACAACAGTGGTGGTGAGTGAAAAGCTGTAAATAAAGTTGGATATTTCTGTGACATAAAATTAACAGATTGCAGTTGCGAGAGGGAGAAGACAGACACAACCTGTCATTTTCCGAGGAGGCTGATGCTCTCTGTTTCAGCTCTGCATTTGTCAGCGACTTTTTTGATACTTGCTCCACCGATTTATCAATTTTTAATAAAGTAACTTCTCATCTTTTTTTCTGTGTTACTGGCGACTTCACATGAAAGCAGCTCTCCAGTTACTTGAGGAAGCTGTGATTGCCTTTTCACTTCTGCAGTCAGTCTCACAGAAAGCTGCTCTGCCTCATCCTGGCTGTAAACCACACTATGAAGCATCATACCCATCCACAGTTGGATACATTTTTTCCACGAAAGTGCTGTTAATTCAGTGATCTGCAGTGTAATGGAGATGGGTTCCATTATTTCAGGATATTAGATTGTTGATCAAGTTACAGACCAATCAGTTGTTAGGTATAAAGGGTTTGGAAACCACCCCCAATCAGACGGACTGGTTCAACGTTTTAACCAAACACTGAAGAATATGCTACACACAGATGGCTGCCTTACATGCTATTCGCATATCAGGAAGTCCTGCAGGCCTCAACTGGATTTTCTCCATTCGAGCTGCTTTATGGACAACAGGTGAGGGGGGCCTTTGGATCTCCTGACAGAACAATGGGAAAGTCCAAATTCATCGGGTGAGGTGTTGTATTATATGTGATCAAAATGAGGGAGAAACTTAAGCAAATGGCTTTATTGGCACAGCAGAACATGTTTTCATCCTGGCCAACAAGTATTGTTACTGCCCCCCACCAGTGACAATAAGCTTCCACCTAAATGGCAGGGGCCTTACAAAGTCACACGCTGTGTTGGGAAGCTTAATTATAAACCGTATATGCCTGAAAAGAAGAAAAAACATCAAACCTTGCACCTCAACCTCTTGAAACAATACCAGAGTTCCCCACAGTGATCTGCCATGCTATATAACTCTGAGCCATCTCAAAAGGAGCCACTGCAACACAAAGAGCATGCAGAGACAGTTTTGCTGCAACTCTTTGTGCGTGTAGTTGAAGATGAAGAACAGTTATTTTTCTCTGCTAGTAGCTCAGAACCAGCTTCGGTCTCTCTCTCATCTCTAGCCTTTCCGGCAGTGTGATGTGAAGCCTCTTTTGGATCCACAACTATTTCAGGAAAAGCCTGGTTTCACAAAGCTGATACAACATACCATTCACCTCAGAGATAATGCTGCACCCTGCAGGAAGTTCTACAGGATTCCAGAACGTCTTGTCCCGCAACTCAAGGAAGAGATTAAACTCATGTTGGAGCTTGGGATCATTGAACCTTCTGTGAGTGAATGGTGCAGTCCAGTGGTGCTAGTACCAAAGAAAGATGGCACTTTGAGACTTTTTATTGATTTTAGGTACCTTAATTTTGTTTCCAAATTTGACCCCTATCCGATGCCTCACATTGATGAACTTTTGGAGAGTCGGAAGATGCTCTTTTATCACAACCCTCAATCTTAGCAAGGGTTACTAGCAGCTGGCCTTGGCACCAGAAACAAAGGAGTTCACAGCCTTCAAAACACCTTTTGGGATTTTCCAGTTCCAAATTATGCCTTTTGGTTTACAAGGGCCACCAGCAACATTCCAGCACCTCATGGACCAGGTACTGATGGAGGCATCGGACTTTGCTGCAGCATACTTGGATGATGTGATTTTAGGCCAGATGTGGGAGGAGCATATTTCTCATCTTCAGTACGTCCTACATCTCATCAAATCTGCTGGCCTCACCATTAATCCTCACAAATGTATGTTGGTGCAGAGGCAGGTTGAGTACCTGGGCTATGTGGTGGGACATGGACAAGTTAAACCTCAAATGGGGAAAGTACAGGCTATTCATGCATACCCAGTGCCTACAACAAAAAGGAAGGTCCCTGCTTTTGTTGGCCTTGTGGGATGGTGTAGTAAATTCGTTCTTCATTTTGCTGAGAGGGTTCCCATTCTCACATATTTAACTAGAGCATCTGCACCTCAGAAGGTAAAATGGTCTGAGAGTGTAATAAAGCTTTTAATGACTTGAAATCTGCAATCTCCAGTGACTCTGTGATCTACAGTTCAGACTGTGATAAACCTTTTATATTGCAAACCGATGCCTCAGGAGTAGGCCTTGGTGCGGTTTTACTACAAGACATCAACGATGAGAGGCACCCTGTTGTATTTCTCAGCAGGAAGTTTCAGGACAGAGAAACCAGATATTCCACGGTTGAGAAGGAATGTCTGGCAGTGAAGTGGGCAGTGGAATCCTTGCGGTACTATCTGTTAGGGCGACATTTTACCCTTGACAGATCATCGGGCATTGAAATAATTACACCAAATGAAAGACTAACATGCGTATTGCAAGATAGTATCTTTCACTGTAACCTTTTGATTTTACAGTACAGTATCGGTCAGGAAAGTGTAACCTTGTGGCTGACTGTCCCGATTGTATGAATGTTGAGTAACTGTTGTCTTGGGTGAAGGAAATGTAATGGAGATGTGTTCCATTACATCATGAAATTAGATTATTGATTAAGCAGTTGAGTTGTATTATTTTAATTGTATTTTTTAGAGGCAGGGGGGACTGGCCATCCATTCTGTGTGAAGGAAGTGTAGATATATAAATGTTAGTGATGGTACGTGATGTGCCGAGGCTTCGAGGCATGTGTCGAGTAATGGAGGGGGCGTTTCCGTAAAGCGCGTATCGAAGCTTGCTTCATTTAGGGGAGGAGCCGAAAACGATGACGTCCGAAGCGTCGCTGCCCGGCTGTACCACGTGACTGCTTCGGGAAGTGGCTCAGATTTTGCCAGATGACCGGTTCATTCAGAACCAGTGATGGCTGCACGCTGGATCATAAAACAGTTCTGCTAACAAGATGCAGTTTAAAACACCACTTAGTCTGTTTATAAGTTTCGTTTTTATTAATTATGCATTTTTTAACTACATGCACCGTATTTCTGTGCCTCAGCACTTGCTCCTCTCCCCCCCCCTTCTTTCCCTCGGAGCAGGTGCTTTTATCACCATTCACCATTCAAAACGTGAATCACTACGTTTAATGTACTCACATCGGTAGCAACGTGTGCCAGTTAAAGTCAATAGGAGAGTTAGTAACTGTGTTTCATGCTATTTTGTTTTTAACAACATAGAATCAGTGGCGCTTCGGTGGGCTGCTGCCTCGTGCTTTAATTCAGGTGCGCACTTTTAAGGGTCATTTTAAAGAACTTGTAACATTAGGGGCTTCATCTCAGATCTATCAGTACCCCTGTTCCCTTTATAGAAGCCCTTTACAGTATTTAGTTATGCATTTTCCCCACTGTTTATCCGTCGCACGCAGCGCACCAACGGGGGTATAATCCGCCCACCGCACCGCCCAGAGTGCACTGACGAGAGCAAAAGAAATTTGTCTGGTCAGCGCGGCGACTGACTGAGAAACCTGTCGCTGTGAAAGGTGATGAGAATGTTATAAACTGTAACAGTCTAAAAGTGCATTGAGCTGAAAAGAGGGAGACATCAGCAGCTGGATCGTGCGTAAAGACGCAGCGTGAACCTCTGTGTGCTTCAGTGTTGCTGCTGAGGGGAAATTGTTGACCATAATCCGCCCCCCCTGCCCACAAAATTAGCATAATCTCACTCTTAACTTTTGATCAAAATTGAGAGGTCTGATTATTACACACCATGCCATATCACATGACACATTACACACAGAGAATACATTCAAACAATATTTTATTATACACATATGTGTATACATAATTTATGTAGACAAATTATTTCGTCCTACACCTTTTGTGAAGTCATTCCCAAGAGTCATAATAGACAAAAAATCAATGCATCACATGTGTTAAGATACAGCTGGCTGTGATTATACACCTCGCCAGTAGGTAGTTTCGTGTGCACATGAAGCTCCAAGAAATGAACCCTTTCTCGAACCAGTTGGCTCAAGTGGTTCAATGCCTCGTGAGGCTTCATCTCGCCATCACTAATAAATGTCAATTTATGTTTACTTAAATTTCTGGATGTTTGACTTCTTGCGTTAACAATGCACTTGTTTAGTTTTAAGCACTTACCTTTTCCTGGTTTGGCTCCTTAGCAGGGTGTGGCAGCAAAAGGGAGAAACAAGTTGCAGGTGCTGCTGAAAGCTCTTGGAGCGAACCATTTGGAAGGAGGGTAGAGCTTTAAGAAATAATGTTTAATTTGAAGTATTCTTTTCATTGACTTTAGATTTGTTTAGTTGAAATGATTTCTATTCATGTAAATATTTATTAGGTTTCATTTATTGTATTGGGTGTTAGTTTTGTGTAAGTATTGTTAATTTCTTATTTTCTGATCATCCCCTTCATTGGGTCCTTCCAGCAAGACACTCAGGGTGTCGTGCTATAAAAGGCAGACATTGTTGCCAGTTAGGGGTCCGTTCTTCATACGTTGCTTAAAACATCCAAGATCAAATGAGACATCCGAGATGACTTCATCCGGCTAATCATGATCCGGCTAATTGGGTTCTTTGAACACACCTGTTGTTTATGATTAGTATCACTGGATTGAGTTATCTGAGAAACCTGCGCGTTCATGCATTTGTTTAAAAGGGGAAATGTATCGATAGTAGAAACAATGATCAGCAACGCTGCTATTGGCTGTTCAGCATGCCCAAAGAACTCCCACAGTTTTTCTCCCAATCAGAACACGAGCTTTTATTGGAAGGTTATGCCGAATTTGAGTCATTAATTAAAGCGACAGGGAACACCTCAAAGTCTGCTAAAGCCAGGAGAGAGGGCTGGCAAAAAGCAGCAGACAAATTAAATCCATAAGTACTGTCCATGTTAGATGTTTCTATCACTTTCTACAGTATGTATTTTTGCATTTTAATAATTTCATATTTACTTTGTTATTTTATGTCAGAGCCTCCACGGCAGCCACTAGAACATGGGGAAAAAAGTGAAGTACAAGAATATTCTACAAAATGGTAGCCTTTAATTATTATACTGTATTTTAAAAAGCAACTTCTTCCTCTTTTTTAAAAGCCACTGTTAAATGATGTATTTGTCTGTTTATAACAGCCTATAAGAAGGCTGAAAAAAACGGGTTATTTTTACTTTTGTTGGATGAGGCACGTTTCACCCTTTTTTCCCCAAAATGACACAGGGTCCCATCCGTTCGTTATATAAACGGCATCTTCAACAAAAAAATTGTATTTTGTCCCGAAAAAAACACAAATTAAGAGGAGAAATTGAACTCCACAACTTGAAAAAGAGAAGAATTGCACTAGAGATCAAGTTGCTTCAAAAGGACCTTCAGAGTAAGTTCTAATACACCATTTGACAGTAGTATTGCTGACTTTACTTTCTCTTATTGCAGGCAAAAGATGACTTGCTGGCTTTTCTTTATAAAGAATTGTTTAAATTGTTTAAATATCCCTATCTCCTCCATTTATACAGCTGCGATCTAATCCTGTTTACATGAAATAAGCCTGCTCGCGAGCAGGTTTAAGTTTGCGCACATGTTGCTATGACAGCGAGTCCGGAATGAGTTTCGAAGAACCAAACGATCCAAGATCATGCCAAATCGTCAACAATCAAATCCAGCTAACTGAGTTAGCGACGTACTGTTAGGATATCAACGAGGTCAAGTGGAACGAACTGTTTATCCCGGGACTGTCTGCCACACTTGGATAACACCGGACAACGAGGAAGGGACTCATCTGTCTGATAGCGTCCCGGAGTTGACACCGTTTATCTACTGATGACGCAGTTTGGATATGTACGGCCTTTTATGGGTGTTAACCTAAACTCCTTTATAATGTATGTGTGATGAGAAATCGGGGCTGCCTGCCGATCAGGAGCCCATCAGCGCTGGTGTGACTGTAACTGTTTCTCTGTCTTTACGTAGATAAAATATAACTAAAAGCATACTTGTCTGTTTTATGCGTCCTACATTCAAGGTAATAAGTAAGTGGTGGTCGCCTGACTGGGTAAAACGAACTGGGTCCACCGAGGGTGCTTCACCGTAGACGGGACACGGTGAAACAATAACAAAATGGTGTTTCCGCCCGGACCCAAAGGACGACGTACCACCTTCCGTTTTTCCGGTCAGGACGTCATTCCGGAAGGAAAACACACAACGTGCGGCCGCACAAGAAGGTAAGGAGATTTCATTTATCTCCTAGTGTCTTTTCCTTCCTGGAAGGGCCGATTTTTTTGCATTCCTAAAGGCAGAGAAACGTTTAAGGATAATTGTTTGCAAACGTGTCGTGTCGGCTGCAGGTCGCAGCGGTGAAGGTCCGGTCGGTAAAGGACTTGGGATTTGCGTGCAGGTCACAGCAGTGAAAGTCCGGGAGATCCTGGCCAGGTCTCTGAAAATACTGTGAGCCTTGAGAACATTGGGTCTCACTAACAAGCACGCCGTTACGCGTGGCTTCTGAAACATCGTGTAAGCCTAGAAATGTGGGTTTAGAGCCCCTTATTTTTCGCGGGGACGAACATAAAATCGTTCATCTTCACGGAAATATAAAAGCTGCCTTTTCGAAAAACGAGCGCGTATGAGATTGAGAACAAAACCAGACAAATACACAATGGTGTGAATGCGGAGGTTTGACGGAGAGTTAAAACCCTGATTACAGACGAATATAGAAAATCAGCCAGTGAGTTTAAGATATCTTTTTATAAACCGTGACCTGTTTTAGAAACAGGAAGACCGGAATAAACCCGTGAGCTGGACGCACACACAACCAGCAAGACAGGAGGTACGTACGGAGTTAACTAAAGATTGGCCAGAGAGTGTGAGTGTGTGTGTGTGTGTGTGTGTGTGAGACACGTTACTACATTGAGCCTTTGGAAGTGAAGACCAGGGTGCACCTGTTCAGGTGACATATAACCTGCTCATCCTGAGTACACTGGCTCATTGAAACTGCAGTGTAAAAACACTATAATAAGGCACATAGGAACATAATAAGTTTTGGTGTCTGAGAGATAAAAAATAAGCTCTCATTGGACCGGGGACAGGACGCTGTCCCAGCAGGTTGGCCAAGACGTGTGAGTACTGGAATGGCTGAGAATCAGGTAGAAAATGAGCTCCAGGGGTGTTCTTTAGGAACACTGCTGGAGGCAGGAAAAGGGAGCATAATGGCAAGCTTTCCACACAAAGATGCTGAAAACCATTTAAAACAATTTGAGGAGTGGTGTGAAAAAATGAGGGGAGACGGGGTTTTTGGTGATACAGAAGGACCTCCACCTGAAGCCCAAGTGTGCACTTACTATTTGCAAATGTTAAAAAATAGACTAACCCAAGCACAAGTAAAAACGGCTGATGCTGGTGAGTTTGCTAGAGAAAAATGCCAAAAAGAGGAAATCAAAATAGCAGGCTTGATAGAACTAACTAAACATTATTTCAGCATATGCTTCTCAGGCCTCGACAAACAACAAGAGAGTGAAAATCTACAGGGGGTAAGGGAATCATCTTCTTTCAAACAAGAAGGTAAGTACACAACTCCTGTTATTCCAGACATGTCTGCTTCTGGTGCAGCCGCTGTTATGCAAAACAACCTGTGTGGTGATAGTGGAGAACTGTTATCCAATGCCAGGAGTGTGGTGACTTCACCAGACCCTTCGGTGCAGGTGCCTGGTATGGAGTTATGTGGGGGACAGATAAGCTGTAACATAAGACCTAGATGTTATCTGCATTCTAGCGAAACTGACCTTTCTTTACCTGCAACGAAACAAAGTGTGCAACTGCCATTGTTTCAGACTCGCAGTGCTACAGGACAGGTGAATGCAGCTGTTTACAGCCCTCTTTCATGTGCTGACAACGTTCATCTGAGGCACATACTCCCTGACCCAAGAGAAGGGGCGCACCTTTGGATCAAAGCATTCGTGGAGATTTTAAGCGGGTATGTATTGGCTATTGGTGATGTGAGGACTGGCTTATCAGCATACCTGGAACCACATGAGGTACATGCGGTTGAAGTTTCTGCTGGAACTGACGAACTAGGAGCAGCTGCCCCTCTGGCCCCGGTGGCACGGCAACTTTGGAGCACACTGAGGACGTTTTATCCGGTAAGTACGGATTCTGGCCTTTTAAATGACACTACACGTTGTGCAGGGGAGTCGGCTTCAGCATATGTGAACAGAATGTTGAAAGTATGGGAAGACCAGACGGGCTCTTGCCCGTTATCAGTCACGCTGCAGCAACTCTTTAAACAAGCAATGTTAAAGGGCCAAAAACAGGATGTTAAGGAGAACATGGGGCTGGTTGCGAGTTATGATATGCCTTTAGATCAATGGATGGCAGCTTTGGTTCATCAGCTGGATATGGATGAAAAGAACATGAAGCAACTTAGCAGTGATATACAGAACTTAAAACAACAACTCGTAGCTGAACAGCTAAAACAGCTGAGAGACAATCAAAGTAAAAGGAGGAGGAAGAAGAATATTGGAAAAGCTCAGATGGTTACGGCCCCGACACCTGTGTTTGGTGCAAACCAGTTTGTGGGGCACCTCCCTCCAGATGTCCCATTTCAAATGTATCAGAGTCCTCCATGGGGTCAAATGCCCAGTAGAGATACACAGCAGTACAGAAATCATAGAAAGGGACCAACCAAAGATTATGATGTGCCCTTTTGCTGGGCGTGTGGTTCGCCAGGGCATTTTGAAAGAGGCTGCCATAACCGTCGCTAGGATCTGAACAGCCCTTCCTCCCTGTCCGAAGTAAAGGCCTGCGTGTGTTTGTTTGTCTGAATGTCGTCAGTTCTATGTTACTGTATGTATGTATTTGTGTATCGTATGTAACTAAACATTTGTCTGTGTGAAGTAATGTTCATGGTTTCAGAATGTTCATTTTGTTTGGGAGAACTGCAGCTCCGTAATTCAAATGACGTTTTTAATCATGAACTATGTTAACTAAAAGCTGAAGATGAACCGGATGGGATATGTTTAAAGGGAGATTTTTAACTAAGGATTTTACAGCTGCCTAAAGAGAAGAATTTAAGAGCATTAAGATATACGTGATTTTTGATTTAAATAGATGAGAAAAACTGTGCGTTAAACAAACTGTATGGGACTAAATATGGTTGCTTTTCTAAGGCTTCTCTATTAATTTATTTTATTTCTTTTTACTTGGGATTTGAATGCAACTAATAAGAAATTTTGAAAAGTGTCAAGATATCACAAGGCCACATTAAGCATGTCATCAGTTACAAAAGCATCTGATGTTATTAGTTATGCTGAGCTGAGGCAAGCCTCAGAGGGACAGTTTAACCTGAAACAGGACAAAAGATATGATAAACAAATCTGACCATGATGTAAACATCTGAATGTTATGGCAAGGCTGGGTCTGTGTGTTCTGGCCTGGGGGCACGAAAACTATGTCAGAGGGAAAAAATAAAATATAGCCAGCTTCTGAAGGGTTAAATTCTGGGTAGCTTTCTCAATGTGCTGAATTATGGGGAAAACTCTTATCATGTATAGAAAAACACTAGAAGCTCAAAAGCCTGAAAGAGAAAATGGTTGTTTTAAAGTTTCACCCTTGACCAATTAAGATTGAAAAGCATCAATAACTAAGTTTGCATGATCAACAGAGCTAGAAAGAAATCAAAAGAATGCTATAAGATATTGGAACACACAGATTGCACTCCTTGGGAGACTTTTTTACTTTCGGGTTTTATTGTTTTGTGCATTTTGATTATTTCTTTGTTAAATGATTCTTTTGCTTTAATTTTTGCATCACCAGTGGCAAAAAAGTGACAACATTCAAGGTTGTTCGGCAGATAATTTAAGAAAAGGATAAGTTTTAATACAAAACGCTGAAAGAAAAGGAACAAGAGATTCCTACATCCCCTGGACCAACCAAGAACTTAGACACATCACGTTAAGAACCAAGACACAAAAAAGACCAGGTTTTCTTTTGTCACTTAATACACTAACGGAATTGTTTTTCTCTGAGTTACTTCTTTCAGATGATGGCAGATGAGGCCGCTAAAGCCACCTTTGTTCCAACAGAAGACTCTGGAAAGTGAGCTCTTTCAGGTCGTATGGTAAGAAGTTATGATCTAAAATGGACATGCAGGGATTGACAAAGGTGACTAAATTATGCTAAGCTTTAACAAACTTAGAAATCAGGTAATATGGAGACCTTCTGGAGGAGAAAGGTGGCTTTGGAAATTTTTCTTGTACCCCTTCCCACTTTTCCCCTCTCCACTGACTCACATTAACATCTCTATCCTGTTTTCTGCCTTTTTTCTTGCAAAGAAACCTGGTCAAATACATATAATTAGAATGTGCTAACAGAGAGATTTTAGTCTCTTTTCTTAGGCATTCTCAGAGACAAGTGAGTACCAAGCGGTGCCACAGTGGTCCAGGGGACGGAGAGAAAAAGGTGATGTACTTGACTCCTGCCTAATCCAGTTT
This sequence comes from Fundulus diaphanus, assembly GCA_037039145.1. Lineage (NCBI taxonomy): Eukaryota > Metazoa > Chordata > Actinopteri > Cyprinodontiformes > Fundulidae > Fundulus > Fundulus diaphanus. Next base: position 55,897,482 of record CM073124.1, on the reverse strand, counting down.
TTAGTCAAATTTTGGACAAAAAATCTGTAATTTTTGCAGAAGCTGCATAGAGGTTTAATGGGGAATGTGATGCTACAAGGTTAAGAGAAATATATTTTTGATTATCGAACTTATACAAAGAGGTTGAACTATCTGTAAAAATATTTTGCTTGGATACATTTTGTAAGGGATCAAGATCTGGGGTAAAGGTGAAGAACTTTTTTAGAATAGTTAGTTTCAGAGGGAACGATGTGGTTAATTTTGTTTTGAGAAAGTTTTACTGTAATTTTTGTTTTAATTTTTTCTTTTCAACTGATGTACACTACACTACGGATGAAGATAGACAATTCTTGTATTAGACAATTTGATTTTGGACAAAATCCATATTGGCAAAATGCTGGCAGAATTCCTTGTGGTTTCAGACACAACGATTGGAAAAGAAGATTTATGGACAATGCTCGTCCTGGAAGGATGTTGTGCCGCTGAACTGAGACATGGGGACTGAAAATGGAGAACTAATTGCGGGGCCAAAGACAGAGGCATCGGATAACCTTCAATGGACCGCAACACGAAACAAAGATGAGTTGGCAGACACCCCTTCTGCATTTCACATCAGATTTTCCTGTACACAATTAAAAAACAAAACACACATTAGAAACAAACACATCGGCGGATGCGCTTAGGAGAAAACTTTCAGATTAAAAGCAATCAAGATTATTATTAAACCCCTAGGATGTTAATTTTTTTAAGTCAGAGCTGTTATTAGCGAGCGATAAGAGGGTCAAACGCATTCGGACAAGTGGTACTGGTCTGGAAACAAAGCTGGTAGAGTTCGCAAAGATAAGAAGGATTTTCTTTTACTTTTCTAACAAAGTTTTTATTTAAATCATCCGAAACATATATAGATATGTTTTGGAATTTTATTAACTCCACAAGGGGCTTGAATAAGATTCAATTCCCGCGAAGCCACCGCCGGGAATGGGCCGGCGCCCACCCGGGAACCCGCCCCAAACCCGAGGACCGTCAACGCGCCAGAGGGCCAAGGCGCCTGCCAACGCAGCGGAGGAGGGCAGGACGTGAGGGGATGGGCTCCGCACCTATCGGAGACTTGAGATGATCTTGGGAGAGGGAGCGGACCGGACCCGAACCTGGAAGGAAAAAAAAAAGAACTCATTCACACCATCCCTCCCTTGTGCCCCACTCGCCACACACAGACAAAAAAAAAAAAAAAAAGGACACTGTACACACATTCCCACATAGCATTCACATCCAAAAATCCCAAGTGGGGGGGGTCACCACAATTCAACAATACGACTGCCTGTGCCCGACCCCCGGCCCCGCCCCCGGACCAGACGCCCCCCAGGCCCCAGACTCCGTGCCGCGATCGGAGATCGGGGGTGTGCAAAAGACCCCCGATCCTCCCTACGCCCGCTCAGATGTTGTGTTGTCGCGTGTTGATCTCAGGTGTGTTTAAAACTGGGAGCACCGAAGGGGGTGCACGGCACAGCCCACCCCCCCTCCGGAAGGAGGCTGGTGCCAGCGCCCCCCCTCCAAGCAACTACCCAGAACCCTCAATGTCTAAATGCGAGAGGGGGTGAAGGGAGCCGCCCGAGGCGAGGCTCACACAACATAAGCCCCCCACCAGACGTCTTCCCCCCACCCCCCCATATCATGGCCTACATGAATGTGAGTTGTGAAAATGTTTGGAGTGAAAGTGTCTAAAATGCATGATAAAATTGGGGAGAGGGACGTCACCAAACGGTGGCAACCTCCAGTAACGCCCTCTCCCCAAGGACCTACATGTGTGGCGGCGTGATGGAGCAGGCAGAGGGAGGAGTCCGGGGATGGGGAGCAAAGGACTGGGGAGCCAACCCAGGGAGCCAGCTCCCCTACTGACTCCAATAGGCACCCCCGCTCCCCGAAAGCCCCACCCGGAGAAAGGGGCCCCTCCAGCGGCACCACCATAGCCCGGGGGCCGGGGAGAGGCCGCAGGGCCCGCCAGCCAACCACCCACAAGGACCAACACCTCTACCTCCCCCAGCCCACCCCCCAAGCCTACTGGCTTTAACCCCCCCCCAAAAAAATTTAATAATAATAATAATAATAATAATAATAATAATAATAATAAATGAATAAATGAAAATATTAAGTTAATAAGATGGGGGACCCTGGCCAGCCAGCCCGCACGAGCCATCCCAAACCCCACCCTCCAGGTGAAACCCGCACCGGGAGACCACACGGACCAGGACCGGGACAGGGGGCCGGACACAAGCCCACCAGAACGTCCACCAAACCCCCCCCCCCCCCCACCCCACCCGTAGATTTAACCCCTCCCCAACACTAACATTCAAACATCTCACCATACATTCGACACTAGACATCCAGGCTGGGTAAGTCACTACTCCCCCTCCCTCCCCTCCCCCCACTAGCAGAGTGCCAACCCAAAGAAGGGGAAGAGCATCTGCCCTGAGATGTTAATGACCATGCCCCCCTACCAGCTCAACAGGCCCCGAGGCCCCCCAGCGCATGTGATTAGATTTTACTAAATCCGCAAAGTTTAGACGACACAGTGATACCCAAATATGTGATGTTTCCTGAGCGCAAATGTAAATCTAGGGGGTTTTGGAAAGAGCAATTAATTGGCAGTACCGTAGATTTAGACCAGTTTATAGAGTAATCAGAAACCTTTGAGAAGGATTCTAGTAATCTAATTACTTGAGAAAGGGAAGAGTTTGAGTGCTGAAGATAGAGTAATACATCATCAGCATAAAGACTAATCTTATGCTCTATATTCATGCATTTTATACCTTTAATAACCTTTTTTTGTCTAATTGTTGCTGCTAGAGGTTCAATAAAAATGGCAAAAAGTGAGGGGGAAAGTGGGCATCCTTGCCGAGTGCCCCTCTGGAGACAAAAGCTGGAAGATGTTTGATTATTTGTCCTGACACAGGCTGTAGGAGAGCTGTATAAAATTTTTAACCAATTTATAAAAAAATTGCCAAAACCAAATTTATGCAGAGTAGCGAATAAAAAATTCCAATTTACTCTATCAAATGCTTTTTCTGCATCTAAAGACATTATAATAGTTTTATTATTTGTACTGTAGGAATAATCTATTAAATTAAGTAATCTGCGTGTATTTGTGGATGACTGCCTTCCTCTGATAAAGCCAGTTTGGTCTGGGTGGATTATGAAAGGAGTGACTTTATCTAATCGTTTTGCAAAAGCTTTACATATTATTTTAATATCCACGTTGATTAAGGATATGGGACGATAGCTGGTGGGCAACATAGGATCTTTGCCTGGCTTAAGTAGAAGACTGATGGTGGCAGAGTTCATATTAGCTGGAAATCTGCCATTTTCCTGAATTTCTTGCAACATTCTGTGAAACGTTGGTGCCAGAATACTCCAGAACTCCTTATAAAACTCAGTAGGGAATCCATCTGGACCTGGAGCCTTTTTATTGGGCATGCTTGTTAAAGCTTCCTGAACTTCAACTGTTGTCAGCGGTGAGTTCAGTGTCGTTCTTTGGTTATCTGATAGTTTAGGAAGAGTAATTTTATCCAGAAACTGCTTGATGACATTGTCTGATGGATTTATCTGTGATGTGTATAAAGTTTTGTAGAAATCACGGAAGGTGTTATTTATACATTCTGGATCATGTAATGTATTCCCATTGGAATCTGTAACTGCAAATATAGTCGTTTTCTCTTTATTTATTTTTAACTGATTAGCTAAGAAGCTTCCTGACTTATTGCCATGCTCAAAATTTTCTAATCGAAGTTTTTCTATTAGAAATTTGTTTTGCTTTTCAATATACTGGTTTAATTCTAGTTTTATTTTACGGATTTTACCCAACTTTCCCTCTTCCAGGGAAGTTTCTAGTAACTTAAGTTTTCTTCTAATTCCTGAATCTTCTTGTTTTCCAACTTCTTTTTGTGAGATGAGAATGAAATTATTTTGCCTCTCATCACTGCTTTCCCTGCTTCCCAAAGTATAGATGCTGAAGTGCCTGGCAGATCATTGTGTTCTAAGTATGAAGCCCACTCTTCTTTGAAAAATTTATTAAATTCTTCATCTTTAAGCAGCGATGTATTAAATCTCCAGCTCTTGTTTTGTGGGGTTATTTTTTTATTTGTTAGGGTTAAAGTAACAGGAGCATGATCACTAATAGCGATAGGATGAATTACAGCATCTGAAACGTCCGACAGCAGCGAACTGCTGATTAAGAAATAGTCCAAACGAGAATACGAGTGGTGAACATTTGAAAAAAAAAGTATATTGCTTACTATTAGGATGAAGAGAACGCCATGCATCGCAAAGACCAAAATCACTCATGTATTGTTTGACTATATTTAATGACTGCCAACTACGCTGAGACCCTGTTGTATTCAGCCTGTCTATTTCCTCATTTAGACCAAAGTTGAGGTCACCCCCAATAATTAGAGAACAGTCCCCGTGTTTTGAAAGTGCATGGAAGAGTTTGTGGAAGAATGAGGGTTCATCAACATTTGGACAATATACACTAACAATGCATAACTTCTGGTTATGTAGATTTATTTTGATTATTATGAATCTACCTTCGGGATCAATAATTTTGTCTAATATTTTAAAACTAACGTTTTTGTGGATTAAAATTGCTACTCCTCTCTGTCTAGAGTTATAGCAGGCAGCAAACACATTGGGGAACTCAGGTGAGTTAAGATCACTTACAGTTGTATCTGATTTATGGGTTTCTTGCAATAAGACAACATCTGCCTTTAATCTTGTAAGCTGGTTAGAGATCTTTAGCTGTTTTTCCCTGGTGCCTGCTCCATGCACATTCCATGATACAAACTTTACATTCATCATAGGTGAAAGTGAGAAGTTGAAAAGTGCATGTCCTCAGAAGAATAGTTATACAAAGACCCAGGTAGCATCATCTGACGTGCTTGTGATTTCCTGGTCAGCAGGAAAGGAGCAGATGAATAATATAAAGAAAGACAGAAAATTAAGAAAGTGCAAAGAGTGAGAAAAGATGAAAGAGAAATAACCATCACCCATGCCTCGTGTACCCAACCGTGACTAACAACCATACCGTGCCAACGTGCTCTTGAGCTGTGCGTTTATTTCTTTTATCACCGTGTTCCGAACACATTATTTATTTTTATTTTTTTTTTCCAAGCGTGACAAGCTATAAAAAATAATATATATATAAAAAAAAATACATCTAGATCAATGAGCGATAATTATGATCATGAAAAAACTAGTGGGCGAAAAAGTTAAAGTAGGCGTTACAGCAAGAGTTAATAGCATGAACTCAGCAATGAATGAATAAGTGAGCAAGCAAATTTTTCAATATAAGCAAAATAAACTCTAAACCTTTTAATCTTGTTCAAGCGAAGGAGAAATTGTGAGCACAACATTTACTGGGTATCTTAAAGTAAGCAGAGGCGCAAATAAGAACCAAATAATTAGGATGCCTGTAAAATCTGCCACTCCGGCAGACATCAATAAAGCACCACAAAGGTTAAGGATTTAAATGGATAAAACTACAAGATTAGAATAATGCCTTATTCTACTAAATAACATGGGTAAATTAGGGATTAAAGCACCAGTGAAAATAGTTTGGAGTTGTACACAGTTACCTAAAAGGTTTGAGGAGACTTAACATCTCTCTGTTTGAACACAAAATAGCACAATAGTTGTCCTTTAACTAGATGTTAAAACATCCAGAAAAGAAAAAAACCCACATAAACAGAGTTTAGCCAACTATTAACCTTGAGGTCTTTTAGACCAGGATAATCTAACGATTATCCTCTTGCGTACATGCAGAAAAGTAATGAGGTCAATTAGATTAGTTGGACATTGGGTATCTGGTCAGGACAGCAGAAGCGACTCCTGGACACAAGATGATGATAAGAGGATAAGAGCTTGAACATGATATCAAATGCATGAAGGTCGGCTCTGAGGAACATCAGAGCTGCAATGGCACCCGACAGTGAAACTCCTGCTGTGCTAAAAACATCTTGAACAGGACTATGCACGACTGCTTTGCTTCACAGGTGATGGAATTCAACTACAAGGGTTCACGGACATGACATGGAGAGGTTGGCGTTCAGGAAACGCACCTAGAATACACTCTTGGACTCTTAACAAAAGAACATTTGAAAATGGGGATTCAACAACATGCAACTTGGGGTTAATGGGCTCGAAAGCGGGACACTCAAGAAGCGATAAACTGAAAGCCTGGGCTTACGACGAGAGACTTTTCAAAGACAGGGGGTTTGGACACCCAGGAATAGCTGCTGTGGTTTGAAAGTGTCAGAGATTTGTCGCAGGTGGTGGAGTGTTTCGATGACCCAGGCACTTGGAACCAGGTTGGACCAAGGAGACGACATCGTGTTCCCACAGGGATTACCTGTAACCTAACACTGACTGTGAACGTTTTGTTTTTGGGTTTGCTGGGGTTGCCAAAAGGAGCATCGGAGATGACTTTCTCTATCCTGACCAGGTTCAACGCATAGAACAAAATTACAGAGACCTAAACAAATACGGACACAGAGACGTGTTCAAACAAAGAATTCCTGTGATCCACAGATTAAAGTGCAGATAATAAGGCTAAACAAAGAATGAGAAGAAGGGCAAAACTTAAAGCTGATCATTTACCAATGGGTGGTCTATACTTAAGAGGGTTCAAGGGAACTGCCTAATTTCTTCAATAATCACAACAGACAGTGATTGATGAAACAAAAAAGCAAATTCTAGAATGGGAATTTTTAATCTGCTGGGACAAGACGGTGCAAACATAAAATAAGGATTTATAGATCACCTGGTGATATAAGATCACAACGGTAATAATAATATATGAATGAAACTGTAAGAAAATCACTCGGAGTAATGTCTGCTTAAAGTTTTTCAAGGATAAACTAAACACATGAGAACAAGAACTAGATACTTGTTAAAGGGTTGATTTACTTGGGGATATAGTTATACTTGGGTGTATTATCAATTAGAATAATCTTGCAAGACTGAAAAAGGTTTAAATACCTAGAGCAGTATGTAGCTTCTTACATGGTCAGGGGGCGATGTGTTTAATAAGCAACAATGAGTTACTGCTCACAGCATACTACAGTTTAAAGGTTTGTTTCAAACAAAATTTAAACAGGGGGACATAAAATGCAACCAGGGTTGCTTACAAAAGCAATCTGTTAAAACAAGCAGGGAAAAAAAAAAAAGAAATAAGGAAAGTTAATGGGGTTAGAATTGCTCTTCGCTTTGGATGAATGGTTTGATGCACGTCAAGCTGAAAGTGATTCACAGAACTACTTTCTGTCTCCGCCCTGGGCTACACCCACTTCCTGAATGGCAGCCAATTACGACTTTGTGTGCACTTGGGCATGCACAGTCTTCCTTTTTCTCAGCTGAGCTTTTCAAAATAAGACAAGAAGTACATAAGGCTGCTTCTGATTAATATCACAACATTATTCTGCAAATATACATAGTGGAGCTTTCTTTTACAAACTTAAGGGTTTTTCTGTTGGTCTTTTTAGAAAAATGTGAAGTATTGTAGAGCTGGTTCAGCAAGAAGTTTCTGAAAGGTTTTAATACAATTCCTTGTGTGCTAGATAAGTTGAGATGAACCTTGACACAGTAGCCATGAAATATATGATGACAAATTTTTGTTGCAGAGATTTTTCAACTGTTGGACACTGTAAGGTGAGACACACATGGGAACATTTTGTTAAAGAATCATAGAGGAGTGCTGCTGCAGACAGAGTTGAACTTTCAGATTTTTCCATTAATATAAGAGTAATGCAAGATCTAATGATTACAGTAAAGGAGGTTAAGATAAGAGCACAATAATTGGGAACGGAAATATCTGGATGTGAAAGTGTTTGAAGAAGGTAAATGACAGAAGGATTGGGAGTCCTGATAAGAACACTAATTACACCTTGTTTCTGTTCTTCAACAGTAAACAAGGCCTGGTGTCTGCCAACCATCTTCACAGAGCATTTTACTGGGATGAAATGCTTATTGCCTGGAAAAGGACAGAAAACTCAATACCATCCAACTAAATCGTTTTTGTCCATGCTGAGGAACAAGAAGAGGACGTAAGAAGTTTGGGAGCAACATGCCAGAGACCTATGATTTTTTTTTTATGTTTTCTTCTTTCTGTTTGCCATGAAGGAGCAGTTGCCTGAGAACTCTGAGCTGACCACTTATGCGCGAATAGATTCATGCCTACCACGTGCTCAGACTGGCCTGGCGTTTTTACTTGCGTTATTGACGTACAGACTCTTTTTATATCACGAAACTGATTTTTTCTCTTTTCCACTGACTTCCATGTTTGATTTTCTGTGTTATGATGTTTATATGGGGATGTTGCATTATGTTGATCAGTATGGTTTTATGATTAAGAATGGAATCTCTCTGTTACAGACACACACCTGGACCTGGACAGTTCTTGCAATCTTTTTGCTTTGTTATATAGAGAACCAGGATCTGATGGCTATCACAGATCCATAAATTACTCGGTAAGGCTAATGTTTAGATTCAATACAGGGTGTCTTCTCGTTCAGATTGGCCCAGAGTGGGATTCCCCTAGACTGGTCTCCATCAGTTTTTTGCCATTTCTTAGAGATGGTTTTTTCTGCTGAAGACTCAGCCCGCCCTCTGATGCCCCCTACTGGTACTCTTGGATTTGTAAGGTTTGAAAGTGATGGATGTTTGTCCATGGGAATGGGGAGTGGAGGACCAAGTAGGAGGTTTCTTGGGGTGGAGGTAGAGTAGACGAATTTGACCTTGGTTACTGAACAGGTTTGGCTTATCTAGTCTAATGTAATTTTAAAATAATGTGTGCATAGGAACCTAAAACAGGCCTAGCTCAAATAGTTGGACCCTAAATTGTAGATAAAATGCTTGGACTGTGGTCTTGACTAAAAAATGCTGAATTATGAAGTATTCATGCTGATTGATGCTAAGATGTTTCCATCGATGTTTGTCCGGCCCATTTCTTGGAACTGTTTTCGTTGTGATGTGCCTTTAGGCCACACCAGCAGAGATTGTGTAACCCCAGAGACTGAGCCGCACTATCGACTGCCGTGGAGATCACGGATGGATGGACTCTGGAAGCCGGAAGCTGACGTGCTTGGATTGCTTGGACTGGACGGAATGACCGACTGTTCTGGGAGAGGGACAGACTGAGAGCTGTCGTTCCACTGGTTGATCATCTTTGGTGATGTGCCATTAAGACACATCATCAGGGGGTCTTTTAGGATATCAACGAGGTCAAGTGGAACGAACTGTTTATCCCGGGACTGTCTGCCACACTTGGATAACACCGGACAACGAGGAAGGGACTCATCTGTCTGATAGCGTCCCGGAGTTGACACCGTTTATCTACTGATGACGCAGTTTGGATATGTACGGCCTTTTATGGGTGTTAACCTAAACTCCTTTATAATGTATGTGTGATGAGAAATCGGGGCTGCCTGCCGATCAGGAGCCCATCAGCGCTGGTGTGACTGTAACTGTTTCTCTGTCTTTACGTAGATAAAATATAACTAAAAGCATACTTGTCTGTTTTATGCGTCCTACATTCAAGGTAATAAGTAAGTGGTGGTCGCCTGACTGGGTAAAACGAACTGGGTCCACCGAGGGTGCTTCACCGTAGACGGGACACGGTGAAACAATAACAGTATGAAGAACGGACCCCAGTTGTGGACCCCAGGTGTGTAAAAAAAAAAAAGTCATCATGGAAAGAAAGAAAATATATAATAATATAATATAAATTTTGATTCACTCAGTCATTTGTAATAAGTATTTTTTTTAATCTAATTTTCAAATTTTCGATCATATTCTCTTTAAAATCGCAGACCTTTCGCTATTTTTCACGTAAATCCTTGGTGGCGTTTGATAGCGAAGCCGGTGAGAACGCAGCGATCTTGGCGTCCCCTGGGATTGCGCAATCCCATGTTAACTGCGCTAGCTTCCATTCTGCATCTTCCTGTCTCTAGATCATAAATTCAATTGTTCAAACAGTTATGATTTTCCACAATTTAATATATGTGAATTACGGATTGTGTTTCGGTCATCAAACTGTGTGCAGGTAACATGTTTTCGTGCTGCTGCGCGATCATAAACGGCACAGAACTGGTTGTAGGTGAGGCCGGCAGTTCTTTGGCCTCTAGGCAGGGGGCGCTCAAGGCGCACCGCTCCTGATCCCAAAGCTGTAGAACGACAGTAAGTTATGGATGTTTTTTTAGCGAGTTTTGCTTAGCAAGTGAAGTGTTAAAAAGACTCATATCATACAGCTGGAACAGGACTGATCAATGAAGGCTTTCCTCCCTGGCAGTGAGCTCCATTGAGACTGAGAGACTTTTAAAACTGAAGAAGATAAAGAGAACTTTTACCGGAAAATGACCGATATTTTTGTTCAGAAAGAGAGCCGCGTGGACTTCATTTATAAGTAGAGGTAAGACAGCGATAATTATTCATGTTTTGTTTATGTAATGAAATGTGCGTAATGTGGGTTATAGTTTTTAAATGTGTTACAAATGCAGAAATCCATCATAACTCATAAATTGTTACCAATCAAATGACAAATAATTTAGTTTTTTTTATCAAAGAATCAATATTTTTTCCATATCTCTTGGCGATTTGATTTGGCTCAATCTGTCTTCTTCAGCACTTTGCAATGAGTCTACTCTGTAGAGTGTATATATTTGTAAATCTGACTCTGATGACGTCAGTGCCTCACAAGCTATGAACCCTACCGCACGTCACTGGCATAAAACCATTAAAAACAGTCATTTGTTCAGATTCAAGTTCTGCATTATTAAGTTTAAAATATAATAAATCGGATAGTAGGATGGACATTTTATTAGAAATATGTCATACATTATTCAGAACACAAAAGATGGGTTTAATAGTTATATTTGTGTGGGTTCCAGCGCATATTGGGGTAGAAGGAAATGAGAGGGCAGCTAAATTGGCAAAGAGGGCGATTCAAAATCCTATAAGTTTTATCATTAAAACAAGTAAATATGAGGGAAAGAGTATAATTAAAGAAAAACTTATGGAAAAATGGCAAAAAAGGTGGGATGAAGAAAAAACAGGTAGATGGTTTAATAAAATTCAAAAAACAGTAACAGAAAGAAGAAATGGAAGACGAAATAGAAAAGAGGAGAGGGTGATAACAAGATTAAGATTTGGGCATTGACTTTACATCAAAATGTGTGAAATGTTAAATGTTAACTGACGGTAAACAGGGTTTACGTAGCTGTCAGTTTACCCATTAGATAGGTCACTTTAGCTATCACTGCAACTATTGCCCCCCCTGACACATTTGGCTGGAGCCGCAACTGGTAACTGAAGTTACTTTGCTTTTTAATCCAAAATTGAGAAATGCTTAATTGGCACCAGAGAAGATTATCCAAGAATTAAAAAAAAGTCATATATACAGCTCCTGGAATTTGATTGCCCTGTTCAGATGACTGTAGAAAGGGAATATGAGTTATCTCTGCCATTCATGCAACATATCTAACATGCTTAGGCTATACTTCCCATTTCAAGCAGTGAGAATAACTAAAATGTTGCTTTTACGGACAAAGATCTTAGCCATTTTTCTCAAACTATTTGCATTAAGTCTACACAACTGTAAGTGGAAGAAAAGGCAACCAGCAATGATGAAAACTATTTAAAGTAAACACACAATTTCACTATGGCTATATTTTACTAGATTAAGTTGTAAGTGACCTTTGGGGCCTACATTGTCCCATGAGCCATAACTGCAACCATTATATTGTTCTTTTGTTAGCCTTAAGCCTAGCACTGAGCTCAGTCATTATGCCATACCACATCACCTCCTGCTGAGCTGCATTGAACACATGAAGAAATCCATATTTCCTGTTATTTTGGTGAAAGTAATGTAAACGTAGTGTAATGCCTTACAATTCAAAGACAGTAATATTGTAATGTAACAAATTATGGTTCAATCTGGGCGAGTAGAGGGCAGAACATAAGAACTAGAGCACTTCTTTTGATCCACAGTTTAGACAAGGTAAGGTTACACAGCACAAGGCTTACAAGTCGAGTTCACAAGCTTAGATCGCAACACTTGAGTTTGCAATTTGCCTTTCTTTTTTTATGTTTTACAGTATTAATGTAACAACCAGATTTTTTTATTTTTTACTTTTTTTGGTATTTACATTGATCAAGGTTGTGCACTGTGGTAGTTATGGTGTTAAATCACTTAAAATGTTAAAATGCTTACCATTTTAAATGTCTAAATAAATCAACCATTTTAGTCCGTGGGCCAGAATCTGTAGGACGTCTCCTTAAGAAGTTTCGTATGAACTGTCAGGGGGCAACTTTCTTGCACTTGGATCAGTTGCTACACATAGCAGTGATCTCAAAACACCAATGTTCCCACGATTTCACTTGCACATTAATAAGCAAGCTATAGCCGATAAAAAATACAAATTTTGCCCTCCGGTCCAAGAGGTCACATGATTCGAGTTTTGCTGCTCAGCCAATCAGATCGCTGTATTGTCAGCTGTGCGAGTTCAACCAGTTCATCATGGCTGCGTCCGTAAGGTGTTGTTTGCATCTGTTTCCAGACGAAGAAAGCCCAATAATAGCATTTTCTGGTGCCAGTTGGCAGAGATCTTGATAGCGAGGAAAAAGAAATAGCCCACGGCCTATTTGGATTGTTTGTCTTTGAGTTATTGTCACTGATTCATAATGGGCAATCTATTCCACCAATAGAGTAAATAAGTATACTTAAGGAAGGGCTTCTTGAGTTACTGAACATTTCTCAGGGCAGAGGTTTATATTGGGGTGTCTAACATGAGGGGTCAGCATATGTTTTTCCAGATAGTGTACAAGTGAAGGGATAGAAGAAAAAGGCGCTTAGAATGAAGTATTTTGTAGTATTTTGAAAATACAAAAATACAGTATTTTATTTTGATAAATTTTTGGCTGCTGTAATTTGTAGTTTATTTTGATAAATTTTTAAGGTGGGTATTTTGTATTTTATTTGGAAATACATTTTGATGTATTTGTGCCCATCCCTGCTTATAAAGTAGACCAGCTCTATTCTGGGGACTCTCCTGGAACCTCTGGAGATAATTTTACAAATAAGGATTCTTCATAAAATGAAGAACATTATGGACAACCCTGAGCATCCTCTTCATCTGACTGTTGTTCAACAACAGAATGTCTTCTGTTGTTTCTCCAGATCTGCTGTAAGACAGACCACTACAAGAGATCCTTCCCGCCTTCTAACATCAGTATCTGCAGCAAATCATTCAAGAAACCCTTATAACATAAACTACACCAGCAGTTAATTTCCCTTTGACCTATTTCAAAAGGACCTATTTCAAAATGATCCGCGCAAAGCACTTCATGATGACTGGGGTCAGAGCAACAGGATGGTAATCATTGAGGCAGGTGATGGGTGTTTTTTGGGCACAGGCACAATGATGGAAGCTGAGTTAAGTAGTTGAGAAGTATACAGTTGAGAAGGTCTACCAAGGATATCTGCTTTCTACTCAGGGTAGGTTGACCATTGTTTCTGAAATGACGCTCTGATACTTTGTTTAATGACAGGTCGTCTATTTCTGGGAGAGGTCATTCAGTCAGCTAAATGACAAAGTAAGAATTCTAACTTTTGCTATGAATGACAATTTTTCATGTCTATGTGACCAAAATACAGTTCATGGTGTATGATGATTTGGTTAGACTGTATTCCAGCTACAAAGGGAATATAAGGATAAGAAAAATGGTTCTGAAGCAAAGTAGGCTGACAGGCAGTGTTTGTGTCACTATTTCAGATTCATTTTGTTTCATTTTTGACAGAGTTGACACTTATGGAACAAAACTAGATGTAATAAGTTGCAGAGGATTTCAATCTGTTTCCTGCAGCAATCTGTCTGCCAGCCTGAGCAGGACTCAACTGGTTTGGAGCTCAAAAACTAACTGAGATATAAACATGCATATTTTATGAAATGAAAAACAAAAATACAAAACATACTACAGAACATAGTCTGAATCTATGTTTACTTATCTTGATAATGTAACCAAAATATTACAATATAACCAATTACCATCCCAAATGTCAGGTGATACTTTTACCAACATGTCTTATCATAGATATCATCATTTAAATCCATTCACACTTTACCTTTATTATAAATATAATTGATAAGTATAAATAACATGAGATTAGTTTTCCTATTATGACCATAAAGTCTAATGGCAATAATAACAAATTATAACAGTTTTAATTGACCAAGGTGCGATTTTTTTATTATTCCATTTGGAACAGATCATGCAAAGATTTTGTTCAAAATTATAACCAAAGCACAAAGAAACAACCTTCAATGCACTCTTCCACAGTGATGTCTCAGCTCAGTAAGAAACAACGATGCTCATGATAAGATAAGGGCTTGTGATAAGATAAGGCAAGTCATTTCAAAGTGATTCACCACACATGATATGTTCTATTCAATTTAGATGTCAGGATATGCATACAGAATTGGATTTTTGGGGATGCATGGTGGTGAAGAGAATACATTTTTGTACTCAGTTATTTTGAGAGTGTTTTTTATAGACCCACTTGGACTTCTCTGTTGAAAATGGGTGCAGAATTCTTCTGGACAGATAATTTGGATATTGTAGCTCTTCCAGGTCTCGAACAGGCATATTGATTAATTTCTCATTTGGTTTATCACGCAATAAAGTCATGTCGGTGTCAAGTTTAGTATGGTTGTTTTTGGACCAAAATGCAGACAAGAGCTTTGTCTGTCATGTTGTGTCTCTGCTCTGTCTTCTCTAACCCCCAGTCGGTCGAGGCAGATGACCGTTCATACTGAGTCCGGTTCTGCTGGACGTTAATGGGGAGTTTTTCTTTCCGCTGTCGCTTCATGCTTGCTCAGTATGAGGGATTGCTGCAAAGCCATGGACACTGCAGACGACTCTCCCTGTAGCTCTATGCTTCTCCAGGAGTGAATGCTGCTTGTCGGGACTTTGATGCAATCAACTGGGTTCCCTTATATAGGAAATTTTTGACCAATCTGTATAATATGATTGAATTTGACTTTGTAAAGTGCCTGAGATGACATGTTTCATGAATTGGTGCTATATAAATAAAATTGAATTGAATTGAAGAGCTTGGGAGCCAGAAGGTGAAGTGAATAGTGATAATTTCATAACATGAAACAAACAACTTACAGTCCAGGTGATAATTGGACCACAAACAAGAGGTTTCAAAATGGAAGATCTGACAAAGTGGCAGAGGAAAACCAGCAGTTTAAATAGGGGAGGAAACAACAGAGCAAAGATCAGGTGAGAGTAATTAGCAGGAGAAGTAACAGATGAATGACATGACACTGATGAGCTGAGGGAGAATAAAGATATGACAGAGACAAGGAGGAATCACAAACACAAAAACCACAAGTGATAAAGAAACTAACTAAATAAACCCACTAATAACTAACTGAAGACAGGAAGCGGGTAGACACGGAAACAAAGATCTAACAGAAACAATAACTAACTAGAACTGCAAGCAGTTATTAACGGGTTCCAAGCCCGTCTACGCTCCGCCCCCTTTGAGCATGTTCCTAGACTACAGCGTTCAACACCCTCATCCCACAGCATCTGGTTGAAAAACTGGAACATCTGGGCTTCAGCACACCCCTCATCACTTCCTCACCTCCTGAACACTGTCGGTCTGGGTCTGACAGACCACCTCTGATGTCATCACCCTCAGCACGGGCTCCCCTCAGGGCTGTGTCCGCAGCCCCCTGCTGTTTACTCTGTTGACACACGACTGCACCCCCAGGTTCACCCCCAATCACATCATGAAGTTCGCAGTTGACACAAACTCATCAACAGCTCAGCTGTGGAGGTGGTTAGCAGCACCAAATTCCTCGGGGTGCACATCACGGACAACCTCACCTGGTCTGTAAACACCACATCTGGTGAGGAGGGCACAGAAGCGCTTGTACTTCCTGCGGAGGATGAAGAGAGCCCAACTGCCCCCGCCCATCCTCACAACCCTCTACACAAGTACCATAGAGAGCATTCTGACCATAGATATCCATAATAAAGGCTAGATGTCTTACGGCGGAGTCTCAAACGTCATCACCGGCGGCCATCTTGCCTCAGACAAGCTTTCTGGCGTGCTCTGTGGTACCTAATGTAAGGTGAGTGATCAGCACGAACACAAATACTCTTATCTCATTGAATTCTTGACGGATTTACAAACAGTTTGGTTTCTTACAAACGTTATGAACGTGGCTATAATTCTTGATGCTTGAACATGTCGAAATTGCAGATTTTCTTGTCGAAAAATGACTTAATCATGCAGCATAGTTGTGCATCACGGCTACTTGCGCAAGTTATCAAGCCTGAGACCACTGGTCAATTATATAGGTTTTACTGACACCAATAACGATTGTATGACAATTAATCTTTGGTGTAAATTTGAGGGAAATCAATCTCACAATGGTCCAAAAAGATAAATGTTCCCTTAATTTCCTCATGGTTATTATAAATTATTTTAATATACCAACTCTTATTTCAGGATTTGTTGTGCGACGGGCTCTGAAAAAGCTGTCCTGTGATGTCTGCCGTGCCAGCTTGGTAACAGATGCTGCATCTGCCATCAAAGACCAGAGCTACCACCTGCTGAAGTTAAAAAACAATGGAGGTCTGGTGATTCCATCAGAAGGCACAGTGATTGTAGTCAGGGCAGCAGAGTGGGTCATTCGTCAGACCTCATGTACCAGACGATCACAGCCCATCAAAGTGCTAGAGGTCGTGTACATTGTAAGGAAGAGGATAGGGTCGGAGGATGTGTTTGTGCTCAGAGAGCACATCGGAGAAACACAGTATGGCATAGAAAGCCACCACCATACGCTGTTAACGTTGGTTGTGTCCTTGTTTTTTAAGTTAAGGCTGCACCAAATTGCCAAAATAACTAACCTTAGCTTACAGAGCAACAACATGCAACAGAAGCTCAATAAAACCGTCCTTTTCAAGGGGCATTAGCCAAGCTATGTTTTTTGGGTCATTTTTTAAATCTCTGTCTTCCATGTGTATACCATCACAGTAGTGTAGGTGGGGATTTCAACATGCTACATCTATATATACTTGTGAAGGGGACTATTGTACCAATTTTAATAGCAAATAAATTTCACTTTTATAATGGATTAAAAATAGGAACCTTTGTGTAATTACTCCTGATATATAATCCGAATAGTCTACATGAAACTTCAAAGTGTTACCTTTAATTTGAAACCTGGATTATGCTTCTACACCAAGAGGTTGCCACACAATAAGCCTTTTTTGTCAGTATTTCATATTTTATTATAACAGTAATATTCACATTATAAAAGTATGTATGTAAATATAAATAAATTAGGACTGTGAAATAATTAATCACACCCAAATAAAAGTGTTTACATATATATATAATGAATGTTCTTCATTTAGATTGACCTTTAAACCATTAATGCTATTACTCCTTTTCATATCTATCTATCTATCTATCTATCTATCTATCTATCTATCTATCTATCTATCTATCTATCTATCTATCTATCTATCTATCTATCTATCTATCTATCTATCTATCTATCTATCTATCTATCTATCTATCTGTCTATTTATCCATATTATATCATAGTGTTACTTTTGGAATAAGTCTGATCCATATCTGAACTATGGATCTTTGCAAATGTTCTTACCATTACTTCTACTTTTTCCTCATTTGTTACTGCTGTTCCATCTTCATGTTTTAGAACTGGATATGTTCTCTCTGGTCTATTTCCCTTCATTTTCTTAATCATTCCCCATACCTTAGCTATAGGAGTTGTTCTGCCCATTGAATCACAAAAATCTCTCCATTTTGTCTTCTTTGCCTTCTAAATAACTTTCCTTGCTTCTGCTTGATCTTTTTTACATTCAATATTTTTTTTTAAAATTATGTGTTCTTTTCAAAACTCTAAAAGCTATCCTCCCTCTTCAAGTTTCTGCTCCGCTTAGAAAATCACGGGACGTGACGTCACATCCTGTGATGTGCCCATATATGGGCAAAATGGCCGCCCTGTTCACAGTTCTGGATGGTCAGAGCTCTGGATGGTGAGAGCTGTGACCAGATCATAAAATTCATTAAATCGTTAAAAATCAACGGTTTGCTCTAAAATTCTGAAAATATTCACGTATGTCCAAGAGTGCTTTATCTAACTATGTGATTATTTTAAACGCCCATTGAAAAAAGCGTTTCAGAGAAAAAAAATATTAACCTTTATAGTCTTGCACATGTGAATTTCAAAGTCTTTTAAATAGTTCAAAATCGCCTGGATTTTTACCAAACTGAAGTACACATTAAGTCTGAATGTGCTTTACAAATAGTGGCCATTTTTATTGGGATTGAACAATATTTGTGGAAAATACATTGATTTCTCCATTTTACAAACTTTTAAAAAATCAGAGTGCGCAACTTTCAGAAACCGCAATACATGCAGTGAGAGAATTGTTACACCTTATTCAAGGAATACATCCTGAAAATCTGAGATCGTTACACCACAAAATGGATTTTTGGTAATTTTTTGAAGTTTTGAAGGTTTTTTTCACACTTTTGGAAATAGGCCCCGCCCACTTGTTTCAATCAGTACCATATTTAATTCCTGAGTTAAGGGTTATGACTGGAAGGGGATGAAGAAGGTTTTGTAAAAATCTGATCAGCCATTCTTGCGTAGTAGATTTCTTGACATCACAGCGCCCCCTAGTGATGGACGATCCTCAAACGCGGGTCACATGTGCAAAATCTTATTTGGACTATGGGTTATGAAGGACATGTCAAAATCTGTTTTGGTTTTAGAATAATCAGCAATTACATTTAGAGCTAGCTAGCTAACAATCACTTATTTTAGCGTTACTTTTCGAAAAAGTCAAAATTCAAAAATCCGCCGCGTTAACTTTTTTTATTTCTCCATTACGCGGTTATATATGGAGTTTTGCGCGGATTGCATAAAAAATGTAGGAGGAGTTTAACAAGAAAGGTTTAACCTTTGTAGCCATGTAGCGCGAAAACTAGCTGGAAAACGAAGGGTCTGCCAATTCCCTTTATTTTGCAGAATCATCCAATAAACAAAGTGATGTGAAGTTTTTGAGAATGGGACCAGTAGTTTGGTGGTTATAGGCCAAAACGCATTGTCCTTTGTTATAGCGCCCCCTAGTTGTTGAGGGGTCTGAATTTCTGGGTTTGAGTAGAGGCACACATTCTGTACTTAGATACCTGATTCAATAGGTTCGTTATAAATCCGCTTGGGCTGCACAACGCGTTTTAATTCCGTAATAATAATAATAACTAGAACTGCAAGCAGTTATTAACGGGTTCCAAGCCCACCCACGCACCGCCCCCTTGAGCATGTTCCTGGACTTCAGTTCAGCGTTCAACACCATCAAAACTGGAACATCTGGGCTTCAGCACACCTGTTCGCAACTGCATACTAGACTTCATCACCAACAGACCTCAGTTGGTCTGGGTCGGACAGAAAACCTCTGATGTCATCACCCTCAGCACGGGCTTTCCTCAGGGCTGCGTCCTGAGCCCCCTGCTGTTCACCCTGATGACACACGACTGTGTCCCCAGGTTCACCACCAATCACATCGTGAAGTTTGCAGACGACACGACGGTGGTGGGCCTGATTAGAGACAACAACGACCAGGACCAGGACTGATCCTGAACGTGGAGAAAACTAAGGAGATCATCATGGACTTCAGGAAGAAATGGCCTCGCCATGCTCCACTTCTCATTAACAGCTCAGCTGTGGAGGTGGCCAGCAGCAATAAATTCCTCGGGGTGCACATAACACACAACCTCAGCTGGTTTGTGAACACCATGTCACTGGAGAAGAGGGAACAGAAGCGCTTGCACTTACTGCGGAGGATGAGGAGAGCCCACCTGTCCCCGCCCATCCTCACGACCTTCTACAGCAGCACCATCTATCTGCTCCCCACTCCCTTCCAATTAAGCATGTCATAATATTTATTACTTTCTTGCATTTGTCTAAAAAAAGTAGATGCAATGCAGTTTTGCATTGCATTACATTGAAATGACTGTTGTCATTTCAGCTTTTAACTTTTTGCTCTCTCTTTTTTCTTCATAGTAGGTACACCTGATCTGACGTTCTGTTAACTGTGACATCATCCAGAGAAGACAGATCACCCGCTATTACTATCTAATGTAGAACAGATTACTGGATCAATGTGTGCTTCTGTGCTTGTTTGTCTCTCTTGTTGTGTCTCTGCTCTGTATTCTTTAACCCCCAGTCGGTCGAGGCAGATGACCGTTCATACTGAGCCCGGTTCTGCTGGAGGTTTTTCCTTCCCGCTAATGGGTGGGTTTTTTTTTTCGACTGTCGCTTCATGCTTGCTCAGTATGAGGGATTGCTGCAAAGCCATGGACAATGCAGACGTCTCTCCCTGTAGCTCTATGCTTCTCCAGGAGTGAATGCTGCTTGTCGGGACTTTGAAGCAATCAACTGGTTCCCTTATATAGGAAATTTTTGACCAATCTGTATAATATGATTGATTTTGACTTTGTAAAGTGCCTCGAGATGACATGTTTCATGAATTGGCGCTATATAAATACAATTGAATTGAATTGAATAGAGTCCATCTGTTAAACCTTTTCTGCGTCGCACAAAGACACGATGGTTGGAACCAAAGATCTCAACTTTGGACTCATCAGACCAAAGCACAGATTTCCACTGGTCTAATGTCCATTCCTTGTGTTCTTTAGCCCAAGCAATTCTCTTCTACTTGTTGCCTGTCCTTAGCAGTGGTTTCCTAGCAGCTGTTTTACCATGAAGGCCTGATTCACACAGTCTCCTAACAGTTGTTCTAGAGATGTGTCTGCTGCTAGAACTCTGTGTGGCATTGACCTGGTCTCTAATCTGAGCTGCTGTCAACCTGCGATTTCTGAGGCTGGTGACTAGGATGAATTTATCCTCCACAGCAGAGGTGACTCTTGGTCTTCCTTTCCTGGGGCGGTCCTCGTGTGAGCCAGTTTCTTTGTAGCGCTTGATGGTTTTTGCGACTGCACTTGGGGACACTTTCAAAGTTTTCCCAATTTTTCGGACTGAATGGCCTTCAGTTCTTAAAGTAATTATGGCCACTCGTTTTTCTTTACTTAGCTGCTTTTTTCTTGCCATAATACAAATTCTAACAGTTTATTCAGTAGGACTATCAGCTGTGTATCCACTTGACTTCTGCACAACACAACTGATGGTCCCAACCCCATTTAAGAGGCAAGACATCCCACTTATTAAACCTGACAGGGGACACCTGTGAAGGGAAAACCATTTCAGGTGACTATCTCTTGACTCTGCCTCTCTCCCCTGTTCAGGTCCTACAAGCTACACCAACGTAGCATCTCCAGACCTTCTGCGTTACATTAACGCACAGTCTACCGTGTATATAGCTTTCTGTGTATATATATATATATATATATATATATATATATATATATATATACACAGCGTTCACTGAGCGAGAGGCGGGTTACACCCTGGACAGGTCGGCAATCTGTCACAGGGCAACACAGAGACAGACAGGACAAACAACCATTCTTGCACACACTCACACCTAAGGACAATTTAGAGAAGCCAATTAAACTAACAGTCATGTTTTTGAACTGTGGGAGGAAGCCAGCGTACCCGGAGTGAACCTACGCATGCACAGGTAGAACATTCAAACTTCATGCAGAAAGACCCAGAGGATTTGAAAGACCCGGGAGGATTTGAAAGACCCAGGAGGATTTGAAAGACCCGGGAGGATTTGAAAGACCCGGGAGGATTTGAAAGACCCGGGAGGATTTGAAAGACCCAGGTGATTGAACCCAGAAGGCAACAACACTTCTCACTGCTTCACTGTGCAGCCTCTGTTTATGACAGTATCATGTAAATCTTAGGCACAAATAAAGTGTTACCAAAACAAAAGTAATTTGTATAGTAAGTATAACAACCACTGACTTTAAAGTTACCTGTGAAACGTTTTCACACAGCCAAACTGCTTGTTGTTGCAACCAAATGCTATGGGGTTCTGTGTGAGAACGGAGTAGCAAGATGGCGGCCAGTGACCTCCCCTAGTGACTGGCCGCCATCTTGCTACTCCCTACTCTCACACTTTTGCAAATAGGCCCTGCCCACTTGTTTCAATTGTGTTCATAAACAGACACAATAAAAAATGCAAAAAGCATCATGCTAACCTTTAGAATTAGGCTTATTGGATTTTACTACTTAATAACTCTCTGTCACAGCCTCTAACCTGCTGGTGATACACTTGGGCCTGGTGTCTCCTGGCTGGCTTCTCCAGGTTGGTCACTGCTGCAGGGTTCTGTCTGGTCCTGGTCTGGCCCTGGTTTTTGCCTCTTTAAGAAGAACTGTGAGATATTCTCTTTTCTCTTCATTTGGGCTCTACACAAAATAAGGCAGCCTGGTATTTAGACTCCATGACTGTATGGCAAAGACAACACTATTTTAAATATTATTTAAACAATAGTTTTTAGTTTTCTGTAGCTAGCTAAAATAATACTAAATTAAAATAGATTAATTAAATTAATTAATATAACTAGTTAGGTTATAATTCAAAGCTTTCATATGACATAGCCTATTTACATTTCAGTCATTATAAACTTAACAATGGTTTTTCACATATTCTTACCACACACATTTCAAGCAAGAGCTGGGAGATATATCCTGGCCCAATTAATAAAACATTACAGGGCAGCATGTGCACTGAAACATATTTTAAATGATCTATCAGCACTAGCATGGCTAATATAATAAACGAGGCACTACGGACGGAGCGGTGCACAACCATTTTTTTTTCTTTTTAGAAATGTATGACAAGTGCCGCCTCTCATTAGGAAGGTAACACAGCGGTTACCGCTGAGCTGTAAAATGTTGTAAATACCTGCAAAACTCCTCAACGGTGTACTCTAAAGCCGCGGGTGTGTTTTGGATCAAGCAGGAACCACATGTCAGCTTAACCAATGAACAGCGTCAGTGCGCAGCATGTAGGCTGCTACTGCATGGGCTGCCTTCAGGGACAGTCGGAAATTACAGTTTTCCTGGCAAATCTTTGCCGATCTCATAAGTATTATATGTTAAAATTACCATTTCCAGTGGGGTGGCAGTAGGGGGTGGCAAGGGCTCTGTTGGGGGTGGAAAATGCAACCCCTGCCACCCCTCTGGCTCCGCAACTAGCTACATTCAATGTAAAGCTTAGACAATAATTTAATTCAATCAATTGGTCCCATGTAGCCCCTAAAGGGGTGACGTTTTCAGTCAGTTGATTTATCTGGAAATCGGGTGAGAATTCACCGGATTCAGAGTGTCTGAAAACATAAAGTACATTTTCCTGTAATGACTTGTATTCTGTCTGACTGCAGCTTGGTCTGACCTAAGATGGCCGCTCTGTCGGCACGCCTCTCAACCGAGGACGCGGCGTCTACGTATTCATGTCTGTGTTCTCTATGGTCTGACCTAAGATGGCAGCTTGGTCTGACCTAAGATGGCTGCTTTGACGTCACTTCCTGTGACGTGCCCAAATATGGGCAAAATGGCCGCCCTGTTCAAAGCTCTGCAGTCAGAGCTCTGGATGTTGAAAGCTGTGAACTGATCACAAACTTCATAAATTCGTTAATAATCAACGGTTGGCTCTAAAATTCTGAAAATATTCATGGATCTCAAAGAGTGCTTTATCTAACCACAGGATTTTTTTTATGGTCATTAAAAAAATTTATTCAGAGAAATAAAATATTAAACTTTATAGTCTTGTACCATTTATTTTCAAAGTCTTGTAAATTGGTCAAACTCGCCTGGATTTTTACCAAACTGAAATCCATGTTTATTCTGCATGTGCTTTACAAATAGAGGCCATATTTTGGGGGGTTGAACAATATTTGTGGAAAATACATTGATTTCTCCATTTTACAAACTTTTAAAAATTCAGAGTGTAGCACTTCAAAAAAAAACAATACATGCAGTGAGAGAATTGTTACACCTTATTCACAGAATACATCCTGAAAATCTGGGATCAAAAAATTGATTTTAAAGCATTTTTTATTCTTTACTTTATTGTTTTTATTATTCACCAGGTTTTTTAACACTTTTGGAAATAGGCCCCGCCCACTTGTTTTAATAATTACCATATTTAATACCTGAGTTCAGGGGTATGACTGGAAGGGGATGAAGAAGGTTTTGTAAAAATCCGATCAGCCATTCTTGCGTAGTAGATTTCTTGACATCACAGCGCCCCCTAGTGATGGACGATCCTCAAACGCGGGTCACATGTGCAAAATCTTATTTGGACTATGGGTTATGAAGGACATGTCAAAATCTGTTATGGTTTTAGAATAATCAGCAATTACATTTAGAGCTAGCTAGCTAACAATCACTTGTTTTAGCGTTACTTTTCGAAAAAGTCAAAATTCAAAAATCCGGCGCGTTCACTTTTTTTATTTGTCCATTACGCTGTTATATGTGGAGTTTTGCGCGGATTGCATAAAAAATGTAGGAGGAGTTAAACAAGAAAGGTTTAACCTTTGTAGCCATGTAGCGCGAAAACTAGCTGGGAAACGAAGGGTGTGCCAATTCCCTTTATTTTGCAGAATCATCCAATAAACAAAGTGATGTGAAGTTTTTGAGTGTGGGACCAGTAGTTTGGTGGTTATAGGCCAAAACGCATTGTCCTTTGTTATAGCGCCCCCTAGTTGTTGGGGGGTCTGAATTTCTGGGTTTGAGTAGCGGTGCACATTCTGTACTTGGATACCTGATTCAATAGGTTCGTTACAAATCCGCATGGGCCGCCCAACGCGTTTTAGCGGAGAATAATAATTACCCGTAATAATAATAATAATAATAAATAATTTAAAAACACACGAAAAACAATAGGGTTCTCTGCTCACAGAGCAGACGAACGGCATAGCCGTTCGCCTGCGCTGCGGGCTTGGAACCCTAATAATAAATAATTTAAAAACACACGAAAAACAATAGGGTTCTCTGCTCACAGAGCAGACGAACGGCATAGCCGTTCGCCTGCGCTGCGGGCTTGGAACCCTAATAATAAATAATTTAAAAACACACGAAAAACAATAGGGTTCTCTGCTCACAGAGCAGACGAACGGCATAGCCGTTCGCCTGCGCTGCGGGCTTGGAACCCTAATAATTTAAAAACAGACGAAAAACAATAGGGTTCTCTGCTCACAGAGCAGACGAACGGCATAGCCGTTCGCCTACGCTGCGGGCTTGGAACCCTAATAATAATAATAATAAATAATTTAAAAACAGACGAAAAACAATAGGGTTCTCCCGTTCGCCTGCGCTGCGGGCTTGGAACCCTAATAATATTAATAATAAATAATTTAAAAACACACGAAAAACAATAGGGTTCTCTGCTCACAGAGCAGACGAACGGCATAGCCGTTCGCCTGCGCTGGGCTTGGAACCCTAATAATAATAATAAATAATTTAAAAACACACGAAAAACAATAGGGTTCTCTGAGGAGCTCTTGGTCTCGGGGCGTCGGCGCGAAGATCCGAACATTTCTTTCATGAGACGTTAAGGGGATTATTTTCCAGCTCTTTTAACAGAATTTCAGTTTTCTTGCAAGCCCCCTCTTCAAGTTTGTGTATTCACTACCTTGCTAACTGTCCCTATTTTAATGCAAATAACCTGTGACTGGTCCTAGTGAACTGAGAACCGGTCATAACCATGCTTTTCCAACAAGGCAAGGAAGAGCCTATTTATATTGTCCATTCACCAACAGACTCATTTATATTGTAAAGCTCACTATGTGAAAGAAAGAACAACTTAGAGAATAATTGTATTTTGTCTTGTCTTGCCTTTTTATGTCATTCAACATTTCAGCTTAGAAAATGACAAAAGTATGACTTTAATAAGTCTTTAGCAGTTTCCACAAACCCAAGGTGAGTCCTTCCTGCATTTGCGACAGGTACACTTTGTGCAGTGCACACAACGCTCAGTGCTGTGGTTCCTGTTGCAGAGATTGTGCTCCTGGCACTGTGTTGTTTTACCATGAGGATGTCTCTTCATCTCACAATGCTGTCTCATCTTTTCTTCTTGTATTGCCTTTTCCTGCATAAACCTGTAACGAAGTTCATCTGCAAGTCGCAGAATGAACTTTCGTCGACTGTCTTTAGACCCTGTGCATTCCTTGTACAAAACATGCGCGTTTGTTGCAGCCATGTCAAGTAGGTTGTAAAAAACAGCTACGGGCCATCTCCGTGTTCCTGCACCGTAATTTCTGGTCCATAATGTCCATGCCGCATTTCAAGTGGTTATAGTCAATAACAGTGTTTGGTTTCTGTTTTTGAGTCTCCCCAATCTCCACTTTCTGATGCATGGTGCTCAGCAGACAAACAGATTTCTTCTTTTTTGTTGCATACACTGTTAGTAAGGCACTTCCAGATGTGAACAGCTGTGTAGAGTACAGCTGGCGTCCTGACGTTTCTTTTGCTGTTGCTGGTAGCTCCCGCCGAATTCTGCTCATGGTGCCAAGGCAAGTTGTGTTCCGCTGAAGGAGCCTGTTGGCCAGAGACAGAGACGTGAAGAAATTGTCCATAGTTACAGTCCTGCCCTGGTCCATAAATGGCTCCATCAGTTCCACAACATCGTTCTCAGACAGCCTTTCTCCTGTGGGGCGGGAGGGATCTTTTACCAAATAGGGGGTGGCATTACACATGTATTTTGTGTCCAAATCCACTGCAATCCAAAACTTAATTCCAAATTTATCAGGCTTGGATGCAATGTATTGCAGAAAGGGACAACGAAACTTTGATGGAAATAAAATGCTCATCAACAGTAATATGTTGCCCTGGACTGTAGGACAACACACAGTTCTGTACAAACTGTTGCCAGATGTTTGAAATTGCAGCAAATTTGTCCGTTTTCACACGTTCCAAACGAGTGTCTTTGTTGTCGAAGTGCAGATATCTCATTATATCTTGAAACCGGTTTCGAGGCATTGTGGCTTTGATGTGTGAATTCCCAAAGTCTTTGGACCACAAATCCCACATGGCGCCAACACTACCCTGTGCTGCCTTTATAAACAGAATTGCAATGAAAGCCATCAGCTCATACACACTCATTTTCCAGCCCTGTTCTGTTCTGCGACCCTGCTGGACTGTGCAGTCTCTGATGGTCATCAGAATACCAAGATCCACCAAACAGAGGAAGCTTTGGAGGCAACTTGTAGTTTTCCGTCTTAAAAACTCAGTTGGCCCTCCAGTCCCGCTGAATTTCATCTGCGTGGTTTGCTAAGAGGTGAAGTCCTCAACTTTTTGCTGGACCCACACACTGCCATCTTTTGCTGTCTCTGTGTGTTCGGGTGCTGTGTCCATACCGGAAACCTTGCGTTTCTTGCTACCAGGAGAGTTGTCGTCCTCATCTGATGTAGCCTATTCGTCTGTGCTGTCCTCCTCAATAACAACACAAACTTTCCTGCTTTTTCTTGGAGGAGGAGGATTATCTGTTGCAGGAGGAGCGGTCACATCCTCATCAGATGAAGATTCTGCATCTGTGGAGTCTTCCTCTTCAAATCTGAAGTCAACGTTTTCGCCATCAGAATCACAGTCTGGCATGTCTTGTAACATAGCCAAAGCCTCCAAAGCGCTCAGTCTCCTTTTGGTACGCCAAGCCATATTGATCTAGTTTGAAATTTCAATAACTCTGAGTCGATCTGTTGGGCCTATTTATTCTGAGAGCTAGACTTCACACCCACACCCACAACATTTACATCCCCCCCGCTAAACCGGTTTTGAGCTGGAAACCTATTTCCAGTGCAAACTCAGTCGGGCCCTCCAGTTATATATATATATATATATATATATATATATATATATATATATATATATATATATATATATATATATATACGCGTGTGTGTGTGTGTGTGTGCGCGCGCGTGCACACACAGGAGAGATCGCGCTGAAGTGACTTGAGTTATATTTTCCCCCTTGTAAATAGGGCAGATGGTCATTATTGTATAAATATTCTTGCTTTCCCCCTCTACAGCTAT
Source organism: Fundulus diaphanus (assembly GCA_037039145.1). Lineage (NCBI taxonomy): Eukaryota > Metazoa > Chordata > Actinopteri > Cyprinodontiformes > Fundulidae > Fundulus > Fundulus diaphanus. The sequence goes on along the minus strand of CM073124.1, from coordinate 55,869,404 downwards.
TTTCATTGTACAGATCAGTTATCAGCTGATCGCTGCGCGGGTGGCTCTGCTGTCTGAAATTATTCCGGTGTTGGCGACACTGATGACGTAGACCTAGTTATATTTAATTACAAATATGATTTTTTTCCCCCTGCTCTCAGGTAAAACACTCGTCAACAGAGAGGCTTGAGCTGAAACCGAAACTGAAGGGGGTAGAATGGTTCTCCAACAACAGCGCTAATGGGGCATTTACATCTGAAAAGAGATTCATGAGTTGTGAAGTAGTGTCGGGGGGACTGGAGGCTGACGAAAATTCTCGTATCTCCGGGACTTCTAGTGATAATAAAAATTAAAAAAGAAAAGCGAAAATTGAATAAAATGAATAAAAACGGAACTAAAAGGGCGTTGCACCGGGGAAGCGTTTAAATGGGGACCGACTCTGGGCACTTCCGTTATGGATAAAAGTGTTCTGAACTGCTAATATCAACGTATAACTTTCAAAAATGGATAAGCGTCCACAAGAGTTGTATCCTTGCGGGGCTCAAGCGTAGAACCGCGTGTGGACGAAACATTCGGGGGTCGTAGCCAGCGCATGCTCTTTTTTTTTTTTTAAACTAAGCGGGAACTTAACACATTGAAAATATATCTTTCGGCAGTGGCAGACGTTTTAAAAAATATGAAAAACACAGATCTGAGTAAGATTGTGAAAAAGGCCGGCCTGCGTGTTTTTGTTTGTCTGAATGTCATCGTTTTTATTTAACTGTATGTATGTATGTATCGTATGGAACTAAACCAGGGTTACCGCGGGGCATTAAAAGTCATTAAAAGTCATTAAATGAAATTTATTTAAATTAAGGCCTTAATTGGCATTAAAAGTCATTAAATGTGATTATCTGTGGCATTAAAAATGCCTTATTTTTTTCTAAAAAAAAATACGGTCATAAAAACAGCTTTGTCAGATATATTATATCAGATATAACTGATTCCGCGTTGTGCGCGGAACTGCTTCCGGTTGATCGTAAAGCCGTATGTTTTTAATGTTCGGAAAAGGGACTCGAGGGCGGAGAAAGAGCTAGAGAATGGGGAAAATGCTAATTTCAACAAAAACGGATGGAAAACGAGGAATTCGGGACATGGCTGCAGCCTGTCGACGGTAAAGATGACGAAGAATTTTGCCGTGTTTGTAAAAAGAAATTAAGCTTTGCACAATGGGTGTCAATGCTTTACGGTCTCGCATGAAGTCGGACAGTGTAGTCCAGGGTGTACGCGGGTATATGGCGTATACCCACTTATTTCTGAGTCAGCATTACGTATACCAACTTCTGGAGCGATATTTGTGTCTTTTGTTTGAGCGCGCAGTGAGACAGGTATTCAGCGTTTAAACATCACGTGCGCGCGCTCAAGACCTGTTTGCCGCACACTCAAAACTGATAAACTCTTCTCAACCCACTATGCTCGCACTCACTTCCGTGTCTGCCCGTGACCTGCTACTTTCACGCTCAACACCAGCTGTGCGCGGCTCACGGGGTTCTGTCTGTGCGTGGCTCGCGGGTTCTGTCTGTGCGCGACTCGCGGGGTTCTGTCAGTGCGCGGCTTGCGGGGTTCTGTCTGCGCGCGGGATTCTGTCTGCATGGGGCTCGCGGGATTCTGTCTGCGCGCGGCTCGCGGGATTCTGTCTGTGCGCTCTTGACTTCAAAAACTGTCCACCTCACCAGCCAGTCACAGACAGGTTTCTTTCCATCCAATCAGAGTAGGGCTTGTAAATACTGCATTCAGATGGATTAAATCAAAATGCTGCAGCTTTTGGCAGAAATGACTAAACATAACGGTGGGATTGAAGAAAAAACAACAACCAATAAACAGTTTAATATTTTAGCCTAAAATATTTAGTTTAAAATAATTCCTTGAGTTACTAAGTGAGGTGTGAAAAATCTTTTTGTCTCTTTTCTTTCCAGCTTCTGGGTGATGATGCAAACGTTTCTGGTGATCATAATCATCATCATTGTCATCATTATTTAAAGAGCACTTTAACATGAGGTACAACAAAATAACATCTAATAAAATGACTTGAGTAAAGAATCAAAAGTTTAAAACAACAACAACAATAATAATAAGCTGTTTGAATCCTTAAAAACAAACAGAAGTTCTTTAAACTGAACTCTAAGATAAACAGGCAACCAGTGAAGGGAGGCCAGGATGGGCTAATGTGCTTTACTTTATGTTTTTCCATTAAAAGGTGTGCAGATGCATTTGAACCAGCTGCAGATATTTGAGTGAGGACAGACCGATTCAGCCAAATCCAGCCATGATGAAACGAAGGCTTAGAGTAGTGTTTCCATATTTTTGCCTTGAAAGAATATGTTTTACCTTTGCTTTGTTCCTTAATAGATAAAAATGACTTAACTGACGTCCCTTTTTGACTGTCAAGTTTAAAATCACCGTCCATTTTAAAATCGAGGGGCTAAACATTCATTGCCAGGGTGTCTAAATCAACACGATCAATAGTTGTTTGGGTGTTTCAACTGGTAGATTTGACAATTCCTCATTTGCAAAGACAAAGATTTGAGTTTTGATGTTCTCCTCGTTATTAACTTTATCTCTTTCTATAGATTCTCTTTCTCATTCAATTTAGGACTTTCCATATGCCTTATCATCTACGTCTATATTGAAAAACCTACAGTAAAGTAATGAAATATTGATTCTGGATGTAGTGTAGGAATTCCTTCAATATAAACCAAAGAAAATTTTACATTACCTGCCAGAAGCTGGATAAAATCTTTAAAAAAGAGACAACAGTATTGTTTTTACACCTCACATAGTAGCTCAAAGAAATATTGTAATCTAAATGTTTTAGGATAAATATTTTAGGCTAAAATAAGTAAACCCTAGTGATGGATTTTTGGGTAAACTAAATAGAGCAGTGTTACATGTCATTGTTTCTGAAACAGCATTTTTCTGAGCTGCTCCTAAAAGGGCAAACATTGAGAGTATACCCACTTCTCCAGGGACCACTGCACCACTGCAGACAGCCATAGACCAGCTGCAAAGGGCAGACAACAGCTAACAATGTCAAGTTATTTTTCTGTAACCAACGCAGTCACGTCCGCATTAGCTACCGCAAACAGCACAGCAGCAGCTGGAGCAAACTTTACTGCACTAACGTAGGGAAATCAGACGGTCTTCGAACAACATTTGGATCCAATGCAACACTGCATGCGGAGGTGCTCTGTTGTCTGAACACAGCCATAAACAAGTACTATATATATATATATATATATGGGTACTTGTTGATGGCATTAAATTTATTTCTACGAGCATTAAAAGAGCATTAAAAAGCATTAAATTAGGGTTACTCATTCCTGTATAAACCCTGTAAACATTCGTCTGTGTGAATTAATTCAGTTAAAATTATAAATATCATGGTTTCAAAAATTTTCATTTGTTTTGGGAGACTGCAGCTCCCTAATTCAAATGCATTTTTAAGCATGAACTATGTTAACTAAAAGCTAAAGAAGGAAAAGAGAGACTTCAATAACATAAAGTTTTTTTCTCCCACATTAAATATCCGGCCCAAATTAAATTGATACACGGAGAGATCAACATGGCTTGAACGAAAATATTTCAGCTTTGTTAGAAAATTGGAAAAATGAGCCGTACATAAAGCTTGTCGAGTTTACTGTTTTACAAAATTAGGCAGAGATCCTATCACTTGTTTTTTAGCCCTAAAGTAATATAAAATTGCTTATATCTTATTGCTTGTAACAATAATGATTCATCACAAACCAGTCCATTTGAAAGAAGTTTAGATATACATGATCTTTGATTTAAATAGATGTAATAAAAAACTGTGCTTTGGCTTTGAGCAAAACTGTATGGAACTAAATATGAATTGTTTTTCTAAGGGTTTTCTATTCATTTAGTTTATTTCTTTTTTACTTAAAATTTGAATCAGCTAAAGAGGAATTTTGAGAAGCGTCAAAATATCAGAAGGCCACATTAAACGCGTCATCAGTTACAAAATCATCATATGTTATCCAGTTACGCTGAGCTGAGGCGAACCTCAGAGGGACAGTTTAACCTGAAACAGGACAAAAGATATGATAAACAAATCTGACCATGATGTAAACATCTGAATGTTTATGGCAAGGCTGGGTCAGTTTGTTCTGGCCTGGGGGCACGAAAAGTATGTCAGAGGGAAAAAATAAAAATAAAGCGAGCTTCTGAAGGGTTAAATTCTAATTCTAATCTTGGTTTGTTTTGGGCAGTCTTCTCATTGTGCTTACGGGGAAACTCTTATCATTTATAGAGAAACACTAGAAGCTCAGAAAACTAAAAGAGAAAATCATTGCTTAAAGGTTTCACCCTTGACCAATTGAGATTTGGAAAGTTATATATATAAATAAAGGTATTACTAACAGTAAATACACATGGTCAAAGGACCAGAAAGAAATCAAAAGTTTGTAATAAGTCAATAATCTTTGTCATATTGGAAAAGACATAATTGTGCTCCTTGGGAGACATTTTGCTTTTTTGTTTTTTTTGTTTTTCGGTTATTTCTTTGTTTCATTTCTTTTGGAGGTGTTTTGAACAGAGTTTCAAAGGAAAGGAAAGAACCTTCCCAGGATCAGCCAAAAGCATCACGTTAAATTGACACTAAGAGGACCAGGGTTTGACTGCGTGCTACTAACACTTTTGTTTTCTCTGAGTTATTGCTTTCAGATTAAAGGAGATGCCACCTTTCTGCCAACAGAAGACTCTGAGAAGACAGTTCTAGCAGTACGGTAAGGAGTCATAATCAGATTTGGACACTAAATTATGCTAAGTTTCAACCAATTTATGCCAGGAGATCTTCCAGCGGAGACAGGTGGTGTCTTAAAAATGTTTGATGCTTTCCGCCATTAACAGTTCTATCTTTCTGCTCTTTTTCTTTGCAAAGTAACCTGGTCAATATGATAGGAATGTGCTAACAGAGAGATCCTAGTCTCTTTTTAGACATTCTCAGATGCAAGTGAATACCAAAACGGTGCCGCAGTGACATGGGGGCTGATCCTTGGGACAAGGAGAAAAGGTGATGTCATTGACTTCAGCCTGATCCAGTTTTGAGTTTTATTTTGTCAGAGGAAAATTTTGATCTATCTTTCCTTTTTAAAAAAAAATCATTATTTTTTCTTTTTAGTTTTATTTCTTTTTCTTTTATTTCTTTTATGTTTGTCATTTTAGGGGGAACACTGTGGTTAAAATGTTTGTTTGTGACTGCTTTGCTGTACTTTCTTTTCAACCTATGGAGCGTTTCTTTGGCAAAAAATGCTGGCCGAATTCATTCCGTTTTCAGGCGCGAGAACTGGAGGATGGGCTCTTGAAGGGAAGGAGAATGTTGTGCTGCTGAACTCAGACATTGGACTGAAAATGGACAATGGCAAGGACTACAACTGAGGCATCGGACAACCTTCGACAAAAAAACACAGATGAGTTGGACAGACACGACTTCATGCATTTCACTTCAGATTTTCTTGTACACAATTAAAACACAAAGCAGACATTACGAAACACATTAAGATTATGTAAAGGTGAAAACTTTTAAAGAAGCAACTTGATGGAATCATAGAGCAACCTAATAAATTAAGTGGGTATTATATCAACAGTTGAATAAATAAATGAATTAATTAGTTTTCACTATATAAGCAGAGTAACCTGAACCTTTACACTACCTGCTGATGCGAAGGAAATTGCGAACACCGCATTTAAAGAACATCTTAAAGTAATGGATAACGCTGCAAAATTAGCATAATGACATTCTACTAACTAACGGGTAAATTTGGGATTAAAGCATCAGTGTACAATTGTTACAATATCTATCAAGAGTTAATATCTCTCAACTAGAACACAAATAACTCAATAGTTCTTTTTAACCAGTTTTTAAAACATACTGAGGGAAAAACACATAAAACTGAGTTTAGCCAACTGTTAACCTAGAGGGCTTTTAGATCAGGATAATTTAATGGTTATCCTCTTACATACAGAAAAAAGGAAAGATTAATTTAATTAGATTAAGTTATGGGGACATTTTGGACCTGGTCAGGATGGCTGGAGGGACTGTGATGATGAAAGGGTAACAGCTTGAAGGTGACATCAATGAATGAAGGTTTTCTCTGAGGAACATTAAAGCAGCAATGACACCCCACATTGGAACTCCTGTTGGGCAAAGAACATCTTGAACGGGACATAAGGTGAGATCCTTACAACGAGAGACATTCCACACAGGGGAGTGTGGAGACCCCTGGGGCATGGCACCCAAGGACAAGCTGCTGTGGTTTGGAGCTGTTGTAAACTTGTCACAGCTGGTGGAATCAGGCTGGACCTAGGGAGACAAAGAGGTAGTCCCTCGGGTTACCTGACACCTAACACTGACTGTAAAGGGTTTTGGGTTTTCAGGGTTTCTGAAAACAGAAAGCTTCAGAGGACCTTTAACCTTTCCTGACCAGGCACTCAAAACATATAGATCAGATTACAGAGGCCTAGACAAATAGGAACGCAGAGACGCGTTCATCCAAGAACTTCTTAATCAAAGTCCTTAATCCTCAGTTAAAAAATGGCAAATGATCACATGTATGGTTTGCTTTATTTTAGGATTAAATTGGGAACTAATCTGATTTGCTTAAGTAGCTTTGGTTGTTCAACAATGTTAGAACGTTTTCAAATGAGCTCCTGTACTCTACCTCTCCTGCTCGCTGCTTTGTTTTGAAGAACCTTGGCATCCTTGGACAGATACCAGCATGGTATAAATATTTTGTCTTCGCTGTGCAGATTTGCACCTCGCTTGCACTTCCCTTTAAAAAAAAGAGAGAGAGAGGGAAAAAGGTTTGATGCAAGTCAAGCTGAAGTTGGAAAAGGCTTCCACATGGAAAGGCTTCCATATGGAAAGGTTTCCTTTTTCTCAGCTGGGTTTTTCAAAATAAGACGGGAAATGACATGAAACGAATATGTTGATGAAATTGTGCTGCAGAGAACCTTCAGCTGTCAGACAATGAAAGTTAAGACACACATTGGATGCATTCTGTTAAGAATTACTGGAAGACTACTGCAAATACATTTGAACTTAAAGATTACTCTTTTAATTAATAATTAAATTGCAGAATTCTGGGAGCTAAATAATTGTGCACAGAAATATCTTGAATGTGAAAGTGCTTGGAGGATGTTTTTAATAAATGACACATGAATGGGGGTTTTCATAAGAACACTAATTACACCTTGTTTCTGTTCCCCAATAGAAACAAGTGCTCGTGTCTACCGACCATCTTCACAAAGTGTTTTATTAGGGAGAAATGCAAAATAAAATGCTCATTGCCCAATCCAGAATTGAGCATTCAGCTCAATCGTCCAGCCTGCGAGGGGGAAACAAGAAGAGGACTGGAGATGAAGAAGCCAAAGAACTCTGATTTCTTATTCTTCAACGGGAGGAGTTGCCTGAAGAACCCTAAGCGCTATTAGATTAATTTCTGCCTTGTACCCTGAATGGCCTGAAGGCTTTCTCAACTTTGCGTTATTGTCGTTTCGGCTCTTCTCATATTGTGTTACTGTTTGTTTAACTGCCCTGTTCCACCGACTTACATGTTTGATTTTTTTGTGTTATGACATCTACACTGTGATGTTGCATTATGTTGATCAATATGGTTGTATGATAAAGAATGTAAACTGTTTACTTCAGACACACAAAGACCTAAGGTTTATGCAATTTTTTGCTTTGATATAGGAAGAACCAGGATCTGATTGGTTCTAAAGATCCTTTAATATTAGCTGGTAATGGTAACACCTAGTTTCAATACAGGGACTTCTTGCCCAGGATTGGCCAAGAGCGGGATTTTACATGGGGTCACATCAGTTTTTATCATCTTTTAGAAAGGATGAGTTTTTCTGATGTATAAAGGCCCAGCCTGCCCTCTGATGCCCCACACTGGTACTCCTGGATTTGTAAGGTATGAAAGTGATGGATGTTTATCCATGGGAATGGAGAATGGAGAACCAAGTAAGGGGTTTTACAGGGTAGGGGAAGAGTAGACGGATTCGACCTTGTTACTGAACAGGTTTAGCTTACCTAGTTTAATGTAAAATTAAAATAATATGCGCTAGGAACCTAAAACAGGCCTAACTCTATTGGTGGAAACCCAAATTGTAGATAAAAGCTAAACTTTTGATCTTGTGTGTTAAACCTCTATGAAGCATTCATGTTGATCTGTACTAAAAGTTCCAGCACTGCCCGGTTCCAACACGGGAACTTTTTGGGTCCCATGTTTTGTTTTGTTTTTCTTTTGTTTTTTTCAATATGGCGCTGCGCAGGCAGCAGCCGGTCACATCGGCTGTATCTCTGCTTTTCCTACCTTTTCCTCTTTATAGCATTTTTTGGAGTGTTTGTGTATTAGTGAATACCGGATCGGGTATCCTGAAAGTATGTGCACTGAAGAAGCCAACTTTTGGGACTTTAGTGCTTAGTTTTCTGCTATTCTCTGCACTTTTTGATGCTGCAAGGGGAGATCCCTTTGTCCGCAACTTGTCCCGTTGTTTACACGCGGACCTAGCTCCTCGGACTATGAGACTACGCGCTGCGGCCCAGATCGCCACCACGCTGACAAACCAGACATCCCCGCAGACATACGGGGGAGACGGAGAGGAGAGTCATGTTCTTTGACTTCTCCAGCGCTTTCAACACCATCAGACCGGTCCTTCTGAGGGGGAAGCTGGAGGACATTGGGGTGGACACACATCTGGCTGACTGGACCATCGACTACCTCACTGAGCGCCCTCAGCACGTGCAGCTGTGGGGCTTTCAGTCAGAGGTGGCACTCTGCAGCACCGGGGCCCCCCAGGGCACCGTTCTGTCTCCATTCCTTTTCACCCTCTACACCTCGGACTTCACCTACAACACGGACAGCTGCCATCTTCAGAAGTTCTCTGATGACTCGGCCATTGTGGGCTGTATGTCTGAGGGGAACGAGCTGGAGTACCGGTCGGTCATCATGGACTTTGTGGACTGGTGTGAGAAGAACCATCTGTGCTTAAACACCAGTAAGACCAAAGAGATGGTGATCGACTTCAGGAGAAGACCCCCACATCACTCCCCCATGAACATCCAGGGGCAGGACATAGAAACTGTGGAGAGTTTCAAATACCTGGGTGTTCACGTCAACAATAAACTGGACTGGACGCATAACACAGACACTCTGTATAAGAAGGGCCAGAGCCGCCTCCACCTCCTGAGGAGGCTGAGGTCCTTTGGCGTAAGCAGGCCCCTGCTTAAGACTTTTTATGACTCTGTGGTGGCCTCAGCACTCCTCTACGCTGTCGTCTGCTGCGCCCCTGGCTGTGCAGAGAGGGACAGAAAGAGGCTGAATAAGCTGGTGAGGAAGGCCACTTCTGTCCTGGGCTGCACTCTGGACTCGGTGGAGGAGGATGGACAACACCTTTCACACCCTACACCAGAGCAGCTCCTTTAGTGACAGACTTAGACATCCTGTCTGTAAAAAGGAACGCTACCGCAGGTCATTCATCCCTGCTGCTATCAGATTATACAATGCTGCACTATAACTGTAACTATAACGTCATTATAACTATAACTGTAACTATAACTGTAATAACCAACGTGTAATAACCAACTAATGTGCAATTATATTTAATACACTGTGCAATAATCCTGAAAGAAGTGACTTCTGCTGCTATTGCCACCTGAATATATGTCAATACATATGTATATAAGTCACCGTGAATGTACATAAGACATCCTCTGCCTTATTTTTATTTTGTATTTTCATTCCTATTTTTCTAATTTACTTCTTTTTTTTTTTTTGATCCACTGTATAAACGAGGACACACTGTATATAACCGATGCACCTTGTCCTACTTTTGGCACCTTCTTCTGATTATTGACTACTGAGCCGATGTGACAAGTGAATTTCTCCAATGTGAGATCAATAAAGCCTATCTTATCTTATCTTATCATCATGAGCTTACAGAATGGTTCCTTTGTGTTTTGTTCACATAGTCATGTGATGGGTTATCTTGTTTTGTGTGTGATCACACATATCCGGCTGACAACGCCATCATCACAAAAAAAAAAGAGAGGAATGTTATAAAAATATTATTCTGAAGTCACTATGGCCTCACACCACTCGGACATAGTGGACATGATGGCTGTGTATAAGATCCACTGTTTGCTGATTGCAAGGCCAAATGTTGTGCAAATGCTGCGTAGAATGATTATTGTCTAGGATAGACTGTCTCTGTTTTGTCTCATGCCAAGGCCACTGTGCAGTACTAGGGGGAGCCGAAAAGCGAGACAGGGCAGAGACAGGGCAGACACAGACTGCAGCGAGATATGCAATATGAAAGATCAATAAAAACCATTTGATTATTATTATAATATTCGCTATAACATTATAGCGTGACATTTGTATCAATAATCATCTAGCATAGGTGATTCTGCATGGTGGGAGGGGGGCCCCCCAAATCAAATTCTGCTTAGGGCCCCCAAGAGGCTTGGGCTGGCACTGGTTTTACTAGAGATAATTTTTGTATCCCATAGCTACATGCAGAACGTTTCTCCCTAGATATTCCACTGGTCCTGTTTGAGGGTACCATCTTCTTGCTGCAACGCACAGAAGACCCACTGAAAGGCTGCAAACAGTATCAAGAAGGGGGAAAAAATCATTTTTCAGCCATAACTGACAGCCTCTTGTTCCTCCACCCCAAATGCTTCTGGGAGCCAATTGAAAATCTAGGGATCGGGACAAAGTCTGCTGAATGCAATAACGGTTAAAAACAGATAAACAATAAAAGTTTTTGGGTTATTTATTGTTGTTAAGACCAATAATATTCATATTCTTATATTTAATGTGCACCATTTTTTTATTGAAACATAAATAAAAATTGGTTTAATTAATGCTGTGTAGAAACATGCTTTTCCTGTCTTATACATGCTGTTTAAATGTCCCTTGAGGATTGCTACAGGGTAGGTGTAGCTGTGTCAATATGTTGCACTTATTACAAATGTTATGCCATGTCAGGATGTGACAAACTTGCATTAGTTCGGGACGTGACGGACTGCATTTCCCATGATGCAAGGTGGTCAAAATGGCCACCAACTCCCATCATGCAACACGGCCCCAAGATGGCCGCCGACCGGGATAAGGTTGCTATGGTGATAACTATAAAACACAGCCAAACACGGCATTCTGCCTTCTTTTGGTGTTCCGCCAGTCAGGGAAGGCACGCAGCTGCTTCCACTCCGTGGAATTACTTCCCAACCCCCACGCCACGTGCTCGATAACTCTTTGCTGGACCGAAGATTACCGGAGCATAACATTCCTTGTATTTGCTGATACAGATACAGGAGATCGACTTAAAAAGAAGTACTTATGAATTTCCTCTGATCAAAAGACTGAGAGCCGTCATCTCCAGGTGATCGAAAGAGGACCCCGCTTTTGTTTGGCTGGCAAAGCGTCTGGGAGCCAGAGAGAGAGAGAGAGACGAAGGAACTTTTTCATCCCGGTCCCGCTGCCGCCCGCATCCTGCGTTCGTCAAGACGCCTTCAGGAAGCCGCGTTACTCGGAGCGCTCCGGAACAGCCCCGAGGCACCTCAAAGTAACGGGGTTCCCCCCTTTTATTTCTTTTTAAATTAAAACTATATAAAATAAACAATAAGTACAAACTTAAATAAGGTGCAACAGCGGCAACAAGTACAAAATTATATAAGGTGCAATCGTGCAGCGCCATCTATTGGATTTCAAAATTATTGCACAAACAAAACAATGGCATTTACACTCCCACCATCACACTATGTGTGATTCTGCACAACAGATGGTGAATAACAAACTGGTTAAAGATAAAAGATAACCAACTATGTGTTTCTTGTGTTATTATTCAGCTTCAAGTAAAAGTATTGTCTTGTGTATTGGTCTTTCTAAAAATGTTTTAGTAGTGTGTGTTCCTTTCTTGTCTATTGTGGTGTCGCTAATAAGAAGTTTGACCTTTCTGACTTTGTTGTCAGCTCCTGGGAAAACATCTACCACTTTGGCAAGTTTCCATTGGTTTCTTGGTAGACCTTCTTCTTGTAGTAATACAATGTCATTTATTTTAGTGTCTCTTCGAGTCTTGTGCCACTTTCTTCTCTGCTGCAGATTCAACAGATATTCCTTCCTCCACCTGGTCCAGAATATGTTCGCCAAATACTGAACTCTTTTCCATCTTTTCTGCAGATAGAGATCTTCTCGAACGAATTCTCCAGGGGGTGTCGTAATGACCGTAGATTTCATTGTCAATATGTGGTTCGGTGTCAACGGCTCAGGTCCTACAGGATCGTTGATACACTCTGCACTTAGTGGTCGGCTATTCACAATGGCCATGGCTTCATACAGAAAAGTTCTTAGAGATGAAGTGTCAAGCCTTTGAGCAGATTGATCCAAGATGGATTTCAAAACATTTCTTATGGTCCTAATCTGTCTCTCCCAAACGCCGCCCATGTGACTGGAAGCAGGTGGGTTGAGAACAAATTTGCAGCCTAGATCTTTCAGTTTCTCTTGACTTGATTCCATCAGCTTTTGAAACTCACTCCTTGCGCCCATGAAATTAGTGCCTTGGTCGCAATGCAGCTGACTTACGTTGCCACGAATTGCTATAAAGCAATGGAGAGCATTGATGAAACAGTCGGTACTGAGGTCATCCAGGACTTCTATATGGATAGCTCTGGAGCACATACAAGTGAATAAGAGTCCATATCTCTTTATTTCTTTCCTTCCTTCACGTACATAGAATGGTCCGAAGCAATCCATACCGCTGTACGCAAATGGAGGGGTAGCTTCCATGCTTTCTGGTGGTAGGTTGCCCATCTTTTGTTCCTGATTGCCTTTCCTAAATTTTCTGCATTTCACGCATTTGTAAATTAATGATGACACACTACTGCTGCAGCCAGTAATCCACACTCCATTAGCGAGTATTTCATTGACCGTCATCCCACGACCTTGGTGATGGATCTTTTCGTGAAAATGTTTGATGAGTAAGTGTGACACATGATGATATTTTGGCAGGATAGCCGGATGTTTGACATTTGGATGTAGTGATGCTCCAGTCAGTCGTCCTCCTACTCTCAGGACATAGCAGTTATCGATGAAGGGACTTAACTTATGAAGCTTTGATTTTGTTGTTTTAACTTCTCCTTTGTGTTTCAGGGATTGGATTTCTTCACTGAATGCTTCAGTTTGAACAGTTTGAATTATGAATTCTTCTGCATTCCTTCTCTCTTCCAGAGTAGTTGTTTCGTTGGACAATTTTGTTTTGTTCTTTACATGCTTTGCCAAGCGTTTTAGTCTTGCTATGGGCCTTACCAATCTCTTCCAATCTGAGAAGTTTTGCATTCTAGTTGAAAGTGACTTCACTTCTTTTGCTTTGATTGTGTAAACTTGTGACATTTTTAGTTCCGGATCTTTATTGTCAATCTCTTTGACTTTGTCCTCTTCCTTAGGAAGTTCCTTTTGCCATAAGAAACTTGGTCCAGAGAACCAGTTTGATTCGACCAGTTCTTTTGTCATAACTCCGCGAGATGCATGGTCGGCGGGATTTTGTTCAGAAGCAACATAACGGCATGACTTGGTTCAGTGCTTGATCTGATTCGCTGAATGCGATTTGCCACGAATACATGAAATCGTCTTGCGTCGTTAATGTAACCAAGAAAAACCTTGGAGTCAGTCCAAAAGTATTCTTGAAGACCTTCAATCTCTAACTCTCTCTTTAGGAAGCAAGCAGTTCTTGTAGCTACGACCGCAGCAGAGAGCTCGAGTCTTAGAATAGTTGTCACCTTGGTTGGAGCGACTCTTGACTTGCCCATTACAAGGGTACAATGCACTTCTCCAGACTTGGTTACAGCTCTAAGGTAGGAGCACACTCCATAACCGGAAACGCTGGCGTCAGAAAAACTGTGTAGCTCATATCGCTGAATGTCCATAAACTTTGTTGGCACACAGCAACGTGATATCTTGATCGAAGACAGGTTGAGGAGGTCTCGTAGCCAGGCCTCCCAGTGTGGTTTGAGGTCATCTGGAAGCGGTTCGTCCCAGTCCAACTTGTCTTGACACATCCTTTGAAGGATTCTTTTCCCAACGAGAGTGTAAGGAGCGACAAATCCAAGAGGATCAAAAATGGAGGCTACTGTAGATAGTACTCCTCTTCTAGTGCATGGATTTTCTTTCACTATGACTCTGAAGTGAAATGTGTCAGATGTCACACACCACTGGACTCCTAAAGCCCTTTCGATTTTTGGCTCTCCCAAAACCAGGTCCAAATCAGTAGCTCCTCCTGCACATTCTTCTTTAGGAATAGAGGCAAGCACTTCCTTGTTGTCGCTGATGAATTTGTGCAGGTGTAGCTTTCCAGAGTTACACAGATCTCTAGCTTCTTTTACAAGCTCGATGGCTTCTTCTGAATGAATGAACGCTTGCCAAGCCATCATCCACATAAAAGTTGCGTTGTATGAACTTAATGGCAGCTTGACTGAACTTGCCTTTACCTTGTACAGCTAGATGTTCAAATCCAAAATTTGCGCATCCAGGTGAGGACGCAGCTCCGAATAGGTGGACTGTCATACGAAACACTGATGGTGGCTTGTTGTTACGACCCGGCTCGGCCAGGGGAAAAAGGAAGTAACATTAAAGAAACCTAGATGGTAAGGTTTAACAGTTTAAAGGGTTTATTCTTTGGGTTTAACAAAACAGAACAAAAGGTAAAAAGTAACAAGAGTCAAAATGTAGGGACTTACAACCAATGGGCACTAAACAAAACAAATCGGTTGTAAACCAAAAAACTTAACCAAACAAAACAATGGTCTTTCAGAACAGGGTATACCAAAATAAACTACAGTTCTCTAACAGAGAATTCAAAGATCCCTCACAGGGGCAAAAGTGAATGACACAAGCTGTCAAAGCTAACAAAGGTTATCAAAGGTAGTCAAAGCCAACAAGGGCTATCAAAGCTAACCAGATCTATCAAAGCTAACAAGAGTTATCAAAACAAGTTTACAGCAGTCAAACCTCTAACAAAGTGGCAAGCTGTCTAAACAAAGAAACAGCCGCGCCTTCTTCCAGGATGTCCTTGGTTCTTAAAGGGAGGCCTCAACAATGATTGGTGGAGCCGGTATTTGATGACCCAATCACGGTAGGCCTCAAGATGTGGCACAGGACAAGCAGGGCACTCACTCCCAGGTGGAGTCAATCTGATTAGCCACTGAAAACAACAAATACAGAAAAGGCTACTGGCCGTAACACTTGTCCATATTACCTTCCTCCAACCATAGGAATCTGAGGTAATCCTGATCTTCAGCGACAACTTGAAATTGGTGGAACATACGCTCCACGTCGCACATGAAAGCCACTTGTCCTTTTCTGAAGCGACACAGAACTCCAACAAGGGTATTTGTGAGGTCAGGTCCACTCAGAAGATGTTCGTTGAGAGATGTATTTTGGAATTTTGCTGATCAATCAAAGACTACGCGGATCTTTCCTGGTTTTTGGGGATGGTAAATGCCATGATGAGGGATATACCAAACTGGCTCTTTGTTTATCTCCATCTCTGGCACCCTTTCTGCATCACCTCTCTTTATTATGTCCTGCATGAATGCCACATAGTCTTTGAAGTAGCTGTCATCTTTTCTCAAACGCTTCTCCAGACACTTTAATCTATGTTCTGCACAAAGTCTGTTGTTTGGTAGGTTAGGCCTTTCTTTCTTAAAGGGTAATGGCATCTCAAAATGTCCATTTTCCTTTTGTTTTATGCCTCTCCTGACCTTTTCCAAGAACTTCAAGTCTTCTTGTGACATTGAATCTTCCTCAGTGGTCTTTTCGATAAAGTCCATTTCAAGAACTTTGATAATTTCAGCTGGAGAGATTACTTCTGAAACTTTGTTTCTGCTTACAAAGTGGACTTCATCCTTTAGCTGGTGAAACTCTTCAACAGCTGCCAAGACTTGTTTTACGATTATGCGATGACTGACACCAATCTCGTCTTCAAACTCACCTTCAGAGTGGTTATAGCCAATAATGCTCCATCCTAGCGCAGATTTCTGTCCAAATGGCTGGTCTCTTTCTCCGCTGACCACTTCAATGGGCAGTAAAGCCTGTGGGCAATTATAGCCAATTAGTAATCCGACTTCACAGTCAAGTTCAGGAGCCATCTCTTTTGCCAGATGTTTCAGGTGAGACCAGTTCTCTGCCGTCTTGCTTGTAGGAATATGGGATCTGTTGGCAGGTATGTAGTCACTAGTGTAGACTGGTGGCAATTTGATTCTCATTTCAGAATTAATGCCTCTTACTTGTAAATTGCTTAACTTGTGGCTAGATACAGTCTTTGTTTTGGATGTTATCGTGGAAATCTTGAGTTTGACTGACTCTGTCTTTAGATTCAGCGTCTCTGCTGTGTCTTTCAGAATGAAAGTAGTATCGCTTTGGGTGTCAAGCAAGGCATACACCAGCTTCTCTTGGTCTGGTTCATCCACAGTTGATAAATAAACTGGAACTACAGAAGAAGTACAACCTTCAGACTTATGCTGTACAACTCTATTGGATGTTACCTGCTTAGACTCGATATCTTGAGGATGTTGCTTTCTTTCTGTTTCTTGATTCACTTTTAACTTTTCTTGATTTTCTTTAGGTCTTTGGTCTTTGTCTCTTTTGTCTCTATCTTGATGCAAACATGTAGGGTGAGACTTTTGACACTTGTCACATACGCTTCTTGAAGTACAGCTTTTAGAGTTATGACCAGTCTTAAGGCAGCGGAAACACAACTTCTCAGCTTGCACAAACTTTACTCTTTCCTCAACTGGCTTTTCCATCATCCTCCGACATTTGTGGAGTGAGTGGCCAGATTTCTTACAGAAGATGCATGTGAAGTTTGTCTTCTCACTGGAATTTGTGATGAGTGCTTTAGCATTTAAGGTGTAATTTCTTCTTGACTTGTCTTTGATAGCTTGCCTGTTATCTGTTTCAGTTGGCTTTATTGCTTGGAGTGAGGTGATAGGATTACAGGCTATTCTGGCTTCTTTGTTGAGGAACTTAACAAAATGGCTGAAACTGGGGAACATTCTGTGCTTGTCTTGGTACTCAGTTACTGTCCTATTCCAGCGGGAACTTAGCCAATCCGGTAGCTTGGCAGCTATCCTTTGGTTTTCAACACAGTCGTTCAAAACTTGTAATCCTTGCACATAGGGAATGGCTGATTCGACACTACTCAGAAAATCTGCAAATTCTCGTAGATCTCGACTGTCTTTGGTGATCTTAGGCCATGAATGAATCTTGTCCCGATATGCCTTGCCTATGACAAAGGGGTCTCCAAATCTATTCTCAAGTGTTTCCCAGGCAGTGTAGTAAGCCGTGTCTGTCCCGACTAGGAAGTGACCTTCAATAGCTCTTTTGGCTGAACAACCAATATACTTTCTCAAATAGAAGAGCTTCTCTTGTATTGGCAGGTTTTTTCGGTCAACTAATGTTTGAAAAGACAGCTTCCAATCATTATACTGCAGGGGGTCTCCCAGAAAGACTGCTGGTTCTAGTACTGGAATTCTATTTGCAGTTATAGCTTCAGCAAGTGTTTGCACAAGATCAATGGAAGCTACCTGAGATGTTACTGAGGGTAATTGAGACGCAATGGGAGCTGGTTCAGATAGAGGAGCTTGAGGTCTTGGTATTGGAAGAGAGTGCAAGGATGGACTGGTGGGAGCTTTAACTTGAGAGGGAATGAATGGCTGAGAAAGGTGGACAGGAAGATCTGGTTGTCTGGGAGAACTATCTTGCTTTTGTGCAGCTAATGAGACAGGAGGCTTATTGTCATTTTCACTGTGAACACTTTCAGCATAAACCTTTAGCCTTGCTTGTGCTGTGTTATGTTTTTGTAGCTCTTTTAATAGTGTACTTCCTTTCTCTTTTCTTCTAACTTTGTCTTTATTGTAGTGCTTTCAGTTAGAAACTGTGCTCTTTTCCTTGCATCCTCTACTTCCAGCTCTCTGATTTCCTCTTCGCATTGATGTTGTGTTTTCATTATTTTAATCACCTCTTCTGTCGCTGCCACTTCAGCTGCTGCTTGCTGCCTTTGTTGCAATGAATCAGGACATGATCTTTTAGAGAGTCTAGAATTAGTTTTTGAATAGCGTGAGGATCTAGATGAGGTATTGGACATTGTATCTTGAAATACTGACTCTGAGTCAGGCCAGGGAATATCACTTGGATCACCACTTCCTTCAAGAAGGCACTGAGCTTTTTCCTTGGCTGTTTTAGTGATAGCCCAACATACATCGTATTTTCTCCATAGCTCAGGTTCAGGGGCTTCAACGTCTCTTATCTCTTCATAAAAATAGCTTATATCTGTTTGAAGAACATTAATGACACTCACAGCTTTAGCAATCAACTCAGTGTCTTTACTTTTCATAAAGCAGTTTATGTGATATTTCCATTTCTTATATGTTCGCTCAAAGTCTTTTTTGTGATCTTTTAGCTTTGTATCTTGTAACGATTTTCCCTTTTCAGTTAGTGTACGTTGGCGTTGACTTCTGCGAACATTTTTATGTGAATTATCATCTCTTGCTGCTTGGGGTTGCTGGACATCCTCTTCAGTGCCCTGCTCTTGTATGACCTGTTCTTCGTTGCTGTCTTCTTGTGCACAGCTGACTTCTTTTGTGGACTGTTTTGTTGTTTGAGCTTTGTCTGTCATGTTAAATATGTGATGAATATATTATCAAATAAGCTTATAGTGGTGTATAAATACTTAAACGTTTTCCCATAACTATGTGTGCAAGTATTAGCATGAAATATTGCTCAACACTTGTAAAAAGAACCAAAAATATTCAAAGGGGTTTCACTTATAAACAAATAAGCTTAAACTTAAGCATAATACTTTTAGAAAATCGTAAAACTCCAAAATATTTGTTTGTAATATACAACAAATTAAAATACACCACTTAACCTTAACACTTAGTACGCCTTTGATAACTATGCAGTTGCTGGTATTTGCTTGCAGTCTTGACTTCTTTTAGGTAAATATGCTGTAATGTCCAGTTACTGCTTTACTGTGTTGAAGTCATAAACGCTATTGAGGCTTTAGAAAGAGTTCACAAGTGCTTATGGTACTTCTCAGACACGAACTTGAGTGCTTGCTTGCTTAGCGTTCACTTGCTAACTTGCTTCGGTACTTGTTCAATGCGTCACGTCCATCCACACGATGCAGTCCTTCTCCGAACATTCAGACGTCACCTCGTTAGCAGCTTCGGTCCCTTCGTCTTCCCCGGGGCAGTGCAGTGTTCTACACTCACTCAGTTACAACACGAAGACAAGAGTTCCTTTTACTGATGTTTAATGGTCTTAAACACCGTAGAACTGACAAATAAGCACAAAAAATACAACAGAAATAATTAGCCTCACAACATAACTTAACATACAATACATGTAGCAAAAAAAACATACCAGTTTGGCGTGCTTGTGACTAAGGCTTGGGTTTATTCTTCTGTTTAAATCTCCTGTTTTCACTACCGAACGTAGTTCTTAGCTTTTGTGAGCTCTTACAGTCCACGCTGAACCACAAGTGTGGTACCGATAGCTTACGACGTTGACAGGAAACGGAAATGTCACTTTCAAAATACATGCATCCATCTTAATCTTATTTAAATTAAATATTGTGACCAATATTCAAAACAAATGATACTTATAAGGTACAACATACAAATATTAAAACTATATAAAATAAACAATAAGTACAAACTTAAATAAGGTGCAACAGCAGCAATAAGTACAAAATTATATAAGGTGCAACATCGCCATCTATTGGATTTCAAAATTATTGCACAAACAAAACAATTGCATTTACATATATTTTGCATGCTTAGTTTAATAGCGAGTAGAATTCCAAGGTTGTTGAATCAGAGAATTACTGTAACAGGGAATTGCTTTTGGTTCAATAAAAACAACAACTGTGGAATAGTAATTGTTGTGTTCATTCCAATTCAGAGTTGCATGGCTATTCAAAATTCAGAGCTACCCTCCTTTTGGAGTTAACATCTGATATTAACACAGAGACATTATCATTGGATTGGTGATAAGGAATAGGGATTTAACTCTAATTGCAGTTATATTGGGGTTCTCATAGTCTGCCGGATAAACCTCTTCGGTCGGAAGCCGATCGGATAATCTTGTTTTGGCATAAATGAGTCCATAACAGCTAATTAATTAATGCATTAGTAGTATAAATCATTACAAGCTTCTAGCCTGACATCACCACCATTTGAACTATATTTTGTTATAGCTAAATTATGAGTTGAATGACTTTTTTTTTTTAAATTATAATACCAAATTATAATTAATGATAATAATAAGCATATTCAAACAGATTCTGGCATAACACAAATCATATTATTTCTAAATCTGTTATTTTGGTGAACATTCTCAAAACCTGTGTGTAAAGGTTTGCCATGTAAAATCACTGATAAACTGATTATAAATTGGTGTTTTGTTTTTTTTGGTTCCGTGTCACCCGTTGTAGCGGGGTGGGGGGGTGGGGGGGGACTCTAATTACTGCTGCACAACAACGTGATAGCGACGTAGCTCTATCCATAGACATAATATAAGAGTAGACCCCGCATCGACCACTTTCACCTATGGGCACTGACGAGATTTGGGGGCGCCATCTTGGGGCAGTCGACAGCTCAGCTCAGTGTCATGTGTTGACCAGGCGCAGTCAACACATGACACATTATCATTTTTATCATTTTAACTATAACTCACTGAATAATAAACAAATTTTCACGTTTTTTTGCTAAAAACTTTAAAACTATAGCTATTATAACAAATGGTCAAGTGCATTTAAATCATTTTAGTGGGGTTAAAAGTAATATTCTGACAGGCTGTATGTATGTTGCAAAACATACATTTTTATATTTATGAACATTATTTATTTTATTACTATATACGCAAACACATTTGCACATGTATACACACACACACACACACACATATATATATATATATATATATACTTATATATATACATTTATATACTTATATATATGTATACAAACATACACACACACGTGTATATATATATACGTGTGTGTGTGTATGTTTGTATACATATATATGTATACAAACATACACACACACGTATATATATTTGTATGTGTTGCAAAACACATACATTTTTATATTTATGAACATTATTATTTTATTACTATATACGCAAACACATTTGTACATGTATACACACACACACACACATATATATATATATATATATATATATATATATATATATATATATACATATATATATGTATACAAACATACACACACACACGTGTATATATATATATATATATATATATATATATATATACACACATGTGTGTGTATGTTTGTATACATATATATGTATATATATATATATATGTATATATATATATATGTATACAAACATACACACACACGTACATATATGTATATATATATATATATATATATATATATATATATATATATATATATATATATATATATTGGGGAGGTGTTGGCCCAGTGGTTAGAGCAGTGCGCTTGCGCTCTGAGAAGGTTGCAAGTACCCGGTTTGATCCCCACTGCCTGCACTCTCGGGTCCCTGAGCAAGACCCATAACCCCCAATTGCTCCCCAGGCGCCGCACAGTGGCAGCCCACTGCTCCCCAAAGGGATGGGTTAAGATGCAGAAGGGAATTTCTCCATTGTGAGATCAATAAAGTTCAATTATATATATATATATATATATATATATATATATATATATATATATATATATATATATATACATACATACATACATATATATATGTATATACACATATATCTGCTGTTTATTAACTAAATGTCTAAAGCTCTGATGCCTTCACGGAGCAGATGCAGTTTTGGAGAGACTAGGTCACAAAAACTTGGACTCTGTGTATAGCATCCATGTGTAGACCTGTATCTCTCTACCTAATATTAGAAAAATCACATTCTAATCAAAAATATAAACAATATCTGTTCATCTTACTTGTGAAAAGTTATCCCTCGAGCCCTGACGTCAATAGCCCGTTGATTCAAACTAAAATACGCCGCACAGTGCTGAGGCATCATTCGTCTGTTCAGCTTGAATCAGCAGGATAGGGAAGCAGGTCGACCGCCCCAAGATGGTGGCCGTAATTCCTGCGCCGCGAAAGTCAATGCGGGGTCTACTCTTATATAATGTCTATGGCTCTATCTGCCTGGCAAAACTCAGGAAGCTTTTGCATGGGTAAGACATGTTGTGATGCTCTCTGTTCGTTGGCCTAGTTAGCATAAATAACTTAAACTGGATATAAAAGTAACCATATCATTGCTAACTCATTGCTGAATATATTTATGCTTGTTTTGGTTGGTGAAAACTGCCGTTTATTTTGTTAAATTTGACAGAGATTTCTCCCTCATTTGCATATTTTATGACCCGCTGCAGGAGACTGAGAGAGCATCTAACAGCCTGTGTGTGTGTGTACTGACCGTGTCCCCCGCTACTCCTACAGGTGTGTTATGGTGTAAAATTGTTAATTTGAATCCTTTTGAGTATTTTCTTTACTAAAGGGCTGCATAGTTTATGTGAAGTTAAGCCATATATTGAAAGTGCAATTTATTTATTTTTTATGCAGTGATTATTTTTGTATTATGCACTTAGAGTGTGTAATATCTTGACTGTTTTGTTATCTTTTACTCAATATTTCACATGTTATAAGGGCACACATTATTTTGGTGTGTACATTTTATTTACAGAAGTATTTTCTTTATTTATATTGTGGCACGAAAAAAAAACTCAGGAAGCTTTTGCATTGGAGACAGAGAGCATCTAACAGCCTGTGTGTGTGTACTGACCGTGTCCCCCTGCTACTCCTACAGGTGAAATACATGTGCAGATCCTGATTCCTGGCCTGAGTGGTGTCCTTCATTTTAAAGCAACTAGATTAAAGCTGCTACATAGGCACTAAGTGCCGGCCGGTGTTCTCTAATTGTTTTTATCTCCCTCACCTCTGTAATCATTATCCTCTGATTAACTCCACTTGGTCTGTTTTCTCTGCTGCTGTTTTCTCTGCTGCTGACATAATCCATGTTTAGTAGAACAATGACAGACATTTGGAGTTGATATTCATCAGGGACTTCTGATACAGATCATCAAACATTCCGTGCTGGGGACATGAAGATGATACATGGAATTGGATCAGGACATTGTCAATAGTGCATAAATCTTTGTATTTATAATTAATACTACAGTGCCATTATTAAAGTGATTTGCTTTCATCATATATTAAATCAGGAATTCTTCCTAGTCCTATCCCCTCACTCTTGCATCTTTCTTGCCAGACTTAATGAAGAAGTCCACTTACCAGACTGGGCAGGTGCTGCTCGGACAGTGGGGATTTTTCATCCTGCAATGTTGGTATGGGTCATTAATTGTGCCTATCCATGAGACCAGTATGCCTGTCATTTGGGTATAGCACCTTAATACATCTCCTGACCACCACGCCATTTACAACACACACATGCACACACACTTTTCTCTGCTCATCCTCTAGGTGTGTCAGGGCCTGGGTGGTCTTGCCACCCACCCCGCAGACTGGCCTGACCCACATAATGTCACTAACTGATGAACCCTCCTCCAGGGTTTTATACATTCATGCAAGCCAATGTAGGACTCATGGAGAAGACAGTAAGGTTAGTTGTCTCTATCTAGCCTAGTGAATTCTTATATTTATGAGCTTTGCACAATCTGGTGCTATTAAACTTGGTAAATGTTTCTGAGTTAAAATAAGGACTGCTAGATGTTTTTGTTCTAAATGTTTTGCTCCAACACAATGGGCCGGGCTACATTTTGCCTTACATTACTTTTTGCCATGATGTGAAAATCTAATATTTTATTTTATACTCCATGACTGACTGAATTCCCACCACCACCCACAAATGGGTATGAACTGAGTTAATCCAAAAGTGTATTTAAATGACTATATCCTGTTTAACTGTGTATAAGTACATATTTGGAGATGAGTGGATCTTCATCAGTGCATATAGTGACCGCAAAACATGTGATTAAATTATGTTAAAATTGAGACCTTAATGCAATATTTGTGTAGAACCTACCTAAAGTATTTTGGAAAAAAACAAGTGACCAGCTCTATAAAAAGAAGCCCAACAAGCAACCCACTACACTGTAATACAGCAGAGCACATGCCTTGGAATTCCCCGACATGTCCAGTAATTTTGTGTGTTCTATGGTGATAATGTCAATAAATACAAAATATAGTGTTTTTAAGTTATAATTCCATTCATTAAAGAAAACAAGCTATCCAAACCAATCTACAGGACTGTCTCAGAAAATTAGAATATTGTTATAAAGTTCTTTATTTTCTGTAATGCAATTAAAAAACATGAAATGTCATACATTCTGGATTCATTACAAATCAACTGAAATATCGCAAGCCTTTTATTGTTTTAATATCGTTGATTATGGCGTACAGCAGAAGAAAACTCAAAAATCCTATCTCAAAATATTAGAATATTTCCTCAGACCAAGTAAAAAAAAAATTATAACAGCAAAACAAAATCAAACATTTGAAAATGTCCATTAATGCACTCAGTACTTGGTTGGGAATCCTTTTGCACAGATTACTGCATCAATGCGGCGTGGCATGGAGGCAATCAGCCTGTGGCATTGCTGAGGTGTTATGAATGCCCAGGATGCTTCAATAGCGGCCTTTAGCTCATTTGCATTGTTGGGTCTGATGTCTTTCAGCTTCTTCTTCACAATACCCTACAAATTCTCGATGGGGTTCAGGTCAGGGAAATTGGCAAGCCAATCAAGGACAGTAATGCCATGGTCAGTACACCAGTTACTGGTGGTTTTGGCACTGTGGGCAGGTGCCAGATCTTGGTTGTGCAGCGTTTCCTGCCACATTTCCCCCTTCCAACACACTTTTTGTGAATGTGCTTTGAAACTGCACTCTGTGAACAGCCTGCTCTTTGAGAAATTTCTTTTTGTGTCTTATCCTCCTGATGGAGGGTGTCAATGATGGTCTTCTGGACAGCAGTCAGATCAGCAGTCTTCCCCATACTTGTGATTTAGTTTACTGAACCAAGCTGAGTTTTTTTCAAGGCTCAGGAAACCCTTGCAGGTGTTTCGAGTTATTTAGACGATTCAAGTGATTAGTTGAATAGCCTACTAGTATACAGTACTTTTTCACGATATTCTAATTTTCTGAGACAGTCCTGTATATCTATGTGATAATATATTTGTCCTTAAACTTAAATTAACTGTGACTAACCAATATTTTTAGTTCAGCTTTACTTGCCACACTAAGGCCTGATTACTGCCAGAGCAGTAGAATCAAAAACTCACCTAAATAAAACCTGTCTGATCATATGAAGTAGACCAAAAAGATCTAAAAAGAAACAGATCATTCTCTAATCTTAAGTAAGTCAAGAAGAGATGAGAAACAAATTCCTTGA
Source organism: Fundulus diaphanus (assembly GCA_037039145.1). Classification (NCBI taxonomy): domain Eukaryota; kingdom Metazoa; phylum Chordata; class Actinopteri; order Cyprinodontiformes; family Fundulidae; genus Fundulus; species Fundulus diaphanus. The sequence goes on along the minus strand of CM073124.1, from coordinate 55,843,879 downwards.
CGTGTATCAGTCTGGAGAGGATTTTAAAGTTAGTTCTTATGGTTTGGTACTCCAGCAAACCACATTGAGTTATTTTCAAATTAAGAAAACATGGAACACAAGAACCCAGAGCAATGCCGGACCAACTTGCCTCAGTTAAGGTCAGTGTTCGTGATTCAACAAAAAGAAAAAAGATTGGGCAAAAGTTACATCCATGGGAGAGCAACACTATGAAACCCATTCCAGAGATGGTGACTCAAGTTTGAGACTTACTGGAGTCGTGTTTAATCCACAAAATGAAGGACTTCAGACTCAACTTAGAGTCATGACATAAAGACTTCCGACTGGACTTGGACTATGGTCCAAGCCCAGTCGGAAGACAAAGACTTTTAATTACACTCAAGTCTCAGACTATGGTCTGAGACTTGAGTGTAATTAAAAGTCTTTGTCTCATATAATCATGAGTGAAAGCAAGCTACATATATCAGCTGACAGGTGACGCATTGATGAGCATGTTTTACTTTGAAAGGATACATTTCATAATTACCCAGTGACATTGGTGGATCATTATAGGATGACAATGGCTCATAACAATCTGTTCATGTTCATGCTGTAGTGTCATAATAATTAGCACATGAATGTACCTCAAACCTGATGCTGTAGTATAAATGACTTTTATCATTTCAGAACAACACAAACTTAACTTACATCCAACATTATGTTGTTGGTAGCTAGCTCCAACATTACGAAGACCCCTCGGGCAAAAGTTTATTCACTTACTACAATGTTCCTCATTCATTATTTTGTAACCGTATAGTCTAACATTTTTATTATTTAGAATTGAGAACAAAGGATTTCATTAGGAAAATTGTTTCACACCATTAAGATGACATAAAGCACAGTATTTGACTCTTTTGGAAATTCAGCATGAATACTGGCTATTCATTCTGCTGTGAGGCTGAATTAATACAATTCTGCAAAGTATTAGTGATAAAAAAGGCAACAATTGCTTTCTGCACATGGGTTTATGTTTGTCAGAACAGCTTTATACCCCAAGAAATGAAATCATTACCAGACAACATCCTTTTCTATTTGTTTATGTTGTCTTTGTCCTGATATTAAAACTTGTTTGATGATCTGAAATATTTTTTTTTCTAAAACATTGGGCAGAAAAGCAAAAATCCGAAAAAGTTTCAAGGAAAACTAATTTTTTTATAGTGCAGTAATTTGTAGCTGTGACTGTACTTAACAAATCAAGTGTCTTGCTGTTTTGATGCTTTTGGCCTGTTATGAATTTGTTTATTTTATTTTGAGTAATCTGCAAATTTGAAATATTTTCCAATATAACAAACAAAATTTGTGATGCTAATAACTCATTAACCTTTGTCTGATTATTACAAATTGTAAAGAATGTCTTTTGATTGAGCTTTTGTCTGTCAGAATTTATTTTTCCATCAAAAAACAATTCACATCGTTGTAGCATTAATATTTATAGCAGTTCAGATCTGTCTGAAAAAATATATTTTTCTCAAGTTAATTGCCCTGTGTCGAGAGAAAAAAAGCTTGTCTTGTATGTCCTAAGAATTCTATTTACACACTCTGGCATCAATACTGACAGCTTATCACTACCTCACAGCACGACCCAAACAAAGCCTTCATTTGTCTCTTTTTAAGGGCGGAAAGAATTCCTATATAAAGGAAATAAACCTGTGTTTTCCTTCAGCGCAAGGGAGAAGGATAAAGAAAGTGAGCAAGACAATCACAGACACTCCAATGAACAGTTTTAGCTTTATTTATTAGTTTTTGGAATTTCCACGGCTAATTTGCTGTGAAATGCAGCTATGGACATGGAGATAATTTCCTGAACAAAACCTTAAGTAATTAGTGTGTGGCCAGATTCTGGAGAGCTTCCCCTGGTAAAAATCCATTGGCTCTGGCTCAGAACAAGAACAGGGAGAGGAGCCAAAGCATTAGCTATTTTTAACCCATCCTTTTCTCCTCAAGATCCTGCTTTACCTCTACATCATCTGCACCTATCTTCAGCTTTGACATTTTCTTTTGTCTAGTCTATCACCAGTTAGATGACTAATTTCTACCAATAAAAAAAACTAAGCCAGCGGCTAAATTTATTTAGCATTTCCTACACTGTTGGAGTACTAAAAACACTTTAGATGGAAGAATATAGAAAAGTATTATGAAATTCATAAAATTAACTTTCCTAAACAGTTAACAATTTCCTGTTTAATTTTCCCTACAGTTTCTGTCACTCTATCAGTGCAGTGAATTTGAACACTTGTGTTCAGATTAAATCAAATCATATTTAAAACCACATTAATCTCAGTGAAACAAGTTTGCAGGAAACCATTACTTAATTTCTTTAGAATCATAGTTAGTGTCAAAATGCAAAGCCAAGAAAATGTTTCCAACTATTTTGGTGCTCAAAAGAAGTATTTCAGAAATGGCATATGTAATATTTCTGGCAGCTGCAACTAAAGTGAAGACCTTTTGTTATTCAAACATACATTCATACATTATTCCATAATGAAACACTTTTTTTGTTGCAACCATTAGTGAGAAATTTGATCAGTGTTTAATTGCACTTTCCCTAACTCTCCAGCTGCTTCTTTGCTGTCTGTTTGTTTGAAATATAATAGAAAACATTCAGAATATATTTTCTGCCACAACATAACTCAGTTGTTGTGGCAATGACAAATTTTCACACTAACTTTTGCCAATTGTTATGTGGATAATTACGGAGTTAAGTTTATACCCCATATCTACAATGAAATACACACAGAAAAAAAATAAAAACTATATTTTATACATTGTAAAAAAAGTACATAAAACGGTAAAGCTTAATGAAACTAAATTGAGCAAACTAAATATAAACAAATACATAAAGAAAGACAAGAAGGATGTTTGTTGGCAAAAAATTAATCAATTTTGAAGGGAACAAATGTATTGTATAAAGAATATATGAATAATTTGGCCATTTTAAGCAATGATTATATATATATATATATATATATATATATATATATATGTATATGTGTGTGTGTGTGTGTGTGTGTGTGTCCTTCTCAATAGTCTTTATTGGCAATACAGCAATCAGACTGTTCTTGTAATAGCCGTCTGTCTTTTTTCATGTTTCCTCTGGTATTTTGACAATTTATTTTTGGTGAGGACCTCCAAGTTTTTGAGACCATTACCTCAACCATTAGTTTAGGTGATGGTATATTCTCAATTAGATAGAAGTTGAGCCTCTGTCTGGGCCACTTTAATAGGTTGATATTAAATTCAATCAGAAGAAACATACTCCTCAAAATAAAATATAATTTTAAACCTAAAGGAATATGAATTATTTGAATAATTTTGGGCTTCACTGTATAGGCAAAACTATGAAATCTAATGCCATCTCAAGATGAAATTAAAAGCTAACTTAAAGATAACTAAGAATTAAATTGGTCTATTTTAAAATCTCAGAAAATTTACAAACTAAGCTTAACCTTGATGAAAAAAAATTTCTGCACAACTGTGTAAAGTCACAGCTCATATTTGCACACGTAATAAAAGGAAGTGTTAGAATGAAGGTACCTTTACATTAAGTGGGTCTCCATTGTTTCATTGCTGGTTGGTTCTCAGAGTATTTGGGGCTGAGCTGGGCTGGACTGAACAGCACTGGCAGGATCCTGGTGAACATGTGCAAATTGCCTTGGCAGAGGGCAGCTCTCCTCTTTCTCCTCAAGCTCACTGTCTCTGCTGTGGCCAATTAGGTGAATTTCAGCAAAAGAGCATTTTATTAGTGTTTGCCCACAGCCAGAAAATATGGTGATTTATTCTTCCTTTGAACACCCTGGAAAACAAATTGGCACATTAAGCGGGGAATGGCTGAAAAAGGCTGTGCAACCCATGCCTCCAGGACAGGCCTTGGAATTTGAAAGTATACCGATTGAGAGGCAGTCCCTCAGCTTTATCATTCAGAAAGACAGTATGGGGCTGCTCCATAGGACTCAGATGGGGAGGCTGATACCAGATGTCAACCATTAGCTCTTTCTCTGCATCTCTCCCCTCCCTGCTTGCACAGATCCATATGCACGCCCTCCAACGCAGATTCCCTCTGCTCCCTTTGGCATGACCAAGCTGTTAGCTTTTGTGGCCTGACAAGCCCTTTCCATTTATCTGTTATCACTTTGGAAATGTCAGATCCAAAAAACAAGAGGGAACGTGTGAGGTGTTCCAGCACTGTTGGCTGATAGTTGGTGTTTATTGCCACTCTTCTCCTCATGGAGCTCCAACATTTATTCACTAGCAGCCCCTCTATCGATCACCCTCATTCACAAGTTTGGAAACCACACAGTAAAGTGGACCTGCATGAGTATTGTTCTACACTACAGATTCCTGTTCCCTTTGTTTTAGCAGCTAAATTAGTTTTTGCATGTCACAATCCCTCCTGGCTAGATGCCCTTACTGACTCCCTAGGACTGCATCAGAGGGACCTTCAGCAGTGCTAATGAGGATTAGGCTGCTGTGTTGTTTACATGTGTGTAACCCTAATCCTTTTAGCAATAAGCTGTTTTGGAGGAAGTGTTGGTAATTTATGTATGGCAGAATTTTCATAGGATTGCACACTGACAGGGAAGACATTTGCCATTCTGTGTTTACTGAGACAGGGAGTAATTTGGCAAGTGAAGATAAGATCCAGTCTTGGCCCACAACATAGAAATAAATATCCAGAATAAATCTGCACCCAATTCCACAAGTGGTCTTTGTGGACCATTGTGCTGTGTTTTGTCAAACTATTTATACCACGTAAACCACATTCTGTCACATACAACTACAAACCTTAACATATTTTATATGAATTTTATATAATAGGTCAACACAGTGAAGGTTTTGGTTGATATTGACATCCAATATTAATATTGCTGTTATGGCTCATGACTGATATTTTTACAGATAATATTTATATAATATTTTTTTTTTCTCCAAACTTTCAAGACCATGAAAAGACAACCACACTGCTGACGTTGCTTCTCTGCTTCAGTTAAACCCCCCTCAGACGTGAGCTGCATCACTATCACATGTCTCATGTCCAAACAAATACCAAATGTTCATTTTTCAACTCTTGCCAGACTCCCAGTTTAATTTAGATCTGGAAGTTCATAGGGCTAGTCAACACATGAATTGGCTTTGATCTAAACTATTCCACTGTAGCTCTGGCTTTGTCTTTATGGTCATTATCTTGCTAGATGATGAACTTCTCCCCCAAACTTTTCCAGCCTGTAACATGTTTTATTCAAGGATTGCAATGTATTTAACTTTTACCATTGTCCCAACAACTCTTAGCAGCTTGCCTGTCCTTGCTGAAAAAAGCATCATCACAGCATGATTCTTTACCACCATGTCTCACCATGGGGATGATGACTCCCTGATTGCAGTTTGCCATCAATGGGATTGAGTTTAATTTTGTTTTTTAAATGTTTAGGTGGTCAGGCACCTCCTTTATCTAACAGCGTTTACACAAACATGTTTCTTGAAGTTTTAGGTTAGAACTCCTGTTGCTTATAGATGTTCCAAGGACTTTTTTAGTGACCCGAAGAGACAGAGCTTTTCTGCAACAATCTTCCTCCGACTGTAAGGAAATCTAATCTTAGGAGTCTGGTGTGTTTGGTTCTTTGAACGAGTGAGTTCCTGTTTCAGAGAAGATCTCTGCTGGAGAGTCCCGTCAGCTCTGGATCCTGCACACCTGGAGCAAATCTCCTGATCAGGCTGACTGGTGCTTCAAAGGAGATGCAGGATCATCACTCTTTGCCTATGATGGTATTCCCAGCCAGTTTTTGAGTGTAGTGGGTTTTCTGTGTGAATTCCTGCATTTTTGCGCTGCGTCTCAGGATTGTTTATTCATATGTTTCAGACCCTTTTGACGATCGCTAGTTATCTTTGGATTGGTCTGCAGGAAGACTTGTGTGCTGCCGTTGCAGCTTTGTGGTGTCCTCAGTTTCCTTTACCTGCCTGCCCGCACTCCAGCCTGTTGCTCACCCCCAAGAAAGCAACCTCACCGGAACTCAGTTTTGTTCTCTTGGACCCTGGACCATTACCTCTGCACCAACAATGAATCCTAACTTGGGTCTTTGGCTCTTCACAAACACTATTGACCATTTTTCTTTTGGATAAACTTCACATACACAAGAGCACTCTCACAAACATCTACAGTCTGTAAATCCAGGTATTTACAGACTCGCTTCCATACAGAAAACCCCTATTATTATTATCTTCAGCTGTCACTTTATACATGTTGTATTATTTAATACTGTATATACTTCAGTGATGGTATCAAGGCGCTACTTTATTGTATCTGTAATATTTTATCCGCTGGTTGTGCTGTTCTTTTTAAATCTCTGCAGGTGAAGCAGCAGACTGGTGTTGTTCTATCATTCTCTCCCTTTTATCTCCTCTTTCTTTCACCTTTTCTACTTTTTTTCTTTCCTTTCTTTTTCTCTTCTGCTCTCTTATTGTAGTGTCCATATAGCATGCAATATTCCCTGCGTAAATTATAATAAAGCTATTTACATGTATAAATCAAGCGGAGCACTATGGCGAAAGCGATACGGCTCCATTTGTCTGTTGGGCTGTTTTTGGCATTAAAACAGTTCTTAATGCCACATTGGAGACAGGACACTATTTAAAAAAAAAATAATAAAAAAAAATAACTCCCTCCCCCACTCTTACCTTACCTGACTCCGCCAGATGGATTTGCTCCGTATATCCATCTGGAAACTTTCTGTTGAAGTAATTTTGGGAAGGGGCGAAAATACTGGTTAGCTGATTGGCCTATGTTGGTGATAGACGGGCCAAATAAACCAATCAGATCAACGAAGCATATGACGTACTAACAGAGCGACGACGAAAACACAACCACAAGCCAGGCTACTCTTGCTGCTGCAGATAAAGGCTCGTTAGCTCAAAAAAGCCTCCAGAGCAGTGTTTTGCTCTTCTTTCAGTGAAGAAATACTCTGTAATTCCGATAAAACTTGCTCGATAGCCACGCTAACGCTAGTTTCATCAGCTGAAGCCGCCATGTTCTTTAGACTGAACTGTCGCGCTTCTTGTTGCGTCACACCTCAACTCGCCTCAAAGCCAACGCTGATTGGACGTTCGTTTGGTGAACGGCTCCAAATTTTCTTTAAAGGGGACGTCCGGTCAACAAGGAAAAATCAGGGTATCATTAGCTATAACTAAAACTAATACATTTGTGGTTATTTAATTAACTTATCTTTAATCAATAAGAAAATAAAAACATAAATTGTCGTCTGAATCACTGTGTATGGGGGCTGACATGACTGCCCAAATATGGGCAGTAAGGGGCGTTTGACATCACATCCTGCGACGTGGAAGAGCGGAAGCGGCGACAGTATTTCTCTCCGCTTTCCATGCAAAGTCAATAGGAGCCGTTCTACACAGCTGCGATCATCAATAATTATTTCGGATTTCCAGAGGACTTCACCGCTGACATTCCCAAGAGCTATTGCTGAAGCAACAATGCCCACGTGCATGGCCATCGGATGTTCCAACACAACTGGTAAAAGAGGAAAAAACATTGCTTATTTCAACACAGTCACTTCAGCGATCTCTCCTCCGCTGTGTGTGTGTGTGTGTATGTGTGTGTGTGTGCGCGCGCTCAGCTGCAGCGCCGGTGCAAAGCCGTGCTCAGCCCAGCATGTGCTGGAATGCTCTTATATTTTAATACTTATACTATAATAATCAGCTAACTTAAGTCACTTCAGCGATCTCTCCTCCGCTGTGTGTGTGTGTGTGTGTGTGTGTGTGTGTGCGCCCCCCGTGCAGCTTTGCCGTGCTGCGCGGAGCGCGCACACCCACACACACACACACGCGTGTATAGATATATACTGTAGGACCCGACTGAGTTTGATCTTGGAAAATAGTGCGCCGTGACAAACAGAGCGTTGAAACTTGCTCAACAGCGGGTCCGCCGAGTGACGTCAAAAAATGGGAGGTGACAGTACTATTCTTGACCAAGATGGATTCCTCCACATAAACATGATTAAATGAGAATTATTATTAATTAAAAAAAACTTATAATTTTTTGCACAGTATGTAGTAGTTTTATATTTAAAGTACTTTCAGCAGTTTGAATTCTGATTTTGACCGGACTTCTCCTTTAACGGAAAGTAGCCAGACTGATCTGCGAGTGAAACCTTGAAAGCTCGCGAGATCAGGATGGTCTCACGAGGCTAGCTCTTACCAACTACGGCAAAGTAAGTTCTCACCTCCTGCCATGTTCTGCACCTACCCCCTTATGGACTGTTAACTTATCTCTCTCCTCTGTAGACTTACCCAAAGCGGATTCTGTAAATGCCGAGCTGACCTTGGTGGATTTGACTCCTTTACTGAATCTCTTGTAAATAAACCTTCACTTTAACTGGTCTCTTGTGTGATTCTGCATGTGGGTCAGAAAATTGCCTCAAAACATGACATCTAATAACGTTTAATGGTTTAAATTAATTAATTAAAACTTTTTAACTTGGCATTTAAGTCCAGTTGAACATATTAGGCTTTAAGTCTTTTACTTTCTGTTAGCTTTTTCATTTATTCATTTGTCATTATTTCTGTCTTCTCATAAATTTACAGACCTGTACAGCACTTTGGTTCCCTTGGGTGTTCTATATAAGTGTGCAATAAATGTGTTTCATTGATTGTTCTCAGTTGCAATCTTTTCAAACACCTGTACTATTACAGGCAACCCGTCCATAACATTGCAACATGCTATGTGCCTAAAAGCCCAACGTGTATCACTTAGCTGTTAAAGCTTCCTTGGTGTGTCATCAAACATCTTTCAGTTGCATTTCCAGCTATCTGTTTATGTACGTAAGAGCCAGATATGAATATATACATTTGTTTTAACAGAGAGAAGAAGGTTCCTGTACCGGCCACAGAGTTTGACAGAGTATACTATGACCAAGTCAATTTGCAGTACAGGGCATATAGATGCCGTGTTTGGCTACTTCTTTAATTTTAGCTTGGACACCTGCATCTGCCCTACCATTGTAGCCCTGGCCTACAAGATTTTCCTTAAACTCTAGCCCATACTTCTCAAGAAAGCTTATCTTGTCACTCAAGGCAGCAGCATCCATGTGTCTCACCACTTGAAACTCTAAAAAGTTCTCAGGAACTACACCATTGTAACAGTATCTCAGGACAAATGAGAATTGCTATTTTCTTTCTAAACATCTTCAGTTTCATTGACTATCACAGAAACCTGCTTGCTCTTTTGTAACTTCTCATCCAACCAGACATTGAAGTATTTTATTTTTGGGTTGTGTTTCTAGTGTACTTAGCATTTTGAGCTTGTTGTTCAAGTCTTTTGTTAAACATGGGGTTATGTTTACCCAGAAAATCTAATATGGGGAGGAAAACACTCTTTTTCAGTCAAGGGACTCTCTGTGATCCCATTGGGCTTTTTTCTGTGACAGGAGAATCTCAGCTATTTTATTGTAGTACTGATTTTCAGTTACCTGTTTCTTATTTTGCTCATCCTGTATTCCTAACATTAAAATTATTATTTTGGCAGATGTAGAATCTGTCTAGCAAAAAATGCATCCCCTGAAATCTTAGAGGAATAGACACCTATGAATGATATCACATTTTCCACATAATCACACATGCATTTTGAGCTACTGTTGTACATTCCATACAGATTTTAAAGAAGGATACACATACAGTAACAGCCAAGATGGCATTTGTTTTAAATTAATAATTGAATTACTGCAGTAATATAATTAATACATGCTTAGAAAATAAAAAGCTTGCAGATCTGTGCATTATTCAAAAGATAATTCCAAGAGAAAAGTATACATTGATAACTTACCCGAACAGAGACTTGGGGAGCATTCAGTGTATCCTGCTTTTTTTTTTTTTTTTTACATCTTGCTCAGTGTTGACCAATTACTTAATAGTGAATAACACACTTCTGACTGTGTCAAAATCCACCTGTTTACATGCAGTAATGTTTTTCATATAACGGCAGAGCTGTGAATTATCACAATCGCACAGAATTTACACAGAAAACCAAATTCTACACTTACGTCGGTTGTAAATGCACTCTCACTTTCAATGTGTCCAATATGCACCCAAACAGGCAAGTAATCATTTAAGTTAAAAGGTCTGGATGTCACACAAATCTGTAACCATTGTTTTGTTCTACTTTCTTTGATCTCAATCCTGCACTTCCACTGGAAGAACATGTTCATCATTACAACAGCACTCTGCAGGCCACTGCCTAACGATGCAGCTGGTAACTTACCGCCGATCTGCCCCATGATACACTGAAATCTGAGGGCCAGAAGATTGAACACAGATTCAGACAGACAGGACTAACTGTCCACCAGCTGACATTCAAACATCACCAGACAGCTTACTCAACAGCACTGAGAGTTGCTAAGGTGTCCTATTACTCTGCTCTTAACGAATCTGGCCACTCACAGCCAAAGCTCTTGTTCTCTACCATCAGTCAGATGCTCAAGCCCAAAGTCTCCATTCCTACTGATCCCTCCATTGACCATTGCAACCGCTGCATTGACTTCTTCAGAACCAAGGTTGATACAATCAGACAGAACATTGTTTTAACCAAATCGGACCTCCCACCCAGCACTTCTCCCTGTTCTCCCTATTCTGGTCCACCCTTGAAGCTTTTGCTAAGGTTGCTCAACTCAAACTCCTCTCCATCGTTCAGAAGATAAACTCCTCCTCCAGCTCCCTCCACGCCGTTCCAACGTTATTTCTAAAGAAATGCCTTCCAGCTATTGTTCCCTTTATGACTGGGATAATTAATCGCTCTCAATCCACTGATGAAGTTCCATCTGTATTTAAAATTGCAGTTATCAAGCATGTACTAAAAAAGCACAACTTAAACTCTGACACCTCCAATTACCATCTCATCTCTAACCTGTGTTTTTTGGCAAAGGTTTTGGAAAAGGTTATTGCCAACCAGTGGCACCAACACCTTCAGTCGCACCAGCTCTATGAGAAGTTCCAGCCTGGCTTTAGCCCCTCCTACAGCACAGAGACTGCCCTGGTCAGGGCTCTGAATGACGCCGGTTCCCCCAGCCTACTGATCCTGCTCTACCCAGTCAGTCCTGGGCCCCACTGCTCTTTTTAATCTATATGCTCCCCCTTGGTAACATCCTCCGAAGCCAGAGCATCAACTTCCACTCATATGCTGATGACACTCAAATTTACCTCCAAACCTCTCCTGACACTCATCTGGCTCTCTCCCAAGCCACCAAATGTCTCAGCAACATACGTCATTGGATGAGCCAAAACTCTCTCCAGTTAAATGGCAGTAAGACTGAGGCCATCCTCATCCGCACCCCACAACATCAAACTAAACAACTGGCATCACCCACATCACCATCAACAATCACTCCATCCCTCTCTCATCAGTCTCTCCTCACTTGTCACCAGTCTTGGTGTCAAGATTTGCCAGACCTCTTACTACCATCTGAGGAACATTGCTAAACTCAAATCCTTACTCTCCCAACCATATGCTGAAATACTGGTCCACACCTTAATCACGTCCCGCCTTGACTACTGTAACTCCCTAATATCAGGTCTCCCCTCCAAATCCATCCAGAAGCCACAGTATATCTAAAACAGTGCTACCCGCAACCTCACCAAAACCCGGAAACCCGTCCACATCAAACCAGTCCTCCATTCCTGCCACTGCCTCCCTGTCAACCAGTGGCTAACCTTTAAGTTACTCCTGCTGGTCTACAAGACTGTCAACCACACTGGCCCAACCAACCTCCAGGACCTTCTTTTTTCTCAGTCTGCATCTTGGTGACTCAGATCTGGCACTCAGAATATCCTCACTGTCCCATGTACTAGGCTATCAACCATGGGTGACAGTGCCTTCTCCTGCCTGGGGCCTTGTCTGTGGAATCAGCTGCCTCAATCAGTCAGGATGGCAGACTCCTTTACAACTTTCAAAAGCAGCCCCAAGACTCATTTGTTTCATGCTACCTTGAACAAATAAGAATTCCCCTATGATTTCCTTCAGAATCAGAATCAAGTTTAATCGCCAAGTAGGTTTGCACTTACAAGGAATTTGACTTGGTGTTGATGGTGCAGACAAAAATAAGAATACAGTAAAATAAAAAGTAAAAAGGATATATATACAGAAGCAATATGCACTCAGTAAACTGTGCGTTAATGTAACGCAGAAGCTTGTAAGTCCTGAACGGGGGAGAGAGACAGTGTCCAGTTTCACGGGCGGCTCTTGGCCTTGTTCATAAGGCCGGTAGCAGATGAGAAAAAACTGTTCTTGTGGCGTGAGGTTTTGGTCCTGATGGACCGCAGCCTCCTGCCAGAGGGAAGTGACTGAAATAGTCTGTGACTGGGGTGCGAGGGATCAGCCACAATCTTCCCTGCACGCCTCAGAGTCCTGGAGGCGTACAGGTCCTGGAGAGATGGAAGATTGCAGCCAATCACCTTCTCTGCAGACCTGATGACACGCTGCAGTCTGCCCTTGTCCTTAGCGGTGGCACCAGCTTACCAGATGGTGATGGAGGAGGTGAGGATGGACTCAATGATGGAGGAGGAGACCTGCACCATCATTGTCCTTGGCAGGTTGAATTTCTTCAGCTGCCGTAGGAAGTACATCCTCTGCTGGGCTTTCTTGGTTGAGGGAGTTGATGTTCAGCTCCCACTTTAGGTCCTGGGAGATGATAGTTCCCAGGAAGTGGAAAGACTCCACAGTGTCAATGGCAGAGTCACAGAGGGTGATGCGGGTAGCTGAGTTCTTCCTGAAGTCCACAACCATCTCCACAGTTTTTACAGCGTTGAGCTCCAGGTTGTTCTCCCTACACCAGGTCACCAGATGGTCAGCCTCCCACCTGTAGGCGGACTCGTCACCATCAGAGATAAGTCCAATGAGAGTGGTGTCGTCCGCGAACTTCAGGAGCTTGACAGACTGATGACTGGAGGTGCAGCTGTTGGTGTACAGGGAGAAGAGCAGAGGAGAAAGAACACAGCCCTGGGGGGAACCAGTGCTGATGAGCTGTGAGTCAGAGTCATGTTTTCCCAGCTTTACGTGCTGCTTCCTGTCAGACAGGAAGTCTGTAATCCACCTGCAGGTGGAGTCGGGCACATTCAGCTGGGAGAGCTTCTCCTGAAGCAAAGCTGGGATGATTGTATTGAAGGCAGAGCTTTCAATACAATCATCCCAGGATCCTGTTTTCCACAAACAGGATCCTGGCGTAGGTTCCTGCAGTGTCCAGGTGCAGTCCTCACAGAAGCTGATATACGATGTCACAGCCTCTGTGAACTCATATAGACTGGTGGCACCAGCCCTGAAAACGTCCCAGTCAGTAGAATCCAAACACGCCTGAAGATCCTCCACAGCCTCACTGGTCCACTTCTTTGATGTCCTCACTACAGGTTTGCAGAGTTTTAGTTTCTGCCTGTAAGCAGGAATCAGGTGAACCATGACGTGGTCAGACTGGCCCAGTTGTTCTTAACTGCAACGGTTCTTAACTGCAACTGTTGGCCATATTTTAATACTATTATTTTAGATTTGTTATGTTTTAAATCTTGATCATTTTAGGATTTTTTATTCTAGATTGTTTTAAATTTTGCTTATTGTAGAACTGTGAAGCATCTTGAGAAGTGTGCTATACAAAAAAATATTATTATTATCATTATTATTATTATTATTATTACAGTGGTGCAGTTGGTAGCTCTGTTGTCACTTTGTTTCCCTGTAATGTACTGGTGACCTGTTGAGGTGGGACCTTGCCTCCTGCCCATTGCTGCATAGTGGCAGCAGGGGTGACAAGGCTGTGTTTTAAGGTGGCAGTTGCCACGCCAGTAGAGCCACCCCTGCTTCCTGTCTACTGTGTACACTAAGAGACCTCTTACACACATCACACACACACACACACACACACACACACACACACACACACACACACACACACACACACACACACACTATATTTATATGTGACGCTTAGTGGCGGTTCTACATTGAATTACTCCCTGGACGAAAAATATATATATATATGGAAATAAAAGTCAAAAGAAAATGGATCAACACGAGAGATGGCAAATCTTAGTTCAGCTCACGGTTGTTTAACACCACGTCGGCATTTGACGTAGCAGCATTGACAGACAGAAAAGCTCTGAGAGTCCCACTGGACGCTTTGACATTTTTACAAAAGCTAGTTCAGCTGAGCTAACTGCAGTTCAGTCATACGACACCCTCCCAAGATGGCGACTACGATGACGTAGGCTCTGCGCCCTTACGTGATGCGTGAGGGGAGGTCCTAATAATGTAGTCAGCGCGTACGCTAAGTGGGGCGGTGCTTCGGCCAGAGGGGGAGCGGCCGACTGGTGAGTTTAAAGAAAAACCGCAAATTGAGTTCTAACAAAGAGATTGAATCCACTGATAAGAAGAAGCGAAAAGAGAGGGGGAAAACATGGAAGAAGATGGAAAAGACTGAAGCAGTGACCCACGGCAGGGTTATTGATAAACCACAAATCAGCACAGCAAAAATCACTTATAAAAGGGGCATGCACACACAACAGAAAAATCATTCAACAGTTAAAAACACTCCGCCTTGGAGTAAAAAGCATTTAGCTAAATTCTACGCCTGCCCAGGCACTTCTAAACACCCTGTGGGTGAAAAAGAAATCAAGAAATAAAAAGGGGGGGGGGAATCCCATTTACTTTGAGGTGCAGGGCTGTCCCGGCTGGATCCGTGAAGAACTCCTGAAGGCGTCTTGACGGACGCAGATGCGTGTAGCAGCGGGACCGAGATGAGAAAGTTCCTTCGTCTCTATCTCTCCGGCTTACAGTCGCTTTGTTGGCCAAACAAAGCGGGGTCCTCTTCCGATCACTGGGAGATAAGGCGGCTCCCAGTCTTTGATCAGAGGAAATCCAAAAGTACTTTTTAAGTCGACCTCCTGTTAGTGAATACGGGGAATAGTTTTGCTCCGGTAATCTTCGGACCAGCAAAGAGTTATCGAGCACGTGGTGTGGGGGTTGGAAAACCCACGGAGTAAGGTAGCTACGTGTCTTCTCGAGATGGCTGGGTGCCAAAAGAAGGCAGATTTCGTCTTCGGCCGGAATAAATACCTTTCCCCCTAGTAACGTTATCTCTCCGCTTCGTCGTTAGGGGCGGCCGCCATTTTGGACCATGTTGCATGATGGGAGTTGGTGGCCATTTTGACCACCTTGCATCATGGGAAATGCAGTCCGTCACGTCCCGAACTAATGCAGGTTTGTCACGTCCTGACATGGCATAACAACCCGGTTCGTACGTAGATTCGGCAGCAAAGAAAGAAGACAATTATCGGAGTAAAAACACTTGGAATATACATATATTTATTACAATTGGAATTCCAAGGGGAGACACACACTTGCAACTTTATTCTAAAGCCCCATGTAGTAAAGCATGGAGTCCACCCTCCGGGGTCAGCTGCAAGTGTGTGTCTGAAGTGCCGCCCTCGCGCACATCTATTCATAGCCTGGGCCCTCACTGTATGAGTGACTGAGTGATGTTGGGGGGGCTGCATACACACTGATCCTATCTATGCTTATCTTCTCACAAGCAAAACAGATCCGCATTCCAGTGTCAACTAAGGAGTTGGCTTCTTGATACATTTTTCCAGATGTTTCTAGGAATCTACCAAGATAAACATTGCAGAACAATATAAAGCTTTTAGACCATAAACCTTCTTGAAGGTTACCCACCATAATACCTCATGTGACTCTTACTTATCCTGGTATCCCACAAGAAGTTTGAGTGAATTTATAGTCTTGAGTAACCCTGCAGACTCCATCCTATGTAGACTCCAGGCCCCAAAGTTTACGATAGTAATTAGAACTTAGGTAACTCTTACTGCTTTAAGAAAAATACATGATGAATACAAAAACTGATATATCCACTGATATTTTGATAACACAACCCAGCCCTGCATCTGTACCTGCCACTGTTTTTAGATGGTTCCTGCTCCTCCTCCTCTTCCTGATAATGCAGAGTAACTTTTTATACACATATAGTGTAACCTTTAATGTTCTGTGTGCCTTGAACACATCCTAAATACACTAATAATATCTGTTAAGACTGGGATAGGATGATACCATGTAGGGAGTGTTTGCTTATGTGTAGTCATGCTGCAGGCTCAGAGAATCAGGAGACAGGATCACGGGCTGGCAGGCAGACAGAAAATGCTGGATAAAACTCGCCGGAGGTTCATAATAATCTGGCAAAGAAGAGTAGGCTGAGGCGGGTGTAAGTAAGTTGGTGAACAGGTGACCGGAGTTGAAAACTAATTAGTGGCAACAGATGGAGCTGATCTAGAGAAAGGTGGTGGCTGGAGGTGAACTGAACTGATTGGGTAGCAGCTGGTGGCTGAGAGGCGAAGCAGAAAAAGTCTCAAACAGTCCAAAAGCAAAAATAAACAAAACCCAAACTATGACACCGTTTCCCGGTACATTTGAGAGACCCAGATCTCCCCCCCCTCCCCCACCCCCCCAATGGCCTTTCCTCGTCTTATAAGCCTCAAGCCTGTCAGTCTCTTTGCAGTGTGCAGGGCTGCAGCAAGCAGGGCAAGTAGGGCGCCTGTAGCTGCACACAGTGAGGAATTAGCATTTTTGGGCGTACATTACTATTATTGTTATTATTATTATTATTATTATTATTATTATTATTATTAAACTGCTCGTGCCACCCCCTATGTATCATTGAAAAAAAGTGATGCCCCGGTCGGCTGCCCCATTCGCCCGTGCCAAAAACCGCCACTGGTGACACGCCATGGCAAAAGTAGGAACAAGTTGGCAGAGCACAAACAAAAGACTGAAAAAATGAAAAACCTTAAATTTCTGAGAAAACAGTAATTTTCATTTTATTGCAAAATATGCATGTTGAAGTTGTGAAGAAACACCTGAATACTTTAAATTACCATTTTGAAGGTTTTAAAATGGTACATTGTGTAATTAAACTCAAAATCTCGCCGACTGGTATCTGCATGTCGGGGTAGGGAAAGCCACGGCTTATTACTATACCGCCTTTGTGTGGCTCCACGGAGGCTTTTTTTATGCATATCGGCCAATAAGCTCCATGCTTGAAGAGATGGCCACTTATGATTCTCCTCAGTAACTCTGTTTGAAAGAGAAACTGAGTTTCTGTGACTTGTGAGGAAGATGGACCAAGTTGAATGGATCTCCAAGAGCGGAACTGCGGCTTCCTCAAAGCTCCACAATGTATTACAGGTTGACCAGGATGCAGACACGGGACTCGATTCATATTCTGTATCAGGAGCACTGAAGCAGAACAAGCTGAAGAAGCAACTTTGGCGAACATTCATAGTTTCCATCAAAGACAATGAAGAAAGCGTTGTACTCATGGCAGAGGAGCATTAACATGAATGCATTGTGCAATAACCTAATTGCTGCTGTAGAGCACTCTGCTGTGGGAACATTTTTACCAGGACGCTGGACTCGTTTCTAGTTCTGTACAGGTGAAATCAGCATAGATAATAGTGTCTGCGGATAGAGAGTATTCCTAGTTTCCAACTGGCGTTAACCGATGTTGGTAAAGAAAGCTTTGGACTCACGGCAGGAAACTGAGCATTAACATGAACGCATTGCACAATAACTTTCCCGCTGCTGGGAGTTCATGTTCACCAGGACACTGGAGTAGCTCATACAGACCTCTCAACTTTTATGGAAAGTTAAGAGTGAGATTATGGTAATTTTCAGCAGGCCGGGGCGGGGGGGGGGGGGGGCTTGGGGGGAGCTGTTCGCTGTCATGGATGCTGGAAGAGCAGAGCCAGTCAACTCCATCTCATTTTTAACCAACTAGAGGAGAGTGTCCACACTATTGTTCAGCTAGCGGGTTACAAAAGCAGAAACGACACACAATTGTGTGTTTTGCCGTGATTGTTTCAACATACCAAGACTGCATAATATGAGAAGAATCACATCTGTTTAAACTCCATTCACAACATTTATGGTCAATATTGCACCTTTTCACCACATAAATAGCTCTGTGGTCATTTCCAGTTTTCTGACGAAAGTACAATTTGTTTGGATTGTCACTCATCTCCAGAAATTCTGTCTGCTGCCACCAAAACTCCACCTTCTTGAGTCCATTCCTGCTTTATTCTTGGAAGATATATTTTGTTTCTAGATAGACCTGCATGAAGGGATCAAATGAAAAACACCCCAAATAATCACTGAATAAAGTAATAAAGTAGTTTTAAGTTATTGACGGTATTATTACACTCCTTTTTTTAAGAATGGAGAACTGCTTTTTTTTTATTAAAGAATCCTATTCGCACAGAGTTCCTCAAGGCTCCATTGTTGGCTTGTTCCTCTTCTCTCTTTACTCCGTCCCTTTGGAGTCAGTCATACGAAACCAGTGTTTAGCCTTCTTTTTTTAGGCGGAAGACAGTCAGACCTTTATGACACTAAAAAGAAAAATAGTTGCTCTAAAAATAAACTTCTCAAAGGCATTGCAGAAATCATGGATGTCACCAAAGTTTATGTTGTTTGGGCCTATTGATGTCTCTTAACATCAGTGTTGAGCTCTGACCTTAAAGTCAGCATCTGACACATACTGCTACAGACCTGAGTGTAACACTTGAGAATAACCTAAACTTTGATGCTCTGTTAAACTCTGTGCTCTAGTCCACTTTTTTCAAACTGAGACAGCTGACTAAAGATTTTAATATATGCTCTAATTACAACTTGCTTAGATTCCTGCACTGAAAAACAAAGAATGCAAAGAGGTAACCACACAAACTCTGGATTCAAGTAGTTTCACATATCAGGCAGGCCGTGCTATATATATATATATATATATATATATATATATATATATATATATATATATATATATATATATATATATAGCACGGCCTGCCTGATATGTGAAACTACTTGAATCCACAAACAATAAGATAATACTTTGTTGAAGCACGTTTTGATACAGTTTTACAATTAAGTCTCCTTGAGGTCACACCTGGCATCAATTATACGGAATCTGATAAAGCTAAAGTAAAGATCAGCTGTCTTTAAAGGATTTTCTTCACATTTACTTGTATTCATCCTTTAGTTAAACATAATTTGCAGAGAGGTTACAAAGTTATCCATCATGAGAAGCATTTTTCATGGAATTGTATAACAAAGAAGACTGACAAAATATGCTTCATAAAATTTTTAAATCAGCAATAATTTTTTACATGCCAAACAACTAAGTTTAGAAGACTTGAGTACACATTTGAAGGCCACCTAATGAGCTACAAGAATAAATATGTTTATGGATGGTTTGTCATAGGAATCATGACAGCTAATATGTTCTCAGAAAAGGCCTGAAAGAGACAAGAGTTAAGAATCAAGCTATGCAGGCCTGAAAATGTGGTTTTCCATTTGCTAGAAGATTGCTGTCAGGCCTTGGATACAGGCCTATCCAGTGTCAAGCCTTGTCAGTCAGTGCATGCAGCCACTCCCTGGGCTTTCATCCTCTCCACAAGCCCGACCGCCCCCTCCTCCACTCCCCACAGGCCAAACAAAAGATGATTCTCCATGGTGGCGGCCCAGCCAGGGAAACTCACATCCAAAGACAGGTGGGAGGCAGAAGAATCAGGGGGAAAGTGGAGGAAGCCAGTATCTGAGCACAAGGAGGATGCTGCTTTCTTGGCCAATAAGTGAACCTAAAATGGTTCTGACCGCTATAGGCTTGGACATGCATGTGTCTTCAGCATGCACCCAGATTTCAGAGGTGAAAGGATTTTACAATGATATACTGTGTATTTGACATTATCTTTCCATATTCTCGTACTACAGCATCAATGGAAAAGATTCGGACAACAGTCTCCTTATATTACTTTTATAACATTCTTAGTCTGAATCTGTACTGTAGATTGTATAAACATAAACAAGGTATACAGCTATAAAATATGGATGCCATCTGTAAGGAAAGACGTGCAATCCAGTGTTTTTTTGGCAGTCATTTTAGTTTTAGTTTAAGTTTTAGTCTTTTGGACAAAAATGCCTATTAGCTGGACCAACAGCTCTCCAGGTGAATACAAAAACAATCAAATGTGGCATGCTTCAGAGGCCTTAGTCCTCGATGCGGCCGACCCGGGTTCGACTCCGACCTGTGGTCCTTTGCCGCATGTCTCTCACCCACTCTCCTACCCCACTGTACGAAAAACGAGCCACTAGTGCCGTAAAAACCTCAAAATACAAAACAAAAAAAACAATTGAATGTAAGCATATCTTACCTAGACACACACACACTCACAGATATATATATATATATATATATATATATATATATATATATATATATATATATATATATATATATATATATATAGTCATGGTTTTCAGCTATTTGGCCCACATGCAGAACACAATTCAGGAGACAGGCAGCAGTTTAAGATGTTTATTTATGTACGGGAGAACAGAATGTAGGATAGGCTGTGTCACGGCACTTTGCTCCTCCCCCTCCCCTCTCGTACATGGCTCAGCGGCGCCAGCCAATCAGCACACAGGCTCAGCCTGGCCCGCCCACTCAGGTCTCTCTCACAAACAACCGCGCTGCTGCTGCTCAGACTCGGAGAGAGAGAGACCGTAGGAGCGGAAAAACATGAAGAGGGAAAGAAGCGCCGTTTGGCTCTATTTTAATACCATAAATGAAATCAAGCTGTATGGTTTGTAAAAAGCTGGTTAAATTCAGTGGAAACACAACAAATTTATCTAAGCACGTGACAAACCATGAGCAAGAAAACGTCGAGCGACAGAAACGGAGAGAGGAGACAAAACTTCTCTCATTGCCCTGAAAGACCCTGACCCACAGACTGACGTCACTGACTGAGGCGTTTCAGTCCTCCAGAGAACATCCAGGTAGATAAGAGTGGTCATCTTCAGCAGCAGTTCACGTTAACTTTCAAAGTAGATATTATCTATCATATGTTACTGGAGCCCACACAGAAAATGTAATTAAGACCTTGAAAGAACCCAGTACATATATCCTATTAAAAAGTGTTATTTAAGATAAGATAACATTAGCTAATCCTTTATTTATCCCACGACGGGGAAAATTATAGGATTAAAGCAACAGGCAGGTGCACACAACACAGACAAAATTACAAAAGGATTGAAAGATATAAGAGGTGGATTAGGAAAAAAACACTATGAACATAACATTATCATTATTACTTAATTGTAATAATAAAATAAAAATCACAAAACCCGAAAGGTCAACAGTTTCATGATACATCAAGCTTAGGGACTGGCTAATATACAGCAGGTCAAAAAAGGCCATATTTTGGCTGCTGTGCTTGCTGTTCTCTTATGAAGAAAAGATCAACTAGTGCACTAAATTCAATAGATGGGTTGAAAATATCCAGTATTAAATACAGAGATTTCCAGGGCATGAAATATACAGTTAAGTTGACTTTTTCTTTGGTGTATGTGTCTGTGTGTGTGTGTGTGTGTGTGTGTGTGTGTGTGTGTGTGTGTGTGTGTGTGTGTGTGTGTGTGTGTGTGTGTGTGTGTGTGTGTGTGTGTGGTGGCGGCAGGTGTAGAGGGGGGGCCAAAAAAGACTACGTTGTCCCGGGCCCTAGCAAAGCTGTCAGCTGGCCTGTATATATATATATATATATATATATATATATATATATATATATATATATATATATATATATATATATATAATACACACAAGTATTATGAGCCTGTACTGAGTTTGTTTTTCATTCTGTCACTCCCCATGTGTGCCAAGAGTTGGAAAACTTTAACGATAAAATGTATCACAAGTCAATTGTCGAGTGACATTGTTTGTATATTTTATCTTGATAGTCCTTATAGTTATTTACCTTTGAAAGAAACTCAACCCCATGTAAAAGCATATTTCTGCCCCCAGACAAATTAGAAAAATTCCATCAAAGTGGGCGGGGATACACGGGAATGGGAGGAGCGTATGTTCAGGATAGAGGAGATGTAGCCGCAAGCTTGATTTGCCATATTGAATCATGGCGAGTGAGCAGAGTTATGCAGAGTTATCCACGGTTTGGTCTTTTGAGATGGAGGATTTCCCCCCCCCATCCCCCCCCCATCCCTGGGTGTTGAGGGAGGCTTTACTGAGCCCAATAGGCCAGAGCCTTATCAGTTATAGCCGCTGGCTGAGGGCACTGACTCAGTGAAGCCCGAACCTGATGCAGCAGAGGCAATGCGGGATCACCAGTAGCTTTACTCATCACCATTCATTTGTAATGTGGACACGAAGCATGGTTGATCTTTACTTTGCTCTGGCTCCAGCAGGCAGCTTTCAGCACGAGGAAAGGTAGAGAGGGAAGGTCACAGCAACCATGTTGAATTTAGTTTTAGGTTGGACAGTGGAAATTCCTGCTCCTTGGCTTCAGTGGAGCCTGCCTCCTGTTCCAGCCGATACAGGGAGGCTGATCTGGGGCTTCTGCTCTCTTTTGAATAGCTGTTGAAGCTGCAGTGTACGGATATCCAATATCCAACCCTATCCAACCCGGCTGGGAAGGGGCCAGTCTCACACCGGCCCCTTCCCAGCTGCCTCAAGAAACTAACGGCAAAACAACTGGTTGCTTTCTTGTAAATTTGTCAATAACACAAAATAGTTGGTGGATTTGTTTCTAGTCGCCTTTTGAAAAAAAAAAAGTCGCTAGAGGGTTTGAAAAGTGCAACAGTGCTCACTAGATGGAGGGCGCTGTGTTTTTTAAAAGACGGAGCTGCTTTTATACCCCACAGCATCAGATCTACTGATGTCACAGTCTCAGAATTATGTCACAGCAAGCGAAAGCAATGTTAATTTGAAATTTAATGCAAGACCACTCTACCCTAGGAAGGTGCCACACTGACGATTTCAGACACAAAAGCAGGATTTCAACAAATATGCATAAGTTTTTCAAAATAATGACCAGGATATGTAGACAGTACTATAACAGTTTATTGGCAAAAAAGTTTGATTTGGTGGAGAGTTACCCTTTAAAGTTTGTGCCATTTACCGGCAACTCCCGCTACAATATATTCTGTCCTTCTTTCAAATGGATCACAATTAAAGTATTTTCATAGATCCTTTTCGATATTTCCGACCCCCAAGCTTATTTGTAGAATATACCCTGACCATCAAGGTCCATCAATGAATTACTAAACTCAGCATCGGGGTGGGCGTGACCAAAGAAGGATAGGATGAAACAGCATTGCTGCTCCATCCTGTTCAATCCTATTGCATTGATCAGAACCAGGGGACTCATAATTCAAACCAGACAATAACAGAGAGCGTTAAAAGACAGTTTATTTGAGGAGTAAACTGCTGCAGGTCGTGGGTGAATCGCCAGCGTCGGGAGCAGGAACCACTTGTCACAATCCGGGAACGGGCTTGGAAGGTGAGGGCAGGCTCCAGTTGTTGGGGAATGATGTTGGTGATTCCCTAATGCGATCCGGAGTTCGGTCAGGGTAGATCTCAGGTAGTTTCTTCTGGGACTGGTAGGAGCTTGCTGGTTTAAAGGGCAGGCAGAGGGTCAGAACCGTGATGGCAGAGTCAGGCAGGATAATCAGGTGGAATAACCAGAGTCCGAGGTGCGAGAGTAGGTCTAGAGTCAGAACCGGGTGATTAGAAAACCAGAGACAGTCCAGAGCAGAATCCGTAGGCAGAGTCAGGGCACAGAAACAGGTCAAAAATCCTGGCAGAACAATAACCAGGTCCGACGGGCTTGACAGGCTCAGAGGGTCAGAAGACAGAAACAGTTCAGGAAACAGGCAAACAGGCAGGCGGGTTTCAGGACGCTGGATTTAACTCACCGATTGCTCGCAATAATCTGGCACTAGTGACAGGTCTGAGAGCTGGTTTTATAGTCAGTGGTGTATGTGGATCTGGTGAAGACTAATGAGAACGGGGCGGAGCTGTGCAGGTGTTTCAGATGAGAATCAGACCAGCACTAGTGCCGAGATCATGACACCTATAGGTGTGCATTTTGAACATCTGATATACCCCACACAAACATTTTCATCTAGTCTTGTCAACGAAAATTCACACACGTTTTGTCATATTTTACTTATCAGTGAGTCATGTTTATCTCGTCACCACAACACTGATGCAATCCTAATTAATTCTACTTTATGTCTGCTTGTCTATCAACAGCCAGCCTCAATGCAGGGTTAAAATCTGTATCACACTGCAGAGGCCATTTAGGCCATCATATTTGCTGCCCACTGGATTTTCTCCTGGTGTTCCACTACCTGCCCTTTTAGATTTTAAACTTCCCTTGCCACCTTCCATTTTTATGTCAATATAAATGAGTTCCCCCACAAAATCTACAATGCATCTTTAAAATGCGATAACTCTCATAGCGGTGCTGTGACATTGACCCCCCCAGCACACAAGTTCCGGTTCAGCGCTCAGGCCTCCTGCTCACGAACACCCAGACAAACACACACAGTCTCAGATATCCACACCCCAACACACTGCGTGTGTTGTGTGCCAGACCCCAGGTGCACCAAGAGGAGCAGTTAAATTTCATCATTACCCTTTCCTCCCTGTGTTGGGGCTTTTTTATAGGGCCTTTTACAGCACGCTCTGAAGGTGCCACTCTGGTTCCAATGGTGCACAGGAGAGAGATAGATGGAGAGACATGAAGAGGGTTTGGTGAGAGAGGGGAGGGCAAGATTGCAAGGTGGAGAGAGATGGCCTGTACTGGATGGGTATGTAGGGAGGTGAGACAGAAGCATGCATGAACATCCACAAACATGCCCAGTGCCAGGTGTACAAGCTGGTGGGGCACTGGGGAATGAGAAAAACCCTGGGGGTTGAAGAGTAAAACAAAAGGAATGCAGAAAGATTGAGGACCATCAGTTGTCAAGTTCACTGCTGCCTGATATAAAAACAGTGGTGAGGATGGTGGATAAGATATATGATGGATGTGCTGGAGACACTCATCCATCCGACTAAAGGATTTGTGGCCACAGAGTGGTGTACAGACCCGTCTAAGAAAGAAAGGACTGTGTGTGTTTGTGTGTATGTGTACTTGTACTTGCAGCTGAGTGAGAACATATCTTTCATATTTTACCACCAAGCAAGGACTTTGATGTAAAGTGAGGACCTTTTATCAGTCCTCACATTTTTTGGTGGGGTAGGGGTTAGGTTTAGGACTAAGGTGTCAATTAGGTATAGGTTAGGTTCAGGGTTAGGCCATAAAAAAGGTTGAAAATGAATGGAAGTCAAGGCACAGGCCTCACTACGTATTTAAAACAAGGATGTGTGTGTGTGTGTGTGTGTATTTTGTAAATGGAAGGGATGACATACATGATAGGGAGATGGGATGAGGAACAAATAGAGGCATTTCTGTAAATCTGTAAATGTTTCTGAGTACATGTCTAGTCATGCCATGGTAGTCCCCATGCATGTGCCCTTAGCGTCTTGTGTTCATACTTCTGCACACAAGACGTGATAAACCCTTTATAACAGTAGGAAGATGACAGGCCTGTGTTCTGGAAGATGTATGGCAATGCATCTGTCTGACTCCATGTAGGACCATCCCTATCAATCTTTGCTATCAGCACTGTCCAGCTCTGCCTATAGCACCAAGCAGGAGCCATAATGACACAGGGAATCTGAGAAACTCAGAGTAGAGTAGATTGATTGGTAAACAGACAGACACAGTTGGTTGATATACACTTGTACATCGTTGTCTGGATTCAGGCAAGTTCTGTAAAGTCATTGAATCTTGATTGAAGCCAAAGCAAAAGCAGATTTTGTTTAGTACCATCATTTTCATTTATCAGGGTTCAGGATAACTGTACTCTACAGTTTCCATATTAGGTATTACAACTTGGCAAAACCTTGAAAAAAATGTCTTTCATCTTTTGTAATTTCATCATCTTCAAATTCATATTTGTGGGTTCACAATTACTACGAGACAGTGAGAAGAAAACTGCATGAAACTGTATGAAAAAGAGATTTCAGAGGAAAGGATGTGGAGATCATTGCTCTGTCAGAAACTGCACACTATATTAATTGGAACAGTTTAGAAAAAAACATCATATTGAAATGTTATTAAAAAATTAAATAATATAAAACAAATAAAAGGGCATCTTTAGGCATTTAGGAAAAAGTATGTTCCTGGATCGCAGGATAGCAGGATCAGTTGCTTTTCTATGGTTGTAATCACCTTGAGACTGTTATATTAGCATTTAAAACTTGTCAGTTCTTGGGCCTTCTAACTTAACAATAGCAGTAACAGTATGGCTTATTTGCAGGCATTGTGTTACCCCTAACTTGTGCCAATGTTACTGCCTTGTATTTCTTGCCAACCTCAACAGGGGCTGGTCCTCCGCTCAAACCCTGTGCCCTGGTTCTTTCCAAACTCGCCTGTTTGCATATGCTCCGTATGGTTCAAGTGGAGTTGCCAACTTTTTACCATCTGCCTGTGGCCTGTACTTTGACACAGAGGCAAGGTCTCTGCTGGAGAGCAACCGCCACCCTTCACCTTGTCGGAGCAGAGACGTTTTAAATGTTAACTTGCAGTGTACAGGAGCAGAGAGAGATCCGCATGCCACACTAAGGTGCCAGCTGAATAATTGAATTTGCTTATGTTGAAGCAAAGGAGGACCAATTTAATATCATTTATTTTTTTCTTTGTGCTCTTCTTTTCTGTGCTGTATATTCCCCTTAACCTGTTCTAATCCATGCTTGCTTGGGTCTCTTATGATTTTTTTATACATCTGTTGTCCACCTACCCCTGTTCTTCATCTCAGCAGTCTAATGCTGCTTCTCTCTTGCTTGGTCTTGCAAATGGCTGCCCACCAACGGTTTGTCTGCAGAGGAAACATATTTTAATCAAGAAGGTAGAAAAAAAGAAAACAAAGAGGCAAAAAAAGTATGCTAAGCACAAAGCAATGTGTGTCTGCTGTTTGTCTGTGAGTGCATTTTCCTGTTTGTGTGCTCAGGGGTCTTTACTTCACAGTAGCTACAAGTCTGAGTCCAGAGGGTAATCCTTTATCTGAGGTTTACTGCTGAAAAACTCAGGAATAAGTCAGTCATGATGATGCATTCCCTCTACTGACAACTTGTAGTACTGCCCAAGGAATATCTGGAGCTTGCTGATGTACAAACATGCCTCTGCAACATCAGAGTGCAGTTTTTGATGATGACCCTCACCACTACATATGCATACAAATAGATAAAGCAGCAGACATCTAAACACATTATACCATTAAGGTAAAGCCAGCTAAAACAGATTATTTGAGAGAGAGTCCTTCACCATACAAATGCTGTAAAAGGTTTCATTATTTGTGAGAGTTTCACAAGCACTAAATTAATTATTAGATAGTGGTTGGTTCCCTGAAGCAGGCTGGAGTTTCATCTCAGCTATGTTACTATAGATCTGTTTATTTGCTGTGTTTTTCTGGCCCTTATCTAAAATGGCAAAAAAATGCACATCCTTGAGTTTTTTTAGGTTTCATTTTAAGGTGCTGTTTTAAGAAAGAATTCAATATTTTTAAGATATACTGTCTATATATTCAGCCAACATCTCTCTCTCTCTCTCTGTTTATTCCCCTTTCGGGGAAATGGTGGGTAGGCTCAGAAGTGTGTGTGTGGGGGGTTGCTGTAATGGTCTTTTGAAGGAGATAAATGGTTTACAGATGGTCCAATCAATATATTCAAATGAGACAAAGAGTCTAGCAACCAGCATTGAGCAACAGAGTATGGGTGATGGAGGTTGGGCCCCAAACCTCCGGTCCTGACTAGACCACCAAAGCTCATGACAAATATGCAACAAATCTGAATCCATCCACTCAGATGGAGCTGATTTTGAGATCCCAAGTATTTATTTGATGTTTACTATATTTTTATCTATTGACATACAATTGTTAAAATAAATTGATGCCAAACAATAAAGGCAAAGGATTTTCTTATGGCCAAGCCACTATCATTACATGCAAACTTCAAATAAACAAGAACGCATCTTTAAATGATGTCACCTGAGTCTATGTATATCTGTTTCTATTGGGACATGCACTTTCCAACTCACTCACACCTATGGTGAATCTAAGGTTTGTGACATGGAATATGCATGAAGCTGGAACCAGAGCAAAAAAGTTGCAATTTTTTAATCAGATTAAAAGATTAAAGGCAGATTTTGTCTTATTACAAGAGATTCATAAATCAGCTACAACTGTAAACGATCTTAACTCATGTAAGCTCCCTAATGTGTTTTCTGCCTGCTATAACTATAGACAAAGAGAAGTAGCTATTTGAATCCACAAAAACATTATTTTTTACAATATTAGACAAAATTATAGATCCTGAAGGTAGATTTGTATTAATAAAAATAACTATTCATAACCAAAATGTATATATTGTCGGTATATATAGCCCAAATGTTGATGACCCCTCATTCTTTCACAAACTTTTCCATGCACTTTCAAAACACCTGGATCGCTCTCTATTTATTGGGGGAGACCTCAACTTTGGTCTAAATGAGGAAATAGACAGGGACTCAACACAGTTGGCAATCATTAAATGTAGTCAAACGATAAATGAGTGGCTATGGTCTTTGTGATGCATGGCGATCTCTTCATCCTAACAGTAAGGAATATATGTTCGTTTCAAATGTCATTCCTACTCTCGTTTGGACTATCTTAATCATCAGCTCTCTGCTGTCTGACATTTCAGAGGCTGTAATACATGCTATTGCTGGCAGTGATCATGCTCCTTTCTTTAACCCAAATAAATAAAAAAGTACCCCAACAAAACAAAAGCTGGAGATTCAATACATCATTGCTTAAAGATGAAGAATTTATCAAATATTTTGGACTTCATACTTGGAGTACAATGATCTTTGTTTGATCATTTGTATGAAATAATACTGTATCTTCTTCAGTGATGGTGTCAAGGCGTTGGTTGTTTGTACCTGTAATGCTTAATCGTCTGGTTTTGCTTTTATTTTTATATCTCTATTTGCCGGTGTAGAAGCAGACTCAGAGGATGTTGTATTGCTCTCTCCCTTTCCTTTCCTCTCCTCTTTCTCTTTCACCTTTTCTCGCTTTTAACATTTTGTCTCATCTGTTTCTCTACTTTTTTTCCTCTTTTACCTACCAGTTTCAGTGTCCATTGAACATGAAATAGTCCCAGTATAAAATCTAATAAAGCTTCTTGCATATATAAATCAAGCGGAACACTATAGCAAAAGCAGTAAGGCTCCACTTGTGAAAGTAAAGTCTGTTGGGCTCTTTTTGGCCTTAAGAGGACAATTATTATTGCCACATTGCCAGACAGGACACACAAAAAACAACATATCTAAAAACATTGAACATCTTTAAATATATGTCTATATTACCTGCATCTTTATAACATTCTACACAGCTGTGGTTTGGAATGTTGATGTCCCAAAATTTCCCCTTGGTAAATCACTGGCAATATAGCAGAGAAAGGGGCCCTCTAGCGGATAGTGACGGAAGCTGAGAAGGTAATTGGAGTGTCCCAACTATCTGTCAAGGATTTGATTTGGGCATCCTAACAAATGAGGTGTACACATGCCTGTTTGTAAATAAAATTAGGACTAATATTAAAGTTACATAAACTATTTTAACTATTCTTTTTCCCATACTAATAGTGGTTGGAGAAGTGGTCCAGAACACCCCTAAACCCAAACACAAAAATGGTTTGGACATTGACAACTTTGCCACTCCAATAAAGTGTCATTGGTTAAGTCTGCATAAAATATCTTGCGTATAGGCAAGGACCCACCAGATCAATCTAGAGCAAAGTAGTGCAGCTGTTAATGTTCACCAGACTCCAAACTTTACCAGACAGATCAGCTCTAAACTTCAAGTTTGTTAGCCCTGTCAGATCAGGTTAAAGGTGTGTTGCTCAGATGACAGTCATGGTATTCAAGATAAGGAGGATGTTCTGTCTTGATACCAAATTGATTGAGAGGCTGCCTGAGCTAGGGTTGAGGGACAGATTCAAACTGCTAATTCACCTGCCTCTATCTGCTACTGAAGGTTAGAAACCTATGAATGAACCTATCAGTGAGTGCCAATGTGCAAAAGCTGCATGCTGCCTATTACATTGCTCCAGCCTTTGAGTTCACTTTTTTAACTTTCTTACTTTATTTTCTTTTGATTGCTTTTGACACACTGTGAAGTTTTGTCCTCTCTAACGAGGTCGTTTTAAGAGAGTTTTCGTGCTTTTTTCGTGTTGTTCATGCCGCTCCCACCGGGACATGCTGCCTTTGTTTACTCCGGAGAACAACCGATCGCACTAATGCCGGGCCGGCGTGGTGGCCAGACCAGCTGAAATACCACCCGAACTCTGGAGGAAAACACACCGAGGTTACAGAGGAGAAAAGCAACACCGGGGGAAGAAAGTGTCATGGTTTAGTTTTGATTCGGCTTTGGTTTACTGTTATTCTCAGTTTTTTCACCTTGTTTGGGTTTTAGTTAGGTTTTGACTTTATTCATTGTTAATTTTTAGTTTCCTCCTTCCCTTCCACTCAGCCTTCACTTCACTCTCCTTGCAGTCAGTCACACCTGTTGGTAATTAATCAATCAAACACATTTCACCTGCTAGCCTTCCTATTTAAGCCTCCCTCTGCCTCACTCTAGTGCTGGTCCGTCTTCAGTCATCCACCTCTCCATGGTGGATGACTGTGTTACAAGCTTCTGCGTTACATTAACGCACAGTCTACTGAATGTATATTACTTCTGTATATATATTGATTTTATTCAATTTTACTTTATTTTATTGTATTCTTATTTCTGTCTGCACCATCAACACCAAGTCAAATTCCTTGTATGTGCAAACCTACTGATTCTGATTGATGCCAGTCCTCGTTTTTGCCTTGGAAGTTTTGTTTCTGCTCTTTCGTTTAAGCTCTGCTCTGTGCCCTGGTGTCTCCAAGGAACTGCTAACCTGACTAGCCGCCCTGGAGAAGCTCTGCTCTGTGCCCTGGTGTCTCCAAGGAACTGCTAACCTGACTAGCCGCCCTGGAGAAGCTCTGCTCTGTGCCCTGGTGTCTCCAAAGAACTGCTAACCTGACTAGCCACCCTGGAGAAGCTCTGCTCTGTGCCCTGGTGTCTCCAAAGAACTGCTAACCTGACTAGCCGCCCTGGAGAAGCTCTGCTCTGTGCCCTGGTGTCTCCAAAGAACTGCTAACCTGACTAGCCGCCCTGGAGAAGCTCTGCTCTGTGCCCTGGTGTCTCAGAGGAACTGCTAACCTGGTGTGGCTACCGGGTCTGCTAGCCGAGCAGCACTGAGCACCTTGATAATTAGGGACTCTCGCTCCGGGCCATCAGCTCCTGCCTTCATTTGCACCTCTGACCTTCTGCAATCCTGATCCTCTGGCTTCATCACCCACCATCCAGCATACATCCTTCAATAAAGACTCTCAGACCTTAGTTCCGTGTGTGTGTTCTGAGTTCATCAGTAAACAAATCGTGACAGAAAGGGGGGTCGAGATAGGACGGGCTTATTGAGAGGAGAAGATTTAAGCGATGTCTTCCCTCTGTTGTTATGGGAAACGTACGGTCCCTTAGCAACAAGATGGACGAGCTAACGGCCCTGACGCGGAGCCAACCGGAGTACCAGGAGTGCAGTGTGATGTGTTTCACTGAGACATGGCTGCACAAGGACATTACGGACCAGATTGTCTCCGTGGATGGCTTTCATGCCTTCCGGGCCGACCGGGATACTAAGAGTGGTAAGCAGAAAGGAGGGGGGCTTGCCATTCTAGTAAACAGCAGATGGTGTTACCCGGGTCACATCACCATTAAAGAACAGCTCTGTAGCCCGGATGTTGAACTGCTGGCCGCTGGACTCCGTCCATACCATCAGCCTATAAAGATCCCGCACGTCATCATTGCTGTCCTGTACATCCTTCCCTCTGCAAACCCAACATCTGCCTGCAGCATCATACACACCACCATCTCCAAACTACAGACTCAACACCCCAATGCCCTCATCATCATGTCGGGGCACTTCAACCATGTCACCGTGAACAAAGTTCTGCCAACCTTCAAACAATATGTGAGCTGCCCTAACAGAGAGGAGAGGACCCTGGACCTGATGTATGCTAACATTAAGGATGCATACATCTCCTCTTCTCTCCCCCCTCTGGGCAGGTCAGATCACAACCTGGTTCACCTCAAACCCTGCTATGTGCCTCTGGTAAAGAGGAAGCCTACGACCACAAGGACTGTGAGGAGGTGGTCGGAGGAGGCTTGCAGGCCTGCTTTGAAATGACTGACTGGCCTGCACTCTGTGAGCCCCACGGGGAAGACATTGATGGGCTCACAGAGTGCATCACAGACTACATCAACTTCTGTGTGGACTGCAATGTCCCAGCTTGGACTGTCACCTGTTACGCCAACAATAAACCATGGATCCTCAAGGACATTAAGGCCATCCTGAATGAGAAGAAGAGGGCATTCAGAGATGGGAACCGTGATGAGGTGAGGAGAGTGCAGGGGATACTCAAACGTAAAATTAGGGAGACTAAAGACAAGTTAAGGAGAAAACTGGAGAATAAACTCCAGAGAAACAATTTCTGATTTCTCCTCTTGATTATTGTAGGTAACTTATTTCTAGAGAGTGACATATAGAGCGCCGTTGACTGCTTTCACTTTAGAGAAGGTAAAGGCAGCTCTTTATTTCTTGGTTACTTAAGGTGCTTGTCTAACTTGATCTCTTTTGTATGTAGGTTGGCCTGCTACTGTTTCAGTTTAACTTTTAGCTTTAGTTCCGGTTTTTGTTTTTAGTTTAGAGTCTCTTTCTTTTTCGGATAGTTATTACTGTTCAAACTTGTATTTTGCTTTTTTCTGGTTTTGTTGAAGGAAGAAGAGTTTTTATTGTTTAGCCCTCTGACTTGTTTTAAACAAAGGAAAGGACCTATGCTGTCCCTGGGTCCTAGGCTTTTTATTTAGATTGAGGGGACTAGTGGAAGGGGAGTTTTTCTTTTCTTTGTTGTATTCACCAGGATTTGTGGCGTGCGGGTTTTTTCGTTGGGGGACACTAGGTGCATTTAGTTGTATTTGTGTTTTCCTTATTATTCCTCCCCCAAACAGTCTAATTTATTTAATTGGGTTTTAACTATGTCTCCTAGCCACAAGGTCTCCAGGGCCAGCATAGACTCCTACTTTTAATGTGGTCATCTTTGTTCAATAAAATAAACTGACGATCTCTGCCCATAGGAACTTGTGAATTCAATAAACTGTATTTAATTTGCATCAGAGCCACTGATAATTCTTACAAACTTATCTGTGTGATCTGGTAAAAAGAGGATTTAAGGTTCTCCACACATAACAGAATCTGTTCCCAAGGTCATATATATATATATATATATATATATATATATATATATATATATATATATATATATATATATATATATATATATATATATATATATATATATGTTGTTTGTGTGCATATATATGTTGTTTGTGTGTATATACGTATATATATATATGTGTATATGTGTGTATATATATATGTGTTGTTTGTATATCTGGAGCGTGTAACGAAAATAATTTCCCTCTGGGATTATTAAAGTATTTCTGATTCTGATTTTGAAATGAAGTAATTGCTTAACACAGAGGTTCAAGTTTCCAAGAAACTACAGAAGGGAGGTTTTGGAGCATGTGTTTAAATCTGAATAAATAAATGATAAAACAACAGTCTCACAGAAAAACATGTATTATCCATGTTAGTCCACAGGGGGAAACGTATTATTGTCAGAATTTGGCTCCTCAATATGTTTCATCCTACGTTTTAGTTGGTCTATTCACTTACATTGGCTTGCAACCGGGGCCGTGCAGCAAGAAGGTCCTGTGTTCAAGTCCTACCCTTGCCATGGGTCTTTTTGCATGGAGTTTACATGTTCTCCCTGTGCATGCGTGGGTTCTCTCCGGATACTCCGGCTTCCTCCCACAGTCCAAAAAACATGACTGTTAGGTTAATTGGCCTCTCTAAATTCTCCTTAGGTGAGAGTGTGTGCGATAATGGTTGTTTGTCCTGTTTGTCTCTGTGTTGCCCTGCGATAGACTGGTGACCGGTGCAGGGTGTACAATTAACAGCTGGAGATAGGCACCTGCTTCCCTCGTGACCCCACAAGGGATAGACATGTTAGAGAATGGATGGATGGATTGCTTGCAACCAGGTCATGTGACTATGACGTTTCCCCCATTGAAAAAAGAATATGGTTGCTGTTGCTGGTATGTTATGTGGAAAAGTAAACATTTAAGTGAAACAATTCCGTTAATATGCATTTTGATGACATTTCTAGTGAAAAGTATGTATGTATGTTCATAATCGTCATTCAGGGAAGGTAGATAGCCTTTCATTTATTAGTTTCGCTGAAGATTTTACTGCATTCTCAGAAAGACAGGAGGAGGTTATGTTGCTACGGTGGTTTCTATGGATGCAGCTATTTATGTTACCGATGTGTAGGGACTTCCTCATTCATAAAAAACATTATTTAATGAAAACATCTGCAGTTATATGTATTTTTGATGACAAAACTCTGCTTTGAATAAATTAAATAAAAATATAGGATCCAATTTACTCAATAAAATACAACTATTTGTTTTCCATTTAAAATGCTTCAGTGCCCTCATTAATAACTTAATAATATGCTTTAAGCATTTCTGACGCAGACTTTAAAACGCTAAATTATGTCATTTATAAACAAAACAATGCCATTAAATTTCAAGATCTCTCTAAGTTGAAAATCTGTGTAAAACTTTTTTTTTAATGCAAAAAAGTAGTAGTTTTTGTGCTAACATAAAAATTTGAAATCATTTCCCATCATTTCACAAAAAAGCCCAAATGTGCATTTAAGGAAACATATTGTTTGTAGACATATCCAAATGGCTTCCCATCTCTGAGCTATGGGCATTTGTCAAGATTTAGGCTCAATCCAAATACCCTCAGTAAGGACTCTTTAGTCAAAGCTGAAGAGTGTCAACTGTTGGCATAAGTGATGTCCAAATAGTGCAGTCAGTAAGGAAGGAGGTAGGAAAAGGAGCCTGTATGCTTCCTCCCAAGGCTAGTTTTTGCTATGAACCCTGCAACATCCCTTTCCGGCACTAAGAACCCTTAAGGTATCCCACAATCCTTTGCATGACATGACCTATCAGCACAGCCCCCTTATGGAAATCAACAAAAATGTCCGGAGAGCAGAGAGCGTGCAGTTTGTAGTTCAGTTTCGGAAGCCTCTAGGCCCGGATTTGACTTGCATCATCCATGTGCATTTCCATCATGACGTCGGTGTTAAAGGCTGTCTGAATTCGGCACAGCAGTCCGAAGCTTCTTTCCTCCCAGCGATAGAGTTGTTACTGTTGTGAAAGAGCAAGGAACAGGAGCTAGGACGGCATTCTCACTCCCTTCTCATCATATGTTGACGGTAGGTCAGGTTCCGTCAGCGTCACAAGTTGACGCACCAGGTACCCCCTTTTCGTTATAATTTGACATGCAGGCTGCCCTCGTAGAATAGTATAGGAATGCAGCCTACATCAAACATTTAAGCAAAACAATTGCGTTTACATGCATTGGAAAGACATTTCCAGCGAGAAGTATGTATATAATTTTCATACTCTTCAGTCAGGGAAGGTAGATAATCTTTCATTCATTAGTTTAGCCAAATATTTGAATGTGTTCTATCTCAGAAAGATTGGAGGATGTGATGTTTCCTACCTACGTCACTGAATTGCCCTGAGATTCCAGAACACAAAAAATTACAAATTTGCAGGACTATTACAAAACTATTACAAACACAATGCAAATCTCGCAGCTTTTCACGCTCATACCCAAACCTTGTGATAATAGCAGTGCGAAGAAAAAAATTGTCCTTTCTGGAAAGATAAACGCAACTGATGCATAGGGTAAAACATATTTCATGTCATCCACAACAATTTACAACTGAAATATTTTAACTGTTGGAGCCAAATATTAATTTATTTTATACATAAGCCATTTCAGTGACTTTTACACCGGCACATGATCAATAGATTCAAGCTGTATGCACTAAGGCTCGGACCACACAGAAATTCATACCCAGAAGCTTTTGCTCCAAGGCAATAGTGCCAAAAATGCCCCACCATGCAGAGCTGAAT
This sequence comes from Fundulus diaphanus, assembly GCA_037039145.1. Lineage (NCBI taxonomy): Eukaryota > Metazoa > Chordata > Actinopteri > Cyprinodontiformes > Fundulidae > Fundulus > Fundulus diaphanus. The sequence continues at coordinate 55,807,725 of CM073124.1, read as the reverse complement.
TTGTTCACATTGATGAAAATTTGTGCTATCGGGGAAAAGTTTTCTAAACTTAAATTGTTTTCTGGAAATCATATTAAACCCTTTTCTTGGTGAATCCGAATTCCCAATAGGGTCTGGACCTCTCACTTTGCAAAGCTCTGCTTTACACAAATAACATTGGCTCATATATAGCATTAACACCCTGTCCCTATACATCCTGAAAGGGCTTTAAAATTAGAGCAGCTCAAGTGGGAAAACAGCAGCCATTTGTCTTTGGGATAATATGAGTGTGGGTGCATTAGAGACAAATAGCATCCACTTCCATTTCCTTTATCATTGTCAGGTCAATTAATAGGCCAAGGATCCTGAGTCACTAGACAGAGGCAACGCACATGAGAGCACAAAGGGAGGTCTTTCAGCTGGTGACCCTGGATGCTCCTCCCAACACAAAACACCCCCAGAGATGGATGCCTCTTTAGAGAGTGCTGGCTCCATGGAAGGGTACTGTTGCTGACACCTCACAGACACACACGCACATCATGGAGCCCTTTGTAAAAAAAACATAAACAAAAAAAACACAGTCATGCATAAATCAAGCGGAGCACTATGGCGAAAGCTGTTCGCTCCACTTGTAAAAGCAAAATCTGTCGAGCTCTATCTGGCATTGAGACATCAATTCCTATTGCCACATTGCTAGACAGGACACTGGGAAGAAAGAAAAAAAAAAAAAAAACACAGTCACGTGCACTGATAGTTTTGGGTTTCAAACTAACAGCAAAATGTTCCGCCAGATTACATATGTACAGAGTGGTGGCTATTAGTATCATAATTTAAAGTAGAGGAAGTAGACTGAAAATCCCAGTGGTGGCATAGCCATTGTGGGGTTCATGCCCTCTGTTATAAAGCTAAGCTAAAAGCAATGAGGAGCCTCTCCTGGCTCTTTGCATTTATAAGTCTGATAGATTACAGTGTCCCCTGACTGTCACCTGGAGGGTGCAATGGCTTCATGTTGGGAGGAGCCACGCACTCAACATATATTATACATTGTAGTTGTAATGAATAATGATGATGATGACGGTGGTGGTGGTTGTATTAGTGAAAAGCTTAAAGTGGATGGATCCTTATTATCTGCTGGCATCAAAGTCAACCATTAAATGCTTTTAGAGTCATTGCTTTATATTCAATATCTGGTGTAAACCCACTATTAGGAAAAGTTTAAAATTCTAAACAATTGTAACAAAACATATGCCCACTACCTACGGGCATCAATAATTGTTTAGCTAAACCACCCTAAACCATTCCCCATTAATTTCCAATGGTAGTACTAAACCACTATGCATATGATGCACTTTTTTGCTACAAGCATAATTTGGGGAGAGCTGTTTCCACCTCTTTCCTTGAAGCCGTTTTGCATCACAGTAGTCCTGTTAGATCGTAATTGTCTGTCTGTTCTTCCTTAGTTTAGCCAGGTTATTCCCTCATGTCTGGCCATTCTCATGTTTCCCTGTTGGATTCAGTTCTCCCACTACCCCTGCTAGTTCATTGCCTTTCTTCTCCTGCTTAATTTATTTACTCATCTCACCTGTGTAATTTACTCCAACTGCTGCTTCTTCTGTCTCCTGCCCTATACAGGTAAAAGCCAGTAAATTAGAATATTTTGAAAAACTTGATTTATTTCAGTAATTGCATTCAAAAGGTGTAACTTGTACATTATATTTATTCATTGCACACAGACTGATGCATTCAAATGTTTATTTAATTTAATTTTGATGATTTGAAGTGGCAACAAATGAAAATCCAAAATTCCGTGTGTCACAAAATTAGAATATTGTGTAAGGGTTAAATTTTGAAGACACCTGGTGCCACAAACTAATCAGCTGATTAACTCAAAACACCTGCAAAGGGCTTTAAATGGTCTCTCAGTCCAGTTCTGAAGCCTACACAAACATGGGGAAGACTTCAGATTTGACAGCTGTCCAAAAGGCGACCATCGACACATTGCACAAGGAGGGAAAGACACAAAAGGTTATTGCTGAAGAGGCTGGCTGTTCTCAGAGCTCTGTGTCCAAACACGTTAATAGAGAGGCAAAGGGAAGGAAAAACTGTGGTCAGAAAAAGTGTACAAGCGATAGGGATCACCGCGCCCTAGTCAAGATTGTGAAAAAAAAACCATTAAAAAATGTGGGGGAGATTCACAAGGAGTGGACAGCTGCTGGAGTCAGTGCTTCAAGATCCACCACCAAGAGACGCTTGAAAGACATGGGTTTCAACTGCCGCATACCTCGTGTCAAGCCACTGTTGACCAAGAAACAGCGCGAAAAGCGTCTCACCTGGGCTAAGGAAAAAAAGAGCTGGACTGCTGCTGAGTGGTCCAAAGTCATGTTTTCTGACGAAAGCAAATTTTGCATTTCCTTTGGAAATCGAGGTCCCAGAGTCTGGAGGAAGACAGGAGAGGCACAGGATCCACGTTGCCTGAAGTCTAGTGTAAAGTTTCCACCATCAGTGATGGTTTGGGGTGCCATGTCATCTGCTGGTGTCGGTCCACTCTGTTTCCTGAGATCCAGGGTCAACGCAGCCGTCTACCAGCAAGTTTTAGAGCACTTCATGCTTCCTGCTGCTGACCTGCTCTATGGAGATGGAGATTTCAGGTTCCAACAGGACTTGGCGCCTGCACACAGCGCAAAATCTACCCGTGCCTGGTTTACGGACCATGGTATTTCTGTTCTAAATTGGCCAGCCAACTCCCCTGACCTTAGCCCCATAGAAAATCTGTGGGGTATTGTGAAAAGGAAAATGCAGAATGCCAGACCCAACAACGCAGAAGAGTTGAAGGCCACTATCAGAGCAACCTGGGCTCTCATAACACCTGAGCAGTGCCAGAAACTCATCGACTCCATGCCACGCCGCATTAATGCAGTAATTGAGGCAAAAGGAGCTCCAACCAAGTATTGAGTATTGTACATGCTCATATTTTTCATTTTCATACTTTTCAGTTGGCCAACATTTCTAAAAAAATCCCTTTTTTGTATTAGCCTTAAGTAATATTCTAATTTTGTGACACACGGAATTTTGGATTTTCATTTGTTGCCACTTCAAATCATCAAAATTAAATGAAATAAACATTTAGATGCATCAGTCTGTGTGCAATGAATAAATATAATGTACAAGTTACACCTTTTGAATGCAATTACTGAAATAAATCAAGTTTTTCAAAATATTCTAATTTACTGGCTTTTACCTGTATATTCAGTCAACTCAGTCAACTCAGCCAACTCAGCCATAACCAGTTGTCAGATCCTCTGTCAATCTACTCAGTTTTGGTCTAATCTGGGCAGTCTGAATCCTTGTCTTGTTTCAGGCTCTAGGCCTCTTGGTAGCTCGCCATCTGAATGACACCTGGCCTGTATGGGACACAGGGCTATTGTCCAATATATTAATTATCCGTGTGCACACAAATTTAAGAAATCAAACATTATACTAGTCGCATTATATATGGTATCCAGAAACTAATGATGATGCTGATTCATCGATGTACATCCATACAACATATGAAAATATGAAATACATTCATGTTTAATCCAACAGTTAAATCATAGACAACAATATTGCATTACCTCCTTTACATCTGGAAATAATTCCTAAAATACACAGTGCTAATGCACAATAAAGAGTGAAGTGCATTAATTCATGGATGGACAAAGTTAATTTGGGCTATAAAACACAACAAAACAAACTGCATAACATTAATCAATTTAACAACACATGACAATTGATTCATGTTGATATTAATTCCTAAATGGAAATCCAGTTTCCTTGTCATCCTGTGTTATTTATTTCATAAATCTTCACTACTCAAAATGCAGCTCCCGAGCTCTTGTCTGCGCTTAAGTCTGATTCCTAAAAACCTGACAGAATGCCATTGTTTAACAGTCATAAACAGCATAAATAAGCATTTCTCCAACTATGTATTTCAGAGAACGCAACAAAGATAGTTACCGTCATGACATTAAAAAATCTGAACATTTCTAGAAAACCATTGAGAATAATGTGGACACTAGTCAAGGAGGCCACCAGGAAAAACAACGAGGGAGGAATTTCTGACATTCTTCTGGTCATCTGGTTACATATGACAATGATTTCATTTACAGGTGATATATAATTAGAATATCATGACAAAAAATATTTTCAGTAATTCCATTCAAAAAGTGAAACTTGTATATTATATTAATTTATTACACATAGACTGATTTATTTCAAGTGTTTATCTCTTTTAATTTTGATGATTATAACTGACAACTAACTGACAACTACAACATTCAATACTTAACTGTGTCAGGGCCTAGTTTTTGCCTGCCTCACCCTGGACACTTTCTAGACTTTTCCACACCCGATCACTGTCACCTGCCGCCGCCAATTAAGCCAGACTCTTTCCAACTGCCATCCTCCCTACTTAAACCCCCCTCAGACTGCTCATCCTTTGTCTTCTCGCCTTCCTTCATGCTTCCAAGAACATAACATTGGACCACTCAGCAGCAGTCCAGTCCTTTTTGTCTTTATCCCAGACGAGACACTTCTGACGCTTGTCCAAGAGAAGCTTGACACAAGGAATGCAAGAACTGAAACCAATGTCTTGCATATGTCTGCATGGTGGTACATGAAGCACTAACTCCACTCTTTATTAATCTCCCCCACATCTTTGACAGTTCTTTTCAGGGTGCTTTGCTTGTACAATTTTTTGTACCACATCTTTTCCTTTCCCTTTGCCTCTCTATTAATGTGCTTGGACACAGAGCTCTGTGAACAGCCAGCCTCTTTAGCAATAACATTTTGTGTCTTGCCCTCCTTGTGCAAGGTTTCAATGGTCATTTTGTGACCTATTCCATATACACTGCGTATCAGTCTGGTAAGGAGCAGGTAGAGCCTGGTTTCAAAGGCGGGACTAATAGGGTCAGTGTCATTAGTTTATAACCAGTCAGATAACTACGGATGTGATGCAAAAAATTCCAAGCGATGGGCTCTTCCTGTTTTCTGTTGCTGTGGTGTGGATTGTGGTTTGGTGTTCCACACTCTCTCGTTTTTATCTTAAATCCCTTTGCTGTGACCTCTCTATGTTTCTAATACATAAGCACATTTAAAACACATTCTCTGTTGCTGCACTTGAAGTTTGGGAACTCCTCGCGTTTTACCCGGTTTGCTTTTCTCGGCATGGCAAGAGGTTGTTAACTTAGCTTTAGCCTAGCCTTGCTTTAGCCTCACAATGGCTTCCTCCCCTAGTCTTCCATCAGCTTCGCCGTCTCTGTCTAAGTCTCCCCCTCTCTCCTACTCTCTGTGTCTGATCTTTAGTTATTCCTCTGCCTCCTTTAGTGATAACTGTATATAAAATAGATGTAGTGTTTCTGTATCTTTGGAGGCAAGTGTGTCAGAAGTGGAGACCCGGCTCTGTGCTGTTGAAAAACTAGTAGATAGCCGCCCCTTAGCTAGTGTGGAGCCACAGAGATTAGCTCCATGTAGCGGTCCCCCAGCAGCACCCGAGCAGCCAGGTAACCAGGCCGGCTGGGTGACAATGCACAGGAAGCATAGCTCTAGATTCCAGCCACCACTCAGCGACACACCCCCTGAGAAGCCGACTCTGATAATTGGCAGCTCCATATTCAGAAACATGGCACTAGAGATACCAGGTACCATAGTCAAATGCCTGCCAGTGGCCAGAACAGGTGACATCAAATCCTACCTGAAACTACTGGCTAAGGATAAGCCTAAATAGATTTACGCTTAGATTGTTATTCACGCTGGTGGTAATGACACCCGGTTACGGCAATCAGAGGTCACTAAAGTTAGTGTTGCTTCGGTGTGTAAGTTTGCTAAAACAATGTCGGACTCCAAAATGTTCTCTGGTCCCCTGCCTGATCTGACCAGTGATGACATATTTAGCTGCATGTCATCATTCAACCAATGGTTGTCTAGCTGGTTTCCTGAAAATGATGCTAATTAGTCCCAAGCAAATTAATAACTACAATTATTTTAAACATTTCACCCTTAGCTTCCCTCATCCAAACTGCAGAGCAATACAACCTCTTCTTTTGTAATAATTTGAGTTTTTGTTATGGTTTGATTGTGTTTTATGTTATCAGTCAGGGTTCTGTAAGCTTTTAGTTCAGTTTGGTTTACCTGCCAGGCCACTTAACTGTCTTAGTTTGTTTTGGGCTATAGTGTGGGCTCTGGGGTTATTTGGTATTTTGATTTTGTGTATGTGATCACTTTATTTGCTATCTGCCATGTTTTTCTGTTGTTGTTTTGGTTTCTAGCTTGCTTCTGTTTTCTGTTGGGAACTCAGCACTGATGGCTGGTTTGATTGTTCTCTTTACACACCTGCTCTGCTCCACCCCTCCTGAAATTACCTTTTACTGGATTCACCTGGTCTCAGCTCTATATAATCCCTGTTCAGTCAGTCATCAGTGCCAGTTCGTCTGTTCTTATTTGTTGGTAAGTCTGATCCACTGTCTATAGTTATCTGTCGATCCTTTCCTTATTTGTTACTGCGTTCTGAGCCATTTTGATTCCTGTTTACCTGACCTGACCTGATTTTGTTCCTGTCTAGTAGTGCTGTTCTATTCCTAGTCCTCCTGCTTAGTTTATTTGTTACCAACCTCAGACCTGTTCTTGGATGCTGCTTTTGGATTCTGTTTTGGACACTCTTGCTTTTCTGTTTTTTTCTGTTTTTTGACCCTGGACTGATTTTGGATTAAGATTCTTGTTTTCCCCTTTTTTTGTGATCTGACTGCCTCAGTTGTTTTGGTTCCTGTCCCACTATCAGTTCCAAAATAAATACCTTTTGTCGGCACTCTATTTGTCTGGCTGAATACTGGGTCCATATTCTGAATCATTACAGCTTTTTGTTGTTTTGTATCGTCCACCAGGCCCTTACTCTCAGTTTTTGGATCAGTTCTCAGACTTCTTATCTGATTTGGTGTTAAACACAGACAAGGTTATTATAGTGGGGGATTTTAAAATTCATGTTGACACTGAATGTGATAACCTTAATGTAGCATTTAAAACTAGCCTAGATTCAATTGGTTTTGCTCAAAATGTGCATAAACCAACGCACCATAAACAACCTTCATACTTTGGACCTTGTGCTGATATATGGCACTGATTGGGAATAATTAACAATATTTCCTCACAACCCTGTCCTATCTGACCATTTTTAATAACCTTTTGAGTTCAGTTTAAAGAGTCTGTCCCCCTTTTAATTTCCTCAGTATCACAGAAATGCCCAGCAGATGGAAACAATGTTGTTACTTCCCATTTGCAAATCGCCGCCTTTCTTGACGGTGTCACATCCTTGTTGCGTTTTGCATTAGAGAGGGTAGCCCCCTTGAAAAAGAAGTTGATTATTCACAGGAAGCTTGCTCCCTGGTTTAATTTAGAGCTACGTTCTTTGAAGCACAACGTTAGGAAATGCCATTCTACACATCTGGAGTAATCCTACCTAATCTGGAAAAACAGTCTAATGTTGTATAAAAAGACCCTTCGCAGAGTTAGAGCAGCATATTTTTCATCATTAATAGAGGAGAATAAAAATAATCCTAGGTTTCTCTTTAGTACAGTTGCCAAACTTACCCAGAATCAAAGCTCTGTTTATCCATCCATTCCCTTAGCTCTCAGCAGTAATGACTTTATGGAATTCTTCATAAATAAAATAGATCCCATTAAAAATAAAATCATTGGCATCCTCCCAAACATGATTACCTGTTCTGCAGTAAATGAGGCAGCGTTGGAGGAATCTTTAGAACCTGATCGGTGTTTGAACTGTTTAGACGCTGTAGAACTTTCTGAGCTATCTAAAATTTTAGCTTCACCTAAACCTTCAAGTTGTATGTTAGACTCAATCCCAACCAAGTTATTTAAGGAGGTGTTCCCTTTGATTAATGCCCCTATTTTAGACATGATTAATCTATCCTTAGTAAATTGATATGTACCACAGGCTTTTAAAGTAGCTGTTATTAAACCTTTACTTAAGAAACCATCTCTTGATCAAGATGACTTAATAAATTACAGATCTATATCTTCTTTTCCTATCTAAGGTTCTTGAGAAAGTAGTTGCTAATCCACTATGTGAACACTTACCTAGTAATGACCTATTTTAAGGGTTTCAGTCAGGCTTCAGAGCTCATCATAGCACTGAAACAGCTCTGGTGAAGGTCACTATTGATATTGTCATGGCTTCAGGTAAAGAACGTGTGTCAGTATTTGTCATTTTAGATCTCAGTACAATATTCTCCTAGAAATACTTGAACATACTGTAGGGATTAAGGGAAAAGCATTAGGCTGGTTTAAATCTTATCTGCCTGACAGATTCCAGTTTGTTCATGTTAATGATAAGTCTTCTTCAAACTCTTGGGTCACTTGTGGTATACCACAGGGTTCAGTCCTTGGGCCATTTCTCTTTACTATATATTGTCATGATTTGTCTTGATGAACCCGAACAGAAGCACACACACAGAGCTCGTTTGAGAGTTTTATTTAAAGATGATGGATTGTTGGGTAGAAAACCAGATTCTGTTACCGGACTGGAGCTGATGGGAGATGAGTGCAGGAGCAGGCTGACGGGAGGAAGCTGGAGGACCGAGGGTGAGCCTTGGGGCGGAACCCAAGGCTGGCATGAGAGCGTCGGAGTGGGATCCGAACTGGGTCTTGGGAGAGTTCTTGGAGGTGCAAGGGCTGCTGTAGAACCAGAGGTGCAGTGAGAGTGTTCTTTGGACGTGGGGGCTGCAGAATGACCAGGAGAGCAGCAGAGAGAGAGTCCATAGAATGCAGGGGCTGCAGTAGATCCAGCAGCGCAACAGAGAGAGTTCCTGGAGGCGCTGGGGCTGCTGTAGAACCAGAGGTGCAGTAGAGAGAGTTCTTTGGACGTGGGGCTGCAGAACGACCAGGAGAGCAGCAGAGAGAGAGTCCATAGAATGCAGGGGCTGCAGTAGATCCAGCAGCGCAACAGAGAGAGTTCCTGGAGGCGATGGGGCTGCTGTAGAACCAGAGGTGCAGTAGAGAGAGTTATTTGGACGTGGGGCTGCAGAACGACCAGGAGAGCAGCAGAGAGAGAGTCCATAGAACGCAGGGACTGCAGGAGATTCAGTAGTGCAACAGAGAGAGTTCCTGGAGGCGCAGGGGCTGCTGTAGAACCAGAGGTGCAGTAGAGAGAGTTCTTTGGACGTGGGGCTGCAGAACGACAAGGAGAGCAGCAGAGAGAGTCCTTAGAACGCAGAGACTGCAGTAGATTCAGCAGCGCAGCGGAGAGAGTTCCTGGCTGACAGACGTGGTGTGAGTGGAGACTGACCCATCCGGCGGTGAAGAGTAGACTGAGGGAGGCTTATAAAGGAGAGTTGACAGGTGAGCTGAGTCCGTGCTGATTGAGGCCTGACAGGTGTGACTGACTGCTGAGGGAGTGGAGGCTGAGCTGTGTGAGAGGACAAGGTGCTGGAAAATAACAGGGGAAAAAGCCAGGCCAAAACCGCACCATGACATATATATTCTTCTGATTGGCAAATTATCAGACAGCATGGGATCAATTTCAACTGTTATGCTGATGACATTCAGCTATATTTATACATAAGTCCTGATGAATCCAATCAATTACTTTGACTACAGGCATGTCTTAATGACATCAAAACCTGGAAAGTTCCTGCTTTTAAATTCTGAGATAGAAGTTGCAATCTTTGAACCAGAGTCCTACAAAAAAATAAATTTCTTAATCAATCACTTTATCAGGTTATTAAATTGGCCTCTGGTAATAAAGTAAAAAGTCTTGGTGTTATTTTTTACCAAGACATGTCATTTGCGGAAAAAAAGAGGAGGGGACTGGCGGTGTTTGTGACTGAGAGATGGTGTGGCGTGGTTCATGTTCACGTGAAGGCGCAGATATGCTCCTCGGAGGTGGAGTTACTCGCGGTGAGCATGAGACTGTACTCTCTCCCACGAGAGTTGGTCACATGATCCTGCTCTGTGTTTACATCCCTCCCTCCACGGACGCCACCGCTGCGTGCGAGCGGATCCACGGTGCGGTGACCAGGCTGCTGACACAGCACCCCCGCGCCTTCCTGCTCATCAACGGAGATTTCAATTGAGCCTCCCTTCATTCCACCCTCCCCCCGCTCAACCAGTATGTCACGTGTACAACAAGAGACAATAAAACGCTGGACCTTTTTTATGCTAATGTTAAGGACGCCTACACCTCCGCCCCCAGCCCCCACTTGGACGCTCGGATCAAAACCTTGTCTACCTGCACCCCCATTACATACCAATGGTGAGGAGGACAATAAGCACAGAAGAGGTCAGTGAAAGTTTGGTCAGATGAGAAACTGAGGGATTCTTTCAGTACCACAGACTGGAGCATGTTCCAAAGCTCTCATGGTGATGATATCAACAGCCCGACTGAATGTATCACTGGCTACATGACCTTCTGTGTGGAGAGCATTGTGCCTACACGACGGCTATGGTGCTTTCCAAGCAACCCCTCTGGGTGACCCTTGAGCTGAAAGTCCTCCTGAACAAGAAGAAAATGGCTTTTAACTCAGGGGACAGAGAGGCGCAGCGTAGAATTCAGTGGGAGCTCCAATGGAGGATCAGGGCGTCAAAGAAAAACTATGGGAGGATGATAGAGGAGCAGCTGGCACAGAACAACGCCAGAGATGTGTGGAGAGGTCTCAAGAACATCTCCGGCTTTGGGCAGAGGACCAGCTGGGCTGCAGACGGTGACACCAAGTTTGCAGATGAGTTAAACTGGTTTGACTCCCCTCACACTGGCCCTATCCCTGCCCTCAACTCTCCACACGTCTCCAACCCCCAGCCCACCAGAGACCTACCCTCCCCCCGCCGCCACTCTCACCAACCACAGACCCATCCACACCTTCGGTCCTGCCTTCCTCCCCCCTCACAGTCACTTCAATGCAGGTGAGAGGCCAGCTGATGAGGCTGAAACAGAGGAAAGCCTCAGGACTGGACGGCATCAAGCAGCAAGAGTTCTTGGAGCGGATGAACAGCAGGCAGCCACGTGAGGGGAGAGTGCAGTTGACGTGCGGCGAGGGAGACAGCGAGGAAGACGGTGAAGGACATGAGACGAAGGCTGGAGCATCAGGTGAGCGGAAGCTTGGCATGAGAGGCTTGTCAGACAGCACTCGGGGGAGGAATGAAGACGTTCCAGCGGGGATGAGCAGTGTGAGGAGGGTTTATGTAGGGAGAATGGCAGGTGGAACGAGCTGGACTTGATTGGAGGCGGCAGGTGGCAATGATCAGGCGTGGAATGGAGACTGAAGGCAACTGGGCTGGGTGAGAGGGGGAGAGTTCTAGAACTGTCCAAAGTCAAGGAGGCCAAAAACTGAACCCTGACATCACCCCCCCCCCCTCAAGGTCGGGTTCAAAAAATAAGTCCAAAGAATCAAAACAACCCACCCAGGGTGGGCGGAGGGAGGCTCAGGACGGGGGGCTAGGGTCCAACTAAAATCAACCCTACCAAGGCGAACGGAGGGAGACTCAGAACAGAGGGCTAGAGTCCAACAACAAAAATCGACCCAACCAGGGCGAACGGAGGGAGACTCAAAACGCAGGGCTAGAGTCCAACAACAAAAATCTACCCCAACGGGGTGAACAACGGGGAGCTCGGGGGAAAACGCGGAGAGCCCAGGCAGCCGACCATGAGGCGGACGGCCCCGGGAGAGCTCGACTGGCTGCTTGTGGGCGCAGGAGAGCCCGGGTGACGGCTTGAGAGCGCTGAACAGCGACGGCTTGAGAGCGCTGGACAGCGACGGCTTGAGGGCTTGAGAGCGGCGTCTGTAGAGCTCGAGCGATGCCGCTCCGACCCCACCTTTGTAATCTTTCTGACCCCTGATTTCTCTTTGTGAGCTTTACAAAGATATTAGAACAGCATGCAAAATAGTTTTTTCTTAGAATTCCAAAAGCCTTTCAAGATTTTTATATCCAGCAAATAGACAGAGGTTAAAAGAATCATAATCAAAAGTTGTTGCCGCTGCCTGTTAAAAACAACTTTAAAGGTGAAAGTACAAATGTTTTCTATACGCATACATGCACATACAGTCATATTCAATAAATTACAATATGCATTTTTGAGAAGCCTGTTTGTCAGGTGAAAAGTAGCTTTTGAAAAAAAAAAAATCTTTAAGATTATTAAACAAACTTTTCATGTGTAGCACTCTATTCCTGCATATTATCAATCTGTGTCTGCTCCATTTGAATCTGTTTGGGGAAAGGAGGGAATTCAGCAGAACTCTCTGAGCTGATTGGGCAAAGCAACACCTAGTGCCCGCCTACCTAAGGTTGGTTTTAGCCAACCACTGTATCAAATTAAAACATAAGCAGCAGATGCCATGAGAAACCACAAGAAGTTAAGCTAGTCTAGGCACTTCTTGTTGTTCTTCTATCAAATAAGAAATCGTGGATTCTTAAAAAAAACGATAAGATACCAGCAGCTACGCGTCCATCCTCCTGCGCTGCCATGTTTGTGTTTGTGCGGCTGTCGGCTCAGCAGCTCTTACTTTTGTTGCACCGGTATTTCCTGCCTTAAACCTCAATACTGCAACGTGATTTGCCAGAACCTTTTTTGGTTCGGTCTTAAACGGTTGAAGGCAGAGCAGTACAAGATGGATTCTCATGTGTTTGTGAACACAAATACCAAGAGAATTCATTTTGCAGGTAAGCCCCCATTTCTGCATCATGCAATATTCTAATCTTAAATGCTGTGTTTTTATTAGCTAAAGGTGGAAAAAAACATCATCAGTTTGTGTTATTCTATGTAATGTGTATTGCTTAGTGAATTGAGTTAATGAAATAAATAAACTCTTCAGTAATATTCTAATTTACTGGATATGATTGTATACCTTTCCACAGTTATGCATAACACATTCTATTGCATATGACTCTACCTTACAAAATTATTGAAACCTATAAATTTAATTCTATTGAAAATAATGAACGTTACAGGGAGGGGTGCAAGAGTGGGACAGGGGAAGCAAGCTGATTCAGTTCTCTAATGAATTAGGGAAGAAAACTGTTTTGCAATCTTGAAAACAGCATGTTGATGGGATCCCTGTCAGATGGGAACAAGGAGATGAGGTTGTGCATTTGCTCAGTGGAGGCAGTGAGTCCCGAAAATATCATCCAGCAAGAGCAAGGCAAGTCTGATGATTGTCTCAGCAGTTCTCTTCACACAGCTGTGGGATTTCTTGTTTGTTTCTATACAACAGTAGCGCTTCTGCATTGAATTACTCCCCGGGCGAAAACCCCTCCAAGCACGCATATATATCAAAGCCAATATTAACTACACGTATGTCTTCAAATACAAGCTAGACCTGAAATCAATCAACCTTTTCAGCCTATTAACTAGATGGTGTCAAAAAGCCTTGATCTGGACTGCAATCCTTAGAGGTTTTGCAAACACCCAGCCCTGCACCCGCCACTGTTTTTTAGGTGGTTTCTGCTCCTCCTCCATCACTTCTTCTCTTTTCCCTGTCCCTCCTCATCTGTCTCCTCCTCTTCCTCACTCCTATGACTGCCATTATTCTGTCCCTCTGCATCAACTCCACAAACTCGACAGGAACTGGCCTACTCAGCTACAAATAATAATAAGTATTGTTGAAGGCAGTGTTAATTAAATTCAATTCAATTCAATTTTATTTATATAGCACCAATTCATGAAACATGTCATCTCAAGGCACTTTACAAAGTCAAATTCAATCATATTATACAGATTGGTCAAAAATTTCTTATATAAGGGAACCAGTTGATTGCTTCAAAGTCCCGATAAGCAGCATTCACTCCTGGAGAAGTGTAGAGCCACAGGGAGAGTCGTCCATGGCTTTGCTGCAATCCCTCATACTGAGCAAGCATGAAGCGACAGCGGAAAGAAAAACTCCCCATTAACGGGAAGGAAAAACCTCCAGCAGAACCGGGCTCAGTATGAACGGTCAAAAATAGGCCCTGGTGTCCTCCAGTAGCCTAAGCCTATAGCAGCATAACTATAGAGGTAGCTCAGGGTAACATGAGCCACTCTAACTATAAGCTTTGTCAAAAAGGAAAGTTTTAAGATTAGTCTTAAAAGTAGACAGGGTGTCTGCCTCACGGACCAAAACTGGGAGTTGGTTCCACAGGAGAGGAGCCTGATAGCTAAAGGATCTGCCTCCCATTCTACTTTTAGAGACTCTAGGAACCACCAGCAGACCTGCAGTCTGAGAATGAAGTGCTCTGTTAGGAACACACGGGGTAATCAGAGCTCTGACATATGATGGAGCTTGATTATTAAGGGCTTTATACGTTAGAAGAAGAATTTTAAATTCTATTCTTGATTTAACAGGAAGCCAATGGATGGAAGCTAAAATTGGAGAAATATGATCCCTCTTGTTGATTTTCATCAGAACTCTTGGTGCAGCATTTTGGATCAGCTGAAGACTTTGAACTGCATTTTGTGGACTTCCTGATAGTAAAGAATTACAATAGTCCAGCCTTGAAGTAACAAATGCATGGACTAGTTTTTCAGCATCACCCCTGGAAAGAATGTTCCTAATTTTGGCAATATTCCTGAGGTGAAAAAAAGGAAACTCTGGAAACCTGTTTAATATGGGATTTAAATGACACGTCTTGGTCGAAAATAACACCAAGATTTTTTACTTTATCACCAGAGGCCAAGTTAATGCCATCCAGATTAAGTGATTGATTAAGAAGTTTATTTTTTGAGGACTCTGGTCCAAAGATTACAACTTCTGTCTTGTCAGAATTTAAGTGCAGGAATTTTTTTTTTTTTTTTATCTGTGTGTGGTGAGTGGGGCACAAGGGAGGGATGGTGTGAATTTTTTTTTTTTTTTCCCCCAGGTATGGGTGTGGTCCGCTCCCTCTCCCAAGAACATCTCAAGTCTCCGCTAGGTGCGGAGCCCATCCCCCCACGTCCTGCCCTCCTCCGCTGCGCTGGCGGGCGCCTTGGTCCTCTGGCGCATTGACGGTCCTCGGGTATGGGGCGGGTTCCCGGGTGGGCGCTGGCCCATTCCCGGGGGCGGCTTCGCAGGGCCTGGCCCCCCGGGGGGCGGCCGGGGCCTCTGGCCCCCAGGGCCCATGGCCGGGACCACTTCAGCGGGGCTGGCTGCCGGCGGAGCCCACGGGCTCGTCCCCGCGGCTCTTGGGGGCGTCGGCGTTGCGGTGGCTGGGGGATTTCCTCGCGGTCGTCTCTACTATTTCCTTGGGGGGAGGGGGGTTGCAAATATCCTGTGTCGGCCCCTCCTGGGCGCCCTGCTTTGGGGACCCCTTTGGGAGTCCGGGATTATGGGTCCCCTGACTCCTGCCTCTGTGCTGGGGGAAGGCGGGTCTTTGGTTCTCCACAACCACTATCAAGCTATTTCCTTCTGGATAATTTTCAACTAAACTAGTGCACTCTCACAAACTCCCACAGGTGCTGGGTCCCAGGTATTAAATGTTCACTTATATACAGTAATCTTATAATGTATTTATTTATTTATGTTCTTTCACTTTCTTTTTTCAAGTATCACATTACACATGTCAGCTTACATAATAATATATATGATTTTGCAATGGCATCTAGGTGTTATTCGATTGTATCTGTTGCTTTATGTCTGTTGGTTGTGCTGTTCTTTTTGCATCTCTCTTTCCAGGTGATGGAGCAGACGGAGAAGGTTTTATCATTCTCTCCCTTTTATCTCTCTTCTTTCTTTCACCTCTACTCTTTTTTTTTCTCTCTCACTTCTTGTTCTTCCTTTACTCTCCCATTGTAATGTCCATATAATTTGAAAGTCTCCCTGCAGGAATCACAATAAAGCTATTTACAAGCATAAATCAAGTGGAGCACTATGGCGAAAGCTGTTCGCTCCACTTGTAAAAGCAAAATCTGTCGAGCTCTATCTGGCATTGAGACATCAATTCCTATTGCCACATTGCTAGACAGGACACTGGGGAAAAAAAAAAAGACATGACTGCAGTCGAAGTAATTGATTGGATTCATCAGGATTTATAGATAAAAATAGCTGAGTGTCATCAGCATAACAGTGGAAATTAATCCCATGCTGTCTGATAATTTTGCCAATTGGAAGCATATATATAGTAAAGAGAATTGGTCCAAGGACTGAACCCTGTGGTACTCCACAAGTGACCCTAGAGTTTGAAGAAGATTTATTATTAACATGAACAAACTGGAATCTGTCCGACAGATAAGATTTAAACCAGCCTAATGCTTTCCCCTTAATCCCTACAGTATGCTCAAGTCTTTGTAGGAGAATATTGTGATCAACTGTGTCAAATGCAGTACTGAGATCTAACAGGACAAGTATAGACACAAGTCCATTATCTGAGGCCATGAGAATATCATTAGTGACCTTAACCATAGCCGTTTCAGTGCTATGATGAGCTCTGAAGCCTGACTGAAACTCCTCAAGTAGGTCATTACTTTGTAAATGTTCACAAAGTTCATTAGCAACTACTTTCTCAAGAATTTTAGATAAGAAAAGAAGATTAGATATAGGTCTGTAATTTACTAACTCATCTTGATCAAGAGATGGTTTCTTAAGTAAAGGTTTAATAACAGCTACTTTAAAAGCCTGTGGTACATATCCATTTACCAAGGATAGATTAATCATGTCTAAAATAGTGCCACTGATCAGAAGGAATATCTCTTTAAACAACTTGGTTGGGATCGGGTCTAACATACAGGTAGAAGGTTTAGATGAAGCTAGAATTTTAGATAGCTCAGAAAGCTCTACTGCTTCTAAACAGTTCAGACACTGCACAGGTTCTAAAGATTCCTCCAACACTGCCTCACTTACTAAGGACGAGGTAATCATGAATTGATGAATCATGTAATCATGTTAGAACACAAATACAATAAAAAACAAGGACCGAGCTAAACACACAAACACAGCAAAGAAATTACTCAATGTCTGTCTTTTTCTTGGGCTAATGTAGAAACAACAGGAAAACAGGATGTAGCCTAAAGTTTCTCTTTCTTTTCCTGGTCAGCCAGTATGGATCAACATTCATTTTAATTGATAAAGCAGAGAAACTATTTATAAACATATAGTGTAACCTTTAATGTTCTGTGTGCCTTGAACACATTGTCTCTAATCCACATTTTTCTTTCTTTTAAGCATCTTTGCTAATTTAACTCACTCCACTTTCTATATTGCTTTTTTCTAAAGTATGAGGTCCTGTGTATCTCGCAAAATATCAGACTGACTCAGTCCAAGTCAATCACACTGTGAAATCAAACTGTCCACTTAAGAAGCAACACTGATTGACGATCAATTTCACATGCTATTGTGCAAATGGAATAGACAACAGATGGAAACTGTAGGCAATTGGCAAGATACCTCCAATAAAGGAGTGGTTCTGCAGGTGGTGACTACAGACCACTTCTTAGGTCCTATGCTTTCTGGGTTATGTTTTGGTCCCTTTTCAATGCTGGCGCTCTAGTGGTAGCATGAGACGGAGTCTACAACCCAGACAAGTGGCTCAGGTAGTGCAGCTCATCCAGGATGGCACATCAATGAAAGCTGTGGCAAAAAGGTTTGCTGTATCTGTCAGCGTAGTGTCCAGAGCATGGAGGCGCTACCAGGAGACAGGCCAGTACATCAGGAGACGTGGAGGAGGCCGTAGGAGAACAACAACCCTGCAGCAGGACCTCTACTTCCGCCATTGTGCAAGCAGGAACAGGAGGAGCACTGCCAGAGCCCTGCAAAATGACCCCCAGCAGGCCACAAATGTGCATGTGTCTGCTCAAACAATCAGAAACAGACTCCATGAGGGTGGTATGAAGGGCCGATGTCAACAGGTGTGGGTTATGCTTACAGGCCAACAGCATGCAGGACATTTGGCATTTACCAGAGAACATTAAGAGTGGCAAATTCACCACTGGTGCCCTGTGCTCTTCACAGATGAAAGCAGGTTCACACTGAGCACATGTGACGTTCGCCGTGGAGAACGTTCTGCTGCCTGCAACATCCTCCAGCATGACCGCTTTGGCAGTGGGTCAGTAATAGTGTGGGATGGCATTTCTTAGGGGGGGTCATACAGCCCTAAACGTGCTCCCCAGCGGTAGCCTGACTGCCATTAGATACAAAGATGAGATCCTCAGACCCATTGTGAGACCATATGTTGGTGCGGTTAGCCCTGTGTTCCTCCTAATGCAAGACAATGCTGGACCTCATGTGGCTGGAGTGTGTCAGCAGTTCTTGCAAAATGAAGACATTGATGCTATGGAATGGCCCATTTGAGCACATCTGGGACATCATGTCTTGCTCCATCCACCAACGCCACATTGCATAACCGGCTGTCCAGATCTGGGGGGAGATCCCTAACTCTCAGGAGATAATCCGCCACCTCATCAGGAGCATGCCCAGGCATTGTAAGGAGATGATACAGGCACACAGAGGCCACACATGCTACTGAGCCTCGTTTTAACTTGTTTTAAGGAGATTACATCAAATAGGGTCTGCCTGTAGTGTGCTTTTCCACTTTAATTTCCACTGTTTTAAAGTTATTTAATGTTTAATAAATAACTCTCTGTCTGTTAGGTATTGTCCGGTGAATATCAGCCCGGGAGCTGATATCATGACAATAGTTGAAAGGGATGATTCGAGCACTGGCATTCTTTTAACAGCAAACTCTGCACACACATAGAATAAATGACTGACAAGTTGAAGAATTTATTAACAGAAATAAAAATTAACATCCAGAGAACGCCATTATATAATGCTGTTTATCTGAATTAACACCATATTTCAATTGACAAATCCTCTCTACTAGGCTAGTGTATGGGGTTAGATCACTTCTTAAATAGACTTGTACATAAAAAGATAGTTGTGTCCATATTAGTCAGAAGTTGTGCATAACAAATATTTGTAAACTCATAATAATTTAAATCACATTCAAAAGATACAACATACAGTTTAAATAGTTACAACTTCAATAACTAAAAAATACAAATTTCAAGTTTAAATTTGTGCTTTATTCTTCATGAACACAAACAGCAGCGGCTGCTTGAGAATACGGATTTTTTCTTTGAGAATACGAATTCCCAACAGTGGTCTGACGTCACGGTTTCCAAGGCGCATGCGCTCTTCAGACCGACCGTCTCTGAATGCTCCGCGGCTGCAGCTTCATTCCAGACAGCGCAGAGATCACAGTGGTAAGTTAAACATTCCCTTTTCTGCTGCTGTTGTTCTTCAAAAGTACGTTTTCAGATCGTTTGAGGCGAGAACATTATACTTTTAAGCTTCCCTATGTGGCCTGTTTACAGAGCTAGTGCGTAATTTTAATAAAAAGTCCGACGTTGAGCGTCTGTGCCAACTGGTAGGTTTTTTAAGATTGACAGCCTATTTCCTACTTTTATCTTTTAAAAAACAACATTGAGGATGGTATTAAACATGTGATCACGTTGAAATTGTGACTATTTATCTGTAAAGAATTAAAATTAAAACATAATTTTTATATATTAGTAACAGTAAGGGGAGTAGGGTTAAGCACCTACTTTGTTGCACCTACTAACCTTCACATCATTGTTCATTAAGGAAAAGTTATTTCTGTCTGCCCACCTTTACAATGATTAATCTATAAATTGTGTGCAGTTAGTTCTGTTAATTCTTTCAGTGAAATGGTAGAAATACCAGAGAAGGGAAGCCATTTGTTACATTTACTACTATACATTTGACCCTTTCTTTCTTGAGAACTATAATAATCTGCATGTTAACCACATATAGTTTTATGGTGTGAAAAGGTGAGAATTGAAAAAACAATTATGGTAACGTTTGGCATTTTTTATTTACAGGAAGAAACAGAAACAAAAAATGTGAGGATAAACACTTCTGTGCCGATCCTCCAAATATTTTTTAATAAAGGGGACCTGAAACCAGCCGTCAGGCTAAGGCAGGCCACCATCGTCCTCCTTCTTCAGCTGCTGCCCATCCAGAAGGTCCATGGATGGCCACTGGCTGGCCTGCGGTGCATCCTATAGGGAAACAGCTTGCCAGTAAGATCTCTTACCTTCTTGTCCTTAAATAGAGCCAACAATGACACACAATTGATACATATATTATATTAATTGGAGAGAAGATTAAGACATATCAGCATATTACCTAAATTACAAGTTAATTTTATATTTGGTGCAGGTCAAGTGGAGGCACGCCAGGGCGAGAAACATCATTGAGCGTGCCTTTGGTGGTCTGAAGACACGGTGGCGTTCCATCTTCTTAAGGGAGCTGGAGGTCTGCCTGACGTTTGCCCTAAAAGTAATCGCCGCCTGCTGCATCTTCCACAACATTAGTATACAGGTAGGGGACCAGCTAGACGTGGAGGATGAGGAGGTTGACCCAGAGGAGGACGACCATCTGGCGGCAGAAGACAGGGAGCTGCTCCAGCTGCTGCATGTTTAAGTTGACATGACTACATGTGACCTAATGTAGATCAGTTCTAGTCATGTCCACATGCTGCTTCATTTCATTTTTTTCACTACCTGTAAAAATACATAAAATAATCAGTAAATTAATTTCCATTCCCACTATTTTTAATTGTATGTTTGTAGGCGTTGTTTATTTGTATAAGATGTTAATAGAAGTTATTTCTTTGTTTTAAACCACGTTAGTAACTGTTAATTTGTTGAATATGTTACACCTTCATTCTGTTCCAAAGTTAAAACATTTGTCTAAAATAAATATCTGTATTTTTTCATATATTGTTACTATTGTTTTCTTTCCCTCTTTCTTCTCTGAATTCTTTGTGTCCTCACTCAGAGGAAACTCACTTAGATAGGAAAAACATTTATAGAATTTATTTATAGATTTTATATTAGGGCTGGACGATATAGAAAAAAACATATTGATAAAAAAAAATGCATATTGATCGATAGATAATTATCAAAAAGATTTAAAACCTGGCTCTTATAATATTGCTAAATGACTTACTTTTAATATATCACACACAAACACTCAATCCCATTTAAATTCTTATTTAACCAACATTTTTAACCATACCTGATTTTTTTCTTTTATGAAAAATTACTTAACTTAAGAGACCTGGGTGATGTTATTAAATACTGACAAAGAATAAAATAAAGTGACCAGCGCTGTTAGGGAGCGCTGTTAGAGAAAAACTTGCAGCCCGGAACTTTATATCGCGGATCAAGAGTGGCGAGTGGTTGTTTGAAGCCAGGTTTTTCAACTGCAGACAACAGCAGCATATCCATCACTATGAAGCACGTTACTGCATGCCTGATGTCCTTACGCCACCAGGACGCTTTGTCATTTTATCACAAAGAAGGGAGCCCAGTTTAGTTGCTGTACCTGCTTTGTTTTGGAAGAAGTTCCATAAGATTCCTAAGAAGATGACACGGAGTCGCGCGGGGCTAAAACGGCTCGCGCTGCTGCGGGTGTGAGCGGCTGAGCGGCTTACGTGTTGAAACAAGTTGGTTGCGTTACCAGACTTTGTTTTTACCGGTTCCTTGCAAATTTTACAAATCACTGTGGTTTATTTCTGTCAGGCTGGCGAACTAGTAAAACCCCGTTTTGGGACAATTTCCCCCGCCGCTCCTTGCTGCGACATATTCACGTGATCTGTGTTGTGGTTTGAGAGGGCGGCCTTTGTGACGGTGTGTCTGGGTCCGCGATTACGATTGGTTGAGAGGAAGCAGTGACTGCAGCATCAACTAATATAATAGGCTAAGAGGAAGGAAGAAAAACTGTCTCTATAACCAACTTTTATCGACCCTTTTTTTCCCCTTATTGTGCCACACGTCTTTCGACTGATATATATTGTTATTAAATTATCATCCAGCTCCATTTTATATGCTGCTGTCATCCTTGGGAGACATTTACAATTTATTCCAGCAATTATTGAGACACGCGTCAGCCTGATAAACACAAAACAAATAAATCAGACTCTTTTTTTAAATTACGCACCAACTCTGTAAATAGGGAAGCTTAAAAGTATAATGTTCTCGCCTCAAACGTACTTTTGAAGAACAGTAGCAGAAAAAGGGAATGTTTAACTTACCACTGTGATCTCTGCGCTGTCTGGAATGAAGCTGCAGCCGCGGAGCATTCAGAGACGGTCGGTCTGAAGAGCGCATGCGCGGCTCCTATCTTCGCACTCTGTGCTCCATTAACCAGCCTTGGAAACCGTGACGTCAGACCACTGTTGGGAATTCGTATTCTCAAAGAAAAAATCCGTATTCTCAAGCAGCCGCTGCTGTTTGTGTTCATGAAGAATAAAGCACAAATTTAAACTTGAAATTTGTATTTATTAGTTATTGAAGTTGTAACTATTTAAACTGTATGTTGTATCTTTTGAATGTGATTTAAATTATTATGAGTTTACAAATATTTGTTATGCACAACTTCTGACTAATATGGACACAACTATCTTTTTATGTACAAGTCTGTTTAAGAAGTGATCTTACCCCATACTAGTGTAGCTTATCTAAACTACTAACCAAAATTAAGAGAAAAAGAAACTAAGGAACCATGTACACATAAAAGAAATAAAAGGACAAATAAAGATAGTTGAAAACCATCATCAGAGTGTTTCAGTGAATCCTAGTTCACTGCAGATCTAAATTAGAGAACCAAAGTTCATCTTAAAGAATATGGAATAAGATCAAATTAACTTGACTAATTTGGAACACTTGGTATGTATTCAACCCATTCACAATGCAAATCCTGAGTTAAATAAAAGATTATTTGATATAATAACATTTTAAAGAATGATATGTTTTGAGGTCATTTGGCTTGACCTTTTGCAGAGAAGAACAGCCTCTTTGTTCAACAGATAGACCCAAATTTGACACCACCCCCTCCTGAAGAGATGGGAGGGTGTCACCCTTTTAAAGATGTGTTCAGAGTTGTGAAAATCAGACAGAACTCTTTTACATTGCCAGGATGTCAGCTTGTTCTGAATACAACGAAATGGTAATGTAAACTTCTGTCTTCGTTGGGAATTCCTAATGAATTAAATATGCATATTACAATGTTTACCTCTGATCATGTTTTCTCATTTACTGTCAAATCTTAAACCGGGGTAAAAATGGGCCTTCAGAGCTAAGCAGGATTAGGCCCGTACTTGAAAATAAAAAAAAATTAAAAAAAATTAACAATTTGGTGCGCCTGACCCCGGATTTGACAGTAAGTGGAGGAACCTTTTAAATTTGGGCATGAAGAAGTAATCTTTTACAGCACCACAGGATCGACCCGAAAAGGTAAGGAGATTTTTAATTCTCCTTTGGCAAAATGTTAGACGTTTAGGCTAAATTTAAGTGGTGCTGTAGATGAGAAGCTTTCTTCTCAAAATATCAGGGGTTGAACAGAGCAACTAGTATGAGAGGATTGAATGGAATTTATGTTGAAACCGAGAAAGGACTGAATGGGATTGTGTTTAAGTCTACGTCAAAAATGTGAAATAAGATAGAAACAATAAAATATAAATAAAAGAAAAGAAAAAAGATAAAATACAAAGAAAAAAAAGAGTTCTAAGATTTGGCCACCTTAACTTCAGGGTGACGAGTTCTGATGATTTTTAGGGCTGAGAGGAAGCGCTATCTCTGGAATATGGGACTTCCGAAAGAAACGTAGCGTTAGGAAACGGTCAAGATACGTAAACATCTTTAAAAGTTGAGACAAAGGACAGTTAAGACCCTGAATTGGTGAAACTGTAAGAAGATAAAGGAGATTGAATAAAGGGATCCGAGGGAAACAATTTGGGTTGTTTCTCAGCTCCAGAACGGGGTTCTGGACGCACGACGGTTAGACCAGGAGATATTAAAATAAATGAGACAAGGTTCCGTCGAAAGGAATGGACAGAAAGGTCTCTCCTTGCGCGCAAGCTGTCTGTCTTTATATGTTATGTTTTTGTAACACATGTCTTGTACAACATTTTGTCTCGGTTAAAATGGGATCCATTGTGTGAGAGAGAAGGAGAGACTGATTGAGCCCGCGGCTCTTCAAAGTGTGGCTGTCTCTGTGTGTATTTCTGTGTGTGTGGGTGTGTCTCCAAGATAGTAAAAATTTCTCTGCGGCTGTTGTGGAGAAGTACTGTGGAGAAGATTACATTTGAGTAAGTAAAAAGTATTCATTATGGAGCACGAATCTGGCTAAGATATGGGTGAAAGTGAAGGGGAATTTGGAAATCATTCGGAAAAAAGGTCGATGCATTAATGGCTTTTTGTTGAAGCGCAGGAAAAGTTTGAACGGAGAAAAGTGATTTGAAGTGTTAACAGCAGCTGATGGGAGAGTTTCATTGGAGAAAACACGGCTGGCACGACAGTGAGTTTTGGAGCAAATTTTATTTTAAACCGTAGCCTAAAAGTCAGAAAGAGGTTATTAGTTGGGAAAAGTTGTTGGAAATTTGGGAGAGAATTAAACATCTGTTTGTGACAACTGAACAAAAAAGAAAAAAGGAAGATACCTTTTGTAAGAGCATAATTTTAATTAGTGTCATCTATTGCAAAATAGCATATTAAAATGCCTAAATTAGCTTTTACACTTTCAGAAATAAAATATAATTTGCGATTAAATGGTGATTAAAATGTTTTCATTGTTTGATAGCCCTAGTTATAATAGATATATATAGATATAATACACCAGACTTAAATCTAGCTGATTAACAGAGAGCAGGAAGCAGCACACTAACAGCTTCTGCTCATTGCAGGTCTGGGAAAACACACGTGAGCCGAACTAAAAGTTAAAGGTTAAACGGTAAAATGGAGCTTAATTGTGTTTGGCAAAAGGACAATGCTGCTGATTTGTTAGATTTTGGTAACCCTGCATCTAGTCATGAGTTAGTTTTAGAGTTATCCTCAAATGAAGCAGCTAATGTTGAGGAATCTATGACAAATGTTAATGGCTTGCATCGTTTTATTATAGATACTGATATTGCAGAGCGGCAGAAATTAGCAGGAACGGAAAGTATTAAGGAAAAATCACAGGACGGACCCCAAAGTATTCATTATATGCAACCACATTCTCAAAGTCCCACCAAAATGCAGATGCCCTTGTTACACAGTAATTTAGGAGCCGAGGATTTTTTTTTCTTGTTCATTTGGTGATATTCAACTCCTGGTGAATAAACTTTCCAGCATTGCTGCTGGTGGTCGATCGTGGCTGGTTGAATTAAAAAATTTAACCAAAGGCACAAAACTGAGTTTAGAGCCATTTTAGGATGAAACTTTATTGTTTTTAATAATTTCTTCCTGGGCAGATGCAGTTATACAGCATTTTCCCTTATCCACTTCAGCAGAGCTTCCTAAGTTTGACTGGGATTCACAACAGCAACCGAAAAATACATAGATCTGGCCGGAGAAGAATGGATCAAACACACAGGCGTGGATCCTAAAACAAATCAGTCCAATTTGGGTGAATTATTTAGAGAAGTAGTGTTAAAAAGCGTACCCTCTTTAGTATCTCAGCTGATGAACTTAAATCCTGATACGCTCGCTGGGAAAAACATTTGATACACGATTTGCATGTGGCTCTAAGGGGGGAGAAAAAGACAAAGCTTGAGTGTGATAATTACTAAAAGATACTAAAATTACAGTTATTGGAAGCAAAACAGAAAGTGAGTATGAGAAAGCAAATGATTGAACACAGGTATGTCTCAGCATTTACATCTCATGGTGCTCCAAATCTGATGCTCTCACCTCAGTCTAATTTAATACAAGGAGGGGGGTTGCCTCCTCCTGGTTTCTATCCTACATTTTATTACAGGTCTGTTGGTCCTGGACATGGAGGCAGATGACAATGTGGTAGTCAGTGCCGATTCGAGTTTGGAGCAACATACTGAGCATTTAGAGCTGATATGGTGAATCTGTTAGAGCACCCACAGACATCTGCTACAACTGTGGTCACACTGGACACTGGGCAAGAGACTGTGTATCTCCACCGGCAGGTCAGCCTGGCATGGAGTCACCAAATTCTACTATGACCTAACCTCCAAAAGGTCAGTACCCCAGCAAGGGGATAACGCTCCCATGAACAATGTTTACACACCCTGGAGAGGATGGCCAAGGCCACATGAACAGCGCAGATCCCAAGCTGTCAAGGGACATGACTGCATGAACTTTCAGCAATATTGGAGCCACATATTTCATCAGATTCTGAGTTATGGACTGAGACTTTGTCACTGAGTTGCTTCTCAGAGACATTACAGCGGTCTGCCGTTGCAACACGTGGGGGAAGGGATGTTGATATCTAGCATCTGGTGTTCTTTCAGAGTTCCACACATGGAAGCCTTGAATGCGAAGTCTAAGCTCCTATCTCCTTTCTGCCTGATATGCTGCATGTCAATCTGATCTATGACAGGAACCACACAGACTGGAAACAACAATCTTTAAGGTAAAACACAGATAGTTATTTCTAGCAATATGTATGTGGCAACCGAGCACTGCTGCTGAACAATTAAAATGCTATGTGCAGTTGGATGACATGTTTCCTCATATTTTTCTTCTCTCCATGTTTTGAGCAACCAGGCAAATGGATCAGGAAATGGTTAAACGTTTCCTTTAGGCAACCGATTGAGAATCTACCAGCGTACAGGTTTGCTGTTTTGAAAATATACTAATATCTATTACATTTTTTGTTATGTAACTGATATGTTACTTTTAAACATCAGTTTTGATTCTATTATGTCCAGGACCGTATTGATTATCATTAAACAGCAGACGGTGTACTTTACCATTACAATTATGGGCAGAAAATCCACTGGGGTGGGAATACTTTTATGTGGTACACTTACATTTAGGTTACTGTGAACTGTCTCTCTGGGTTAACTAGTACATCTCATAAATTTAGCGCAGGGGGGTTACTCTCAGTGTGCCTGACAGTTTTACGACGTGGGGCCTCACTCTGGAATGCAAAAATGTGGTCTGGGTTACAAATTCTGTTTTTAAACAATATACTATTCCTTACCAGTGGTACACATCTATAGATTGGACAGATCTGTTAGGTTATTTCTCATTAGCTGAAAATACTGAGATTTTTCTATTTTTCATATAACAGTTGCCAGCTACGATATACCAGACGGTCACCAGGATTTGTCATATTACCAGGTATTTTTAATCAGGTTATGAAAGATGTTTTATACACTACCGTTCAAAAGTTTGGGGTCACATTGAAATGTCCTTATTTTTGAAGGAAAAGCATTGTACTTTTCAATGAAGATAACTTTAAACTAGTCTTAACTTTAAAGAAATACACTCTATACATTGCTAATGTGGTAAATGACTATTCTAGCTGCAAATGTCTGGTTTTTGGTGCAATATCTACATAGGTGTATAGAGGCCCATTTCCAGCAACTATCACTCCAGTGTTCTAATGGTACAATGTGTTTGCTCATTGGCTCAGAAGGCTAATTGATGATTAGAAAACCCTTGTGCAATCATGTTCACACATCTGAAAACAGTTTCGCTCGTTACAGAAGCTACAAAACTGACCTTCCTTTGAGCAGATTGAGTTTCTGGAGCATCACATTTGTGGGGTCAATTAAACGCTCAAAATGGCCAGAAAAAGAGAAATTTCATCTGAAACTCGACAGTCTATTCTTGTTCTTAGAAATGAAGGTTATTCCATGCGAGAAATTGCTAAGAAATTGAAGAGTTCCTACAACGGTGTGTACTACTCCCTTCAGAGGACAGCACAAACAGGCTCTAACCAGAGTAGAAAAAGAAGTGGGAGGCCGCGTTGCACAACTGAGCAAGAAGATAAATACATTAGAGTCTCTAGTTTGAGAAACAGACACCTCACAGGTCCCCAACTGGCATTTTCATTAAATAGTACCCGCAAAACACCAGTGTCAACATCTACAGTGAAGAGGCGGCTGCGGGATTCTGGGCTTCACGGCAGAGTGGCAAAGAAAAAGCCATATCTGAGACTGGCCAATAAAAGAAAATGATTAAGATGGGCAAAAGAACACAGACATTGGACAGAGGAGACTGGAAAAAAGTGTTGTGGATGGATGAATCCAAGTTTGAGGTGTTTGGATCACAAAGAAGAACGCTTGTGAGATGCAGAACAAATGAAAAGATGCTGGAAGAATGCCTGACGCCATCTGTTAAGCATGGTGGAGGTAATGTGATGGTCTGGGGTTGCTTTGGTGCTGGTAAGGTGGGAGATTTGTACAGGGTAAAAGGGATTCTGAATAAGGAAGGCTATCACTCCATTTTGCAACGCCATGCCATACCCAGTGGACAGCGCTTGATTGGAGCCAATTTCATCCTACAACAGGACAATGACCCTAAACACACCTCCAAATTGTGCAAGAACTATTTAGAGCAGAAGCAGGCAGCTGGTATTCTATCGGTAATGGAGTGGCCAGCGCAGTCACCAGATCTGAACCCCATTGAGCTGTTGTGGGAGCAGCTTGACCGTATGGTACGCAAGAAGTGCCCATCCTACCAATCCAACTTGTGGGAGCTGCTTCTGGAAGCGTGGGGTGCAATTTCTCCAGATTACCTCATCAAATTAACAGCTAGAATGCCAAAGGTCTGCAATGCTGTAATTGCTGCAAATGGAGGATTCTTTGACGAAAGCAAAGTTTGATGTAAAAAAAATCTTATTTCAAATACAAATCATTATTTCTAACCTTGTCAATGTCTTGCCTCTATTTTCTATTCATTTCACAACGTATGGTGATGAATAAGATAAGATAAGATAGGCTTTATTGATCTCACAATGGAGAAATTCACTTGCCACATCGGTTCATACAAGAAGGTGCAGAGTAGGAAAGGTAAGGAATAAGTGTGACTTTTCATGGAAAACACAAAATTGTTTGGGTGACCCCAAACTTTTGAACGGTAGTGTATGTCCTTTGTCCAGAAGCACCACCCTGACTCAGTATGTTAATGACTTGGAACATCCAGCATTCTCACAAAACCGAATTGCTGTGTGCAACTGAGACCATCAGCCCGCAGTCATCATTTCATTTGGGTACATTGATCTTATGCTACCTTTGAAGGACCTCTTGCAGATACGTGGTATGATAAAATTGAATAATATTTGGATTTGGATTTAGGATACAAGGAAGTGTTTTTCCTACTTCAACAAAGATAAGCATTTGCAGTTAAATTGATTCCCCTTGACGACTTTATACTGTTCTTTGTTAATGTTTTGAAACAAAATTCATTTTGTTTCAAGTAGGGAGAGAGACAATATGTAAATGTTGGATAAAATAGAAAAACAGAGGGCAACATAATGCAGATAAGTTTGATTCTAAGCTAATTCTATTGAAGGCCCTGTTAAAGTAGTAGTTTAAAAGATGGTTGTTGTGTCCTGCAGGATAGTTAAGGATTGAACGCCGCATAGCCTATATCGTGTTGGAATAACAGTGCATGTCAAATGATGTTAAAGGGTGGATGAAGGAATTTTTGACATGAGGATGATATCTATTGAAGGAAAACTGAGAGAGGAATTGATTGCAGGAAGAGTGAAGGTGCTGTAAAATGACTTGATGGAGGATTACGTTTCCTCTAGGATTAAAACAGGAACTTTTTCCGCAGCACATGGGGTAGGACATCTGAGATTGGAGTCGAGGTTACAGAAATGTTTTGTGTAAAGTGGTGCGATGCGTGGTCACGTTAATCCAAAGAGGATGCTGACATTCTTACAGGTAAAATGTACTTTGATTTCAAAACCGAATTAACTAATTTTTGATTTCACAGACACGGTGAGCCCCGTCAGAGGTTTAAAGTATTTGTGTGTGCGTGGATTCTTTTGCAGGACGACCAGAGGCCTGTGACGGGAGAGGACAGAGAAACTGTGATAAAGTGTCTCATTAACTATTACATTTCTAGCACAGGTTCTCTGACAGGATGAAGATGGACAATGGACGGTGGTAAGGATTAATTAGAATCTGGAAAACAATTGGCTTAAAATCTGTGCACAGACTAAATTAACATGGGGTAAAGCTTTGATGTTTGTTTCTTGCTGGGGTGTTTAGTTAATTTCATTACAGGATACATTCTCTATGACTGGAAGGAGTTTTTCGGGGTGCAACATTAACCTCCAGGATTCACAGGTAGCACACAAAAATTTGACATATAAAGATTGTCGTGTAGTTTCAGATAGTATTGGAGACATAAACCAGGAGATTCCAAGGAATGCGAAGGAGGGTGCACCAACCCCCAGACATCGACTAAGTGCGCGCTAATGTCATCGAGAGACAGATGTGAGGGTCATGATTTAGGTTGCTCAACCAGATTGCAGAGCCGTATGTGCCAGCCACAGAGGGTTCACGGAAACATCAGGGAGCGACTTGAAGCGCAGAGCCACTCGGGAGAGGCAGCAGGATTCTTATTTTGTTTTCGTTTTTTATTTTTTAATAAAAAGATTAACATACAGCTGTGTGGAGATCGTGGTTGGGACAAATGACTCTATAACACATTATCTTTAAGGGCAAGAAGAAGACATCTCTGAGAAACAAGACAACATCATGACAACAATTGAATACATTGTGTAAAAAAAGAGACTTTTGTAATCACTGAATTTGTCTTATAAGTTCCATATTCCTAATATGTTAAATACTAGTACTGTTAGGATCTTGGTTATGCATTGCATGATAATTTGGTTTTTATTCTGTGGTTTGATCGGATTGTAGTACTTTCACAGGTTATATTAATTTACATCTTTGTTAATCTGGTATAAGACTCCTAGAGTCATTTTGATCCATTATAATAGTTTAGCATACATTTGATAGGAAGTCTTTCAGTGTGGGAAATAAGACTTCCTCTTCAGGTATAAGATTAGTTTCTTGGTAGTTGCAAATATATCATGGGATAACACCTAACGGATAAACGTGCTTACTTTTATTGGTTCTAGTGTGTTTTAGGATTTAGATAAGATCAGTAGCTTTTCAGTTTATAAGTTGGGTTATCTTACTTTTAAAGGGAAAAATTCAAACTTAATTTGGTTTCAAAAATAGGTATAGTATTTCATTTGGGTTGTAGGTTTCTGTATGGTCGCCAACAGAGGGGACAGTGGATAAGGAAATTCCATATTATCATTTACACTTTGTTTGAGGGTTCCAAGACATTAAATTAGTACAAGCTCAGTTATTGGTTTGATCTGTTGGATCAAAACAGAGGGAATTGTTGAGGAAAATAAATATCTTAGTTGTATTCGTATGGGAGAGCTAAAGGAATGCAGGGTTGTTGACTGTCTCCCTCTTTGAGGATAAGATAAACATACATGAGTTTTATGGCAGGGGCGTAGGTCATTTGGCTTGACCTTTTGCAGAGAAGAACAGCCTCTTTGTTCGAACAGATAGACCCAAATTTGACACCACCCCCTCCTGAAGAGATGGGAGAGTGTCACCCTTTTAAAGATGTGTTCAGAGTTGTGAAAATCAGACAGAACTCTTTTACATCGCCAGGATGTCAGCTTGTTCTGAATACAACGAAATGGTAATGTAAACTTCTGTCTCCGTTGGGAATTCCTAATGAATCAAATATGCATATTACAATGTTTGCCTCTGATCATGTTTTCTCATTTACTGTCAAATCTTAAACCGGGGTAAAAATGGGCCTTCAGAGCTAAGCAGGATTAGTCCAGTACTTTAAAATTATTATTTGCTCATTAGAAATCAATATCTTTTGGATGCTTGATTTTATTAATGCAATTAGGGGCGCTGTAGCAATCGGCTGCTTGATTGGTTAACCCTAAAGTTATGCAAAACACTATTAAATCAATGTCAATGTTTCATATTAATGCAGTAATAATGCTCATAGCACTATGGAACGATGACAGAGTGAAACGAAAGCAAGCATTATGTTTAAAACAAACTGTAGTTGTGTTGACTTGGTGGTAGCACTGTTATCCAGGAAGCTAATAGCGCTATGTTAGCGGACATGTGGTGCTAATTTAAAAAGACCTTAAGCTCAATTTGTCGTAATGAGAAGACTGGAAAACATAGACATTAATATCCCATCGGTGTATAAAACTGTAAGCTCCAGGGCTTTTTACTAAGTCAACCCTTAAAACAAATCAGTAAAACCATTTGAAATAAACCATTTGACTTTCCCTGCCTAACTCTCCCAAACCTGTCTGTGCCTCTGTGTCAGTTTGGTTCACTTTGGGGTATCTAGTTGGAAACAGTTGAAGCAGGGTGAAGGTTGGTTGTCTCAGCAGCGAGCAGGCGGCTACCTCGAAAGAGGGAAACAGCTGTTGTTCTGGAAGCCAGATCTGTCTGGATGAGTTGTACACGGCTCCGGGGACAGGTGCACTTGGCCTGTGAAGGGGGGGTTGCAGCATGGGGTCTCTGCACTCCTGCAGGATAGTTGCTCGGCTCCCAGGTCAGCTTTCTCCTGCACAGGTTAGACCACCATTGGTTTGATTATGATGTTAGTTTCACAGAAAGAAGACTCTACTCAGCTTGGTCGACCCTGCAGATGCTTGTGAGTCTCTGAGCCCCTTGCAGCCTACATCAGTGGCTTGTCTCCCCAGTGTGAACTCTCATTGAGGGTCCACAGGCAAAGAGAAAAATAACCCTGGGAAGCTGGCTTATTAAGCCCCCCTTGCCCAGAGGCTACCTGTAACAAAAAGGGCTGTGAGAAAGTGATCACAGGCAGCTGAGGAAGCCCTACAGTGCTGTTTTGAAACTATTTGAAACCAATTGGATTTCTCTTTGCAAGCCATATGGAGAGGACATAAAAGCCATTACTGAGTGTGTGACCGACTATATGAACTTCTGTGTGGACAGCATCATCCCCACCAGAACAGTAAGATGCTTCCCTAATAACAAACCCTGGATCACCAGTGTCCTGAAGGAACTATTGAACAAGAAAAAATTTGCCTTTAGGGAACGAGACAGAGAGTTACTGAGAAGTATACAGAAGCAGCTCAAAATTGAGATTAAATATAGCAACTAGGTGTAAAGGAAGAAGCTGGAGAGTAAACTGCAGAGGAACAATATCAGAGATGTGTGGTCAGGGATGAAGAACATCATAGGCTTCAAGCAGAAAGAGGATGGGATAGATGGAAGTCTGGACAGAGCCTTTGCTCTGTCCAGGCTGAGCAAGGCGGCAGGTTCAGATGGTGTAAGCCCCAGAGTCCTGAAGGTCTGTGCAGATCTGCTCTGTGGGATTCTGCAGCACCTCTTCAACCTAAGCTTTACCAAAGAGAAGCCGGAACCAGACAGAATGTCTGGTTCCGGTACCAAAGAAAACTCACCCATCAGTCATCAACGATGACTGCAGACCCATTGCCCTGACATCCCACATCATGAAGGTCCTGGAGAGACTGCTGTGTACCCACCTATGTAAGCAAACCAGCACATAGGACCCCCTGCAGTTTGCTTATTGCCTTGGAGTTGGAATTGAAGACTTAGACTTAGACTTAGACATCTTTATTTGTCATTTTGTATGTACAGAGTGCATACAGAACGAAATTTCGTTGCATACAGCTTGTAAATTACAGAATAAATTGCAGCAGTGATTAAAAAGTAAACAGGAGAAGAGAACAGTGTGCGATCACGGTGTACAGGGGAATATTTAAAAACCATTTGTATGTGCAGAAATCATGGTGCAAAAGGCATTTGTGCAAAAGTGTTCGGCAGCATTTGTAATGCTAGATAGAGAAGCAGTGATGCAAATGTGCAAATGTGGTGCAGGGTCCAGTTAGAGTTCAGCAGTTCAACAGTCTGATGGCAACAGGGAAAAAGCTTTTGCAGAACCTGGTGGACCTGCAGCGGATGCTGCGGAACCTCTTCCCAGAAAGTAGCAGGGAGAACAGTCCATGGTGGGGGTGTGAGGGGTCTTTCATGATGTTTCGGGCTCGGGACACACAGCGCTGGGATGAAATGTCCTTAATATGACTTATACTCCTTTTAGTATAAGTCATATTTTATTTGATTTATACACAAATCAAAGTTCACAAAACCTGCCCGAAGGCTGGTTGAGGAACCAGGGCATCTTGATGACAAATGGGCTACTGGAACACGGAGGCAATGGACTCGAGAAGACAATAAGGCACTGTTGGAATGTTACTACTCCAGCAACCCTAGTCAGTGGGGTTACATGAAAAGACTGTGGGACACATGGATGCTTCGATACCCACAGTCTAGACTATAAGCAAAACAGCTTGTAACTTTTGTAACAAGTGTTCCAACATGCACAAACGGCAGCTGCTTTCACAATTGGAGATCCAGGAGATAGTTTCACAACTAGAGACCCAGGTGAATGCTACAGCAAGGGGCAACCAAGACACTGTCAGGGTTCTCTGTGTTGTCCTGCTCTAACTCTGCTCCTCAGGTGTGTCTAGTTGGCTGAGGGGGCGTGGTCCACACCTGCAGCTTGTTACAGGCGGCTTCCTCTGGCTTCTTAAGCAGAGCTCTGACAGATGGAAGACGCCAGAGCCTTAAACCAGTCGTGGTACGACATGGCCTCTGACCAAGCTCTTGGAAACCCACTTGTGAGTTTTTTCTACATTCAACTTTGACTAATTGGCGTCTCCTGTTTTTATCATAGTTATGGTGCTGATAGCACTCACCTGTCTTGACGTCCCGTCCGAAGAATCTCCTCCAGAATCACAAGGCTCAGATTTTGCTCTGGCGCTCCCCCTCTTGCTCCCTGGAAGTTACCCAGCCGGGCTTGAGGTCCCCTTCCCGGATTCTGGTGGCCCCGCTTCAACTCTGGTCAATCCATCTGTCACTCAACCCAGCAGAGACTCGCTCCGGATCCCTCGTCAGCCGCTGCTGCCACCCTCCAGCCTCTAGGTCTGTCCTGGCTAATGGTAAGCAGAGCACGTTCTGACCTATTTGAGGGTTCTAGCCATCAATCGAATTATCCCGTTCTCTTGCAGTCCCTCCCGCTTCGACGTTCAGACCTCTCTGCGAAGATTCCTTGTTTTGCTCTTGTAATCTGTACATCTCTCAAATAACTTAATAAAACCATCCTTTGTCGCCTGTTCGTATCTGCATGTGGGCAAAACATCTGAAATCCATGACAGACACACAGCCAGATAGGGGAGTAAATACCCCAGAGATTGGGTACATCTAACATAAGATATAAAATCATGGCTGGTCAACCCCTACATCGAGTTGATGATGTGAATACAGCACTGAGCACAATCCCCACTGTGACCATCACAGAGACGAATGAGCTGAAATACAGTAAAGCACTAGTGATCCTTGAGATGCTTGGCAAAGGTAATGTTAAGAGCAGTCAGAATGGACAATGTCCACTATGGAAGAGAAGGTTGGAAGCCAAAATCAAGGCCACACGGAGAAAAGTCAGACTCCAAGCCATGGCTGCCCAGCTGAAGAGATACACAAAGGAGATAGAGGCCAGAAGAATAAACAGGCTAGTCAGCACTGAACTAGCCAAAGTGTACTCCCAGTGGCAGGGTAATAACATACGAGACAACCCACCAAGGCAAGAGACTGGACAATACTGGAAAGGAATATGGCAGAAAGAAGCATCACACAACATTGGTGCACAGTGGCTATTAGATCTAATGGCAGATCACAGTAATCTCCCTGAACAAAGTCCAGTGACCATCACAATGGCAGACATCCAACAGAGACTCTCAGATATGAAGAACTGGACAGCACCAGGCCCAGACATGATCTATGCCTACAGCTGAAGAAGCTGACTTCTCTCCATGAGCGGCTAGCGGCACAAGTGAACCAACTGCTGACAAATGGAACCCACCCCGAATGGCTGACCGAAGGTAGAACAGTCCTAATAATGAAATACCCCCAGAAGGGGACGGCCCCAACCAACTATCGGCCAATGACCCGTCTCCCCACAACATGGAAGCTCCTGTCTGGCATCAAAGCGGCTAAGATAAGTGGGCACATGGATCAACACATGACAGAAAACCAGAAAGGCATAGGTAAAATCACCAGAGGAGCCAAACACCAGCTGCTGGTTGACAGAACAGTCGCCCTAGACTGCAACAGCAGACATACAATAAGCTGGACTGGACTAGAAACACAGAGGCGGTCTACAAAAAGGGTCAAAGCCGACTCTTTTTCCTGAGGAGGCTAAGGTCCTTTAATATCCGTGGGACGATGCTGAGGATGTTTTATGAGTCTGTTGTTGCCAGTACGATCTTCTTTGCTGTCACATGCTGGGGCAGCGGGCTGAGGGTTGCTGACAACAACAGGCTGAACAAACTGATCAGGAGGGCCAGTGATGTTGTGGGGGAGGAGCTGGACACACTGACGACCGTGGCAGAGAGGAGGATGATGTCCAGGCTCCAGTCCATCTTGGACAATGTCTCACACCCTTTCCATGACACACTGGCCCAGCAGAGGAGCTCCTTCAGCAGAAGGCTCCTCTTACCCAGATGCACCACAGAGCGCCACAGGAATTCATTCCTGCCTGTGGTCATCAATCTCTACAACGCCTCCCTCATTGATTCAGACACCCCCCACTGTATTCTCTGCACTGTTCTTGTTCTTGCACAAGTCACTTTACTTGGATTTATAGTTAAACATATGTATATATATACATGTATATATATATATATATTGACTTATATATGTATATATTTATATTACTTTGTGTGGAATGTTGTAAATATATATATAAAAATGTGTGTATATCTGGAGCATGTAACAAAAGTAATTTCCCTCTGGGATTATTAAAGTATGTCTGATTCTGATACAAACCTGTGCACTGCCTTGATTGATTACAAGAAAGCCTACAACTCAATGCCACACACATGGATCCTGGAATGCCTGAAACTATACAAGGTCAACAGTACTCTGACAGCCTTCATTGAAAACTCCATGAGGCTGTGGAAAACCACTGGCAAGATCAACCAATCAATGGCAAGAACAAGGTCCAGGCAATCAACAGCTATGCCTAGCCAGTAATCAGATACCCTGCTGGGGTAATAAGTTGGCCAAAGGAGGAAATTCAGGCCCCTGATGTTAAAACACGAAAGCTACTCACCATGCTTGGTGGATTCCATGCTAAATCCAGTGTCCATAGGCTATACACTAAGCGCAAAGAAGGAGGCAGAGGCCTAGTGAGCATCAGAGCGATCATTGAAGATGAAACATCCAAGCTCCAAGAATAAAGGATCAAGTGCTCAGTGAATTTCTTAGACAATGGAAGCTGGTAGAGAAGGAATGGGAAGAACCATCATGGGAGGAAAAACCCCTGCATGGAATGTACTGCTGAAGTGGCTGATATTACCAAATCCTACCAATGCCCAGAGAGGACTGGACTGAAGGAGAGCACTGAAGCACTGATCATGGCAGCACAGGAACAGACCTTGAGAACCAGAGCAATAGAGGCCCAGATCTACCATACCAGGCACGATCCCAGGTGCAGGCTATGCAAAGAGGCCTCAGAAACCATCTAGCATCTCATAGCAGGGTGTAGGATTCTAGCAGGGAAGGAATACATGGAACGCCATAACCAAGTTGCTGGTATAGTGTACAAAAACATCTGCTCAGAATACCAACTGGAGACCCCCAGGTCAAAATGGGAGTCACCTCTCAAGGTGGTGAAGAACGACAGAGCTAAGATCTTGTGGGACTTCCAGATTCAAACAGACAAAATGGTAATGGCCAACTAACCAGACATTGTGATAATTGATAAGCAGCAGAGGACAGCCATTGTGATGGAGACATCAGGAAAAAAAGAACACGAGAAACTGGAGAAATACCAAGCACTCAGGGAAGAACTAGAATGAGCCTGGAAGGTGAAGACAACAGTGGTGCCCGTGATCATCGGAGCACTCAGAGCAGTAACCCCCACTCTGGAGAAGTAGCTCCAACGGATATCTGGAGAAACATCAGACATCTCAGTCCAGAAGATATATGAGGGGCTGGTTTAAAATTTATCTATACAGTAGAATATTATATTACCATTAACTTCACTTATCTTTATATGTGTATATATCATTGTGGGTTTAACAAATAAAACTGTCAATATCCATTAAGTATTTGGCGAGTTTTGCGTGAATAAAAGCGCTGACGGTTCACTGCTCCTAGTAAACACATTACACTGAGCAGAGCTGCTGACCGCCCCAGAATGGCGGCCCCAAATCTCGTCAGCCCTCATAGGCGATAGCATTCAATGTTGGTTCTACTCTTGCCATTATATAAGCAGACGCACCATGTTACGACGCTGCCGATTGAAGCTGACTGGAAAAAAGAAATGGTGGAGAAGAGTGAAAAACTGTGAATAAAGTCGGACATATTATGCCTTCTGTGACATACATTTAACCTTAAAAAGGTTTTAGGTGATAACTTAGCTATGTTACCCCAAATTATCTGTTCTTTGTGTTGACATATTGCTTGATTTAAAAAAATGCTCGGACCACAACCCATCAGCGTCCGGCCGACCTGGCGGTAGAGGTTCTCCATGCCAATAGAGAATGCCTCTCTCCCCGCCGATTCCTTTCAGACTCCCACTGGCTTTCAGCTGAGCGGGTAGATGCTCGCAATCCCAAGAGAGAGTGCCTTTCCCCTGACACATTTCAGACTCCTAGTGGTTTCCAGCTGACCACGGGCGCGTTGTGGCTAGCTATGCCAAGAGAGAACGCCTTTCTCCCGACACGATTCCTTTACAACTCCTGCTGGCTTTCTGCAATGAGAAATAATGCAGATATCAAACGTCACTATTCAGTAAGTTCATTATTCTCTACAAATAAATTGATTTAAACTTTGCTCCGAAAGATAGTGTTTAAGTTGTAAAATGTTTCACTAATAAATTGCACAAATATTTGTTGTTAGTGAATTTTGTTTAGTGGTATATTTTTATATCAACATAAAAATAAACATTTGGCTGATTAATGAATGAGAATAAAATAAAAGATGATAGAACAACATTAAAAAAAAGATTGTGGACTTCCGGTAATGGCGGCAGAGTGATCACACGCCTGGAGTTTGCTCCCTGACCATTTGTAACTTTAACACCTCTAAACTCCGACTTTTTGACCTATTTTCTTGCCAGCGCAACACTTTTGAAACTAAAATGAGTAATTCCCACGGGACCCGCCAAGGAAAAAGCCAGCCTCAGCTGACTCAGCACTTCAGCCCGCAGGATAAAGATACTAGCAAGGCAGAAGCTAGCAATGTAGCAACAGGTGGAGCCCAACCGTTAACACTGGACATGCTCGTCGGTGAGCTTCAGAAATTACGCAAAGACGTAACAGGTGAACTCACCTCCTCCCTAAACACTGCCATGGCTCCTATCCAAGCCTCTCTGCAGAAGATCGCTGATACAGTAGCCTCGCACACGGCTACCATCTCCGTAATGGAATCAGCCCTCACTTCCCACTCAGATGACCTGACGACTCTGCAGCACAAAGTGGCCGCGCTGAAGTCCAAGGTGGAGATCACCACTCAAACGAATGAAAAGCTGCAGCGGGTTGTCGAAGACCTGGTTTCACGATCCAAACGGCAGAATCTCCGTGTGATCGGCATCCCTGAGGGAGCGGAGGGGACTGATAATCGTCTTTTCATGACTACGCTGTTTAAGGACGTGACCGGAGATGCTTTACAAGATACGACATTTGAACTGGACCGAGCTCACCGCAGCCTGGGGCCGAAACCACCGCAGGGTTCCCGGCCCATTATTGTGCGCTTTCATAGCTACATCCAGAAAGAGAAAGTGCTGCTGTGGGCGAAGAAAACACGGAGCATCTCATACCAGGGGTATCCCATAAGGATCTTTGAGGACTTCAGCGCTTTGCTCGCCAAGAAACGAGCATCGTTCAACAAAGTGAAGTCTCTCCTCTACAAGGATGGGGTACGCTTTGGGCTCCTCTATCCGGCACGGCTTCGGATCACTGTTGACGGTCAGTCTCGCTTGTTTGACTCCGCGGAGGAGGCGGAGCTTTTCTACTGTGATTTCAGCAGTAAGTGAAGACCTGACTTCCCATTACACACATCTAACTTTCACGGAGCTCCACTAGAACTGAACTGTGAACATTATAGATGTTTGGCTGGAGCTGGAGGATTCAGCCTAGAGCTGAACTTAGTTACAGACTCATAAATAAGATCCTAATATGTAAGTTCCAGTTATGATTATTACAGACGTTTGTGCGGTTAAATATTTGTTCAAGATTTCTTATGAGAAGCACAATTCCATTTGGGTTCTGTTAAGTATTTGTTTTTTTACGCTGTCAAATATTATATGTCAGAGGTGTACACATTTCCACTATTGAGAAGGAAGCTAACTCCTATCAGTCAATCGGTTGTGTAAAGTGGTAATTCCTGCATGCTCATCTGTGTTTCAGATGAGGTTAGGACACATATGTAAGAATGTTTTGAAACTGAAGGTGTCACTAAGGACATCTTCTGCTGTTGTGTTTGGGACTTTTTTGTTTTTTCGATTTATTTTTAATAGAGGAGTATTTTCTTTTTCCATTGACCTGCACGATAACTTTGTATATGTTGTTGCTGCCTTGCTTCCCATTACTAAACTGACCTGGCTAGGCCACCATTTCATCAGCATTTACAGGACTGACAGTTTAGCACTGATTTCATGATTGACATAAGGCAGAAACTGCCTTTTCTCTGGTCCCCTGCCTGATCTGCCCTAACTTTATGTCTTCCCTTTTTTCGTCCATTCCATGCCTAGACACACATCATCTCATCTTTGGAGGGGATCTTAACTTATCTATCAATCCCATGCTTGACAGATCTTGTTTCAGAAAAATAACTGAATCCAAAGCAGCTAAATGTTTATCTGTGTTTACAGATCAAATTGGCAGTGTGGATGTGTGGCGTTTTTACCATCCGACAGCAAAAGAGTTTTCATTTTACTCCCAGGTTCATCAGACATACTCTCGGATAGATTACTTTTTTCTTGATAAGCTCTTACTACCATCAGTGAAACAATGTGAATACTCATCGATAGTCATTTCAGACCATGCCCCCCTTTTGTTAGACCTGGAACTAGCCCCTAAAACCAAAGGCTGCTCAAACTGGAGATTAAACATTGGGCTCTTATCATCTGACAAATTTTGTGAATTTATCTCTGATAAAATTTCACGCTTTCTCGAAAACAACAAATCTGACTCTACTTCACCTTCTCTCCTGTGGGAAACCCTCAAAGCAGTAATCCGTGGAGAAATTATTTCATATAATGCCAGGACACGAAAGGATGAGAGTTAAAGGCAACTTGAACTGATCACAGCAATTCATCAGATTGATAGACAGCACTCCATTTCAGCCAATGCCACTCTCCAGACGGAGAGACTTAAATTACAGACTGAATTTGACCTTATTTCCACAAACAAAGCAGAGTTTCTTTTAAGGCGTACAAAGGGCACTTATTATGAATATGGAGACAAGGCTAGTCGGTTACTAGCAAGGCAACTAAAACATCAATCCTCCTCCCAATTTATTACTCAAATTCGTAAGAACCCCCAAACTTTGGTTACAGACCCATCTGAGATAAACGAAACTTTTGCTTCATATTACTTTTATTTATACAAATCAGAAGCCTCATCAGACACTACTCCAATAAACCAATTCCTAGATAATTTAATTCTCCCCTCTGTGGACACTAATTCCAAAAACATTCTAGATGCCCCTCTCAATCTGGAAGAGGTGAAAGCCAGCCTTAAATTTATGCAGAGTAACAAGGCACCAGGCCCGGATGGCTTTCCCTCCGACTTTTACAAGAAATTTTCTGACCAGCTCGCCCCCTTATTATTGGACATGTTTAATGACTCCCTTGAGCGTGGCACCCTTCCTTTGACTTTAACTCAGGCATCGATATCGCTCATCCCAAAGAAAAATAAAGACCTTGAGAACTGCAGCAGCTGGCGACCTGTCAGTTTGCTCAATAGTGATGTTAAGATATTGGCTAAGACCCTCGCCCGCCGCCTCAACCCCTGCCTACCAAAAATAATCTCAAAGGACCAAACTGGGTTTATAAAAGGCAGACAATTATCCTCAAATGTACGCCGTCTGCTCAACATAATACTGTCCAAGCCTGAATCACAAGACCCTGAGATGGTAATCTCTATGGATGCGGAAAAAGCTTTTGATAGAGTGGAATGGAATTATTTATTCTCAGTCTTAAATAGGTTTGGCTTTGGCCAGGGCTTTGTTTCATGGATTAAATTATTATACAATGCCCCAGTTGCCAGTGTAAAAACAAACTCGACACAGTCCAACTTCTTTCCTTTAACACGCGGCTGCCGCCAAGGATGCCCACTATCACCATTGCTGTTCGCCGTCGCAATAGAACCGCTTTCCATTGCCCTTAAGAGCTCACCGCTTTTTACTGGTGTATATAGGAACGGGATCGAGCACAGAGTATCACTTTATGCTGATGACCTTTTACTCTATGTCTCAAATCCCACTGTCTGCTTGGACAAAATTCTGGACATTTTACACATTTTTGGTTCCTTTTCTGGGTATAAATTGAACATTGAAAAAAGCGAATGCTTCCCTCTTAATGATCTAGCAAAACAGATCCCGGCTCAATCACTACCATTCTGCTTAGCCTCTTCTAGGTTTCAATATTTAGGAATTCATATTTTGAATAGTCTCCCTTTACTACATAAACATAACACTGTAGAGCTGGTCAGAAGGGTGAAGTCAGACCTATTACGCTGGAATAATCTCCCACTGTCACTTCTAGGTAGGATAAACTCTATCAAAATGAATGTTCTTCAATGTTTATGGGAGACAGATGCTGTTGGGCTGACTTCCTGTTTGCGGTAAGGCGTATTGTGTCACTTCCTGTTGTTGCTGTGTGAACGTCGGATTTTTGCTCCAGGCTCTCTCGCTTTTTATCTTTAAACCTCTTTGCTGTAACATCTGTTTCCAAACATAAGCACTTTTAAAACATTTTCTGTGGCTGCTCATCACGTTTGGGAACTCCTCGTGTTTCACACGGTTTGTTCTTTGGCGTGATAACAGGGCGCTAGCCTAGCTTTAGCCTAGCGTTAGCCTAGCGTTAGCCAAGCCTTAGCCTCATAATGGCTTCTCCGTCTCTGAGTAAGTCTCCTATCTGCTGCTCTCTG
Organism: Fundulus diaphanus; assembly: GCA_037039145.1. Classification (NCBI taxonomy): domain Eukaryota; kingdom Metazoa; phylum Chordata; class Actinopteri; order Cyprinodontiformes; family Fundulidae; genus Fundulus; species Fundulus diaphanus. The sequence continues at coordinate 55,764,766 of CM073124.1, read as the reverse complement.
TGTCAGATGTTCAGTTATTCCTCTGCCTCCTTTAGTGATAATGGTACATGTAATAAATGTAGTATTTTTGTAGCTTTGGAGGCGAGGGTGTCAGAACTGGAGACCCGGCTCCGTGCTGTTGAAAAACCAGCTGATAGCCGCTCCTTTGCTAGCGCGGAGCCACAAAGAGTAACTTCACGTAGCGAACAAACAGCCGCACTCGAACAGCCGGTTAAGCAGGCCGGCTGGGTGACGGTTCGTAGTAAGCATAGCTCTAGATTTCAGCCCCCAGATCACCACCAACCCGTCTACGTTTCTAACAAATTTTCCCCTCTGAGCGACAGTCTCGCCGAGGAGCCGACCTTAATTATTGGCAGCTTCTTACTAAGAAACGTGGCACTAAAGAAACCAGGGACTATAGTTAAATGCCTGCCAGGGGCCAGAACGGGCGACATAGAATCCTACCTAAAACTACTGGCTAAGGATAAGCGTAAATACAGTAAGATTGTTATTCACGCTGGCGGTAATGACACCCGGTCACGCCGATCAGAGGTCACCAAAGTTGGTGTTGCTTCGGTGTGTGAGTTTGCTAAAACAATATCGGACTCTGTAATTTTCTCTGGTCCCCTGCCTGATCTGACCAGTGATGACATGTTTAGCCGCATGTCGTCATTCAACCGCTGGTTGTCTAGGTGGTGTCCAGAAAACGACGTGGGCTACATTGATAACTGCCGAACTTTCTGGGGAAAACCTGGTCTGATCAGGAGAGACGGTATTCATCCCACTTTGGATGGTGCAGCTCTTCTTTCTAGGAATCTGGCTGGATTTATTAGTTCTCCTAAATGCTGACAACCCAGGGTCCAGACCAGGAAGCAGAGCCGTAGTTTAACACACCTCTCTGCAGCTTCTGTACTGTTAGCCACCCATTATCCTGTTGAGACGGTGTCTTTCCCACGGCCAAAACTTAACAGATCAAAAACTGATCTAAAGGGAACAAATCATAAAAATCTAATAAAAATCCATACAGATCACTTTGAACCAAAAAATAAAAGAATTAAATGTGGTCTATTAAATATAAGGTCTCTCCCTCCAAAGACTTTGTTAGTTAATGAATTGATTTCTGATAATCAGATTGATTTGTTTTGTCTCACAGAAACCTGGCTACAAGAGGACTACGTTAGTATAAATGAGTCAACTCCATCCAGTTATTCTAATTTCCACATTCCCAGATCTGTGGGAAGAGGAGGAGGAGTGGCGGCTATCTTTCAGTCTGGTTTATTAATTAGTCCCAGGCCGATTGATAATTACAGTTCTTTTTTTTTTTTTTTTTTTTTTTTTTTCTCCCAGTGTCCTGTCTAGCAATGTGGCAATAAAAATTGATATCTTAATGCCAAATAGAGCTCGACAGATTTTACTTTCACAAGTGGAGCAAACAGCTTTCGCCATAATGCTCCGCTTGATTTGTGCGTGTAAATAGCTTTATTGTGATTCCTGCAGGGAGAATTTCAAATTATATGGACACTACAATGGGAAAGTAGGAGAGTAAAAGAAAAACAAGAAGAGAGAAAAAAAAAAAAAAAAAAAAAAGAGAAAGAAGAGGTGAAAGAAAGAAGAGATAAAAGGAAAAGAATGATAAAACTTCCTCTGTCTGCTCCATCACCTGGAAAGAGACACAAAAAGAACAGCACAACCAACAGACATAAAGCAACAGATACAATCGTGTAACACCTTGATACCATTGCTAAATCATATGTATTATTATTTAAGCTGACATGTGTAATGTGATACCTAAAAAAAAAGGTAAAAGAAAGTAAATAAATTATAGCCTTTCTGTATATAAGTGAACATTTAATACCTGGGACCCAGCACCTGTGGGAGATTGTGAGAGTGCACTAGTTTAGGTGAAAATTATACAGAAGGAAATAGCTCGATAGTGATTGTGGAGAACCGAAGACCCACCTTCCCCGAGCACAGAGGCAGGGGTCAGGGGACCCATAACCCCGGACTCCCAAAGGGGCCCCCAAAGCAGTGCGCCCGAGAGGGGCCTTCACAGGAAATGTACAACCCCCCCCGAGGAAAGAGGAGAGACGACCCCGAGGAAATCCCCCAGCCACCGCAATGCCGACGCCCCCAAGAGCCGCGGGGACGAGCCCGTGGGCTCCGCCGGCAGCCGGCCCCGCTGAAGTGGTCCCGGCCATGAGCCCTGGGGGCCAGAGGCCCCAGGGGCGCCCCGCCCCCGCGGCAGGGGCCCCGGCCACCCCCCGGGGGGCCAGGCCCCGCGAAGCCACCGCCGGGAATGGGCCGGCGCCCACCCGGGAACCCGCCCCAAACCCGAGGACCGTCAACGCGCCAGAGCGTCCAGGCGCCCGCCAACGCAGCGGAGGAGGGCAGGACGTGGGGGGATGGGCTCCGCACCTAGCGGAGACTTGAGATGATCTTGGGAGAGGGAGCTGACCGAACCCAAACCTGGAAAAAACAAAAAAACAAAAAAAAAAACTAAAATAAAAAAAAAAAACTCATTCACACCATCCCTCCCTTGTGCCCCACTCGCCACACACAGACACCAAAAAATAAATAAATAAATAAATAAAATAAATAAATAAAATAAAAAAATAAATAAAAAAAAAGGACGCTTTACACACATTCCCACATAGCATTCACATCCAAAAAACCCAAGTGGGGGGGGGGGGGGGTCACCACAATTCAACAATACGACTGCCTGTGCCCGACCCCCGGCCCCGCCCCCGGACCAGGCGCCCCCCGGACCAGGCCCCCCAAAGAGGGGGGGGCCGACACGACCCGCTCGGGCCATCCGACCAGAGCCCCCCATCACCCACTATATACCTAATAAACCCCCTCCCAACCCGACCTTACCCTAGCCAGCCCTGCCCCCCATCCCTTCCTGGGGAGAGCAGAGGCGCCAGCCCCAGATCCGGTAAGCCGCCGGCCAGCCGCAACAGCCCCCCGCCAAGACCCCGTACCCAGTGGCCCGCACCTCCTCCAGGCCCCAGACTCCGTGCCGCGAACGGAGATCGGGGGTGTGCAAAAGACCCCCGATCCTCCCTACGCCCGCTCAGATGTTGTGTTGTTGCATGTTGTTCTCAGGTGTGTTTAAAACTGGGAGCACCGAAGGGGGTGCACGACACAGCCCACCCCCCCTCCGGAAGGGAGCTGGTGCCAGCGCACCCCCTCCAAGCAACTACCCAGAAGAACCCTCAATGTCTAAATGCGAGAGGGGGTGAAGGGAGCCGCCCGGGGCGAGGCTCACACAACATAAGCCCCCCCCCAGACGTCTTCCCCCCCACCCCCCCCATATCGTGGCCTACATGGATGTGCGTTGTGAAAATGTTTGGAGTGAAAGTGTCTAAAATGCATGATAAAATTGGGGAGAGGGACGTCACCAAAAGGTGGCAACCTCCAGTAACGCCCTCTCCCCAAGGACCTACATGTGTGGCGGCGTGATGGAGCAGGCAGAGGGAGGAGTCCGGGGATGGGGAGCAAAGGACTGGAGAGCCAACCCAGGGAGCCAGCTCCCCTACTGACTCCAATAGGCACCCCCGCTCCCCGAAAGCCCCACCCGGAGAAAGGGGCCCCTCCAGCGGCACCACCATAGCCCGGGGGCCGGGGAGAGGCCGCAGGGCCCGCCAGCCAACCACCCACCAGGACCAACACCTCTACCTCCCCCAGCCCACCCCCCATGCCTACTGTATTTAACCCCCCCCCCAAAAAAAAGATTATTAATAATAATAATAATAATAATAATATATAATTAAATAAATAAATTAATAAGATGGGGGACCCTGGCCAGCCAGCCCGCACGAGCCATCCCAAACCCCACCCCCCAGGTGAGACCCGCACCGGGAGACTACACGGACCAGGACCGGGACAGGGGGCCGGACACAAGCCCACCAGAACGTCCACCAAACCCCCCCCCCCACACACCACCCGTAGATTTAAACCCTCCCCAACACTAACATTCAAACATCTCACCATACATTCGACACTAGACATCCAGGCTGGGTAAGTCACTACTCCCCCTCCCTCCCCTCCCCCCACTAGCAGAATGCCAACCCAAAGAAGGGGAAGAGCATCTGCCCTGAGATGTTAATGACCATGCCCCCCTACCAGCTCAACAGGCCCTGAGGACCCCCAGCGCTCCAGAGGCCCCGTGCAGGGGCGGACACCCGGGCGCACGCCGGCCCAGACCCCAAGCGGCACACCCCCCGGAACCGGAACCCCCGAGGCCCCGCCGGGGCCCCCGCCCGAGGGCGGCGCGCCCCAGGGACCCCAGGCCCCCAGACCCACCCAGGACCCACCCAGCGACAGCACAGCTACCAGGTCAGTAACCCACGTCCGTCCCCGCGTAGCTCCCCAAGAGCGCCGCAAGCGGTGCTGTGGGCCACCCGTAGGCCTCCCAAGCTCCTCCCATATGGGGGCAACAGACCCTGGAGTCAGACCCACCAAGCGCCCCACTCCAAGTGCCCCCAGAGTCCCAGGAACCCCTCCACCCAGCCACTGCGCCCTGCAGGAAGCAACCCACCGCCCCCCATTCCACTAAGTGATAGTGCTAATCAAAGGAGCCCAAAGAGATCTAACAGATGTTGATGCAGATGCTGTCTCAAGATTAATATGATCCAACAAAAGATCTCTATATTGATTGATACTGAGATTCTCCTTACTTTTCCAATTCATGAGGATAGTTTTCTTTGCGATACATAGTGCAGTGAAAACCATGTAAACTATTTTATTCCCCAGAGGACTTTCCTCAAAATTACCAAGCAAGCAAACTGATGGGGAAGGTGTAATTTTACAGCTCAAGCACTTTGATAAGTCCTTACATATCTGTGTCCAGAACCTCTGGACTGGTGTGCATAACCATAACGCATGAATATAATTATCAGGATGATTGCCTATGCAGTGTGGACAGATATTAGATTGTGCCAGACCCATCTTGAATAATCTTTGTCCTGTGTAGTGTACTCTGTGAAGGATTTTGTATTGTATTAGTTGTAAGTTGGTGTTACTAGTCAATTTGAAAGTTCTTAGACATATCTGAGCCCAGAAGTCTTGTTCAAAGTTGACTGATAGATCCTCTTCCCATTTCGTAATCGGAAGAGATATTGAATCATCTATTTTAGTCAGTGTCCTGTATGATTTAGACAGTAGTTTGGGGGGGTTTAAATCTAGGAACTCTAATATATTACTTGGAATTTGTAAACCACCTTTAATATGCTTAAATTTTTTTCTAATTATAGATTTAAGTTGTTCATATTCCAAAAATTTATTTTTACTAATGCCATATTGCATATTTAGTTTGGAAAAATTGATGAACTCGGTTCCATCAAGTAAATGTTCCAGATATTCAATACCTTTGTTCTTCCAGTATGTAAAGTTTATCATATTATTATTTTGTAGGATGTCAGGGTTGTTCCAGATAGGTGTACGACTGCATGGGATAAGTGACGACTTTGTCATTTTAAGAAACTCCCACCATGCTGTCAGATTAGAGCTGATATTGATATTTTTAAAGCATGTATGCCGTTTTATATTTGAGCTAATAAATGGCAAATCTGAAATCATGATATTATTGCATATTTTCTGTTCTATATCTATCCAGGGCTCGTCTAACGGATTTTGCTTTATCCATTTAGTGATATATTGTAGTCTATTTGCCAAGTAGTACTTATGGAAGTTAGGCAAATCTAGTCCCCCTCTGTCTTTAGTTTTCTGTAGCGTCTTTAAGCTGATACGGGGCGGTTTATCTTTCCAAAGAAATTTAGAGATAGAAGAGTCTAGAGATTTAAACCAGTCAGATGATGGTTTATTGGGGATCATTGAAAATAAGTAATTAATTCTAGGTAAGACCATCATTTTAATCGAAGCTACTCTACCCATGAGTGAAATTGGAAGCGATTTCCATCTATCCAGGTCATCTTCTATCTTTTTTAAAAGTGGGATGTGATTAGATTTTACTAAATCTGCAAGTTTAGACGACACAGTGATACCCAAATATGTGATGTTTCCTGAGCGCAAATGTAAATCTAGGGGGTTTTGGAAAGAGCAATTAATTGGCAGTACCGTAGATTTAGACCAGTTTATAGAGTAATCAGAAACCTTTGAGAAGGATTCTAGTAATCTAATTACTTGAGAAAGGGAAGAGTTTGAGTGCTGAAGATAGAGTAATACATCATCAGCATAAAGACTAATCTTATGCTCTATATTCATGCATTTTATACCTTTAATAACCTTTGTTTGTCTAATTGTTGCTGCTAGAGGTTCAATAAAAATGGCAAAAAGTGAGGGGGAAAGTGGGCATCCTTGCCTAGTGCCCCTCTGGAGACAAAAGCTGGAAGATGTTTGATTATTTGTCCTGACACAGGCTGTAGGAGAGCTGTATAAAATTTTTAACCAATTTATAAAAAAATTGCCAAAACCAAATTTATGCAGAGTAGCGAATACAAAATTCCAGTTTACTCTATCAAATGCTTTTTCTGCATCTAAAGACATTATAATAGTTTTATTATTTGTATTGTAGGAATAATCTATTAAATTAAGTAATCTGCGTGTATTTGTGGATGACTGCCTTCCTCTGATAAAACCAGTTTGGTCTGGGTGGATTATGAAAGGAGTGACTTTATCTAATCGTTTTGCAAAAGCTTTACATATTATTTTAATATCCACGTTGATTAAGGATATGGGACGATAGCTGGTGGGCAACATAGGATCTTTGCCTGGCTTAAGCAGAAGACTGATGGTGGCAGAGTTCATATTAGCTGGAAATCTGCCATTTTCCTGAATTTCTTGCAACATTCTGTGAAACGTTGGTGCCAGAATACTCCAGAACTCCTTATAAAACTCAGTAGGGAATCCGTCTGGACCTGGAGCCTTTTTATTGGGCATGCTTGTTAAAGCTTCCTGAACTTCAACTGTTGTCAGCGGTGAGTCCAGTGTCGTTCTTTGGTTATCTGATAGTTTAGGAAGTGTAATTTTATCCAGAAACTGCTTGATGACATTGTCTGATGGATTTATCTGTGATGTGTATAAAGTTTTGTAGAAATCACGGAAGGTGTTATTTATACATTCTGGATCATGTAATGTATTCCCATTGGAGTCTGTAACTGCAAATATAGTCGTTTTCTCTTTATTTATTTTTAACTGATTAGCTAAGAAGCTTCCTGACTTATTGCCATGTTCAAAATTTTCTAATCGAAGTTTTTCTATTAGAAATTTGTTTTGCTTTTCAATATACTGGTTTAATTCTAGTTTTATTTTACGGATTTTTCCCAACTTTCCCTCTTCCAGGGAAGTTTCTAGTAACTTAAGTTTTTCTTCTAATTCCTGAATCTTCTTGTTTTCCAACTTCTTTTTGTGAGATGAGAATGAAATTATTTTACCTCTCATCACTGCTTTCCCTGCTTCCCAAAGTATTGATGCTGAAGTGCCTGGCAGATCATTGTGTTCTAAGTATGAAGCCCACTCTTCTTTGAAAAATTTATTAAAATCTTCATCTTTAAGCAACGATGTATTAAATCTCCAGCTCTTGTTTTGTGGGGTTATTTTTTTATTTGTTAGGGTTAAAGTAACAGGAGCATGATCACTAATAGCGATAGGATGAATTACAGCATCTGAAACGTCCGACAGCAGCGAACTGCTGATTAAGAAATAGTCCAAACGAGAATAAGAGTGGTGAACATTTGAAAAAAAAGTATATTGCTTACTATTAGGATGAAGAGAACGCCATGCATCGCAAAGACCAAAATCACTCATGTATTGTTTGACTATATTTAATGACTGCCAACTACGCTGAGACCCTGTTGTATTCAGCCTGTCTATTTCCTCATTTAGACCAAAGTTGAGGTCACCCCCAATAATTAGAGAACAATCCCCGTGTTTTGAAAGTGCATGGAAGAGTTTGTGGAAGAATGAGGGTTCATCAACATTTGGACCATATACACTAACAATACATAACTTCTGGTTATGAATAGATATTTTAATTAATATGAATCTACCTTCGGGATCGATAATTTTATCTAATATTTTAAAACTAACGTTTTTGTGGATTAAATTATTACAGTTCTTTTGAACATTTAACCCTCAGTTTCCCCTCATCCAAACTGCAAAGCAATAAAACCTCTTCTGTTTATTGTTTTGTATCGTCCACCAGGCCCTTACTCTCAGTTTTTGGATCAGTTGTCAGATTTCTTATCTGATTTGGTGTTAAATACTGACAAGGTTATTATAGTGGGTGATTTTAACATCCATGTTGACACTGAATGTGATAACCTTAGTGTAGCCTTTAAAACTATCCTAGATTCAATTGGTTTTGCTCAAAATGTGCATAAGCCAACGCACTCTCGGCTCCATACTTTGGACCTTGTGCTAACATATGGCATTGATTGTGAAGAATTAACAGTATTCTCTCACAACCCTGTCCTATCTGATAATTTTTAATAACATTTGAGTTTAATCTAAATGAGTTCTCCACCCCCAAAAGAGGGTTCCATTATAGTAGATCTTTATCGGATAATGCTGTATCAAAACTTAAAGAGTCTGTCCCCCTTTTAATATCCTCAGTATTGCAGAAATGCCCTGTAGATGGCAGCAATGCTGTTTCTTCCCATTCACAAATCGATACCTTTGCTAACAGTGTGACTTCCTCATTGCATTCTGCATTAGACAATGTAGCTCCCTTGAAAAAGAAGGTGATAATTCACAGGAAGCTGGCTCCCTGGTTTAATTCAGAGCTGCGTTCCTTGAAGCACAATGTTAGGAAATTGGAGAGAAAATGGCGCTCTACACACCAAGAGGAATCCTACCTAATCTGGAGGGACAGTCTATTGTTGTATAACAAGACCCTTCGCAGAGTTAGAGCAGCATATTTTTCATCATTAATTGAAGAGAATAAAAATAATCCTAGATTTCTCTTTAGTACAGTTGCCAAACTTACTCAGAGCTGCAGCTCTGTTGATCCATCCATTCCCTTAGCTCTTAGTAGTAATGATTTTATGGGATTCTTCATAAATAGAATTGATGCCATTAAAAATAAAATAATTGGCATCCTCCCAAACATGATTACCTCATCCCCAGTAAGTAAGGCAGCATTGGAGGAATCTTTAGAACCTGCACAGTGTTTCAACTGTTTAGAAGCAGTAGAGCTTTCTGAGCTATCTAAAATCTTAGCTTCATCTAAACCTTCTACCTGTATGTTAGACCCAATCCCAACCTAGTTGTTTAAGGAGGTATTCACTTTGATCAGTGGTCCTATTTTAGACATGATTAATCTATCCTTAGTAAATGGATATGTACCACAGGTTTTTAAAGTAACTGTTATTAAACCTTTATTTAAGAAACCTTCTCTTGATCAAGATAAGCTAGTAAACTACAGACCTATATCTAATCTTCTTTTCTTATCTAAAATTCTTGAAAAAGTAGTTGCTAATCAACTTTGTGAACATTTACAAAGCAATGACCTACTTGAGGAGTTTCAGTCAGGCTTCAGAGCTCATCATAGCACTGAAACAGCTCTGGTGAAGGCCACTAATGATATTCTCATGGCCTCAGATAATGGACTTGTGTCTGTACTTGTCCTGTTAGATCTCAGTGCTGCATTTGATACAGTTGATCACAATATTCTCCTACAAAGACTTGAACATACTGTAGGGATTAAGGAGAAAGCATTAGGCTGGTTTAAATCTTATCTGTCGGACAGATTCCAGTTTGTTCATGTTAATAATAAATCTTCCTCAAACTCTAGGGTCACCTGTGGAGTACCACAGGGTTCAGTCCTTGGACCAATTCTCTTTACTGTATATATGCTTCCGATCGGCAAAATTATCAGACAGCATGGGATTAATTTCCACTGTTATGCTGATGACACTCAGCTATATTTATCCATAAATCCTGATGAATCCAATCAATTACTTCGACTGCAGACATGTCTTGATGACATCAAAAGCTGGATGACTTTAAATTTCCTGCATCTAAATTCTGACAAGACCGAAGTTGTAATCTTTGGGCCAGAGTCCTCAAAAAATAAACTTCTTAACCAATCACTTAATCTGGGTGGCATTAACTTGGCCTCTGGTAATAAAGTAAAAAATCTTGGTGTTATTTTTGACCAAGACATGTCATTTAAATCCCATATTAAACAGGTTTCCAGAGTTTCCTTTTTTCACCTCCGGAATATCGCCAAAATTAGAAACATTCTGTCCAGGAGTGATGCTGAAAAACTAGTCCATGCATTTGTTACTTCAAGGCTGGACTATTGTAATTCTTTACTATCAGGAAGTCCACAAAATACAGTTCAAAGTCTTCAGCTGATCCAAAATGCTGCAGCAAGAGTTCTGATGAAAATCAACAAGAGGGATCATATTTCTCCTATTTTAGCTTCCCTTCATTGGCTTCCTGTTAAATCAAGAATAGAATTTAAAATTCTTCTTCTAACGTATAAAGCCCTTAATAATCAAGCTCCATCATATATCAGAGCTCTGATTACCCCGTATGTTCCTAACAGAGCACTTCGCTCTCAGACTGCAGGTCTGCTGGTGGTTCCTAGAGTCTCTAAAAGTAGAATGGGAGGCAGATCCTTTAGTTATCAGGCTCCTATCCTGTGGAACCAACTCCCAGTTTTGGTCCGTGAGGCAGACACCCTGTCTACTTTTAAGACTAATCTTAAAACCTTCCTTTTTGACAAAGCTTATAACTAGAGTGGCTCATGTTACTCTGAGCTACCTTTATAGTTTTACTGCTATAGGCTTAGGCTACTGGAGGACATCAGGATCTAATTTTCTCACTCTATAGAGTTCTACTGTTCTTCAATTATGCATTACGTGTTGTCATTTCTGCTTTAACTTTCTGTTCTCTCTCTTTTTTTTCTTCATAGTAGGTAAACCTGGTCTGGCATTCTGTTAACTGTGACATCATCCAGTGAAGACGGCTCACCCGCTATTACCATCTAATGTAGAACAGATTACTGGATCAATGTGTGCTTTTGTGCTTGTTTGTCTCTCTTGTTGTGTCTCTGCTCTGTCTTCTGTAACCCCCAGTCGTTCGAGGCAGATGACCGTTCATACTGAGCCCGGTTCTGCCGGAGGTTTTCCTTCCCGTTAATGGGGAGTTTTTCTTCCCACTGTCGCTTCATGCTTGCTCAGTATGAGGGATTGCTGCAAAGCCATGGACAACGCAGACGACTCTCCCTGTAGCTCTACGCTTCCCCAGGAGTGAATGCTGCTTGTCGGGACTTTGATGCAATCAACTGGTTTTCTTATATAGGAACATTTTTGACCAATCTGTATAATCTGACCCAATCTGTATAATATGATTGAACTTAACTTTGTAAAGTGCCTCGAGATGACATGTTTCATGAATTAGCGCTATATAAATAAAATTGAATTGAATTGAATTGTTCTACCAAAATTTTTATTCCTTTTTCAGTGTTTACCTATATACCTGCCCAAAAATTTTTTCATCAAATTGGATAAGATTGTTTCACATTTCATTTGGGCAAGAAAGACTCCAAGGGCAAAATACTCAGTATTGCAAAGACCCAAGAACAATGGAGGCCTCGCATTGCCGGATTTCAGGGCATATTATTGGGCAGCCAATATTCAAAAAGTCTATACCTGGTATAACTCCCCCAACACAGACTGGTGTCAGATGGAAGCTTACTCATATACCCCTGTCTCGTTATCAGCTTTAGTATGTTCCCCTCTAAATGCTCATCCCACTAAAGTCACCTCCAACCCGATTGTATTATCTACTATAAAAATCCTGAGACAGTTTAAACGGCACTTTAAAATCACCTGTCTTTCCCCACTAATGCCCCTTTGTGAAAATTACTTATTTCCCCCCGTGTTACTTGATCCAACTTTTTCTCTGTGGAAAGAGAAGGGGCTGGTAAACTTTGATCAACTTTATGACAAGAACATTTTCACTTCCTTCAATAACCTCCAAACTAAGTTTTCCCTCCCACAATCTCATTTATTTAGGTATTTTCAAACTAGAGACTTTGTTCGTTGTAACTTTCCCAATTTTCCCCATAAACCTCCTCGTACTCTTATTGATGTCATTCTATCTCTCCCAGCCGCTCGCGGATTCATTTCAGTCGTGACAAAATTAATCTTGTCATCAATACCACTCTCGCTGGTGACTAGAAACTCATGGGAAAAGGAGTTGGGCTGCACCATGTCAGATGAGGGGTGGGAGAGGGCCCTTGACAGGGTCAACTCCACCTCGTCTTGTGCCAGTCTGACTTTAATTCAGTTTAAGGTCCTACACAGGATACATTAATCCAAAGCTAAACTTAAAAAAACTCTTTAATACAAGTGATACATGTGACAGGTGTTCTCTGTCACCAGTCAGTCATACACACATGTTTTTTTCCTGTCCCAGATTAAGCTCATTCTGGTCCTCTTTCTATAATACTTTCGCAAAAGCTTTAAACAAGCCAATGCTTCAGAGTCCTTTGACCTCTATCTTTGGTGTGCTTCAGGAATCCACACACTTCACAAACAGGGAAAGTAACACTATTGCTTTCGCATCTCTGGTAGCCCGGAGACGCATATTACTTCAGTGGAAGGATAACAATCCTCCGTCCCCTGACTCTTGGCTGAAGGATCTAATGTCACTCCTACACTTAGAAAAAATCAAGTACAGCATTAGGGGATGTCGACAAATTTTATAAAACTTGGAATCCCATTCTTTCCTTAGTTGATTCAACTCTCTCCTTAGATGATTAAAAAGTATGGCTTTAATTAAGATACTCTGACATAACCCCTCTCTAATTGAATCACTCCTAATTTTCCAGCCAGGATTTTAAGAGAGGCCAGCGGTTGGGTTAGGGATTTGGTGGTCGAACCTTAAGCACAACATATAATAACTGCTATAATTATATTTTTGATTTTGCTTTCTAAGCATTTCAGATCCCTCCTCTAAATTTTGTTTGTTGTTATTATTATTATTATTTAATTTAATTTAATTTAATTTAATTTTATTTTATTTTATTTTATTATTTTATGTAATTTACTTGTTGGTTAGGTAACTGTTCTCCCCTCAAGTTTTCTCGTTAAGAGGGAGAGAATCAGGTTTGCTTATTGTTAACATTTTTCACTGTATTCCTGGGAATGTAGAGGGGTGGGGGATAGGTGAAATGTATTCTCATATAAATTAATGTATTGCACCCTTCTAACCCAATAAAAATATATATGGAAAAAAAAAAGATTGTGAGCCATAATGAATATGTAAAGGGAAGAATAATAACACTATACAGTCAGGGGCGGACTGACCAGCCATCAGGAGCTCCGGGAGTTTTCTCAGTGGCCCAGACCTTGGCCTGGCCCGGTCCGCTCAGCAATTACAAAGGTTTGGATCGCTCTTGATAACAAAAACAAACCATGGGCGGCTGGCTTGCTGGGCTCTATGCCTGACTGAAACTCCCACAGATTGCAGATGCGTGAGGGATAGACAGGCACACACCCCTCCTTTCATTCTCTGAGGAAGATGACGCTATCAGCACTACTGTCGCCAACGACTTTTCAGACCTCTGCTACACCGATTTATTCATCTTCAATAAAGCAACTTCTCGTCTTTTTTCTGTATTACTGGTGACTTTACGTGACAGCAGTTCTCAAGTTACTTGAGAGAGCTGTGATTGCCTTTCCACCTCTGCAGCCAGTCTCACAGAAAGCTGCTCTGCCTCGTCCAGACGAATTTGAATAGTTGGAAGATTGTGGGTTTGAATTGATTTTGTACATGAAAGCACTGTCACAGTGAGATGCAGTAATGCTGCAAGACCCACCCCACAAAGATTGGGTCCTTCAAAAGATGCAGCCCTGAAGTAGGAGCTTCAGGTCTGACTTGAAACTCCGTTTTGGATTGCTTTGGTCTGGGTCAAGAAGCAGCCAGTCATACTGGTTGCCCCGCCCTGTTTCTCTTCATTGTCAGGCAAAGTGATTTTGCTGAAAAACACCATAATGAAATAAAAGAGGACTTTTTAAAAAATGACATTTTGAAATAAAAACTGATGGAATTAAATAAAAATACCTAAACAATAATTTTATATTCTTGTGAAACATTAATGTGAAGTTAATGTTTTTTCCTTAGAATTTTTTTGAAGAAGAATGAAAAATATTTCATCATAATGAGCTGATAATTTTATAAGGATTCAGTTATTTTACAATGTCACTTTAAATATTTATATCTTAGTTATTCAAGTATATCATTTGTTCCATAATGATTTATTTATTTAATTTTGAGCATTTTAGTGTTCCATAAATCCACTCCCATCACTAGTTGATATCTTGGTGCATCTCTCATTTTGTCATCATTTAAAGAAGAAGACTGAGAGCGACTACGGAGGCAAGTGGTTAGGTTAAAAAGTTTATTGTAGAAAATGGGTCTGTACAAGAGGCTGTGTGGTCTGGTCTGGTTCTTCTGGGTTCTGCTGGGAAGATGAGGAGACTGGTGAATAGACGGAAGCCGTTGTTGAGGATTGTGCTGGACCGATAAACTCACGGGAGAAATGGCTAGGGTCCGGTCTTGGAAGGAGTTTGTCCAGTGGTCCGAGTGCAGGTCCGGTAATCTCTCTCTGGTTGGTGGTTCGAGGGTGGACAGGCAGGTGAGCGCAGGAGGAGGGCCAAGCAGTGGATCTGTCCGAGGTCCCACTCGGTTTCCAGGTTGATTTCTTAGGTTGGGATCCAAGGTCTGCGGTTCAAGGCAAGGTGTCTGTGGTCCAGGGTTCTGCAAGGAAGGAGTAAAAGCCAGGTTAGACACAGGTTTAGGTCTCAGGAACAGGACAAGGTATCGGTCTGTACCAACGCTGAAGCGTTAACGAACTGACGCCCTCCTCCTGGTTCCAGCTCCTTAAGAAGGGTGGTTCAGTTCAGATGTTGTGCACCTGCCCGTCCAGCCCTGCTGAGGAGAGAGAGAGAGAGAAACCCTGGCCTGCACCCAGAACCTTGAGTATGACAAATACTTATTGTACTCCACTTTAAACCAAAAAAATTATTTTGAGTTATAGTTAGATCTTAGGTCGTAACCATGGCATTTAGACTTGTAAATAAAAGAGATGGCACTCCTACTAACAGTATTCCATCAGAGTTATGAAGTTAGAATAAAATGGTTCTGAGAGAAGTCAGATCCAAAAGCTGCATTTCTTTTAATGGATGCATACAGCCATAAAAAACACACGTATTCTAAAATAAACTGGAATATAATTTGATTATGCTTATGTGTGTCTATATGAATGATTCTCTTATTTAGGAAATTATGTTCTGTGTATTTAAGCTTCTGCCTAATGATCACAATTTTTATCGATCGGAAATTTAGATTGAAATTTCAACTATTAAAAAGCGGTAAAAAAGTAGACAGGATAATTACCACTTACCTCCATGCATTTACAAATGTGCCCGTATGCTGATGTGCATTAGATCCAATTGTTAAGGGTAATGATGTTTCTATTTGTGCTAAAAGGCTTTGAAATCACATGGTCAAATCTTTGATGCATTACAGCGTTAGGATGAAACAATGTTTGCCTATCATTCTTATATCATTATCCAACACATTATGAACAGATGATGACATCAAAAAGAGATTTGTTGTGTGATTTCTGTCTTTTATGTACTTCCCAAACCAGACTAAGCTGACCTCATCCCATCTCAGCTTCCCAGTTCCTTTAATCATGCCTCCTTTTGTCCTGATTGAATATTTATTGGCTTATTTATTCTTAATCACAGACAGCCGCTTGTCTATCCTATCAAATTCAAGCTCCTTGTATTGCACACACATTCATGTACTGGTAAATGAACAGTTGAACCCCCATTTCTAGGTCCCCCTGGCAATCTCTCTGTGTGCTTGTCATTGGGTATGAAATTAGATTTGTGCCAATAAGTTCAAACATACTTTTTTAGCAACCAAAAAATACATAAATAAAAGATTAAAGGAAACCAAAATTAAAAGTAATTTCAAAGGTAGAACTAGTGATGTTGTATAACTGTCTTTTACTCATTAAGTAATACATATTTCTGTTTTCAGTTCATTCTGTTGCATTTTTACTGATACTGAAATAAAAATGCCGCGACCCCATGAGGGATTAAGCGGGTCAGAAAATGGATGGATGGATGAAATAAAAATGTTCTCTAAGTTATATTTTTGCCATTATTTTTCTTTGTAATATTTGGACAATTTATTTGCAATTTTTGCAAAAATATTTCTTGCAGATTGTATGCTCACTCTTACCTAATAATATAACTCCTCTGGCTCAATAAAAAGCTCCATATCTTTCTGAGCAATTGTGCAGTGTGTATCTCGGATTAAGCTGCTCGTGGTGAATTAAAAACAATTTCCTTAGTTGCAAGCATAATCACTCCAGAACATACACAATTGCAACATATCACCCTATCCACAAAACAGCATAAAGGTGTTACAAAAGGAAATCAAAAGAAGTCGCTTGACTGAAGGGTGAATGTTCAGAAACATTTGAAGCCTCTCATTATCAATAAATGTGCAGTTGTTCTGCATGAACAAGTTCAAACAAACACATTCATGATTGCAGCACATGTTTCAGAACTTTGAATGTACAACATGTATTTGCATGTTCTAAATTTAAAGCAAAAACAGCTCACAGCTGATGTCAGTTAAAGGCGGTCAATTTGAGATTGTATAAAAAGATTCACATTGCATTTTTTGAAGGGCAGACTTTGCACAGATTCCTGAAACAACACAGTGAAACTGAGGATTTTTTTTTATATCCCAATTTTTTTCAGGAGATACAGTGGAAGTGAGCAGAGAAGCTTCCGTCATTAATTTACATAATTGAAGCTTTTCTTAGCTTTAAATCCAGGATTTTATTAAAGAGGATCATGTTTGGGGCACTGTGTAGTTTGGTGTTAGAGCATACAATATTTAGAGGTTTCAGTCCTCAATGCAGCTGTCATTGATTCGATTTATTCAGTTATTCAGTTTATTTATATGGCATCAATTCACAACAGGTCATCTTAATATAGGTGTGTGATGATGCTTTTCTTGGTATTGATCCAGCACCAAGTAAATACAGGGCCAGTATTGACAGTAACGCTACTTTTTAATTTTTAAATTTGATACATCAAACTTCTGACCTTTTGGTGTTTTTGTGGTTTCATCTTTGGATTATTTTGTTAAAACCTATGGCAGAATTTGAACAAAGGTTATAGTTAACAACATAATACCATAATAACATAATGATGATACACAGAAATGTCTGCATTATTCTTGAATAAACAAAGTGCAAAATATAATTTGAGAGCTAATTAAAACAAATCTTTTTGAAGAGTAGTACAGTATAGTACAAAAATAAAATAAGCCCTTCCCCTTGAGTGCAGTTATTTTCTGGACTTTTGTGAAATAAAAAGGGTTACAAAGTTATCTAACCACAATAAAGGGTATTATGGTACAATGGTATTTTCAAGTATAATTTTGTTTAAGAAATACAATAAAAAATATATTCCTTTAATACACTTTAAATAAAAATACATATTAAAAAAATTATACCACACCAAATAAAAATAAGAAATGAAAAAACAAGAGAGAGGAGGGTCATGTGTCTGCTCCCGTGTCATTCTCAGACTGTGGCAAGACCAGTGCAGCCTGGGTGTTTCCTTTTTGGCAGAAGAGCAGTGCAGCAAATTTGTGCTTCTGTGCTTTTTTGCCTCTTTTTGTGTCTCTGATCTGTCTTTTCTAACCCCCAGTCGGTCGAGGCAGATGACTGTTGACACTGAGCCTGGTTCTGCTGGAGGTTTTTCCTTCCCGTTAAAGGGGAGTTTTCCTCTCCACTGTCGCTTCAAGCTTGCTTTATATGAGAGATTGCTGCAAAGCCATTGACAATGCAGACGACTGTCCCTGTTGCTCTATGCTCTTTCAGGAGGAGTGAATTCTGCTTGTCAAGACTTGATGCAATCTGCTGGGTTTCCTTAGATAGGAAACCTTTTGACCAATCTCTATAATTTGATTGAATTTGACTTTGTAAAGTGCCTTGAGATGTGTCATGAATTGGCGCTACATAAATAAAATTTAATTGAAATTGAATTGCATACAAGGGTGAATTCAAAACTAGAGTATCAATTTCACCATACTAGTATTGATCTGATACCGACTTGGTATTGATATTATCGATATTCTGGATTGATCCGTCCGCCTCTACATCTCAAGGAATTGTACAAATTCAAATCTGCTGAATCTCATAGACAGATGGTTGAATTGTCATCGTATGAATGTTTCTACCCCTTTGTCTATCTGAAAGACATTTGTGTTTAATAATTGTATTATCAAACCGAGTATTTTAATTTCTTGTGACAAGAGCTAAAACAATAGATCAAGACCAGACAGATATTCTGCAAGAAGCAACAGGCTGGACAGCTGAAGGATGGTGCAAACTTGTCTTCTCTGATGAAAGCTCCTTCTGATCATTTGAAATATAAAAACATATTTTTTCCTCAGAAGATAATATGAAAGCTACTTTGAGTTCAATGAATGGATTAAACGTATAGAGGACAATCTTTTTTTGCTTCGAGTTTCGGGGGGATCACCTTATGTATTGGTTGTCCCAAATACCAATAATTAGCTATGTTTACTTGCACAAAATGTCATGTTCAGATTGAAATGTATTGTGTTTAAAAACAACAAATAATCAGATTGTACAGTTTGTACAGTTTATATGGGCATACAATAATTTAATCCAGTCATTAATAGAACCACTCTGACATGCGCAATTATCAAATTTCCTAAAAAAACAGAAGAGA
Organism: Fundulus diaphanus; assembly: GCA_037039145.1. Classification (NCBI taxonomy): domain Eukaryota; kingdom Metazoa; phylum Chordata; class Actinopteri; order Cyprinodontiformes; family Fundulidae; genus Fundulus; species Fundulus diaphanus. Next base: position 55,746,017 of record CM073124.1, on the reverse strand, counting down.
AAGTTCTTCCATCTTTGCTGAATCTGTCCAAAACTGTGAGAATGTGATCTGTGCTGTAAGGGCCCATATTGGCATGACAGTGGAGGACCCCATTCTGTGAAATGGCAGCACAAAAGGTGATGCTGCCCCCACGTTACCCTGGGAAATTACAGGTTTTTAAGATTGCTTAAACACGATTTTGAAAACAGGTCTCAGAATTTCAAGACACTAGACACAATTAGCACAACAACACACACAATATGAACACCTCAGATCCTGTGCAAAATGAAAAAACTCTTGTAAAAACTATATACACTTTTATAGAAGCCATATTAAGTTACCATATGGAACACACATTTCATAAGGCTTAATTATGTTTGAACCAGTTACACACTGCTGAGTTTAACTTAAAACACTTTTAACAATTCTACCTTGCAGTGATTAGATTACTGTAAGAAAAGTTAACCAGAGAAAATGAAAATATACAGCATGCTAAATTCACCAAACAATGCAAAATCAACGCTGCAGACAATTGAAAATATGATTTATTTTTCTTCATATAACCAAAATCAGTCAACATAGACAATCACAACTAAACATGTCCCAACACTGTAAGCCCAGAAAATAGACAAATAAAAATACTGTGCTACCAATATAGATTGAAAATATTGGATTTCTTTTTGTTTTCTTCTTTTACTTTACAATTTACTTAACATTTTCTAACATATAAGAAGTGTGGTGAACAGTGGTGTCTCTGTATTTGGGGCCAGTGGGGCCTGGCCCCAAATACAGTGGGGCCACCAATGTCGACATAGTGCTCTATGTTCACAATAATCATTGCGACAGGATCATTCTTTATAGAGTAATAGTGTAAAAACAACCGATTTCCTCACCAATAAAATTCTGTTAGAAACATTTGTGTCTATATATCTAAGTCTGCCAGAAAACCGACAAGCTCAGTAGGCTAGATCCTCTTGAGGCGCCTTCATATTGGGGCCGGCCCACCAACGGTTGTTTAAACAATGAACATCTCAATCATCCATCCATCCATCCATTTTCTGACCCGCTTAATCCCTCATGGGGTCGCGGGGGTTGCTGGTGCCTATCTCCAGCGTTACATCTCAATCAATTCAATTCAATTCAATTTTATTTATATAGCGCCAATTCATTAAACATGTCATCTCAAGGCACTTTACAAAGTCAAATTTAATCATATTATACAGATTGGGTCAGATTATACAGATTGGTCAAAAATTTCCTATATAAGGGAACCCAGTTGATTGCATCAAAGTCCCGACAAGCAGCATTCACTCCTGGAGAAGCGTAGAGCCACAGGGAGAGTCCCCATTAACGGGAAAGTAAAACCTCCAGCAGAACCAGGCTCAGTATGAACGGTCATCTGCCTCGACCGACTGGGGGTTAGAGAAGACAGAGCAGAGACACAACAAGAGAGACAAAAAAGCACAGAAGCACACATTGATCCAGTAATCTGTTCTACATTAGATGGTAATAGATGGCCTGCACAATCACAGTGCGCAGGCCCAACACGCTCTCAGTAGACGGCTGAGGGGCACAAATCCTCTGGCTCCAAACTCGGATTGTCCAATTAAAATAGTTGAATTGCACACTTGATAGTGAGTGACCATCTAGCCAAGACTAATTTATTTGTATAGCACATTTCAGTTCAAGGACAAGTGCTGTCCATGTTTAAAACATTGGAAATTAAAAACAAAATAAAAGCAAGTCAAAAAACAGTTGGAATAAAATGTAGGAAAATTTAAACAAAATAAAACATAGGAAAATCCAAACTAAAAGCAAAAATTTATCTAGTGTTGGTTGACCTTGTTAGCTCATTGAAAGATTGATGTGAATCTTTTCTGTTCAATAAATTAACATTATTAGTGAGCCTTTATTTATAATTTTATGTATAAAATGAAACTACATTTAGCTTTTATGAAATTGATTTTCTAGTGTTTTGGTTTATGCAAATGTATCTGTTTCATTTTAAATTGATCAGTCAGGTTGTATGCATCACAAAAAAATTAGTTGCCGCTAATAGGTGTTAAGTTTTTTGCCACCCTTAACTTATCATGCCAGAGACGCCACTGGTGGTGAACAAACACTAAAGAAACACCATGGAAATATATTTAACAGGGATGAAAAGAAAGGCGGAGAGAGACAGAGATAATGAGATAAACGAGTCCCCCAAAACTTAAGCCGAGGAAATATGAAGTGTACGTAGCGCTTGGCTTCACTGTGACTTTGGTGGGAAACAAGGTGTATTTACTATGTCTAAAAATGTTGGCAGTGGACAGCTTGAAGCTAAATAAATTAAGGGTCACTTTAAAAGACATTACACCCCAATAACACTGATAAGCTGCTTGAGTTTTTTAATGAAAATGTGCTGAACATAGCCAACATTCATCCCACTTTGTGAACTACCTAATTAAACTGGCAAGCACTGTGTGCATTATATAAGGTGGCATACCAATTTGCTCCATGCAAAAAAAACAAAAACACACAAGCAGAGTTCATACTGACTGTAGCGTTTGACATGGTTTCTGTCTTGCTGGATGGCACAAGTGGCGCAAAAAATAAAAACTATCCCTCTGTCCAATGATACTGTCGCCTGACATATAAATGGCATTGCTAATGATCTTAAAGAATAGCTGGTAGAGAAACTCAAAGACAAACGCTTTGCCTTAAAATTCGATGAAGCAACTCACAGCAACAAAGACTTTATTGCTTATGTACATTGTGATATGACAAAGTCCCTGTGTGAGGATCTAGTTTTTTGTAAATATGTTAGTATGAATATATTTACAAGTATTAAGTCATAGAGAAATTTAGCTCATTTTAGGCTTGGAACCCGTTAATAACTGCTTGCAGTTCTAGTTATTAGGGTTCCAAGCCACAGCGCAATAGCCGTTCGTCTGCACTGTGTGCAGAGAACCCTATTGTTTTTCGTGTGTTTCTTCATTATTCTCGCAATATTCTTCTCCGCTAAAATGCGTTGTGCGGCCCATGCGGACCTGTAACGAACCAATTGAATCAGGTATCCAAGTACAGAATGTGCTACTCAAACCCAGAAATTCAGACCCCTCAACAACTAGGGGGCGCTATAACAAAGGACAATGCGTTTTGGCCTATAACCACCAAACTACTGGTCCCACACCAAAAAACTTCACATCACTTTGTCTATTGGATGATTCTGCAAAATAAAGGGAATTGGCACACCTTTTGTTTCCCAGCTAGTTTTCGCGCTACATGGCTACAAAGGTTAAACCTTTCTTGTTAAACTCCTCCTACATTTTTTGTGCAATCCGCGCAAAACTCCATATATAACCGTGTAATGGAGGAATAAAAAAAGGTAACTAGGCGGATTTTTTAATTTTGACTTTTTCGAAAAGTAATGCTAAAATAAGCGATTGTTAGCTAGCTAGCTCTAAATGTAATTGTTGATTATTCTAAAACCATAACAGATTTCAGCATGTCCTTCATAACCCATAGTCCAAATAAGATTTTGCACACGTGACCCGCGTTTGAGGATCGTCCATCACTAGGGGGCGCTATGATGTCAAGAAATCTACTACGCAAGAATGGCTGATTGGATTTTTACAAAACCTTCTTCATCCCCTTCCAGTCATAGCCCTGAACTAAAGTATTAAATATGGTAATGATTGAAACAAGTGGGTGAGGCCTATTTCCAAAAGTGTGAAAAAAACCTTGAAAACTTCAAAAAATTACCAGAAATCAATTTTGTGGTGTAACGATCTCAGATTTCCAGGATGTATTCCTTTAATAAGGTGTAACAATTATCTCACTGCATGTATTGAGGTTTTTGAAAATTGCACACTCTGTTTTGTTAAAAGTTTGTAAAATGGAGAAATCAATGTATTTTCCACAAATATTGTTCAATCCCCCAAACAATGGCCACTATTTGTGAAGACTAATCATAGATTTCAGTTTGGTAAAAATCCAGGTGATTTTGACCTTTTTACAAGACATTGAAATTTACATGTGCAAGACTATAAAGTTTAATATTTCTTTTCTCTGAAACACTGTTTTCAATGGCCATTTAAAAAATTACGTGGTTAGAGAAAGCACTCTTTGAGATCCATGAATATTTTCAGAATTTTAGAGCAAACCGTTGATTTTTAATGAATTTATGAATTTTATGATCTGTTCACAGCTCTGACCATCCAGAGCTGTGAACAGGGCGGCCATTTTGCCCATATTTGGGCACATCACAGGATGTGACGTCACATCCCGTGATGTTTCCAAGCGGAGCAGAAACTTGAAGAGGGAGGATTTGCTATCGAACTTCTGGCCAGAGAGAAAACATGTCGTCTGTAGCCAACATTTCAAAGAAGAATGTGTTCAAGATGACATGAGAGCGAGACCTTTTGGTAGGTTTTTCTTTTATATAATGTACAGTTTGCGGGGGGGGGGGGGGGCGGAGTGTTACGACACACTTGGAAAAACTGCTCACTGTTGCCAAGCTCACTTATTTTATGCGACTATGGTCTTCTTTTTCCTAAATTCGCTTGTAAATTTCATGAGTTGCGGTTTGAAGATTTTTGGGCTTGCTTCTGAAAGTGAAGTCGATTGTTTCGGCTCTAAACGGTGCCATATAACTAAAAAGTGATGGTGAAATATCCCTCCGCCTCATAAAGCACTGCAGCTCATCCTGACAGGATCAGAGTGAGTTAAAGTCATGAGGAGCAGCGCTGCCAATATTTTCTGCAGTTTACGGTTGCAATAACTGATGATAACTGCTGAAAGTAGATTAGGCGGTGCAGATCACCATTTTGAGCAGAGATTGGTTCTAAAGATGAGTTTTTACTCACTGATAACATTGCACCGCACAGTGACGTCACAAACTGGGAGGTGGAAGAACCATAGACATTATATACGTAGACGCCTCGTCGGGCGGGTTCTGCCTATGCTGCGGGTGCGTCAGAGCGTCCACCATGTTAAATTTAACCAATAGATTTTTAGATTCATAACACGTATCATATATATATATATATATATATATATATATATATATATATATATATTATACTTATATTTGTATATTTGAACACACCTATTTATTTAGAATACTTATTCTAAATATTTATTTAGAATACTATATATCAGGGGTCACTAATTAAAAATCAGCGGGGTCCGAATAAAGAAAATCAACAACCAGTAAAGGTCCGGACACATTTTTTATTACAATCCGTTACTTTAAACAGTGTTTAACACTGAAATAAAATGTTTATGCATCCACCTTATACATTGACTTTTTAAACAAAAAAATAACATAAAAATAGAACATTTTTCTATTTTAAAATCCAAAGTGCTTTTTGAAATAGAGAACCACAATCTTTCAAAGTTTGGTATATAGACAATTTCTTGACTTTCACATCTTTTATAAAACAACTGAACTTTTTTTAATTTCATTTTTATGGCTTAATGATAGAAGTGAGCTTTAGGCTGCCCTGCAAGGATTTTAAACCTAGGTTTGATTGGCAACAAAGCCAACCTCAAGCACATATCAAGGTGCTCATTCGTTCTGCGCCTTTAAATCAGCTATATTCTCCGTATGTATGAGCAAGCGGATATGTTTGGGAACGCTCCGGAGGGCTTTGCCATATTAACAACAGAAGTGGCGCAAGTGAAGTTAACACAGGGGTTGAAGCAAAAATAATGTTTGACTGAAAACATTTTCTTGCAAGCCCATATATTCCCGGGGCGTGGACATCATGCCGCATTAGTTGGCTCACTTGCTTAGTGTGCTAAATCAACTAAATCTGATACTTTTAAAATATCCATTGAAAATTTCTGTATCTCTGCCACCTTTCAGCTTTAAAGCCTTTGCGTCATCCTGGACAGCCTCTCCATCACTTTCCACATCCACATCATCATCTGGGTTACTTTCATCTCTGCAGCATCAAGTTCTTCCTTCACACTGTTGACAAACTGGTCCACAGTCCACTTTATAATCCCAGCTCCCTGTCCTCCAGAAACCCTCCATAAACTCCAGCTAGTATAAAGACATCAGCTTCATCATTACATCATCTACTTCACACCTGTACATCAACTCCACTGGCTCCCTGTCACATTCAATATAAACCAATTTTATGATCATACAAGGTCAACCACAGCCTTGGACAATGCAGGACACATCACCAACACTATCATGACATAATACATTTTAATTTGACACAGATTGCACATGACAATAATCAATCTCTGCTTTGCCCGTTATTGTTCACCAATTAATCATTAGAGTTTATAAAAAGGCATGATTTAACTTTTTTGAAATTTAATAAAATGGTTATATTTTAGCCCAGTGACTGGAGACCTGTCCAGGATGAACCCTGTGTCCGCGCTCCACTTTAACTTTAAAAAACTCTCTGAGAATCGCCTTTCTCTGGCCTCACCCAGTTAGAACCCGTTCTCCAGTCCATGTTGTAGCTGCAGTTTATTTGTTTTATCTTTTTGATGTAGTTTTCTTAACAATCTGTAAGCATCAAAATCCTTGTCATTTTATTTAGTGTCCTGGAGCGCAGCTGCTCATCAGGTGAACACTGCTGCATACCGACAGCAGATACAGCTCTGCCTTCTTTGCTTCAGAACAGCGCAGGTTTTTTTTTTTTTTTTTTTTTTACTTTTTCCGAATCGAACCCAGTCAAATGCGGCACATTGTTTCACAGTTCGACTCTTGTTCTTCAAGGGTCATGCTAAATTAGCCTGAGCTAGCGCGTTACTCTTCTTTGTGTTTAAATAAAACATAATAGCGAATCACGAGGAGATCCCTGGTTGGTCGCCGCGTTTATCAGCGAGGGAATAAACGCTGACAGACGACTTGGCCACAGGTGGAAATAATTCATTAATTAACTGCCGGAGCAGATTGACGCTTACCGAGGGAAGTTGTTGTCAGCTGCTGAACTTTCTGACCTGCTGGTTCGCATAAATCCATAGAAACCTTTGACCACCACTACTTTCATTCATACCATCTGTGGCCAGTTTAAAATGTTCTCCCAAAGGTTAAAATGATGAACACCGATAAACCTCAGACTGGCAATGTCCGCTTTGGAAAGACCCGCCCTGCTCTCATTCTGATTGGCTAATGTCCCGATTGGTTGACAGCAGCTTGTGTTTAAGACCTTGAATAAAAAGTCTAGACGGAACTTTTTGCGCTCAATTTCCAAATGACGGAAATCCGTCGCAGGGACGGAGAACTTTAACCCCTGAGTTAGACACTGTCGTTGGACAACATGCAGTAATATATAAATGTTTTAAATGAGGTTGGGTCCGGATTAGGTAGCAGCTGGCGGACCGTGGTCCGCTAATCCCTGACCTCTGCTATATATGCACATCGCTCAAAAGCCAATTTGGCTGCCAATCTCTAACAATTAATCTCTCTCTATTTTTTTTACAAGTATATATAAACTCCATCTGTATCTTTCTATTGGAATACTTAAAACATATACACAGGGAACACAGACGTTCACTACTTTCTGCCACATACAATATGGCGTTGACTTACAAACCTCCGCCCAATGAAGCGTCTACGTATATGATGTCTATGGGAAGAACTGTTCTAAACCAAGATGGATGCGCCCAGCAAAGTAGATTCAAATGAAAATTACTCTTAATTAAAAAAACTCATCATTTATTGAAAACTATGTAATACTTTTATATTTAAAGTACTTTATGCAGTTTGAATTCTGATTTTGACCAGACTTCTCCTTTAATGTCCTTCCACTCGTACCAAAATGTCCCAATTAAAAACAATAGGAGAGTCAGTAGCTGTGTTTCATGCTCTTTTGTTTTTAACGACACAGAACCAGTGGTGCCTCGGTGGGCCGCTACCTTGCGCTTGAATTCAGGTGCGCAAAATTACATTACATGTAAGTTAGGTGCGCACTTTTAAGGGTCATTTTAAGGAACTTGTAACATCAGGGACTTCAGCTCAGACCCATTATTCCTTCTCTCCCCTCTAAAGGAGCCCTTTACAGTCTTCATTTATGCATTTTCCCCACTGTTTATCCCTCGCGCAAAGCGCACGAGGGTAAAATCCAGCAACTAGATCATGCGTAAAGACGCAGCGTGAACCCATGTGTGCTCTAAGTGTGGCAGCTGAGGGAAAAATGTTGGACCGTATAGGCTTGATGAAACTCTGCCTCATTCACAAATAAAACCAACATGGATAGAATAATGATAATCTGTAGTGTTTTTATTGTCTGGATGTGAATCTGATAATTCATATTGTACCTTTTATAATCAACCACTCCCCCAACCACGCACCCTGAAAATAAACATAATCTCACTCTTAATTTTTGATAAAGATTGAGAGATCTGGTCAGGATTAATATTTTAGCCGGTAAAAAATATCCCCGGCCGGTTGAGTTTTACATCAACCGGCCAACTTGGCCGGTGAATCATGAAGTTAAGTTCGGACACTGCACACACACATTATATATATATATATATATATATATATATATATATATATATATATATATATATATATATACATGTTTGTGTATATATATATGTGTGTGCATATATGTATACATATGCACTTTTACTGTTGCTGTTTAGAGTTCAACAGTCTGATGGCAATGGGGAAAAAGCTGTTGCAGAACCTGGTGGAACCTTTTCCCAGTGGGCATCAGGGAGAACAGTCCATGGTGAGGGTGTGAGGGGTCTCTGATGATGTTATGGGCTCGGGACATGCAGCGCTGGGATGAAATGTCCTTAATGGAGGGGAGAGGAGCCCTGATGATCCCTTCTGCTGTCCTCACCACTCTCCTCACGTTCCTCTGGTCAGAGGCGCTGCAGCCTCCACACCACACAGAGAGACAGCTGGTCAGAATGCTCTCTATGGTGCTTCTGTAGAAGGTCGTGAGAATGGGCGGGGTCTCCTCATCCCCTGTAGGAAGTACAAGTGCTTCTGTGCCCTCTTCACCAGTGACCTGGTGTTCACAGACCCGGTGAGGTTGTCTATGATATGCACCCTGAGGAATTTGGTGCTGTTGACCACCTCCACAGCTGAGCTGTTGATGAGCAGTGGAGCGTGGCAAGGCCGGTTCTTCCTGAAGTCGACGATGATCTCCTTCGTTTTCCCCACGTTCAGGATCAGGCTGTTGTCTCTGCACCGGCCCACCAGCTGATCCCCCTCTTCTCTATAGTCCCGGTCGTTGTCATCTCTGATCAGGCCCACCATGGTCGTGTTGTTGCAAAATTCACGGTGTGATTGGTGGTGAACCTGGGGACGCAGTCGTGTGTCATCAGGGTGAACAGCAGGGGGCTCAGGACACAGCCCTGAGGGTGATGACATCAGAGGTGTTCTGTTCGACCCGGACCGACTGAGGTCTGTTGGTGAGGAAGTCTAGCAGCCAGTTGAGAAGGGGTGTGCTGAAGCCCATATCTTCCAGTTTTTCCACCAGATGCTGTGGGATGATGGTTTTGAACGCTGAGCTGAAGTCCATGAGCATGCTCAAAGTGGCGGGGCGTGGGTGGGCTTGGAACCCATTAATAACTGCTTGCAGTTCTAGTTCTTTTTGTTTTTGCAATTATAAAAACTATAATTATAGCCCTGTGGTCAATGATATTTATACCTCTCCTCCTTGGTTTACTGAGGTTGAACCCTGCCTCATCTATGTACAATAATTCATGTGAGATTCCCTCAGCATCCATCTGTAAAACTCTGAAATACAGTTGCAGACATGATTGCGTAGTTCAGCATAGGTCTGCTATAAAGTGAATTTACTTGTTAAAATGGTTAGGTGTGCAGTATGTAACATAACAATGCTAAAGTGAACAATACATACCTCCACATACTCATGCCGCAGCTGTTTGGTCCTCCCTGAGTTCTGCTCAGATGACACTCAATAAAACTGTTTCATTTGAACTTGATGTGTTTTCAAGACATTTGCTAGTGTTGCCAAAGAGACCTGATTGACAAAATTGCATCGTCACCATTATCGCTGGCTGGAAGTTCTCTGAGCCTGAAGGCATTATTGGCCAAAACCATGTTTTTGATCTCTCGCTCTTGTTCTGGTGTGAATATGGCCCTCCTTCCTCCTTGTCATTCCTGACCCTCAACCCTATACAGATGAAAACATGTAAGCTACTGTAAAATGACACAAGAAGGGGTATCTAAAGTGCTGATATGGTGCATATAACACAGTAAGCAACTGATTACTGTAACTGTAGGCTGCTTTTTTTACATGTTTTTGTTGTCAAAATGCCCTTATAACAGATGCCGCTGTAAATCTGCAAATATTTGGCTGAACTCTTAGTGCAACCTCCCTCAGCATCAATCCATGCTTTGATCAACTAGCGTTGCACAAATTTCCATCCATCCATCCATCCATCCTCTTCCGCTTATCCGCAGTCGGGTCACGGGGGTAGCAGCTTCAGTAGGGAGGCCCAGACGTCCCTCTCCCCAGCCACTTGGGCCAGCTCCTCCGGGGGAATCCCAAGGCATTCCCAGGCCAGCCGAGAAACATAGTCCCTCCAGCGTGTCCTGGGTCTTCCTCTGGGTCTCCTCCCGGTGGGACGTGCCCGGAACACCTCATCAGGGAGGCGTCCAGGAAGCATCCTAACCAGATGCCCGAGCCACCTCAACTGGCTCCTCTCAATGGGGAGGAGCAGTGGCTCTACTCTAAGTCCTCCTGGATGACTGAGCTCGTCACCATATCTCCAAGGGAGAGCCCAGACACACTATGGAGAAAACTCATTTCGGCCGCTTGTATCCAGGATCTCGTTCTTTCGGTCATGACCCAAAGCTCATGACCATAGATGAGGGTAGGAACGTAGATCGACCGGTAAATCGAGAGCTTTGCCTTTTGGCTCAGCTCTCTCTTCACCACGACGGACCAGTACACCGTCCGCTTCACAGCAGATGCAGCACCAATCCACCTGTCGATCTCCCGGTCCATCTTCCCCTCATTCGAGAAATTTGGTCCTCTTCTACTTTGAGGACATTCTCCTCCTGTTTCAGGTCTTCCTCTACCTCTACCTCCTACTCGTCCTCCATGTATTCTCCTTCTCACCCTCTCTCTTCTTCCTCTGACTTCGTCCATTTAGGCTGAAAGCATGTGGACTCACCTGCTGAATTTTTGTAGTTCTCAAACCTGACTAGTCGGTCTACAATAAAACAATCATGTGTTTGTACACCCGATGTGTGTGTTGATAATAATATAATTCTTGCGTTTTTAGTGTTTATGCAATCATAAAAAATCATAAGCAAATTATTTTTTTTCTACAGTGCCGCATAGAGCTGGTCACTTTGTGGCAGTGACTCAGTATCTTTATGAAGTTTTAATCCTTAAATCTACCTCCACTAGTTTGTGTGTCACTGTCACTGTCTTGTTTTTTTTTTTTTTTTGCCTTACTGCACACAACATGGTACCAACTGTGTTGTGGTCATCATTTGTTCTTATTTTGTTTTATACGCCATTTGCATTCGGAGACGGGGGAAGGGGGGGGGCAACATGCGGCTATTGTTTGTACCAGGGATCAGGTGCTAGCCCTCGGTAATAGCCCTTATGCTACTGCCACTGAACGGCTTGCAATCCCATGTGAAATAAGAAGAGGCAAGGTAAACGGTAGTGATGGCTCGATGAGGCGTCATGAAGCGTTTCGACACATTGCCAAACTGTATTGATACTGTGCCGATGCTGTGTCACTGAATACTGACACCTGCTGGACCTTTAAAATCCCTACAGGCAACCTGGTTGACAGAGTTAACTGACACTGATTTGATGACCAAGTATACACAATACAATTTAAATGATTGTATATTGCATTGTATTATTTTATATTTTCATTTGAATTAAACATATATTTGGATTTTTTTTTTAGATACAGTCAATAAATAATGTGAACTTGTATCATAATATAATAACCTCTAAGTAAACATGTTGTGAACGAGGATGCTTGTGGACTGGCTTTTTTATTTATTTTTTTTACAAATTCTTTGCTGCCATGTCCTTTCAATCTGTCCTGAAATCGGAAATGCTGAGTATGACAAAGGGAGGAAGAACTACTCAGAGTAGCAGCTTTCTACTAAGGGTAGATCAGCCGTTTTTTCTGAAACGGCGCTCAGAACAAAGACGCACAGCGCAACCCGCCCAACCATAAAGGCGTCTGCCCAACCCATCCATCAGTGGTGCGCTCCGATCAGCACATGGCGCTCACAGAGCGAGACTGTGGTACACCATCACACCAGAGTTGCAAAATGGTTAAAAATTAACCATTATTAATCGTTATTTTGTTTACAGTTCAGCTTGGATTTTATTTACTGCGCAGCATAGCTTTGCTGTGCGCGCTGCTGTGCGCGCTGCTGTGCGCGCTGCTGTGCGCGCTGCTGTGCGCGAATGCACACGTGTGCAGCTTAGAGGGAACAGAAATAGTTTGGCGCGTCAGTCAGTTCGAAACAGTTCCTGTATCGGTCACGTGGCTTTCCCGTGTCGATACTTAGACTTAGACTTAGACTTAGACTTTCTTTATTGTCATTTTGTATACACAGAGTGCATACAGAACGAAATTTCGTTTTCACACAGCTCAGAAAGATTGCAGTAACTCTACAGGATACCTTGCGGTGAATTACAGTACAGGATAAAGTGCAGTGATAAATCGCAGTCACTTACAGGATAAGTTTCAATTGACTTCCGGATAAAGTGCAGCAGTGAACAGTAGGCAGTTGAAATGTAAACAATGTAAAACAAATGTAAACAAATATGCAGTAAGGTGCAGCAGTGATTTAAAAGTAGACAGTTGCATTGTACACAGTTTTGCAGTACGTTTCCCGGTAAGGTGCAGCAGCAATTTTGCAGGATACAATACAATGTGCAAATGTGCAAATCAGCGAGTCGAGTGTGGTACACAGTTTTTATACTTCAGCAGTTCAGCAGTTCAACAGTCTGATGGCAGCAGCGAAGAAGCTTTTGCAGAACCTAGTGGACCTGCAGCGGATGCTGCGGAACCTCTTTCCAGAGGGCAGCAGGGAGAATAGTCTATGGTGGGGGTGTGAGGGGTCCCTGAGGATGTTACGGGCTCGAGACACACAGCGCTGCGATGAAATGTCTTTAATGGAGGGAAGAGGAGCCCCGATGATCCCTTCTGCTGTCCTCACCACTCTCCTCACGTTCTTCCAGTCGGAGGCACTGCAGCCTCCACACCACACAGAGAGACAGCTGGTCAGAATACTATCTATGGTGCTTCTGTAGAAGGTCGTAAGGATGGGCGGGGGCAGGTGGGCTCTCCTCATCCTCCGCAGAAAGTACAGTCGCTTTTGTGCCCTCTTCACCAGTGACGTGGTGTTCACAGTCCAGGTGAGGTTGTCCGTGATGTGCACCCCCAGGAACTTGGTGCTGCTGACCACCTCCACCGCTGAGTTGTTGATGAGCAGTGGAGCATGGTGAGGCCGGTTTTTCCTGAAGTCGACGATGATCTCCTTCGTCTTCTCCACGTTCAGGATCAGGCTGTTGTCTCTGCACCAGCCCACCAGCTGCTCCACCTCCTCTCTGTAGTCCTGGTCGTTGTCGTCTCTGATCAGGCCCACCACCGTTGTGTCGTCGGCAAACTTCACGATGTGATTGGTGGTGGACCTGGGGACGCAGTCGTGTGTCATCAGGGTGAACAGCAGGGGGCTCAGGACGCAGCCCTGAGGGGAGCCCGTGCTGAGGGTGATGACATCAGAGGTGTTCTGTCCGACCCGGACTGACTGAGGTCTGTTGGTGAGGAAGTCTAGCAGCCAGTTTCGTAGGGGTGTGTTGAAGCCCAGATGCTCCAGTTTTCCCACCAGATGTTGTGAGATGATGGTGTTGAACGCTGAACTGAAGTCCAGGAACAGCATCCGCACGTGCGTGTTCTTCTCCTCCAGGTGTGCCAGGCTCAGGTGAAGAGCGGAGGAGATGGCGTCCTCAGTGGAGCGGTTCCGTCGGTAGGCAAACTGGAACGGGTCGAGTGTTGGGGGGAGACTGGAGACGATGTGTCGTTGAAACAGGTGGTGAATACTCGCATCGACACGGGTTTTGCTCTATGAGCTCGACACATGCGCCGACGCATCGGTGTTGCCGGACCCATCACTAGTAAACGGGCCAGGAGAAGCCAGCATAGCTGGAGGAAAAGGTACACACACATCTTTTCATCCATCATTGTGGGAAATGTAAGATCTCTTGCAAACAAAGAGGAAGAATTAACAGTGCCAACCCAGTATAAGCGGGTTTACAGAGATAATCAGAAACAATCAGAATCAGCTTTATTTGCCAGGTATGTGTACACATAGCAGGAATTTGATTCTGGATTGTACAATGCTCACGATGTGCTTACTTACATAATAACACAATAATGCAGTAATAAAAGTCAAACAGTCTGCTGTATAGAGAACACATAAATACACTATGAAAAAGGCAGACATATTGAGTCAATATTGCAATCCTGCAGTGTGCAGAGTGTAGAGGATGCAGGATTAAATGATTTTTTTAACTATAATTGTTATTATATACATGTCAGACATAGCAGCATTGTGCAGTTGCAAATACACATAAAAACATTCATGTCCAATGTGGTGAGTGCAAAGAGCATGTCACATGACATTGGTGACTTGAGCTAGGTAAATAAGTTGAATCCCCCAATCCAATCTAACATCTTTCAGACCCTCATTTTGGATGACCCAGAACCACACATCTCTCAGTTACCAGCAATCATCCACCCATTCCGCTTCAGATTGCTCTGTGAATCAGCCGCCCTCCCCCACCCTGCCTTTCTCAACATTTCAGGAGAGGAATCTACTGCAAAAGACCAGAGTGAGTAGATGAGCAAGTCCAGTTGTCATGAGCTCCAGGCTCCTAAGGTGCTGTGCAAATCAGCTTTGTGGCATCATGGGAAACTTATTCAACATCTCTCTGAAGCTGGGCAAAGTGCCACAGGTTTGGAAGACCTGTGTGGTACAACTGCTTAAGACCATACACCCAAAGGACCTCAGCAGCTAACATCAAATCTGATGAGGAACCTCAACTATCTCTGCGGTCTTCATTGCATCCACTGCAGCTTGCGTACCACTCTGGCATCAGGGTGAGTGATACCATCATCTTCCTGCTACACCAAACTCTGAGCAACTTGCAGAAACCTGGAAACACTGTGAGGATCATTGACACTGGTTAACATACTGGGAACAGATGTTGAGATAGCGGGCTCTTTATAAGTACCTGGGTGTTCACCTAAACAATACATAAGACTGGAGTTTTTTGTATCAGTCTGCTTGAAGGTGTTGCTGTGAGTTTGTTGCTCTCTGATGCACCTCAGCAGATGAATGCAATCTGGACTAATCAGCAGCACACACTGGGATCTCAAACAATAAAGCCTGGTTCACACAGCAGGGGAATTAGCTTGATTTTTTGCCCTGATCTTCTCCTTCTGATTTGCCCCGATTATCAGGATGGCTTTTAAGATAATCATAAAAAATATTCTTGCCATTTGGTGTGTTAAAAGTGATCTGGTCTGCTCGGAAGGACATTGGGACCACTCCGACCTCAAATCCGATATCCTAGTGTGTGTGGTATTCCCCGAGGAACTGTGAATGTGACATGTAGCCAATGAGAAAGCGAGGTGAAGGAAACTCCGAGAAAAAAACAACACACAACTCACCTCTATGTCATAGTGTAGCAAACGTAGAGCCCCACCTGTTCGTGCTGTGTCCACTCCTTTAACCAACAACCTTTCATTTGTGATGTTTTTTTTTCTTTGTTTGTATTAGTTTATAAAATGTAGCCATTTCATTTTATGCCGTGGGTCTTGTTTATTTACCTTGAACTTGCGTTTCATCCTAAGAGGTTTCGCGAGATTTCCCGTCTGACAACTAAATGTTCCACAGTGAAATCTGTTTGTGTGTGGTGTCCAGGCAAACGGCAAGCACAACACACCACACACAAATAGATTTCATTCTGGACACAGACTGTACGAGCAAACTTGTCATATTTACAATTTTTTGCTGTTCAATTCAATTCAATTCAATTTTATTTATATAGCGCCAATTCATGAAACATGTCATCTCAAGGCACTTTACAAAGTTAAGTTCAATCATATTATACAGATTGGGTCAGATTATACAGATTGGTCCAAAATGTTCCTATATAAGAAAACCAGTTGATTGCATCAAAGTCCCGACAAGCAGCATTCACTCCTGGGGTCCGTTCTTCGTATGTTGCTTAAAACATCCGAGATCAAATGACACATCCAAGATGATTTCATCCGGTTAATCATGATCCGGCTAATTGGGTTCTTCGAACACACCTGTTGTTTACGATTAGTATGGCTGGATTGAGTTATCTGAGACAACTGCGCGTTCATGCGTTTGTTTAAAAGGGGAAATGTGTCGATAGTAGAAACATTGATCAGCAACGCTGCTATTGGCTGCTCAGCATGGCCAAAGAACGCCCACAGTTTTTCTCCCAAGCAGAACAAGAGCTTTTAATGGAAGGTTATGCCGAATTTGAGTCATTAATTAAAACACCTCAAAATTTGTTAAAGCCAGGAGAGAGGGCTGGCAAAAAGCAGCAGACAAATTAATGCGTAAATACTGTCCATGGTAGATGTTTCTATCACTTTCTACAGTATGAATTTTTGCATTTTAATAATCTCATATTTACTTTGTTCTTTTATGTCAGAGCCTTCACAGGACCCACTAGAACATGGGGACAAGTAAAAGTAAAATAAAAGAATATTCTACAAAATGGTAGCCTTTAATTATTATACTTTATTTTAAAAAGGCACTTATGTCAAGAGATCCAAATTTCAGTGTCATTCCTAGACACAGGAAGTAAAGGACGCATGCAAACTGGGATTTTTAACAAAAAATTATTTATCTATAAAAAAATGAAGTTCTTCCTTTTCCAAGTCATCCACAGTTTACACGGTAAAACTGTATTGCTCCGTGGCTAGATAATCCATCCATAGTTTTTTCTAATACAATATACGGCTCGACAGGAAGCAAGCCTTTCAAAGTAAAACTAAACTTCACAATAAAATGGCCCGAACAAATCTTCTTACTGAATAGGATAAAAATAAAAAGCAAACCATCATACAAATAACTTAAATATTTTAGATTTATGGCTCCAACACCACTTTTTCCTCTTTAAAAGCCACTGTTAAATGATGTGTTTGTCTGTTTATAACAGCCACCAAGAAAATCTCTCTACTGTCACGCTGCCCTCAAGGATCCTGTCTATTGCGCAATACGCGATTAATTCGAAAAACTCTGCAAATTATTCTTGCACCTTCCGCAACAGGTTGCAGTCGTAAAAATAGACATGGCTACGGCAGACTTCCCTATCTCCTCCGCTTATACAGCCGTGATCTAATCTTGTTTACATGAAATAAGCCTGCTCTCGAGCAGGTTTAAGCTGGTGCACATGTTTCTATGACAACAAGTGCAGGATGTCTTTCGAAGAACCAAACGATCCAAGATCATGCCAAATCGTCAACAATGAAATCCTGCTAACTGAGTTAGCGACGTACGAAGAACGGACCCCTGGAGAAGCGTAGAGCCACAGGGAGAGTCGTCTGCATTGTACATGGCTTTGCTGCAATCCCTCATACTGAGCAAGCATGAAGCGACAGTGGAAAGAAAAAACACCCGTTAGCGGGAAGGAAAAACCTCTAGCAGAACCGGGCTCAGTATGAACGGTCATCTGCCTCGACCGACTGGGGGTTACAGAAGACAGAGCAGAGACACAACAAGACAGACAAAAAGCACAGAAGCACACATTGATCTAGTAATCTGTTCTACATTAGATGGTAATAGTCGGTGATCTGTCCTCCCTGGATGATTTCACAGTCAACAGAACGTCAGACCAGGTGTACCTACTATGAAGATAAAAGAGAGAGAACAAAAAGTTAAAAGCTGAAATGACAACAGTCATTTCAATGTAATGCAATGCAAATCTGGAGAACAGTAGACTGGAGAACAGTAAAAATCAGTAGAGTGAGAAAAATAGGCCCTGATGTCCTCCAGTAGCCTAAGCCTATAGCAGCAAAACTATAAAGGTAGCTCAGAGTAACATGAGCCACTCTAGTTATAAGCTTTGTCAAAAAGGAAGGTTTTAAGATTAGTCTTAAAAGTAGACAGGGTGTCTGCTTCACGGACCAAAACTGGAAGTTGGTTCCACAGGAGAGGAGCCTGATAGCTAAAGGATCTGCCTCCCATTCTACTTTTAGAGACTCTAGGAACCACCAGCAGACCTGCAGTCTGAGAGCGAAGTGCTCTGTTAGGAACATACGAGGTAATCAGAGCTCTGATATATGATGGAGCTTGATTATTAAGGGCTTTATACGTCAGAAGAAGAATTTTAAATTCTATTCTTGATTTAACAGGAAGCCAATGAAGGGAAGCTAAAATTGGAGAAATATGATCCTGCTTGTTGATTTTCATCAGAACTCTTGCTGCAGCATTTTGGATCAGCTGAAGGCTTTGTTGTGCAGTAGAGGGGTGACACGGGAGTGGATTTTCACTCCTGACCCATCCCACTCCCACTGAAAAAAATTGTGTCCCATCCCAATCCCGGGCCAGAGTAGAAAAAAAAGTCCTGTCCCGTCCCGCTCCTGGTAAAATTACTCCCACTCCCATCCTGCTCCCACTCAGAATGACTCCCGTTCCTGCGCCACTCCCAATCTTGTTGTCTTCATTAAGTTTTCTGGCAATACATTAAACCTGAATGTCTATGAAGGGTCAGTTAAGTTCCTGTTTTAGCTGTAGTAAAGGCCAGTTAAAGTAAAAGGAATAATAATAAATAAATAATAAAAGTGTAACACTACGGGAGGAACTGTCTCGGGGTTACGAGAATCTTAGAGGTCGTGGGTGGAGAAAGAGCAGGACACTGAGAGGGAATAGCGTAGCGGTCCAGACGTTTATTCAACCTCCTTACTTCTTTTCTTTTTCTCAACACACACAGCCCCCGTCCCGGGCTCACTCCTCCGCTACAACAACCCAAAAACCACCGAAGAAGAAAACAACAAAACAACTCCTCTTAAAGGCATAGCACACTTCGTTAGTTATGCATCAACTGTAACATGTAACTGATCTTGTATGTCACAACATCAATTCCTAAAGGAAAAATAAATCATCTTACAAAAGTAACAAACAAGGAGACAGACCATGCCTATCTTAGTTGAATAAACAAAATGTACAATGTTGCCTTTTACTAATTCATTAAGTAATTGTTTCACATGAACAATGAAGTTACTTTTATGTTTCAAATTGCTGAAACTAAAGAATAATGCACCGAGCAAGAGATCTATACTCAATTAAGAAAAAAGTGCATAAAGGCTTTACTTTCACAATTTGGATAATGTACCTCAATGGTTCATAAACTCAGTTTAGTAAAAGAAAAAGTTGAATATCATTCAAGCATATTAGTATTTTTTCATTTGCAATAAAATATCCATGAACTAATTAGGGTTTACTATCAGAACCAATACATTCATCGAACATTAAACACATTCTTAGACAGACCTTTAAACTTTTATCAAAAATTGAGAGTGAGATTATGTTAATTTTCAAGGGTGGTGCGGAGCTGGAGGCGGAGCTAGCTGGACCCAGGAAAAGCCGGTCCAGTCAGCTCCGTCTCATTTTTATCCGACCAGACATGGAAGTAGACATGTTTTACTGTTGTTAAAAAGTGAAAGACAAGTGTTAACACGTTGTTCAGTTAGTGGGTTAAAACAGAAAAAACACAACTGTTCAAATAATACTAAATAAAATAATAAAGTGATTTTAAGTTATTGGCCGTATTATTACACTGTTGCACATTGAAAATGAGTCCAGGAAACACGTTTTACAAGCAGGGTACTGAGTGTTAACACCGTGACATTTAACTCACCTCAAGTTTGTTAATATTTGCAACTTTACAGTCGCTCTGTCAGTTAAATAGATAAGTCCTTACTTCTGACTTTGCGTTGCAAATCCAATTTTTCCAGGTTGAGTTCGCCACTAGAGGTTGTCCCCCTCCCCCCCGCCACTCTGTTTTTGAGCGCTGGCGGAAAAAATAGACCGGAAGCACTGTTGGCTTCTGGGTCGTGTAGTTCTTTTGACTTGCATTATAGTTTAGGTTTCTTGGAAAAAACTACAAAATGGCGGCGGCGAACCTACATTTTTGATTTTCTATTTTTAATTTTTCTGCATCGATTCTAGTTTATTGTACCTGCTATTGGTTTACTCCCGCTCCCGTCTGCTCCCGTTGATATTTAATCCTCTACCGTCCCAATCACGTGATATTTAATAATGTTGACTACCATCCCGCGTGATTCCCATGGGAATCACGTGACCCGCGTCATTCCCAAAAAAATTTCAGTCTATATTGTGCAGTGTCTCTCAGGTGTTGAAAATTGGCCAACAGTTTTAAAATATCATGTGTTGGTATGCAATAGAGCTGAAGACAACAGACGCAGACACCAAAGGTCTTCATACGCAAATTTATGACAACTCATGGAAAAAGGGATTTAGGAAAAAGGCTACCAGTAAGCTTATGTCTATAATGGGACTTTAACATGGCCCCTATCAACCCCGGACCACTCTACTTGTCCTCCCCGAGCTCCACTCCAATGTATCGCCTTTAGTTTTCAACAGACCCGGTAACGTGGTGGCTTTAAGCCCCACCTCTATTTTGCACCCTGCTGTTTATTAAGTAGTGTTACATTAAGGTGTGAATTGAGTTAAGGGTTAAGGTTAGGTTCAAGCTTAGAGCAGAGAAAGCAATCGAAAATGAATGGAACTCAATGGAAGGTCCACAGGGTGATGTACATACAAATGTGTGTGTGTGTGTGTGTGTGTGTGTGCAGTCAGACCCTACATATATCTCCAAGTGGACATCTTAACATTAAGGTAACTAAGGGGTTTGTGAGCAAATAATATTAGACATAGAGTATTTATCTATTTCCGTCAGAATGTTTTAACTCATCTCTACAAAAATAAAGAAAAAGACAAAAACAGAACCACAAATATTTAAGGTAATTTGTGACATGAGCAGTGATATCAATGGAACCCGAAATCTGAGATAAGTTTCCAGTCCTTTGTGTTTGTTTGTGTTTTAACGGAATTCCCCAGACAGAAACAAGGCAGGAGGGTTTTGGTTGCATGGAGTGAAACGGTCTATCCTGTCATCCCTCCCACTTACCCTTTCTCTCTGGCCCTGGGCCAGTCTGGGTTGCATTGTATCATCAACAGATTGGACTCTCAGAAAATTTGCCTTTCGTCTGGCAACATGGTCTCCTGCACACCCGATTAAACCTTAATAGCAAAGTTAGAATTGACACACCGTGTCTGTGGTGACTTCAATTCAGCCTGTGGAAAAGACAGGGTAATAAAGAGGTGAAACAAAGAGTGAGGTTCAACAGTCATTTACCTGGGCATTTAACACTTATGTGGGAATGGTTGCCTGCCAGACATTTCTTTTTAAGCCCTTGGAAGATATTCCCGAGTCAGAGTTAAAGAAAGGTCAACTGGCAAAAAATCCAAACGCATACTAATGTGTAGTTCTTGAATGATTTGTTCAAAATAACAACTCATTTGAGTGAATGAACTGAACCGAATCACTTAATTAACTGATTCATACATTTCTCAGTACAATTGAGGAGGAGGTCAGCGCACGTCTCAGTCGGTACTGGAACTTCCGCATTCTGTCGCGCTTGTGAATCTGAACGCTCACTGCCCAAAGTGATTTGTTCTACCATATGTTGTCATGCCACAGGGAATGATATCTGTTTCTCCAAGCTAACAATCACGAGTCAAGCCACATCAAAATAAACTCACACACACACACACACACACACACACACACACACACACACACACACACACACACATACACACACACACACACACACACACACACACATGGCAGTCGCCCCAGACCCCCAATCTTAACAGACACACAGAGCAATGAAACCATGGGCAAAGGAGACAAGAGAAGAACGAGGAATAGCAGGAAAGACAAGACAGATTAGGTACATTACTAGATGTGGGTGTATCACAATATCTTTTATTAGTTTAGTTGATTTTTTTGTATTTGTTTTCTTTTTCTTTTTATATTTTAATGTAGGCCACATAGATATTTAAATCTGGATGCTGGCATTTCTTGTTCTTAATTTAATATTTGATTTTCCACTAAACATCTCAAGATCTAGTTGTTTTATTTTTGTAGCATTTAAGTTAATATTTCATTTTTATAAAATGTACAATATTCATAATAGTTTTTCTCATTTTGCTTTTTATTTTTCCCACTTTAAAATTTATTGCTTTCATTTGAGTCCAACAAAACAACATTTTAAACCAGACATTTAGCCAAATTAATTTTTTTTCAAACTTTCTGGAATGCGTGCTCATTCATGTCCTGATGCATATAGCCGCGACTGGCAGAAACAGCGGCACCACTTCCCTCACAGTGTAGTTGCTGAGTCACTCACTCTTGTTCATGAAGCAGCAAATGTTTCATTCCCGCTCTCCCGAGATTCATGAACCTCCTGGACACATCTAGTACAGCACTGATTCAGGATTCTATTGAACTGGTGATTCGAGTGTACTGCTGAACGTAGCAGAAAACCGAATCATTCAGTGCTGACTTGAGTCACTCACTGTACCACCCTTATCAAGGTGTTTAATGACATCCATATAAATACAGACTGTGGAAGAACCACAGTGCTGGTACTATTGGACCTCACTGCAGCATTCGATACTGTCGATCACTCCATTCTGTTAGAACACATGGAAAACTGGGTCTCCCTTTCTGGTACAGCTCTGAACTGGTTTAAATCCTACTTAAAGGACAGGGACTTTTTTGTGTCAGTGGGTAACTTTACATCCCAGACGAAAAAAATTACATGTGGGGTCCCCCAAGGGTCCATCCTGGGTCCCCTCCTATTTATTATCCACATGCTCCCTCTAGCTCAGATCATAAAAAAACAACTACATCAGCTACCATAACTATGATCGGGAGAGATCAGCAATAACACAAAATAAGGACTCAAACACTGTATCTGCTAGAATAATTGTGGCCTCTTTATTATTCCCCACAGAATACAGCAAAAACAGCAAGCACTTTTCAAACACCAATTCTGCTAGGATAAATGTCCCCTTTAATATATCCCCAAAGAATATAGCAAAGTAGCAAGCATTAAAGCAACAAGCTTTCAAACAGGCGTGATGCTCAACAGATTCTAAAATCAGCTCTTACCATCGGCACAGGACTGGAGAGCAGGTCTGTCCAGATTAGAGCAGCAACACGCGCCTGGGCGTCCGTACGAAAACCCACGGCAGACTCTACCGGACTGAGGGCGGTCCCCTCCTTTATATAATTTCAGATAAAGAATCAGGTGCGGAGCGAGGATGGCCAGTCCACGCTCCCAGCTGATCCGTCCTGCTTCGAAAACATGTTTCCGAAACAAAAACCGTTCCCAGCATCTCAGCAGTGTGTGAAACAAAATAACCTTGCGAACTCAAAGTGCAAATATAAGCAAAATAAGGAATACAGATCGTGAATCAGTCTTTCCCACAACACATTGTCATAAGTTCCCACCACAAGTTAAAACAATTTATAACAAAATAGCACATGTTGTTCTTAGTTTCATGTGAACTCAGGCACATCAGCCTGAGAATATAAGAAACCCAGACATTCAAAATAATAATAACAAGATATGTTGATCTCTGCTTCATGTGAACTCAGGTGCAAACACCACAACAGCAATAATCAATGTGTGAACTGGCCAGTCCTCTCTCATAAAGAGCAAAAAAAATGTATTTAACTGACCAGTCTTCCCATAATATATTGTCAAAAGTTAAAACAAGTTATATAACTGAGCAGGTTTTCCCATAATACATTGTTAAAGAGCAAAAATAATTCTTTGGTATATCACAGTTCAAGCACTGAATAAATGCCTAAAAGAAATCAATGCATGGATGTGCCAAAATTTTCTTCAGTTGAATAAAAACACAACTGAAGTAATCATTTCTGGACCAATTCAGCTGCTTCAGCTAGAAACCACTGATCAGGTCCGAAATCTGGGAGTAGTGATGGACTCAGACCTGAATCTCCAAAAGCATCTAAAGACAATTACAAGGTCCTCTTTCTATTGCCTGAAGAACATTTCCAGGATTAAAGGACTAATGCCTCAGCAGGATCTGGAAAAACTAATCCATGCGTTTATTTTTATTTGAATTGATTACTGCAACGGTGTTTTCACAGGTCTGCCTAAAAAGTGGATCAGACAGCTGCAGTTGATCCAGAACGCTGCTGCTGGCTGTGTCCTCACTAAGACTAAGAAAGTAGAGCACATCACCCCAGTTCTAAAGTCCTTACACTGGTTCCCTGTATCTCAGAGAATAGACTTTAAAATACTTCTGTTGGTCTATAAATCCCTGAATGGCTTAGCACCTAAATACATCACAGACTTGTTATCAGTGTATCAACCCTCCAGACCACTAAGGTCGTCTGGCTTCAGCCTACTCCGCATACCTAGAACCAGAACCAAACACGGAGAAGCAGCATTTAGTTCCTATGCTCCACTTATCTGGAACAAACTTCCAGAAAACTGTAAGAGTGCAGAAAACCTGAGTTCCTTTAAATCAAGATTAAAAACACATTTGTTTAGGATTTCCTTCGACTGTCCTAGTTAAACTGTTTTACTGAAACATCATTAGTTCGAGATTTGTGAACCTACTGAACCACTCTGCACCTTACTGACAAATCAGAATGAATCACTGATCAATTCAGCGTGAACTTGAGTCAGCCAGTGAACCGTGTACTGTGTGAACAAGTGGAGCCTGATTCTTGTAGTACGCAAATCTTACTGAGAGTGGCGCTGTGTCACTGACTCTCACATTACACCAAGGACTTAGATGGACGGAGAGATATGATTTGGGATAATGCAGTCCTTTGCAGTTTATTGAAAGTACTGAGTTGTGGATGAGATGACCAGAGTTAGTTACCGGACATGAGATGATGGGTGCAGGAGCAGGCTGACAGGAAGAGACTGGAGAACACAGAGCTGGATCTTGTATTGAGTACTTGGAGGTGCTAGGACAACGTTCGAACCGGAGATGCAGTGAGAGAGAGTTCTTGGAGATGCAGGGCTGTTGTCAAACCAGAGGTGCAGTGAGAGAGAGTTCTTGGAGATGCAGGACTGTTGTCAAACCAGAGGTGCAGTGTGAGAGAGTTCTTGGCGATGCAGGACTGTTGACGAACCAGAGATGCAGAGCGAGAGAGTTCTTGGAGATACAGGACTGTTGACGAACCGTAGGTGCAGAGGTAGCAGGAGAACTAGCAGCAAAGCAGAGAGCTTACTTGGAGCACAGAGGTAGCAGGTGATCCAGCAACAAGCAGGGAGCAAACTTGGAGCACTGGGGCAGCAGGAAATCCAGCAGCTATCAGAGACCTTACTTGGAGCACAGGGGTAGCAGGAGATCCAGCAACTAAGCAGGGAGTTGAGTGAGTGGAGACTGATGAGAACAGGACTTGACAGGCGTGGTGTTGGTAGAGACTGAAGACGAGCCAGTGACAAGGAGCAAACAGAGGTGAGCTTATATAGAGAGACAGTGAGTTCTGACTGATTAGTGCCTAACAGGTGTGACTAATTGCTGAGGGAGTGGAAGGTGAGCAGAGTGAAGAGAGGAGGTAACTGGAAAATAACAGGTAAAACAGCCAGGCCAAAACTGAACCATGACATTCTGGAATTATATATTTTTCAGAAGGGATAGATTTTTGATCCAGAGGTTGTCTTAAGTAATGTATTTTTACCTGAATGGGTTGAACCAAATGTTGTTCTAAATTAGTCAAGCTTATTATACCTCATTCATATTCTTTAAGATGAATTTTGGTTCTCTAACTTAGATCTTCAGTGAACTCTAAATTCACTGAATCATTATTATGGTGATGGTTTACAACTATATTTATCTGTCCTTTTGTGTGCAAAATCCCCGTGATTTTGTTCACACACACACATAACCTATTCCGAGCACATTAGGATTGGGTACCTTTAACATCTATAGTGATCAAGATCATCAAACCTTATGCTTTAGATTTTAGACCTGTATTTCAAGATCATCAAGCTTTCGTAGTGTATAACCTTATGTTTTAGATATTTGACCAGTATTTCAATAAAGCAAAAATAAATCATTAGAGAGAGGATGCTGGCATGTCGGTTCCCTGCTTCTTATCAAAACCCTATTGTGTTTTGCTGTAATATATCACAATCACTACAGCAAGTGACAAATAGCGGTGCATACTAACATTACAGTATCCTAATCAGTGAGGAGTGCCACTTATCTGTCAATGGTTGGAGTAGTATAGAGTGCATCTTTCCTCCTCCAACCTCGACCCTAAGGTTCCGTCCACGTCAGAACCTTCTGTAGTCTGATTGTGCATTCGGCAATTGTCCTTGTGCTTCATGACCTCCTTGGACTGTTTTTCCTCCAATGCTTGGAAATCCAATGACTGTTTGATTGGAGCAGCCATACTTACAGCTTTAGTCATAGCCACTACTCTCTTAACACGGATTTCCATCAAATTCTATGGATCCTACAACACGTTCGCCTACAAGCTAATGTCTACAAGTAGAACAACATCCCTGTGGAAACTGTGGATTACCCTGAGTTGCTATCTCTCATCACTACTTGCCTGGATATTGGCTAGCTGCTAGTCCTGCTACATCATCCAGCAGATCTGGGCTAACAACAGCAACAGTGCCCCTCAGCAGCCACTGGATCTTTCACGCCCTCCACAGGGGATCAGGGCGTCGGTTTGTTTTGTCCAAGCCTGGTGACCACGGCTCCATCACGTCCCTCTGGACTACATCCTTTCACACAACTGATGCGTCATCAGAGCGCCGCTAACCACAGTACTGATATTGCTTGGTGTAACCGCTCCAGCGGAAAACCTGGAGTGGATTTTGCCATCCGCTGACGGCTAAAATCTCATTTGTGTTACGGCTGTTATCAGGAACAGCTCTTAGATGGGCTGAAACTCGCTTCCCAGACGGGCGATCATTTGGCTGCACATTTGACGAGTTCATCAGTGAATTTAAGACCGTTTTTGCAGCCGAAGCTGATCCCATACAGCATTCCAGACAACTATTAGCGTTAAGGCAGCAAGGACGTCGCGTTTCAGATTTTGCGGTTGAGTTCCGCACATTTGCTGCCGACGCGGGTTGGGAAGCACGACCGTTAAAGGCTGTGTTTTTTCAAGCCTTAGATGAAACATTAAAGGATGAGTTGGCTCGCGTCGAGGAGCCCAACTCCTTCGAAGATCTAGTCGTGCTTGCTGTTCGTCTCGATGCCCGGTTACGTAGCAGAGGCTGGGGTCGGTGAGATAAGACCGCACGTAATTCAGTTCCGCTAACACACAGGCTAATTACACCCCGACCCGTGGTAGCTCCACCGTCTCCCCCTGAGTCTATGCAGATCGGCCAGGTCCATCTCACACCGGAACAACGACAACAACGTATAGAAGCTAATCAATGCCTTTATTGCGGAGCACCGGAGCATTTTGGTTAATTCATGCCTGGTACGGCCAAAAGACCGGGTCCGTCGCCTGTAATGGGGAAGTCGACGGACCGATGCAGATTCTCGTCCCCCATTCCTTCTAGTGTGCCCGCGTCACCTCGTTTTTGTCTTCGTGCAACCATTGTTACGGCTCAAGACAGCCTTAATCTTTCTGCACTGGTCGATTCTGGTTCAGACTTTAACGTAATTGACCAGAAGCTAGTGTCTCAGTCTCGGATAGAGACAGTTCCTTTGTCTACCCCCCCTCAGGTTTCTGCCCTGGATGGAGGGCGTCTAACCCAGATCACCCATCAGACAAGACCTCTGGAGGTGATTATTTCGGGTAACCATAGAGAGCTTATTCCGTTTTTTGTCTTTCCGGTTAAGCATTCCCCGGTCGTGTTGGGTTTGGCATGGTTGCAAAAGCACAATCCTCACCTTAACTGGGCAGAGTGACGTCCAGAATCCTGGTCACCAGATTGTCATTCGTGCTGGCTGCAGTCCGCCCTACCCACTAGTCATCCTTCTGAATCCTCTTTTAAGTGTGAGGACTCAATTGTCCTTAGTTTGATTCCTGAGATCTATCATGATCTGTGCCAGGTCTTTAGTAAAAGTAAAGCCGAGTCGTTACCACCACATCGTCCCTATGACTGTGCCATCGACCTTTTGCCTGGCGCCCCGTTACCTACCAGCTGCCTGTATAACATCTCCAGGTCGGAACGTCAGGCGCTCGAGAAATACATTGGAGAGTCCCTCGCTGCAGGGTTAATTCGGCCTTCCTCCTCTCCACTGGGTGCAGGGTTTTTTTCGTGGGAAAGAAAGATGGTTCCCTTCGCCCATGTATCGATTATCGAGGGCTAAACCAGATCAGAGAGGGGGATGAGTGGAAGACGGCTTTTAAGACTCCCCTAGGACACTTTGAGTATCTAGTCATGCCCTTTGGGCTGTGTAAAGCCCAAAGGGCTAATGAAATTAATGTTTTCATTTTTGTCTATCTCCATGACATCCTTATTTACTCTCAGGACCACGTCCAGCATCGACAACACGTCCGCTTAGTCCTTCAACGCCTCCTTGAGAACCGTCTGTTTGTGAAGAGAAATGTGAATTTCATGAGGCCTCTGTTACATTTCTCTGTCTTATTTTAGAAGGCGGACAGGTCAGATCAGACCCCGATAAGATCGAGGCAGTGGTTGAATGGCCAACACCTGAGTCTAGGAAGCAGCTACAACGCTTCCTAGGTTTTACTAATTTTTATAGGCGATTCATCAGGGGTTACAGTCAGATCGCGTCCCCTCTTACACGCACTCACTTCTCCCAAGAACCCTTTCACCTGGAGTCCAGAAGCTAGTGCTGCCTTTAATGAGTTAAAGACTCGGTTTTCTCAGGCGCCCATCCTTGTTCACCCCGATCCTAGTAAACAGTTTATTCTCGAAATTGACGCTTCTGATACTGGTGTAGGAGCGGTCCTCTCCCAGCGGCTGGATTCAGATCAGAAGCTTCATCCCTGTGCATTCTTTTCTTGTCGCTTGTCTCCAGCCGAACGCAATTATGATGTAGGTGATTGAGAACTACTGGCCATTAAGTTAGCCTTAGAGGAATGGCGACACTGGTTGGAGGGGTCCGAGCACCCCATAATCATTTGGATGGACCACAAAAACCTGGTTTACCTGCTCAATCTCCGACAAGCTCGCTGGTCTCTTTTTTTCTCTCGCTTCAACCTATCATCACCTATCGTCCTGGCTCCAGAAACATTAAACCTAACGCCCTGTCCCGACTGTATGCTCCACAAGACTTGGAGAAGGAACCAGCTCCCATCCTGCCACCCACCTGCACTCTTGAATCCGCTTCCCGTACCAAAACGCCCTTGGTTCCACATCGCATTAGATTTCGTCACCGGTCTCCCATCCTCACAAGGAATGACAACCATCCTAACGGTAGTAGACCGGTTCTCTAAGTCCTGCCATCTCATCTCCATCAGAAGACTGCCTAATGCCTTTCAGACTGCTCAACTTCTCATTAAACATGTCTTCAGACTTCACGGTATCCCCTGCGACATCCTCTCTGACCCCAGTTTGTCTCACAAGTCTGGAAGCACTTCTGTTCTGCTCTCGGAGCCCGTTACACCCTCACCTCTGGATATCACCCTCAGACTAATGGACAGACTGATAGAATGAATCAACAACTAGAAACTACTCTTCGTTGTCTCACCTCCTCATCCCCTTCTGACTGGAACAAGTACTTGCCCTGGGTAGAGTACGCCCTAAACTCACACGTCTCCACTTCAACTGGTCACTCGCCATTCGAAATAGCTCTGGGATATCAGCCACCTCTCCTACCGTCCGATGAAGTCCAGATCCCCGTCAATTCAATACAACAATACATACTCCGTTGCCGTCAGACCTGGAACTCAACCATCACTGCCCTTCAACAAACCGCAGAGCAGAACAGAAGGTTTGCTGATCAACGCAGGACCCCAGCTCCACAATACCACCCTGGTCAGAGGGACTGGCTCTCCTCCAAAGACGTCCTCACCAACCCCTCTGCTAAGAAGTTAGCGCCTCCTGTTTCTCGTAGTTTGTTTTGTGCTTTGGATCACTCACCGGTCGCTTCTCCTAGCGCTGAAAACTGGCTCCTGAATCCCCGCCGCTCAGATTCTGCTCTGGCCTTCCCCTCGAGCCCTCTTGGTGTTACCAAGCCGGACAAGAGTTCCCGTCCCTGGATTCACCCCAGTTCCTTCAGCTGCTCTCTGTTCCTGCTCTCTGCTGTGGTGCTGCTCGGGCTCCCCGCCTTTGTTCCATCCACCAGCTCACCTGTCGCTCAGTCACCTAGTTCCACCAAGAGTAAGAGAACTGCCGAGTCCGTTCTTCCACTCTACCTCCCCCGGACAGGTTCTCCATACCTGGTGGTAAGCAGAGCTTCACGCAGCGTAGTTTCCCGCACTTGCTCTCGTTAATCTGTCCCTTTCTCTCCCGCAGTGCTTTTGATCCCGACGTCCCAATCATTGTCTGCGGCTCACTCTGTGAGCATTTATTTGTGTTTATCAGCCTAAATAAACATCTTAACTGCTTGTTGTCTCCCAACTGTCGGCCAAACACCTAAAAACAATGACAGGTATGTGTTTCAACCCATTCACAATGCAAATCCTGAGTTACACAAAACATTATTTGAGGAAATAACATTTTAAAGAATTATTTGCATAGTAAAATCATTTACTTTATGAACGGCCGATTTTATTAATGCGATTCTACCTCCGGGCACTAGGGGTCGCTGTAGTGATCGGTCACTAAACTCGGTTACTCCTAAAGTTAAACAAAATGGCTTTAAATCAACATTCATATTCAATATTAATGCGGAAATAAGGCTCATAGCACTATCGAACGACGGTGGAGCGAAACAAACAAGCCGTATGCTTTAAAACAAGCTCTTTTTGAAAGTCCGGAACCGGATGTAACCAGGAGCTAAATAGCATTTTGGCTAGTGGATTTTCGGCGCTGACTTTAAAAGCTTCGGCTTTTATTTTAGTCATAATGAGTGGCTGGATAACATAAACATTAATATGCCATCAATGTATGAAACCCCTGTGGAGATAACGTTTGTTATAACCATAAAACACATTTGAACCATACCAGCAGTGCCATGGAACAGGATGCTAGCATGGGCTAATTCCATTAGCCCCTTTGTTTAAAGACACCCTGTGAGTGCGTTACAAACATTTTCCAATGACCAATGTAACCTTTCCCTTTGGGTCTCTCTGTCCAACCTGTCGGTGCCTTGTGTGAGTTCGGTCCACTTTGGTCATCCAAGGAAGGCAGTGAAAGAGGAGCCGTTGTTCCTTCAGCAGCAGACTACCGTGCAGCTCTGCAGCCTAGCAGCAGCAACATGTGGTCGGGGGAGAAGGCCTCAACCGTTGCTCCATGCAGTCTCTATTTCAGCAGATTTATCTCAGCATGCGAAAGTAGGCCCTTTGCTGGCTTTCCAGCTCCGTCTGTCCGCTTTCCTGTAAATGCTGAGAAGAAATAAACAAAGCTGTTTTGGCATTCTGTAGTTCGCGGCTGGTTTGCGCAGAAGTCAGAGTGCAACTTAACTTCAATCTGTGTGATGAATCTCGGGGAGGACGAGAATTCCCCTCTTTCGCTCTGGTCACTCCATCGAAGTTGGCAGATGAGTTTTGCAGCACTTTCCGTGCAGCTTGGGCTTTTTGGGCCTTGAGTCACATGGCTGCTGGTCGAAGCGGACTCTGCATCAGTCGTGGCTGGCCCAGCCACACTCCTTCAGATGTCCCAGGCAGGAAGGAAACCATGTGGCTTGCAGGGGTGGCTCGCTAGCCCCCTCTCCTCGGGAGCCCCAGGGGAGAAGAAGCAGACTCTACTGTGCCATGTAGCTTGCAAGAATAGACTGGGTCTCTGCTGGGAGTGCTCTGACCTTTGTATGTGGGGAGTGGTTTACAGCAGGCACCCTGCTGAGAGAGAGAGAGGCCGTCCCAGACTGAAACTCCGGCTGTGGGGAAATTCTTTGCTTAAAATGCATTTTGATTCCTTCCCCATCGTATATGTTCAAAATAAGCACAATTTAGCCATGGTGTGATGGCATAACACCTCAGACATTCTCCTGTGTGGTCCCTCCAGGTTCCTATTCACCACCTACATGCTTCCCCCATGAATTAATTTCCATTGCTATGCTGATGACAATCAACTCTACCTCCAGATCACTCCCTTCCGTTCTCCCTCTGCCAACCTGAACTGTCTCAGCTCCTGCCTGGAGGAGATCAAGGCATGGATGAGTCAAAACTTTCTGCAGCTTAATGGCTCAAAAACAGAAGCCATTCAAAGTGGAACCTCTAACCAATTACACTCTTCCCCTATCACCTCTGTTTCATTTTTCTGTCACGCCATTCTCCTCTCTCCCTCTGTTACTAACCTGGAGGTTTGGTTTTACCCCCACTTCTCCTTTGACAACCATGTCACCTCCATCTGCAAAACTTGTTTCGCCTCCACAATATTTCCAAACTGCACCCCTCCTTATCCCTCCCTGCTGCAGAGAAGCTTGTCCATGCATTTGTCTTCTAGGAGTGCATTACAGTAGTAATGCACTCCTCATAGGGATTCCTGCCACGAGCCTCCAAAAGCTCTAATATGTTCAAAACAGTGCTGGCAGGATCCTGATGAAGGTGTAAAATACAAACACATCACCCCCATCCTCCGCACACTGCTCTGGCTCCCCGTCCACATCCATATGCGCAACAAACTTTTTCAGCCGCGCACCCCCTTCTGTGTCACAACCGGGTTGACGCACCCCCAATCTTCAAAGAAAAATAAATAAATAATAAAAAACAAAAATAAAAAATAATATATATATATATATATATATATATATATATATATATATATATTATATATTTATATAATATATATATATATATAGTAAAGTTACACACAACATCCACAGCAGAAGCCAGAGAAAGATCGGTCAAATCTCCACAACCTGAAACGTCTCTGAAGCAGGGACCAGATGGATTCTCAGACTAATCTCTGATGATCTACCTGTGCGTGTTCTCACTTTATTTATTTCATGTACCAGCTTCTTAATCTTAGTCTGACTCACAATTTACGATGCACAATACAAACATGAAGAAGTTTGATTTGTGTCCGATAACGAGCGAGCGAGCCACACTTTGGTAGAGCAGCACAGAGTAACAATAACAGAGCGCTCCATAAAGATGTTATTAATCAGAGAAATAAAAAGTTATTTTCTGATTGTTTCACAGCAGTTACATCCAGCAGCTAAACACGCCCATATCAACACATCTCGGCCCTCTGCAGCCCCTCTGGTTTCCCTGTTCCTGTCTAAATACGTGCTAAAACCGCATCTGTAAAATGAAATGCGCCTGTCTGAATCACAATGAAAAGTACTACAGCTCTGTGTGTGAGCATAGTCAAGAAACCGCGTCTACCCCCCCTCCCCCACCAGCGGAGGCTGCAGCGGTGTGGGCGTGTCATGCTCATCAGAACTTGTCACCAGTTCAATCGCAGCCTCATGAGCAGCGCTGTTTATAGGCGCTGCACCATCGATAGAGAGACCGTCTCACTCAATTTAATCTTGTAAATAAAACTTTCGGCCCAAATAAAATTTTTCCTCTGCTGTTGTGAACGACGTGAAGCAAGGAGAGAGAAAGAGGCATTTTCTTCTCCCGGATCCGTTGCAATTCTCTCCTCTGTTGCCTCCAATTCCTCACTCCCTCTCCTCCTTCATCACTAACTTTCACCTTAGATGTCTCACCTGCATGACAGTTTACCTGGTTTCAGCCAATTGAGCATATTTGCCAGAATGATTGAAGCAGAGACCACAAGTCATGTGCGCATAAATAGCACAATGTGGATATTTCATCTTAAAATATAGTGTAGAAGAAGATTTCTTCTAAATAAATGCATTTATTGTTAATACTGTATCGTTCCGTTATGACACCCAAGCACCAGACCGAGGTTTTGCAGCTAACACTTTATTTTAGGACGAACAGAACGGGACAGCTTTCACCCCGCCAGTCCCCTGAACCACCAATCTTCCCCCCGGAAGTCACACATTTCTTCTGGTATAAACCCAAAACAACCTATCTTAAAGGAACAGTAAGTGTGCAACAGCACTTAGCAATAAAGTCTAATACGGATCATTACAATACATTTTGTTTATTGATTAAATTTACAGTTTTTGATTTTAATTTTTACAAAGGAAATGTTTATTTACACGTCTTTATGGTGTGGGGGAAAAACACCGTCAGACCGCCATTACAGTTTTCAGCTCGCGCACCCCCTAGTGGCAGCTTGCGCACCCCCAGGCGCACCACACTTTGGGAATCCCTGGTCTACACAGTGTGGCCCCCATTTACCTCACTGAACTGCTTACACCCCGAACATCAACCCGAACCCGGCAATGTTTCCCCTAATTTTTCATGTGTCTGAGCAGACACAAACTCCCTGAGCGTTCACTTGACCCCTGTGAGCAACATCACACGTGTACACTGAGGCTACAGTACACCTGTCCACCTACATTACAAGCTACACAGCTTACTAAAAGAATGAAGTTACAGCAATAATTTATTTTAGATTACTTAGTTTAGATAAAACTAATTTAGTCTTTCAGAGTTCCAATTTTATTGTCATTCAATTATTTACATTTTCTGCAGTGAGATTTAGCACCAGCACGTGATGCTTTGCAGCCTCTCTTCTGTCAGTCTGCTCCGGGGCAGCTCTGGCTACTATCATAGGTCACCACCGTCAGGGTGTGAATGTGTGCATGAATCGGTGAATGACTGACCAGTGTAAAGCGCCTTGGGGTTGTCAGATGGTTTATTTCAACATTCTTAGCTCGCACATCGCTTTTCTAACACAACAAGGGGACGCTCTCAGTTCTTAACAATGTCTCTGAGCTCTTCGTTTTATGACAATGGCAGCTTTTTAACAATGTAGGAGAGGCAGAAAATATTTTAGAAGCAGCTGTATGTCGCACTGTGTTATGCCATTTTATGACATGACAGACTGCAGCTCCCAGCATGCAACACGGTCGCTCCGACCACCCCATGGAAACCTTATCTTGTTGCCATGGAAATTACATAAAAGGCGAAGACGAACAATACTCTGTCTTCTTTTCTCACGACCCACCAACTGGGAAGACCTAAGCAGCTGTCCCTCACGCTGGGTTTTTCTCCACGTGGCCACGTGATTCAATTCCTTGCTGGTCCGAGCTTTGCCAAATCATCCTTTCCCCTGTATTTCTAAACAGGGAGGTCTGGACTTTAAAATTTAGTGAATTAATTTTTGATCCCACTGGAAGCCGCTATCTTCCAGAAATCGACACAGCCTCCCCTTGTTGTTTTGGCCAAAGGAAGCGTCGGAGAGTGCCCAGACAACCTTTTTTTAAATTTTTCTGCTCCTCACAGCGAAGTGACCCGCGCCGACCCGCAGCTCCGCTTGAAATACGGACCCAAGGCCAAGCCAGGACCTTCTCACTGAAAGCATTAAAGGATTTATTTTGTTCCTTTTTGTTTTTCACCCATAAGGTGACATTTTGTGCCTGGGCAGAACCTATTAGGAAATAGTTTTAATGCTCAATTACTCCAAAAGGGAGTTTGTTTAACTGTGCTGAATATTTCTAATATTGTGCATGCATTAAGTGATTTTGCTGTGTTTGGTTTTGTTGATGATAAACTGGCCGCGCCAACGGCCGAACTCAGATCTCTCCTTTCTCTTCATCCTTTTTTCTTTTGTCTACGTTTCGTTTCTCGCATTCTTCTTTGAAGTCTTTGAAGTGAGACCGCCTCCTGATCAAAAGCCCGCCCCCCACAAGTTTGCCGTGTTAGATACGTCATCAGGGCCGCCTCCTTACGCACCACACATAAGGTCCAGGTCATATCGTCATTGTCGCCATCTTAGAAAGGTACCAGTTAGCTTCTGGGTGCCACCTGTTAGAGAAATGTGAATGTAATCATTTTATTTTCATTAAGTTACAGACATTTGGTTTGTTTCAAGAGCTGGCTTGCAGGATATGTTCTATTGTTTTAACTTCACACACGAAGAACAAATGCTTCTCCAGATAAGGAATGTCTTGCCTTATCCAGCTGTGTGGGTTAAACCTACACCCCTCTTTGTGTGCCGACCCCCATGTTGTGAACTCCTGACCCCCCCCCCCGTCCCTTCTTTGAAGTTGATAATAGAGGCAGAGAGAAAGAGGTGGCTCGGGACAGATGAGCCAAGACTGTCAGGGAGCCTGTTCTCCGTTTTTGGCCTCTCTGTCCTCTTCTGCAGAAAAGTCTAAACTTGTGTTTGTGTGGTTTTCTTTGTAGGATGATAAGGGGTTATTCATCATAACCCTATCAACCTGGTGCCGTGAGCCGGATCCCAACATATCGACTCGCTGACGAGAGGAGCAACGCGCTGAAAACCACCGGTGATCAGAGTCTAGGACCTGAAAAAAGTCCCGGGAGGTAATTTCCTCGCTGGGCCAGCGTCATAGGTTAACTCCTTTCGCCAACCAGGGATTGATAGGATCCGACCGGGAGAAAACCAACCAAAGTAAGTAAGTGTTAAAACGACCGGTTAAAGTCTGTCGTTTAGGAAAACAAGCGGTTAAAAGTCCCTTGTTAAGGTTTACGGGCGATTAAAAGTTCCCCGAAAAGGTAGACGGGAAGGTACATAAAAAAAAGAAACAGGTTTAAGTCCTGAAAGGTACAGTTAAAAAAGAAACAGGATTAAAGTCCTGGAAGTTAGATAAACACAACGCAAAGGTGATTAGGATGGGTTAAGGACAAAGTAAAAAGGGAAATCCCAGAGGGGATGAAAAGTTTATGTATCAGATTGATCCAAGTAATTTAAAATACTTGGAGAAGTGGAAGGAAAAGTGTAAAATAGATGGTGTGTTGAAGGTGAATGAATCAATGGAAAAACGTGGTGTGCCGGCTAGATACAAGCGCTAGTGAAGAAACAGGAAATAAACAAATGTGTATGTGTATATATGTATATGTGTATGTATGTTTGTATGTATTGTTCAGGTATTGACCTGTTCTCGGCCTCCCCTGGTTATTTTATCTGATAATGTGGTGTTTGCATTGTAGACTTCTGTAATAATAAAAATACTCTTCAAACCTTAACTATATTTTACCATATTTAATCTAAAAAGCAGAGGAATGTTTACAGATAGAACTATGTTCTCACAACAACGCCATGCGAATGGTCCCTGAGAACCTCGTTAATTACATTAAATACCAGGCCTGTGTCCACCCATTCATGGCATTCCCAGTATAATATGAGCATTACGTTTATCCCATTGGTGGAGAAGATCTATAATGCAGACGACCTTGGTGACACATAACCCATAACAGTGATTCTGTCCAGTCTGAGTATGTCAGACACTTTGCCTTCAGAGTCAGTTTATCTGTAATATCCATGGCAACCAACTTTGCAGTTCAGTCTTTGTAATCTCATAATCTTCCCCCACCCCCAAAAACCCCTTCCTTGGTCCTACACTCTCCATTCCCATGGATAAGCATCCATCACTTTCATACCTTACAAATCCAGGAGTACCAGTGTGGGGCATCAGAGGGCAGGCTGGGCCTTTACGCACCAGAAAAACCCATCCTTTCTAAAAGATGATTAAAAACTGATTAAACCCCAGGTGAAATCCCACTCTCGGCCAATCTGAGCAAGAAGACCCCGTATTGAATCTGAACATTTTCCTTACCAAGTATTTTTAAGGATCTGTGATGTCAATCAGATCCTGGTTTTCCTATATCAAAGCAAAAAGATTGCATAAACTGTAGGTCTTGGTGTATGGGTCCAAAGGACGCAGTTTCCATTCTTAATCATAAAACCATATTGATCAACATAATGCAACATCACAGTATAAATATCATAATACATAAAATCAAACAGAATCATGTAAATCAGTGGAACAGAGCAGTTAAACAAACAGTAACACAAAATGAGAAGAGTCAGTACGTCAAGAACGCAAAGTTAAGAAAGCCTTCATGCCATTCAGTGCACAAGGCAGAAATTAATCTAATCGCGCTTAGGGTTCTCAGGCAACTTCTCCTGTTGAAGAATATGAAATCAGAGTTCTCTGGCCTTTTCATCCTAAGTCCTCTTCTTGTTTCCCCCTTACAGGCTGGACAATTGAGCTGGATGGTAATAAGTGTTCTGTTCCGTTCTGGCCTGGGCAATGAGCATTTTATTTTGCATTTCTCCCCGATAAAACACTCTGTGAAGATGTTTACACCTTGTTTCTGTTAGGGAACAGAAACAAGGTGTAATTAGTGTTTTTATCAAAACCCCCATTCATGTGTCATTTATTAAAAACCTCCTTCAAACACATTCAAGATATTCCTGCCCACAATTATATAGCTCTCAGCTTAAAATCCTGCACTATAATTATTACTTCCTGCACAAATTATATTAAAGGAATAATCTTAAACTTCAAATGTATCTGCAGCAGTTTTTTCTCCTTAATTCTTAACAGAATTCATCCACTGTGTGTCTCACCTTTCAATCCTGTCATCCAAGACAGTTGAAAGTTCTCTGCAACCTACCTTCAAGGTTACGTCTTATCTCATTTAACACACAGTCTCGACAATGAATTTCACTAGAACCTTTCAGAAACCCCTTGCTGAACCACCTCTAACATACTTCATATGTGTTCTTAATCCTTAAACAGTAATCCCCTAAAAGATGTACCACTATGTAGATTTCCAGAATTTTAATCATAAGCATTTTATACAAATCTTTTGTATTATTTAGAAAAGCTCAGCTGAGAAAAAGGAAGTGTTTTCATGCCTTAGAGCACATCAAGTTGTAATTGGTTGATATTCAGGAAGTAGGCGTAGTGTAGGGAGGAGACAGGAAGCAGTTCTGTGAATCAGCCTCAGCTTGACATGCATCAGTCCAAAATGACTTCTAAATGAATACTCCTTTTGCCTAAAGCGAAGAGCCCTTTAATTCCATAAGTTAGTAATCTGTTGGCTTTAACAGTTTATCTACTCCAGTGGTCCCCAATCCTGGTCCTCGAGGGCCGGTGTCCTGCAACTTTTATTTGTTACTCTGCTTCAACACACCTGAGTCAAATAATGAGGTCATTAGGAGGACTCTGGAGAACTTGGCCGTTTCTCAATTCACGAGAACGCGAGTACGGACCCGCGTTCTCGTCAAGTCTGGTCTTGGCGAGAACACAGGAAGATCGGACTTGACAAGAACGCGAGCACGCAGCACGTATGGTGTATTGGAACAGAAGCGTACTTGTGACGTCATGAGAGGCACAGTTCTTTAGCATTTGTTTAACATTCAGAACTATATACTACACCACAATAAATCTTATTAAAAAATTTTTTAAAACAACATTTTTAATTTCTAAAAAGCCTAAAAATTATCTTGCCGCGGTGCATTCTGGGAAAGCGTTCAGTCTGAAGAACGCACAAGTCTGCTCTGATGCATGCTCGATAAAGAGGGCGGGGCGAAAAAAACATCCGGGGGTGTGGTGCGTTCTCGCTCTGGCGTTCTCGGCAATCGGAACAGTGCTCGGGCTGAGGCTGATGACGTGTCACGAGCACACGAGACCGCTCAAGAACGCATATTGAGAAACGGCCCTTGACAGCACACTGGGGAAGTAAGTCAGGTGTGTTGGATCAGGGACACATGTAAAACCTGCAGGGACACCAGCCCTCGAGGACCAGGATCGGGGACCACTGATCTACTCAACCCTGGTTATATTCTACACCCCCCTGTTTGAATGGTTTTGAAACAAACCATTAAACTGTAATATCCTCCTGTAAACAGTAACCCATTGTTTCTCTTTAAAAACATCTCCCCCTGTTCATTTAACTGCTCCATACAGCTCTAAGTAAAAAATGTAAAATACTTTAAACCTGTTTCATTCATCCAACATTTGTTTCATTGATAATACACACAATCACAATTTTAACCTCATACAATTCTGTCCTTTATTAAGTATGATGTTCCCAGTTCTCGTGTTTAGTCTAAACTTGAAAAAAATAAGCAAACATTACTCAGAGTGGTTTTCTTTATTTTCATTTATCCATTATTATGACTATTGCATTTCATAGTTTTCCCCAACTTTAGGCCGCAGCGTTTGTTAAATTGTGTCCCTCAGTGATCTATAAACCCTTATTTTATGTTTGCACTACATCTTGTCCCATCCAAGTAATCATGTCAATAATTAATCATTATCAAACACTGCCTATTATGATTATTGAAGAAATTGTGTAGTGCCTTCAAACCCTTTAAATATTGACCACCTGTGGTTAAATCATCAGCATTAATTTCGTTCCTCTTTTAATTCTTTGTTTAGCCTTAGTAGCTGCAGTTTAATCTGTGGATTAAAGGAATTCTTTGTATGAACGCTTCTCTGCGTCCCTATTTGTCTAGACCTCTGTAATTGGATCTTAGTGTTTTAAGCGTGGACCTGGTCAGGACTGAGAAAGTCTTCTGTGATGATCCTCGTTTTGGCAAACCCAGCAAACCCAAAAACATTTACAGTCAGTGTTAGGTTTCAGGTAATCCCTGTGGGAGTACCTTGTCGTCTCCTGTGTCCAACCTGGCTCCAAGTGCATTGGCCATTGAAACTTTCCACCACCTGTGACAAATTCATAACATTTTCAAACCACAGCAGCTTGTCCTGGGTGTCTCCACACCCCCTGTGTGTGAAAAGTCATCATCCTCCTGGAGCAACTATATTCATGCCTTTCCATAGGCTGAATCACGAAGCATCGTTGTAAGCCCAGGATTTCACCTCATGTCCTGTTGAGTGTCCTGCTTTAGACTCCATTAACCCCAAGATGCATGCTGCTGAATCACCATATTTAAATGCTCTTCCTCTAGAATCCAAGAGTGTGTTTTAGGTGTGTTCCCTGAACACCAACCTGTCCAGGTGACGTCCATGAAACCTTGCAGTTGAAATCCATCACCTGTAAAGCAAAGCAGTCATGCACAGTCCTGTTCAATATGTTCTTTGCACAGCAGGAGTTCCACTTTCGGGTGCCATTGCAGCTTTAATGTTTCTCAGAGTCATCCTTCATGCATCAATTCCATCTTCAAGCTGTTATCCTTTATTATCACCTTGTGTTCAGCAGTCGCTCCACTATCCTGACCAGATTCAAAATGTCCAACTAATCTAATTTGCCTCATTTCCTTTCTTTGATATATGTATATTAGATGATAAACTTTGTTAGGAAAGTAAAAGAAAATCCCTCATATTAGGAGCTTCAATCATTGGATCGAGCCAGAACCTCTTGCTCAAATGCGTTTGACCTTCTTGTAGCTCACTAATAATAGCTCTGACTTAAAACAATGAACATTGTTGGTGTTTAATAATAATAAACTTGATTGGTTTTGATCTGAATGATTTCTCCTAAACACATCCGCCAATGTGTTTTTCTTATCTGTGTTTTGTTTTGAATTGTGTACAAGAAAATCTGAAGTGAAATGCATGAAGGCGTGTCTGCCAAAACTCATCTTTGTGTCTGTTGTCGAAGGTTGTCCGATGCCTCAGTCATAGTCCTTGCCATTAGTTGTCCATTTTTAGTCCCCATGTCTGAGTTCAGCAGCACAACATTCTCTTTCCCTTCAAGAGCATTCATCCATGAACGCCCATCCTCTAGTTCTCGCGCCTGAAAATAGAATGAATTCTGCCAGCATTTTGCAAAATAAAGTCTTTACAAAGAAATTTCTTTGAAAAAAAATCACATTGTCTGATATAAACATTAACCATCTTCTTCATCCATAGTGTAGTGTCCATAACTTGAAAAAAATTACAGTAAAACAGTTGCAAACATTTCAACCACAATGTTCACTCTAAAACAAAATAGTCAAAAGAAAAGTCTTCACCTTTCCCCCAGGTGTGAATCCCTTCAAAATATCTTACAGTGAATTGATCATCTTTATATAAACACAATCAAAAATAAAACATATTTTTTCTCTTAAACCTTTATGCAGCCTTTCTAAACATTCTTAATATTTCTCCAAAACCTTAATCAAAACTGGATTAGGCAGAAGCAAAACATCACCTTTTTACTCTGTCACCAGGATCAGCCTTTTCACGTCATCCATTCACAGTTCAGTATACCCTCATCATCTGAGAATGTCTAAAAAAGAGACTAAAATATCTCTGTTATGACATTCCAATTATTTTGACCAGGTTTCTTTGCAATGAAAAAGCAGAAAGAGAAATGTTAATACAGGTCAGTAGAATGGTATTATAAAGCAACCACCTTTCTCCTCTGGAAGATCTCATTACAATTTAGCATAATTTAGTCATATCTGTACCTTACATGTCCAGATCTGTTTATGACATCTTACCATACGCCTGTTTAAAGATGACATCTCAGGGTCTTCTGTTGGAGAAAAGGTGGCAGTTCAGAGTCTCTGACCTTCATCTGAAAGCAGCAACTCAGAGAAAAACAGTTATGCTAGTATTCAGATAACACATGCAGTCAAAAGAAAACCTGGTGCTCTTAGTGTCATTTTAATGTGATGTTCTTGGCTGATGCTGGGAAGCTAGATCTATTCCTTCCTTTCCCTTGAAACTCTGTTCAAAACATCTCCTTCTTTCAAATTATCCGCATAATTACCTTGAATAAAGTCACATTTTATTACTGGAGATGCCAAACAATTAAAGCAAATAAAAAATAACAAAGAAATAACCAAAAACAAGAAAATAAACAAAGTAAAATGTCTCCCAAGGAGCACAATTATGTCTCTTATTAATACATAGATTATTAACTTCTTTCAGACTTTTGATTTCAGTCTGGCATTTTTTGACCAAGTGAATTTACTGCTTGTACTGCCTTGAAAATATACAACTGTCCAAATTTCAGTTAGGCTAAGTTAAAAACTTTAAAGTGAACTGATTAACACTTTCCAACATAATATTGATCAGCACAATGAATGATTTCCTCTTTAATTTTATGCTTTTCTAATGTTTTTTGCAATGATAATAGTTTTTCCCCCATAATTCAGCATTGAGAACACTGTTTAAAACAAAGCTAAGAACAATAATCGAGCTATGCAGAAAAAATAAACATTTAATTAAAAATTTTAATCCTTCAGATCTGAAGCTCCCACAATTTTGCTAAAGCCCGAAACTCGGCCCTAGAACATCGTTTGACCATCATGCTTAGCAGACCACAACTCTAAATAAAACATAAAACCTTCTAAGCAGTAAGCCCTTCAGTGTATTTACAATCTAAGTGTCCACTGATTATATATAAGAAAGCTACATGTAGTTAATCTGATGGCACACACTGTGTCCTTCAATAATTATTAGGAGTTACCTCTCACCCCGTCCTGCAGACACCATCTGATATTTGTCTTGCGGCAGTTCCTGTCGAAGGCCAAAAAACACTGACACAACAACACATTCAGATGTTTACCTTGTTAGATTAGTCTAAACATTTGTTTTTGTCTGTTCTTTCCGGGCTTAACCATCTGGAAATTGTTCAAAGTTTTCCCTCAGCTTTCAGCAAACTTTCCATGATGTGCTTAACATGTCCTGTTGAAAACCTGAAGCCCATCAAATTTCCCTTTTTCCTGCTGTCCTTAGAAAAGCAACTAATCTTCAATTCATTTATTTTATGTTATATTTATTATTTAACTAAGGCTCCTTTTATTATTGATTGAATATGTATTGCAACGCAGCTGATTCTTGCATACAAGGCAAATTTATAGTTTTCGATCTAAGCCAAAGCTGATCCAGAATTTAAACACATATTAACTGAAAAACCAAGTTCACTTTTGATAGTAATGATCTTGCAAATGTATTGAAATTACTCTGCAGCCTATTATTCGCTTATGACAACATTATTTTGTACAAGAAGTAATGTAGGTACTAAACTCTGAGTTGGAAAAAGTAAAATGTCGGTTTGATATAAACAGATTGTC
This sequence comes from Fundulus diaphanus, assembly GCA_037039145.1. NCBI lineage: Eukaryota > Metazoa > Chordata > Actinopteri > Cyprinodontiformes > Fundulidae > Fundulus > Fundulus diaphanus. The sequence goes on along the minus strand of CM073124.1, from coordinate 55,702,070 downwards.
ACAGACAGAGAGAAAAACAATGTATCACCAAATCCAGACGGATTGGAAATCAAGAGTAAAGCAAACCAAATTTCTTAGGTGTCATGATAGATTAAGATCCTACACTGAAATCACATATAAAAAGAAAAACCTCAGAAAACAATTGCTGTACTATTTAAAGCAAAACTCTCACTAAATAGTTCTGGCCTGCCAACTTTGCACAACTCTTTGATTGTCCAAAACCGTCTCCACTGCATAAAAATCTTGGAATCGACATACAAACCTATTTACAGCCATTAAATATTTTGCATTAAAAACCCTAAAAATTATTAGAAAGTCATTTTAGAGATCCTTCTAATCCATTAATCATACGACATAAAATACTCAAAATTCATGATTAAACTGAGACAAGATGGATATAAATACTGTAAAACAAAATTCCGTAACAGAACTGATGCAGCATTATTGTAAGATAAGCCAAGGGGCAGATATCATAAGATTGCTCTCTCTCTGCCCTTTTTCTGTTTTGTGTATGCATCTTAAAGTTATTTTTGAATTTGTCATAGTTTTGTCTTTAGATGAACCCGGACACAGCACGCACACACAGAGCTGGTTTAAGAGAGTTTATTGCAAGCAGTGGATGATGGCAATGACATGAACCAGAGTCAGTTACCAGACGGAGATGTAGGACGCAGGAGCTGGCTGGCAGGAGCAGAGCGGAGAGACTGACCAGGAAACGGGGAAGCTGCGCTGCAACAGAACCGGGAGTGAAGCCAGAGTCCATTAAGACGGGAACGGAGGTACAGAGTCCTGCAGCGCAGCAAACAGGAACAGGAAAAACGGGAACCAAGACGGGAGGACAGGAGCAGACAGGCATGATGTTGAAGTGACTGAACACTGTAGCAGGTTCCACAGCTCGGCAGAGAATCCACAGCACGGCAGAGAGGGAACCAGAGCTCGGCAGTAGAATACACAGCATGGCAGAGAGGGAACCAGAGCTCGGCAGTAGAATCCACAGCACGGCAGAGAGGGAACCAGAGCTCGGCAGTAGAATCCACAGCACAGCAGAGAGGGAACCTTGCTGGTCAGAGTCACAACAGGATAAAATAGCTTGGTAAGGTGAATACTTGCAGATAGAGTCTTAACAGGATAGTTGTACCGATGAGACTGGAGTAATCCATGGCAAGCTGAGGTAAAAGAGAAGCAGAGGTGGCAGGGTTCCAGCAGCAAGCAGAGGTAGACAGGCAAGAAGAAAGTGTTGCATGATGACGAACCGGCAGAGGAGTGACAACAGAGGGAGGCTTAAGTAGGGAGGCTGGCAGGTGAAATGAGTCTGACTGATAAGTGACTAACAGGTGTGACTGACTGCAGAGGGAGTGAAGGGAAAGCTAAGTGAGGGGAAGGAGGAGCTGAAAACTAACAGAAAATAAAGTCAAATCATAACTAAAACCCTAACAAGGAGGAAAAACTGAAAACTAATAGTAAACAAAAGCCGAGTCAAAACTAAACCCTGACAGAATTAAATAAACAAAGTAAACTAAAAACCATGAGCCTTGCACTCAACATCTCATATTCATCTCATATATTTTCCCAAATATTGTTATGCAAAGTATATTTAAAGACTTATTTCAAATAGACTGATTTGTGAGGAATCATTATTGTTAAAAGCAATTTCATAATCTAAGTAATCCTTTATATATATCTCTGCTTTGCCATACCAATCATACCATAATTATAACACTAGAGTATCCAATCTGGCACTTCTACAGTCAGCTATCCTGAATCCATTTTCAAAAACAACTTCTGAGCAATTTTACAGTGCAAAACTACCGGGACACAGCCTCAAGGCCTCAGCAGCTCAATTCTGCAGAACAATATCCCAAACGAGCCATCATTTACAGCTCATTTACAGTTCCAATCAATTATTTCTAACAAACCTGAGATATTTTCTGTTCAAACCACGGCAATCTCTCCGTGTATCACTTATTTTGGGCTAGACATGTAATGCAAAACAACAAACTCTCTCTTTTTCCTCTTTCAAACTTTCGGTCAAATAGTCTCTGGTTACTTGAGGTTCTCAAAAAATTGATTTATGTTCAGACCTGCAGAATCTCAACACAAATAAACATTTTTGAAACCATGATATTTATAACCTAGACTGAATTACGTCACACAGACGAACAGAGTTAATAACATGCAAACAAGACATTTAAACAAAAACACATAAACACACGCAGGCCTGCATTTTCACACAATTTTCACACACACACAGATCTGTGGTTGTTCATGATTTAAACGTTCTGACTGCCAAAGGTCATAGTTTGCTACACCTTATCCGAGCAGGGACGGTGGGGGAGTTTAGCCTACACCGACTGTCTCCATTATCCATTTCGCTTCGGCTCCATAAGGATTTATGCCTTTATCTCGCAGACACCCGGACACACATTCCTTTCTAACACTTTTACATTGATTTACACCGTAGATTCTAAAGATTACCGGTCTTCCTCTCACACGCTCCCTCCACACAGCGCTGTCTCTTTAATTTCCGCTTCCACTTTTTTCTTTTTTTTTTCTTCCTTCTCTGCGTTTTCATACTAGTGTTTTACACTGTCCAGTTTCTTACAGCATCATTTACTTGTACTTTCATCAAGTATCCGTGGATAATTCTATTTCAAAGTGTCTTTAAGAGACCCTTAGGGAATCATTTAAACCCAAATATCCACCCACGACTTGCCCCTCCCCCCATTAAGACCAGTTTCTTCCTTTTATCTTCACAGAAAAACTTGGCTTCGATTAAGAATGTTCAACCTTTAACCCCAAGTCGACCGTGTGCCTGTTTGTCAGAATGGCAGCTTTAATGTTAAACACAGAGGAAGACGTATTTTCCTCCGTGCCCAACAAGGGAGCTCTAAACATGCTCAAGGTTGCAGTATTTCTCAGAGACCTGGCCAGGGTACCCCGGACTTATCAACGTTGTAACCGCACGCAAATAAAATTTTACCGACACGTTTGCAACAATTATCCTGAAACATTCCTCCGCCCTTAAAAGTTACAGAAAATTCTGCTCACATAGGATCTGACATCACAGCTTCAAGAGATTTAATAAAAAAGAAAATCTCACCTTATTTTGTTGCTGCGCAGCCGCTGCCCATCTCTACTGTAGACTGACTCAAATTCAAAACAAACCACTCAGACCGAGGTTTTGGCACCATCCATTCAAGTATTTACCTGTTCTCGGCCTCCCCTGGTTATTTTATCTGATAATGTGGTGTTTGCATTGTAGATTTCTGTAGTAATAAAAATACTCCTCAAACCTTAACTATATTTTACCATATTTAATCTAAAAAGCAGAGGAATGTTTACAGATAGAACTATGTTCTCATAACAACGCCATGCAAATGGTCCCTGAGAACCTCGTTAGTTACATTAAATACCAGGCCTGTGTCCACCCATTCATGGAGTTCCCAGTATAATATGAGCATTCCGTTTATCCCATTGGTGGAGAAGATCTGTAATGCAGACGTCCTTGGTGAAACATAACCCATAACAGTGATTCTGTCCAGTCTGAGTATGTCAGACACTTTGCCTTCAGTCAGTTTATCTGTAATTTCCATGGCAACCAACCTTGCAGTTCAGTCTTTGTAATTAATCTCTTACAGTATATATATATATATATATATATATATATATATATATATATATATATATATATATATATATATATAAATAAAAGGGCTCGAAAGTGCATGCTGTGGTTAATTCAAACACAAAATAGGCAGGATGCGCGAGCTAAAAATAAAACAGACCGTCAGACAAACGTAATGTTCATGCTCTCTAAGGATAGTGAAACGCAACCGCGCGGCCGTAGGTAGAGGCAGCCCCGACCAGCAGGAGGGGGTGGGGTGGCCGGTGGAGCGGCGACTGCAGCGCCGCGTCCAGCGGACAACCTTCCTCCAGCGGACAACCTTCCTCCAGCGGACAACCTTCCTCCAGCGGACAACCTTCCTCCAGCACCTGTTGATCTCCCACAATAGAAGGCTCTAAACAAAAAAGAACCCGCCACAAATCGACAGTCACGCAAACTATGGTGGCAGCTGAAAAAGATAGACCACCACCATATAATCCCTTAAACCCCCCCAGGCATATTCCAAATCCGTACCCAGACCTGGATGGACTGAGTAAATCAGATCATCCGTTATCTACCGACCAGTCCAAAGGATGGAATCCTATGAAAAACTATACAGGACTGTCTCAGAAAATTAGAATATCGTGATAAAGTTCTTTATTTTCTGTAATGCAATTAAAAAACATGAAATGTCATACATTCTGGATTCATTACAAATCAACTGAAATATCTCAAGCCTTTTATTGTTTTAATATCGCTGATTATGGCGTACAGCTGAAGAAAACTCAAAAATCCTATCTCAAAATATTAGAATATTTCCTCAGACCAAGTAAAAAAAAATTATAACAGCAAAACAAAATCAAACATTTGAAAATGTCCATTAATGCACTCAGTACTTGGTTGGGAATCCTTTTGCACAGATTACTGCATCAATGCGGCGTGGCATGGAGGCAATCAGCCTGTGGCATTGCTGAGGTGTTATGGATGCCCAGGATGCTTCAATAGCGGCCTTTAGCTCATTTGCATTGTTGGGTCTGGTGTCTTTCAGCTTCTTCTTCACAATACCGCACAAATTCTCGATGGGGTTCAGGTCAGGGGAATTGGCAGGCCAATCAAGGACAGTAATGCCATGGTCAGTACACCAGTTACTGGTGGTTTTGGCACTGTGGGCAGGTGCCAGATCTTGGTTGTGCAGCGTTTCCTGCCACATTTCCCCCTTCCAACACACTTTTTGTGAATGTGCTTTGAAACTGCACTCTGTGAACAGCCTGCTCTTTGAGAAATTTCTTTTTGTGTCTTACCCTCCTGATGGAGGGTGTCAATGATGGTCTTCTGGACAGCAGTCAGATCAGCAGTCTTCCTCATACTTGTGATTTAGTTTACTGAACCAAGCTGAGTGTTTTTCAAGGCTCAGGAAACCCTTGCAGGTGTTTCGAGTTAGACGATTCAAGTGATTAGTTGAACAGCCTACTAGTATACTTTTTCACGATATTCTAATTTTCTGAGACAGTCCTGTAGAGTACCCTTTCATCAAACTCGAAACCACGCCCACATTCCAAAAGTGACAGCCTGAAGTCCCGCCTTCCACTTCCAGCGGATGTCCCACCCCGGAAGTCCCACCCTTCAACCCCGCTTAAATTATTGTTATTGTTTTAAATTATTTTTAATTATTTAATTCATTTATGTACAACCAATCTTGATGGTCAGGAGATGTTTTTTTTATTTTTCCTTCTAACCAAACATGGTGGCTGGGAGGGGACGGATGACCCCCCCCCCCCCCCTTCCTGAATTTACCCCCATCCCCCACTTCCGGAATTCACACCCATCCCCCACTTCCAGAATTCACACCCATCCCCCACTTCCGGAATTCACACCCATCCCCCACTTCAGATCGATGTCCCGCCCCAGAAGTCCCCTTCACCCCACCCCGGCCGCTTCTCTCATGATATAAGCCCCTTTCTCCAACCTCCGTAGGGATTGAATACTTTTCAACATGGCGTCTGGAAGAACCAACTTTCAACCTGTCATTTCTGAGACACCTGTCACGATCTGCCACGATCAGAGTGATTTTTGGCGAGTTCAGCAGACCCCTCACAAGGCTAGTGCTACTCGGGTGAGTCCGGCTAGAGCACCACGGATCCATGAGACCCAGCTATGGGACTTCTTTTATGGGGATAGGGAGGACCTGTTTCCTGCTCAGCCCGCAGCCAAAGGTTCTATTCCTGCTCAGTCCACAGCCAGAGATTCACTTCCTGCTCAGCCCGCAGCCAGAGACTCAGCTCCTGCTCAGCCCGCAGCCGAAGATTTAGTTATTGCCCAGTCGGTCACAGAAAGCCCTGATCCTGCTTCACGGGCTGCATCAGAGGAGCTTGCTGCCGAGGATCTGTTCGACGCCAGTCCGGCGTCCGAGGCGGGCACAGAGCACGCCATTCCGGTGTCCGACACGGGCACAGAGCACGTCATTCCGACGCGGGCGCAGAGCACGCCATTCCGCCGTCCGACACGGGGACCCAGGAGTGTCCGCGGCCAACCTTTGACGCGGGAACCCAGGTAAGACAGATAACATTAAAATAACATTAAAACAGCCATCTAGCAGGGTGAATCATGTCAACATCAGAAAAAACACAGGAATGGATTTATTACAGTCCATATTATCCGCAAGCTGCTGGGCTGATTGAGAGAATGAATGGGCTGTTGAAAGAATCCTTGAAAAAAAAATGTGTCTGATAATCACGACTTGACAGATTGGAAGCCTAAATTGATGCAAGCAGTGGCCCAATTGAATAATAGGCCAATTGCTCCAGGGGCAGACTTACTGTCTCTGCATTTGACAAACTGAGGGACTGCTCAGGATTATATGTGTGTATGAGAGAGTAAAAAATAAATGAACCATAAAACTTAAAATGTATTAATGTATATGTAAATGCTTAATACAGGAGTTAAAGATATTTCAGCATGAAATTTACCTACATTTATTTACACATTTGTTTATACATTGTGTAAACATCAGGGCATTAAGATTTGCGATTTAGCTCATTATGGGCTAGAATTAACATTTTATGGCACAAGGATGTTGTCATTCCAATTCTGAAAAAGAAAATTTTATTTGGGAAGAAGCACAGCAAAGAGCATTTGATTTGGCTAAGGAAGCCATACAACAAGCTGTGTAATTGGGAAAGATGATGTCCGGGCCTGTGGAGTTGCAGGTCTCAGCTGTCAATGACAATGCAAGCTGGAGTGATTGATGGGGATTATCAAGGAGAACTTGGAGTGGTATGTCTCCACCAAGGATAAAATCCCCTGGTAATTGAGAAAGGAGAAAAAATAGCACAACTACTAGTGAAACCCTGTAAAATGACAGCGATTCAGGAGGTTTGGCTCAATAGATAAACCAGGAGCCAAAGTTTGGGTGAGACAGGAAAATGGTCCACCTAGACCAGCTGAAATCGTTGCACAAGGCAGTGATGCAACAGTGTCAGTAGTATACTCAGGGTAGGAAAAATGGGTGAATGTGCCAGTGTCTAAATGTTATGTAAGAGAAAACTAATCAAATTCTTTTGTCTTATATCAGTACTAATTTTGATTTCAGATCCATGTTTCCGTGGTATCTGCTGATTGGACGACCCGAGGGACAGCGTGATGGCGGACGTCCCAAACCATGGGAGGCACCACATGGCTGGTGCAGGATCTGGGGCCATTATCCTCCGTGTCCTCGCTGTCATGGTCCTGCTGGCTCACCTCTGTTGGGCAGAAACACCAGGCCGGATCCTGAGAGAAGTGGTTCAGCCGTATCAACCGGGATGGAAAAGCAGCATGTGCAACAGAATCCAGGATTTGTATTGCCAAATTCTACTAAGATGACACACACTCAAATTGCACCTGCTTTACACACAATCGCCGATGACAAACAAAGTCCACTGGAGAGTGCTTTTTCCTCCTCTGCCAACACGTACCAGCATGAAGCGTGCATGGTGGGACACTTTGCTTGGTGGAACAGGAATTGTGTTAAGTGTTTCCAACACTTTTGACAATAAAGTAACAAGAACTATGTTATTAAACACTGAACAGCGTGAATCAAGAGCTGTTCATCAGATTAGAATGTGGATGCCTACTGTTGTAATATCACAAGAAGAAACTGCAAAGATTTCCTTTAAAGGACTGCGCAGGCAAATAAAAATGTGGAACGCAACAGCAGAAGTGTTAACAAACATTTCTGTAGCTTTGAACTGGACGGTATGTAACGTACAAATGATACACGCTCATATACAACAAGAACGGTTTAAGCATGTGGTTATTATCAGAAATTTCCATGAATGGAGACAATTATGGAACATTAGTGGTAATAGTTGGTCACAACTAGAACCACAGAAAACCTATTGTAATGCTACTATGTGTGAAGGACATTGGACACAATATGATGTTACCAATAGTACTACTGTTTGTTATTATTATATATTGCCTGTAGTGACTGTACAGGGGTATTGGTTTTTGAAACTGGATGGTGATTGGTTTGACCCTCAGACAAACTACACCTATGACCTTGATCTATGCGAGACTGCTGATAAAAGGGTGGTATGTATGCTACAGCAAGAACAGGTTCCTCAATTGCTTCAGGTGCCTTTCGTTAGGTGTTTACATGATGTATACATCTGGAGTTGGGATAACGTGACCTATCAATTAACCAATTTCACTACTGCAAACCGTATAACACAGGTGCAATGGGACGTTCTCCGTGTACCATGGCGGATCTCCCTGGATCGGTTCAAATGCGCATTGAATCAGTCTACGGAACTAAATTGCTTAATTGAATCATACAGGTCCAACATTTCCAGCTTGAAGGTGTCTACACACATGGCCCAAGGACAGGTTTTGTATGCGGCTAAGTTAGATTAGAAGTTAGAAGATTCACTTCCTGCTCAGCCCGCAGCCAGAGACTCAGCTCCTGCTCAGCCCGCAGCCAAAGATTTAGTTATTGCCCAGTCGCCCACAGAAAGCCCTGATCCTGCTTCACGGGCTGCATCAGAGGAGCTTGCTGCCGAGGATCTGTTCGACGCCAGTCCGACGTCCGATGCGGGCACAGAGCACGCCATTCCGGTGTCCGACACGGGCACAGAGCACGTCATTCCGCGGTCCGACGCGGGCGCAGAGCACGCCATTCCGCCGTCCGACACGGGGACCCAGGAGGGTCCGGGCTAACCTGTGACGCGGGGACCCAGGAGGGTCCACCGCCAACCTGTGACGCGGGAACCCAGGAGGGTACGCCGCCAACCTGTGATGTGGGGATCCAGGAGGGTCTGCCACCAACCTGTGATGCGGGGACCCAGGAGGGCACGCTGTCTGTCTGCGACGCGGGGACCCCGGAGGGAATTCCGTACTCTAGCCGCTGCCGCGGGTTGGGATTCCAAGCCGTTAAAGGCAGTATTTTTTCAGGCTCTAGACGAGGCCCTAAAGGATGAATTAGCACGGGTTGAGGAACCTAGTGCTTTTGAAGATTTCGTTGCCTTAGCTATTCGTTTAGATACCCGGTTGCGTAGCCGGAACCGGGCCCCTACAGATAAGATCTCGCGGACCGGTGGATCAGCTGTTTCTCGCAGTAAGTCACCGCGACCAGCTGATACCTCACCGCCACCTTCGGAGCCTATGCAGATAGGAAGAGTTCATTTAACTCAAGAAGATAGACACCAGCGTTTTTCAGCTAATCTGTGTCTTTTTTGTGGTGGTGAAGGACACTTTGTCAAGAACTGCACCGTTCGACCAAAAGAGCGAGTCCGCCACCTGTAATGGGGAAGTTGGCGGACGAGATTAGTTGTAGACCCCATAGTTCTGTTAGGAGGTTTCCTGATTCCCGGTTCTGTTTACCCGTTACCTTGCTTTTTGACCATGATAGCCTGGAGGTTTCTGCTCTGGTGGATTCTGGTTCAGATTTTAACCTAATCGATCAGCAGTTAGTTACTCAGCTCCGTGTCCCGATCGTGAGACTTCCTAAACCGTTAGAGGTTTCGGCTTTAGATGGTCAGAATTTGACCCAAATTACTCATCAGACTAAGCCCCTCGAGGTTATCAGGAAATCACCGGGAGCAATTATCCCTTTTTGTGTTTCCCTTAAAGCGTTCCTCGGTTGTGCTAGGCGTGGCGTGGTTAACAGTTCACAACCCTGTGATTAATTGGGCCGAGTCCCAGCTTGAGTCGTGGTCTCCTGCTTGTCACTCACAGTGTTTGCATTCAGCTCGTCCGGTTTCTCGCTCCCCAGTTTCACCATCCAGAGGCCATGTCGTGGTACGACATGGCCTCTGACCAAGCCTTGGAAACCTGTTTGTGAGTCTTGTACACACAACTCTGACTAATTTTGACTCTCCTGTTTTTGTCATAGTTTTTGTGCTGGATGCACTTACCTGCCTTGACGTTCCATCCCAGAAGGTTCACCAGTATCACAAGGCTCAGATTCTGCTCTGGCGCTCCCCCTCTTACTCACTGGAGGTTACCCAGCTGGGCTCTAGGTCCCCTACCCAGATACTGGTGTTCCCACTTCAACTCTGGTCAATCCATCTGTCACTCGACCCAGCGGAGGCTAGCTCCGGATCCCTCGTCAGCCGCTGCTGCCGCCCTCAAGCCACTAGCCACCTACTCCATCTAGAGCAGGCTCACAGGGCCTCCCCGACACTCACTCCTTCCGGTAAGGTCCGCCCGGCTAATGGGTAAGCATAGCATGTTCTGACTGGTACTGGATTCTAGCCGACGATCTAACTACTCCGTTCTCTTACAGTCTCCTCCGCCTCGACGTTCAGACCTCGCAGCTGCAGACATTATTTCGTCTTTCTGTATTTGCACATTTCCTAATAAACTGTTTAAATCTATCTGCTGTCGCCTGGTCGTATCTGCATGTGGGCAAAACATCTGAAAACCATGACGGTAACTTTATTTAATTCTTTAATGCATATGGTGATGGTCAAGAAATTTGGTTTTTGTGGGGTTACTTATAGCCAAACGTGTAACTTTAGATGTATAAAGTGTCAGACTTATACTCTGTATTTGCAGGATGGGGAAACTTTGTTGTTTAGAATGAAAACTTGTCTCTTGACACTAAAGGGCTGTGGTTGATGACAATAAAAAGATTATCCACATAAATCTGTAGCTCATACAGGAGGCAAAATAAATATAATAAAATAAATACTTTTATTTCGCCAATATCTCTTCAGTTCTTTCTCCCCTCTCTTCTTAGCTAAAAGAGGTTCAGTGGTGGCGAACCATATGGCTCCAGCCGGGGCAGTTTGTTAAAACAATAACCTCATTGCGTCTGTTCGAGGCGTCGATGTGTCTGAACATCATTCAATCAGACCTGTAAAACCCAGCAGGACACTTCACCGTGTTCTTAGAATCAAACGGTTTCCACCCCTCCCCTGCAGGGCCAGGTGTCTGTTAGAAACACCGGTTCTAGCAATAAAAGTGTGTCCGACAATGGCGTGGCGCCCAGACGCGGCTCTGCTTACACCTTTTCGGCATCCAACGCAGGTTCCTACAATAGGACGACTGGCAGAATAGACTGCGCCCCGCCGCGTTGCGTATCAATCTGCATATCAGCATACTATGCGCCCAGGAAATAAAATAAGATCAGACTTTTTAGGCGCTTGGCGAAACATCCACCAGACTCGGGATCAAACGGTTTCCACCCAACCCCTGCTGCGTTACACCTCTTCAACAAAGCATGCAGGCGCCGTTGATCTACAAGATTTTGGCCTCCCGTGACACCCCTTAGAGGCGGGCAGATTACAGCTCGCGGGTTTACTTTTAAAAAACCTTTTAAAAACTATCAGTCTGAATTTAGTCTTAACGCGACAGGTAGCTGATTCCTGCAGCATGTCCCACGGCCCGTCAACACGCTACTTTTTTAGCTCTCAGGTTGCAAGCTTGTTCAGTTCCCCCCGTGACGCTAGGGGAAAGATTATGTATCACGTGATAAGCCTGGTCAAATGACGCTGAGGCGTTCAAGAACGCTTTGGTTTACCCAGCTTTGCAACGGCTCACAGAACAATATTTGGTCCCTCGGTATTAGTAGTACTATATATATATATATATATATATATATATATATATATATATATATATATATATATAAATAATATTTTTCAGGGCCCACGCCTCGAGAGCTCGAAGGAATCGACTTTACCCAGTCCGATTTTGGTGAGAAGTCTTTCAAGTTTATATTGATTTTATTTTAATACTAGCCCTAACCATATGTTTGTAACCATTTTTTATTTTTATATTCTGTATTTCAGATTTAAACAGGTGCATGGACGAATATTACAGCTATTCCAACCCGGTCAGTACTAACTGTTATGCAGGAGAATTAGCGACCATTCTCCCTCAACCGGGCAGACAGCAAACGCCTCGTCAAAATCGACTGCGTCACAAGAGGAGACGTAGTGAAAGCGGCCCCGGGTCTGCGCGACAGAGGACCGGAGAACCTGACGATGCATACATTGTGATCAGTCCACCTGAGTCTCCCGTTCGAGAAGTTGTGAATTCATCGGTTCGAACCGTTCAGGACCCACACGGCTTCAGCAACCGAGAAGCTAATCAGCGAACGGCTAACCAGAGAACGGCGATTCACGCAGCAGACGCTCCACCGGTTCAGGACCCACGCGCGGGGCGTAAGTTAACTATTTTAACTCTGAATCTAACCCTGATTGTACATTTCCGAATTATCTCGGTTCATTTAATCTATGTGTTTTATTTAGCCGCAGTAACAATCCACCGAGACATTGTAGCCGAAGCGGCGTTTACGGCCGAAATATTATCTCCCCCCGCAGCGTTTAACCAGCCGGACGGTAAATGAACATGTATTCATTGTTATTTTTATTTTTCTTTCTGGTGTAGAGAGTGTTTTTTTAAAGCATGTCTTTGTACGTTTATCATTCCTTCAGTAACCCAGAATACACCGGCTGAATCTCTGTTAGCTGCAGACGTTCCTCTTTGCGCATCAACACCGCAGTTACCCGGTAAGTCAGCAACTATTCATTGTTATTTTTATATATTTATTTATTTATTTATTTATTCTGTGTGCTCATATTTATGGCAGCAGCAACACAGGGGGACATAGCGATCGGGCCATCACAGGATCCTTCTCCCGACACCTCAAACCCTCGGCCGGATGGTAAATGAACATCTGTTTACTTTGTTTATTCAGTATTTTATTTATTTATATCTTTCCGCATCTAGTACCCCTGTTTTAAAAAAAAAAAAAAAAAAAACTCTCCCTCTACGTTTTATTATTTTCTTCAGTAACCGAGAATATACCGGCTGAATAGCCGCTAGCAGCAGATCCTTCGCCTCCAGCTTCTACAGCGCAGTTACCCTGTAAGTCAGCAACTATTCATTGTTATTTTTATATTTTATTTATTTATTCTGTGTGTTCATATTTATGGCAGCAGCAGCAACACAGGGGGACATACTTATCCCGCAATCTCCAGTTTTGACCCCGCCATCACAGGATCTTCCTCTCGACACCTCAATCCCTCAACCGGAAGGTAAATGACATCTGTTTGTTACTATTTTATTCTGTTTTTTCTACTTTATTTTATAAATTATAAATAAAATTTCTTCAACAGCCACACAGAGGGACATAGCGATCGAGCCATCAGAGCATCCTTCTCCCCACACCTCAACCCCTTGCTTGAATAACCTCCGTTCATCTGTCCTTAAGCTGCAACAAAACATCGGCCGAATAATCACCAAAGCTTGTGCTGTGAAAAGGATTATTCAAGGTATCTTAATTTCAAATCTTTCATAGAATTAGTTTGTGATATATTAAATGTATTCAATCCTGATTACGTTAAAAATCAAATTATATTCTATTTATTGTTATTTGTATCACAGAAACCTCAATGGTTGTTGAGCAAATTCCGTCGTCAGGAGACAGAGCACAGCTTTACTGCATGCAGGCTGGACAACTTGTGACATCCTGCCAGATTTTTCTGAATCAGCTGTTCCGGCCACCAGCATTGGACCATACAGCAAGTGAACAGATACGCCCTTGCTTGAATAACCTCCGTTCATCTGTCCTGAAGCTGCAACAAGACATCGGCCGAATAATCATCAAAGCTTGTGCTGTGAAAAGGATTATTCAAGGTATAATTTAATTTCAAAGCGTTCATATAATTAGCTTGTGATATATAAATTTTTATTCAATCCTGATTACGTTAAAAATCTAATTATATTCTATTTTTTTTTATTTGTATCACAGAAACATCAGCGGTTGTTGAGCAAATTCCGCCGTCAGGAGACAGAGCACAGCTTTACTGCATGCAGGCTGGACAACTTGTGACATCCTGCCAAATCCAGGTGGACCAGATGTTCCAGTCGTCAAGACTGCACTCAGTGTAATCAAGTAAATTGTTACCTCTGTAAAAATGGGGAGCCAGCAAATGAGAGATGCTTTAAATGAAATGTTGAAAGCTGGAAACGAATTACAAAATATACCTGTTCATGATACGTCTGGGGTTCTGAATCTACCTAATGCTTCACCATCCCGAATAGAACAAGCTCTGCAACAATTAAACGTTTCATTCTCTCAACCCTCCTCCCCGGAAAATGATTCGCTACACTTTGAGGAGCAAGTTACAGATGTTTTAAATGAAATCACGCAAATGGTTAACGAGCTTCAAAATATACCTGTTCAGGATACGTCTGGGGCTGCTAATTTACATGAAGGTAATGGTTCTCCTGACAAACATCATGTTCACACGGACCAGGGTTGGCATTATGAGCGTTTATCATCGCTAGAACAAGCCCTCCATCAATTAAACGCATCCTTCTCTCAGCCACTTAACCCTTATCCTGCAGGTGAGCAGCAGCAGCAGCAGCAGCATGGGGGTAGTTTAAATCAAACTGTTGTAGAAAATCATAACCCGTCTGGTTCTTCGAATACTGTTTTGCCAAATCCCACCTCCAGCACGCATTAACTGCCAGACATGCACGGCCTACAGGATCAACCCTGCACCAGCCAGTCAGCTGTAAACAGCTCTGAGCATACTCAGCAGACCCCTACATCCAGCGTCCAGCGTGAACGCTTCAAAGACAGCAAGCCTCACGATTGTTCCATAAAATGCCCAATCTGTCATGAAAAAGTGCCTGCCGGTGCTGATGTAACGTTAAACGGCCATCTGTGTTACATCCAGCCAAGTCTCACTGACCCAGAACTCGGTGAGAAATTGTTTTTTTACGATCTCGAAACTTTTACAGATAAGTCTGGGTCACACATTCCATATCTTGCTTGTGCAAAAACTTTGAAGGGGGAAACTTGGTATTCATATGGATTGAACTGTGTCAAGGAGCTTCTGCTCCATTTCAGGAAACCTCGTTATAGAGGTTACACGTTTTTAGCTCACAACAGCAGAGGATTTGACTCTTACTTGGTTCTGAGTGTGATGGTTCAGCTAGGCATTAAGCCGTATATAATCACGCAGGGAAGTAAAGTTCTCTGTTTTACCAAATGGGATTACAGTCTGAAATTCATAGACAGTCTTTCATTCCTTAGTATGAAAATCAGCCAAATGCCAAAAGCATTAGGCTTCACTGATCACTCTAAAGGTTTTTTTCCCCACTTGTTCTCCTCTGAGAAGACAATAAACTACGTGGGCCCGCATCCTCCACCTAACTTCTACGCTGTGGACCGCATGAATCCCACCGAGCAGGAACGTTTTTCCGGCTGGTACAACGAGGCTTGTAAGCATCCCTTTGACTTTCAGAAAGAAGGTCTGTATTATTGTAAAAATTATGTGGAGATTCTTTTCAGGGCTTGTGTGAAATTTAGAGAAGAGTTCTTTAAAGAGACAAACGTGGATCCTTTAAAATCAATAACCATAGCAGCCGCTTGCATAAAGGCTTTTACCTCAAATTTCCTGCTCCCTAACACTTTAGCCATTCCTTCCCCGGTGGATTACCGCTGGCACTGCAAGACTTTTTCGGACGCCACCATTTAGTGGTTAGAGTGGGTAGCTGCCGAACGGGGCATTTTCATTCAACATGCTCTCAATAAAGAGGAAGTGCAAATCGGGCCTTATCATGTCGACGGGTACGCAGAGATTCAAGGGGTCAAAACTGTGTTTGAGTTCAACGGTTGCTTCTATCATGGCTGTCCCGCCTGCTTTCCACTTGACCAGACGTGCCCGCTCAGAGGAGTCTGCTTTGAAATGTTCCACTTAGCTACCATGGAGAGAGCCAGGCTATTGGAATCGGTGTATGGGGTGCATGTGGAGATCATGTGGGAACATAGTTGGAACATTATGAAGGAGTCGCATTCGGGTCTCAAAAGGTTTCTGGACTTTTTCAGCGTGCCAGCGCCTCTTTGCCCGCGAGATGCTCTGTTTGGAGGCCGTACTTGTGCTCTCAGGCTCAGGTACACGGCAGCAGAGGATGAATCTGTACATTATGTAGATTTCACCTCTTTGTATCTGTTTGTGAATGCCAGCTGCAGCTATCCGCTCGGTCACCCCAAGATCATTTGCAAAGATTTTGACGATCCTCATAACTATTTCGGCTTCATCAGGGCGACCATGTACCCGCCTCGTGGTCTGTTTTTCCCCGTTCTGCCGTACAAGACGTCTACAGGTAAACTGGTGTTCACACTGTGCCGGGCTTGCGCCGAAATGAACCACCAGACAGGTACTTGCAGCCACTCTGACGAAGATAGAGCGTTAACAGGTGTATGGGTAAGTGTGGAATTCAGCAAGGCTCTTGAACTGGGATATCGGCTTGCAAAAATCACTGAGGTTTGGCATTTTGAAAAACAGAGCAGTTCAATCTTTAAACCGTATATCCAAACTTTTCTCAAGGGTAAGCAGGAGGCTTCAGGTTACCCGGCTGAAGTGACTGATGAAGAAAGTCGATTGAAATATGTGGCAGACTACAAACGTGAGCAGGGCATCCAGCTGGATGTACGGAAGATCGAGGTGAATCCGGCTAAAAGGCAGGTGGCTAAATTGTGTCTGAACAGTTTTTGGGGCAAATTTGCACAGAGAAATGATTTGGCTCAGACAAGCATCGTGAGCGAGCCCGAAGAGTTTTTTAACTTCCTATTTTAAGGTAAATATACAGTGAGCTACTTTCACTTCCTGAACGATGAAATGTGCATGGTTCAGTGGAAATACAACAAACGATGCGTCTCTCTGCCCAACAAGGTGAATAATGTTTTCATCGCTGCCTTTACAACTGCCCACGCGCGTCTGAAATTTTACACCTGTCTCAAAAGACTTAAACAGCATGTTTTGTACATTGATACGGACAGCTTGATCTATGTGGTTAAACCGGGTCAGACCCCCCTCAAGCTGGGACATTTATTAGGTGACCTAACCGACGAACTTTCAGGTGACTCGATAGAGGAATTTTTTTCCGCAGGCCCAAAAAGCTACGCTTACCAGACGAGAAGCCAGAAACGGATTGTGATGAAGTTTAAAGGTATCACTCTGACTCGTGAATGCAGTGAGAGAGTGAATTTTGACAGCGTGAAAGACCTGGTTGAAGGTTATTTGCAAGGTTCTACAGGGACAGTTTTGCAGGCTCCGCAGCACATCATCAGAAGGCATAAAAGAAACTTCCAGCTTCAAAATGTCACATTTCAGAAAAAGCTCCGCGTGGTGTATGACAAGAGAAGGTTTTTTTCTGACGGTACAACTCTTCCGTTTGGTTATTAAAGGCTAACTGAGATAAAAAAAAAATGTCGCTGTCCCGTGAAACACGGGAGGTTGAATTTGATCCTAGATTAAAAACTCCCTTTTCATGTATTATTTTGGGGCCGAGTGGGTGTGGTAAATATTTTTTTGTTAAAAGGGTTTTGCAAAATTGTAACCATGTAATGGATGTTTTTCCTGAAAATATAGTCTGGATTTACACCTGTTTCCAAAGTATGTATTCTGAATTGCAAAAAATGAATAAAAAGATTAAATTCATCGAAGGACTACTTGATTCTTTTGATAATGAAAATCTGTTTCCCCCTGATCAAAATCATTTGGTTATTTTAGACGATGTGATTTTCCAAGCTTCGGACCATCCGGAAGTGGTCAAGATTTTCACCCAATACAGGCATCATAAAAATATCAGTGTTATAATGTTAACTCAGAATATTTTTCATAAAGGGATGTACAGCCGTACCATCAGTTTAAACGCTAATTATATGGTGTTGTTTAAGAACCCCAGAGATAAACTGCAGCTGAATATATTAGCCCGAAGCCCCTTTAATCAGAGAGCTGGTGGGAGGTCTCATCAGGAGATGAGAAAAAATGTCTCTTAGGACGGTGCAAAAGATGTATCTGGTTTCACCGCATCAGTTCAAACGTTTGATCCCGCCGGACCCTTCTATAAGACAGACCACCGAAGAGGATTCGGATTCTAAAATGAGAGAGATTCTGAATGAACCGGGACTGAGTTCTTATGAAAAAATTAAAAGGTACAACGCTCTGTTGCAGAGATATCTCACTCTAATGAAGCAGGCTCAGCTGGACGAGCCCCGAGTGACTAACTGTGCAACGTGACCCTGTGCCTGAAAATAATGAGGCTGACTCTGGCTCTGGTTCTACAGGCTTTACAGCCTCTTCTGCTGAATTGGACCAGACCGCTAACGACATTTTAAAAGCTCTACCTAACAGAGATCGCAAAAACGCTGAATACATACTGAAAAAGTTATCGGAAGTTGGCACGAGTTGGACATCCAAAGGCAAATTTGTTTATCGCGATCGTGTGATGGGAGGCTCGCATCTGGTCGATTTGCTGAAAAATCTTCTGCTCCCGTTCAAGTGGAAAACACAGGCCCAGGAACCTGTAGGTTGGACCCCGTTCATGGCTGCCTTGAAGGAGCTAAACATCCCTGTGTCATCAGTCAGTAGGGTTACTGACTGATATTGGTCGCGGGGCTTGCGGGTGCAAGCCCGCGACCAATACAGAGGCATGACAGAAAAAGGTGTATCGGAGAAGAACAAAGATAAACCCGTCATGAAACGAAAAGGAAAAATCGTGCTGTCTCCTAAATTCCCCGGAATAGACTTTATGGATCCCACCCCTGAGAAAGGACCTGCTCGAAGCAAGAGAGTCAACAAAACCCCTGCATGGTTGAAATTTTCACCCTAAAAGTCTGTATGAAATAAAAAACTGGAGAAATGAATTTGTAATAAAGAAAACTTTAATGTTTCAAATTATTCATGCGTACAGTGTTTTTATTTTAGACAAGTTACAGCATGTAACAATCTTTAAACATTTGCAAAGAACAAGTTCCATGATTAAACGAGCACGAAGCCCTATTTTTGATACGATGCTGATATTCTTTCACAAAATCATATACCATGACATCATTTTTATAAACATCATCGTGGTAGGTAGCCAATATGTCATGCACTGAAAGCCCAAAGGCTTTATGACACAGATAATGAACACAGTGATGACTGCACACAGTTGATAGAGTGTCTTGAAGTTGACGATTATGATACAATATTTTCGAGGATCTATCTTTCAAAAATGTTGCTATGCTTGGTGGATAAAATTCTAAATCAGGACTGAATCCGTAAGAGTCGAAAAATGTGGCTCGATCATTCTCTTCCAAAGTCAAAGCTAGCCTGTGTTCTCCAGGCATGTGTGAAGGATGAGTGTTTACGATGAAATAGGCGGGTCCTTTGTACGTGCGTTTCAGTAGCGGGAGCTGATCGGATGCCCAGACGCCGTGAAATAAATCCCCCAGCAGATGATGCATCAAACTCTCGATCTCGTGGTTATTCATGTTTTAATAAAAATCCACAAGGACCTGCCTTTTAGAGTCGATTTCCAAAATTGAGTCGTAACACGCATACACAATCAGTGTGGTCGTGTGGGGCAGAGGAACTCTGAATCTCATTTCAAGCCTTAAATTCCCGTTACACACCGGTGACAGAGCGTCAGCGTCCTCGGTCGCATTGAGATTAAAAACAAACAGGGAATAACCGTTGTTAAATTCCTCACAAGCGATGCTTAAAGGAAGTTCTTTTAAATGACGACCTGTAGCGGTGAACATGTTGTAATATTCCCTGACTGAAATACCGTCATTGAATTGAGGTTGAAACGCCTTGGCAGGGACTTGCCGGCTGTCTTTACAGAGAGCTAAATATTCCACATCCATATGTTTAAAGTTGAAAGCCGACATGCTTCTCCTGCCTGTGAACGCCTCGTGGTTGACCATACCTAAAACGACATATTTAGGCATGGTTCCTAAAAACAGATTCTCCTGTGTACATATCCTGGAATTTTCTGGGATAGAATATGTTTTCACATTCACGCAAGAAAGAGGATAGAGGGCATTTCCTCTCATTAATGCTGAAGCGTGCCCCAGCCGTATAGCCGGGGAGACTGAAACTTTTTTCACAAAAAGAGATGCTCCTAGAATTTTCAGCCGGAAGGTTGAATCACGAGGTCCCATGAGAGAGAATGCATCGCTGGTCCTGGTTAATTTAATTCTCATGTCGACAGAATTCAGAAGGAGTCTTTCGCAGAAGAACATATCAGCGTGAAGCGGCCCCATCAGGTGTAATTCCCTTGAATTAGCGGTGAATGAGGCTCTGCGGTTCATACCCCAGTTAGGATTATCTGTCATAACGATCGAGTCGATAGCTCCTGCGGTGTCTTTGTAAAAGAGACCTGCGCTAAATTGACTCTTTAAAGTGTCTTCCGAATAATTGAGTAAAGTTTCAATCATTGCCCTGTACAGGTGAGTGGCGCTACTCTGTGAAATTAACCTATCTCCCAGAATAATGTTGCATTGACTGAACATTGTATTCAGTGGGTAATTTATGAGTCCGACGGCTGCATCATTAGCCAGGTCGGTTCCGTCAGTGGTCCAGGTATTTTTCTCCATCTCCGGGGATAAAGAACTCAATAGGCCCTGTGTCTGTAATAGCTGACACTGGTAATATTTCGGTGTAGACCTTATCTTCGATGGATAGTTGAGTCATGGGGACGGTGAACAGATCGAGTTCAGCAAGGGTACATTCTGATGATTTCTGATGTAAAAGAGAAATGATTGATTTCTTACTGAAAAATACTGATTCAGTTAAATATATCCTTGCTCGCAGCAGACTTCCTTCTCCTAGGCTTGCTCTGGCGAACTGGCTTCTTCTTCTTACGTGACACGAGTATTTGTGAACGCCAGACACGTTGCCCCGGAGGTCTCTTTCTAGCTCTTCTTGACAAAACCATAACCTCTGACCCCTCCTGGTTATTCACACCTGTTATCTTGGTCATAGCTTTACCTATGACATCCGAGGCGATGTTTGTGGCCGCCTTTTTCAGATGCGGTTTTGCTATAGCGAAGCCTGATTTAACTAGGGGTGATATGAAACGAAATCATTTTGAAAATATGGATCCTATCCTGCGTCCATCCATAACAGGTGCCCCATAGAAACCGTGTAAAGCGCCGCCCACCTGGCTTTGGTAATAGGACACGAAACGGTGTTTTCTTGATTCTTTTTATTTTTCCTTCTAACGTTTTACCACGCTTCAGCGTTGCTGGTGCGACTCGTGGCACAGCTATGAATGATTCCAGCCGCAGTTGTGTGTTTTTATATGCATAATCCATTTTCATCTAAACGTTCGGTGTGAGGTCGCAGGTCTGAAATGCACCTTCACGATGCACTTTCCGTATGTAAATTTCACCGGGGTGTTCTGATCCGTTTTTATTTCAATTTGAATATTTTCAATGTGTCTCTTGGCGACGGGGATATAGTAGGGTTTATGGAACATTTGTGTGATAGTATCTCCAAAAAGGCCTTGGACCTGAACAGTTCGCAAGAGGGGGGCGTGAGCGTCCCCTACCATCTTTGGGGCCATGATGTCGCTGTATAAATATAAGTGATAGAAGCCCGCCTTAAAATCTATAGGATGAGGGGCGTGCCAGTGATCGAATTTGACCCATTTTCCGGGGTCCACACCGAGCATGTAGGCTATTGGGGCAGAAAAACGTAAATGGTTCAGAGCTCCGGTTTGGAACATGAGTATGTTGGCTGTGCGGTTAACTTTGAAATAAATATCTGAATCTATCTTTCTCAGATGGGCTTCAATCTCTGTGATAAGCTGATTCAAATTAGTGTAGTACCCTCTTCCAATCTGTACGCGCTGGACTTTTTCGCCCGCTTTCCTCCATTCAAAATAAGCCTTTTCTGAGGGGACGTTATGCCATGTGTGTGGGTATGAAACCTCCATCAAAGCCACTTGCCACTGACCTTGTAAATTAATAGGCTCGGCTAAATCCACGCGGAAACTCGATATGTTATTATCCTTAAAAACGTCAAGGCTTGCATTGGACGGTAGCGTCAGATAGAATCCCTGGTCCTCAGCTATGCGATCCATGTTGCACTGTCAGCACTCCGGTAAGAAGCGCTTTCTTTTATACATCACGGAGGTCATCCGCGCTCACCCAGCTATTTCTCCGGTTAATTTTTCCAGCGAACTAAGACCTGTCTGACCCCTCGAACCGTCCGTTTGCCTAATATTTCACCCACTTGATACATTTTGTTTTTTGGCATTTTCACCTTTTGAAGCTCCTCAGCGTAAAAAGAACCTCGGACGGGCTCCCCGTGGAAATCTTTCAGTTTGAAGACGGGAGGAGATCGCTGTAACACTTCTGTAACTGTAAAGATTTCATCTGTGAAACTCTGTTCATATTTCTTGTCAAACACTCCACGCACTTTGGATATTCTGACATGGTCGCCTGGCTTAAACGCCATCTTGAGTTTTGTGCAGCGTTTGGAATTAGTCCCGTACAAATTCTGAAACACCTGAAAAGTGTTACTTGCGGTGACTTCGACAGGGGGCATTTTAATACTCGAATGATAGCTGTGGTTGTAACTTTTGACCAGATCCTGAAGCACATTTACATATTGGAGAGTGTTGTTTGCGGTGAAATATCTCCACATTCTTGATTTTAACGTACGGTTAAACCTCTCAACCACTGATGCTTTTATTTCACTAGCCATGGAAAAATGTTCAATACCGTTTTTATCCATTAACGCTTTGAAGGATTTGTTGAAAAATTCTTTACCGTCGTCAGTTTGAAGTCTCTTTGGAATCTGACTTTCCTTTAACACTAGCATTACCAGGGTTTTCGACCTCCCCCCCTGATGTCCCGAAAGAGGGTCAAAAGACCCTGAGTCCAAACTGACGACTCTGGTGGCTCAAATTAGCATCCCTTGTTCAATTGTAAATGTGGCCATTGCCTGAGGAATCAGCAGGGGGGGAGGAGAGCCGAACTCACAAAAGCATTCCGCACTTCTGTACTGTCAGGCCAGAAGGTACGTGTGAATAGTCCATGTTGGGGGTGGGTGCGATCTATGATGGAGGCAGCTCTACAGTAGAACCCTAACCAAATTGTGTTGCTCCACCTCAAAAAAATCATGCAAAAGGTGTAGCAAAAGAGATCTGGGAGACTTTGCACATGCAAATTTGCATGCAGCCTTTTGTGCTGTGGAGGATAAATAGGTGACTGCTTCATCTATTTAGTTCACAAGAAACAAAATGCAGAAGAGGTTCACTGCTCAGGAGGCATTGGAACTGATTCTGAGCAGTGCCAGCCCTTGTGATTCAGATGGAGACGATATAGACCTTCAACCGGATTCGGACTCTGAGCTGTCTTCAGGTTAGATTTCTCAACCTACCTATTTTATTTTCCTGACTATTTTTTTTTATTTAGAACTAAACCAAAAGTTAATTTGAAATTGTTTATCTTGCAGATGAGGAGACTCTCCCTCTACCAAAAAAGAGAGCTCGTTTGGGGAGTGAGCCGTCAGAGACCGCGAAAGATGGCACAGTGTGGCGTGAAGAACAAGTGGGGACACATCTCCATTTCACTCCAATAGAACCGTACGCCACAGATGGAGAGCCAAGCGCTAAGGCCAGACGAAGTATCCGGAGTCGCCTTCAGAGCTTCCTCTGTTTTATCACTCTTGACATGCTTCGTAGCATTCGAGAATGGACTACTCAACATGCACGTCACACGGAGCAGCTTGATTGGTTCATGGATCTCCCAGAACTAATGGCATTTATTTCAGTCATTATCTTGCGGGGGGTGACCAAGGTTCCATCACTATGTGACAGCTGGTCAGCAAACCTGGGAAACCCAAGGATCATTGAAACTATGGCCCGAAACCGCTTCCAAGACATCATGCGACACCTACGCTTTGATGACATGTTTACACGCAGTGAGCGAGCGGAGATTGATAAGTTTGCTGCAATCTCCGATGTTTGCGGATCATTTGTCACTAACTGCATCGCATCCTACAACCCTGGTCGACACATCACTATTGATGAACAACTTTTTCCATCAAAGACTCGCTGCTGTTTCCTGCAATACATTGCAACAAAACCGGACAAGTTTGGCATCAAGTTTTGGGTGGCTTGCGACTTGAAATCAAAGTACATCTGTAATGTCTTCCCATATCTTGGCAAGGACCCCAGTCGTCCCAGTGGGGAGAGACTGTCCGAGACTGTAGTGATGAGGCTGATGGAACCGTTCATGGACAAGGGCAGAACTGTAACCACGGACAATTTCTTTACATCACTGTCACTTGCACAACGACTGCTTAGCCAGAAAACCACTATCCTCGGCACAGTCAACAAGAGACGACGGGAAATTCCTCAGTCCGCTAGACAGATGGATCGCACTGAATTCACCACTCAGGTGTTTTCAACCACTGGTGCCACGCTGACGGTGTATGCGCCCAAACGGAAGAAGGCCGTTTACGTTCTCAGCAGCATGCACAGCGTGGTTGAGACTGAGGATACCACCAAAAGGAAGCCAAACACGGTCACACAATATAACAAAACAAAGTGCGGTGTGGATGTGATGGACCAAATGGTGCGGGAGTACAGCGTGCGTGCAGGAACACGGAGATGGCCAGTTGCCGTGTTCTACAACATGATTGACATGGCAGCACTGAATGCACATGTGCTTTATCAGGCATGCATTGGGGTGCAGGAGAGACGGGTGGACTTCCTAGTTGAGCTTGCCAAAGAGTTGGGTAACTCTCATGTGAGTGAGAAGAAGGCACACAAGGAGAAGCTGCTTCGGCAACAACCTTCCACACCCAGCTCAGGCAAAAGGGCAAAGTGTCAGGTCAACCATCGATGCAGGAACAATTGTGCAACTGTGAGATGCGTTGACTGCTACAAATACACATGTGGCAAATGCACCAGGGTCATACCCTGGCAGTGCCAGGTATGTTCCGACAGTACAGACAGACTGCTGAGTGAGTGCTGAAATGCCAGTCACACAAGGACATGCCACTCACACACACGCAGCCCCCCACTGTGCCTAGTGTAAATATGTGTGGAATTGTTTTATTTCTTGTATTTTTTGTATTGTTTTTAATGACAAAAATAAAAAGCATTCAAACAAATAACTGTTGTTCTTTTGTATATTTCTCATGCTGGAATTTCAGTCCTCTTGACTTAGACACAAATACTTCTGGTCATTGCTCACAGCTGTACCTGGCTGTAAAATATATCTCCATTTAAAATATTAAAATTAATTCATTGTGCTTTTTTGCTAAAATAAAACTAAGCTAAATATAATATATATAATCTTTATATTATAAAATACAATATACTGAATAGAACTAACTAGACAGTTAGTAGGGAGTTAATCTTCCCCCTTCCTTTGGTGCACCAGTAATGGCCTTGTTTACAGAACAAAAGCGCCGGTTCACAACTGCTTATAGGATGCTAATTAAAATCCTTCAGGTCAGTTGACCCGTCTCTGGGCTCCAAAGGTAGAAATGTTAAATGACCCTTCTCTGGTAATTCTAGTGTTAAAATGGACTCGAAAGCTGTTACGACATTGGACGCAGTTTTCCTTTTTAAAACTCTGACGTAGGCTCTTTTGGAGAATACATCAATAACGGTTAATAGATAATTGTAACCGTCATTTTCTTTGGACAAACTCTGCATATCAAAAAGATCTGCTTGAAACTGTTTCAGAGGCCTGGTGACAAACACTATTTCTAGGAAATCTTATTCTCGCAGGTTTATGCATAGTGATGCTGAATGAAGGAGAAGACATCTGTATTCAGGTTTTTATATATTTTTCTTTTCTTTTTTTAAGAAAACATAGTCAGGGAGGATAATACATTCATTTATTATACCACAAACTAATTTAAAAACAACCATTTCATATAAAAAAGAAAAAATGTAAAACAGACAGATTGAAAAGACGTTCTTTTTAATACGATGTCTCTAACTAATTTAAAAACAATCATTTCATATAAAAAAGAAACAATGTAAAACAGACAGATTGAAAAGAGATTTCTCTAACTAATTTACTATATAAAGAGAAAGACAAGACAAAACATGTATGCATTGGTTTCAAGACCCCCGCCAGTGCTCCGTGATGGCTTCAAGTTGATCTTTTAATTCATAGTTTTCTTCAACCAGCCGATCATACCCTTCATAGATTGTATTAAATACACGCTTCACCATCGTCAATTCGTACAGATACGCCTGTACGACAGCATTAACAGCATCGTTGTCATGATGGATGTTGCGAGCGGCTATAAACCATTGAACAGTATCCACGAAACGCTCGTTATAAAGTACTCGCATTATACCATAGTAATTGTATTGAGGGCGCCGCTCTCACCGTCTGGCTGGGTGTCCTCAGGCTGCGATGGGTCCGGGGAGGTCGGATCTCCTTGGCCGCACGGGAGCTCTGAGTCTTGGGATAGCGCGGGGGAGGCTGGAAGATTCAAAGTTTGTGAATCTTGGTCCAGGCTCGCCGTCTGAGGTGGCGAGGTAGGAAGCTCGGAATTGTTACTCCTTAAAACAAAGATCTCTGTGTGTAGGTTCAGGCCTCCTGGGGGAGACCCGGACCAGATCATGGTGTTTCTCTTTAGCGACGTGAGGATGCTCTCGCTCCCACCGTCACTTAGAGCTGAAGAATTAGGAGTTGGCGGGGATGCGGGTGAAGGAGGGGGGTACAGCTCCGGGGACAATTTGTCGCCGTCCAGGGACCCATGCTGCGCCGATGATGATGAAGCTGATGAACCGTTTGAAGGAGATGGCGGGGGAGTAGGAGAGCTACCCCTCACACAGAATGTCAGACTGCTGCCAGCGTCGTTCCTCATGGTGGCTAGCAAGGTCCTGAACACACCACAGTCAGAATTATAATAGTCGAGCATGAACATAACCGTCTATGCTTTATCTTGAGCCTTTCAGAGACTTGCACGGAAAAACCATCGACCGGTAATCCCCGTCTTTGACTGCCAGGTAGCTGAGAAGATCCTGTTTCCTGAATCCTTGTCAATTTCATTCAGGTTGGTCTGCACTCGCCTGCAGCGTTTAGCCGCGGGTGAATCCTTGATTCCGTCCTCGGCTTGTTGATGGGACCATTTCCCCCGTTTAACGGCGGGCGAGTCCTTGATTTCATCCTCGGCTTGCTGGTGTGACCGTTTCGCCCGTTAAACGGCGGGCGAATCCTTGATTCCGTCTTCGGCTTCTTGTCTCTCAGAGGGCCCTGCCGGAATAGGTTCTTGGGGATTTAATCGAATGAAGCTGGTTTCTCGTCTCACAGAGGGGCCTGCTGCATCTTTCGCTTCTTTAGGGCCTAGTCTGCGAAGCATGATGAGTTTCAGAACAGCCCAATCGTTCGATGTCAGCATGCCCAAGGAGTGGATAGTTTGCAGCTCGTCACCTTCATCATCCAGTTGATAGAGGTACATCTCCCCGGATTCTTTTTTTCTTGCAGAGGCTAGCTTGGAGGCATCTGAGTTCTGCATAAAAATAGCGTACCCTTGTGAGGGGTATGCTGAGCTCCCCAAAAATCGCTCTGATCATGGCAAATCGTGACGGGTGTCTCAGCAATGACGGGTTCAAAGATGCTTCTTCCAGATGCCATGTTGAAAAGTATTCATTCACTACGGACGCTGGAGAAAAGGGGCTTATATCATGAGAGAAGCGGTCATGGGCGGGTTCCGGGGCGGGACTTCAGCCGGAAATGGGCGGTGGGTGTGAATTCATGTAGGGGTGACAGGTGTCATAAATCAATAGGTCATCTCATGGGGCTGATCCTCTAATAAATGTTTATAAATAAATAAATATAAGGGTCATAGGGGCCATAAATTAATTTTTGCCATAAGGTGGAGAGTTTGTGTTTTAGGCTTGGAGGCATCTGAGTTCTGCATAAAAACAGCGTACCCTTGTGAGGGGTATGCTGAGCTCCCCAAAGATCGCTCTGAACATGGCAAATCGTGAGTTTCCCCATCCTGCAAATACAGAGTATAAGTCTGACAGCTAAAGTTACACGTTTGGCTATAAGTAACCCCACAAAAACCCCATTTCTTGACTATCACCATATGCATAAAAGAATAATTAAATATAGAAAAGAATAAGTAAATAAATAGGCAAATAAGTACTTAGAAGTAACGTTTGTGGGTGTGATGCTGCGGGATTGTGTATGTGTGTGTGGCCCTGCGGCGGGAATGTGTGTGTGTGTCATAAATCATATTTTTGGAAAGGGGGGGGGGACAGGTGTCATAAATCAATAGGTCATATAAGGGTCATATGGGCCATAAATTAACTTTTGACATAAGGTGGGTCCTATGTCTCTCTGACACAAACTGGTTAAAAATGTCCTCGTTCGTTATATGAGGCCACTTCTTTGCGTCATCCTCTCAGTCGTTAATAGTTTGAGGCAGTGGCACTGACCTGCCACTTCGATCGCTCTGCAGTTTTTGACAATATTGCTGCGACTGTTTATCATTTCAGTCAAGCTAATGTTATTTGGCCAAGGGAAGTGCTGAAAAGGAAGTGCCCCCCAAACAAACGGAAGTTGGACCCGATGTTACTTCCGGGTTCGAAAATAAGGTGTATAGAGCATGCCCCTGACCTGCAGTAACCTCTGCCCAGCAGAGTTCCGTTGTCATGGAAACTCACTCACGCCTGCTGGTGTCCGTCTACTGCAGGCACACACTATGGTCAGAAGAGCTCTAATTGGAATAAAATGGCATCACTTTGCCTCGAACAACTCTGGATATTTCGTCAACCGTTAGGGCTAGAGACGTAATTCTTTCTGCGTTTATTTCGGAACGGATAGGGGCACAAGACAAACTATCTGTTTTTGTAGGAAATATTTTAATGTAGGCGCAAAAAATCATGAAATAAAGGGGAATATTGACGAAAATGCAAAAATGCTCGAAACATTGTCCCGCACAAATTGCTATAGCTGAGAAACTATATGAGATATCAAAATAATTCTTTCACCATGAGTATCAGCAGGCTTTGGAGGACAACTGTGCTTATTTTTATGTTTGTACAAAAATCAGTGTAGGCATGGCGACAATGTAAAAAAGTGCATCATGTGGAAGGATGCAGGTCCAAAGCGTTTTCAGGATTTTGCACATTCGCTACTCCCGAAAAAATTGTTCCTGTGGCAAAACCGTATCAGTTATCAAGAAAACTCCTTTTTTGTGAGTGCCAGAAGAGTTGGATCATGATTGTGTGAAAGT